>OZ008370.1:24605550-26005550 GCA_963931995.1 Phaonia tiefii
TAAAATAAAATAAAATAAAATAAAATAAAATAAAATAAAATAAAATAAAATAAAATAAAATAAAATAAAATAAAATAAAATAAAATAAAATAAAATAAAATAAAATAAAATAAAATAAAATGAAATGAAATGAAATGAGTTGAATGAAATGAAATGAAATGAAATGAAATGAGTTGAATGAAATGAAATGAAATGAAATGAAATGAAACTAAATGAAATGAAATGAAATGAAATGAAACTAAATGAAATGAAATGACTTGAATCAAATGAAATGAAATGAAATGAGTTGAATGAAATGAAATAAAAGGAAATGGAGTAAAATAGAATAAATTGATTGGAAATAAAAAATAAAATAATATAAAATAAAAATAAAATAAAATAAAACAAAATAAAATAAATTAAAATAAAATGAAATAAAACAAAATAATATAAAATAATTTAAAATAAAATAAATTAAAATGAAGCGAAATTAAATAATATGAAATGAATGGAAATGAAATGATTTGAAATGGGATGATATGCAATGAAATAACACGAAATGAAACGAAATGAATTGGAATGATGAAACGAAATAAAATGAAATGAAACGAAATGAAACGTAAAATAAATGAAATGACACGAATCGAAATGAAATGAACTGAAATAAAATGAAATACAATGAAAGGAAATAAAATTAAATGAAATTCAATGGAACTCAATAAAATGAACTGAAATGAAATAGAATGGAATGACATGAAATAAAATGAAATGGATTGCATTGGAATGAACTGAATTGAAATTGAATTCAATGGGACCCAACGAAAGGAAAATAAAATAAAAAGCAAATAATAGGAAACACCAAATACCAGTATTTCATTCAATCAAAAACAAGTCTGTACCCTAATAGTCTTATTTGCCCCTTCCGCCTCCAGCACTTGAATTTTTTGGTTTTTGTGCATTCTTCCATCCTTAATGAACTCAGCAAGGATAATTCAAAATTATATGATTTGCTCTTTGAGAATTGAAATTATTGAATCATCATTTCATTTCTAGAATTCTGATGACATTATGGTCGTAATAAATATGGATTTATTTATTTAAATTCGCGTGTATCTCTTTCCTTCAATTTCTCACTCCATTACCTAAAAAATGATATCATCCTAGTTCAGAGAATCGTAGGAGAATGGCAGGCAGGCAATCGAAATGCAAATTTCTTGTCTCCTTGGTAAACTTGAAAACAGAGAGCAGAGCGCTAAGCAAATGCAATAGATTTCCCATTTGCTTGTCAAAAGTCAATAAATAAAATCCATCAAATCGTCCTTATTTTATACACAGAATGAAGAATATTTTTCATATAAGGAAGGATGAAAATGATGTCTCTTTAGTATTTAATTTAAGGGTTTGGTACTGAATTGTATGAACATTAGTTTTCATAAAAGTGGTTTGTGATATTTAATTTTTCCAGGAATTTAATTGGAAAAAAGTATTTTTATTCCACAAGGAATAAATCTGCTTGTGCTTCATTAGGATTTCTAAGGGAGAACTTTTGTTGTCGTTGTCGAACTTGTGGTTGGAGTTTATGTGGTCTTTTGTGAAAATCTACCAAATATTGAAGGTGACTTTGATTTTATGTGAGGCAACGTTATCCTTATAGATTCTCCCATATAGGTTTTATGTAAATTAACCAGGAAAATATTCTTAAAATGCCAATCTGCAACATGGCAGTGGGATAGAGGTACGTACATCTCCCTAATTTAAATATAAGGTACAACAACTTTAAACGATGCCTTCCGTTGTATTTGACTTTCAAGATTTGACCCAAAGTTGAATGAAATACAGTTGGTTGTACTTTGGTATTAGAGAAGATTGAGTGGAATCATTTTGCTTTAAGGACCTCAACAAATATCAATTTAATACTACACATACTTGTGTGTAAATTGCTGAAGGGACCTTTGTCAGCTCCAAAAGTTTATAAAGGGAGATTACTACTTATAAACTGGTACAAGATTGAATGTCCACAATCATTTACTACATCCTCAGAGTTGGATAAGGTTAGAGGAATTTAGTCGCGGTAAAAAAAATATGGTAAACAAGAAAGAGAACGGGACACAGGTCCAAATCAGCGTCGAGTGCAATATTTTTCAAATTTCTTAATTGTATATGTCGAACCCCCCGCGAACAATAACTTAACATCAGGATTTGCTTGTTTCCTTTTGCTGACAGGATGATAGTTGGTTATAAAAACCGGTTTTAAAAACCGGGCTAAAAACCCAGGTTTAAAAAACCGAGCTTAATACCGGGTTTAAAACACGGTTTCTATAAATTTTATAAAAAAATTTTTAAAATCTGATCAGTGTGACTTTAGATAAACCGAATTTTAAACCCGGTATTAAACTCGGTTTTTTAAACCCGGGTTTTAAAAACCGGTTTTTGTAAGCAACTGTCACATCAGATTTAATAGAATCGGTTTGAGCACATAGCTTATGTTTCTAACTTATAATTTGAAATTTGTATAATGTGGTACCCTTATAAGGCCTTCTTGGCGATTTTTCCTCGAGATAGCCTACTTTGCCGCACGATAACACCATGGAACCGTTGCGTGAATATATCGTGTTATAGCTTATTGGAAGCATATAGACTTCTGCTAGTAGGTGTTGGAATCCAAGTTAAATATTTTTGTCATTTAGTATTAATTTATGGAAAAAAACCGAAAAACCCAAATTATCATTTTTGTTAAAAATTGTAAATTTTTTCAAATTAAAAATTGGAACCCTTAGAGTGGTCGGATTTTACTCAAACTTTATCCTGTTTATATTCAGGTTAAACTAAATCAATGTCAAAAATTTTTTCCAAATGCACGGAGGAATGAAGATTTACTAGTGTATACGAATTTTCACCCAAAATGCCAAAATCCGAAAACTTTGACTAAAATTCGGCTCAAATTTTCACCAAGTCAGTTTTAGACCATAAGGAAAAAGAATCCGCCTGGGGTTTAGTGAAAATCCAAAGCGGTTTTTTCATTGCCACCCAAATGTACATGTTTGGAACGTTGTTTCACGGATTGAAGAGCAGCTTTTTTGTTTCTTTGTTGTCTGTCACGTTTTTGATTTCAGCAGTTTTGAAAATCAAAAGTATTGATTTGTATTAAAGTAGATTGACCTGTATATTAAAAACCAAATTAGCCCTCGTCATTTGGGTGATGGTCAATACGTCAACCTCAATAGATAATCTGTGCTGGTGGCTGACTCTGCATGATATTGTGGGCTATGTTGAGTATATATTGGGGAATTGACGAGATCGAGGCTAGACGATATAAAGTAGAGCCATCTTTATTTTCTGAGACCAACTATCTTGGTTGTGTCCTTGGCTAGAAACTAAACTGGAAACAGAATACTAAGGAACAGATAAATAAAGCACCGACTGTTTCCATGCCTGCCGAAATTCGACTGGTAAAACTTGGAGTTCTGTTTCCATCTGATGTGTTTCATAATCTTATGTGGGTTATTCTTGGCCGTTGTGGAAGTTCAGCTTTTATGATCTGCAAAGGTTTTGCGATTTCGCCGATTGGATCGCATCCGAACCACTTCATCTGATTTTTCATCTCCAAGAGTCCATACGATGCCAGTCTGCCAGTTAGGCAAGCGTTCTAGCACATTCCGACGAGATCGCACTAATCGCCGCTTGACTGCCTGTGAAGTATCCTAACTAGACTCTAACATTGCAAACTTGTCTTCCCTTTTAAAATCGACAAAATTCCTATATCCGGCAACACATCGTAAAGTAATCGTGGAGCGGGTGTACAAGTTTGAACAGCTCTCCCTTGATTTGACTAACCAGTATAATAAAACCCGAGTCTACTTGTCTGATTACACTGTGACACAAATGCAAGGAATTTGTTTCGGGCCTCAACCAAACCAAAAAATTGTGAAAGTACTTGGACGTGGTATCACAAAACCCCGATCGATTTTGCCACTATACGTAACAATTTGTTTTTACAGGCCGAAGAAAATTTTGGAGGTGGGTCAGGGCCCTATTTCAGATTTTACTTCAATAAATCCTAAATAGCTTGAAATATAGCATTACAACATTTGACAATATTGTAGCGATTTTAGCGAGTTTTAGTTGGGTAAAACCGGGTTTTAAAAGAATAATTCTCCCACTTTTTTGCAAAATAATTTGGTGACTGATCGTCGATTTAATCTATTATTCCTTTTTATAATTGATACACATATCAGAGAAGAACTATTCAAAGTGAAGGCATCTTGACAATAAATTCTGTGACTGTTAAAGGAAAATTTATAAAAATGGCAAGAGTTATTTTTCGAAAACGGGAATACGAAGTAGTGGACATTTGTTAGTGATAACATATTAATCATTGTGTCTAAAAATGTAATATTGAATAGCAAACTTAATGTGTTTGGACACAAGTATACTATATTTGCGAGAAGCTCCAAATACCCGTTATGTTTGCATCCAAACATTTTTAAAGCTGCTTTTTTAGCGTGTAATTTTAAATTTCCAAAACAACTCTGTAGTAAGGAATCCCTGAAGATGTTTGGAAAAAGAAACGAAACAAAACGTTGGAGGAAAATAATGAAGTATTGTTACTTGCATTAAATAGAAATCGGTCCAAAATAGCCTAAAAAGGAGAAACATGTGAAAAAATACAGCAGACAGTTGTCCGAGGCCTTCTGTCCCTGCAGGCTGTGTCAGAGACACGGCCATTAAGTTTAACGTAGAATACGCCATCCGATAAGACAGAAAACATATATAACAATAAATGATAAATAACATAAGCAAATAAATTTATTTATTTGATAGTTACTTTTGATAATATACATAAGCTTATGGTAGGAAAAATAGGATGAATATGTTTTTAAATTAAAAGAGTAAGGACGCAAATCAATTTGATTTATATTTTTTATAATTATATATCCATGTTAAATTCAAATTCACATTTAACATTTTGTTTCACTTAAATACATAAGTAAATATACGAAATTTCAATATTTCATCAATCAAAACAACAGCCGAAGGTTTGTGTCCACACTGAAACAGCAGCATAGTTTGTGTTCACGCTATAAACTCAAACACTCAACCAAACACCACACATATGTTTGAGTGTATGTGTTTAAACAATTTTCATTTGAGAAATTTAAATATGAGGAAGATATCAATCAATATGAAATGTATATCAAACGAAAGATAACATCTTCATTTACCTACAAAAAATTTTTTAAAAAAAGTTATCTCGCCGTTTCCTCATAATCAATGAAATAAAGATTACAACAATAACAATCTGACATGACTCTCTATACCGTAAGGTAAGACGTATTCTACGCCAAAAACATTTCGACAAATTTTGATGTGTTTTATTTATTTATCTGCGGTGTTATTGAAACACCCTGTGTATATAATATTAAGATTTCAAAATTTAAATTATATCAAAAATGTGTATAAATAATAAATTTATTGTAAATTAAATACATAATATTTGTATCGAGAAAAATATTCAAATTTTAAAAGTATTGAAGTTTGAATCACCCTGTAGAGCTGACACCATAAAGCAACTATGGTATAGAGAAGAAAATTTACTCATGGAGTGGAATGCCAACAAAGAAAACGAGTGAAGCACGTCGTTTCTCTGCTCTCTCTCTTACTCTCTTCGTTGAATATTTCAATACACGAGCAGTTTTCTGATTATGTTATTGTATCTAACTATAGAAATTTTACCTAAACATGGATGGAATTTGTAGTTATGTACAATAAATTAATCAAAAATCTCCTCGAATATTGAAATAATCGAATAAGTGAGTAAGAGAGAGAGAGAGAGCAGAGAGTCGTAATGCTTCACTCGTTTTGTTTGTTGGCATTAGAGTCAAGAGAAATTTTGACTATCTACAGTAGTACATCGTTTTTGACACAGTGTTACCAAAAAGTTGTACAAGTAGGCAGTCAAAATTTCTCTTCACTAAAATGCCAACAAACACAACTAGTGAAACCCTAGTCATTCTCTGTTCTCTCTCTTACTCTCTTCATTGAATATTTCAATCCACGAGCAGCTTTTTGATAGTGTTATTGTATATAACTATACAAATTCCAACCAAGTGGAAGTAAAATTACACATAAAGCAACTATTGTATATAGAAGAAAATTTACTCATGGAGTGGAATGCCAACAAAGAAAACGAGTGAAGTGCGTCATTTCTCTGCTCTCTTCGTTGATTATTTCAATACACGAGCAGTTTTCTGATGATGTTACAGTATCTAACTATAGAAATTCCAAACATATTTCAATAAAATTACATAAAGTATGTAAAAAGTATGAAATAATCAAATTATGACGTGAGGGATAAATGTGTTTGAGTGAATCGCGTCCACTTTTTTGGTTCTCTTCTACTAGGGTTGCCAAATTGCGGGGTTTTTTCTTCTCTACTTGTACATCCTTTTTGGAATCACCCTTTAGAGCTGACAGTAGAGAAGTAGACGACTAGAAGTTGTGCGCAATGTGGCAACCCTCGCAGAAGAGAACCAGGAAGACGACACAATATACTTAAACGCATTTCTCTCTAGCGTCATATCTTGATTATTTCATAAGTTTTACATACTTTATGAAATTTTACCTCAACATGGATGGAATTTGTAGTTACATATGTACAATAAATTAATCAAAAATCTCCTCGAATATTGAAATAGTCAATGAAGTGAGTAAGAGAGAGAACAGAGAGTCGTAACGCTTCACTCGTTTTGTTTGTTGGTATTTGAGTCAAGAGAAATTTTGACTCTATACTTTAGTGCATCGTTTTTGACACAGTGTTCGAAACATAGAGGAATTCTTATATAGAGTTTACATTTCGCTCAGCAAATTTATAACATTTGGCCTGGTGTGATAAGAAAGTTGGATGTTGAAAACAATTGCTTAATTATACCAGATGGAGGCAATGATTCAAAACAACCAACAAAATAACAACAACGGTATTTTGTTTTGTATGTTAAAATTATTGTGTAAAATACAAGACAAAATGTATTCTAACAATAACAGTCAAGCAAAAAGTGCAACACACATTTAAATATCATAGTTTTTCACTAATAAAAAAAACCGTTTCCCATTACATCCCATGAAGGAATTGGGGAGAGATTTTCACCCAAACGACATGGCAAATTCAAGTCAGAAATTCTTGTAATTCCACCTGGGGTAAGTCCATTGTCGCCAAACATCTCTCTATGACACCGACCTCACCTCGAAGAGTGTAAAAGGAACGTCAGTTGAGACAAATGTTCTCTCTATATATAAAAATTACTCTATGGTTAGCACTGAGTTAAAGGCTTAAGGAGATCTTTTTCAAATGCATTTCAAGGTTTCAACACATCTTTATTATTTCACAAGTTATGAATATGAGCAGCGAAAAACAAAAGACCCCAGCGGCGGAATTTGCGAGGCCTTCCACGGATAAGGCATGCGGAATCCTTTTTTGGTAAAGCCTATTTTAATACAGCCTGCGAAATGCATTCTTTTATAAGGCTTCCACAGGCCTTTTAAAGGAATGCCAGAAGACGCTGTTGTTCATGAAAAAATTTCTTTCCAAATGTTCGCAATTCGTCGTTGCAAAATCATAACATCCGATAACCCAGTAGATAATGCGTCCGACTGTAAGTTATAAGGTCGTGCGTTCGATTCCTGTGGCTGCAGAATTTTAAAAAAATGAATTTATAAAAATTACAATTGGTTAAAGTCTAAATCTGAAATATAAAACTAATGTGCTTATATATTTTTTTATTTTTACTTAAGTCCTTCTAAAACTACTCATTTTGCAGGCCTTCATAAGGCCTTCTAGTGTAGAGGGATGTTAAGGACTTGCGTCCCAATCTAACGCAATGTTAAAAAGAAATGAGGAGGTAATGTGTAGGAAAGGCCTGCCGTATTTTTACTTAAGTCCTTCCAAACTACTCTTTTTGCAGGCCTTCTAGTGGAGAGTGATGAAAGCCCTTGCCTCTCAATCTCACGAAATGTTAAAAAGAAAGGATGAGGTAATGTGTAGGGAAGGCCTGCCGTCTTTTTACTTAAGTCCTGCTAAAACTACTCTTTTTACAGGCCTTCATAGGGCCTTCTAGTGGAGGGGGATGAAAGCCCTTGCCTCTCAATCTCACGAAATGTTAACAAGAAAGGAGGAGGTAATGTGTAGGGAAGGCCTGCCGTATTCTATAGAATGCCTTCTGGGTCATGGTTTCAGGACTTCCAGCTCTTGATTTCCGACGCTCGGACCCCACTGTGCGTCGGTTGTGCAATGGTTGGTATGCGTGCTTTTTGTGTACGTGGGTTCGATCTCTGCTGTGACTACCTTTCATTTCTTTCGACGCCTCTTACGTCGCTTAGTGACGGTGACAATATCGAGCAATTGACCATGAAATAGTTTGTCGTAAAAACCGTTTGGAACCGGTGTAAAACTGAGCGCTTGTGATTGTTTGTTAGAAGTTCTCCTTTGTGCCTTCAGGGGATATTATGGGATACCATGTTATTTTTCATTTTCCTTGTTTTTCCTGTTTTTTATATTAAATTTTCTTATTTCATTATATTCCACTTTAAAGTTGGCTTCAATTGAAAACAAAATTAAGTTATCTCTTCAATGATGACAAGTAGATAGATATATGACAAACACAAAGTGGACGAGAGGAAATAATGCATATACACCACTCCTTGCTTCTTCGAATATCCTTGTTCATAGAATGACAATTATTATCAAGTTGTTTTTCAAACGTTTTCACATAAACAACAAAATGCAAATTAAATATTGGCAAATTGTTGTTGATTTTGTGTGTTGCAGGATGACAAACAATAGTTGTATGTATTATCCTTATAGTGTGTATATTCTCTCTTCCTCTCTCTCCGTACCTAACACCCCTATCTCACACTCTTTCCTTTTTGTATATAAAGTTTGCTCCATTTTCTCTTTACACTAGTAGACAACTCCCAAAAGAACAACATTTGCTTTAGTGTAGGATGAGAGAGAGGGAGAGAGAGCGAGCCAAAACTACGATGTTATATGAAAACTCTATACTGAAGTTGAATGCCTGTTAAGAGAGAGCAGATCCTGGGTGAGTGTGTGTGTGTTTTAGTGAGAGCATGGGAAAAGCTTTCTTCTATAAAATCCTAAAAGCTTTCAGGATATTGCTATAGGTTCTTGCTACTACATATAAATGATAGTTCGTGTTTTTGTTATCACTTGTCGGGTTTTTGGTAGGGGAATCAGGGAAAAAATCGATAACATCGAGGGTTGCATCTACTTCGCTTCCGCTTTTGCACTTTTTTCAGCATTTGCTGCAGGGGTTTGGAGGTGGTGGTGGCGATGCGCGGCAGAAAGCCGGGTCGTAGCAGAGGTTTGGTTGGGATGTTTAGTATCTCAGATAGTAGGTGTCTTACAGTTATAGTGATGATGAATTTTCTGTGCTGGCTAATGGGGGCGTGGGGTAAGTGGATGTACTATGATGTAGTATATGTGGAACAGGATATTGAATAATACATTTAGAAATGTTCAGCTATATACATAAGCAGGTATGTACTATATACTCGAATAGCTAAGTACATGTGGTGAATTGTCGCTGTGGCGTTTTTGTTAGGGATTTGCTATACTATATACATATATTCTCGTATAATAATACACTTATCTGGTTGGAATTTAAATTTGTGTTAAAAAAAAGGAGATATATATTTATACATATTATGCATTTACGGATTTTATGTAATTTGATGTTTCTCTCTCCCTTCCTCTCTTGCTCTTTTAATATTTATAGAAATATTATGTAATTTGATTTATATTTAGAAGATAATTAAGTTTAAGTTTAAATGAATATAAAGGTTTAGGACGACAAAGGACTTGTTTCCCTACATATGACTATTTTCACGCTGTGTCGTCAATAAGAGGACCGATATAACAAAGACTTGCACGCGACGTGAACTTCTGCACTTTGTCACCAGTTGACGTTTCTAAGATCATAGATTAAGTTAGGTGTTGGTGGCAGTCAAAGAATGAAGCAGTCTCTGTATGATACCATGGGTCAACGCTATTAACCCTTTGACAAGCACGGGCAAGTACAGGGTGTTTCAAAAGTGACCACCCTATGGGAAGATGCTCTTATTTTTGCAAATGGCCGCCAATGTCAAATCTGTTTTGACATATGTGGACTAGACAGATGTAGAATACAAGTAAACAAGCCATGGAGCGATAAACTCCCCAAGAACGCGGAATAATCGTGTCTATTTTTTTGCGTAACAATTCGTCTGTGGTGTTGGCGCAGCGCGATTACCGGCGCCGATTCCCCGGCCGTCCGACACCGACTGCGCAAACACTGCGCCGTTTGGCCACTAACCTTGAAGAGTATGGGACCACACGAGACGTTGCCAGGAGTGGCCGGCCCCGGAGCGCCCATTCTGCCGAGAATATCGCCGCTGTTGCCGAGGATGTCGAGCTGTCGCCGGAAACATCGACCAGACGCCGTGCCTCGCAAGTAGCCATCAGCCGGTCGTCCCTATGGGGAATTTTGGTCAAAGACCTGCGCATGTTCCCATACAAAGTCCAGTCCGTGCATTAGCTGCTGCCTGTCGACCGCCAAACGCGTGTTACCTACGCCGAAGCCATCCTCAATCTCGTGGACGAAGTGGACGATTTTTCCACCAAAATCATAATGAGTGATGAGGCTCATGTCCACCTCAGCGGGTACGTGAACAAGCAAAACTATCGCTTCTGGGGCACCGAAAATCCACGAGTGATGCACGAGGAGCCATTACATCCGCTCATAGTGACTGCATGGTGCGCTGTTCACGCTGGAGGAGTCATCGGGACATTTCTTTTCGAGAACGCCGCTGGTCAAACGACAACAGTGGACGGTGCACGCTATAGGGTCATGTTAACCGAGATTTTCTGCCGCAATTCGACGAATTAGGACTGGAGGACATGTGGCTCCAACAGGACGGAGCAACGGCACACACTGCGCGAGCCACAACCGATATTCTGAAGGCGGCGTTCCCGGGTCGCCTCATCTCTCGTTTTGGCGATTTGCACTGACCCGCAAGATCGCCCGATTTAACCGTTCCAGACTTTTTTTGCGGGGTTTTATGAAGTCCCGTGTTTACGTGAACAAGCCCGAGACCCTGGAAGCCCTCAAGGTCAAAATTTGACACGAGTGCGAGAATCTGTCGCCCGAAGCTCTCGCCGAAATGATGAAAAATGCCATAAAACGAGCCCGTATGGTAATCAATTGTGACGGCGCCCATTTAACCGATATCATCTTCTCAACTTAACCAATAAAATTCTAAAGGTTCAAATAAACATAATCAAAAAACAGAATCGAAATTTTTCATTTAGAAAAAAATGAGAGCCAAACAACATCGGATGACTTCCTTTGAAATACCTTGTATGTGTGCCCCAGGAGTTTTGACACCTATAATTTTACAGGCAGGAGATAGAGAAAATATATCCATGGATGATTTATTGAAGAGGATAGGGACAACAATCGAAGAGTAGTCGTCAATTCTCTAACTGACCCGAAATGACTCCTACAAGTCATCAAAGTTTGTTCAAAAGTAGTCTTATTTCAAATAGTTGCAAGGGGACGCAAGTGGGCGAAACGTGGGATACATTTTGCGTTCATACCTTACCTTTAGAAAAATGTAAGGTTGAATATCAACCTGGTTACATGGACCGAGAAAATGTTTGCCAAGTATGTTCACCTTTTAGCTAAAATTTAAAAATATATACTAGAACAAAAAAAGTTTGTTCCATTACTTGCGGGACAGCTATTATTAGGTCATAGATCACAAAAATAAGCGATAGATCCTCCGGATAACCATTTGGTTTGTTCCTACAAGTTCAAGATACAGTCAACGACTATCTAAGACAAAAAGCCTGTTCCTCGATCTTAAACGAAAGCTTTCATTTCGTTTGTCATTTCAAATCGAACGAAAATATAAACTTGTTCAAAACTTTTCAGTACAAATTTGGGTTCCACTATTTTGAATGTTCTGTCATTTGGGAACAAATGTACAGGCAGTTGATCGAAAATATGTGTTTGGACACAAGTATACTATATTTAAAACAAGCTAGAAACACGTTATATTTGCATCTAAACAAAAAAAAAAAAACACATTATTCAGTGTGTAGAGATCCTGCTGCCGGCTAGTGCTGGATGATTGTACAGTGAAGATATTTTGTGGTTAATGACACTTACTCAGGCGTTGCAGATCCTACAGAAGTTATATGCTCTGACCTTTAGTCTCGCCGCACATCTATCAATCACACAGCGCTCCTTCCAAACTAAAACAAACATTGATACCTAGGGTCATGGTCATGGATCTCCTCCTATTCATTTTATGTCAAGATTTCCTCCTGAATACACAACTATTGACTTTCGTGACAACTATTGAACATTCTTGCAGGATATATTTACAATTCGCAGGGGGCATGCCAACACGTAACAATCCTTAAGAAACCTGTGAGATGGTTCTTAGTCTCGATAACTCATACACAATGAAAATTCCGGCCCTGTAACATTATGCAGGTACCATGTATATGTTTGGAACATTGTCTCCATGAGTTTAAGATCTGCTGCTTTTTTGTTGCTTGTTATCTGTCACGTTTTTGTTTTCATAATTTTTCAACAAACATAGCGAAATTCGGGTCACCAACACATATGTTATTACATATCAATAATTGTGTCTCCAACATGTAATATTGAAAAGCAAACACAATGTGTTTGGACACAAGTGTAGTATATTTGCGAAACAACAAAAACGTTATATTTGCATCCAAACGACAACAAATAGTGATTTTCAGCGTGTCCGCTGTGCAGATCCCGGGATTATTGCTAAGCCCTGCCGCCCATAAGAAGTGATAATCGTACTTGTATTTGTATAACAAACAAAGCTGAATTTGTATCACAAACTAATATATTGTAACATGTTAATCATTGTATCTCAGACATGTAGTATTCAATAGCAAACACAATGTGTTTGGACACAAGTACACTATTTGTGCGACAAGCTCGAAACACACGTTTTATTTGCATAACAATTCGACAAAATTACAGCGTGTAGTCTAGCCACATCATAGGCCCTGCAGTTCCAATGAAAGTTCCTAAGCCCTCCCACCCATATGAAAGGAATATCGTACTTCTGAGATTGAATTGAATTGAACTGAATTGAATTGGATTAAATTGGATTGAATTGGATTGCATTGAATTCAATTTAATTGAACGGAGCTGAACTGAACCGAACTTTACTGAACTGAATTGAATTGAATTAAATTGAACTGAATTGAATAGAGTTGATTAAAGTCATCGATGCAGCTGAGAATCTCATGTTCAAGTGACCCATTCGATTCCGTGATGAAGAGCTTCTCCGCGCATCCAAGCGCATCAGAATAAAAAACGCTAGTATCCTCCTGATTCATCGCAGACACTTTCGATAGGGTAGGTTTCTCTAAGGATACTACACCACGGTTATGTGGTGGAGTAACGTTGGTGATATCTGCCTTACCCTAAGTTGAATCCTCCTGATCCCGTATGAAACCGGTCCACTTGACTTGACGAGGTGAGACAACAAAACCTGTGCCTAACAACAGGCTGGGTGGTCCAACTTCTTCCAAGGTGGTTGTATTTAAAGTACTACTTCATACTTCGGTTCCAGATGATAAGCACTTTCGTACTTCAAAGTTGAAGTATAATAATCACCGACTTTAACTCAGAATCCTTGAGAGTTAGTTTTTAAAATTGTCTTAGTTAGTCTTTTAAATCGATACTCCTTTTGATTCCACTTCCAAAGTTCAGCAGTCTGGTAAGATGCTGCGTTCGTCTGATGAACCGCTGATTCCCAGAAGGACCAAAGTGATCAGTGGAAATGCTGGTTCAATGTGCCTTGGTGACGTCACTGAGGACGTCTTGGAACACTCGATCATCAACAGGGGAAATGAAGACGGCAACATTCATAAAGACAAATGTAGTGTTGTGGAAAACTGGCAGTCCTCGGTATACTCTGATCTTCGCAGGGAGTTGATGGGTCCAGCTTCCGATACTGACGAAGCAGGCTGGTACCAGGGCCGCATAAACTTAATGCACTTCAGTGACGAGCGCTCTTTTTTGACAACATCCAAATCTCACCTATTTTGCAGCTTTGTGCTATCGCTGCGCTCTGAGGAAAATAGGTGAGATTTGGCCGAGTATACCGAGGACTGCCAGTTGTCCACGGCATTCCATTTCTCTTGAGGAATGCTGCCGTCTTCATTTGCCCTGTTGATGACCGCCAGTTCCAAGACGTTCTCAGCGATGTCAGAAAAAGGAGCGCGGCATCTTGCCAGACGGCTGTACCATGGAAGTGGAAGTGGAGGCAGTATCCTATTGTTCAGCCATAATCCGTGCCTATTTTAAAAGACTGACTCTCACAGATTCAGAGAGTAAGACACTGATTGTTGTACTGCTACTATCTGGAACCGAAGGCAGTAGACCGAACTTAGTAAATACAATCACCTTGTAAGAAGTTATCACCCTAGCTGTCGTCAGGCACAAGTTCCGTTGTATCGTTATGGTTCTTCATTGAAGGACGCGAGTGCTTACCATTAGGAACCGAAGTACCAGATAGCACAATAGCCACAGAAGAAGTTGGATCACTGGCTTGTGATCAGGCATAGGTTTCGATCGGTGGTGCAATGATTGCGTGCGCGGCTCTTGTGCATGAGAATATGGGTTCGATAACTGCTTTGACCACATTACATTTATTTCGACGGCGGTCACATCGCTTAGTGAGGGCGACACTATCGAGTATTTGGCCATGAAAAAGCTTCCAAAATACCGTTCGGATCCGGTGTAAAACTGTAGGTCCCAATCAGTTAGTGTAAAACTAGAACGTGCACAGCTCACTGGTTGTGAGAATCTCTCCCTAATCCCTTCATGGGATGTAACGGGAAACCATTTTTTTATAGGTTTCGATCCATATGTGTCTGTAGTTGCCGTTTTCGTTTTAGTTCGCAACGTGTCCGAGTCCGTAGTTGTGCCAGTAAATTGTAATTTTTATATTTCAACGTTTCGTTAATTTTGGTCCCACTAGTGCGGGGGATAGGAAGATCGGCCACGTCATAGCTCAAAAAATGTGACAAGAACTGAGTCATTGATGAGGCATCTAGATAGCAGCAATGCCCAACTTTAAAACACAGTCTGCTCTAACCCTTGACTGTGAACCGAGAATTCCGATGAGCACGGGTCGCACCGTCGGTGGTAAAATGGTAGCGTGCGAGGCTCTTGTACATGAAAACGTCGCTTCTATCCCTGTTCAGACCACCTTACATTTCTTTTGACATCGGCCACCTCGCTTAGTGGTGGCGACACTATTGAGTGCTTAGCCATGAATACCATTCGGAACGGGTATTAAACTATAGGTCCAATCAGTGAGTGTAAAAACCAGAAAGCACACATCTCACTGATTGTGACAGGCTCTCCTCAATCGCTTCATGGGATGTTATGGGACACCGTTTTTTTATAAGGGTCAAACAACACTCCGAAACTCAGGGTGAGAATTTTGAGCAGAACCACTACTCTTACTCCTTGGATTATGAAGTATATTGTTTATGAATTTACCAGTCTAGATCCGTAGTGCTTTGTAAACAGTAGGGGCACCTCGAGCAGGATGTAGCTCTTCACCATGCACTATGGTCTTGGAAGATATTTTTCCTATCCGGGTGCGCCTCCCTTTGTACTCGCCACCAAATCTCGTGGTAATACCAAACCCTCGGTAGGGTTTGTGCGAAGGTCACCAGTGCTACACGCGATTGCATTCTCTGGAGAATGTTGTATAGCAATATCGGGCGGAGAACAGCTGTATATATCCAGTAAACTATTTGTGGCAAAGTCCCACCAATAATAAACTGGTAAACTATTTGTGCTGGCCCGTTTACACGAATATTGGGGAACTGTGGCTCTACTGACGCTATCCATAGTGTTTGACCTGAAACTATGCTTTCTGTCGAGAATCATATCTAGATTCCTTGCATTATCGTTTCGTCAAATTTATCTACCATGTAGAGTTACAGCGGTTTACTATTCATAACCCCCGGTTCCTGGTAAAGAGTATGAGCTCGGTTTTCTTCGAATATTCACCCAACCCATTATCCGTAATCCTCTCAGAGAGTCTGGTGTCTAAGGCCTGGAGAACATCCCTGTATGTGGAATGGTATTTTCCCTGTACTGAAATTGCCAGGTCGTCAACATATGCTACGACTGTGCAACCCGATCCCTCCCTTGAGCAAAAAGACTCCAAAACTTTCTTTGCCAAGTAGTTTGAAGCTGCCTTTATAGTTCTGTCAATTTGGGGCAGAATGGATAAGTTTCTTCCATGATAATGCCTCCCTCTTAGAGTACTCGGAAACTTGTTCTTAGAAATTTTCTTTTTAAGAGAAAATTGCATTCTATGGAAATTTTCTTTAATTGTACATAAATGTTTTTATGAAAAATTATTTTCATTGAAATTATTCCAATATAAACTATTGCAATTCTGACCAAATAGAAATATCGAATCGAATTTCATTTTAGACAACAACACTTGCATAAATAATAAATAAATAAACAGCAACTATGTACGTATCGTACATGAGAGCGTGTGAGAATCATAATTTTCAATCATTTCTAGGCAAACAGAATTAAATTAATGCAAATAATACAGGACTTTAACAAATTATCTGTATTGCATACTCTCACGTACGGTTAAACAACAATGTATTTACATTTGTATTTACTCGTATGTTGGTATCCATGTAGTTGTGCTGACACATACCAACACTAATGCACTTCAGGACAACCTGCTTTCTTTAGCCCCAACTAACCACTCGACTCGTATTCATTACCCACTCTCATAGTCTCATCGCCTCAACGCCATCGTCATCGTCCTGCCTAGGAGTTAAAGGAAAATAGTTCAATAGTTTGTGTAACAATTTCGTTTGGCGATGCGAAAGGACGAACGAACGTAGCAACGAAACGATACAAATGGCACGATTATCGTGCATCGTGCCTATCGTGCGAAGAGTGAATTAACATGATGAGAGTGTTGGAGAAAGGATACAGTGAACTACTATTAAGGTACCCTATAATGCGGAGACATTTGACCGGTAATGGTTCAAAAGAGTAGTACACCACATTTGGAATTCAAGAGAAAGTTCCAGAGGCTGCTAATAGGGTTGCCTTTCAGGATAAAGTCCTTACTTTCTATACCTTCGAATATTAACCCTACTTCCAGGCTATAACCAATGGAACAACCTAGTGGCCGTCTTGTGCTCGTTTCCTGTACATGAGGACTTGGGTTCGATCCCTGCTCTTACCACCGTACATTTCCTTCGACGACCGTCTCCCCGCTTAGTGACGGCGACACTATCGAGTTGTTAGCCATGAAACGGATTCATAAAACCTTTTTCGGAACCGGTGTAAAACTGTACGTTCCAATCAGTGAGTGCAAAAATTAGAATGCGCTAACGGCCGTCGGTGGTGCAATGGTAGTGTGCGCGGCTCTTGTACATGAGAACGTGGGTTCGGTCCCTGCTCTGACCACCTTAAATTTCTTTCGATAGCGGTCACCTCGCTTAGTGACGGCCACTCTATCGAGTATTTAGATATGATAAGCTTCTCAAAAAATCCGTTCGGGACCGGTGTAAAACTGTAGGTCCCAATCAGTGAGTGTAAAACTAGAACGCGCACAGCTTACTGGTCCCTTCATGGGATGTAATGGGAAACTGTTTTTTCTTTAGGTTCGGTTCGGTTAGGTAAGGTTCGGTTAGGTTAGGTTAGGTTAGATTAGGTTGGGGTAGGTTAGGTTAGGTTGTGTTAGGTTAGGTTAGGTTAGATTAGATTTGGTTAGGTTAGGCTAGGTTAGGCTAGGTTAGGTGAGGTTAGATTAGGTTAGGGTAGGTTAGGTGAGATTATGTTAGATTCGCGTAGGTTAGGTTAGGTTATGTTAGGTTAGGCTAGGTTAAGGTAGGTTAGGCTAGGTTAGGTTAGGTTAGGTTAAGTTTGTTTACGTTGGGTTAGGTTAGGTTAGATTATATTAGGTTAGGTTAGGTTAGGTTAGGTAGGTTATGTTAGGTTAGGTTAGGTTAGGGTAAGTTAGGTTAGGTGGGTTTAGGTTAGGCTAGGTTAGGCTAGGTTAGCTGAGGTTAGATTAGGTAAGGTTAGGTTAAGTTAGGTTAGGGTAGGTTAGGCTAGGTTAGGCTAGGTTAGGCTAGGTTAGGTTAGGTTAGGTTAGGTTAGGTTAGGTTAGGTTAGGTTAGGTTAGGCTAAGTTTGGTTACGTTGGGTTAGGCTAGGTAAGGTTAGGTTAGATTATATTAGGTTAGGTTAGGTTAGGTTAGGTTAGGTTAGGTTAGGTTACGTTAGGTTAGGTTAGGTTAGGTTAGGTTAGGTTAGGTTAGGTTAGGTTAGGTTAGGTTAGGTTAGGTTAGGTTAGGTTAGGTTATGTTAGGTTAGGTTAGGTTAGCGTAAGTTAGGTTAGGTGGGTTTAGGTTAGGTTAGGTTAGATTAGGCTGGGGTAGGTTAGGTGAGGTTGTGTTAGATTCGCGTAGGTTAGGTTAGGCTAGGTTAGGTTGAGTTAGGTTAGGTTAGGTTAGACTAGGTTAGGTTAGGTTAGATTATATTAGGTTAGGTTAATTTAGGTTAGGTAATGTTAGGTTAGGTTAGGTTAGTGTAAGTTAGGTTAGGTGGGTTTAGGTTAGGTTAGATTAGGCTGGGGTAGGTTAGGTGAGGTTGTGTTAGGTTCGCGTAGGTTAGGTTAGGCTAGGTTAGGTTAGGTTGAGTTAGGTTAGGTTAGGTTAGACTAGGTTAGGTTAGATTAGGTTAGGTTAGGTTAAGCTAGGTTAGGTGAGGTTAGATTAGGTTAGGGTAGGTTAGGTGAGGTTATGTTAGGTTCGCTTAAGTTAGGTGAGGTTGGGTTAGGCTAGGTTAGGTTAGGTTAGATTATATTAGGTTAGGTTAGGTTAATCTAAGTTTGGTTAAGTTAGGTTAGGTGGGGTTAGGTTAGGTTAGGTTAGATTAGGTTAGGTTATGTTAGGTTCGCGTAGGTTAGGTTAGGCTAGGTTAGGTTAGTTAGGTTAGTTAGGTTAGTTAGGTTAGTTAGGTTAGTTAGGTTAGTTAGGTTAGTTAGGTTAAGCTAGGTTAGATTAGGTTAGGGTAGCTTAGGTGAGGTTATGTTAGGTTCGAGTAGGTTAGGTGAGGTTGGGTTAGGCTAGGTTAGGTTAAGTTAGGTTAGGTGAGTTGAGTTGAGTTAGGCTAGGTTAGGTTAGATTATATTAGGTTAGGTTAGGTTAGGATAAGTTAGGTTAAGTTAGTTTAGGTGGGGTTAGGTTAGGTTAGAGTAGGTTAGGTGAGGTTATGTTAGGTTAGGTTAGGTTAGGTTAAGTTAGGTTAGGTTAGATTAGGTTGGAGTAGGTTAGGTTTGGTGAGGTTAGGTTTGGTTAGCTTAGGTTAGGTTAGGTTAGGTTAGGTTAGGTTAGGTTAGGTTAGGTTAGGTTAGGTTAGGTTAGGGTAGGGTAGGTTAGGTGAGGTTATGTTGGGTTAGCGTAGGTTATGTTAGATAAGATGAGGTTAGGTTATCTTAGGTTAGTTTTAGGATGATATTGTCATACTTTACCAAAGTAAAGAAAATCAAGGCTAGACCAAATTAGATACAGTAAAAAAAATCAGGCAGAGTAAAGTAAAAGTATGTAAGATTATTATCATCTTATCATCTTAAATGCTGTTATGCGAAAGTAGGATATTTTTATATTAGGTTAGACAACATATCTCAAGAGTTCTGCGTAATTTTGTGAAGTTTAATCTGTATTCTAAAATGCCCTAGCTTTGTTTATGGAATGTAGGGTATTATAATGGTTAAATGCATTTCCTAGGTTCATTCACCATATAGAGAGTAAAAAGCACAAACAGCAACAATAATAACAACAAACGGGGAAATACGGTCAAAAACAAGGAAGATGTTTAAGGACTAAGTTAGGGAATATGACGATAGATATGTACGAGTATATGTGTTAGTTGGTTGAGTTTAGAGTAGCAAGTGGGGGAGGTTGTGTGGGGTAAGAGGCACGATTATGGAATGTGTTGCTGGGGAGAAAAGTTCTCCAGCTGCTCTTAACGTACAATTTGCTTGGGCAATAAAAATTGTTCTCTTTTTTTTTAGATGACATTAATTGTGTAGGGACTAGTAAAGGCGTTTAAACCCGGTAGATATGAAAAAGAGGGAATAGAGGTAAGAGCTTTTTTATTAGTAGCTTTCACTGCTATACTCTCTCGCGCGCAATCCCTCTCTCCCGCTCGTTCTTTCGTAGCATCGCAACAACCTACACGACTCGTAAGAGTAGACATTTACGCTCAGTTTAGGCGAAAGTAGGTTCCGTTGCGTTCGTGTTGGTATGAGCAGTGGCTGCAAAGCCGAATAACGATTTCATTAGGAGGACACATATGAATAAATGTAAGAAGAAGGATGTTTGTGGATGGATGGATGGATGGTGGGATTTCAAAATGCGCTGTGTGTGAATGTGTGATTGGCTCAACATTTACTGTGTTGGGACACTTTTGCATTCAGTACGAGTCAAGCGGTCTTCAAAGTATCCAGCAAAGGAACGCGGTTCTTTTTAAGCGCGTTTTTATTAAATTCTACTCATATAATTTATAATTTGCGTCGCTATATAATTTCTCCTTGTTTCGTAGATTACCAAAAGTATATACAAATTACAAACAAAATCAATCAAATCAATATACGACAACCGAATTGGAAAGTAACGAAATTCGTTTACGAAATTTTTCTTTTTCAAAACGGGAATTTTCGAATTCCAAACAACTGGTTTTCACACAAACAAACAACAAGAACCCCCTAAGAAAAGTAATACCTACTAAACGTCCGGTTACGGTTTTGTGTTCGGTGATCGAAACGCCTATTGAAGGAGACGACGACGACGAGTGTTCAAGAAAACCCAGCTAAATTTCTAGAAAAAGAGCATATATATGTATAATTCTATTTAAACATCTTGTTGAGTTTTTGACATTATTTCAATTCTCATTCTCATACAAACTAAATGAAAGAAAAAATAAATAGAAAACTATAACAACAGTTTTGTTAAGATATGAAAATCTTTGATTTCGGTGTATAATTTTTCTCTACGTCATCAAACCAAATATTTCGCTACACTCGAGAAAACTAAAAAAAAGAGAGTTTGCATTGCAATACCAACTACATAAGGTAAGTGGGCTAAGCCTCCTCCCCTCGGGCCATAAATGGACCTTTGAAAGCTGCAGTGAAAAGTTTGAGCTGCAGTTATGGGGTTTAATGGTTAACTGATTAAAGGCACTTCCCTAAATTGCAATTTGACCTACATTTCGCCTTTGCCCTTTTTCTTTTGAAAACAAGGAGAGAAAGAGAGAGAGCGAGAGAGAGAGAGACACACACACATAGCGAAGAAAATAGATTTAGTGTAACGGAGTAAAATGGACATGAACTGGCAAAGAGAGCCGGTGTGTGGGTTACAACACAAGTGCTTTCGTGTGTGCTCCTTTTTTGCGCACAGGTATACCTACACAAAACTACCACGCCCTAAAAGTTTAAAACTGTATGTGTATGTGTTAAAAAGCCGACACCACACACACACACACACACAGTTACACCTATAACAGTGTGCGTGTAACAATTTGATTTCTGTAACGGTAGTAACAGTTAATGGCACTGACACAAAGTTTCTGGCATTACTGCCGGTTTCTCTGGCTCTCTGTGCAGTTAAAATAATCATATGATTTCAATACCTAACCCGTATTTTATAATGCTACCATACTCCTTCACTCCAGGCCATTCCAACACATGTCCCATTCTCCATTTCCCAACGCCCATTTGTGTATCTATTTATGGCACAGCGAAGTTTGGAGGTGCACTAATAAATATGACAACTGTTTGTGAATAATTGAGTTGTTGAACTTTCAGTAAATCGTATCGGGGATACGGTCGTCGTGGTCTTGGTATGAGATGTCAATAACTTATGACTCGTGACTTCCTTTTACATACGAGAACCAATAATAATGATTGATTATTTTTCCCACTCCGGCTCGTAACGGCCTCAAACAGATGGACATTTCTAGAAGATTCCAAACATTAATTAAAATAAATTTCATTAAATTTCTAGATTTCTAGACTTCTAGATCTCCTCTTTTGGAATTTAAACACAAAAGCCCCATTAAGTCCTATGAAGGAACAAGGGGATTAATTTGCTGAAACTTAACGAAACATTTTTGTGTTTTTTTTACAAAATATCTAAACAATAAATATATGTGTTACAAAGATTGTAAATTTCCAAAGTTTTTAAACATTTCCCAAACCTAACGAAACTTTTTCTATGCAAAATATGTAAACATCAACTATGTGACTTTCAAAGATTTTTAATATGTGACTTTCAAAGATTTTTAATATTCACAAACTTAACGAAACTTTTTTGTTGTAAAATATTTTGTAAAGAATTTAACGACACTCAAAAAAACTTAACGAAAGACCAAATTAATTCCTACAATATATATAATTATATTGAATTCAGAAACACAATTAAAAAAATATTTAATCTAAATTTTTTAAAGTGTTCATCAACTTTAAAACTTAACGAAACTTTCCTCCTGAAGTATGAAAGTTTAAGATGTATTGTTTAAAGACTTTTATTGGATATTACTGAAGTTTGCGTTTTTGGGTATTATTTTGAATTTAACGACACTCTAAAAAACTTAACGAAGGTCGAATTTTTTATTAAATTAATTCCGACAAAATACCTGTGTTTATGGTGAATTCAAACTTATGCACAAAAATGTAATTGAATCTAATTTCGTAAATTTTTCATCACATTTAAAACTTAACGAAACTTTTTCCCTTAAAGTATGAAAGTTGAAAATGTATGTTTAGTACCATTTTATTTTATATGAATGAAATTCGCGTTCGCCGGTAACATTTAGAATTTAACGACACTCTAAAAATCTTAACGAAAGTCGAAATTTTTATGAAATTAATTTGGCGACACGTATGTTTATGGTGGATTAAAACTTACACTTATATATATGTTTATACTGAATTCAGGAACACAAATAAAAAAATATTTAATCTATATTTTTTAAATTGTTCATCAAATTTAAAACTTAACGAAACTTTCCGCCCTAAATTATGAAAGATTAAGATGTATTGTTAGAAGAATTTTATTATATATTAATGAAATTCGCGTATACCGGTAACATTTGGAACTTAACGAAAATTTTTGGGTAAAATTGAGAACTTAACGATACTCTAAAAACCTTAACGAAAGTCGACATTGTTGTGAAATTGATTCCGACAATACTCATGATTATAGTGAGTTCAAACACATACAAATATATTTCAATATAAATTTCCAATTATTTCAACACATTTAAAACTTAACGAAACTTTTCCTCCTAACGTATGATGTATTGTTACAATACTTTTATTAGATATTACTGAAGTTTGCGTTTTTGGGTCACATTTTGAACTTAAAGACACTCTAAAACACTTAACAAAAGTCGAAATTTTTATGAAATTAATTCTGACAACACATATGTTTATGGTGAATTCAAACTCATACACAAAAATGTATTTTAATCTAATTTTGTAAATTTTTCAACACATTTAAAACTTAACGAAACTTTTCCTCTTAAAGTTTGAAAGTTTTAAATGTATGTTTAATATCATTTTATTTTATATAAATAAAATTCGTCTTCGCCGGTAACATTTTGAACTTAACGACACCCTAAAAATCTTAACGAAAGCCGAAATTTTTATGAAGTTAATTCCGACAATACCTATGTTTATGGTGAAGTCAAACACACACATAAAAATATGTTTTAATATAAATTTCCAAATATGTTAACATATTTAAAACTTAACGAAACTTTTCCTCGTAAAGTATGCAAGTTTTAAATGTATTATTAAAAGCATTTTATTATATATTAATGAAGTTGGCGATTTTCGGTAACATTTTGAACTTAACGAAACTCTAAAAACTTAACGAAACTATTGCTTTTAAAGTATGAAAATTTAATATGTATTGTTAAAAGATTTTTATTAGATAATACTAAAGTTTGCGGATTTGGATAAAATTTTGAACTTAACGACACTCTAAAAATCTTAACGAAAGTCGAAATTTTTATGAAATTAATTCCGACAATACCTATGTTTATGGTGAATTCAAACACATACACAAAAATGTATTTTAATCTAATTTTGTAAATTTTTCAACACATTTAAAACTTAACGAAACTTTTTCTCTTAAAGTATGGAAGTTGAAAATGTATGTCTAATATCATTTTATTTTATATGAATGAAATTCGCGTTTGCCGGTAAATTTTTGAATTTAAAGTCACTCTAAAAACTTAACAAAAGTCGAAATTTTTATGAAATTAATTTGGACAAGACATATGTTTATGGTGAATTCAAACACATACATAAAACATATTTTAATTTAAATTTCACATAGACTATCTGATCATTGCTGCGTGAAGAAATTTTGGCGATTAGGGAAGTAAACAACTGGCTTAGGGATAAAAGGTCGGCAGTCATTGGGTTCAATGTATACTCTGACAGTACGGCGGTAATCAAACCTGAACTCAGTATTCATAAACTCAACATCAACCCAGAACTGCAGAGCGGATGAGCTGGCAACATTAGAGATTACCTTACAATTTCTAAAGATATTGGAACGTGTTGGCATGCAAACTTGCTCTGCAACAACTATCCTATGTGATGATCATGGTACGGTGGACGGAGGACATGTATTGTGTTCCCACAAGAAAAATCATTGCAGATTAGTTCAAAATGTTTTAGATCAATCAGTCTCTCATCTTAATGTCTGAATGCATTGGAGGCGATGACTGACTCGTATCTGCGCATGACCATACACGCTAAAAAATATCGCCCAGCAACATATTCCAGGAACCATGTACATTTTTGGAACCATTGTTTTCGTAAATTGAAGATCTGCTGCTTTTTTTCTTTAGTGTCGTGTCATGTTTTTGTTATCAGCAGTTTTCAACAAACAAAGCCACATTTGGGTCACAAATGCATACCTACTACTCATTGTGTCCCAAACATGTTATATTGAATAGCAAACACAATGTGTTTGGGCACAAGTATAATGTAGCCACATTTTGGTCACAAAAATTATATTATAACCTATTAATCATTGTGTCTCCAACATGTAATATTGAATAGCAAACACAATGTGTTTGGACACAAGTAGACCATATTTGCGACAGGCTACAAACACGTTATATTTGCATCCAAACAACAAAAAGGCTCCCAGGGTCACACGGCATTAACTAGAAATGTGAATAGAGGAACCACCCAGCCTTATCTCCACTTCCTTGGAATTTAGCACTGGATAGTGTTTTGCTTGAGCTGGAGAGATAAGGTTGCACAGTAGGGTGCACTGAAAACATGTTTGTCTTATACAAGGGTACTATAGTCCCGTACCGGTACGTTGACGTTTCGGTTCCTGGTGTATTTTGGCAGAAACAAATATTTTTTTGGGTCAATAAGGGACTCAGTCAGACAAGTCATGATGAGCATAAAAACAAAACTATATTTTATAAATTTTGATAGAACATTTTTTTATGGATCCCTGGTCTGACGACCTTAAATTTCTTTAGACGGCGGTCACCTCGCTTAGTGACGGCGACACTATCCAGTATTTAGCCATAAAAAACTTCTCAAACTACCGTTTGGAACCGGTGTAAAACTGTAGATCCCAATCAGTGCTTGTAAAACTGGAACGCGCACAGCTCACATCCCTTCATGGGATGTAACAGGAAATAATAATAATAATAATTTTACTATGGATAAAATCAGTGGCCTTATATGAAGGGTCATCAGAAGTCCAGAGAATGGCAATGTTATGTTCACGGATGCCCTTCGTACAACCCATACAGTCTGTTTGGTAGTTATCCTCCACGTGTTACGCCTAGATTTGTTTGGATGGCTGCAACATCGAAAATCCACCTAAGGCATTTGTTGCGATGGATCACCTATCCATATGGTAATATTACGACTATAAGGAATCTGTGACAATCCACAATATAAGTGGATTACATGACACCTACATTTTTGTTTGATACAAACTTCTCCTCTCATTTCCTGGACAGGGCGAACTGAAAGGGATCCATACCAGGTTATATAAACTATTTGGGTTCCTACACTGATTGCTCCCAACTTGACTTCAAAATAGATTTCGAGGAATTTTCTAAAGAGTTGGGTCTAACCCTGCGCAAAGTCTACCGGATAATTTTATCGCCTTTCAGGCAGAAGTCATGGAAATCGCAGAAGTTGTCCTTGGCTAGGGCAAAACGTCATCATCACCTGGAGTATTAACATCTACTTTGACAGTCACGCTGCTATAAAATCTCCACAATCTGATTTCCTGGTTTCAAGAACTGCCCACAACTGACGCGTAGCTCTGAAGGAGCTGGCCTTGCAGTTCGATGTTCACCATATATGGGTGCCGGGGCACAGGAACATTCCAGTGAACCATACAGCAGATAAGCTGGCAAGATTCGACGCTACTTTAGATGTTAAACTGGATGAGGAGCATGCGTCTTCCTTCAGCTCATGCTTAAACCCGACGTTATAAGATATGTGAATGATAGATGCTCTGGTGGCAACAAAATGCAGGATCACCAGGCAAGTAAAGGCAAGTTATGACCTGAATCTAACGCTAAACTTGATATATATTCCTTGGCAAGATATCTCAATGTTAGGAGCTATGATAACTGGACACTGTTTAATAAGCAGTCAGTCATCTAGAATTGGAATCTCGACTCATGTTTACAGCAGTAGCTGTGGGGATAAGGAGGAGGACGAGCGCCTGAAAAGTCTCCTATGCAACTGCCCGGCCTTTTGTATAGGTAGGAGACAATATCTACAATGTTACTTCACGTTGGATCTAACAGACATACAGGGAGTTAAGCTGAATGATCGTAGGACCTTTTTGCAGAGTACTAATCGGTTCGTTAGGGACTAATGTACGCGTCTTCATCAGTTACGTCCTAGAATGTCAGGATGGGGCCTCATATGCTCTGAATGACCCTTTAAGCATGCCCGGTCAATGTACAAGTTCAACGATGAGGACGGAATACAACGTACCGTATTATCACAATGATCGTCATAGGACGAAGTGTGCCCAATGTGACAGCTACTTGACCCTAAACTAGCTATGAACTTCGTTTTGGTGGTGTGACCGACGACTACTTCAAACAAGAGTCGACTACTTATACAATAACGACCATAACGTATATGAGAATTGCGAAGGTTATGTACAAAACGGTCCACATTGGAACTCGCATTTTGCCACAAATCAGTGTGTTACCGTCGGCTGTAAGGCGGATGACATATAACATCAATCTTTTTACTGGCGGATGTGTGAGAGCTAGCATTATCGTGATGGAGAATGATTGTCTTTGGGGATTCGTTTTTCTTAGATCACTAAAATCTACTGGGCAAACAAATGTTTATGTACCATTTACAATTGACCATCGTATTTTGCTCTAATGGAACTGATGCCCTATGACCGGTTATGCCGAAGAAGCAGGCCACCATTTGCTTTGAAGTGCTTCGTGCGCCAACAAGTTTTGTTGGATTTGGCTTGCCTGGGATTACCCATACGTCGATTGCTAATTAGACTCAACTACATATACATAGATCCATGATTCGTAGCGTGATCTTAAAGACATCCTTTGAAGCACTACCATTGAATTTTGTTTAAAATTTCCTTGCGCTAACGAGCCTTTTTTTGAAAAATCAAAAATTTGCCAAAGTATTCATACAGTATTGCTTGTATAGGAGTGGAAGTATTGCCCAAGATAGCCTCTTTTTCTTGGTATGCCACATGGAGATCTTTTATTACCAGTTCACGTAAAGCATCAATGTTTTCTGAGACAAGAACCGAAATGCGTTCTGAAGCGAACGTTGAACTCAATTAAATTCGTTATACCAGTTTTTTACAGTACTGTATCATCCTCGGCATATAAGGATTTCAGTTCATCAATCCGCACTTCTCCTAATAATCACAAGAATATGTTCACAAGTTAATTCCATATTGTTTGTGAGATTAACTTTCGAGTCACTAAAATATCCAGAAATAAATCTGCCACGTCGGCACGGTCTGGGCATCACTAAGCGAAGACTGCAACCCTTTCCAATGGTGTTGCCAGATTGCACCTAAAAACCTAAAAAATAATACAAAAAAAAACATAATGGTTTCCCATAACATCCCATTAACGGTTTGGGAAGAGCTTCCCAGAACAACTGAACGGTGCGCTTTCTAGTTTTACACTCACTGATTGGGATCTACAGTGTTACTCCGGTTCCGCACGATAATTTGAGAACCTTTTTCATGGCTCAGTACTCGATAGTGTCGCCATCAGTAAACAAGGTGACAGATGTCGAAAGAAATTGTAAGGTGTTGAGATCAGGGATCGAACACACGTTTATAAGAACCGCGCACACTATCAGTGCCCCTGGTAACACTAGAAAATGCCTAGGCTAGAAATATTTATGGCAAACCTCGTCAACGGTGTTGACTGCGCAGATGTGTCTTATGGCCCATAAATTGGTTGACATTGGTTATCAGATTCTCCGAAAATATGGGATTGAGGATTAATATTAGGATATACACCACTAATAGTAAATGGTTGGTTAATTGAAGACGTCGAATCCATCAACTACTATTTGCGATGCAGTATTACTAAGAATGATGCCTCCACAATGGATATAAATGCTCGGATAAATCTGTGGTCACAAGTCATAACAGCCTTAGTCGATTCTAAAATTTTTTAGGGAGAGCAGTTTAAACTTTAATATCTGTCCTGGAAATCAGGAGTCGGAGTTTTTGTGATAACTTTGTTACAGATAACAAGGAAACAAATTCTTTTACTTACTTCTTAACAAAAAAGTGACGATGACTTCTCCAATTTTTTTTTAAATTTTTCCTAACTCGAGTTGGGCTGTTATGGTTTGTGACCCCAGAAATAAGGTATTACCATTCCTAAACCTGCCCAAAATCTGGCATAATAAGCAGATTTCACCGAAAACTAAATTGCGAATATTAAACTGCAGACTAGAAATCTCCACAAGACGTCTCGAATAATAATGTCTCCAATAAATACCGAGTATTTGCCATCTCAGACATCGACTGATAATCGTTTAGACCTTCAGTATTGTCGTCTATGTCGAGCTTCACATAATACCTATAACAGTACAGACTCGATGTCTGCACAAGACGTTTTGAATGGCCATTCAAGACATTTGCTTTTTTTCAAGCATGTAGTGCAGCGAAGTTGCGACAACCAAGTACTTCGGGGAACTGTCGACAAATCATTTGGTTATGGGTGTGTGCAGCGAAGTAGATGTAGTAGTATTGTGTTTTTGTGTTTCTCGAGAACACTGAAGTACTTGGTTGTCGCAACTTCACTACAGTACATGCTTGAAACGAAGCACATGTCTTGAATGGCAATGCAAGACGTCTTGTGCAGATATATAGTCTGCATTGTTATAGGCATTACGTGAAGCTCGACATAGACGACAATACTGAAGGTCTAAACGTTTATCAAGCGCTGTCTGAGAAGGCAAATACTCGGTATTTATTGGACACATTATTATTCAAGATATCTTGTATGACCACTCAAGACGTCTTGTGCAGATATCTAGTACAGTTCACATTGTTACGTGAAGCTCGACATAGACGACAATACTGAAGGTCCAAACGTTTATCAATCGCTGTCTGAGAAGGCAAATAAAAAAACTAAATGGGTTCCCATTACATCCCATGAAGGAATTGGGGAGAGCTTCTCACAACCAGTTAGCTGTGCGTTTCTGGTTTTACACTCACTGATTGGGACCTACTGTTTTACACCGGATTCGAACGGTATTTTGAGAAGCTTTTTCATGGCTAAATACTCGATAGTGTCGCTGTCACTATGCGAGGTGACCGCCGCCGAAAGAAATTTAAGGCGGCCAGAGCAGGGGTCGAACCCAGGATGTCATGTACAAGAGGCGCGCCCACTAACCATTGCACCACCGACTTAATAAAATTTATAATAACAACCCCTAGCAACGAAAGGGTACCAGCCCTATTGAGTTGGATATACGTTGATTGAAATGGACTTGGATCGGCTATTTAATTAGTTGTCCTACATCAGATATTACAAGAGTGGCCATGGGATGTATCCCTCAAGTGTATTGCAGGTCTGAAAGATTTGCAAATAGATGCAAGCGGTTTCTGAAAAAGGAATATAAACGAAAAAATTCAAATTCAAACAAAATCGACTAACATGGCTCGTGGAAGGGACGCATAAAAGATATTCAAGATATTTAGACTTCTACACTGCCCCAACTAAACTAGATGACAACGTAAGGTGTTTCGAGTCTATTCTAAAGAGCTGCGTCTAGACCTTGCACAAAGGCTACCAGACCACTGTAGTGTCTTTCAAGCAAAAGGCATGGTAATCTAAGAAGTTGGCCTTTAGGTGGGACGAAACCTGTTTTAGGTGGGACGAAACCTACTTTGCCACTCAGTCTCATTTAAAACTTCTGCAATCTGTATTCTTTACTTCAAGAACTGAGATGGCCAAGCAGTTCGATATTCACCGTATATGGGTGCCGGGGCACAGGCAAATTCCAGGGAATCCTAGAGCAGATGATCTGGCTAGATAAGGGACTACCTTACCTGTTCCACTGGATATGGGGCAAGTGGGTATGCCTCTTTCGGCATAGAAACAAAAACTCTCAGACATGAGAATGATAGATGATCTGGTAATACTAATGGCCGGATCTCGTGACAAGTATGGCCAAGTTATGCCCTAAATCGTACGCTAAACCTGATATCCATTCCTAGATAAAGATCACTGTGATCACTGGTTACTATTTAATAGGCAGACAAGGGTCTATATTTGGAATCTCAGCTTATAATTACTTCAGAAGCTGTAGGGATGAAGAGGAGGACGAGAGCGTCGAATATCTTATATGTTACTGGCCGACCTTTTGTATAAGTAGAAGAAAATATCAAGGATCGTACTTCATATTAGATCTAACAGACATGCAGGCGATTAAGCTGAATAATCTTAGGACCTTTATGCATAATACCAATTGGTTTGCCAGGGACCAATATAGGTATCTTCTTCAGCCACATCCTAGAATATCGAGATAAGGCATCACATGGCTTGAACGCCGCTTAACATTACAGGGTCATTTTACAGGTTCAACTCTGAGGACGGAATGTAACGTCCCGTGGTATCACAACGCTTCTCATTGGACTAAAGCTTGAAACACATAGACGACGACAGGCTACATGAATACATGACTGCAAATGCCGCTGACTACAAATGTAGACGTGTGGCAGCTACTGAATTATTTTCAAGACGGCAACTGCAAAGTAAACAGCTGATCTGTAATTTTGACGTTTGTGTTATTGTGTTATTTGTGTTAAAAGAAAAGAAAATGTCTGGAGAATATTTAATAAATATTATTACAAACATGACAAAAATTGTGAAAACAGTGTATGAAGTACGAAGTGAATTGCAGATGAGTAATAATCGAAGATGGTGGGTTCGTCCGGTGAATCTAACTCTGGATCAGGAGGCAATTGCTCAGCCCTCTTACACCGCTTATAAGAGTCACGAAGACCCTTCCATCGCTTCTTGCATTCTTCTTCTGTAAAAGTAATTGTAATTGAAATTGGGGACAAATTATATTGTACTCTTACTTACCACCCATTTTCATTGCAGCAGCTACTTCTCTCCACTCGTACTCCTTTTTCTTTATATTTTTATAACCCGCTTGCGACAGGTCGTAAAGAATTTCACGGCTACGCACTTTCTCAATAAGCTGCTCGTCAATGTCCATTTTAAACTATTAAATTTGAAATGCAAAACAATAACAAACAAATATTAATAATAAATATAACAACAAATACTTACCGACTTCAATAAACAAACAAAAAAAAAAATTAAAACAAAAACAACCAACTGCAAGTTGTCAACAATAAACAGCTGATTATTCTGCCAGTGGTGCCACTTCAGGCATTGACAGCTCTAACCATAGAATAACACATACGTAGATAAACTTATTCTCTCATCTGAGGTTTCATTTCACACTCTTTATCGTAGGTTTGTGGAAATGAGAGCAATTAAATTTAAAATTATCTTACACCAGGTGTAGTTACAAAATATGTTCACTTAACTTTTTCCTGTCGTTTTGGTGTAGAACTGAAAAATTTAAATATATTTTGCACTTTTTGTTGACTTTTGTCGTTTTGTACTGTATTTAACCCAACTAGTTTGTCACAAAAAGACGAAATTCGGTTGTTGTTCCTTTGTGGATCGCTGGATACTATTGCCACCATCTGGTATTATTGAACCCATATTTCCCACCATCCAATGTTTACTTTCCATCGTACCTATGACGTTTAATTTATTGATCGAATAAAAACTTCTATGGTATGTGTTATTCTATGGCTCTAACCTGTTGATTGTCGCCCACAAAAATAGAAATTATGTAGTTTAATTCAACTACAGCTACATAAGTAGCATAGACAACAACCTGCAGTCTTGTCACTTTGTCGTCGTTAAAATATTCACTTCCATATAAACGCATGTATTTTATTTTTGACAGGTTGTGGTCGGTAGCCTGTCGTCGTGGATGTGTTTCATGCTTAAGTGTGCACGCTGACAAATAACAGCCCCAGCAACATATTGCAGGAAGCATGTACATTTTTGCAAGTATCGTTTTCGTGAATTGAAGATCTGCTGCTTTTTGTTTCTATATTGTTTGTCACGTTTTTGTTTTCAACAAGTTTTAACAAACATATACTTATATTATAACATATTCATCATTGTGTTCCAAACATGTTATATTGAATAGCAATCACACTGAGTTTGGACACAATTATACTATATTTGCGACAAGCTACAAACACGCTATGTTTGCATCCAAACAACAAAGTAAGATAAATTTTCAGCGTGTGTTAATTGTGATAGCCACTACTACCTAACCTAATCTATCATGGCGCCAAAATAACCGAGGGATAGAATTCGTTAACGTTACGCGTTCTTCGTTTCAACGTAGTCTTGTTATAATTTGTTTAAATAGATAAGGAACATGGTTGGTTGGTTGGATGAAAACGCTGCAAGACAGCACGCTGTCTAGCACACTTAGGCTAAAGAGGCCCATTGTGATGCCTGCAGTTTCCTCCATAGAAACTATTGACTAGTCGTCTAGCCAATTTGCCAATTCAATTGTCTATAAGACCTACAGGAATATCCTGTAGGGCTACGGTGCTAACTAAATGTGTACCGAATATCCTACTTCTCAGTCCTGCCAGAGCAGAGCAATCCAAGAGAAGGTGTTTCGTCGTTTCCTCGTCCTCTTCCATGCAGTATCTACAGAGAGTGGAGTTCCTATGTCCCAATCTTAGGCATGTTTTCCTACAAGACAATGTCCCGTAAGTGTTCCTATCATTGTGGACAACCTGCCTCTCGGCAAGTTAAGTAGTTGCCTAGTACTCTTCCTGTCCACATGTGGCCAGAGGACCTTGGCTTGTTTGCAAGTTGAAGTACGTCTCTACTTGTCCTTGAACATATTATCGGCCCAGTGCCTGATCTGCAAACGGCAGGTAGAGATTGACATACTAACACCTACTTTTGCCGGAAGAACCTGTGCCGTAGTGCCCTGTCTGGCTAACGCATCCACTACGCAATTGACTGGAACGTCGCTGTGTCCCGGTACCCAGATGAGCCTGATGTCAAAATACTCTAACATCACCCTAAGGAGATATTTACAGTTAGGTCCTGTGAATGGACCCCATAGCCTACATGCTCGTCCAACTTTGATACATCCGTGAAAAATCGGATACGACTGGTATCCCCTTCCAGTGACTTTTCCCAGGTATTCCTGTTCGAAATAGAAGTCCTTAGACTTGTCCCTGGTAGAAGGTAGGGGATACAGTAGTATGTTTTTACGGGAATAGAGTTGATCGGGTGTAGTAATTCAGCGTGTCCAGATATTAAAACGCCACAATCTCTGATTCTCACCAGGGATGTAGCGGCTGCCGATTCGGCCATGATATCAGGAGTACCGATGTTCAGGATAGCACTAAGTGCAGTACCTGACGTCGTGCCCATTGCCTCACTAACGCTAATCAGTGCTGATGTTTGAATTTTCATCAAGGAATTCAGAATATATTTCTTTTGGAGGGACTTCCACCAAACTACGATGCCATAGAGAAGTATTGGTCTGACTATTGCCGTATAAATCCACATGGTGATCTTAGGAGACAGTCGCCAGCGCTTTCCTATCGCCCCTTTACAGCAGTAAAGAGCAACAGACGCCTTTTTCACCCTCTCCTCCACATTCGGTTTCCAAGACAGTTTTCTGTCGAGAATTATTCCCAGGTACTTGACCTTTTCCGTGAACTGTAATTGCAACCCATTAACTGACGGCAGTTCAAATGCGGGTATTTTATATTTCCGAGAACATACGACAGGAAGATTTTCTCCAACATACAAATGATTAAACATAAAGTACTTCTGTGCTATGATAACAATATGTAAAGTGAGTTGGTGAAGAAGCACAATTTTCACTACTTGTATTTTTTTCCACAACTTTTATTTTTGTCAAAATAAAGTAATTTTAGCAAATTTTAGATAAAATGTAATCAAAATTCATAAATTTAATAGGAATTTTTCCTCTTTTTTCTCATTTCAGTGAATTCTGGCAAATTTCCTAAAATATTTCAAAGAAAATTACACCCAACTACAGAAGTTATAAACGAAAGGGTAAAGAACGAATTTAAAAAAACAAAGTAGAAGAGAGAAAACAAATAATAAACTTTGCAGTATTGAAACGAAGTAATTCAACCGAAATCCCTAACCAAAGGAAAAATTGTGGTCTGATCTAGTAAAATAAATAAAATCGTAATAAAAGAAAAAGAGTGAATATTTTATAACCAAAGATATATAGAAAGAGAGAGAGAGAGAGAGATAAAAGGATATTCATAGTAAAGTTAAAGATAACACAAGATAAGCAATTTTTCATAAATGGTGTGTGTATGCATTTTATATAGAAAATAAGTGTAAGACAAACAATTTTTTTTAAAAAATAAAACAAGAACCTGCAAAACAAGTTGCCCCGCCCCATCTAGAAAATATTGATGTTTTATATATTTACACAATATATTGTATGAGTGTTTAAGGATTTTGAGCAAAGACTTTCATTACAACTAATATCCCTCAAAAAAACCAAAAAAACACCATTCGCCCCTCCCCCTCACCAGAAAGGCAAACCAATTAACAAAATCAAATCTCACTCACACACTTACAAAAAAGGACTTCCAACGATTTTAGCAAATTAAACAAAAAAAGACGACGAAATTTTAGTTGAGAATTTTAAAATTTTCATTGAAAAACAAAAGATAAAAAATAAAACATTTCAAGGGTTAACAACAAGAAAACTCCAAACGTTTTCAACAAAAAAAGGCCAAATTTTTTGAACATTCAACCAAGCAAAAACAACAAGAAACTTTAAAGTTTAAACTACTAAATAAGTAAAAAAAAGCACTGCAATAAAAAAAGGGTTTGTGACTTTAATAATAATTTTTTAAGATAAACTGTTTTTACAAGTATAAAAAAGACGTTTTATAAGAAAAATAAATAAAATAAAAAAAAACAATAAAAAATCCAAAAAATCTGCAAAAATAACTCGACTTTTAGAACAGAGTAACAAAATATATCGTTAAGATAAGGTGATTTTTTTCTAATACACGTAGTGAAAAAGAAAGTTTTAGACGGACAACGTTAAAATCTATATCAACCGGGAGAATCTTACACCAAGCAAAGGTAAGTTAACAAACTACATATATTTATATTTACTAAACTTGAAATAAATGCAAAAAAGTGATGCCAAGTATTCCTTAAATCAAAAACCCTCTCAAACCTTTTATTCATACCTCATTCACATAAATACGAAACAAACTGCTTCGTAACAAAACGAGGATAACATATTTCATTCAGTTGGCACCACCAACCCTTGGCAGAAATTCACCCACTTGAGCCTTTCAATAGCCGCCTTATTTAACGGCTTCCTTGGAGTACATTTTCGAAATCCTTTCGCGCTGGCTCTTCCTTGAGGCTTTTACTATCTTCTGTAACATGATTTTATCGTTACAAAAAATTAATTGCGGGTTCAAAATACGAAAAATCGGTACTTCGAAAAACCGGCCGGAAACCCAGTTAATTTTCGATTTTATTTAAGATTTCTTTACAGGTTTTTCGAATAGCATGGAAAACAATTTCAACATTTTTGTCAAAATATCAATAAAAATCAACAACGTATAATATTTTCTTGAAACTTTCCCTTTGCAGATAATTTTGTTTAATTGTACTGAATTGAATTGTTTTGAACTTACTTGAATTGAATTTAACTGAACTTAACTGAACTGAAATGAACTGAACGGACGGAACGGAACGGAACTAAACTGAATTGAACGGAACGGAACTGAACTGAACTGAACTGAACTGAGCTGATCTAAACTGAACTGAACTGAACTGAACTGAACTGAACTGAATTGAATGGAATGGAATGGAATGGAATGGAACGGAACGGAACGGAACGGAACTGAACTGAATTGAATGGAAATGAAATGAATTGAATTGAATTGAATTGAATTGTATTGAATTGAATTGAATTGAATTGAATTGAATTGAATTGAATTGAATTGACTTGACTTGAATTGAATTGAATTGAATTGAATTGAATTGAATTGAATTGAATTGACTTGAATTGAATTGAATTGAATTGAATCGAATTGAATTGAATTGAATTGAATTGAATTGAATTGAATTGAATTGAATGGAAGTGAATTGAATTAAATTGAATTGAAATGTATTGAATTGAAATAAATTGAATTCAATTGACTTGAATTGATTGAATTGAATTTTATTTCATTGAATTGAACTGGAGTTAATTGAATTCAATTGAATTAAAGTGAATTGAATTAAAATTAATTGAATTGAACTCAACTGAATTGAAAGGAAATGAATTCAATTGAGCTGAGTTGAATTGAATTCAAATGGGTTGAATTGAATAGAATTGAATTGAATTGAATTGAATTGAATTGAATGGAATGGAATGAAATGGAATGGAATTGAGTTGTAATGAAATAAAATACAATTAAATGAAATGAAATAAAATGAAATGTATTCAACTCAATTTAATTAAATTCATTTCAGTTGAATTGAATAGAGTTGAATTGAATTGAATTGAATTGAATTGAAATGAATTGAGTTGAGTTGAAATGAAATGAAGTGAAATGAAATGGAATGAATTGAATTGAATTCAATTGAACTGAGTTGAGTTAAAATGAAATGAAATGAATTGAATTGAATTGGATTGAATCGAATTGGATTGGATGGAATTGTATTAAATTGAAATGAATTGGATTGAATTGAATTGATTTGTATTGAACTGAAATGAAATCAAATGAATTGAATCCGATTGAATTCAATTGAATTGAATTGATTTGAAATGAATTGAATTGAATTGGATTGAATTTAAATTAAATTGAGTTGAATTGAATTGAATTAAATTAAATCGAATCGAATCGAATCGAATTGAATTGATTTGAATTGAACTGAATTGAATTGAATTGAATTAAATTGAATTGAATTGAATTGAATGGAATTGAATTGAATGGAATTGAATTGTATTGAATTGAATTATATTGAATTGAATTGATTGGAATTGAATTGGAGTTAATTGAATTGAATTAAAGTGAATTGAATTGAATTGAATTGAATGGAATCGAATTGAATTGAAATGAATTGAATTGAATTGAATTCAATTGAGTTGAATTGAACTGAATTGATTTGGATTGAAGGGAATTGAATTGAATTGGGTTTACTTGAGTTGAGTTGAGTTGTAGTGAAATGAAATGAAATAAAATGAAATAAAATGAAATAAAATGAAATAATATGAAATGAATTGAAATGAATTGAAATGAATTGAAATGAATTGAAATTAATTGAATTAAACTGAATTGAATGGAAATGAAATGAATTGAATTGAACTGAATTGAATGGAAATGAAATAAAATGAATTGAATTGAACTGAATTGAATGGGATTGAATTTAATTGAATTGAATTAATTTCAATCGAATTGAATTGAATGAGAGTTGGGTGGAGCAATGTAAGAGTTGTGCCAATGCCTCCTTGAGGTAGGCGTAAATTTAAACCATTTTGGGCTACGCTGGTAAAGGAAACACCAGGATTGGTGGAGGTTTGGACTGTTGTCTGGTTTACAAACTGTGCATTATTGCCACTCTGTCTAAGAAAATTCTTTCTCTCTGTTAATTTGTCCCTTAATGCCTGATTAATAGCGCAACCCCTATAATTTTCAGTATGATTGCCACGGCAGTCACTACATTCATATCATCCTTTTAGATTACACATTGATTCGTTTGGTGAATACCCGTATCACCAGAAACAACGCAAACCGGGCGTAATGTACAATAGGACTTTGTATGTCCACAATTCTACCAGTTAATACATTTTACAGGACCATTACGTTTATGGGGGTACTCAACAGCAATCCTCCGGTGAAATAATGCATTCATTTTGTGAATAGGTTGAACCTCATTTGCCTTGAGCCCCTGTGAATAACTCAACTTTGAACTTTGGCTGTGGCACTTTTCCCCTATTGAGAATGTTGATCACAGATCTTACCTTAAACCCTTAAGCTTCGAGAGCTTCTTTCACTTCGTTCGAAAGAACATCGGAATCTATACCCTTGATGACAACCACTAAACCCCTTCAATTTTTCAGCTGATAGGTTTAGAAATTTTTCTTCATGTCAATGGAGTGTTTTGAAACTATCCTATAATACTTCTCAGTGTATATTTGGATTTTTGATTTCCTCGCTGTGATATAAGTCATTGTTGATATTCTCCGCTATTTTACTATGACATATGAATTATTTGTGGCCGTGGGTACTGCAATAGTTGCGTGTGCGTCTCTTGGACATGAGAACGTAAGTTCAATTCCCGCTCTGTCCCACAACACAGTTCTTTCGGCGACGGCCAACTCGATGAGGGACGAATATTGTTATAATCCATGAAAATGGTTTAAAAAAAACTATTTGGTGTCGGTGTAAAATTGCGTTCCAATCAATGAGTCTGAGACTACAAAGTGGACATTTCACTGTTTATGAGAGGCTCTGCCCTTAACCCTTCATGGGATGTAATGGACAAATAAGTTACAGTTATTTTTATCTTGCCTTCCAATTGAATTGCAACCACCCTCGTCAATTTAGCAATTTTCTACTGAAATGATCTCCGGTTGAGCCTCTGAATGTTGCACAGGAAGTTGTGTGAAAAAAATGGTAGTTTTGAATTTTATTACTCCTTCCTTAATCCAGGGAATGGCTATGTATGAATCCAAATGTGGATGAAAGAAATGCATGTGTGGGCGAACATGTGTGGCTGTATGGTAGAGAGTGTACGTACGAGAGAGTCCGTTTATGTGTGTATGTGTGTGGTTAAGTGGTGTGTGTGTGAGTTGGCATGAGTGATTGTTTGAACTTCCTGTTCGTTACTGCCATTCATCTGAGTGTGGGTGTGCAAATGTAAAAGTATACTTTTGGGAGCCATGAACAGACTAAGAGGAAAGCATACTTTTAGGGGCTGGCAAAAATGTAAGGGAAAAGTAACCATTATATCCAGTGCACATTGTGGTCAGCAAATTTAATGCATTTTTTTTGGGGCGACTCTGGTGATTGGTTTGGCGAAAACTCGTAAATCACAAAGTCTTAGCAGTCATAAATAAAACCAAAGAGTACTGGATTTAAGCAAAATAAAAAATCTTGCTTAAAATATTTTTTTTTGGGGGGATTTCTAAAATAAAACTTTTTTAAACCAAGAGAAGTGGGGGGAAACAGCCCACACAAATACATTTGTTTGACTATATACGAGTAATATAACAAGTGATTGGTATGAAATCCCCCCGCCCCGAAAGAGTTTTCCAACACTTTATTGAAATCTTCGTATAATTATATATATATTTGAGAGGCCTTGGATGTGGAAGTGGTTGGAGGGTTTTCTTTTCTTTCCTTGTAACAATAAACTTTTTAATTGCATTTGTTGAATCCTCAACGAGAGTTATATTATTTTTCTATTAGCTTTTTTCCACTAAAGGAAAACAAAGAAAAGTTGTAGCCGAAAACCGCCTAAGTTGTGCAAAAAACCGCCTAAAATTTGGCTAAAGTTTTTGGTAGTATTGTAAGAGTTTTTAGCTCAAAAGAACCCCAATTTGAAATGGTTAATTAAAGAGTCCTTTTAGGGGGGGCTATTTAAACTATAAGTTAAGTTATTTGTTTTTTTTTGTAAGAAAGGGATTGCATCCTTTCTTGTTCCTTATTTATTTCATAATTTCTTTCAAAAAGTCTCGTTAATTTGAGTTTTGCCTTGAGAATAATTGGGGTTTTCAATTTCTTTCAAAAGCGAAGGATAGGAAAATGTTTTTGTTTAAAGTTAACAAGTAAAAAAGTGATATACATTTGGGTGTTCAAATTCGTATCTAATTCAAAAAGGATATTTCATTAAGAGAACTGTGAAACATTATAGAACAGTTTTGTGTTATTGAGCTAAGTTAGAGTACGAACTCTTTAAGAAAGCGATATTTGTATATTTATTTTAAACCTGGCAGCATTTTGTATTGTTTATTAGAAACTTGGCAACATTTTGCAACCTACTTTGCTTTGGCATCACTTTTTGGGAACAAACTAAGTAAAGACAAATTGAACAAACTTGAGGACAATTTGGGAAGGTGCTAAAAATACAGGCTGTGGCAAAAACCATCTCGGAACTTTGGTCTAACCTGAAGACTCATTTTTATTTTAACGCCCTATGTTTACTCGAGCTTATGAATTTTAATTATGGCAATTAAACTTGGCCGCAACTTGTGTTACGTATTAGAAACTTGGCAACATTTTGCAACCTACTTTGCTTTGGCATCACTTTTTTTGGAAAAAACTAATTGAAAACAAATTGAACAAACTGAAGAACAACTTGAGACGGTCCTTAAAAGTACAGGCGGTGATGCAATGGTAGTGTGCGCGGCTGTTGTACATGAGATTGTGGGTTCGATCCCTGTTCTGACCACCTTACATTTCTTTCGACGACGATTACCTCGTTTAGTGACGGCGACACTGTCGAGTACTTAGTTATGAAACAGCTTCACGAAATACCATTCGGCACCGGTGTAAAAACTGTAGGTCCCAATGAGTTTGAATACAACTAGAAAGCGCACACATCATTGCTTGTGAGAAGCTCTCCCCCAGCCCATCATGGCATGTAATGGGAAACCATTTTTTTAAATACAGGGTGGGGCAAAAACCATCATCTGATTTTATAAAGAGTGGAAACTCATTTGGTTTTTGACGGCTTATATTTAGTCGCTTTTATCAATTTTGTTTCGATTAATTATGGAAAATTATTTCCTACAAATGACCGCCGTCGGCGTTGATGCAAATTGAACTCTTTTGACTACATTTTGCACAATTGTGCGCGGCATTTGTGGTGTCTCGTTGTCCATTTCGACTCGAATGTTGTTCTTTAACTCCTCCATGTTGCAGGGCTTGTTCAAGTACAGCAACAACTTAAAATATCCCCAGAGGTAGAAGTCCGGAATAGTCATATCGGCGGATCATGCTGGCCAAGCCAAATCAGCGAAACGCGAGATTACACGTGCCTGGAGGGCATTCTTTAAAACACGCATTGTGTGGCGCATGGAGTATGAGAAGTTACCCCGTCCTGTTGGAACCACATGTCCTCCAAATTCAGATCGTCAACTTCCGGTAAGAAAAATTTAGTCACTATGGTCACTAAACCTCTACTGTGTTTACGCCGATTGTTTCTACCTCGGCGGCGGCATAGGGACCTGAGAAAACTGGCGAAGGCGGCGGCTTGGTCAGCTAACCTGGTGGCGGCGGCCTGCCCTAATTATTAAGAAACTGATCAGGCTGCTGCTGTGGAGAGTTCAATTCTTAGGAAATTGGACCAGCAGCTGTAATAGTTATAATATGTGCTGTAACCTGTTAGGGAATGGGACTGCGTGTTGATGTTGTAGCGTGTGGAATTTCGCCTGGCTGTTGTTATGCAAAAATCAAATTATCTAGTTTGTTGCTTGTTGTGGTTGCAACGTGCTGTAAATCAGGACAATGCCAGCAGTTGATCGATTATACGAAATAAAGGGTTTTTCAACAGAGACGCTACAAAAGTAAATCGATAGGGACAGCAAACGACGCCATATTTTTTCCCGCTATTTTGACATTTCTCTTCAGTAAGGTTTGCCATTTCATCATGGAAAGATATACGAGCCAACAACGAGTCGAAATTATTAAAATTTATTACCGAAATTTGGAGTCAGTGGCCTCAACTTTAAGAGCGCTACGTCCAATTTATGGTCGGCTCATTTCTGGCTGAATGGCTTCGTCAATAAGCAAAATATGCGTTATTGGTCAGACAGCAATCCACACGAATCCATGAGTCATCATTGCATCCCGAAAAAATTACGGTTTGGTGCGGTTTATGGGCCGGCGGCGTCATTGTGAATGCGAATCGCTACCGTTCAATGATAACCGAATATTTTTGGCCCCAATTGGATAATATGGACTTGGAGGACATGTGGTTCCAACAGGACGGCTCCACAAGCCACACAGCGAATGCCACAATCAATTTATTGGAAACCAAGTTTGGTGAACGTGTTATCTCACGAAATGGCCCAGTCGATTGGCCGCCTCGGTCGTGCGATTTGACGCCGTTAGATTATTTCCTGTGGGGCTACGTCAAGTCTATGGTCTATGCCAACAAGCCTGCGACGATTGATGAACTTCGTACGAATATCGAATGTGAAATTGCAGCAGTATCGGCCGATTTATGCTTGAAAACCGTCGAAAATTGGGTTCAGCGTCTGAACTTCTGCAAGCGTGCCCCTGGTGGCCATGCAAAAGAAATCGAGTTCCATACATAATGGCATCGAACGTACTTTCACAGGAATAAAGAATTTCATTGGTATCTAAAACCGGTTTTGTTTATTTAAAAAAACTTTTGTAGCGCTCTTATTGAAAAACCCTTTATTAACCAAAAAGTTATACGGCGCCGAACCACACCGCCGCAGCGCCGATTTCTACGTCATCATGCGCGGCAATAAACTCAAAAAACGGCGGCGGCGGCGTGGCTCGGCGCCATAAAGGTCTACTCTACAGTGGTCGCCGTTCACCGTAACAGCGTTACCGTCGGCTTCTTCGAACAAATAATGTCCAATAATCTCTTCCGACGTAACCGCACAGAGGGTTGTTATGGTGCTTCATGAAGTTGTAATGGTGCTTCATGGGAGTTGGACAATTAAAAATATGAGTATTTCGGATACTTGCTCATTTTGAGTCATTTGCGACAAATTTTGTAATTAAATTTATGAGTATTTCATGTATATACTATGGAAAGAAATATTTATATTCAAATCGATTTGCGATTAGACAATGCAAAATATTCTTCCCCGTTTAATAGTATCCGATTCCAAAAGAATTCGGAAATTCTTTCCAGAATTTTGAAAGTTTATTATTTTGATTAATTTTCGGTTCATTTTTGAATCAATTTTTATGAGAATTTCAAAAGAACTCTAGGAAAATGAATATTTGTATAATAATTCATGGAATTCGTCAGTCCAAATAGGAATATATAGGGGGGTTCCTAATTATGAGTCAATATTTGTAACAAAATTCATGGGAGTTGGACAATCAAAATATGAGTATTTCGGATACTCGCTCATTTTGAGTCATTTGCGTGTAATTTTGATATCAAATTTATGAGTATTTCAAGTGTACACTGTAACCATAAATATTTATATTCAAATTGATGAGTGGCGATAATTTTATGATCATTTTAAAGGTAAAACACTCCTTGCCCTATGTTTGCAGAAGGCTTTATGAGTCCTTTTTGTATAAAGTATAAATGTTCACTGGTTAAACACAACCATTATGTTTTCACAAATACATTTGTGCAATTATTGTCCTCTTTTTGTCCAGATAAATCTGTCCCTTAATTAATTGTATATAGAAGGAAAAAATTTATTAATTACCACATAAATTTAAATACAACATATGGCTGTGTCCACAGTATATGAAGATTATTTGTTTACCTTGCGTTACCCAATGTTGATGTAAAATCAACAACATTTGAAATGTTTAACTCGGAAACTCACCCACCCGCTCTGACAGCCGACTGGTCTATGATGATGGATCCATACCCCCTTTGGCCAATAAAATATTTACATACTTTAACAATTAATATGCCTTATAACTTGTTATCCTTCCATTATCCTTTCCCTTTTCACCATCATTTGGCATATAAAACGAAACAAGAAAATATTCCACTGATGGCTTGACACACACATACAGGATTATTTCCCATAGAGAGTAAGAGCGGGATAGAGAGAGAGAGAGTTATTGACAAAGAGGCAAGAGAACAAGGACACGGAAGTCTTGCACATGAAGTCATTATAACACCCCTTGCCTCTACCACTGGATTCAGCACCCACCTTGTCCTTAATGTCAAAAGCAGTTGAAAATTGTTTTATTGTGTAATCAACTCAAGTGCACTTGAGAATTTAATGAATTTATTTGGTAAATATTATTTTTTTGTAATGTTGAAAGGACATTTTTCAAAACTTAAGTAGCTAAGAATTGTAATAGAACTTTGTTATGGATACCTGTGAACATTAAGAACCAAGAAATACTTACAAAGGAATCTGAAGCCCTTGTAAAAACAATATTTTTAAGGGAATATGCTTACGATATAATTTCAGCGCGACAATACAGAGGACTGCAATGAATCACATGAACTTCGAATCACTCAACTTATTTTTACACAACTTTAGGTTGGAGCTAAATTATACAAACCACTCTTTTCCTGATAATTAAGTTGTATTCAGAGTTCCCTAAAGTAAATATGTCGCAGAAGAGCGTGGAGCAAATTTTAACCCAAATATAAATTGTGCGAGAGAAACGCAATGAGTACAATAAGTATACCAGGAATACAGTGAATACAATGAGTACCATGAGTATAAGGTGTTTATTCGCGCCTGTTTCCTGCTAATAATCGCTCGCCTTTACACCTTTAACAATCCCGCACATTTTTTTTGGATACACAATAACAAATATTAATGAAAATAATAATTTATTAAATATTATTTTTTGTAATGTTGAAAGGACATTTTTCAAAACTTAAGTAGCTAAGAATTGTAATAGAACTTTGTTATGGATACCTGTGAACATTAGGAACCAAGAAATACTTACAAAGGAATCTGAAGCCCCTGTTAAAAATAATATTTCTAAGGGAATATGCTGACGATATAATTTCAGCGCGACAATACCGAGGACTACAATGAATCACATGGACTTCGAATCACTCAACTTATTCTTACACAACTTTAGGTTGGAGCTAAATTATACAAACCACTTTTGGTTGGTTGGTTGAAAAGGCTGCAAGACAGCACGCTGTCTAGCACACTTGGGCTAAAGAAGCGCATTGTGATACCTGCAGTTTCCTCTATAGCAACTATTGACTAGTTGTCTGGTCAATTTTCCCTTTCAATAAATTTGTCTATAAGACCTACAGGAATATCCTGTAGGGCTACGGTGCTAACTAAATGTGTTCCGAATATCATACTTCTCAGTCCTGCCAGACCAGGGCAATCCAAGAGAATTTGTTTCGTCGTTTCCTCGTCCTCTGCCATGCAGCATCTACAGAGAGTGGTGTTTTTATGTCCCAATCTTAGGGCGTGTTCTCCTACAAGACAATGTCCCGTAAGTGTTCCTATCATTGTGGATAACCTGCCTTTCGGCAAGTTAAGTAGTTGCCTAGTTCTTTTCTTGTCCACCTGTGGCCAGAGGACCCTGGCTTGTTTGCAAGTTGAAGTAAGTCTCCACTTGTCCTTGAACATATTATCGACCCACTGCCTGATCTGCAAACGGCAGGTAGAGATTGGCATACTAACTAACACCTTCTTTTGCAGGAAGAACCTGTGCCGTAGTGCCCTGTCTAGCTAATGCATCCGCTACGCCATTGCCTGGAATGTCGCTGTGTCCCGGTACCCAGATGAGCCTGATGTCAAAATACTCTGCCGTCACCCTAAGTGATGAGTGGCATTCTTTCACCGTCAAGAACGTAGCAAACATGGCTTCCAGGGATTTTATGGCAGCCTGGCTGTCTGTGTAGATACATATTCTCCGGAGGGTTGTGACACTACTTTTCAGTAGTTCAGCAACCTCCAGTATGGCGGTAATTTCCGCCTAAAATACACTACAGTGATCAGGCAGCTTGAAGGAGATATTTACATTTAGGTCCGGTGAATGGACCCCATAGCCTACTTGTCGTCCAACTTTGATCCATCCGTGAAAATTCTGATACTACTGGTTTCCCCTTCCAGTGACTTTTCCCAGGTATTCCTGTTCGGAATAGAAGTCCTTAGATTTGTCGCTGGTAGAAGGTAGGGGATACAGTAGTCCGTTTTTACGGGAATAGAGTTGTTCCGGTGTAGTAATTCAGCGTGTCCGGAATGCCCTGATATCAAAACGCCACAATCTCTGATTATCACCAGGGATGTAGCGGCTGCCGATTCGGCCATGATATCAGGAGTACATATGTTCAGGATAGCACTAAGTGCAGTACCTGACGTCGTGCCCATTGCCTCACTAACGCTAATTAGTGCTGATCTTTGAATTTTCATCAAGGAATTTAGAATATATTTCTTTTGGAGGGACCTCCACCAAACTACGATGCCATAGAGAAGTATTGGTCTGACTATTGCAGTATAAATCCACATGGTGATCTTAGGAGACAGTCCCCAGCGCTTTCCTATTGCCCTTTTACAGCCCTAAAGAGCAACAGGTGCCTTTTTCACCCTCTCCTCCACATTCGGTTTCCAAGACAGTTTTCTGTCGAGAATTAGTCCCAGGTACTTGACCCTTTCCGTCAACTGTAATTGCATTAACCATTAACTGACGCCAGTTCAAATGCGGGTATTTTATATTTCCGAGAGAACAAGATAAGCTCGGTTTTAAGGGGGTTACGTGATAGTCCGTTGTTAGTGGTCCAGTTCGAAATCAGACTAAGTAGGCTGGTTGTACGAATGCTAAGTAAATTGAGGTTTCTATCCGCAATATCATCAGCATAGAGCAAAGACCTGGCATTCGGCCCTTTCCAATTCAAGAAGCAGTTCATTGACAGAAGTTAACCATAATAGGGGAGACAGAACTCCCATCTGCGGTGTCGCCCTGTTAACGTTCCTAGCAATTGTAACACCACCCTATTCAGCTTTGACGGATCTATCCACCAGAAGCTTCCCAATTACGCGTGTCACTAAGCTGTCGACTCCTAGCTACTGTATCGACCTAAGAATCGCCTAAGGTTGAATGTTATTGAAAGCTCGAGTCCAGGAAGGTCCCCAGAGCGACTATGCTGACTATAGAGTGGAGAGCCATCTCAGTTGACCTGCCCTTAATATAGGCATGCAGAGAACTCGATAGTAGATTCTGTGGAAAATTACTTCGAACGTGAGTGTCCAGTAACCTTTCAAATGTCTTAAGAAAAAAGGATAATAGACTGATTGGTCTAAAGTCCTTTGGTTTGACATGAGAGCATTTGACCGCAATAAAAAGTTATATTCCCAAGAATGAATTACCTAAGTAATTACCTAAAAATCAAAACGCCGCATTGGAATTTAACTCAGATGAGTCAAACGAACAGTACGAATGGAGCTTTATTCATATTTTCAACCCATATCGTTATTACAGTACGAGTACTCAGTGTAACTCAAATCAATTAGCGATTCATAGGTGACAAAAATTCTTCCCTGATTCATGTGCAACTCAAATCAATTAATGAGTCATATGGCACTAAAATGCTTTCGCCATGTTGAGGAGTCATATGTATGTGACTCAAATCTTCTTACAATTCATATGTGACTCCAGTCAATGAATGAGTTATTTGTATTTGTATGAGTTATTTGAATGAGTTATGTTATGAGCTTTTATTCATCTTACAATTCATATGTGACTCCAGTCAATGAATGAGTTATTTGTAACTCAAATCGTTTCCTGATTTAATTGTGCCCCCAATATTAATTAACGAGTTATATGTGACTCAAGCCATTTAATGATTCATATATGATTCAAATCAATTATTGATTCACAAGTGTTTCAAATCCATCAACGAGTCATGGTTTCCTTAAATTATATCACGACTAATATGTGACTCAAGTCAATTATAGAGTCATATGTGACTCGAATCAAACACTGCAACAAGTATTGATACTCAAATCAGTTAACAATCCATGTGTTGCTCAAATCATTTCGAGATTCATATAAAAAATCAATTATTGACTCATATATGACTCATATAAATTATTATTTGTTGTAAATAAATGAAATTAAATCAACAAAATTGTTTTCTAGCAGTGATAGCGAGTTCGAAACGTATTTGGACTTCTTCTTGTTATCAGTGAACAGCTATCAATCATTGTTGTCAAATCACTATAAACATTAGAATTACTTGAGTCCTAATGAATACCTTGATGTACTCATGTATGCCACAGTGTATAATGAGTAAAACTTGTTCAATGAATATTTTACATATAAATGAAACAATGTGAAATAGTTAGTCACTTCCGTGATTCATATGTGATTCAAATCAATTACTGAGTCATGTATGACTCAAATACTTTTGCGTTACTTATACGATTCAAATCATTTAAAGATTTCTGTGTAACTTAATGCATTTACTGAGTTATTTGTTATTCGAATCAATTAACGGATCACCTATGATTCAAATAAATTAATGAGTCATATGTGCATCAAATAGATTATTGACTCGATTCAATTAATAAGTCAAATTTTACACACATCAATTAATGAATACCTAACATGTATGCGTGTCAAAGAAATTAACAAACCGTGCATGAATCAAATTTATTACCGAGTATATATTTTACACATATAATTTATTGACTCATATAAGTTATTATCTGATAGAAAAACAAATCAAATCAAATTCAATACAAATTTTCCTAGCAATGGCTGCATAATTGCAATATTTTTTAGTTCTTATATCAGAGAACTGCTACGAGTATCAGTCATTGGTTTCAAATCAATAAAAACATGACTTGAGAATTACTTGAGTCTTGATGAATACATTGATGTACCCATGTATTCCACAATGTATAATGAGTTAAGATTTGTTTAGTGAATATTTTATGGAAAAATTTCAAAACGTGAGTTGGTCTCGTGTTTTCATAATTTATCATTTGATCCTCTAATCAGTTAACGAATCATTTGTGATTCAAATAAATTAACGAGTCATATGTGAGTCAAACGAGTCATTGACTCGAATCAGTTAATGAGTCGTATTTTACACACATCAATTAACGAGTACCTAATATGGGTCTCAAACAAATGAACAAACCAAATATGACTCAAATCAATTACCGAATAATATATTGCACAAATCAATTATTGACTCATACATGACTCATGTAAATTAGTATTTGATATAAAAAAATTCAACCCAGTACAAATTTCCCTAAAAACTATAGCACATTTCAAGCATGTGTTGCATTCTGCTTTCAATCATGACTGCTTTCAATCATAACTGCTTTCAATCATGAGTTTTCAAATAATCAGAACACAAGACTTGCTAACTACATACTAGAGTTCTGATGAATACAACCATCTACTCATTTAACACACAGTGAGTATTGCGAATAGTAATATTTTTGTGTCAGCTTTGGATGAATATTTTTCGTATACAGAGATAAACGAAAATGGAAAGTGCATTGGTGTGGTGTTTTGGTTTGACTGAGCGAGTTTTCAATACAGTTGAAGGTATATCGTAAAAGTATACACAGTGTACTTAGTGTACACTGTGTATTTAATGTGTAGTTTGTGCAGTAGCAAAATTGTTCCTCGCTTGGAGAACAGTAGTAATATGACCCTATTTGGGGTTAATAGTAAAACGTTTATTTTTAGTAGGATCCGTATTTGAACCAACCAGAGTATAGATGAAAGTTGTGGCTTTTGGATGTTTTATTTATATGGAGGCTACATACAAATATGAATCCATTTTTAATAAGATACCAATCGGTCAGTGCCCCGTCAACACTGCAACAAGCATTGATACCTTGGTTGTGGCTAGAGAAAAAAGATTCATGGATCTTCTCCATTACTGACCGACTGGCTGTGTGATAATAGTCAAGCAGTCATTGGGGTCTATTTCTTCTCTGACAATCAAGCGGCCGTCAAGTTCATGGAATCAGTGTGCCAGAATTCAACATCTGCCCAGAACTGCCGCAGATCTCTTTACGACAGATCAGAGTGGGTGAGCTGCAGAGCGGGAGAGCAGGCCAGACTAGCGTCTACCTCACAAGTTCTATAAGAAGTGCAATATTATGGCCTGCCCCTCGCAACCTGTAAGCTTCTATAAATAAAATAAATAAATAGTTTCCCATTACATCCCATGAAGGAATCGGGGAGAGCTTCTCACAACCAGTAACAGGTGCGCTTTCTAGATTTCTACTCACTGATTGGGACCTACAGTATTACACCGGTTCCGAACGGTATTTTAAGAAGCCTTTTCATGGCTAGATACTCGTTAGTGTCGCCGTCACTATGCGAGGTGACCGCCGTCGAAAGAAATTTAAGGTGGTCAGAGCTGGGATCGAACCCAGGATCTCATGTACAAGAGGCGCGCACACTAACCATTGCACCACCGACGGCCACTTCTATATACGCTGAAAAATCTGTAATGTTTTGTTGTTTGGATGCAAATATAACGTGTTTGCAGGTTATCACAAATATAGTATACTTCTGTCCTAACATATTGTTTTTGCTATTCAGCATTGCATGTTTGACACACAATAATAAATGCGTTAGAATACGTGTTTTTCTGACCCAAATGTGGATTTGTTTGTTGAAAATTTGCTGAAAACCACAATGTAACAGACAAAACCAAAAAAGCAGCAGATCACCAATTTCGATCGCTTTCTTTGGAGGTCATCGGTTTTATGATATATATTTCAATTGTAGGGACAATAAATGTATAAAAAATTTAAAAATTTGTATAAAAAATAATTTCCTGATAATTAAGTTGTATTCAGAGTTTCCTAAAGCAAATATGTGTCAGAAGAGTGTGGGGCAAATTTTAACACAAATGTAAATTGTGCGAGAGAAATGCAATGAGTACAATAAGTATACCATGCATGCAATGAATACAATGAGTACCATGAGTATAAGGTGTTTATTGGCGCCTGTTTCCTGCTAATAATCGCTCGCACTCATACACGTTTTAAAATGCTCCACTTGTTTTTGGATACACAATAACAAATATTAATGAAAATAATAACCGCCACTTGGAGTTATAACAGATTGTTTATGTTTTATTATCTTATTATCATTAATCAACTGAGAATGGTGACTATATAACTATATTTTGTGCTTTTCTCTAAGTGTATTTTCTAATGTTTCCACATTTGTATAAATTTTTTCTGTGCTATTTTATATGAAACCTTTACAATTTTTCATAATAACGTTGATCAAATTTATATTCGATTTAAACTTTTCAGTATTTTCCTTCTTTTTGTGTACGAAGTCCATTAGCTTTGTCCATTGCATTGTCCGTTTTACCTTCCATTCTAAAGTTTTTTCTTTTATGTTAATCATGGTGTTCCTGTTTCCGGCTTTTAGGCTAAAGTGCACACAAACATTTTTAAAAAATTCAAGGAAGTTAAGGTAAAAAAAAGGAGAAATTAAATTTTGGTTACTAGATGTAAAAAAAATTAAAATGGAAATTTCAATGGCCACTAGAGACGGTAAGAAATAAAGAAGAAGTGGGAAGTAAATAACCCAAAAGGAAGGACATTACGATAAAATACCTTAAATAACTTAAAGAAAAGGCTAATTGTAAGAGAAAAACGTATTGGAAATGCAAGAAATGAAAATATTTTAAATTTGATTGTAAGACATGTGGCGTCTATTCCGCTCCTCTCATGAAGAGATAGAACCTTCTATCAACTTGACCTATCCCTGATAAAAACTCAAAAAGCTAGAAAACTGTTAATTTTAGTCGGAAGACAAAAAGACTATATTGCAACAGCAGGTATTTGAATCTACTCTATAGTCTGCATACATGTATGTTTTTCTACTCAGTGAAATTTGCCTAAAATACTCAATACACTCAACCCGTGGTGGAAACTTTCAACTAAATTTTGTAGATGCATGCTGGGAGTGGGGCATCGTTCTTCTTACTTATACTTATACTTATACTTATACTTATACTTATACTTATACTTATACTTATACTTATACTTATACTTATACTTATACTTATACTTATACTTATACTTATACTTATACTTATACTTATACTTATACTTATACTTATACTTATACTTATACTTATACTTATACTTATACTTATACTTATACTTATACTTATACTTATACTTATACTTATACTTATACTTATACTTATACTTATACTTATACTTATACTTATACTTATACTTATATTTATACTTATACTTATACTTATACTTATACTTATACTTATACTTATACTTATACTTATACTTATACTTATACTTATACTTATACTTATACTTATACTTATACTTATACTTATACTTATACTTATACTTATACTTATACTTATACTTATACTACTTATACTTATACTTATACTTATACTTATATTTATACTTATACTTATACTTATACTTATACTTATACTTATACTTATACTTATACTTATACTTATACTTATACTTATACTTATACTTATACTTATACTTATACTTATACTTATACTTATACTTATACTTATACTTATACTTATACTTATACTTATACTTATACTTATACTTATACTTATACTTATACTTATACTTATACTTATACTTATACTTATACTTATACTTATACTTATACTTATACTTATACTTATACTTATACTTATACTTATACTTATACTTATACTTATACTTATACTTATACTTATACTTATACTTATACTTATACTTATACTTATACTTATACTTATACTTATACTTATATTTATACTTATTCTTCTTTAGTACACCTTATGTACTTTTTGATACAATTTGTGAACCTTTTGATACCCTCAGTACTTTTTGGTACACTTTCTGCACTTTTTGGCTCATTTGTAGTACACTTAATGTACGTTTTTGGTACCCATTATGTAGTTTTGTTACGTTTTGTGTACTTTTTTTTAAATTTTATGCACATGTTTGATGAAATTTATGTACTTTCTAGCATAGTGTTTGGACTGGTGGGCCATTGTTTGTACTTTGCGGTGAATTTTATGTACTTTTAGGTGAATTTTACGGTGAATAAATGTGCGAAGTAGTTTCTGGTAAATTTGAGAAATGAGAACACGACTACCAAAAAGTACATATAGTGTACCATAAAATATATAATATGTACTAAAAGGCGTAAATATCGCGTACCAAAAAGTACATAAAGAGTGCCAAAATTACATAACAAAGTACATAAAGTATTGCAAAAATTTACCCGCAAGTGCATATAGTGTACAAAAAAGACAATAAGTTTACTAAAAACTTGCTTATTTGTTTGTCTACAATATGTGAACTCTTTTGATGCACTTTGTGCTACACTTTTTCTAACTTTTGATACACTTTATGCAACTTTTGATTCAGTTGATATACTTTTTGGTACACTTTCACTACTTTTTGGCGCTTTATGAACTTTAACTTTTATTATGAACTTTTGTTACATTTTGTTTATATGTATTTGTTAGATGGTGTTCTCATGTTTGATGTAATTTATGTACTTTTTGGTACAGAGTTCGTACTTGCGGAACATTGTCGTACTTTGCGGTAAAGTTTACATACTTTTATGCACATTTTATGGAAAATAAATGCTTTAAATAGTTTCTGGTAAATTGTATGTACTTTGCGGTACAAATTATAGGGAATAAATGAGTACACCGAAACGACTACCAAAAAAGTCAATAGAACGTACTATACTAGAAAGTAGTACATATCGTGTACAAAAAGTACATAAAGATTGTCAAAATTACATAATAAAGTACATAAGGTATAGTGTAGAGAAAAAGTTCTTATTTTTTTCTACAATTTGTGATCTCTTTTGATTCACTTTGTAGTACTCTTTATGTAATTTTTGATACAATTTATGTACCTTTTGATACTCTTTATGTTCTTTTTGGTACACTTTAAGTACATTTTGGCACATTTGTAGTACAGTTAATGTACCCTTTGGTTTCCCATTTTGTACTTTTGTTACGTTTTGTGTACTATTTTTGAATTTTCTGCACATATTTGATGCAATTTATGTACTTTCAGGTACAGTTTTCGAACTTGTGGAACATTGTCTGTACTTTGCGATAAATTTTATGTACCTTTAGGTGAATTTTAACATGTTCAAACTTTGTCGTACTTTTTAGCGAATAAATGAGAACACCGAAACGACTACCAAAAAAGTGAATACAGTGAACCAGAAAATATGTGTGTACTAAAAGGTGTAAATATCGTGTACCAAAAAGTACATAAAGAGTATCAAAATGACATAATAACGTACATAGAGTGTGGTAAAAAATATAACGCAAGTACATATAGTTTACAAAAAAGACATTAAGACTACTGTTTGCGCAGAAACTATATGGTTATAAGAAAAACACGAATTGATTTGTTTTCTTATAACATTACAAATTTAAACTTTATTGTTCACTTTACAATCGACAACTAAAAAACTTTACAAAAATATTCTTGTCGTTGGGCCACCAAACATCAAAACAAACGACAGTTAATCTAAAAGAAGTAACAAAAACAACCCAACAGCTGAAATACCAAACTGAAGTCAATGACTTCATCAGCGCTGTTGTTGTTGTTACTTTCTTTTGCTGCAATACTGTAAAGAATAACATGCATACACAATTAACACACATCAATAAAGACAAAAATAGATTTCTTGCTGGACCACAACAAAACGCGAGAACGGCAGTTATTGATATGTATGTACATACATACATACAAAACTACCAATTTAACGAAGAAATAGATCATCGCGTTGTTGTTGTCTTTGATTACCAGCAAAAATATCAAAGCAAATAACAAAGCAACTGAGACTCAAATAGAATTTTGAGTGTTATTGTTATTGTTTTGATACAAATTTAGATGTTATTAGGGTGACCCAAAATTATGTTATTTTAATTTAATAATATAATTTTCTTCAAATATAAATAAAAATATAAACAAAATATAAATAAAATTGAAGGGCGATCTGTTCCGACATTCTGCCCCCGTTGAAATAATTATTTCAAGTATCTTCTTGCGAAGGTAAAGGAGCTACTTTGTGTATAGGACGCCGGCAGCAACCATTTTTGGATTTTAATTCAACCACTCGAACCTTTCCATCAGAACCGGTTATAATTTTTGAGATTCGGGCTAAGAGCCAATGTTGAGGAGGTAAATTATCTTCATGTATAATGACGAGCTGCCCAACTTTGATGTTAGCGTGGTCGTTGAACCATTTTGACCGTTGTTGAAGAGACAATAGATAGTCTCGAGACCATATTTGCCAAAATTGTTGCTTCAAACATGAAATACGTTGCCACCGAGTCAATGCAGATTGTTTGGAGATGTCAAAATACTCATCCGGAACAGCAACCAATGAAGACCCTATCAACAGATGACCAGGAGTCAATGCTTCGCCGTCATTTGGATCTTCAGAAAGGGGCGCAATTGGCCGACAGTTCAAAATAGCCTCTATTTCAACAATTAATGTCTGCAGCTCTTCAAAAGTGAGATATGATTGCCCGATGTTTTTGACCAGTAGAGTTTTTGTAGATTTGACGGCTGCCTCCCACAAACCTCCGAAGTGTGGGGCCCGAGGGGGGATAAAACAAAATTCAAACCCCATTTGAGAGCACATATATTTCGTTTCTTGAACCACGTCGTTGCGAAACAACGATTCTTTGAGTTCTTTAAACTTGTTATGAGCTCCAACAAAATTCGTAGCGTTGTCGCAGTACAAACGTTGAGGTATACCACGCCTACCTACAAACCGTTTGAGACACAAAATGAAATTGTTTGCGGACAGATCGGAAACGAGTTCTAAGTGCGTTGCCTTTGAGCCGAAGCACACGAAGACAGCAATATAAGTCTTATATGGGGCCTTTCCACGAATACGGTATGACGTCAGAAATGGGCCTCAAAAATCGACACCAGTAACCAAAAATGGTCGTTGAGCTCGAAGACGGTCAGCTGGCAAATTACCCATTATTTGCTCCATTAATTTTGGCTTGTGGTGGAAGCAATGTACGCAGTTGCGGATTACCCTTCTAACAACGTCTCTGGCATTTACAATCCAGACTTTCTGACGAAGTATTCCCAATAATACCTTTGGACCTGCATGTAGATGTGTACTATGTAAATGTTCAATGTATAGGTTGACGAAACGATGGCATTTCGGCAACAATGCAGGAAAACGAGCATCGTAAGGTATAGGGGCGCTAGACAGACGCCCACCAACACGAATTATCTTAACAGATCCGATACTTGTATTCATATCTTGGAGGAACGGAGTGAGTTTCTGCAATGATGGTTGAACAGAGTTGCCGTTGGACAATGCGGTGATTTCGGCAGCATATGTTGAATTCTGAATATGACCAACGATTCTCCAGAATACGATATCTAGTTCCTGTGGATGAATATGAATATCAGGAAGTTTTAAAGAACGATCTGCAGGGCATCTGTTAAATATACGAAAAATGAAAGCGATTATTCGAATAATTTTAATATATGATGACTGCTTATCAATAACTTCGTCAATTGTATGGGGTGTTACGGGAGTACATTTGAAGGTAGCTGCTTTTTTACGTTCTAGAACTTCAATATTGATGTCATCCACTGATTTGGGCCAATTTGAAATGTCTTGTTGAAGAAACTCTGGACCGTTGAACCACATTGTATTGGGTAACTCTTGAGCACTGCAACCACGAGACACTATATCAGCAGGGTTACTTTTTGAAGGGACATGTCTCCAATAAACATCTCCAGTATTCTCTTGTAGTTCCGAGATGCGATTCGCGACGAAACAGTTTAATGTGGATGAATGTAGTTTAAGCCATTGTAGAACTATTCTCGAGTCGGTCCAAAAATATGTTGATGATACAAATTTTGAGATTTTCGGTTTAATCTTTTGCCACGTCTTGCTTAGCAAAACAGAGGCACATAATTCAAGGCGAGGCAACGATTGTGCTTTAATTGGAGCGACTTTGGACTTGGCAATTAACAACGTTGATTTGTAGGTACCTTTGTCCAATACACGGTAGTACAGACAACAACCATATGCTCTTTGAGAAGCATCAGCAAAACCATGAACCTCTCCAAATATGCCAGGGGATGTAGACACATATCTAGGTACTTCTACCTGGTGAATGTACAATAAATCTTCTTTGATCTGGAGCCACATTGCCTTGAGATGACCATTTAGGGGATCATCCCATCCAATATTTTGAATCCAAATTTCTTGGAGAAACATTTTGCAGCGAATGACTATGGGACTCAAAATGCCAAGTAAATCGTAGATTTTTGCCACAAGCGAGAGAACAGATCTTTTCGTTGGATTTTCGATCTCAGGTAATTCAAAACGATAGAGGAACACATCTTGGCGTGGTTTCCAGGACATACCCAAAGTTTTGGTGATATCAGGTTCCGATGTTTTTATCATGATCTCCTCATCGTGATCCGAAGTGATGGTAACGTTATTGCTATTCCACTTAGCTAATTCTAGGCCATGCAAGTGGAGTATGTGTACCAATTCATCTTTCTTCAGCGCTAAAGTTTCTATGCTGTCGGCGCCCGTAAGAACATCGTCGACGTATAAGTCTTCTCGAAGTACTTTAGAGCCACAAGGAAATGTCGAACCATATTTATCTGCAATGAGAAACAAACAACGAATCGCCAAAAATGGAGCGGCGGATAAACCGTACGTTACAGTATTTAATTGGTATACCTGTAACTCCTTATCCCTGCTGGATCTCCATAAAATAAGTTGATACTTTCTGTCTCTTTGATCAACGCGAAACTGACGATACATTTTTGAGATATCAGCAGTGAGAGCGTATTTGTTGAGGCGAAACGAAAACAAAGTAGTAATTAGATCTTGTTGAATAGTAGGGCCAACCATCAGGACATCGTTCAACGAAAGATTTGACGAGCTTTTAGCGGACGCATCAAATACGACTCGAATTTTGGTTGTTGTACTTTTAGGCTTGAGAACGCAATGATGAGGTATAACATACGTTGAATCTCTTGTTGGCAGAGTGTAGGGTGACATGTGACCAAGCGCTGAGTATTCTTCCATGAATTCGGTATACATGCCTTTCAATGTAGAGTCGCGTTCTAATCGCCTTTCGAGCGACATAAAACGTTTACGAGCCATTTCAAATGAGTCTCCTAAGCATCCAGGAGATTTTCTAAATGGTAGACTAACTTGAATTCTACCATCAGAGTCAAAACAGACATTTTCGACAAAATGTTTTTCGCATGCTTGTTCTTCTTCGGAATATGCTTCAGGGGGCTTGATATATTCTGCTATTTCCCAAAACATCATCAACGATTTGTTTAAATCGGTCTCAGAGGGACCGAGAGCGAGATTACATGCCAACGACAAGTTAGTAGGAACTGAGTTCGATGTACCACCGACGATCCAACCAAAAACTGTGTTTGTCAGGCAGGGTAAACCATTTCCAAGCGATATACGACCATTGAGTAACAAGTCGAAAAATACTTCGGTGCTGAGCAAAATGTCGATATGTTGTGGCTTGTAGAATAGTGGATCGGCCAGTTCAATTGTCTGAGGTATCTTCCAGTGAGATGTTACGATATGCTCTCCAGGCTGTTGTGTGGAAATGGTCCTAGTGACTGCGAAAGATGAAGACCATTGGAACGAGCTAATTCGGGATTTTATTGTGGCTTCAACAGAAAATTGTATCTTCGTTCGGACTTCACCGATTCCAAAAACCTCCTGAGAATATGGTCGAAATTTAAGCTTGAGCCTCTTCGCTGTTTCTTCTGTAATGAAATTGAGTTCTGAACATGAATCGAGAAGAGCTCTTACCGGCTGAAATGTGCCACAATTATCTTTAATAAGAACAACAGCTGTTGGGATTATTGCTCTCTTGAATGAGCGAGCTACTAACGCAACCGGGTTGTTGTTGTTCACCAATGGCTGAACTGGAGTACTGTTTAATGTTGAAGGACCAGCTTGGTCAGAGCCACTAAAAATATGAAGCACCGTATGATGAGCACCGTCACAAACTCGGCATCGACATTTAGATGGACACTTCGAAACGATATGGCCTTTGCGCAGGCAGTTAATGCAGAGCCCATTACGTTTTACAAAATTAAAACGTTCAGAAACCAAAAGCGTAGTAAACGAAGGGCATGACGCAATGTTATGCTCCGTCGAATTGCAGTAACCACAATTTGAACTTGCATTCACAAAAGTATGGGCAGGCCTATTGAAGTTTGATTTGGGTTTGTTACCCTTTGCCTTATCAGCCGCTTCTGGTTTTCTTACATGGCTCTCAAGAAATTGACATCGGTGACTCAAAACGTCGTAGCAGTGATCCCAAGATGGCAGCAATTTGAAATCTTGTTTCTCATCATAGTTTTCCTTCGTATCGGAATCCACTTTAGATAACACCATATGAACCAAAATGGCGTTCATGACATCCATCTCTGTACCAAGAGACAACAGTGATCCACGAATGGCAGAAATTGTGTCAATGATGTTCCTCAATGAGACACTATCACCTTTATTCATTTTGGGAACATTAAACAGCGTAGTAATATGCTCCAAAAATATTAGCACCTTGTTGTCGTACCTCTCTTGTAACCTTTTCAATGCTTTAGGGTAATTTTCATCCGATATTTGAAAAGGCTCTACAACTGCTAATGCGGGACCGGAGAGACAATTAAGCAAATAATTGAATTTATCGACTGAAGTAATTGATGGAACATCATGCACCAAATTGTTGAAGGTGGTAATGAACCGCTTATAGTCGGCATACTTCCCGTCGAAACGAGGAAGTTTCAATGTGGGCAAACGAGATTGATTTGGGACACTAGAGCCGGAAACATTCATAAAACTGTTATCCATTGTAAATGAGCTACGAGTTTTATTCAAAAAGCTTAATATTGTAGCCTTCGCAGTTATGAAAGTTTCCTCCAAATCACTTCTAGCGTTATCGGATGCGTTCAATGCTTCTATTTGCCCTTGCGTGTGACATATTTGCTTAAAGTACGATTCCAGAATTTGTAGCCGGCACTCTAGAATCGTAGCATCGACCTTTGCGCCATCCTTTTCTACCTTCTTTTGAATGTTGACGATGTTTCTTTTCATGGAAGTGCGCTGTTGCTTAAGAAAAGATAACTCCGAGCCACTTGCGTTTGCTTCCTCTGGCACCTTATCAGTACTGTCTCCGCCCATATTCACAAAATTGCAAAAAAACACTTGCAGTATTTATGCGCCAAAATGTACGATTATGCACACTGTCCACTAACTATGGCCGACAAATATGTTTCCCGCAGCGGTACTCTTTGAATCACCAACAAAATGTTATTCTAATGTGCCACTGAACCACCGGAACGAAAATGCCAACAATTTAAGATAATTGTTTCTGCTTAAGCAATCAAAATATATGATTCCTTTCGAAATATTTTTTTTCACGGAGGTACAGTAAACTTTCGCTTTTTTCTTGCATGAGTAAAGCGCAACTATATTTACTGTCCGTCCTGTCACGGTCGCCAAAATGTTTGCGCAGAAACTATATGGTTATAAGAAAAACACGAATTGATTTGTTTTCTTATAACATTACAAATTTAAACTTTATTGTTCACTTTACAATCGACAACTAAAAAACTTTACAAAAATATTCTTGTCGTTGGGCCACCAAACATCAAAACAAACGACAGTTAATCTAAAAGAAGTAACAAAAACAACCCAACAGCTGAAATACCAAACTGAAGTCAATGACTTCATCAGCGCTGTTGTTGTTGTTACTTTCTTTTGCTGCAATACTGTAAAGAATAACATGCATACACAATTAACACACATCAATAAAGACAAAAATAGATTTCTTGCTGGACCACAACAAAACGCGAGAACGGCAGTTATTGATATGTATGTACATACATACATACAAAACTACCAATTTAACGAAGAAATAGATCATCGCGTTGTTGTTGTCTTTGATTACCAGCAAAAATATCAAAGCAAATAACAAAGCAACTGAGACTCAAATAGAATTTTGAGTGTTATTGTTATTGTTTTGATACAAATTTAGATGTTATTAGGGTGACCCAAAATTATGTTATTTTAATTTAATAATATAATTTTCTTCAAATATAAATAAAAATATAAACAAAATATAAATAAAATTGAAGGGCGATCTGTTCCGACAACTACAAAAAATTGTGTATTTTTTTGTCTACAATTTGTGAACTATTTTGATGCACTTTGTGGTACACTTTATATCACACTTTATGTAAATTTTGATACACTTTGTGTACCTTATGATACTATGTATTCACTTTTTGGTACACTTTACGTACTTTGTGGTGTACTTGTTGTACACTTAATGCACGGTTTTGATACCCATTATGTACTTTTGTTACATTTGGAGTACATTTTTGAAATCTAATTCGTGTGCTTGATGAAATTTTTGTACTTTTTGGTACAGAGTTCGTACTAGTGGAAGATTGTATGTACTATGCGGTAAATTTTATGTACTTTGCGGTAAATTTTATGGTAAATAAATACTTTATATAGATCCTGCATTTTATGTACTTTGTGGTATAAATTATAACTAATAAATGAGAACACCGATCCGCGTTCATTATTTGGAACCATTTTTTATAACCTCTGTAAAGTACATAGCAGCGTTTTACGTCTGCCTGCGGTAAGCGAGCTACTCCCGATCTGGGTGTTTTACTCGTTTGTGCGAAAAAGAGCATTCGGAAATACATATAAGTAATCTCGGGCATCTCGCTCACGGGCGTGTGAATGTTTTGTTTTTCTTTTCCTCGTGGTTGCGACTCATATATTTCGGGGGGTTTCTTGCTTCTCACGATAAACGAGAGGGTTCATTTTTATAGTCTTTCTTTTTCGGCTCATGATGAGCGAGTGAGCTGTGAGCGTGTGCTTACGATGCCTGCCCATCATTTTCAAATGCTCATTTATTTGCTCATCAACATTCAAATGTTGGTCTAACCTATTGTTGTCTGTTGGGGTTCGAAGTTTCGCTCAGAGAATGGAGAAAAACAGTTTTCGTAACAATATATATGACTCTCCAAAATATGTAACTCTCCAAAATGTACGAGCATTTTGAAGTGATTCCAATTAAGAATCACTCAAGTTTTATATAAAATATTATACGAGTTTTTAAGTCATAATAACGGGTTTTTCAACAGAGACGCTACAAAAGTAAATTGATAATGACAGCAAACGACGCCATATTTTTCCCAGCTCTTTTGACATTTATCTTCAGTAAGGTTTGCCATTTCATCATGGAAAGATATACGAGCCAACAACGATTCGAAATTATTAAAATTTACCGAAATTTGGAGTCAGTGGCCTCAACTTTAAGAGCGCTACGTCCAATTTATGGTCGTCATAATCGACCTACCAGATCAACAATTGAGCGTCTAGTGGAAAAATTTGAATCCACAGGCACAGTACAAAATGTTTCCGTGCCAGTGAGACAAAGAAGTGCCCGTAGTGTCGAGAATATTGCTGCCGCTGAGGCTTCAGTTCAAGAAAGCCCAAATGTGTCTCTCACACGTTGTTCTAAAGCGTTGGGCATCTCTGTGACGTCGTTGTGGCGAATTTTGCGAAAAGATCTCGGCCTACATCGTAGGGCAGTACTTCCTCCGTGATGATCAAGACCGGCACATTACTGTTAATGCGAATCGCTACCGTTCAATGATAACCGAATATTTTTGGCCCCAATTGGATAATATGGACTTGGAGGATATGTGGTTCCAACAGGACGGCGCCACAAGCCACACAGCGAATGCCACAAACAATTTATTGGAAACCAAGTTTGGTGAACGTGTTATCTCACGAAATGGCCCAGTCGATTGGCCGCCTCGGTCGTGCGATTTGACGCCGTTAGATTATTTCCTGTGGGGCTACGTCAAGTCTATGGTCTATGCCAACAAGCCAGCGACGATTGATGAACTTCGTACGAATATCGAATGTGAAATTGCAGCAGTATCGGCCGATTTATGCTTGAAAACTGTCGAAAATTGGGTTCAGCGTCTGTACTTCTGCAAGCGTGGCCGTGGTGGCCATGCAAAAGAAATCGAGTTCCATACATAATGGCATCGAACGTACTTTCACAGGAATAAAGAATTTCATTGGTATCTAAAACCGGTTTTGTTTTATTTAACAAAACTTTTGTAGCGCTCTTATTGAAAAACCCTTTATAATTAAAAAATTAGTTCATTACCAGGAATCGCATGACGTGAGTAAGAAAAGCACATAAGTACTCGGGAGTTCCTCACGTAGTTTTATTGATTACAGTGCTTTATGTGGCTCACAACTCATTGCTTATTTCTAATTGTTCTCATGGACATATATGAGAGCGAAAAAGTAACACTCATGCAAGAAAACACAGAAGACTGAAGCCAGTACCGTCAATTAATACTCATGATTAGCCAACAGTAAATTTTGTCGCACAATGATGTTTGTTTTATCTCCATCGTGAGATATGGGTCGAAACTCATTACTCACACCCTTTAGCTCACAAAATATTTTTCACAGCTGTCAGTTGTTTCTTACACCACTGTCTTTATTGCCGCAAGGGATACACACATTACTCATGAGTTATAGTGATGAGCAAGAGAATCTCATGAGTAAGAATATGAACAGTGCTATTTACGACGAATTAATAGCAAACTTTCAACCTCGAATTTAAGGCTTTTTCACTCTGAGTGCACACTGAATACTTGTTTACACTTTTGTAATAAAAAGCTTCCCACGAAACTATATGGCTACTCATGAGTTGTTAGTGATGAACGTGAGCATCTCATGAGCACAAAATACTATCGATAATATTCATAATATATTTTTAAAAAATTTTCAACTTGTATTATACGCGGTTTTGTTTGTGGATAAAAAAAAAATAAATGGTTTCCCATTACATCCCATGAAGGGACCGGGGAGAACTTCTCACAATCACTGAGCTGTGCGCTTTCCAGTTTTCACTCACTGATTGGGACCTACAGTTTTACACCGATTCCGAACGGTATTTTGAGAAGCTTTTTCATGGCTATATACTCGATAGTGCCGCCGTCACTATGCGAGGCGACCGCCGCCGAAAGAAATTTGAAGGTGGTCAGATCAGGGTTGTTTGTGGATACTTTCCAGATTTTTTTAGAAGAAGCTTCCCATGAAACTGGATGGTTACTCATGAGTTGTTAGTGGTATGTGTGAGCATCTCATGAGCACAAAATACTATCGATAATATTTATAATACATTTTTAAAAAATGTCCAACTTGTATTATAAGCGGTTTTGACTGTGGATACTTTTCCAAAAAGCTTCCCATAAATATTGATGGTTACTCATGAGTTTTTAGTGACCATGGGTATTTCATGAGCAAGCAATACTAAAGCTGCTATTTATAATGTATTTTAGAAATGTTCACGTCTTTTATGACATTTTTTGTGACACTGAATGCACACTGGCTACTTGTCCAGAACCTTTAATCAAAAGCATCCCTTGGAAATGGATGGCTTCCTTTGAAATTACAGAGATACACAGAGCGTTGGAAGGTAGACAAATGCAGAAGCTGAACATTTTATTTCTATGTTTTTGAAATTTTAATTAATGCACATAGTAAGTGCACTTGAAAGCGAAGCCAACGAACAGTCCTGCAGCAGCCCACTGGCCAAAATCCAAAAAGTAATATAAAACAACATTGACGTGGCCAAACCAAGTAGTCCATTGCCATCTCGTAAAACTCTTCCCACCGCGAGTATTTCCATAACAAAAGGACAGACACAAATTACAGGGAACTTTAAGGTTTACATCCCTTAAAATTACAACCAAACTAAACTTTTTGAACTCAGGACGAGATTTAAACCATACAACTGGCCGAAATTTAATAGAACATCAGCAACTTTGAGGTGGCATCATCAAAGCCAGCTCCACAGCAACACAGTCAACACCATTATCTGCTGTAGATTCACATTCATATTCTGTTTGTTCCAGCATCAACATCAAGTTTGGCGTTTTGTTTTTAGCACTGACGTGCTATTTGTTTTCCTCCCTCAAAATTCAAAATTCAAGTGTGTATCTAAGCTTTGGTTAATTGAAACGGACAGTTTCCGTTGGTTTGGTTTTTTATTTCTGGGTGGGATACATATGATGATTCCGATATTGTTTTCATTTTGCCAACGTAGCAGAAATGTGCCCACACCACTTCTTCGTCGTTCTTCGCACAACCGGAAAGAGTTGAGTAATAATGTTACCCATCAGCCACTAGAGAAGCCACTTCGGGGGTTTAGCCCTCTGCCATTTCTCATGATTTTATTTCATTTCGTATTCATACCATTCACTTGTCTGACGCGATGGTAACCGGAACTTAAACAGTTTCCATTTTTTTTTTGGCAAATCCTAGAATCCTGGAAATTTGAGACTTAACTTCTGCTACCATCCTGTGCATTGTCATGGAGACATCGGTTCGGCTGTGGTGTTTGCCTAACAACCTGGCCAAAATGCATATTTTGTCATCAAACATAAGGATACTGTTTTTGCTGTTGTTTGGGAATAAAGGACATTTGTCAAATTGCAGCATAGCATGATGATTTCGAATTGTGTATTACACAAAAAGAATGAAATTTCGATTTAAAAAAAAAACTAAAGCAATTCCAAAGTATAATCCTTTCAATTTAAATATGAAGGATTTAAAATTTAATATTAAACAAATTTTAGTTTATATGTCAAACATTGAAACGATTGTCCAGCAAATGTGATTTGAAATTCTGCATTAACTAAAAACTCACAAGGAATTATAATTTTATAAAACAATTTAGTTTTGAAAGTTATTACTAATTTCTCCTTCTTTATCATATTTTATCCCTTTTGCAATCTTTAGAAATCCTGTAGCAAAAGTATAATATGGGTGAAACGATCTCGTCCTCCAAAACAAATTCCCAATATTCTGCAGGAATTATGTACCGATGTTCCTACACCACACCCGTAACTTGTACATTAAAACCCTGTCGAGTGTTAGCTTGCAATCATATTATGATTGGTAGTTAATCAAAATATGATTGCGACTGATAATATCATGATTGGGAGGCAATCACTGTGTAATTATGGTTGATTATAAATACCGGCTAGTTATATTATGATTATTATAGTGAAGATCGAGCCCTGACGGCCGGCACTACAGTGATAATTGGAACTATTACTGCATGTCGTATTATGATTGGGGCTGATCATATAAACTGTAATTGGCTTTCGTATTATACAGGGTGTTGTAATAAAAGTGTGCCCTTTGTTTTGGCGAAGATTGTTAAAAAACAATTTTCAATGAACTTCTGGAGATTTTTGGCTTTGATTTTTATTATATATTTTATTATTTGTGGTCGTTAGTGGTGCAATGTTGGTTTGCCGGCTCTTGTGCCTAACAACGTGAGTTCGATCCCTTCTCTGACCACCTTAAACTTCTTTCGAGTGCAGTCACCTCGCTTAGTGACGGCGACACTATCTAGCATTTAGCTCTGAAAAAAGCTTCTCAAAATGCCGTTCGGAACCGGTTTAAAACTGTAGGTCTCAATCAGTGAATGTAAAACTAGAACGCGCATAGCTCACAGGTTGTGAGAAGCTCTGTGGCCGATTCCATACATTGCCCCAACTCTGCCTCCTCACCCCAAAAGGTTTTGCGCTCTCCAGGCTCAGCGTTTGAAGTTTCCTGTCTTTCGTTACCAGAAAATTCGCAAGTTTATATCCGTCTATTCCACTATGTCCCGGTACCCAGACGATATTGAGTCTGTTGTGCGTGGAATAATTGGTAATTACCTTCATTGGATGCACTCCGTAATCGACCGAACTTCTGATTGAAAGTTCGTATTTTGACCCGGGAGGCGTAGGTGGATTTCGTTTGCTGGATTTTCAATGAAAAATCCTAGACCCGTTCTTTGCCCTAACTTTGGGTCAACCGTGTAACAGCGGGTTCCATTTGGCGTTTGTACCAGGTTCACATTCTACCAAGCGTTCCTAGATGGCAGCTGTTATCGCTGTCTAGGCACTAGTTCTGATTCCCACAGGCAGGGTGTCCCCGAACGAGTATACAAACAGGACAACTATAGTACAAAGTGCATGGATAACGATAGCTAAACTACAAGGCAAAGGCTCGTCAGGATACCAAATTGGATTCCCACAGGCAGGGTATCCCCCATCGAGTATACAGGACTTATCGCTGTCTAGGCACTAGTTCTTATTCCCACAGGCAGGGGTGTCCCCGAACGAGTATACAAACAGGACAACTAAAGACTAAAACTACTAGTGTACAATGGTACAATCTACTACTATGACTACAACTAGCTACGATGTGTTAGAGTCGCCGGCTATCCAACAACGACTGACCGCAAGGGCAACCTCGTGCTTGACTCTAATCTCGATTGGCTGGATACATAAATTAGTTTCCACAGTCCTTGGTGAGGTTTTCCTCATTACCCCGCTAATACGTATGGAGCATATTCGTTGAACCTTATGCGGGATCGCGCGATATTGCATTTCATCTCTACTACGGTCCACCAATACTACAGAAGCATATATTAGTATGTATTGATCTAATTACGCTTCTATAGAGCCAGTGTGTTATTTCCGGGTTGAGGCCCCATTTGGATTCTATAGCCCTTCTGCCTAGCGACCTACATATGTAGGCCTTATTGGCCCTGCCCTCTATATGGTTCTTCCAATTCAATTTCCGATCTAAAATTTCTCCCAAGAATTTAATATTATCAGATATTTTTATTGTCATTTCCAGAAATCGTGGCTCTTCAAACTCTGAGATTTTCGTTTACCTTGTGAAAAGACATATTTCCGTTTTATCCGGGTTCATATTTAAGTCCATTAGCTGTGCCCACTTGTACGCTATATTCAGTGTCTGCATAAATGATTAGGATCCTTTCCGCTAAGAAGTATTATAACATCGTCTGCGTAGCAGACTGGTTTAAGTCCTTCATCCTTAAGTATCCTTAGGAGACTGTGCATTAAGAGTGGTCATATAATCCCTCCCTGTGAAGTTCCACGTTGTACCCTGTCTCAAATATTTATATCATGGGAACCGCAGTTTATTCATCTATTCCTGTATATGATTGATCCAGTATTTTAATGCTCGGTCCATCATAAACTGGTCTAAAGATTGGTCGAATGTTTCGGTCTGGACATTGTTGAACGCTCGCTCAATATCTACACGCTGAAAAATAACGCCCCCAGCAGCATATTACAGGAAACCTGTGTATATGTTTGCACGCATTGTTTTCATGAATTAAAGATCTGCTGCTGTTTTGTTTTTCGTTGTTGTCTGTCCCATTTTTGGTATTAGCGACTTTCAACAAACAAAGCTACATTTGGGTCTCAAAAACATATATTATAGGCTATCCATCATAGTGTCTCAAACATGTTATATTGAATAGCAAACACAATGTGTTTGGGCACAACTATATATATGTATATAGTGTATTTGCGACAAGCTACAAACACGTTACGAGTATATTTGCGTCCAAACAACGAAAAAGGACACATTTTCAGCGTGTATGCTTGGGGATATTGAATACAATTATCTACTGAGAGATTCTTCTATATAGTGGGTTACCTCATGAAGTGCGGTGTCCACTGATCGACCTTTGACATATGCGTATTGCTTGAACTTCAGCATATCACCCGGAATTCCACTTTACACCATGTCGTCCACTATTTTCTCCAGGGTTTTGAGTAGAAACGAGGTAAGTCTGTAAGCTTTTGCTACTGCATAACTTGCCTTTCCAGGTTTGGTTATAAATTCTACCCTAGCATCCTGTCAATTCTTTGGTGTATAGGCGTATTTTAAGCATGCGGTGAAGATTCTCACCAAATGGGTTGTTATTTGGTCAACCTTATGTTGTAAGATAGCCGAGAAAATCCCATCTGGTCCCGCCGCTTTATATAGGGAGAAGCTCTTTATATCTTGTTGACGAATTCGTCCGTGACGATTGGTGCCAGATGTACTACAATTTCGCACTTTTGTCTTTCACCTATGGGTTCCGCGTTCCAATGAGGTAAGTATGTATTCATTAGGTGCCTTAACGTTTGTTCCTTTGTCTCCATTCTCTTCCCCGTACAGTTTACAGGCGTTTCCGCCTACACGTGGGTGTTAACGTGGAATTTTTCATCTTTGACATATCGGTGAAGCTTTCCACTTTTTCGTTGAATTGTCTCCAGGAGTTACGTCTCGCCTTTCTCAATATTGCGTAGCATTCATTGAGACTTCTCTTATAGTCCTCCCAGTATACTGGTAGTTGTTTACACGTAGCGATGTTGTACAGTCTGCCCAAGATTTCGTATTTCCCCTGTAACCCAGAGGTTTTCCTCGGTCGATTTCCTTTCTCGAAGTGGGCAGCTGTCTTCGAAAGGCTTGATTAATGCTTGCGTGGCCTTTGCCACTTTATCGCCTAATACGTCCCTACTAGAGTATTCGAGTTGAGGATGATCAAGTCCATTTCTAGGTATGCTTTCGAATTTTGGCCAGTTTGGCGTGACATTGTTTCGGAAGCTTATCGGTTTTGGCGGTGCCCGTGTTATCTTGAACCTTATGTATCTGCGATCCGAGAATGAGTGCTCATCTGAAAACCTTCAATCTTGAATCTCATCTATAAGGTTTTCAGAACAAATTGTTGTATCCAATACCTCTTCCCTAACTTTGTTGACAAAAGTGGACTTGTATTCAAGAATTCTACTAGGGTCTGACAAAAAATTCTACTAGGGTCTGACCTCTGCGGTTACAGTTGTACTACCCCACGACGTGTGGTGAGAGTTAGCATCACTAGCTATTCATATTTCGTTACCTGATTGTTTGACCCTCTCTACCAGTGGTGGTAATTCCGATGAAGGTAGTGGTGTCGTCGAGTTATGTGGCAAGTATTCTGATGCCAGGTACATATTGCCATCTCCCTGTTTTAGCACAGTTGCGTCTGATGCTGACAAGTCATTTTGTAAAATATATTGATTCCATACAACCATATTATGATTGGGTGTCAGTCATATTATGACTGTGGTTGTTGATATTATGATTGACAGGCAATTGAATTATCCAGATTTGACCATGAGGGCCGGAACTAGGAGACAAATTGGATCTATTGTGCCAGGTGATATTACGATTGGGTCTGATGTATTAATTTTCTAAGTGTTTCATATTATAACTGCAGCTGATAATACTTTGATCAATAATATTATGATTAAGACTGACCATATATTGTTTAGTTTGCAAACATATTATGTTTTACGATTTTTCCTTATTTAAAAGAATATGTCACTTACAATATTACACTATGTGTAATTTATGAAGTCATGGAAATATAACCATATACGAACAGCACTACGTGATAAAAGACCAAACAAAAAAGATCCGTGTCTCCCAGTTTTGCCCAAAGTCATGCACTTTTTTTATGGGCCCCAAAGATTTGGAGCCTCGGTGTCATTTTTGCAAGAAAGTTATCATTTTGTCAGGCTCATATCTTGCAAACCATTCTGAATTTTGATTTACTCTCTGAGGGAAAATTTTAGCTCTGTCGTAAGGAACAAAAATTGTGAATATTAAAAATCAAAAAAAAAAATTCATATTCAAAGTCAAAATCGGAGAAAACTTAAAAAAATCGATTTTTTGGAGCCTCGGTGTCATTTTTGCAAAAAGGTGTTCATTTTGTCAGGCTCATATCTTGCAAAGCATTCGGAATTTTCATTTACTCTCTGAGGGAAAATTGTAGCTCTTGTTATAAGGAACAAAAATTGTAAACATATAAAATCAAAACAACTTCATCTTCTTGCAAATTGTTCTGAGTTTTAATTCACTCTCTGAGGGTAAATTGTAGCTCTTGTCATAAGGAACAAAAATTGTGAACATTAAAAATCAAAAAAATTCATATTCAAAGTCAAAATCGCAAAAAACTTAAAAAAAATCGATTTTTTGGAGCCTCGGTGTCATTTTTGCAAAACGGTCACCATTTTGTCAGGTTCATATCTTGCAAACCATTCGGAATTTTCATTTACACTCTGAGGGAAAATTGTAGCTCTTGTCATAAGGAACAAAAATTGTAAACATATAAAATCAAAACAACTTCATCTTCTTGCAAATTGTTCTGAATTTTGATTTACTCTCTGAGGGTAAATTGTAGCTCTTGTCATAAGGAACATACCGAACAAAATCAAAAAAAGTCCATATTCAAGGTCAAAATCGCAAGAAACTTAAAAAAAATCGATATTTTTACCTTTTTTCTCCTGTTCAGGTCAATAGGTAGCAAACCGTTCAAAATTCAAGGAAACAATCAACTACAAAAGTGTAACTAAGATCCCAATAAACAACCTTCTGGAACGTATGAACTTCCTAGGAATATAAAAATTATATTTATCTAATATATATTGCATTTGCTTTTTTAAGGTTAAATCCTTTTCAATATCTTTCGCCTTTTACCACAAGTGCCTTAACATTTTCTAAAATATTTGATTATTCGTCACTTTTATTGTTCATTATTATCCCTGGCACTTGGAAATTGCATAGGACAAACAGAATCTAATTTCAAAATTCCCATCGGAAGGGAATCACAGATGTAATCTAAAACCAATAAAGTAATATTCCTTCTTCACCATTCCCGAGAACTCATTCCAAGGCTTAAATTAACAGCTGCTTATTAGAAAAGATTTCATTTTCAACGCTTTTGTGATATTTAATTCAATTCCCCGCTGCCTGCAGGAGATGGGGGCAAAGAAGAAATGACAAAGTTTGACAGGAAAAATTTAACTTCTTTCATGTTCCTGTGCTGACGGAAGACACGAGGGAAAGAGAGGGGGGGGGGACAGAGAGAGAGAGTTAGAGGTTTCGGGTGTTGCAAAACAACAAAATTCCAATTAAACTTAAGAATAGTTCACTGAAGCGTTCAACGAAAAGACGCAAAAAGTATCCGGGTTCTTAATAGAAAAATTGCACACAAAAGACCCAACATACGTTATACACATACTAACCTCCCACATAACCTCAAGCCGCGTCCTTTTCCAGGATACTGGTAAATGAAAAAAAGTTTCTCAAATACGTTTAGTTGTTATTTTTGGAGTGGGTGGAGAGGGAATATTTAACGTTTATGTACTCTGCTTTTTGTGCGTGCCAAATATTTGCCACGAAAAACCGGCTAAAACAACAATTGCCACATACAAAAGTTTTTCGAAAGCGTATGGCTACATATGTATATGGTACACACTGTCACGTACTCACTTATACACTCACAACACGCATATTTGTACTCCCTCACCCACGATATCGCAGTTGCCCATAACTGTGTTGATTTCCCCCCTCCAATGATGGCGATATCACCACAATTCCTTGTTTGTCAAAAAACTTACGAAAAACGATTTCGTTGATTTTCGGGTAAATTTGGCGAAAAATCAATATAACGCAGGCGCTTCCTAAAGCTCTCTCTCTCTCTCTGCTCTCGTGCGCTCTTGCTCTCTTTGAATGGAATAAAAGGACACAGAAAAGTTATATGTAACAAAATTAAAGCCGGTTCGTACGAGAAATGTGTCTGTGAAACAGAGAGACTGAAGTAGTAGTAATTTTAAATATTTAATGTTGAAATGGCATTTGAAAAAATCCTGCAAGGATAATGAACCAACATTTAAAAAAGTTGTATTTTTACTAAACTAGAAATTTAGAAATCAGATTTTAAGAATGGAGAGGCGGCTTTTTAGCCTTGTCCTTTGCTTGATTTCCTACACTTTTTGTAATTCTGAAAACTTTAATTGTAAAAGGACATTTGATTTTGCCAAAAGTATAAAAACGCAGACAAATAATATTCAGTTTAAGACAAAAAACTAAAGAATTACAAATTTTTACAAAAAAGTCTTGAATTTGGTTAAAGAAATTAAACAAATTTCTTGCATTTTTATAAATTTCAAAAAAGAAAAGTCCTCACAAAAAATTTTCTTACCTACATAAATCCTGGCTAAATTTACTACCATGTCACACCACGTCAAAGGTAAAACAACAACAAATGAGGGGTAGGTAGAATCTCCTTGTATTCCCTTATTATCATTCAATAGAATTAATTGCCTTTACTCCAACGCAACCATAAGAATAGTAATTAACAAAACGTCATGTTTAAATGACATTTTATTATCCTGAAAGGATAATGAAATAGCTTTGTAATCAGAAATCAGATAATAAATCAAGAAGTTATTTTGTAAGACGTGTTTGTTTTTCAATTAAAGAAATTGTATAGAAATTTAACAAGTTCCCTGTGGCATCAGGAAATTCTAAGAATACAAGAACTTGATGAAAGTTGTGTTAACTATAACCTTAGTTGTAATTACTTTTAACCATAACCTTAGTTAAAATTATGATCTTGTTTATACTAAAGCAAAATTATTATTTAATTCTAATAGAAATTTTGTTGTGGAATTAATAAACTATACAGTAACGAGTTCCTTGTAATATCACACATTCAAAGAATCAAAAAGCTTTACAGAAGTTTTTTTTTTAAACTATAAACGTAGTTAAACTTACTTAACTTGCATTAAACTTTTAAATAACATAATGTTAGTTTTGTATAAATCTATAAGCAAAGTAAAACAAGTCAGAAAGCGGGCAGTAAATTCAAAGACTGAAAAATCTTTACAGAAGTTTTTTTTTAAACTATAAACGTAGTTAAACTTCCTCAATTTGCATTAAACTTTTAACTAACATAATGATGGCTTTTGTATAAATCTATAAGGAAAGTAAAACAAGTTAGAAAGCGGGCAGTAAATTCACGTGTTCAAAGACTGAAAAAGCTTTACAGAAGTTTTTTTTTAAACTATAAACGTAGTTAAACTTACTCAATTTGCATTAAACTTTTAACTAACGTAATGATAGCTTTTGTATAAATATATAACGAAAGTAAAACAAGTTAGAAAACAAGCAGAAAATTCCTGACCGTTTTATATTAGCTAGAAGACTTTCACTATAAACATAGTTAGTTCATTGGTGGCGTTATGTACATGGTGCATTTAAGGCAGGGTTTTCTAAGGTGTCCACAAATTTGGCTGAAAATCACAATCCGGGGCCAGATGGTCTTATACCAAAAATGCTGCAAAGCTTGAAGGTAGTAATTAAGCCGTGACTCTGTATTATATTCCGATCTTGCCTGACTCTTAACTACTTAACAAAAAGTTGGAGACAGATAAGAGTGGTTTTCATTTCCAAGCCGGGGAGACGGAGTCATGATGGATCGCCCAAAATATCATGCAGCCAACATTCGTATCTTAAAGACCGCTCAACCGATACAGACCTGCACGAAGTCGTCAGAACTATTGAGACGTCCTTGGAGCACACACAATATACCCTCGTGGCCTTCTTGGATATAAAGAATCACTTGAAGATCTAGGCGTGGAATCATTCCTCGAGAGTACATGCCTCAATCCTATACAGCAGAATTCCTCAATGCTACACAACAGAATTACTAACGCCTCAATGGGCAACAGCGAACCATCACAGCGAGTGAATAGAGGAACTCCTCAGGGTGGAGTCATCACTCCTCTACCTTGGTTACTCGTGATCAACCAAATACTACTAAAATTGGACAATATGAGGATACAAATCGTGGATGAAGTGGTAATAATGGTATCTGGTACGTTCCCGTCCGTGTTGAGCGAAATCATGAATGGTTCCCTGACATCACTTAATGACTGGGGCACTGGGAGTGATATTGGAGTGAATCCACGGAAAACTGAGGCCATGCTTTTTACCACGTAGACCAAGAAAAAATAAAAAATGGTTACCCATTACATCCCATGAAGGAATTAGGGAGAGCTTCGCACAACCAAGTGGGCTGTGCGCTTTCTAGTTTTATACTCACTGATTGGGACCCACAGTTTTACACCGATTCCGAATAGTATTTGAAGATAATTTTTCAAGGCTAAATACTCGCTAGTGTTGCCGTCACTATGCGAGGTGACGGCCGCCGAAAGAAATTTAAGGTGATCAGAATAGGGATCAAAGCCAGCATCTCATGTAAAAGAGGCGCGCACCACCGACGGCCACATGAATATCAAGATACCAAAGTTTAATCCTCCTCGGCTAAGTGGAATAGAGATTGCACTATTAACTCACGACAAGTATTTGGCGTGATTCTAGACCCTAAACTCTCCTGGAAGCGTAACATAGAGCACAGCGCACAGAAAGCAACCGTTGCATAGTACGCTGTTGTAAAATGTTCGGTAGCCGATGGAGTCTCCAACCGAGAATGGTGCTATAGATGTACACTAGTATAACACAGTGCAACACGAAAAAATATAACCATATACGGACACCACTACGTGATAAAAGACCAAAAAAAAGACCCGTGTCTCCCAGTTGTGCCCAAAGTCATGCAAAATAGTATTTCAATGTTGAAGTAAAGAAAAACCAAATGAAATTAAAAAACTTTCGGGAAATTTTTCACCTCTGCGGCCACCTAACCGCTACCTAACCGCTACCTAAACGGTGTTAAGAATCATTCGTAGGAAGTTCATGTGTTCTAGAAAGTTGTTTACTGAGATTTTAGGTACATTTTTGTAGTTGATTGTTTCCTGGAATTTTGAACGGTTTGTTACTTATGGACCTGAACAGGGGGAAAAATGTAAAAAGAAAATCTAATTATTTAATGTAAAAATCTAAAAATTTAAATTTTTGACCTTGAAAATGAAGTTGTTTTGATTTTATATGTTCACAATTTTTGTTGTCTATCATAAGAGCTACAACTTTCCCTCAGAGAGTATATCTAAATTCCGAACGGTTTGCAAGATATGAGCCTAACAAAATGATCACTTTTTTGAAAAAATGACACCGGGGCTCCAAATTTTTGGAGGCCCATAAAAAAAAGTCCATGACTTTGGGCAAAACTGGGAGACACGGGTCTTTTTTTTGACTTTTATCACGTAGTGGTGTCCGTATATGGATATATTTCGATGACTTAAGAAATTACACACAATGTAATCAGACCTATACTCTCCTACGGAGCAATGGTATTGTGGTGTGTCGCGGGGAAGACCTCCTCCATGAAACTGTTGTATAGAGTACAGAGCTAAGCTTGCATCGGCATAACAATGAGCAATGAGGACGTGACCAGCTGAAGCCCTTAAAGCAGTGCTTCATATTATAACAATTAACCTTCACATAGCAGCTAGTGCGGCCTGGAGTGCTACCCGACTAAATGCTCTTGTAATCTGGAAGAGCAACGCATTTGGACTTGCGAGAATTTGACAGATAATCCTAAGAGAACTCAATATAATCACCGATTACTGCACCCCCTCACTAACATTCGATATCCTATTCAATGTCAGGTTTCCCAGAAGAATAGAGTGGGATAAAGGGAACCGACTGACAGGTTTTAACACCAAAGTATTTGCGGACAGTTCCAAAATGGAATGTGGAACCGGCTCGGGAGTCTGCTCCGATGAGGCAAGCCTAAATTTATCATTCAAACTAATAGACAAGTGCAGCGTTACCAAGCGGAGGTACCGGCCATCAAGGAAGTCTGCGCCGAACTTATACTACAACGGAGAACAGAGCGCATTGGAATATTTTTTGATAGCCAAGCGGCTTTCTTATCAATCTAACAACACTGCATCTAAACTCGTTAGTGAATATATAGGGAAAAATTGGCGAAGCAAGGTCTACTGGCCAAAGTGGTTCTTACTTGGATACCAGATCACCGAGGTCTCCTAGGGAACGAATGGGCAGACGAACCAGCCAGGACAGAATCCTCTTCCACCAAACTCCATTTGGTGTCAGTCGCAACGCCTACACGCTGAAAAATATCGGTCCCATATTGCTGGAAACATGTCCATGTTTGAAAGCACTGTTTTCATGAATTGAAGATTTGCTGCCTTATTGTTTCCCTGGTGTCTTTCTCGTATTTGTTTTTAGCGGTTTTCAACCAAAAAAATCCACATTTGGTTCTCAAAAACTTATATTAAAGCCCATTAATAATTGTGTCTCAAATAGGTTATATTGAAAAGCAAACACTATATGTTTGGGTACAAGTATAGTATATTTGCGACAAACTACAAACACGTTATATTTGCCTCCAAACAACAAAAAAAGACAGATTTTTCAGCGTGTATAGGGAGTATAAGGAATGAGCAATGGCCAGATAGGATAGGGTGGAAATGTGCCGCATATCCAGAAACACATGGCCAGAATATAACATTCACCGGACTAACTCCCTGATTAAACATAATCGGGGGAACATATCAAGGCTAATTGCAGTGCTGACCGGACACTGGTCAATCAGTAATCACGCCAGATGGCTGAAGCTTCCATATAATGACCACTGTCGTTTCTGCGAAGACGCAGAAGAGGAGGAGACGGTGGAAAATCTCCACTGCAGTTGTCCGGCTCTAATTAATACACACTGACAAATAATGGTGCCAGCAACATGTTGCAGGAAACATGTAGATGTTTGCAAGCATTGTTTTCATGAATTGCAGATTTACTGCTTTGTTGTCTCTTTGTTATCTGCCTCGTTTCACATTTGGATTTTAAAAACATAAATTATGATTTATTAATCATTGTGTCCTAAACATGTTATATTGAATTGCAAACACAATGTGTTTGAGCACTTACTTTCATTGACTATATTAAAACCTCATGAGGTCAGACGTCTTACACGTATTAATTAAACAAACAAATTAAACAAATTTCAACATATTCTTCCAACTGGCTCTATCCTTCGCCTTTTCTCGCCAGTTGGTAACACCAAGGATACGGAGGGATTCTTCTGCCTGGTCTTTCCAGCGGAGTCTTGGTCGTCCTCTTTTCCTGCTTCCATCGGGTACGTTATCAAAAATCTTTCGCGCTGGCTCATCTTCATCCATTCTGATAACATGGCCTAGCCAACGCAATTGGCCTAATTTGATTCGTCTAGCTATGTCCACGTCAGAATAGAGATTATATAGCTCTGCGTTCCAGCGACGTCGGTACTCGCCGTTTTCCCTAACAGGACCATATATTTTACGGAGAATTTTTCTCTCGAAAACTCCCAGGTGTTTTTCATCCGCTTGCGATATGACCCAAGTTTCGGAGCCATATGTCATGACAGGTAAAATGAGAGTCTGATATAGCTGGACTTTTGTCCGTCGAGAGAGGGCTTTGTTCCTAAACTGCTTGCTGAGCCCAAAATAACATCTATTTGCAAGCACAATTCTCCTATCCATCTCCAGGCTGACGTTGTTGTCCTTGTTCACAGCGGATCTAAGGTAGACAAATTCATCTACCACTTCAAAATTAAATCGGTTGTCAACGTTCAAGTGCGGACCAAGTCGAGAGGTTTCTCTAGTCGTTGACACCATCAATTTTGTCTTGCCCTCATTAACAGCAAGACCCACCTTCGCTGATTCCTTTTCGATTCTTGAAAATACTGCAGTAACCTCTCGCAAATTTCGCCCAATGATGTCTATGTCGCCAGCATACGCCAGCAACATATGGCTTTTCGTGTTAATGGTCTTGTTCGTATTTACTACAGCCTTTCTCATTATTATCTCCATTAAGATGTTGAAGAGATTGCACGAAAGTGTGTCGCCTTGTCTAAGTCCTCGCTTGGTACAGAATGGTTCAGTGAGGTCTTTCCCACTTTTCACTGCTGATTTGGTGTTGGTCAGCGTCATTCTACAGAGGCGGATCAGTTTTGCCGGAATACCAAGTTCAGACATAGCTTCGTACAGTTTTCCCCGTATGGGGCTATCGAAAGCAGCTTTGTAATCGACAAAAAGGTGGTATGTATCGATATGCTTTTCGTGGGTCTTTTCCAGGATTGCCTGGTCTAAAACCACACTGATAAAGTCCAATTAGGTTCTCAATAATTGGCTTTAGTCTTTCACATAATACGCTCGACAAGACCTTATACGCGATGGATAAAAGACTGATACCGCGATAGTTGGAACAGACACGGATCACCCTTTTTGAATACAGGACATAATACACTGAGAGCACAAGTATAGTATATTTGCGACAAGCTACAAACTCGTTATAAATATTTGCATTCAAACAACAACAAAATTCAGTTTTTTTTAGCGTGTAGACGCCTAAAGACTATAGGTCATGCCTTCCTACACAACCTCATTGAGATACCGGAGATAGATCTAGGGGATCTAATGAGATATCTCCGATTAACAGGATAGATATAGACAGGGTGCATTCGACCCGAGTGTTGTGGTATTCAAAGCGGAGTCTCAAGACACTAATTTAATGCTAAATAGTATCTTTAGCAAACACGTACACCAACCAACCCACCATCTGGCCACCGTGTATACAGGCGTCCATGAAAAAGTTAAAATGTTATGTTTTTAATGGAAAATTTATATTTTAATAATTAATTTTGATGATTGAAGATTGATGAAGAAGAAGATTATGAAAAAAAACATTGCACTTATATTGAAATTTTTGAGTGTTCTTTTAAACCATTTCATTTGAACTAGTGAATGAGTGTATGTAGACAAGGATTTAAATTAAGAAGCTGTGCAAATCATACTTTTTTAGAATGACTTTAATTTTTTCAAAATACCGTGCGGAACCGTTTGTGAGAAGCTCTCCTTAATACCTTCATGGGATGTAAGGGGACACCATTTTTTATCAAAAGATTTGATATTTTTGCTAGAAATAAACATATTTGAGACCCCATCCTGAACAAAATATCCTCAACAGAAAACAAAAAGTATGTGATACTTCCAGATTGATCTACAATTTTGTTTCTGCTGGGTTATCTTGCACTTTATCAAAAGACTTGAGATTTCCGTGTTATTTTTCTTGCTGGCGATTAACGTTCACCCGTCCAGGACGAAATTTCCTTTAAGAAAACCTCATAAATATTAACGATTACGAAATGTTTTGGCGAAAGAAACATCATAACAAGTATGACAAGGAAATCAGAAAACGAAACCGTGAAACTCATTAACATAAATCCTGAAGTCGTAAAATTTTTGGGTGTGCCAGTAATATATACAGCACATATATCCTTGTTCAGTGCCGGCAAAGGAAGAGAGCAGATTAAAAGAACATTACGGAGAAATGTATATGAAGGTATCAAGAGAAGGAAGAAAAACTATATTATAACAATTTATGAGAATCCCTTAAATAAACCCTGAACATTTTAAGAAAATGTGAATATTATAATACTAATAACACTGGGTGGAAAATTAAGGATAAAAGAGCAGATTTTCCAAGCACAACGTTTAACATCAAGGAAGCGCAATAAACGAATATCAAGAGAGAGGAAAGTGTAAAGAAAATGAGAGAGCGAGTTTCTAACACTAATGCGCCGGTCAGGATGTGTAAAAGAATACCAACAATATTTCCACACTATCTCTCTTTCTGTCTTTCTCTCTTGTAAAGAGAGCTTAACTTTGCTAATGCAATTTGTGAAAAAAGCTGCTGTTGCAAACAAGAAAATCAAGGAAAAATAGGATTTCCATTACGTACCAGTAATTTAAAGCTGAATTAACATGATTTTTTTTTGTGTAAGGATTTAATATTGCGCAATCATACTGGCTCATTTGGGTTGAGTTGTGTACTCGTACAACCAAAGGATATGCAGGGATTAAGGACTCTTCTTGTCGTTGAACAAACAACTTGACGCAGAGTAATGCTGGCTGGTTCCCCCCAGGCTAAGACAAAAATAAGCGTTCATTCAGGTTTGCTGGCGAAAAAAAAGGACGATAGTTTTTGACTTTTGCTAAAGTTCAATATCCTTTGAAAAACTCTCGGAAAACAGCTTGAGAAGCAGGAAAAATAGGTGATTTATTCTTAAATAAACATAAAGAAACTCCTTTCTATATATGTGTTTCTCGTGTTAAGATAAAGATGATGAGGATGATGATAAAGATGAAGACGACGACGATGATTTTGAAGGATATATAAGGATAATTCACAAAATGTTCCTTATGGCTATACAGCGGACTCACGTATAGGCAACATTTGTTTTATTTTAAGGTGGTTGAGAGAGACAGAGAGAGAGACAGAGGGGGAAAACAGAGATATACGAATAAAGCATGTGAAGAGTGCTATCAAAATGTATGTTGATTTTCATATATTTCTTATAAAACAGCTGTAGCATTTTCTTCTTATCGTAAAATTAAGTTGTACACATTTGGCAGTATCCTGTCTAAAGGATATGCTGTAATATCACATCAAGCGGGTTATTGATGCGCAAACATTATAAATGTGTACAAATATCTAAACAGTTTTTGCTAAATATGTTACTTTATTATCATAGAAATCACATGCACATGTTCATGATAATCACCCTCTTATACGTGTTTAATATATCCTTTCAAGGGGAAAAGAAAATGGCTTTTCTTATGTCCTCCTCAGTTTATTTGTGCCATCATTTATAATGTAACCTGCTGTTCATTAGCAATTATTAAGATTGATTTTGGAAAATTACCAAAAGTCGAAACATATATTTAGGGGATTTGATAATAAGGACTAAATTGTAATTCTTAATTATCCTTTGTCAAAGAAGATTTGAATGTATAATTGCAATTTTGCTGATAAGCCTTTGCTGAAAGCTATACACTGCCACAGACTTGCACGAAATCATAAACAAGATTAAACGAAAACCATCTTATTCGCATTAGCCAAAAAAGCATAACACGCATAACCAGCAAATCTGTAAATTGCTAATACATTCCGCAAGTCAATTAATTTAACATGGGCTATTAATCATGACTGGAGTCTAATACGCGATCTCTTCAACATCTTACTGGCGCTAACAATAAGAAATACACAACCAGAAACCATGGTTAGGAATTGTGATAATTAACAAAGAACTCAACGAATTATTTTATAGCACACGAGGTTCATAGTACAGCAAATTTTTACCACGCGGTCTTTTCAACATCCTGACCTCATAAACAATGAGAAAATCAAAGCAAAAAAGTATCAGCGGCATATCAGAAAATTGGCAAAACCTTAGAAAATAAAATTATATCACAAGAGCTTCTTATTAATAAAAATTTCTACTGTGCGATCTCTTCAACATCAAAACCTCGTAAATAATGAGAAAAACATAGGAGAAAAGTATCAGCAGCATATCCGAAAATTGTTAAAAACTTAGAAAATCATTTTATGGCACACGAGCTCCTAATCAATGCAAATTTCTACTACGCCATTTCTTCAACATCCTAACCTCAAAAACAATTAGAAAACATTGCACAAAAGTATCAGCCGCATATCTGAAAATTGACAAAAGCTTAGAAAATCTATTTATAGCACACGAGCTTCCTATCAATGCAGATTTCTACTACGAGATCTCTTCAACATCTTAACCCAATAAATAATGCCAAATTCGAACCCAAAAGCATCAGCAGTAAGTGTGATAATTGACAAATATCTCGGCAAATTAAATTCTAGCACACAAGCTCTTAATTAATGCAAAACTCTACTACACGATCTCTGCAACATCTTCCATTAATAATGATAAATTCAAAACCAAAACCATCAGCAGTAAATCTGATAATTGACAAAAAAAACTCGGCAAATCATTTTATAGCACACGAGCTCTTAGTTAATGCAAAACTCTACTAGGCGATCTCTTCAACATCTTAATTTCATTAATAATGACAATTACATCGTCAGTTGAAGTGAGAAGTGGTGAAGCACTCACCACACAATTGTACCTCTCACTAGCTCTTAATCAATGAAAGAGTCTACCACGTAATCTCTTCAACATCTTACTGAAATTAATAATGAGAAAAACATGCATCAAAATGCATCAGCAGCAAATCTGCAAATTGGGATTCTGTGCATCACTAATCGAACTGCTTGGTTATCCCATTTAGAGATGCGCGATAGTTGTGGGCAGTTCTTGAAGTCCTGAATACAGATTGCAGAGATTTTATAACAGCCTGAGCCATAGAGTAGATGTTGATACACCAGGTGGTGATAATGTTCCGCCCCACCTAAAGGGTAATTTCTCCGATTGCCATGACTTTGGCCTAAATGATGCTACAATGTTCTGGTAGCATAGGTTCAAGGTATTTAGAATAGACTGCAAATACTACCTTACCATCAAGTTTGAAGGCATCAGTGTGGAAGCCTAAAGACTTGCCTTCTAAAATCTAGTCTGTGTCCCTTCCAGTAGTGGCTGTTCGAGATATGAGTGGAGAAGTATCTCTCAAAGGTTGAATTACATGTCATGTGGTCCACTTTTATAGTGGATTTTTTTGTAGATTTTATTGTGGATTTTATTCCCACAGATCCCCTAAAATCTACCCATGATGACAGTTGTGGACAGTTCTTGAATTCAGGAATACAGATTGAAGGGTTTTTAAAGCAACCTGACTCTTAAAGTAGATGTTGAAACTCCAGGTAGTGATGACGTTCCGCCCCAGCCATAGCGCAATTGGAAGATCAATGCAAGGTCTTTGGAATATACTCCAAATCCAACCATGCCATCAACTTTGAAGCCATCAGTGGGGAAACCTAAAGACATGACTTCTATAAGTATAACGTGGTATGTATCCCTTCCGGTCGTGCCTGTGCGGGATATGGGTGGAGTAGTATCTCTCAAAGGTTGAATTAGGTGTCATGTGGTCGACTTCTATGGTGGATTAACGCAGATCCCGTAAAACCGACCTATGACCAAATGGCCTGGATTTTCATCGAGAGGAATGTCCTACACGGATTGACAACGTTGCAGCAACCAATTGCCTGCGGAGGAAATCAAGTGGTAACAGGTGGAGAATAACCACCAAGCTTTTGGTAGGGGTTGTGAGAAGGGCACCTGTGATACACACCATTTCAATTCTTTGGACTTTTGTAAACAGACGTAGGATTTTTCCACTACCGTCCACCAAACTACAATCTCGTAGATCAATATCACGCGGACAACAGCAGTATATATCCAGAGAGCTATTTTCCGGGATAGACCCAGTCGTCCTCCTATGACCTTTTTACACGAATAGAATGTCACTGTGGCTCTACTGATCCTATCCATATTGTTGACTTGAAATTAAGCTCTCTGTCCAGAATAATGTCTAGATATCTTTCACTATCCTGGCACTTTCTCGAGAGTGCTGGCATGTGGACAGTTGAGAAGTACCTAAGGTCATTCGTAGATATGAGCCAGCCATTCTCTCCAATGTCTTCAGAAGGAAATATGAGACACTGATTGGTCTAATGTCCTTTGGACTAATATGCGATGATATCCCCGTTTTCGGAATGAATGCCACTTGGGAGTCCCACCATCTGACGGGAATATAAGCTTGAAGAATAGCTTAACCTATAGGCATGTTATTGATGAGAAGCAGGAAAATCAACCGAACATCTTCTCTACATTTGCCCTCTTCTTTAGGGACCTGGGCGTTGACAGGAATTTAAGCTTCTTCGAGCAGACTAAAAAATTGCGTGCTCAGACTATCGCTTGCTCTATTTAGCTCATGTTAGGCGTGTTTTGGTTACACCGCTTGCTTAGATTATCACTTATTTTGTATGGAGAGCTAAGCGATATTAAGCGGCACTTGAAGTTACCGCTTCCATTTCAGTCCTAAGCAGGCATAAAGTTACCAGTCTGAAAACATCAGAAAAACAGTGTTGGATATCGTTATTGTGAGGTCAAAGATAAGGAGAAGAGTATACACATTTAGAACAATAACTACACAACAATGCGATAGAGCAAGACGATTATATGTATTTCCGGTTGAAAGAGACAGAAAGTTGCCAGTATGAAAAAAATCAGAAAAACAGTGTTGGATGTCGTTGTTGTGAGCTAAAGACAAGGAGAAGAATATAAACATATTCAAGAGTAACTATAAACCATGAGTTAGAGCAAGACAATTATATATATTAGAATATATTACCGCAAATTTGGCGTTTTGGTTACTAGCAAGGAAGCGATAATCGCTAGCTTGTAACGAAAACACGCCTGTTATCACGAGTCTAAGCGATTCCCTTTTTTGTATATGGTGATGAGTTTTAGGAGAATGGTGACGCTACTGTAGTAGTTGGGGTTTGAGACATTTGTTTAGCATAATCCCAATTCTATTGCTCTCATTTTACACTTGATTTCCCAATCACGTCCTTAATGCTCTCCATTTTCAAAAACCCATCATTCTCGTTTTTGAACGAGAAAAAAACACCTCTTGAAATACATGGCTTTTCAGTTCTTGTCAAATTGGCCTCCAGGGCATAAAATATATCAACATATGGGTGACTTTGCCGCTGTGAGTGCATTTACATTAAGGACATTTATCACAAAATCCTCAGCAAATCTTTGTCATGGCAAATCAAGATTTGTGGACTTTTTTTCTTCCTCCACACAAACAAAAAGTGCAGGCACATTGAGACATTTTTAAACAGTTTTGAAAACAAAATATGACTTCAATCTTTGATGGTGATTTTTCATGCAGCCAGATTTGGTAGTCGTTATGAGGAAACCATCCCTCTCCCCTGTACCAGCGGAAGTAACGAAAGAGTTAGTATAAGAGTGTGTGCTGGCCTGTGCAAATTTATTACCACAGGTCCTTAATAATGTCCTTTTGTACTTATAATCATCACACACACACTCATACTTGTGAGATGTCAAGTCCTTGTGCGGTTGCATCTCGGTGCATTTATTTTGATGTTTTTGTTTGTCATCGTTGTTTTTGTTCAGATAAATTAAAAGCAAAAACAACATCGACATTAAGGACAATAAGGCAAGCAAGGGTGTCGTTAGTACGAGTATACAGGACAAAGTAAACTCTTTGATATCCTACAGTAGAAATTTTGTTAAATCTTGAAAATTAACATAACTTACTATACATACTATTACATACTATTACTATAACACATAAGCCTATATAATTTAGTCACAATGTCCTTTAACCCCACAAGGATAAAGTCAATTATGTATATCAATTACACCAAAATACGATGAAAGGGTTTTAACCCTCCAACATTCTGAAGATCAAATATTTTTAAGTGAAACTTTGTAATGGAGGGTATTGAATTCCAGAAGTTAATACGTCGTAAAATTACAAAAAATTTTCACAAGGGTACCAAACAGTGTACATACCGTACCACAAATGTACATAAATGTACACAAAAGTACAAAAAATATACAACTGGTTACCAATACGTGTACATTAGTGGCACATTAGTAGCAAAAATCTGCACAAAACTGCGAAAACTGTACACAAGCGTACAAAAAGTGTACACAAATGGGGAAAAAAGTAAAACGGTGTACACAAAAGTTAAAAAGCGTAGACAAAAGTACAAAAAGTGTACACAAAAGTACAAAGTGTGTACACAAAAGTACAAAAAGTGTACACAAAAGTACAAAAAGTGTATACAAAAGTACAAAAAGTGTACACAAAAGTGTACACAAAAGTACAAAGTGTGTACACAAAAGTACAAAAAGTGTACACAAAAGTACAAAAAGTGTATACAAAAGTACAAAAAGTGTACACAAAAGTATAAAAAGTGTACACAAAAGTACAAAGTGTGTACACAAAAGTACAAAAAGTGTACACAAAAGTACAAAAAGTGTATACAAAAGTACAAAAAGTGTACACAAAAGTGCAAAAAGTGTACACAATTGCACGAAAACATACCACACATGCCCACAAAAAATGTACACAAATGTATCAAAAATTTTACACAACAGTAAAAAGCGTAGGTAAAAGCACGAAAGGTATACAGAAAAGTGCACATAATTGCAAAAAAAATGCACGAAAACCTACTACACATGCCCACATCAAGTGTACTCACAAGTACCAAAAAGTGTACATAAAAGTACCAAAAAGTGTACACACAAATTCCAATATTAAATTGCAGAGGTTAATACGTTGCGTTACACAAAAGTACAAAATATGTTCACCAGGCTACCATACAGTGTTCATACGGTACACAATAATATCAAACATTTACACAAAATTGCGAAAAGTGTGCAGAACAGAACAAAATGTGTATCCAAAGTTGAAAAAGTCTACACAAAAGGAAAAATGCGTAGGCATGAGGACAACAACTGTCGACAAAAGTACAAAAAGTGTACACAACATTAGAAAGAGAATTCAGAAAATGTACACAATAGTGTGTACAAAAGTCTTAAAAGTGTACATAAATGTACAAGAAGTGTTCACTTTTGTACAGAACAAAAAGTGTACTAAAATAATGCGCATGCAAAAGTACCACAAATGTAATAGGGTACACAAAATTGTCCATTCTATATCTCTAGTAAAACCAGACTGAAAAATAAACAAAGTCACACAAGTGATCCAACCACCGTGTTCTGCTGTCATATGACCGAAATGTGCTATCATATATCTGTGTTGTCCCGTCACTTGACAACCCAGCACAGCATGTTATAGGGTGCATCTTCGCGAAACCCCAAGCCCAAGAAACCATTTCTCCCATTTGAGGATGGAAGAAATAAAGACATATGGTGTGTATGTTGGGATTTTTGTATAATTTTTGCTGCTTGGAAAAGGGGTGCCCAGTCCTGTTTTTAAACAAACATCAAGTTTTGCATAATTAGCTCTCAATGAACATCAATTCATGCGATAAAATTCCCTCAAGGGTTGCCTTAAAACTTGTAAAAGAATGGTGATGGAACGTTTTCGAGAGATTCATTGAATCAAAACAAAGCGAAAAAATAACACAAAAAATAAAAAAAATAAAAGAACATGTGTTGAATTATGCATAATTTAAGGAAAAATTATGAAATTCTAGACATTCGAGAAAGGATGATGTTAATAAATTATGGATTTGGGGAATTTAAAGTTTTGGAAAGCAACATTTTGTTAGAAATTGAAAAACAGAAAATTCACAAAAAAAACATATAACATTTTATACATCAAGATAATTTGGGTTGAAATTGCTCAATTTCCCATATATTTTGACAATACGAAATTGAGATATTTACGACAATTTCGTTGAAATTTTCGTATACAACGCTGTTTTTTCTCAACAATATTAACTCAGTACTCTTCTTTGCACATATGTATGCAAGAAAACGAAGCCAACAGAAAATTTTCCGGTGTGCCGCCGTTGAAGATAATTTGTTGAAGTTACGCCGCCGTCATTAAGGCACGCTTAGACTTAAAATGTTCGCTGATATTATCGGTTAAGACGCATTTAGAGGCCCGAATTACTAACAAAAGATCTAAATTTTTAGCACAACCAACCAGATGAACCTAAAAGTAAAGTCTGCCGACAAATCGCGTCTAATAAATACTCACTTGCCGCCGTCGATAAATTTTTTTGTTGCCCCAACGCCGTCGATAATTATGGGTCGGCTTCGTTTACTGAACACGTAGTTGCTAAAAAAAAGAAACAATTGTACGCCGTCTCAAATTTAATTTTTAAAGTTTTCATGGTTATAGACTAGTCAGAAGAAACGATAAACCTTTTAAAATCAGTGCTTCATGGTAAAGTTCATGCACCATTCACTTATTTTATCGTTTTCATTCATTTTCTAAGTACAAAATCGATTGTATCCGAAAATTTTACTCATGGTAATGTTGGTAAACAAACAGATGTCATTTTGCGACGAAATTACTCAAATGCCAGTGTGAACGATTTCAATTTCGTTCGATAATTTCAATTCGAAAAAATGTCAATTTCGTGGCAGCGTGAACAAGGCATAATGCTATTTGCTTATGTGTTCATATGCAGAAGCGAGTTTTTATTTCAAATCCAGCAGTCATTTCAGTTTTTGCATTGACTGTTGCTTGTGCTTTCAAACAATTTGCATCGACTATGGCAGTTATTAGTCATTCTCCTCCGAATGACTGTTGCTGTTGGATACGACTTGTGTGGCGTGTGCTGTCGTTGTTGTGGCAACCAAAAACATTTTGTTTCAACTCTGCTGGCATTCGAAACTTGGGACCCTCATTATCTTATGGTTTTTAGTCATGTCCGAGATAAATAAATTCGTCCACCACTTCAAATATACATACATAAATAATATCAATGTTTACGTGTTGCTCCAAGTTTTGTGGAAGTTCGGAATCCTTCACGAGTCTTGTCAGTGAGTGACACAATTAGAAATTGCACAGCTCTCTGGCTCCCTTCATGGGATGTAATGGGAAACGGTTGTTGTTTAGGTATCAATACTTGTTTCAGTTTTAGAAAGGTAGAAAAACCGTGAAACATGTTTTCGATAGAAGCTGTAATGCTGAAGGAGTGTAATAATCTCCTGAACATATTCTTTGCACGTGCCCAGCACTAGCGGATATTAGGATATCTACTATGGGATCGTACAGTGGTGTGCGATGAAATAGAGTCAACACTAATCAACATTTTCAAAACAAAAACAAATGTAGAAAAATTAAATTTTGTTTATAACTTCTATTTTTAGTTGTTCAATTAAGAACTAGATATAACATTTTACAACATTAATGTCGCAATTTAAAATTAAATCATTAGGTATAAATCAAAATATTTCAAAATGACCCGTTTTGCCAGTGAATTAAAATAGAGTCATCGCGATTCATCATCTGAACTAGAATAAATAGCTGTGTCAAATAAAATGTATGTTTCATTAATCTTTTATATTATCTCAGTACTTTATGTAATTCTACCAAAAAGTTAAAAACGGAACTAATGGACATGGTTCAGGGCCCCCCTTCTGTAAAGACAAGGACGGAAATCTCGTCGCAGATGTGCAGAGCATGTTGGGAATATGGAGAGAGCATTTCTCCGCGCTACTAGTACCTGAGATATCCGATGACGATGGGACAATCAATCACAATATGGACGACGACGTCGATTGCCCCCCTCCTAACCAAGACGAGGTCAGAACAGCTTTTGCCCGGCTTAAGAACAACAAAGCCGCAGGAGCCGATGGATTACCGGCGGAGCTGTTTAAGGCTGGCGGCGATGAGCTGATAAGGTGCATGCATCAGCTCATTAGCAAAATTTGGTTAGATGAATGCATGCCCGGCGATTGGAGTCTCAGTGTACTATGTCCCATATTTAAAAAAGGTGACCCGAGTATCTGTGCCAACTGCCGTGGAATAAGCCTTTTATCCATAGCATATAAGGTTCTATCAAGTATAATGTGCGAAAGACTAAAACCAAAAACCATTTTTGCAAAAAAGTGATCATTTTAACAGGCTCATATCTTGCAAACCGTGCGAAATTTTGATTTACTCTCTGACGAAGAGTTGTAGCTCTTGTCATATGGTTATATTTCCATGACTTAAAAAATTACACACAGTGAAATTAAAAAATTTTCGAGAAATTTTTCACTTTTGCGGTTACCTAAACGCTACCTAAGCGCTACCTAAACGGTGTTAAAAATTATTCCTGGGAAGTTTATATATTCTAGAAAGTTGTTTACTGAGATCTTAAGTACATTTTGGTAGTTGATTGTTTCCTTGAATTTTTAACGGTTTGCTACCTATGGACATGAACAGGGGAAAAAGGTAAAAAATCGAATCGTTTAAAGTTTTTTTTTTGGCGATTTTGACATTGAAGATGAAGTTTTTTTGAGTTTATACTTTCACAATTTTTATTCTTAATGACCAGAGCTACCACTTCTCCTCAGAGGGTAAATCAAAATTCCGAACGGTTTGCAAGATATGAGCCCGACGAAATGACCACTTTTTTGCAAAAATCACACCGAGGCCCCAAATCTTTGGGGTCCCATAAAAAAAAGTGCATGAGTTTGGCCAAAACTGGGAGACACGGGTCTTTTTTTTGGTCTTTTATCAGGTAGTGGTGTACGTATATGGTTATATTTCCATGACTTAAAAAATTACACACTGTGTAATATGAAGGATTAAGTTTCGAGAAATGAACAGGAGATAGACACCGATTTGAGGATGATTTTGCAGATGTGTGTTTTTGGTATTAGTAGGGAATTTTTCCCGAATATCCGTTTTTGGTCAGAGATAAATTTGTTCTTATTACACATCCTCATGGACATATGTGACCCTGCTTAAGAAATTCCACGTAGTGTGACAAATTTCATGAATTCACTCTTTTTGGATTTGGATATGAAAAACCTTCAATTTTCATACGAAACCGCTCGCAAGTCTCAAAAACATTGGAAAGTAATGTAAAAATGCAATAAAACAGTAAACTATGAAAATGTAATACAAAGGAGGAACTTTAATTGCGTTTTATTCAAAAAACTTGTTTTGACACACTAGGTGGGTTTCAAATGCAATGCCACATATGTTAAGGATGCATGGTGGAGAGTTCGGTCGAAACTTCCTTGTATTGGCTCAGTTCGAATTTGTCCAGCTTCATCAGCCGTAAGTTGTGAATCCCAGGCGGTTCGCCTTACAGCATCTCAGCCCTTCTGCTCCCGACTGATATGCTCCTTACTCTTGGGGATTATTTTTGTCCAATTTTTGAAAAAATCAAATCTTTCTAGGCCAATAATTTCGAGTTTTATCACCCTATTTTCTTTATGATTTAGTGAGATTTAATTTTTTTATACCACTTTCCTATCAATGCCCTATTGTTATTCACATCATCGTTCATTATTCATATGTCAACTATTTGACATTTCATTGACACTCTTCGAATGACAATCGCACATTGTGGGATGACACCACAAAACACACAAATGTAATTTCATGTCATATCTTTTACAAATACGAAATATTGGAAAATTGACACTTTGATGAAAGAGTTGGGGTTAGAGAGTTTTGAAAACGAATAATAGAAAATAAAGGATATTAAACAAAACCGGTTAAATTTACATCACCATATGTCGTTTTAAACTCAAATCCTCTAATAAGGTGTAAACATATGTTTGTTTTTATTAGAGCACAGGGTTCACAGAAACACTATAAAAAGGACATCATATACATTACATTCTTACACAACTGATAAGGATTTGTACAATGGTGAATTCTCCTGTAAACAACTAGTACAAGGAACCCCAAAAAACCCGGTTACATTTTGTTGAAGTTTTGGGTTAATGAACCCAGAAATACATACACATGAATAAATATACCAAACATCAATTGTTGTTGTTATCAATGCGTGTAATTAGAGCGCGTGTCCTGTGGTAGCATAAAGGACTTCACAAATAACAAAACAAATATATTTCCATAACATTTCTTCTTAGTTTCTCATCTCTTTCTCTCACTCTCTCTCTCTCTCTCTCACATATTGATTTTCATGCGGCGAAACTCCTGGCAAAAGCCATACCCATACATTACTGCATAAATATCCTGGTCACATAGAATGTGTCCATATTTGGTTATGCTTACGCATACACATACTCGCAAACACCCATCTCTGTAGGGACTCTAAAGGAATTGAAATCATTGTAGTTTGTTGGTGACCACTAGTTTCCCATTTCTAGAGGGAAGGTAATGGTAGTGAGTGGTCATATATTTTTATAGAACGATATTACAATAAATTCTATATAAAATAATAAAAAACTAGATTCAAAGGACATTTTGAATATGTATATAGTTAGAAGCAAATAGAGAAGGGAAGTATTCCCTAGGAACATATCAGATATAAATTGTGGTAACATTTTACTTTTGGAAACATTGAATTGTTAGTATATGCTAACAGACCGAGGTAATTTTTGGGTCGTTTACTGCCACCATAGTAAAAACTTTCGAAGAGGTTGAGCTATTTGGTCCTTCGATTCGGATTTTTGAGATCATTCAAGCGCACGTGTCTCATAGATCGAAGGTTAGGCGAAGGAGATACTAGGTGTTAACCTATGGTAGAGTATGCCTGTCATTATTGATACACTTAGTCTAAAGAGGACCTTTGTGATACCACCAGAGGTCACGTTTTGTCCCAATCGTTTAACTTGTAAATTGGCCCTAATTCGGTGTTCCAAGATCACGATGAAAAGTCTCAAGCAAATAATAGCCAGTAATCACAGCTGCCAGCGCAGAAATGTTCTGTCTAGCAGTGTGTATCAGGTTTTCAACTGATTCAGGTAATGACTTAGGTTAGGTTACGTAGAAGGGACTCTCAATGACACTCGAATGTGGACCATTGTGATACCACGGGATGAAATGTTCTGTCCCCATGACTCAAGCTAGCGTGTTTTTTTTTTGAGAAGCTTTTTATGGCTAAATACTCGATAGTGTCGCCGTCACTATAAGAGGGGACCGCCGCCGAAAGATATTGAAGGTGCCCAGAGCAGGGATCTAACCCAGGATTTCATGTACAAGAGGCGCGCACACTAACCATTGCACCAACCACAGCCAAATATATAATATCTATTCTACTCACGCGAAAGATTGGGTGGGAGCATATGAGATACTCGACGCTCGCATCCCCAGTCTGATCCTCGCAGCTGCTGTATTAATTACAGGTGTCGATGCATGACTGCCTATCAATAGTTTACTGTGATCATTACTTGGTTATTCCTGTAATAGCTACCCACGATAATGGGGAATTACCCATCACGATTACCCATTACCCTCAAGGTAATAAGGAAAATAATTGGTAGCTACACACGATGATGGGGAATTACCCATCACGATTACCCATTACCCTCAAGGTAATGAGGAAAAGAATGTGTAGTTACCCACCGCAATGGGTCTCTTCCAAACGAATTGGGCCACTTTATGAAAATCCATTAGAAACTTTCAAAAATTGGTAATTTTTCGATTGGACGCTCCGTTTCCGAGATATAGACATATGTTCCAATTTTTTCATAATTTCGATCAAGAATGGGGTTTGGTTACCCTGAGTAACCCATTACCCACCGCCGTGGGTAACTACCCATTAGTTTCCCCATTACCCTGTAGATAATGGGTAATCGTGATGGGTAAATCCCCATTGTCGTGGGTAGCTATGGGTAATGGGTAATCCATACACATCGTTGTAGGGAATGTGTAATGAACATTTACCGATTACCCAAAGGGTATGGGGAAAATAACGGGTAGCTACCCACGAAAGTGGGGAATTACCCATCTCGTTTACCCTGTGGGTAATGTGGAAAATAATGGGCGCCTCTTGTACAAGAGATCCTGGGTTCGATCCCTGCTCCGACCACCTTAAAATTTCTTTCGACCATGGTCCTCTCGCTTAGTGACCGCGACACTATCGAGGACTTAGCCACGAAAAAAGCCTCTCAAAATACCATTCGGAACCGTTGTAAAACTGTAGGTTCCAATCAGTGAGTATAAAACTATAAAGCGCACAGCTCACTGGTTGTGAGAAGCTCTCCCCAATTCCTTCATGGGATGTAATGGCAAACCATTTATTTTTATTTTACCCACGACGATGGTGAATTACCCATCACGATTACACATTACCCTAAGGGTAATGGGGAAAATAATGTGTAGTTACCCACGGCAATGGGTCTCTTCTATACGAATTGGACCACTTTATGAAAATTCCTTATTGGTTATTTTTCGATTGGATGCTCCGTTTTCAAGATATAGAAATTTGTTCTAATTTTTCCATATTTTCGTTCTGGAACGGGGTTTGGTTACCCTGGGTAACCCATTACCCATCGACGTGGGTAACTACCCATTAGTTTCTTCATTACCCTGTGGGTAATGGGTAATCGGGATGGGTAATTCCCTATCGTCGTGGGTAGCTACCCACTGTTTACCCGATTACCCTGTGGATAATTGGTAATCGTAATGGATAATTCCCCATTATTTCCCCATACCCTGTGGGTAATGGGTAAACGATCTCTACCCATTCCCCACGGCAATTATAATGGGTTACCCACGAAAGATAGACCCTGGTTGGCATTGATACCTTGGGCCTGACTAGAGACATAAGTTTCATGGATCTTCTCCTATCCACTAACGGCCAGATTTGTCTCGCGCGTACTTAATCTGTAGCCTTTGTCCGCTCCTTCAGCATTATCGCACAGGACCGTTCTTGCAGGATGTTCTTACCAACCGATAGTGACATGCCAACGCTATCCAATTCCTGTGGAACCTGCAAGGTAGTTCCGAAACTCGCCAGTTCATTCGTTCTGCTATTCGTCGGTATGTTCCCCTGCCCTGACACTTAAAATATAAGTAGGCGAATATTTTACAGACAGCCTATCTCTCTCGGGATCTGCGGCAGCCCTGGGCAGATGTTGAGTTCAGGAATACTGATTCCAGGAACTTGATTACCGTCTAACTGTCAGAGAAGACATCGCCCGGAATGACTAATGGACTATTAACCCTCAGTCAGCCGGATAGTTCATCAATCGCCAGAATACCTGCCTGATACATGCTACAATGATCTGGAAGTCTATGAAAAAGAGACAACCCTAGTTCCATAAAGTGGAGTCCATACCCTACCTGATAATTAATTGTTGACTCATCCGTGTATAAATTCACATATCCCTCTGTACCAGTAACTCCTTTGTTCTAGGAATCTCTTTCCGTTATGATAAAATTGTACTTTATATCCGATCGAATAGTGGTTCCGATTTCGAGTAGTCCGCAAATGCTGTACTGTTGGACGCACCTTCCTGCACTTTTCCATGACCGACTGCGACCCAAAGTTCGTATTTACCCCCCCCCCCATGTGTAACCCATACACATCTTCGTGGGGAATGTGTAATGAACGTTTACCCATTACCCATAGGGTAATAATGGGTAACTACCCACGAAAATGGGGAATTACTCATTACCGTCAGGGAAATGGGGAAAATAATGCGTAGCTACCCACGACGATGGGTAAAGGGTTACCCAGGGTAACCCATCCCCTTTTTTAATCGAAAATATGAAAAAAATTAGGAAAAATCTCTATATCTCGGAAACGGAGCGTCCAATTGAAAAAATAACCAATTTTTGCTGATTTCTAAGGGGTTTTCATAAAGTGGTCCAATTCGTATGGAAGGATTTTTTTTTCGAAAAATCGCCAAAATAAGGAAATCGCTAAAATAAAAAGTGGCTATAACTCGAAAACGGTGCGTCCAATCGAAAAAATAATAACAATTTTACCTCCCTAGGAGGCTTCAACCAATGAGTGTCTCCAATATGGCATCAGTTATAGCCACCTTTTTATTTTAACGATTTTCTTATTTTGGCGATTTTCGAAAAAAAATGTTCCGTACGAATTGGACTACTTTATGAAAACCCCTTTGAAATCAGCAAAAATTGGTTATTTTTTCGATTGGAAGCTCCGTTTCCGAGACATAAACATGAGGGCGGTTTAACGATTTTTTGTTTTAAAAATTATATTTGTTTTTAAAGATTAAAAAAAAAAAATTATGCCATATTGGAGACACCCATTGGTTAAAGTCTCCAGTGAAGGTAACATTTTTCTTATTTTTTCGATTGGACGCTCCGTTTCCGAGATATAGAGATTTTTCCTAATTTTTTCATATTTTCGATCAAAAGAGGGGATGGGTTACCCTGGGTAACCTATTACCCATCGTCGTGGGTAGCTACGCATTATTTTCCCCATTTCCCTTAGGGTAATGGGTAATTCCCCATTGTCGTGGGTAGCTACCCATTATTTTCCTCATACCCGTGGGTAATGGGTAAACGAGCGCTACCCATTCCCCACGGCAATAATAATGGGATACCCTGGGTAAATCAGGGTAACTCATTACCCACGAAATACGAACCGTGCTCCGACCACCCTTCAATGGGAGAGTTCCCTTAATCTACATATATTCTGCAAGATGGATGGAACAAGTGATAGAAAAATAATTAATACACAGTTTCCCATTACACATCATGTATGGACTGGGGAGAGCTTCTCACAATTAAAGAGCTGTGAGCTTTATAGTTTCATACTCACTGATTGGGACCTATAGTTTTACACCGATTCCGAACTTGTTTCTGAGAAACTGTTTCATGGCTAAGTACTCGATAGTGTCGCCATAATTAAGCGAGATGAACGTCGCCGAAAGAAATGCAAGGTGACCAGAACAGGGAAGGTATTATGGAACGCATCACATGGGAGCAGACCAGCAACGATTCTGTGGTGCTACCCGGATTTGAACCGTACCAGAGGGCTGATAAGGCTGAGTAAATTCAAGTTGAGCCTTCAGCCACCTCAAGAGTGTCCTAAAAGGAGCCGGCACTCTTCTGGCATATCTGCCTAACATAGAACCAGCCGATGCCAACGAATGTAGGGCTTGGGAGGAGGTCATCGAAACGAACCCTTTCTCTACTTATGCTCCGCTTGTGCAGGACTAAGACCAAGCTTATCGGTTATTCCAACAGTTTTATTTGTTTGTGGAGAAGAATGCTTAGGAGTTCATAAACAACATACAAACAACGGTTTCCATTACATCCCATAAAGGGATTTGGGAGAGCTTCTCACAATCAGTAAGTTGTGCGCTTTCTAGTTTTACAGTCACTGTTTGGGACCCACAGTTTAACACCGGTTCCGTATGGTATTTGGAGGGCGGAGAACTTCATACATGTTTAAAACAGACCGAAACTTTTAATTGAAATACCTTCCTTCCCATACCTTCTTTCAACCGCCTGTGGTTACACACATAATTAAGCTTATAACCCTAAGTGTTTGGTAAATGTTTGTTTTTTTTTCTGAGATAAATTAATCCAAACATGGAAACCTAATGCCGGCACCTGGTGCCAAAAGGCTTAACATAGCCAAGTTACTAATACACAATTTAAAACGAAACAAATTTTATAAAATTCCTTAATTCCTCTGCATCACAAATTTCCATTAGTTTCTTATAAATCGCCCGACTATGTATCACAACTAAAAAGTCCTGTGTAATCCTCTTAGATAGGGATTTTTAAAATGTAACATTTAATTTTCCACCTTCCCCTTATCATTTAGTTATTGGCCTTTTCTCTCCATCTGATAATGCGACATTGTGACAACACTGAGCCCTGAGGTTGGTGTAGAGAAGGACTCTTAATTATGCCAAACACGTTCCAAGGATATTATGACATTTAGAATACAAAATTGTTATAGAAATTTAGGCAAAAAATGCTGAGTAATCTACACGTGTTTGGTTGGAATTTGGTAGCATTTTTTGTTTGATAACGATCGGAATGTAAAAGATTTCTTTTGTTTCTAGCAAACAAGATTGATTATGGTTTAGGGTGGGGGGGGGGGGGGGGGTTAGGGTAGGACATAGTGGTGGAAAACTAACCACGCAAGGGATTTAATGGTGTCGCTATATTAAATCCTTTTCTTTGATAGACCTAGTGTGGAATGCGGTTAGCCCTGAGGTAGAGGTAAGTTAAATGCCTTCTACTTAAGGAAATAAAGGATTTTTGGTCAGTTTGTCATATAAATAGCCTTTAGGCTTTACAGAAAATATCTCTACCTAATGATTGAAACGTCATTCCAAACGTATTCTGCCCAACTTCGCATTGAAATGTTATACTTTTTAAATGGTAATTTGAATTACACTAGATCTCACTAAATCTTCCGATATCAAATTTGCTGTTAGACAAAAAGTCAACCTCCGTACGAGCCCTTCAAGACGTTAATCAATATACTAACATCAACAACAACAACTTTGAACTTATCAGTCAGTTCAGGGATAACAGAGTCTTAACTGGTCGGGTACTATACTGTTTAGAATTTGCTTGCAATCTCTAACCAATTTGGAATTACATATGTCCGACCTGATCGCACTGATTCCCGACTTGTCAGCGCAGCTAATTAATTCAGCCGTTGGGTACAAGCGCGATTTCATAACCTCGGTCATAGTCGCCAGTATTTTAGCTTGAAACACACTGCAGTTCCCATCCAAACTCAGCGACAGACTTTGATCCCGGAGAGTGAGATAGGTATACTATCCACCCAATCACTTCTAGTTAGCATCATTATCTCTGGGCACAGTCCAAAATCTACCGTCGGCAGCTCAGCGACAGACTGAGTTGAAGGTCCACACTGTATGTCCCCGCTCATGTACCTGGATCCATCACTAAAGATTAGATCACAAGAGAGTGAGATAGGTTTACTACCCACCCAATCACTTCTATCTACCATCATTATCTCTGGCCACAGTTTACAATCTACCGTCAGACTTTGATCCCGGAGAGTGAGATAGGTATACTATCCACCCAATCACTTCTAGTTAGCATCATTATCTCTGGGCACAGTCCAAAATCTACCGTCGGCAGCTCAGCGACAGACTGAGTTGAAGGTCCACACTGTATGTCCCCGCTCATGTACCTGGATCCATCACTAAAGATTAGATCACAAGAGAGTGAGATAGGTTTACTACCCACCCAATCACTTCTATCTACCATCATTATCTCTGGCCACAGTTTACAATCTACCGTCGGCAACCCAGCGACAAACTGAGTTGAAGGTCCACACTGAATATCCCCGCTCACGTCCCTACCTTAATTTTGGATCCATCAATAAAAATTAGATCACCAGAGAGTGAGTAAGGTATACTACCCACCCAATCACTTCTATCTAGCATCATTATCTTTCGACACAGTCCAAAATCTACCGTCGGCAGTCCAGCTGCAGACTGAGTTAAAGGTCCACACTGAATATCTCCGCTAACGTCCCTGCCTTAATTTTGGATCCATCACTGGAGATTAGATCACCAGAGAGTGAGTTAGGTATACTACCCACCCAATCAGTTCTATATAGCATCATTATCTCTGGGTACAGTCCAAAGTCTACCGTCGGCAGCCCACCGACAGACTGAGTTGAAGGTCCACACTGAATATCCCCGCTCACGTACCTGTATCCATCACTAAAGATTTGATCGCCAGAGAGTGAGTTACCCACCCAATCACTTTTATCTAGCACCATTATCTCTGGGCACAGTCCAAAATCTACCATCGTCAGCCTATAATCTGTCACCTGACTCAAACAATCGTCTTGGTTATTCTCGATCAACTCATGGAGATTGGTTGGCATGATCCTGAGGCTTGATGTCAGAGACCCAATTTTGATAAACGAAGGGCGTTTCCAATAGCACACAATGTTGTGTAAGTATTCAGGATTATAAGATATAGGATTATGTCCGATGCCGCCTGCGGAGTACTCCGCCTCGACCCACTGATGCACATCGACACAGTGCAGTGAACTTTACTCAGCAGTTTCAACTGGTAGCTATTCCCCAAAGCGTTCAACCAGACCAAGCTGCCGAACAAACAATTAGGCGCACAATAGCCGAATACAACATATAAACGGTTCTCGGACACAGTCCCCAACTTTTACAGATCGATTGTCGATATTCGTAGGGCACATTCAATCCCTTCATCAATCATTCCAATTCCAGTTCAGCTTCTGATCCAGAACTATACCAAGATATTTAGCCTCAGAAGATAGACATAACTCAACACCCTCCGTCCTTAGTCTTCCAAATTCTACAATCTTTCGCTTAGGCGTGAAGACGACCAGCACCATCTTCGCCGGATTAGCACCCAAGCCACAGAGCCTAGCGATAGAGCCATAGCAATTGCCTGTAAACATTGTGTTGTCTTTTAGACAACAAAAAAATCATTTGTAATGAGGACCGATGGTTTTCTGGGAATGGACAGCTCATGAGGTCGCTTATAGTAGACAACAATTTCCACCAGACAAGAATGACAACATCATCCGCGTAGGCGAGAACTCTACATCCTTTTAGTTCGAAGTCCTTAAATATGCCATCTACCACTAAAAGCCACATCAGAGGGGGTAACCCTCCACCCTGCGGTCTGCAACCAGAGACGAATTAACAATACGATCCCTAAGCATTTTCGGACTACATTCGTCAAGAATTATTGGTACTCCAGCGAACTGCAGAGAATCCCTTATGGCGACAGATGACACATGGTTAAAATAACTTTATATATCCCAATAGCAGGGGCACGGCCAATTCGATTTCGAATATCCAAATCAATCATTCTCTCCAAAACTTTCTATAGAAAGCATGAGAGGCTGACATGACAATCTTTAGCCTCCAGCCAAGATATTTTGTTCGATGCGGGTACCAACCATAGGTGTTTTACCTGCCGCCCGAAATATCCGACATAGTCTTTATCACCAAACATGAAACTGGACCGAAAATTGCTACTAGCAGTCAATTTCAAACTCACCACCCGAAGTGTTTGATACTGAATAAACTGCGGATATTTTCCCAAAACGCGAGTTGTTTGTCGTATTTCCATTATATCGCCAGCGCGTCTGATCTGGATGGACAGATTTGGTGTCACTTTTGGCCGACACGTACAAGAGCCGCGCAATCTATCCATTGCACCACCGACGGTCTTCAACCAACCTAGTTAAAGTAAAAGCGTGAATAATAGCTCGGCGTAAAACTATTTTTTAAATTAGGACGGACCAAAATGTGAATCCCCCAATTGTGAACCCTTGATTTGTTCAACCGAAGAGAAAATTCTAAAGATCATGTTCCATGTGGTGATTTATGAGATTATGAAAGTTTTTTATACACTTGAGATTTGCCAGAGTCGGCTTCGTTGGGCTTTAAATGGTTGGATCTGAATAAGACCAGTCGAACTTCCTAGTGTTAAGTGACCTTATGTGGTACCTAAATATTACAATTGTGATATTATCATTTATAGCTCTTGTTGATTGTAGTGGACCTCTTCTGACTATAGTTGTCAGCCAAACCAGCTGGCCTGTCACTTAGTCCCTCCAACCAACCTAAATGAAGGGGAAGCGTGAATTAATCGTCGTTTTTGAATGTTTGATAGATTAGGAAAGATCAAGTTGTGAACTCTTTAGGAAACATTGGTTTGGCCAACGAACAAAGAGTTGCATCTGACAAGGTCAGCCTTCCTAGGGTTAACTGACCTTAGATTACATGACCCTATATTATACCTTATATAAATAAATATTATAGGTTGGGTGTAGCTCTTGAAATTTTCGGCTCTTGTCGAATTATGTGGAGTTTGCGGAAGGTAGTATCTTCTGATTCCCTTTACTATCCCTTCGAGCTGAGCTGCCACTTAATTGCTCCAACCCACCTTAATAAAGGAGAAGCGTGAAAAATAGCTCAGCATAGAATGATTTCTTAAATTAGGACGGACCAAATCCTGAACCCCCTAGAAACACTTAATTTGTCAGACCCAAGAGAAAATACAAAAGATTATGTACCATGTGGTGGTTTATGGGATTTGGAAGGTTTTATGTACAGTTGAAATTTGCCAGGGTCGGCTTCGTTGGCGGTTAAATGGCTGAGCATGAAAAATTCCAGTCGAACTTCCTGGAGTGAATTGACCATATGTGATACCTAAATATTAAAGTGTGGCATTATAATTTATAGCTCTTGTTGGTTATAGTGGATATCTTCTGACTCTACTTGTTAGTCCCGCCCTGGCCTGCCACTTAATCCCTCCAACCAACCTAAATGAAGGGGAAGCTTGAATAAAAACTTAGCTTGGAATGGTTTTTAAGTTACGAAGGGTCAAGCTGTGAACTCTTTAGGAAACGTTGGTTTGCCCAACGAACGAACAGTTACGCCTGAAAAGGTCAGCCTTCCTAGAGTTAAATTACCTTATATTATATGACCCCGTATTATACGTTATATATATAAATATTATAGGTTGGGTGTAGTTCTTTAAATTTTCGGCTCTTGTCGGGTTATGTGGGTTTTGCGGAAGGTAGTCTCTTCTGATTCCCTTTATTGTCTCCGTATTGAGCTAACACTTAATCGCTCCAACCCACTTTAATAAAGGACGATTTCTTAAATTAGGACGGACCAAAGATTTGCCAGAGTCGGCTTCGTTGGGCGCGTGAAAAATTCCAGTCGAACTTCTTATGGGACAGCTACATATTACAAGTGTGGTACTATAATTTATAGCTCTTGTTAATTCTTTGACGTTTGGGAATAAGGTCTTAAGTCAAAAAAATGCATTTTGGGTTTTTGATTGGGTTTAATTCAATTTTTTTTCTCTTTCGTTTGGTATTAATAACTTAAATCTAGCACAACTCCATCCAATCGTAATCATTTGCTCTTTAGGCAATAAGTCAGAAAATTTCATATATAAATAATTTTCAATTTAAAATTACGAAAAACTACAGTTTCTGACTTAAGACCTTATTCCCAAACGTCAAAGAATTGTAGTGGACTTCTTCTGGCTCTATTTCTTAACACCACCAGTTGGACTGTCACTTAATCTCTCCCACCAACCTAAATGAAGGTGAAGCGTGAATTAAAGGTCATTTTAGAATGTTTGTTGAATTAGGAAAGACCAAGTTGTGAACTCTTTAGGAAACGTTAGTTTGCCCAACGAACGAACAGTTACGCCTGAAAAGGTCGGCCTTCCTACAGTTAAATGATCTTATATTATATGACCTCGTATTATATGTTATATATATAAATATTATAGGTTGGGTGTAGCTCTTTAAATTTTCGGCTCTTGTCGAGTTATGTGGGTTTTGCGGAAGGTAGTCTCCTCTGATTCTCCTTATTGTCTCCGTATTGAGCTAACACTTAATCTTAATTAACGTGAAGAGGTTACGCGAAAGAGATAACTGGAAAGGTCATTGTCCTTGTGGTTATCTATGAAATTTGTGAATTAGGTAGCCAAATAGTCCTAATATAATCTCAATAAAATACAATACCACTTTGTAGGCAACTTTATTCTGACTTGCAATTTGTTGCGAAGCAGTTCATTGAACCCATTTTATATCCCTGTATTGATTGTGTATTTTTGAGAACTGCTATTTATCCGACATAAACATAAATTATCATTAATGACATATCCGATGACATTAGGGTGCCCCCGGACACTAGAGTGTATGGTAGCATTTAACAACATAGGGGTGGGAAATAGTGATGGCCATTTGAAGTATCCTACTGAGTTTGCAACAAGCAATGAGAACAAATTGATTGCCAAACTGCACAGGATCTCTAATTGCCTTGCCCGAGAATTAAAGAATTAAAAAGATACATTCTCATATAAAATTTACATATACACGTTAATCATCGATTGAACAAGATTTGAATATTAGGTGTCAGGATATTATTCAACATAATGCTATCATATTTCAAAGCAATTTCCTATGTGGAGGATATATAAGTATGCTTGCTTCCTGGCGCTCTTGTTCTCATTCTCTGCACCCCTCTCTCTCTCTTTTTGTGTATCATATTTTTCTAATTTTCGCAGCATATCCTGTGCCGCATATCCTTGTGTTTTTTCACGGGCGTGTCAAATGTGATTTCCTTTCGCGTCTACCTTTTCGACAATTGCGAATTTTTCGGCAAAAAGGGGGAACATGAGATATGGCATAGTATTACTTAAGCACCGTTTAAAAAGTTGAGTTTGAAATCATTTAACTCGGAGAAAAGGATACAAATTTGCAATTGGGGTGGTTGAAGAGGGTATGTCCTTTGTGGTAAACATTACAAGTATTTTACTTTTCTCAAAACAAAAAAAACAGGACATTCATGTAATATCGTGATATATTTTTTATATTTGAAATTTTCACTTACACGTGCAAAATGCGAGCTCCTGTTCATGGCACCTTTGTTCGCCGCCAGATTTGTCACCCCAAAGACAATCACACTTATAATCTCGTTGGATTGCGAGATGCCTCAAAGAGATGTCACATGGTAAGAGTGTGGATTTGTGGGCAAATATTCGTTGCTATTATGAAATATTGAGATGAAAGAGAATTTAAACTTTACTTCGAACAATTTTAAATACTGAGGTAAATACTCAATAATATGCTAATCTAATATTGAATTCCAGGATGATTTTCGATTTATAATTCGAAAAGGTGGGATTGTTTCCATGATAGAAACATATCAAGTCTGTTATATGGACATGTGTCTCAATAAGCGTTTAGAAGTTTTATATGACAAAGATCTTACATTGGTGCAACAATACCACTCCAATGACCAATAAAAGTGCTTAAATAAAAGTTTTATGCAAACTTTCTGAGTGGCAACAAATCCTCAGTCAACATTACGCTGAACCATTTGATTTCCAACGAGATGTCGGACACGAGATCTCAGACACTAGCCTACGATCCAATCAAAGTCATCAAAATGCCTGCAAATGCTTGTGATATATGTTACAATGTTGTTACAAATGTTGTTGTATATAGAAGTCTGCCAAAGTTCAACCTTGCGATCCCTTTAACATCTTAATAGAGATGATACTGAAACGTCTTCAAAGTACAATAGGCGCCTGTAGAACCAAAGGGCAAACAAATTTCAATTATCAAAGTAATTTCACACAAAATGAGGATATGCTCGTTTATCGTGCAATCCCTTCAACATCTCTACTGCAAAGAACGTATAAACAAAATCGTCACACTTGGTAGAATTGGGCGTATTCCCTTCCCACCCCCTCCTGTATTCACGAACATAGGAGGATCTTTAAAAGAACGATTCTCGAATCCAAAGATCGTATAAACAAATTCGTCATCACTGGTAGACATGGGAACATAACATATGATTTGGGCGTATTCCCTTCCCACCCCATCCCCCATTCACGAACTTAGGAGGAACTTTAAAAGAACGCTGCCTTTTTGGGGTTTGACTGTCACCAACTCCAGGGTACCTGGGAAATGAAGGAACAAATTGACTGACCCGGATGGTTTTTAACCGGCAATATAGAATGCGCGAATCCGTTTCAGACTATAATGGCCGAACTTCAGCAATGGACAGGAATAACCCATATAAGAATAAGGAGTAGAATGACAATGATCAAGTGGATGCTATCCGGATGGGAACAAGACCCCAGACATGATAACACTTAAACTGAGTCGACTGTAACTCGACACTCCACTCGGCGGGCATATCTTCATGAAACTGAGCAGGCCAAAGCAAATGAATGTAAGGTGTGCGAGGAACAAGACCCCAGACATGATAACACTTAAACTGAGTCGACTCTAACTCGACACTCCACTCTGCCGGCTCATCTTCATAAAACTGAGCCGGCCAATGCCAATTAATGTAGGGCGTGCGAGGAAGACGTCGAAACTTCGTATAAGGGCCCAACTTCAGCATTGGACAAGAATAACCCATATAAGTATAAGGAGTACAATGACAATGATCATGTGGGTGCGGTACGGATAGAAACAATACCCAAGGGCTGATAAAGCTGGATAAACTGAAACTGACTCGACTCTATCGACACTCCACTCTACGGGCAAAAACAAAAAAAACATGGTGTCCCATAACATCCCATATAGGAATTGATGAGAACTTCTCACAATCAGTGAGATGTGTCCTTTCTAGTTTTTACACTCACTGATTGGGATTTAGAGTTTTACACCGGTTTCGAATCGTATTTTGAGAAGCCTTTTTCATGGCTAAGTACTCGATAGTGTCGCCATCACTAAGCGAGGTTACCGTCGTTCTCACGTACAAGAGCCGCGCACAATACCACTGCACCACGGACAGACAGATGATCCAGCGGTACGATATTCACCTCACGAAGGTGTCATGGCACAGGGACATTCCGGAGAATTGCAGAGAGGATGAGCTGGCCGGACTGAATAATACATTACAGTTTCCAAAGACATTGGAGCGTGTTTGCATGCCTCTAGCGACGTGTAATCATATCCCGCCAGGACGCACCTCTATGATGATGCAGGATAGATTGACGAAAAGGACATTGTATACGCTCAACACAAATCTCGCCCATTGTGGATAACAGGAGATCTATGAACTTGCTGTCTTTAGCCAGACCCAAGCTTACTTACTTACTTACTAATCCGGTCTTGGACAACCCGGGGGGTCAGGGACCTTACAAAACGAAGATATCATATTTCGCCAACTACAACTACCAAGTGTACGCAGGGATTCGTCAACCTGATGCCTCCAGCGGAGTCTTGGTCTTCCTATTTTTCGTCTTCCTTCGAGTTCGGTTTCGAAAACCTTTCGTGCTGGTTCGTGTCCATCCATTCTACTGACATGGCCTAGCCAGCCCAATCGAATTATTTTGATCCGCTTAACTGTGTCAATGTCAGGATATAGCTCATGCAGCGCATGGTTCATGCGTCACCGATACTCGCCTTTGTGCACTATAGGGCCATACATTTTTCAGAGTATTTTCCTCTCGAAGCAAGACAGGTTGTATGAGAGTCTGGTATAGTTGGACTTTTGTTACTCGAGAGTGGGCTTTATCTCTAAAGTGCTTGCTTAGCACAAAATATAATCTATTGGCAAGCACAATTCTCCGCTTGATCTCAAGGCTAACGTTGTTGTTTTTTGTTTACGGTAGATCCGAGGTATATAAATTCGTCCACTACCTCGAAATTATAACGATTATCAACGTTCACGCTTTGGTCTAATCGCGTGGAGGCCCTGTTCGTTGAAACCATTAATTTTGTCTTGTCCTCATTTACCGTCAGACCCACTTTTGATGAATCCTTCTCAATTCTCGAAAAAAGCGCAGTAACTTCTCTAATTGTGCGCCCAATGATATCTATGTCATCAGCATACACGAGCAGCATGTGACTTTCTCTGTGAGTTTTGACGGGACCCTGTCTGATTGGTAGACAAGAGGCGATAATAAATGGTCCGGGCAAATGACTTCTGTAGAAGTTGTAATGCAGAGGAAGAATCCACTGAACATTGTTTTTGCCCGTGTCCAGCACTAACCGGCAAGAGTATGTCTACTATGGGATCGTATCTATTTAGGGTCCTGTGAGAATTATCTCAGATAGGCATAGACAAGAACTGGAGCTTCTTGGAGGAAACTAAATGGTTCGACGGTGGTGGTAACGCTAAATCTCGTTAGTATCGCATTGGTATCACAATGGACTTATAAATCTAAGTGAGTTGTGCATCGACGAGTTACCTTATATGGGTGCCGGGGCACAGGAACATTCCAGGGAACCATAAGACAGACGAGCTGGCAAGATTAGGAGCTACCTTAACTGTTCCATTGGATATGGAACATGTGGATATCCGCCTTTCTGGTGCACAGAAACATTCCAAGGTATCATAGAGTACATTTGCGGGCAAGATTAGGATCTAAGTTTTTGGAGCATGTGGGTAAGCCCCTTTTTGTATTCAAGCTCATGCTTAAACCCGAAGCTCTCAGACATGAAAATTATAGATGGTATTACTAAACCTGATACCTTATTCTAGATACATATATTGCAGCAACATATTGCAGGAAACATGTACATGTTTGCTAGCATTGTTTTCAGGAATTTAAGATGTACTGCCTTTTTGTTCCTTTGTTGTCTGTCTCGTTATTGGTTTTAGCGGTTTTCAAAACACAAAGCCACATTTGGGTCTCAGAAATATATAATATAGCCTATTAATTATTGTGTCTCAAACATGTTATACTGAATAGCAAACACAATGTGTTTGGGCACAAGTATAGTATATTTCCGACAAGCTACAAACACATTATATTTCCATCAAAACATTAAAAAGAGACAGATTTTTCAGCACGTATGCTAGTAGCAGTAATCACTCGACACTCTTTAATAGGCAGACACGCGTCTATACTTGGAATCTCCACTCATGATTGCTGCAGAAGCGGTGGAGGTCCGAAATCCGGAGCTATACGGCATGCGAATGATACATGGCTTCGTGGCACAAATTTTAGGATCACCATGGGAGGTATGACCAATTTATGACCAAAATCGTACGCATAACCTGCCAACATTTCCTAGACAAGATATCTCTATGCTAGTAGCTGTTATCAGTGAATACTGTGTAATCGGCAGACACGGGTCTAGACATTAGAATCTGAGGTCATGATTACTGCAGTGGCTGGGGAGAGGAAGCTGTGAAGAGGACGTCGAAGAGGTCGAGATCGTCGAACATCTCATATCCCAATGTGCCATATGAATCCGTTGCGAATTCGAGACGGTTCCGTTTCATCGGACATTTTGTCCAAAACAGACTCCGTTTCGAACTCATAACGAATTCGTTTTCGTATGAAATTCCTCTCGAAACCGCGAATCGTTTTTTGTACTTTTTCGGATCCGTCTCGAACTCGGATCGAACTTCACATTCGAATCCGTTTCGGATTCGTTTTTTGGAAGTAAAATGAATTCGAGACGGATTCGCTTTTATCAATTTTATTTCCATGCCCACCAAGGCATCTCATCAGCTCTCTTCTCCAAAGTACTTAGGTATATCATCACACATTATAGGGAAAAGCAATTCTCAAAGTAACGAGAATTGTTTCAACAACACCTACTAGTGCGAAATCATCCAAAACAATACTCTACCGAAATCATCAATATTCACAGCTTCTTGTCTATGTAGACTTTCATTGAAAGCCAATGCATAGGATCCCAATGTGCAATATGAATCCGTTACGAGTTCTTAAAACCGAGCCTATCTTGTTCTCTCGGAAATATAAAATACCCGCATTTGAACTGCCGTCAGTTAATGGGGTGCAATTACAGTTGACGGAAAAGGTCAAGTATCTGGGGATAATTCTCAACAGAAAACTGTCTTGGAAACCGAATGTGGAGAAGAGGTTGAAAAAGGCGTCTGTTGCTTTTTACTGCTGTAAAGGGGCGATAGGAAAGCATTGGGGACTGTCTCCTAAGATCATCATGTGGATTTATACGGCAATAGTCAGACCAATACTTCTCTATGGCATCGTAGTTTGGTGGAGGCCCCTCCAAGAGAAATATATTCTGAATTCCTTGATGAAAATTCAAAGATCAGCGCTGATTAGCATTAGTGGGGCAATGGGCACGACGTCAGGTACTGCACTTAGTGCTATCCTGAAAATATGTAGTCCTGATATCATGGCCGGATCGGCAGCCGCTACATCCCTGGTGTGAATCAGAGATTGTGGTGTTTTGTTATCGGGGCATTCCGGACACGCTGAATTACTACACCTGATCAACTCTATTCCCGTCAAAATGGACTACTGTATCCCCTACCTTCTACCAGCGACAAATCTAAGGACTTCTATTCCGAAAAGGAATACCTGGGAAAAGTCACTGGAAGGGGACTCAGATTTTTTACGGATGAATCAAAGTTGGACGAGCAAGTAGGCTATGGGGTCCATTCACCGGACCTAAATGTAAATATCTCCTTCAAGCTGCCTGATCACCGTAGTGTATTTGAGGCGGAAATTACCGCCATACTGGAGGTTTCTGAACTACTGAAAAGTAGTGACACAACCCTCCGGAGAATATGTATCTACACAGACAGCCAGGCTGCCATAAAATCCCTGGAAGCCATGTTTGCAACGTCCCTGACGGTGAAAGAATGCCACTCATCACTTAGGGTGATGGAAGAAGAAGGTGTTAGTATGCCAATCTCTACCTGCCGTTTGCAGATCAGTCAGAGGGCCGATAATATGTTCAAGGACAAGTGGGGACTTACTTCAACTTGCAAACAAGCCAGGGTCCTCTGGCCACAGGTGGCCAGGAAGAAGACTAGGCAACTACTTAACTTGCCGAGAGGCAGGTTACCCAAAATGATAGGAACACTTACGGGACATTGTCTTGTAGGAAAACACGCCCTAAGATTGGGACATAGAAACTCCACTCTCTGTAGATGCTGCATGGAAGAGGACGAGGAAACGACGAAACACCTTCTCTTGGATTGCCCTGCTCTGGCGGGACTGAGAAGTAGGATACTCGGAACACATTTAGTTAGCACCGCAGCCCTACAGGATATTCCTGTGGGTTTAATATACAAATTCATTGAAAGGGGAAATTGGCTAGACAACTAGTCAATAGTTGCTATAGAGGAAACTACAGGTATCACAATGGGCTTCTTTAGCCTAAGTGTGCTAGATAGCGTGCTGTCTTGCAGCCTTATCAACCAACCAACAAACCAACGGGTTCGAGACGGATTCGCCAAATCGCATTTTCACTAATTCGTTTTTTTATGCTTTTACGGACTCGTTACGAGTTCGAAACGAATTCGAGAACTCACAGAGTTCGCCTTTTATGATTTTACGGACTTGTTACGAGTTCGAAACGGTTCGGCATCCGTTTTTGTGCACATTGGAATGCTACTGCCCGGACTTTTGTATGTGTAGGAGAAATATGTCAGCCTTGAGATCAAGCGGAGAATAGATCTTATTTTTGGGCTAAGCATCCACTTTAGAGATAAAGCTCTCTCTCTAGAGTAACTGTCTCGACTCTCATTCAACCTGTCTTGCTTTATTGTGCAGAATCCTCGGTCTTATCGCAAGCAGACGAAACATCTGTAGGAGTCTTCGAGAGAAAAATACTCAGAAACATTTATGGCCCTATAGTGCACAACGGCGAGTATCGGCGGCACATGAATCATGAGCTGTATGAGCTATATCCCGATGTTGACATAGTTTAGAGGATCAAAATATCGCGATTGCACTGGCGAGGCCATGTCAGTAGAATGAATGAAGACGAACCAGCACGAAAGGTTTTCGAAACCGAACTCGAAGGAAGACGAAAAATAGGAAGACCAAGACTCCGCTGGAGGCATCAGGTTGACGAATCCCTGCATATACTTGGTATTGCCAAGTGGAGAGATAAAGCAAAAGATCGAACTGGTTGGCGAAATATGTTATCTTCGTTTTGTAGAGTCCCTGCCCCTCCGGGGTTGTCCGAGACCGGATACGTAAGTAAGTAAGGAGAAAATATTTACGATCTTACTTCCTTTTAAGTTTAACAGACATTCAAAAAGTTAAGCCGAATGAATTTAAGACCTTTCTGTGGAGTACTAATCGGTTCAACAGGAACCAATGTATTTCTTTCCATCAGCCATATCCTGGAATGTCGGGATGAGACATCGTATCGTTTGAACGCCCCTTAAGCATACCGGGTCATTTCATAGGTTCAACTATGGGGGCGGAATATGACGTCGAGTGGTATAACGACGGTTTCTCTTTGGATTAAGTGCGTCAATTGTGACAGCCACTTCTACCTAACCTAACCTTCGTCGACTGCCACTAATACCTAACCTAAACATGCGTAATTGACCTTTTGCATTTCTATGATTATTTGTTTGCCTTTCTTTCGGCTTGAGGTCATAAGATGAAACCTTTTAATAGTCTTATGAGTTTTATTAACGTCCTTGGCTGCGTGTTTTCGAATACAGTTTCTCAGCCACTAAATAGTAAATTAGTTAGCCAATTTAACTTTCCTAGATGAGGATTCATTCTCACACGTTGCCAGACACGAACCACTGTGCTTTCATTTCCCTTCAATTTCTGCACATAATTTGGATGCCTTTTCCAAACTACAAAAAAAAAATCACACGCATACGAACACATAAACAAATGACGTAAATGAGGCGTTCAGAAGCCAAACTGATTAACTCCACTTTTGCAAAAATTTTGTTATTTTAGAGTCTGGGATTCAGTACAATTTGAATTTCACTATAGAACCTATACAGCTGTAGTAACATAATATATACATATGTAGTGGTAATTTAAATCTATGGTCATGGAATTTTACAACTCACAGGAAACTTCAGTTTCTTTAGTTTTTTGTTTTTGATGGAGTTAATCGTTTTGGCAACTGACACCTCCAAATGTGTGTGCATGTATGTGCACTGTGTCCTTATGAGCTTTGCATCATTGTATTTTTTAAATTGCATTTCCTCCCCCCCCGCCCCCCAAACTGGCAGGACAAAGGACACACAAACAACAATATAAACCGAAAATTAAAATTTGGAACAGGGAAAACTTAACAACAACAACCACATCAGCAATAACGTCATGTTTGACTTTACTCCCCAAAAGAAAGCCAGAAACCAAATGAGATGCAAAGGGTGAGTTTATCCTGCTCATCATGATACATACGAGCACACGCACTTTGTACTGCTTGGTGATTGTAAATGTATGAGTGTGTTTGTGTGTGTGTGTGCAGCGTGTGCCTGAAAAGGATTTACACAAGAAAGCACGCAACAACAATGCGTTTGTTAGGTTTTTTATTGTCGTTGTTGTTGCGTTTTGTTTTTGGTTTTCTCGATGAAAAGGACGAAAAGCCGTATGTGGTAGAAATCATACTAGCAACGAGGACGACAAGGCACGCGTTAACATGACAACAGACATTTAGGAATACAGGTGAGAGAGAGAGAGGAAACAGTTGCCGGCTAAGAGAGTGAGAAATGGAGAGGAAAACACCTTATACAAAGAGCACAACAGGGTTGCCAAAGCATACTGGTATAAATGGTATTCATAGATAGGGAAACAATATTAATAGAAAAATCGTAATAAAACTTTATGAAAAGTGTGATATTAAATTTAAATTGTTAATAAAAACTGGAATCTAATTGTTACACATCGTCAGCTAAAATGCAAAAGAACGTAACTACAATTTTCATTTTGTTAAAAAGAGTTGAAAAAAAAACCTTTTAAAAAAATACAAAAAAATCCGGTTTGCCAGTATATTTTTGAATCTCACTGAAGGTAAGATTTTACTTTAGCAAAGATTTGGCAAGTTGAATTGAAAAATTAATTCCTCACCCTTTTACGAGAATTGTTTCTTCTGTTGGAAATAGAAATTACAATTGTAGTTACGTGGTTTTGCATTTCAGCTAACAATATATTGAAGGACCTTTGACAACTTAAAAAAATCTTCGATTTTAAGCAATTATAACTTAGATCAAGGGGATAGAGACAGAGCTTTCCATATTTATTTAGTTGCGTTGGATAAAGTTTTTTCGTAAATATTATGACATTCTTCATAGATCATGTGAACTCTTTCATTAATTTTCAGTTACAGCAACAGTTTATAGTATCTACGAAATATTTTCATTGTTTATATGAAAGGAAATCTAAAAATCTAGAAGAAATATAAAATTGAATGGAAATTTGTTCACAACATCTATAGTTCTATGATTTTGTGGCCGTCGATAGTGCCATGGCAAGTATGCGCGACTCTAGTGCATGAGAACGTGGGTTTGATCCCTGCTCAGACCACCTTACATTTATTTCGACGACGGTCACCTCGCTTAGTGATGGCGACACTATCGAGTACTTAGCCATGAAAAAGCTTCTCAAAATACCATTCGGAACCGCTGTAAAACTGCTGGTCCCAATCAGTGAGTACAAAACTAGAAAGCGCACAGCTCACTGGTTTGTGAGAAGCTCTTCCCAATTCCTTCATGGGATGTAATGAGTCCAATCTCTCAATCCAAATCCCTTCGTGGCATGTAATGCTTTTTTTATCTATGATTCTATGAAATGTGAAACATTTTCTTAGAATTTATGAAACATGTATACATTAGCGTTTTGCACAAGATGTCTTGAATGACCATTCAAGACATTTGCTTTTTTCAAGACATGTATTGTAGCGAAGTTGCAACCACCAAATACTTTGGGGAACTGTCAACAAAGCATTCGTGAATGTTTGTATGTGTGTGAGAACAAAAATACAATACGATGTAAAGCGAAGTAGAAGTAGTAGTATTGTGTGTTTGCGCTCTACAGCTTCACACACATATATTCGAATGCCTTCTTTCCGAACACGAAGTATTTGGTTGCCGTAACTTTGCTACAGTACTTGTCTTGAATGAAAGCAAATGTCTTGAATGGCTATTCAAGACGTCGCGTGCAGTGTGGCTTGTAATCGCAAGGGTTTCCAAGCAACAGCTATTTTATTTAATTTATTTTAGTCTATGGAAATGTGTACACCCTTATAGACTAGCAAATTTCGTAAAGGAGAAGAAGATATGGAAATTTAACTCATACGACTCAATTTTATATGGAGTTAACATACTACGGAATCACTGACAGTCTGGCTACTTTTCAGTACAATATCAGGGGTTCATTACAAAAACTGTGACATGTCCGATCACTTTTATAACTTTCAGGGGTTTCAATCACAACTATTAGACGAGAATTAGTGAGCAAATCACTGTCACACGTATTCATTTTACATGGTGTTGCTGTAAGATGAAAGAACTTCAAATTTGGCATAACAAACTCAGCAGTTCATTAGAAAGATTGGAAAATGTCAAACTACATTTGTGGCCATTAGAAATTTCAATCAAAATTCTTCGAGGAAAATATTAGAAAATTTTGCTTTTATACTTATGAATTTTATAATGTGCTGTCGTCAGATGGAACAGCTTTAAATTTGATACCTTTGTAGCAAAATTTCAGGTGTTCGTTAAAACGTCATTACATATCTGACTAGACTAGACTTGTAGCGGTAGAGTCACTAATAGTTGTGCCCGAAAACTCTTACCGCTACAAGTCTAGTCAGAGATGTAACGACGTTTAAATGAACACCTGGAATTTTACTGCAAAGTTATCAAATTTAAAGCTCTTCCATCTGGCGACATCATCTTGTAAAATTCAGTCGCGTAGAAGTACAATTTTCGGAACTTTTTCTCGAAGAATTGTGATTGAAAAGTGTAACACTTGCAAGTTTAGTAAGGCATGACATAGTCATTCTAATGAACACCTGAAATTGTGCTGAATGGTGGCCAAATTTGGAGTACTTCCGTTTTACGCCAACGACATGTACAATTTATTCGTATGACATTCAAATTTGTATTACTTCCTCCGTAATATTTGTGCTTGAAAAATACTGCGGTATTGACATTCGTCCAATGCGACAATCCAACGCAAACTTCATACGTGTGTCAGCAATTTTGTCACTACGTGCTGAAAAATTGGTATTTTTTGTTGTTGTTCGGATGCAAATATAACGCGTTTGTAGCTTGCCGCAAAAATATACTATACTTGTGCCCAAACACATTATGTTTGCTATTCAATATAACATGTTTGAGACACAATGATTAATAGGCTATAATATATGTTTTTGAGACCCAAATGTGGCTTTGTTTGTTGAAAACTGCTAAAACCAAAAACGAGACAGACAACAAAGATTTTCAATCAACCGTTTTGTTTCCTGCAATATGTTGCAGGCATGTTAGCAAGCATTGTTTTTGTGAATTGAAGATCTGCTGTTGTTTGTTTCTTTATTGTTTGTCACGGTTTTGTTTTCACTAGTTTTCAACAAAAAAACACTTTTGGGTCACAAATACATATCTTATAACTTATTAATCATTGTGTCTCCAAAAACATTTTATATTGAATAGCAAACACAATGTGTTTGGACACAAATATAATATATTTGCCACAAGCTACAAACACGTTATATTTGCACCCAAACAACAAAAAAAAAAGTGAAAATGTTCAACGTGAACAATTCAGTCGTGTAGGAGTATAATTTTCACCACTTCTCCAATAGTTACGATTGAAAACTCCAACGACTGCCAGTGGAGTTTGACATTTTACAATCATCCTATTAATCATTGTGTCCCAAACATGTTATATTGAATAGCAAACACAATGTGTTTGGGCACAAGTATGATATATTTGCCACAAGCTACAAACACGTTATATTTGCACCCAAACAACAAAAAAAGTGAACATTTTCAGCGTGAACAATTCAGTCGTGTAGGAGTATAATTTGTACAACTTCTCCAATAGTTATGATTGAAATCTCAAACGACTGCAAGTGGAATTGGACATTTTGCAATCGTCCTATTAATCATAGTATCCCGAAAAACATGTTCCTTATATATTGAATAGCAAACAATGTGTTTGGATCCAAGTATAATATATTTGCGACAAGCTACAAACACGTTATATTTGCACCCAAACAACAAAAAAAAAGTGAAAATGTTCAGCGTGAACAATTCAGTCGTGTAGGAGTATAATTTTCACCACTTCTCCAATAGTTACGATTGAAAACTCTAATGACTGCAAGTGTAGTTAAACATTTTACAATCGTCCTATGAATCATTGTGTCTTGAAAAACATGTTATATTGAATAGCAAACACAATGTGTTTGGGCACAAGTATAATATATTTGCCACAGGCTACAAACACATTATATTTGCATCAAAACAATAAAAAACGTAAACATTTTTAGCGTGTACAATTCAGTGATGAAATTGGACAAGTGAAATTGGACAGTTGGCAATCGTCCTAATGTGCCCCTGAATTTGTAATGATGCTTCGTAAAATTTGAAGTGCTTCCGTCCTATGACAGCGCTACATAAAATATATTTGTTCAATGGGCAAATATTCTGTTTAATTTTCGAATAGTTTGTAATTGAAAACTATCGTTCATAAGTATAGTTGGGCATGTCATACTCGTTCTAATGAACACCTATAATTGTAAATTTAATATACATATGTAGTCCTTTCCTATGACAAACCTATATAATATTCAGTGGTGTAGCAGTTAAGGTTCCACTACATCTTCTTGAATAGTTGCGACTGCAAAATCGAAACGGAGTTGGAAATTTTACAATCGTCGTAATGTGCCGCTGAAATTGTACAGAGATTTCGTCAAATTTGAAGTGCTTTCGTCGTAATTCCAAAATTTGTCGACACAGACCTTGACCTGACCCCACTTCGATTTCGATGAAATTTAAAATATATATTCTACTCGTTTCTGCCGTTACAATGACGTTTGGTTTAGATCGAAACTCTACAGGGTTCATGTTTTATAGCTGCATAAAGTTGGGTATCTGCAGTGTTTTTGTGAAGAGACAGCTGTGTTAATGTTGGAATAACTTTCGAATGCGACAGCAGATTGTAACGATCTTGGTATCACCTGATAGATTTCGACCTCCTTTTTAGGAATAAAATATATAAATTGCAGGTCCTTGTGGGCCAAGAACATCAAAATTTAGAAAATGTCCTTTGTCCTTGAATATCCTGGAAACGTATTTTTTAATTTTCTTAATTTAATTTTTAAAAAATTGCGAATAATTTTTCTAAAAGATGTGCAATTTTCAGGCAAACGCCATAAAATATTTATGCTTGTAGCAATCAAAATGTCACAACTTCTTCTTGAATTTTGAAATAAAACTCTAGCGGTTGCAAATGTATTTGGATATCTTTCAATCGTTTCAATGTGCTGCTGAAATTTAAAGCACTTAGATTAAAGCACTTGCTTATATTTAAAGCACTTCCCTCTAGCGACAGCAGCTTGTAGGATTCAGTCGTGTTGAAGTCAAATTTTCACATCTTCTTCTTTAATAGTTATGAATGAAATCTCTAACGGTTACAACTGTTATTAAACATTTTACAATAGTCCCCATGAATTGCTGAAATTGTACTCAAGTTTCACCAAATTTGATGTGCTTCCTTGCTATGACAGCACCATGCAAATTTTATTCATGTAACCGACAAATTTTCACTTCTTTTCTTGAAAACTCTTTTATCCACTTTCCATTGTTACGATTTAAAAAAAAAGTACCCTACTGTTTTACATCGATTCCAATAGGTTGTGCCGAGGGAATTTTACCGTTACTAAAAGCACGAAGATTAGTTGTGCGGGGCTTGAACTGGCGTTCGAATGTACCTTTACCTACTACTCGTCGGTAGTGTTGACGAGTGGTTTAAGCTCGATTTGGCCGATCTACTTACACTGTGTGTAATTTTTTAAGTCCCGTGTCTCCCAGTATTGCAAAAAGTCATGCATTTTTATTATGGGCCCGAAAAGATTTGGGGCCTCGCTGTCATGTTTGCAAAAAAGTGATAATTTTGTCAGGCTCATATCTTGCAAACAGTTCGGAATTTTGATTTACTCTCTGAGGGAAAGTTGTAGCTCCTGTCAAAAATTGTGAACCTATAAAATCAAAAAAACTTCATCTTTAAGGTCAACATCGCAAAAAACTTTAAAAAATTCGATTTTTTTACCTATTTCCCCTGTTCAGGCCCATAGGTAGTAAACCGGTCAAAATTCAAGGAAACAATCAACTATAAAAATGTACCTAAGATCAAATCCTAGGAATGATTTTTAACACCGTTTACTTCAACATTTAGATACTATGCTATCTCACCGACCGCAGCAGCACAGGCAAAGCAGTAAGCTCAGCACACGCTATAAGGGACGCAGCACACTTCCTCTACAACTTTCCCTCAGAGTGTAAATCAAAATTCCGAACGGTTTGCAATATGCGCTTGATAAAATGATAATTTTTTTTTGCAAAAATGAATCCGAGGCCCCAAGTCTTTGGGGGCCCATAAAAAAAAGTGCATGACTTTGGGCAAAACTGGGAGACACGGGTCTTTTTTTTTTGGTCTTTTATCTCGTAGTGGTGTCCGTATATGGTTAATTTTTTTCGTGTTGCACTGTGTTATTAAATCATATTGTTTCTTGTCCTGCCTCACAAGTTTTTTGTATAGCAAACATTTTTGTTCCAAAATTTATTTCTAAAACAAAATTTATGTATTGTTAGTTTTCGTAGGAAGGGATGTTCTTATAGTTTGATACTTTTCAAGGAAATTTCTGGATATTTTCTTGCAAGAAATCTATTTGCATAAAATCTATTCCTTCCATTGAATTGTTACCCAATCCCTTTGTTTGTTGGTAATTACTTTTGTATTAGAGATATGAATATATATTTAACTCCTGCAAGGCAGAGGATGGATATTTATCTCTACTTTATGTTTCTAAAATATTTAATATAAATGTCTTTTGTTTTTCCTAGCAACTTGTTTTTGTTGTTGTTGCTGCTGCTTTTTTGTCCATTACGCTTTACTTCCTTACGACGTTTGGTTTTTTTCACTCCCTGTAATGTAATAAACTCTCTCGAGCACGGTTAAAAAATAACAAAACTCTCTCGCTGGCGCTCTTAATATGTAAACAATTCTCTTACACAAACGCACAACAACAGAAACTCTCGTCCTGTTTGATTTTCCATTTCGTTTTCTCAAAAAGGGTGTGAATACCGGTATTTTACATTAACTCCCATATGTTGGAAAGGATTCGCTATAGTGCTGCGTGCAGTCGCATTGCTCTCCTTATTCCAAAAAAGAAATTCCAATTTGATTCCTAGATAAAAACGGGAGTTTACGTGCCAGGACATCAGACGCCGCGGAACATATTGTTATCAATCGACAAACCATAAGGATCGTCGTCCTCAGTCGTACGTGTTCGTTTGTTGCTTTCGTTCGTTCATTTTTCGAGAACATTCAGTTTAAATATCTTTAGTTTCCTGGTTTCGGACTCCTCTGCACTCTACCAATGCAATAACCAACGCAAAAACCGTAGTTCAGTTTCAAGTCCAGTTAATTCAAAACTCGGTTAACAATTTTGACCTTTCGTTTCGTTACAACAACTTTGTTTTTAACCAATAAAAACAAACAAACCAACACCGGCTTCCCAACAAAGAAAAACAAAAAAGAAAACCAAACAAACACCCATTTAAAAACTCCATCCCAAATCTACATGGAACTCTACCCAAAAATTTGCTTGAATAAAACAAGAACTATTACAAAGAATTTAAACTTTGACTTAACTCTTTCTTTAAAACAAAAAGGAGGAAAAAAGATTTTATTAACGGGCATTTTGCAATATTAAAACCTTAAATACCCTATCATTATTTTTCTTAAATCGTTCGTAACAATTTATTCAAGAAAATTGTTAAGAATTAAGGCCAAATTAACTTAAACAAAATTTAAATAATACTAAAATTAATTAAACCTAGACTTTGTTAATAACATTATCCATTTATCGTTCATAAACGTTTTTCTTTTTCTCTGAGTGTGTGCATATACCAAAACAAACGTAATTGTGTTCAACGTGTTTCTAGTCAAATTTTTGTTGAGTGTAAAGTTAACTAACCAACACGGTTTAAGTAAACAAAATTTCCGCTAATTTTTCGTCATCATAATTTTACTTGGGAGTTTATATTGTATGGAAAAACATCCTAAACGCAAAAATGTAAGTACATATTAACAGAAAAATTGTTGCTAAAGTTCAACTTTAAATCTAGGTTTAAACCAAACATGTGAAAGTACTTCTTAAACAAAAATATCAACTAAAAGGTCAGAAAGTTTAAGCCTGGCACCCAAAAAAAAAACCCATAAAAAATTGTAAATCTAAAAACTCTAAGAAATCATGTACTATTTAAAAAAAGAAAGTTTAAACTTAAACTTGGTTTAAACTATGTACCTCTAAATCAGCCTTTTTTGGAATTCTTAATGAGAAATCATTTATAATGCCAGACATTTTTAAATCTCACAAAACAAGTTAAATTTTTAAAATGGAAATAGAAGTTTAAACTAAGTATCTAATACAAATAATAACAACCAAAGATTGTGTGTTTCCATGTAAAAAATTCCAAAAAAATATAGAATTCATAAAAAAAACATTTAAACTGATGCTTGGTTTAAACTATGTATTTAAGAGCACCTTTATAGGGAAACCCCACAAAAAATTTTTTAAATTGATGCTTGGTTTAAACTATGTATTTAAGAGCCAATGTTTGGGAAACCCCAAAAAAGTTAATTTAAATGCATGCATGGTTTAAACTATGTATTTAAGAGCAAGTTTTTAGGGAAACCCCAAAAAAAAAGTTCATTTAAATGCATGCATGGTTTAAACTATGTATTTAAGAGCAAGTTTTTGGAGAAACCCACACAAAAATTATCTAAATTGATGCTTGGTTTATACTATGTCTTTACGAGACAGTTTTCGGGAAGTAGTTCCCGCTGTTTATTAATTAAACGTGGTTTAAACTTAGAGTCATTAGATGGTTCAATTCAATTTAATTCAGTTTTAATTCAGCAAACGTTCTCCGTCGTCGGCGGTGAAATGGTGGTCCTATCGCTAATGTGCTTCAATTATAATGACAGAATATTCGAAAGTTCAGGAAAACATGCGATACTTCAAATAAGGGAAATAAAAGTTTATACTTGGTTTAAACTAAGTATATAAATATGTATGTTCGAACAGGTAAATTATAATAACAGAAATTTTGAATTTCCATGAAAAAAATTTCAAAAACGATAGAATTAAAAAAAAAATCATTTGAATTGATTCTTGGTTTAAACTATGTGTTTACGAGCAAGGTTTTGGAGAAATCTCAAAAAGCGGGCTTTTGGGAAGTAGTTCACCGCTGTTTATAAGTTTAAACTTAGAATCGTTAGATGGTTCAATTCAATTTAATTTAGTTTTAATTCAGCAAATGTGCTCAGTTCAACTATAGTTAATAATAGTGGCCGTCGGCGGTAAAATGGTGGTCCTATCGCTAATGTGCTTCAATTATAATGACAGAATATTCGAAAGCTCAGGAAAACAAGCGATACTTCAAAAAGGGAATAAAAAGTTTAAACTTGGTTTAAGCACAGCACATAAATATGTATGTACGAACAGGTAAATTGTAATAACAGAAATTTTGAATTTCCATGAAAAAATTCAAAAAACGACAGAATTCAAAAAAAAATAATTTTACTTGATTCTTGGTTTAAACTATGTATGTACTTAGAGCCAGAGTTTGAAAAAACCCAAAAAAAATCATTTAAATTGATTCTTGGTTTAATCTATGTATTTAAGACCAAGTTTTTGGGGAAACCCCCCAAAAATCCATTTAAATTGACGTTTGGTTTAAACTATGTCTTCTCGTGCCAGTTTTTGGGAAGTAGTAGGTATATTAGTTAAACGTGGTTTAAACTTAGAGTCGTGAGATCTGGTATAGTTTAATACAATTCAGTTTTAATTCAGCAAACGTACTCAGTTAAACTATAGTTAATAATGGTGGCCGTCGGCGGTAAAATGGTGGTCCTATGGCTAATGTGCTTCAATTATAATGACAGAATATTTGACAGCTCAGGAAAACATGCGATATTTCAAAAAGGGAAATAAAAGTTTGCACTTGGTTTAAACTAAGTATATAAATAGGTATGTACACCACAAAAAAGTTAATTTTAATAAATTTGAAATTCTGAAATTCCATGGAAAATTTCCAAAAACAGATGTAAAATTCCAAAAAAAAAAAATTATATTGTTGCTTGGTTTAACACATTGTGAGCCACTGTTCCAGTTTTGGAACAGCTATTTACTCCACAATTTTTTTCTATGGCGACGTATAGGCGATGCTAAATGCAATGAAAGAATAAAAAATTCAAAACTTTTTGCAACGCGGTTCAAAATGGGTTAAACTATGTACTCAAGAGCCAGTTTTTGTATAGTATTTCACCGCTGTTTATTAGTTTAACTTGGTTTAAACCTAGAGTTTGACTTATAGTTGATTTCTGGTTTAGTTAATTTTAATGCAGTATTAATTGAGCGGTAAAGGTCAGTTAAACTCTAGTTAATAATGGTTGCCGACGGCGGTGGAGTGTTTAGTATTCACGGCTATTGTACATAAGAACGTGGGATCAATCCCTGCTCTGACAACCTCAAATTTGTTTCAACGACGTTCATATACCTCAGTGACTGCAACACTATCGACTGATAAACCACGAAAAAGCTTCTCAAAAAACTGCTCGGAATCGGTATAAAACTGTAGGTTCCAATCAGTGAATGTAAAACTATAAAGCGCACAGCTCCCTGATCGTGAGAAGATCTATACATTCCCTTCATGGAATGTAATAGGTAACTATTTTTGGTGGTCTGTAGTGCAGTGGTAGTGTGCGCGGCTCTTATGCATGAGAACGTGCGTTCGATACCTGCTCTGACCACCTTAAATTTCTTTCTACGGCGGTTACCTCGCTTAGTGACGGCGACACTATCGAGTATTTAGCCATGAATAAAATTCTCAAAATACCGTTTGGAACCACGGTAAGACTGTAGGTCTCAATCAGTGAGTGTAAAACTGTGAACGCGCACAGCTCACTGGTTGTGAGAAGCTCTCCCTAGTCCCTACATGGGATGTAATGGCAAACAATTAATTTATTTAACTATAGTCAAGATGACCACTTTCCCTCAATTAAAACGGAATCAAAATAAACTATACCAGATCGTCCAACCACCACTCTAAGGTTAAACCAAGTTTAACCAATAAACAGCGGTGAACTTATTCCCAAAAGTTGGCCCTTAAATAAAGTATCGTACATAGCTTAAACCAAGTTTAAACTCAAATTTGAGAATTTCCACAGAAAAATTAAAAAAAATTTAAATACCAAAAGAAAAATCTGGGTTTTAATTAAAACTATCTATACAGTTTAATTTCAGCAAGAAAGTAACTCTAGAAAACATAAAATTCTAGAAAGGAAATTTAAGTTTAAACTTGGTTTAAACTAAGTATTTAAAACGTATGAAAAGTACCTGTACTAAAATACTCACAAGTACAACCAATTAAAATTCCAAAAAAAACATTTTATTTAACAAAACCTAAATTAAGTTTAAACTTAGTTTAAATTAGGCATCTATGAACGTTCATCTGTGTATTAGAAATACGTGCAAGAGATAGATAAAATTTAAATTTCCACGAAAAATGGACACATGTTTAAACTTGGTTTATTCTAAGTATCTACGAACATTTGTTTATATTATAGAAATTCCGGCTTATGACACATACATTTTAAATTTCAGCAAACAAAGGCTCAACAACATAGAAAATGCTAAGTAGAAAATGTAGGTTTAAACTTGGTTTAAACTAAGTATTTAAAACGTATGCTAGAAATACCTGTACTAAAAGGCTCATGAATTCATTCAATCAATAGACTGAAGAAAACAATTTATTTGACAAAAAGGAAACTTAAGTTTAAACTTGTGTTAAATTAGGAATCTACGAACGTTCATCTGTGTGTTAGAAATACGTGGAATTACATGATAATAATTTTAAAATTTCCGCCAAAAATTCTCTAAAATGCACAACATTTTAAAAAGGAACTTTAAGTTTAAACTTGGTTTGAACTAATTATTTAAAAAGTACGTTAGGAATTTATGGACTAAAATCAATGACAAAACAGAACTCGAGTTCAAACGTGGTTTAATCTGGGAATCCATGAATGTTCATCTGTTTATTGGAAATACGTGCAAAAGATAGATGAAACGAAGTATTTAAAATGTATGTTAGAAAATCTTGAACTAGCTGATGAAGACAGGCAATCAATAAACTCCAAAAAAGGTTTTTTGTTTAAAAGGAAACTTACTTTTAAACTTGGTTTAAATTAGCAATCTGTGAACGTTTGTCTGTGTATTAGAAACTGGTGTAAAAATAGATTTAAACTTAAACTAAGTATAAATATATTTATTTATGTGTTTGAAATTCACATACATTTTAAATTTCAGCTGAAAAAGACTAAACATATAAAATTTAAATATAAAATTTAAGTTAAAACGTGATTTAAAAATATTTAAAAAGTATGATAGAAATTCGTGAACTAAAAAGCTTATGAATCAATAGACTCAAGAAAACTTTTTTTGAAACGTAAGTTTAAATGAAAAGGTAAGTTTAAACTTGGTTTAAATTAGGAATTTACTTACTTTAATCTGTGTATTAAAATGAAAGGCAAAAGATAGACACAATTGAAATTTGCACGGTAAAAAGAAAACACATTTCTTAACTTGGTTTAAATTAAGTATTTAAAATCAGAAATACCTGAACTAAAAGGCGCATGATAACAGTCAGCCAATAGACTCAAGGAATCATTTATTTGACAAAAAGTTAACTTAAGTTTAAACATTTGTGTGTTAGAAATATAGAATTTGCACGAAAAAACGCTTTTATACTTGGTTTAAACTAAGTATTTTGGTATATTCCTCTTTCGAAAGTTATCAATTAGAAAGACACATATTTTAATTTGAATGAAAAACTTTAAAAAACAAGTACAATTTCAAAAATGGAAATTAAGGTTTATTTAAGGTTTAGTGTGCGCGGCTCTTGGACATGAGAATGTGGGTTCAATTCCCGCTCAGGCCACCTTACATTTCATTCGGCGATGGACATAAAATCGGTTAGTAATGGCGAAACTATTGGGTGTGTACCCGTGAAAAACAGCTCAAAATACCATTCGGAACCGTTGTAAACCTATAGGTCCCAATCAGTGTGTTTCAATCAGAAGGGCTTAAGAAACTATTTAATTTGACAAAAGAAAATACAAGTTAAACTACGAACTATCATTTCTATGCTAGAAATACGTGCAGAATGCACAAAAATTGCAAATTTAAATGTAAAAACTTAAAATAAGACTAACCACAAGTTTAAACTTAGTTCCAACCAAATATTTACGAACTTTTGGTTTATATAAGACAGAAATACTTGAAGAAAAGAGAAATTGATACTAACTTATTATTAAGTTAAACTACGAACTATTATTTCTATTCTAGAAATACGTACAGAATATACAAGAGTTTCAAATTTGAACGTAAGAACTTTCAAAAAAGCTACCTACAAGTTTAAACTTAGTATTTACGAACTTTTTGTTTATTTGACAGAAATACTTCCAGAAAAGAGAAGTTGTTATTATCCAGGCAATCAGTCCAAAAAGAACGTACAATTTCAAAACAGGATATAACTGCTTAAGCTTAGTTTAAATTAGAAGTTTATAAAAGTTCACGTAAAGATAAGAAAAACATGGAAAATATAGACAAATTTAAAATTAAAAAAAAAAAACAAAAGCAAAAACTCAAGAAAACATTTAAAATTTGGAATCTTTACGTGGAAGTTAAAACTTGGCTTAATTTAAGTACCTACGAAAGTTCATGTATATATTAGGAATACGTGCAGAAGATTGCTTTCGTATTTTTAACATGAACGTTCATATTTTTTTCCAGCTAAGTACCTACGAACTATCATTTCTATGCTAGAAATACGTACAGAATGCACAAAACTTTCAAATTTGAACGTAAAAACTTTCAAAAAAACTAACCACAAGTTTAAACTTAGTTCCAACCAAGTATTTACGAACTTTTTGTGCTTGAAGAAAAGATAAGTTGTTATTATTCAGGCAATCAGTCCAAAAATAACGTACAATTTCAAAACTGGATGTAATTGCTTAAGCTTAGTTTAAATCATGACTTTATAGAAGTTCATATAAAGATAAGAAAAGCCTGGAAACAATGGAAAAATTTTAAATTAAAAAAAAAGAAACAGAAACTCAACTCAAGAAAACATTTAAAATTTGGAAACTTTAGGTGGAAGTTAAAGCTTGGTTTAATTTATATACCTACGAAAGTTCATTTATATATTATAACTACGTGCAAAAGATTGCTTTCGTATTTTTAACATGAACTTACGTAATTTTTTTTTAAACTAAATACCTACGAACTATCATTTCTATGCTAGAAATACATGCAGAATGCACAAAAGTTTTAAGTTTAAACTTAAACACTTATAAAAAACTAACCATAAGTTTAAACTTAGTTCCAACCAAGTATTTACGAACTTTTTGTTTATATGACAGAAATACTTGAAAAAAAGAGAAATTGATATTAACTTATTATTAAGTTAAACTACGAACTATCAGTTCTATGCTACAAATACGTACAGAATGCACAAAAGTTTCAAATTTGAACGTAAAAACGTACAAAAAACTAACCTCAAGTTTAAACTTAGTTCCAAACAATTCTTTACGAACTTTTTGTTTATATGAAAGAAATACTTGAAGAAAAGAGAAGTTGTTATTATCCAGGCAATCAGAAGAGAAAGAACGTAAAGTTTCTAAATTGGATATAATTGCTTAAGCCTAGTTTAAATTATGACTTTATAGAAGTTCACGTAAAGATAACAAAACCATGGAAAAAATAGAAAAATTTAAAATTTAAAAAAAAAAACAAAAGCAAAAACTCCAGAAGACATTTATTTATCTAATTTCGAAACTTTAGGTGGAAATTAAAACTTGGTTTAATTTAAGTATTTACGAATGTTCATGTGTATTTATTTTAGAAATACGTGCAAAAATTGACTTTTTGATTTTTGTGAAGAAAATTGAGGAAAACATTTAAACTTGAAAATAAATTAATGAAAATTTATACTTGGCTTTATGTTAGAGGTAATGGAAAGACAAAAATATGAAAAAAAACTCAAGTCGGGTTTACATGGAATGACTTTTGTTTTATACAAAAAAAACTAAATTTACATTCTTAAGTTGGTAAACCGCGGATTAAACTCAGTTTAATAAAGAAACATATGAAATCGCTGAAATAAAGAATTGAGAACAGTTTATAAACTAATTGTCAATTATGGTAAATCACGTTACTTTATATATTTTCACCAATTACTTCAACAAATCGCCTCCCTTAATATGACACCTGAATTGTTTACTACTGTATCGTTTAATTGCACACTTTTGCTTCCGTCTTCCATTAAATGTTCTTTCTTTCTTTCAATCGACAAAATAAATTATCATAATTTGTTTCGCTTATCGTTTGTTAACAATCACCATGTGGGGGGGAAGTTAACTATTTACAGCTGTCGGTTTAAGTATAAACGTTGAAAACCACTATACAAATTTTGGAATTCATAAGGACATTAAAAATGTCAGCAGGATATCGTAAATGTCACGTTATGCCACAAAACATAAGTGTTGGGGAGTTTAACGCAAAATACATGAGTGGCTAGGGGCTGGGTATAGAAATAAACCAAAGGAGTCAGTAATTTTAGAAAAGATATTGAAATTGGATTGATTTAAAGGATATTGCCAAGGGTATTCCAAAATTCTTGGTCATTATATCAAAAATTGGGAACTGACAAAATTTTTAGTATTGTTTTGAATTGCATATACTATTCAGTATTATTCTTGTATAAATATAGCACACGAATCTAGAGAGCTGTTTCCAAAACTGTTGGGAAAGAAGTGGTGAAAATTTAGCCGTTCCATCAATGACTTTTGCGTATTGTTGTCATGGGACGGAAGTAGTTACAATTTGAATACTTTTCAGTACAATTTCATTAAGCATTGAACTATTGAAAACATTAAAATTTTTAATAAAAATAACATCAAACTATTCACGCACAAGTAATTTTCTTCTGACCAACAGCATATGGGTTGTGATATAAATGTGCATTTTTGGATGTTAAAGCTGCCTTTTTTTTTTTTTTTTTTTTTTTTTAATCGAGCGAACCCATCGCCGCCACTCTTACCCGCCCCTACCGACCGAGAGGGCCACGTCCCCATAACGTGAGGACAGCGTACACATTATAGACCGGTCTATAACGGGAGAGCAAGGATTATAAGTTCACACGTTACAACCAACTACAGAAATTCTTCACCAGTTGGTATTACACTAACATAAATAAGTATAAAAGCACATCACGAGATATTAACATAAGATACTTCAATATATAATAATTACGAGCAAAACGAAAACCAAATCATAAATCAGACCAGATAGTAAGGATAAAGTAAATTAAATTTACATATGTACGTTAACGAATATACAGCACTAATGCAATCGGTTCAAATGACAAATTATGCTAGACTTTGTCGTTTCCCAACTACCTGTGAAATCAATAAACTGATATAGCTCATTAAAGTCACGACACATTCTCCTAACTGGATCAAAGGACGCATAATTCGAACGCTGAAACTCGATGTTTACGAGTTTATAGTACCTCGTGGGTCTCAATGGGACATTTATGAAAATCTTAGATAACAGAAATTCAGAACATATACATCCATCAATTATCTTCAAAACTGTAATAGAGTTTATCATGGTACGTCTACTACTAAGAGTCGGCAATCTGATCAATGCTAGTCTACTGCTATACGAAGGAAGATTATGGTTCGGGTTCCATTGAAGATTTCTCAGACAAAAAATGAGAAACTGTTTCTGGACCGATTCAATCATATTAACATACAAATTGTACTGGGGGTCCCAAACAACTGATCCATATTCGAGAATAGGGCGGACTAGTGAAGTAAAAAGATTTTTCGTAACGTAGGGATCTGAAAATTCCTTTGCCCAACGTTTAATAAAGTTCAGAACGCCATAAGCCTTGTTCACCATCGTCATTATGTGGGAGTTGAAATTCAATTTTCTGTCCAAGAGAACACCAAGATCAACAAATGAATCCACCGATTCAAGAACATTGCCACCTAAAATGTATTTTGCCGAAAATAATGATGACCTAGAGAACAGCATATGCTTACATTTCGTAAAATTAAGCTCCTTGTATTGAAACAAATTGAAAAATAATATTTTCATTTTATTATTGCTGGGATAGGAAATGTTTCATGCATCTCTTCTCTTCAACTCTTAGGATTTCTGAGAAGATTGTGTCTTTTTTATTAAATGAGGTTGGCAACACTAATGCTTTGATTCTTGTCCATTTTAGGCTGTTATTCAGTTTATAATATTCTAAAAATTATTTTCAATGGCGTTGCCAATTTCGAGTTTTAAAATTAGTGCAAACTAAAGCTAATAAAAACAACATTATTTATATTGAAAGTTATTTTATATATATGAGTGAAATTGCGTTGCCAACTGCGATATTTAAAGTGTGTGTCCCATTAAATCCCATGAAGGGATTGGGGAGAGCTTCTCACAATCAGTGAGATGAGCGCTTTCTAGTTTTACACTCACTGATTGGAACCTACAGTTTTACACCGGTTCTGAGCGATATTTTGAGAAGCTTTTTCATGGCTACATGCTCGATAGTGTCGCCGTCACTATGCGACATGGCCGCCACCGAAATAAATTTAAGGTGGTCAGAGCGGGGATCGAATCCAGCATCTCATGTACAAGAGCCGCGCAACTGATCATTGCACCACCGACGGCAACACGTTAAGAATGTACGTACTCCAAAACTGCGTTACCAACATTCATTCTAGAGAAATATAGGCCAGTTATGAATGATGTATTCAACATAGTTTCAGAACGACTTTATAAGAAATCCATTATCAATGTAAAGTCACCATCTTCTTTTATAATTTGGCGTTGCCAACTTTGTCAAACCGGAGCGAATTTATAAGAAGACAATTGAATACTATAAAATTATTCTTGTTTAAATAGAACAATTTGTAAACATGTGTAAGAGTTTTGTAAGCCTACATATGCAATTTTTTAAATGTTCTATTTTAATTGCCAATATTGCCTAATTTTCCTGTATTGCCAACCTACCTATGTATATTAATCAACAACGTCTTTACTTGTTAGATAATAAGCTTCGAAATATTCAAAAGTTGTACAACATTTTAATGTACAACCTTAAATGTCTTTCGACGGCGGTCACCTCGCTTAGTGACGGCGATACTATCGAGTATTTAGCCATGAAAAAGCTTCTTAAAATACCGGTCGGAACCTGAGTAATACTGTAGTCACCATCAGCCCAAAGCTCACTGGCGGTGAGAAGCTCTCCGCAATTCCTTCATGGGATGTAATGGGAAACCATTTATTTATCAACTTCACAGTCTTCACCGAGAGTCTCAACTTCAATCGATATTGATTAGTTTATGTGTTTTGCCTTTTGCTACATTTCTCGAATTTTCGATGTAAAATATAGCTGGAAAATTAACATATTTTTTTTATTTTGATGGAAATAACGTTAAAAAAGAGATCTTTGTGGATGATTTACAAGATATGAGTTAAAAATTTTAGTTTTTGTGTGAAAAACCCTGAAGTAAGTCCACAGTTTGGCAGCTTATGGTGAAAAACGATTGACAAAATTAAAATTTTTCGACATTTTTGCAATTTTGTGGCACCAGATGCAGTTTTTGGGGATTAGTTTGTTTTACACTTTATTTCTGCTAGTATATAGCTATAATTATGCCGAAGACAGAAAAACACAATTCCAATTAGTTTCCGAGATATGGACGTTTGGAAGAATTGCATGTTCTTTGGAAAAATGTACTTTTAGCTAAAGTATACATGAACCAATAAAATCCAAACAGCAGCTAAACTAGCCAACTCCAAATAGGGCTTTGTTAGTTCGATAAGTACTTCGAGAAATTTCACAGGAGAAAAACGAAAATAGGGCTTAGGTAGTTTCGATAGGGCTTTATTAAGTTCGATAAGTAATTCGAGAAATTTCATACGAGAAGGAGTTTGCATTTTATGGGTTGCACTGTGTAATCAACAAATTGAATATTTAAAAAAGAAATCGCACGGTTTGTTGAAAATAAATATTTGCTTGCGGCGAGTACTACAATATTTTAAAAATTGTATGAAAGTGATAATCAAAAAATCAGCCGATTTTTTGCAAAAAGTGTTGTCTTAGGCCATAAGAGCCTTATTCATATAAAGTGGTAAGATATTCCGGAGACGTTTTGTTGGCTGTTTTTTTTTAAATATTTTCACTTGCAGCGCTTAATCAAACAGTTTGGAGAAGGGTGCTTTAACAGCAATCACCTTCCTAATAAAATGGGTTCCCCCAAAAATTACACGCTGAAAAACATGTATTTTATGCTGTTTGTATGCAAATATAACGTATGTGTAGTTTGATGCAAATATAGTATATTTGTGTCCAAACACATTGTGTTTGCTATTCAATATAACATGTTGGAGACACACTGATTAATAGGTTATAATATATGTTTTTGTGCACCAAATGTGGCTTTGTTTGTTGTAACCTGCTGAAAAGAAAAACGTGATAGACAACACAGAAACAAAAAAACAGCAGATCTTGAACTCATGAAAACAATGCTGGCAAACATGTAGATTGTTACAGCAATATGTTGCTGGGGCAATTTATTTTTCAGCGTATACATTTGAAATGATTCAGAACTGAACGGAGGTACATACAACCTTGGAAGATCAAGGATTCGGACGTACCAGGCGAAGAAAAAATTGAGAGTTCACAGTAGGTATCTGATACCGTGTAAGTACATGAAATAAAGTTATTGAAAATAAAATTATTGAAGTTATGAAAAGTTGTCTTGTGGTAATTTTTTACCAGAAATCTATTTCTGTAGCAACAGAAGGGGATGATTTTTCCTATGACTAATCTCCTTTTTGATGTGTTAACATCTATCGGCACGGGTAGGGCAATCTATGAAGGTGAACACATGCAAACAACGCATAGCTTTAGCATCGCATACGCGGTTGTTGTACAACAATAGTCTCTGTATGAAAACAAGTATGATAGTATTGATGTAGCGGCAGCGAACAAGCAGGTCGTCGTCGCCAAAGAGTATTGAATAGTATAGCGAACTCATGGAACGAAGTGTATGACTCAAAACCACTGGCGACATCTGGCGCATAATTCAAAACGTATTACTCCCTTTTTGTCATAACTTGGTCCATTCATAATTTTGATGTGAAACATTGGATATCTTTTGCAACAATTAGGCTTTTTGTATTGATTTATGTAATAACATTGTCGAAATGGTGCACTTATATTGAAATATTCTATAAAGACAATAAGACTCGGTTATGCTTTGTTACTCAGACAACCTACATGAGAGCGGAAAAAGAGTGCAAGCCGTCGGTGGTGCAATGGTTACTGTGCGCGCCTCTTGTACATGAGATCCTGGGTTCGAACCCTGCTCGAACCCTGCTCTGACCTTAAAAATAAATTTCTTTCGGCGGCGGTCACCTCGCATAGTGATGGCGACACTATCGAGTATATATCCATGAAAAAGCTTCTCAAAATACCGTTCGGAATCGGTCTAAAACTGTAGGTCCCAATCAGGGAGTGAAAACTGGAAAGCGCACAGCTCAGTGATTGTGAGAAGCTCTCCCCTGTCTCTACATGGGATGTAATGGAAACCATTTATTTTATTTATTTTTTTAAGTTCTCTATACTATTCAATACTTTTTGTCGTCGCTTTATTTATTTTAACAATATTACATTTAATGTTAAAGCAGATGTAAGAAAATATAAAGTGCAATCGCAAAAGAGCTTTCAGCACAAAAACTATTCTATTTTTTTTTCAATGTAAAATTTACTACTGTGTTTATAGAAATCGAACAGGTCCGGTGAAACAAAAAGGTGTTAACACATCACCCGTGAGTTCGAACACTCATTGATTTTTTTATACGGCATTTACACCGAACAAGATTAACGCACTCCATTAACCCACGCTAACCAAGAAGAGAACTCATAAGATTTTAATCTGTAGAAACTGAAGTTTAATTTTTATTTAAGTTTAAAAGTGTACATTTTGATGCAACACTGTTAATTACTAAAAAATGCAACCATAATAAAAATAACTACCAAAAAAATCAACCGATCGAAAATTTCGTCGCCGCCACCAAACAATTTTTGAAGCTCACGCCGTCGCCGATACAATTGTTACTTATTTGGCCTTATTCCCGTTGTCGTCGTCGATGTCGTCATCAGATTTTTGTCAACTTTAGAACGTTATAAATGTATTGTCACACCGACAACAACAAAGTTTTTGATGTCTATGATCCAAAAACAACCCTCTTAAAACATCACGCAAAAAATTTTTTTTCCAAATGCCTTCAAGTCGCCAATAAAAATGGTGTCGATATTGTATTGACGTCGACGACGACAACGGCCGTTTCGATGATTTTGTCTCGGCGCGGAGTTGGCCTAAGCACGGAGTTGCCACCAGAAATGTCAATTTAATCGCAAATTAAGTGGTGTAGACGGCAAGGATTATACGGTATTTACACCAAACAAGATTAACGCATTTTCGGGATTATCGACGTTTTTTTCTTATGGAGTTTGACATTTATAATCCCGAAAAAGCGATAATCTTGGTAGGTGTAACTGCAGTTTTGAAGAACAAGGTTATCGCTAACCTGGCCGTGATAAACTGTGGTGTAAATGCGACATTACTTCATGTTTCAAATGAAGTATTGTCCATATTTTTGGGAGATTATTCATGTTTCTCGTGGAACATTTTTGGGATATTTTTTTTTTTACTTTTTGGGTCAATGTTCATATTTTTTGGATAATTTTGTATTTGGGATATTTTTATTATTTTTTTTTGACAATTTTGTTTTGGGTGATATTTTATGCCGCCCAATTTAGAAGTAAAAAGGATACAAGAAGCTTAAAAGTAAAGTAATATTAACGGTTTCCCGCTAAACTAATGTTTCTAAACTAATTTTTCAACGACTTTGTATGGGGAACTAAGCGATATTAAGCGGCGCTTCATACAAAGTCGTCGAAAATTAGTTTAGCAGGGAATAAAAAAAACAAGCTTGTAGTTTTATGGGGAACCGCTTAATATCACTTAGCTCCCCATACAAAGTGGTTGAATAATTAATTTAGCAGGGAATAAAAAACAGGTCTATTGTCTATTGCTTTATAAAAACATATGAAAATATAAGTAAAGTGATTCTTGTCTAGTTTTTCAATTAAGACGGAATTCCGAAATTGAAAAGATACCAAGAAGTTGGCAACACTAATTTATAGAAACTTGAATAAATATAACCTCTGATTTGTGTTAAAGTAAAATGCTTTCAATTTGATGAGAAATAGAAAAGTGTCACAATTCAAAATTAAATTTAGAAATTTTCGGTAGAGGCAAAAAAACTAGATTTCGAAAGTTGAAAAATGTATGGAAATTCTCAATTGTAGTCATATTGATTTTGGATTTTCATTGACGAAAGGGAAGATAAATTAAGGCAGATTTTAACAGCAGATAGAAATGTGAAATGTGATAGAAAGGTGACGGTTTTTGAACAAAAACTTTAACTGTTGAAAATTTGAGTTATGACGCTTTTGAAGTTAGTGTTACGATATGTATGCAATTTAGTTGGTAAATTTTGTGTAATATTGTTACCAAGTTTCTAAATTTCCTAAAAACTAACAACGTTTCTTTTGTAATTTCCCGAAATTTCTACAACATTCCTGGAAAATCATATACATATTACATTACACATATATTCAAAGAAAAACTTAATAATTTCCACAAGGCACAAACACACCCTGTTAAATGTTTCGTCGCTCCCTTAGCCAAATAGAGTCCTGACAGTTGTAGTTCGTTCGCTCTGCGTTGTTGTAGTGGGGTGGTTTTGACAGTTCACACATAGTATTTCTACAGTATAGTGGTTGTTTGGCAACACTTGGCGTTCGTTGTTGACTCTTTTACACTTGTTTCTTGTTTCTCTAATAGATACAGACACAATTCCCCCCCCCCCCCCCCATTCATCCCTAGATGCGTTGTTTTTCTAGCTAAAGAGATCTCTATAATGAATTTGATAAAGGGAGATAATGCATGCGGAGCATGGTGGTGTTAATGGAACGCTTCTATCATGGAGCGGTGTTGGGAGGGTGCTGGTGGCGATGCCGGTGCCGGTGCCGGTCTCGGTGTTTTGTTGGATGGTGTGCCTTTATTTTGGGGAAACAAGGAAATCATGGGGGTTGTACTTTAGAGATACAAACAACCGGCAATGTAATAGTTTCATGTAGGAAGCTGTTTCATACCATTATGTTGTCATACTCTATATTTTCTTCTATCCTTTTATTTGGCAGTACAATCGTCATACGCCATTCCAGACCCAACAAAAAAATAAAGTCCTGAAAAGGAAAAAGAGCGTCATTTGGTTTGACGTAGCTATGAAATATTTTTTGGTAGTATTGATTGCTTTTTTGGGTTGAGCAAGCACTTCAATCCACCCGGTTTCCACTTTATATTCAGAGAAAAATATTTTCTTAAGTTTGGGAAAATGAAATTTTCCATATACATACATTTGTATTAGCAAAGGGATGTTTTTGTACTCCCCCCCCCCTAAGAAGAGGTGAATATAAAGTATCGACGATAGGGTTGTGATGGCATAAAAATTGGATAATTTAATTGTGGTAGTATTTTGGAAGGGAGAAGTAAAAGAAAACTAGTATTATTCCATAAGAAAACTTGGCATAAATTAGACAAAATATTAAAAAATAAATGTTAGTTCTAAATTTAGTAAAAACGCCCGAATTTCCACCACAACTACTGGGGAAGAGGCAGTGAAACTATAGCAGCTACATCAATGACTTGTACATGGTGTTGTCGTAGGATGGAAGTACTAAAACTGTTCCCAGTTTTCAGTAAACTTTCAACTTTGTATGTTGTTGGCATGTTCGACTACACCATTTCCAATACCAACTATAAAACAATCAATCAAATACAAATTTAAATATTCCATTTAAAATTTAAAAGAACATCAATTGAAATTCCAAAATTACTCTTACAGCCCTATTCTGGCAGGGTTACAAAAGTCACCACGGTTACTATCTGACAGCAATGTGACAATTGTCACAAATTGGTATTCTGAAACATTTTTCTGGTGACAAAAGTAACAAAAACTGTTACCTGCCTAAGATGAGGTAACAGCGCGTGACAGCTGTTTTATTTGCCGGAAAGTTGATACAGAAACATGTTATAAATTCTGCAAGTAAGCAATAAAACTGTATACGGGAAAAATTAACAATATATTTTGTACCAAAACGACAAGAGGAAATAATTAAATGGAGGACGGACCTTGTTACTTTGTGCTATGGAAATGGAGCATAAATAAGAAATAACATGCTTTTGTGTTAGTAAGATTTAAAAAGCGCGAAATGTTTTATATAATTTTTAACGTAAATATCTCCGGTCTTTGAAGGGATATTGGTGGCATATACCTTTAAAAAAAAGCTACGCGCTTGTCTGTTATCGGAACCTGCCGAAAAATAAGTATAATAGGGCATTTTTTGAAAAAAAATAAAATTTTGGCAGAAAAGTGAGGTTAAAAAACGTTTTATTAATTAGCTCCCCAATGGGTTAGTAAAAATAAATATATTTATACACTGATTTATAGAGCTTAGAAAGACCTTTGTAATGATACCCATTTCTACCAGATCCGATTATAAATACCGGTGATACGAACGATTATATACTCAAGATTTAAAGGCCTATATCTCAAAAAGTTGGACCGACCGCGGGGTGGAAAACTATTTTTTGAACTCAGCGCAGAAGCCTTTATCGGTGGTAAAATTTTGATGTAGATCAGAGAGTTGGCGCTAAAGTAAATTATTTCTTCTAATTGGCGCGGTTGCACAGGTGTATTCTTTCCGTTTAGCATCTCTGTATGTTCCTTGAGGCAGGCAGTCTAGCATTCCAGCTGTGCCTTTGCGGTGCGCTCAAATTCCCAAAATAATAATGTATTAATTTTAATTCAATAAAACATAAATATATTAAATACTCACTTTTCCTTTTTTACCGCGTTTATTTTGTGCAGAAAACCATATGTTTTTGTTTTGTTATCCCTGCTTTTGACAACCTTTTATTGTGAGGTGAATTACTTGTTACGAGGTGAATTTTTCGTTGTCACCGTTTTGCCAGAATAACAGATACAAACAATGGTGACAACTTTGTAACAAATTTGTGGTTACAATTTGATTGTTACCACATACACAGAATAGTGGTGTTAAAATTTCTAATTATATTATTTGTAACAAAAACCAACCATTTTTCAATTACAAAAATGTTTATGACTTGTAATCTTGAATCTTAAGCTTAAATCGGTTACAAAAATTCAAATTCGAATAAATGTAACTGACACTAGCACGGTCTTCAAAAATGTTATACCAAGGAAAAATGCAACTCTGTGATATAGAATCAAAACTCACCTCAAAACACTGCAACAATGCGAGAATGCATGAGGAAAAGAAGAACATGGTGGAAAAATTCTGTCTGTTCTTGTTGTTGGAAATATAGGCGTTTCAGCGTTGTTGATACTCAGGGATTTTCGATCGATACTAATTCGCACATGTGAATTGCAGACTTGAGTTTGTATATATACGATTGATGATCAACCGATAGTATCAATTCAGGCACAGTATTCTGTCTGTTCTTGTTGTTGGAAATATAGGCGTTTCAGCGTTGTTGATACTCAGGGATTTTCGATCGATACTAATTCGCACATGTGAATTGCAGACTTGAGTTTGTATATATACGATTGATGATCAACCGATAGTATCAATTCAGGCATAGTAAGGCATCTGATGATGAACCAGTCACGGAGTTTGAAACTAGTCATGCCAGTGAGTGTGTGTTGAACTGAATTGTCTATTATTTCCAACAAACCCAACCATTTTTCAATTAGAAAAATCTTATAGTATTTCTTATACATTAAACCAAAAACTAACAAAAATCGGTCATACAAATTCAAATCTCTAATAAAAAATTACATGAGGTGTGATTTACAGGTCCTTTTTGTAAGAATATGTATTATATTTTCCCGAAAATGCCCTTTTTTAAAGAGAGGTAATTCTTTTATTAAAAGATAATATTTTTTTTATAGAAAATATACTATTTTTAAGGAGAAGTACCTTTTAGTAACAAAAACCCATAAGAGTATGAATTTTTTGTACAACAAAGTACTTTTTTAAGAACAGGTACTTTTTAAAGAAGGGGTGCTCTTTTTAGGAAAAGATGATTTTTTTAAGAAACTTTACTTATTTTCAGAATTATTATTTTATTGTTATATTTATTATTTTACTATATTTATTATTTAAAAAAAAATAAAAGAAAAGGTATTATTTTATTTTTATGAAAATGTACTTTCAAGCAAAGAATTTTTGTAACAAAAATTATTTTTTTAAGAGAAGGTATTTTTTTGAAGGAAATGTTGTTTTTAAGAAATGGGAATTTTTTGATCCTTTTTCGCAGAATAGGTACATTTTTAAGACTAGGTACTTATCTCAAGAGAAGTTATTTTGATTCACAAAACCGCTACTTTTTAAAGGAAATTTAGTTTTTTAAGAAAGAATACTTTGTTGTAAGAAAATTTACTTTTATAAGAAAAAAAATAAAGAAATGAAAGAAAAGAAAAATAAAGAAAAAAAAACTTTGTTTTATGAAAAGGTACTTTTTGTAAGAAAATTTACTTTTGTTTAGAAAAGGTACTTCTTTATGATAAGGTATTTCTTTAAAAAAGGTACTTTGTTTATGAATATGAGTAGGTATTTTTTTTGAGAAAATATAATTTTTTTTAAGAAAATACACTTATTTAAGGAAATGTTCTTTTTTTAAACTTCTTTCACTTTGGCTTTTCTAAATGTACCTTTTATTGGGTTAAAAACTACAATATATACTAAATATTGGTTACATGCTCCACCTAGAAAATTTCTCATTAAACAAAAAATTTCCCAACATATGTGAGACGTATAGTTAATTTCTTTCTCTATGAACCAAGCAGTTAGTCTAGACACAAACCAAAGCAAAAGTAAACAATAAAGTTGATAATACTGGGTTGTAACAGTGTTAAAAAAAGTTGTTTAATTTTTTTCATTTTTTCATTTAGCAAGAGACTTTGTGCCAATTACTTTTTTTTACCGAAAGGTACTTTTTGCCACAAAATTTACTTTTTTTAAGCAAAGGTACTTCTTTAAGGTAAGGTATTTTTTTAAGAAAATGTACTTTCTTTAAAAATATGAATAGATATTTTTTTTGAGAAAATTTACTTTTTTAAGCTTTTCTAAATTTCCCTTTTATTGGGTTTAAATCTACAATATATACTAAATGTTGGTTACAGGCTCCACCTAGAAAACTTCCCCTTAAACAAGAAGTTTCCCAACATATGTTAGTCTAGACACAAACCAAAGCAAAATTATCCAATATAGTTGATAATACTGGGTTGTAGCGTAAAGATGTTTAATTTTTTTTTACATTTAGCCCCCATCCCGCAACGTGCGATCACATTCAGTGAGCAAGCAGTGCGTGCTCTAGTTTTACACTCACTGCTTGGTATTTACACTTTTAAACCGGTTGGGAAATGTATTTTTGATAAGATTTTTCATGGGTAAATACACGATAGTGTCACCGCCACTAAGCGAGATGACCGTCGTCGAAAGAAAATGTAAGGTGGTCAGAGCAGGTATCGAAACCACGTTCTGATGCACAAAAGCCGCGCACTCTACTAGTGCACCATCGACGGGCACGATCATATCTATAGGATCATTGTGTTGCAGTTTGTTAAAAACAATTTTCTGGGATTCAAATCTGTTCTGTGCCCTAATGGTGAATATACCATCACCTCTTGAATGTATGTTTTTATACTGTACTGTCTTTACTATACTGTCATACCAAGTATAGGGTAATTCAATAAGACAGCAGATTTTCTTTTATAACTAAAGGACACAAACATTTTTCGAAATGATTTTGTTTTATTTCTTCATGGTTACTGGTCAATGGCATTTATGTATGAAACACAAAATCCGTTTAATGTCCACCACGTCTCCTGTGGCAATACAGAATGCGTGTATTAATATGTTCCATGACTTTTTGGGATTATACGGGTTGTATCGGGTTTTTAAATAAGAGCGCTACAAAAGTTTTTTTAAATAAAACAAAACCGGTTTTAGATACCAATGAAATTCTTTATTCCTGTGAAAGTACGTTCGATGCCATTATGTATGGAACTCGATTTATTTTGCATGGCCACCACGGGCACGCTTGCAGAAGTCCAGACGCTGAACCCAATTTTCGACGGTTTTCAAGCATAAATCGGACGATACTGCTGCAAATTCACATTCGATATTCGTACGAAGTTCATCAATCGTCGCTGGCTTGTTGGCATAGACCATAGACTTGACGTAGCCTCACAGGAAATAATCTAACGGCGTCAAATCGTACGACCGAGGCGACCAATCGACTGGGCCATTTCTTGAGGTAACATGTTCACCAAACTTGGTTTCCAATAAATTGATTGTGGTATTCGCTGTGTGGCTTGTGGCGCCGTCCTGTTGGAACCACATGTCCTCCAAGTCCATATTATCCAATTGGGGCCAAAAATATTCGGTTATCATTGAACGGTAGCGATTCGCATTGACAGTAATGTGCCGGTCTTGATCATCACGGAAGAAGTACGGACCAATGACGCCGCCGGCCCATAAACCGCACCAAACCGTAATTTTTTCGGGATGCAATGATGACTCATGGATTACGTGTGGATTGCTGTCTGACTAATAACGCATATTTTGCTTATTGACGAAGCCATTCAGCCAGAAATGAGCCGACCATAAATTGGACGTAGCGCTCTTAAAGTTGAGGCCACTGACTCCAAATTTCGGTAGTAAATTTTAATAATTTCGACTCGTTGTTGGCTCGTATATCTTTCCATGATGAATTGGCTAAGAGCGGGGAAAAATATGGCGTCGTTTGCTGTCGCTATCGATTTACTTTTGTAGCGTCTCTGTTGAAAAACCCTTTATATCATTTATAACGCATATGATTTCGTACTTCAGCTCTGCAATCGAATCGGGCTTTTTCCCATAGACCATACTTTTTACGTAGCCCCCGAAAAGAAGTCCAATGGCGTCGTGAGATAATGCGTCCTGGGAACTTCGTTCACAATAGGGTCAGTGTATCATGCGTTGTGTGGCAAATTGCACCGTCCAGTTGAAACCACATATTGCGCACGTCTATGCCACCTACTTCAGGCCATAACATGTTTGTTGTCATGTCACTATATCGTTTACCGTAACTGCGTTACCGTCATCCTTTTCCACGAAGCACGGTCCGATAACTCCGCCAGCCCAAAAACCACACTCACTAGTGACTCGTTGTGGGTGAATAGTAGTTTCTTGATTTATATGTGGATTTATGGTATTCCAAATCCAGCAGTATCCCAGTAATCCAGCTTGTTAACGTGCCGAAAAATGGACATTGAACTGAATTGAATTTAATTAAATTGAATTAAACCGAACTGAACTGAATTGAATTGAATTGAATTGAATTGAATTGAATTGAATTGAACTGAATTGAATTGAATTGAAATGAAATGAAATGAAATGAATTGAATTGATTTAAACAGAATTGAATGAAATTAGGTTGAATTGAATTGAATTGAACTCAATTGAATTGAATTGAATTAAACTGAATTGAACTCAATTGAATTGATTTGAACAGAATTGAATTGAATTGACTTTAATTGAATTAAATTGAATTGAATGGAATTTAATTGAATTGAATTGAATTGATTTGAATTGAATTGAATTGAATCGAATTGAATTGAATTGAATTGAAATGAAATGAAATGAAATAAAATGAATTGAATTGAATCGAATTTAATTGAACTGAATTGAATCGAATTGAATTGAATTGAATTGAATTGAAATGAAATAAAATGAATTGAATTGAATCGAATTTAATTGAATTGATTTGAACAGAATTGAATTAAATTAGGTTGAATTGAATGGAATTTAATTGAATTGAATTGATTTGAATAGAATAGAATTGAATTGAGTTGATTTGAATTGAAGTGAATTGAACTGAATGGATTTAAACATAATTGAATTTAATTGAACTGGGTTGAATTGAATAGAATTGTATTGGGTTGAATTGAATTGAACTGAATTGAATTGATTTGAACAGAATTGAATTGAATTGAATTGAGTTGAATTGAATTGAGGTGAAGTGAATTGAATTGAGTTGAATTCAAATGAAGTGAATTCAATATGTATGTGGTGCTGGACCGGTAAATTGGAAAGCAGCGTGTTTCTAAATTTTTGAAAATTTTATTGGAACATGAGTCTAAAGCCCTGTAGGACTGTTGCAACTGTCTTGCAAAGATTTCAAATTTGAAGTACTTAATACTATAACAACAACAACTATAACAACACGACGTAAAATTCATTGGCTCGGCGTTAAAAAATTGGTTGAGCAATTAAATTTGTATTGTTTCTCCCAAATAATTGTAGGGCCACTCTGCTGAATGCGATGCTATGATTTTACTGGGTTATTTAAATTATATACATCCAGCGATGTTAAAATTTGTTATCCAAATCCTCTATCTGTGGTTGGCAACGCCATTGTGAGTTAATGCGTATCACTGGCATGATGTTACAGTACAATTGTTAAATGGAGTTGGCAATCAGTTTATCGAGAGTATTCTGTCTTTTGCAGCAAAGTCACAACACTAGAGACTTTCCAGTCCATCTCCTTCTTCCACAATTCCTTTCCAAAAATCCATTAACATAATTTCCGCATTTATTTTCTTTGCACCTTTAAGTGTCAATAATATGTTGTGTTTCATTAAACATTTTGGTCTAGAAAAAATGTGTCACGTGCTTGCAGTAATTAGAACAAAAAAACCCTCCACAGAACCACTTAAATTTCCCATTTTTTGTTTCGAAAATAAGAAAAAAGTGTTGCCATTGCATGTGTAAACAATATCTGCAACATATTGTGTGTAATACAAAACGGAAGGCTTTCATCCCTCATCGGTTGAGACAGAAAAATTAAACATAAAAAAATCAGTAAAAAGGAGGTCAAATTTTTTTCATCTTAGATATGACATAAAAAAGTATATAGACATATTCACACATGTATCAAAAGTGTCAATTACATATTGTATGTGTTTAAGAATTTTACTCCCCCGCTCTTTGTTGTCGTGTTTTTATTGTTGAAATCCCTTTTAAGGATATAACAAACAAAAAACAGTGGGACAGAAGGTGTAGAAACTTAAGGAATTTAGAATTATAAACTTGTCCAGCCAAACAGAAATGTCAAGATGAGTTAAGTATAACAACTTCAGCTTGGCTACCCTATAATGAACTACGTTGCCAACTATTTTTTTAAATGTTTTAAAAAATTAAACGAGAGAAGTCATCACTTTATAAATTGCTCTGGTTAAATATGAGATATTGTTATATTGACAGAGTTTTTTTTAGGAGGCGGTTCTGCGTTGCCAACACTTTTTTTTAAACAAAAATCGCTAAAATGCTCTTATGTCAATATATCGGAAATAAAGTGTCCAATCAAAAAAATGTAATTTTTTTTGGTTTCAAAATTTTACGTATTGGTCCAATTCGTATCGAAGAATTTTTTTTCAAAACATCGCCAAAATAAGAAAATTGCTTATATATAAATATATATATATAAATATGTTTTTTACCTCCATGTCTTTAATACGGTATAATTTTTTTTGTTGAAAAAAGCGCTGAACCTTTATTTTTTCGAATAAAAAATCGCTAAAACGCACTTCTTTCAATATCTCGGAAACGGAACGTCCTATCCAAAAACATCACCAATTCTCACGGGTTTCTAGGTTTTTCATAAAGTGATCGAATTCGAATGGGAGACTTTCGGATGTGTTAACATCTATAGCGGCGTATAGGGACTAAATCTATCAAAGTCAGATTTTATGCTGCTGCTAAAAACCAGATTTTATGCTGCTGCTAAAACAAGATTTTATGCTGCTGCTAAATCCAGATTTTCTGCGACTGCGAAAGAGAATAATGACGTATTAAACAGAAATGAGCGAGCAAGAGAGCAATAAAAGAGTGGTGTCGCAGGGGTGAGGCAAACGAAATTGTGTCTATAGCGTATGTATTAACATAATAATGTATGTATGTACATGTGTCTGTTGCTGTTGTTGAACAGAGATATAAAGCATAGCTAAGCAAAATTTCATTTGCTAGCCCGTGGGCGTGCGCAGTCGACGTTATGGTGACACACTAATACCTCAGCTACTTCGTACAAAGTATGTGTGATGTTGTGTGTTTGGCTGTTTCGTTGCTGTTGATATGGCAAACATGTGGTTATGTGACACACGTATACGTCAGCTACTTCGGACAAAGTATGTGTGATGCTGTGTGTTTGGTTGTTTCGTTGTTGTTGCTATGGCCAAACAAAGCGTGTCATTTGATGTTCAGCATTGCCCGGTGTATACAAAAAAACTATTATTTTTTATTTTCCAATGTAACATTTACTAATGTGTTCATAGAAAAAGGTGTTAGTTAACACATCATCAGTGAGTTGGAACACACTTTTTTAAAAAACATCCCCAAAATAAGAAAATCGCTAAAATAAAAAAGTTGCTGTAACTAAGAAACGGTGCGGTGCGAACAATCGCAAAAATAATGATTTTTTTTACCTCAATGGTTGTCTTTAGTACGTCATCACTTTTTTAAATCCCGAACACATATGTGGACATTTTAGCGATTTTTGTTTGAACAACTTTTGTTTAACGATTTTTGGAACGAAGTTTCTTATCGCGCGTTACGAGATGGGGACTAAATGAAAAAATTCAAACAACTGTTTTTTAACACTATTATGCTACAACCCAGTATTATCAACTATATTGGAAACTTTTGCTTTGGTTTGTGTCTAGACTAACATATGTTGGGAAATTTCGTGTTTAATGGGAAGTTTTCTAGGTGGAGCCTATAAACAATATTTAGTATATATTGTAGTTCTGAACTCAATAAAAAGTAAATTTAGAAAAGCCAAAGTGACAGAAGTTTAAAAAAGAAAATTTTTCTTAAATAAGAGCCTTTCCCTGTCTTTTCACGACTGCTGGCCAAACGCCGCAGTGTTTGTCCAGTTGGTGTCGGATGGCCAGGAAATCTGCGACGAAATTCACGCTGCGCCAACACAACCGACGAATTGCGCCAACACAACCGACCGAAAATAGTCCGCGTTCTTGCGGACTACAAATTGCTTATCGATTTGTAGTTTGCGTTTGTTTACTTCCCAAACGTCAAAACCGAATTGATATTTGGCGCCATTTGCACAATTTAAAGGGTTGTCCAATATGGTAATTACCTTTGCCCCACCTTGTAATCGACATTTTATTAAAAGTTTGTTGTTCCTCTGTATTCCTCTCTATAAAAAACCACATTTATTGAGTTGCTAACTATTGTGCAAACTCATTTATCTGCCAAATATTGACAATTTCAATACACAATCCGTGTTAAAATTTTAAATATTAAATACATATTTGCCACCCTTGATCAATAAACCATTCCACCACGATCTCAAATGTTGTCACGTTGCCAACTATTCGAAACGAATCTGCTTATGATTCCAGATATTATATTTCAACAATTTATAATACCAAACAATATTGGTCCCCTTAAAAGGGATAAATTAAATTAAAATTATGATTATTTTTAACAGGCTAGTAGATGAAAGTGTTGCGTTGCCAACTACAGTGTAAAAGGGAGAAACCGAAACTCACATTTTAATGTCTAAAATACCATTCCCACAATATGTAATAAAATAATATTCCTCAATATTAATCTTTTATTAAAAGTCTGCCAATATTTGCCTCTATTTTAAGACAAAATCGGTTGAGTTGCTAACCACATTTTGTGAACTGAGGTGTTGCCTACTACTGTTAACAGACATGGATGTGATTCAAGATGCAATAATGAAACATGTTATGAAAACAAACCAGTTGAGTGCAATCTTAATAGCCAACAATCTTTTTAGTTAAACTAGAGTTATAACCATTTGTCAACAAGTTTTTATATGAAAGTTTTGCGTTGCCAATTGTTTGCAAAAGAGGAACATTTTAACTTGCACGAAAATTTGTAGTATAGCATCCACACTATATTCAAGTACAACAGCAAAAACTTTATTAGAAACATGCCAGCCTTTACTTCTCTTAAAAGACAATGTCTGCGGAGTTGCCAACCAAATTTTTGAAAACTGTTTGAGGAGAAACATTTGACAATTACGCTACCCTTGCTGTTATTTTAAATATTGGGTAAATATTGTTAAAAAACGATATTTACAATGCTATATAATTCAACTGTTTAGCAAGATGTACAATTTTCCTACGTTGCCAACTTTTCACAATAACTATAGACATAATCGAAGATGTAGTAACGTACAATTTCTTCAGGACAAATTAGTTGATTTTAATCTTACTAAATCTTACACTAGACAGAGGATGATTTTCCCCAGACCCGTTCATAACAGTATCGCGTTGCCAACTGAGTTGCAAGCCACATCAACTCTGATACACAATTGAAAATCTAGAATAACTTACGCTACTAGACATTAATAAAACAGTAAAAAGTTTATTAAAGACTGTCTGCATTTGTCTATCGTTTAAGCCAATATCTGTATAGTTGGCAATCCCAAATTTAGCTAATACCCCCTAGCTATTGAGAACTGCACTACTTAAATTAAAGTTTTTTAAAGATATACTAAAGTGATGGCGATTTAACACAGGTGCGCTCATAATATTGTCGCGTTGCCAACTGCGTTGCAAACCACATGAACTATAACGTGCAGTTGAATTTCTAGAATAGCACACGTTAGTAGGTACTAGTAAAACATTAAAAAGACTGTAAACCATGTTAAAGACTGTCTGCATTTTGTCTATCGTTTGGTTGGCAATCCCAAATCTAGCAAAGGATAGGATATTTGCTATTAAGAACTACACTACTTAAATTACAGTTTTTTTAAGTTATACTAAAGTGGAGATGATTTCCCCAAGGTGCGTTCATAACATTGTCGCGTTGCCAACTGCATTGCAAAAGACACCAACTTTGATGTACAATTCAATTTCTAGAAAATTATATTTTATGCCTTTATATTCTAAAATGTAAACATAATAATATTACAATCTTCGTGTTTCTTTTTTCTATCACACAAAATCACTAAAACAGTTGGCAATGCGATTTTTTTAAAAATTCGTTATCTATAGTTGTTATAGTTGCGAACGCAATTAGAAAAAAATTATAGTTACACAAGCAAAGAAAAATATATATTTATACAGACGCAAGTGATTGGACGGTAGATTTAATTAAATTCGTTTTGTAACAACAATGGTTGGCAATGCGATTTTATCAAAATATGAATGGGAAAATTATATTTCATGCCTCTATATTCTAAAATGTATACATAATAATATTAGTTTCTTCGTGTTTCTTTTCCCAATCACACAAAATCACTACAACAGTTGGCAATGCGATTTTTTAAAAAATTCTTTAGAATTTAAAAATTATATTTAAAAATCTATATTATTAAAAATATAACACATTTTAACCTAATTTTTTTGAATAACGTTATATTCTTAAAACAGTTGGCAATGCGATTTTATCAAAATTAGTTTAGAATTAGAAAATTTTATGTTGTAAGTTTATACTGTAATATTTATAAACGATAATATTAATTTTTTTTTTCTAGTAACGCAATCCCATTAAAGCAGTTGGCAATGCGGTTTTACTGAAAGCTCTCTTTAACTGGAAAAGTTGTGTTAAACAAGTACGCGTTGTGAAGATATGAAATCGATTTACCTTTTATGCACAGAATTAAAGGCAAAATTTGTTGTGTGTTGAAGTTGGCAACGCGGCATTTTGTTTAATGTTGTTACTACAGAAAATTAAAAAATATTATACCTTTATATAGTCGCCGATGATTGAACGGGTATTTTAAATATATCAATTACAGCAATAAAATAGTTGGCAATGCGATTCGACCAAAAATTTATTCCAATAAAGGGGAAAATTATATTCTAGAAATATTCGTTTCATAAAAGATGTAATTTGATTTGATTTTAAGGGAAAAATATAAATGCTAAAATTGTGGCTGTGTAAAATTTGGCAACTCCATTTGAAAAGAAATGTCAAAACACTAAATTTATGTAAATAAACAAAAATTGGACCCTAGTTTTAATTAATTTAGTAGTAAAGTAAAAACTGCTAGCAATGCGGTTCAAAATCGTAGCTAGATATTATTAAAGAAGTTGGCAATGCGAATTTAAAAAAACTTAAAGGAGCAGGTTGCCAACTGCAAACAAAATTAATTTTATTATTTATTTTTTGTTAAGGAATTTAAAGAATAAATGTGCAATTATTGTAGTTGGCAACGCAATTTGAAACTAATTTATTGTTACGAAAACAAAACATATAATTATATACAGACCCAATTGATTGGATAATAAAATGTGCGCTGTCAACTGCAAACAAAATTTATTAAATTTTTACACATTTTTGTGATGGAATTTAAATAATTAATGTGAAATTATTGTAGTTGGCAACGCAACTTTATATTTATATTTATATATATTTGTATATTATATTTTATACAGACACAAATGATTGGATGACAGATTTAAATAAATTCGTTTTGTATTAAAAATAGTTGGCAAAACGGTTTTATTAAAATTTGTTTAGAACTGGAAAATTATGTTTTATTCATGTATATTGTAAAATGTCTACAAAATAATACTCGATTTTTCGTGTTTCTTTTTCTAATCACCAAAAATTACAGAAACAGTTGGCAATGCGATTTTGTAAAAATTTGTTTAGAATTGCAAAAATTTAATTTAAAAATCTATATTATCAAAACAATAATACATATTATCTAAATTTTTGAATAACGTAATATCCTTAAAAGAGTTGGCAATGCGATTTTATCAAAACTAGTTTAAAATTAGAAAATTTTGTGTTGTAGTTTATATTGTAATATTTATAAAAGATAATATTATATTTTTTGTCGTTTTCTCTTATAATAACGCAAACCCATTAAAGCAGTTGGCAATGCGGTTTTACTAAAAACTCCTCTTAAATGGGAAAGTTATATTAAACAAGTATACGTGTAGTGAAGATATGAAATTGGTATATTTTTTATGCACGAAATTGAATGGAAAATTTGTTTTGTGTTGAAGTTGGTAACGCGGCGTTTGGGTGAATGTTGTTACTACTGAAAAGTAAAAATGTGTATACCTTCAAATAGTCGCCGATGATTGAACGGTTCTTTTAATTATATCAATTAGATCATTAAAATTGTTGGCAACGCGATTTTATGAAATTTTGTTTAAAGTGTGGAAAATATATTCCAAAAATTTATAAAAATTGAATCATTTTTAGAAATTTTACTAATTATTAAATATTGTTTCTATTTTATTTTTTGGACGAAATTTTATTTGTCATCAATGTTGTGATGGGAAATAAAATGTTGTTTTCAGTTTTCTGGCCCACTGTTGTTATTCATTTGAATTGTCTTTTCTCACCCCTTTTTAGCAATTGTTTTTTTTTTCTACACATGGGTGTGATTATTTATTTTTTTCCTTCCTTTCAAGCCCATTTGAGTTTTCTGTCTCAAGTTCTGACGTGTTAGCGCCATGGCGACCGTCGTCATCTCGGCCCCATCACCATCACTATATGTCCTTTATATCCTTAAATAACAACTTTTGTTATACTTTTGGGTATGGGTTAGTCTCTTTTCTTTTTTTCCTTTTCTTCTCCTTCTTTGCGATGGCTTGTGTGAGACAGAAAGCACAAAAATAATAGAAACTGTGTTTTATTTTCATTTTGTGTCATCCTTTCGTGTTTGAATGTGGATTTTCCACGCTCTGTCTCCATAAGCAACACACTGAATAACAAGGATTTACCGTTGTCTCTGGCAAAAGGATACACACCACTGGAAACTTTAATGGGTATGCATGTATGTGTAAGGGGTGGTGGTTTAATATTTATGCTGCCGGCTTTTTTTAGCTTTGTTTTTAATAGCATTTATATACAGTCAATGTATGTATGTGTTTTCATTCATATACTTGTATACGTGTTCATTGAACTCTGTGCTAAACATTATACATATGAACTTTGACTGGCAACGACAATCCTTAGTCCTTAGGCATGAGTGTGTTAAGTATTTAGGAAACAAACGGAAAAATGTGGGCCTTTGTAAAGGGTCACCACCCCCATCGACTGTTTGTGGTTTTATAAGATTTAATTTTCATCAAAAAAAAATGCAAATAAAAAAAATCATGTCTATAAACATTTCTATTTAAGAGCTTTGAGTAATTTTTTTTCGAGTGTAAATAAAATTGAATATTTATCTTAAGTTAAGGGTGTCCATTTGCTTACAAAGTCAACAGGAAAAGAAAAAAGTTTTCTGTGATGGGAAAGGGAAAAAGTTTTGCTTTGACAGCTTAACGCCCACTTGTGTCCATTAATGGACAGCAAAAGTGACAAAAAGCAAATCAGCAAAAAAAGGAAGGTAACGGAGTAAAATATAAAATATATCGTCCCCAACTACACGCTGAAAAATGTCTCGTCTTTTGTTGTTTGGATGCAAATATAACGTGTTTATAGCTGGTCGCCAATATAGTGTACTTGTATACAAACACATTGTGTTTGCTATTCAATATAACATGATTGGGACACAATAATTAACAGGTTATAAAATATATATATTTGTGATGCAAATGTGGAATTGGTAGCTGGTCGTAAATATAGTATACTTGTATACAAACACATTGTGTTTGCTATTCAATATAAAATGACACAATAATTAATAGGTTATAATATATGCATTTGCGATGCAAATGTAGTGTTGGTTGTAGAAAGCTGCTGAAAACAAAAACGTGATAGGCAATAGATAAACGAAAATCAGCAGCTCTTCAATTCACGAAAACAATGCTTACAAACATGTACATGATTCCTGCAATATGTTACTGGGGGCCTTGTCTTTCAGCGTGCAGAATAGAACTACCTTAAATTACATATATTACATGCAAAATACTCTTCTGATCCCTTTTTCCCAATAACCTGGCAAGAAATATAAAAAGTCATTCCGAGAGAATCACATTTTCATTACATGCAAAGAAGCATTTTAATCGAAGACGTTGTTTTATCAACGTAATAATAACCTGAACTTAAGTGCTTCGCACGAAGCTAAGATCATGTGTAATACAATGATGTTGTTGCAATTGTTCACAAAATGAGTGCTTCTTTTTGTACTTCTTGGGAATAATATGTTTTGCTGGGTAACCATGACGAATACATATTCAAATGTGTCAAATCGAATTCTACGCTTCACCCAGCAGTGTAATTCGTAGCTAGAGTACGTGGAACAGTTTTGTAATTAAAGTAAAAACAATTGACAACATAGATTTTCAAGATATAATTTACCAAGTTTCTACTCATTTTAGAGCAAATCACATTGCCAACTGTCGTAAAATGAAACCAATTTCGTTTCAACTCTTGTTAAATCGCTTGTGTTAATATACAGATCTTATATTGTACATCTTGTGTAATATCATACTTGGGTATATTAAGTTTCGCATGGCGTTGGCAACTCCTTCCACGAGCTTTTAATTCGAATTCTACTCTTCAACGAGCAATAAAATTCGGAGCTCGAGTACGTGGAACAGTTTTGTAATTAAAGTACAAACAATTTACAACATAGATTTTTCAGATATAATTTTCCAAATTTTATCTAATTTTTAATATAATCGCTTTGCCAACTGTCGTAAAATTAAACTAATTTATTTGAAACTCTTGTTCAATCGTTTGTGTTAATATACAGATCTTCTATTTTACATCTTGTGTAATATCATACTTGGGTATATTAAGTTTCGCTTGGCGTTGCCAACTTCTTCGACGAGCATTTAATTGGAATTCTACTCTTCAACGAGCAATAAAATTCGGAGCTCGAGTACGTGGAACAATTTTGTAATTAAAGTACAAACAATTTACAACATAGCTTTTTAAGATATAATTTCCTAATTTTATCTAATTTTTAATAAAATCGCTTTGCCAACTGTCGTAAAATTAAACTAATTTATTTGAAACTCTTGTTAAATCCTTTGCGTAAATATAAAGATCTTCTATTTTACATCTTGTGTAATATCATATTTGGGTCTATTAAGTTTCGCATGGCGTTGCCAACTACTTCGGAGACCTTTTCAGTACTGCATATCATGACGTGGTACTATATTACATATGTGTTACTATGTATACTGTTATCATATACGGTAGCAAATTAGGTATATGTTAATTTTTTGTGAGATCTTATTGTTGCCAACTCCTGCTCTTAAAGCTGTGTTTTAATCAGGTCACAGTGGCGTAGCGTTGCCAACAACTGTTAAAGGTTTGTTAGTTTTGACATTATTTACGCATAAAATGTCTACCAATATTTCTATACATTATGAAATCATTGATTACATTTTTTTCCGTGAATTATATTGTTTTTCCAAATAGCATTGCCAACCTTCTTTTTTGTGAAATTTTTGTGAAGTGGGTAATATTAACTCTCTATAACAATACGTTTGTAATGGGATCACGAGAATTTCAAGAATTTCAATAACATTTTTCGAATGATCTTTAACAAAAAACTTGTCGAGTTGCCAATTACATTGTTAGCTTTCACAGAAACATTTAGATTATAGAGGTCACAGTTCTTTATGAATAAGTAAGGATACCACTGAGAAATAATTGATATAGAATTTCTTAGTGGTATCCTAAAACCTGTCCTAGGATTAACACAGTTCGAGTAATCATTGCCAAAACACTAGTGGAGTTGCCAACTACTTCGATAGCTTTCAATATAGCCGGTGGAGCAGTGTGTTAAGATATTTATGAAATATATTCTATTTAAAGCAATTACACTGTGTGACAGCCAAAATCAGAGGGAGTTCCGACTACCGGGAAAAGTTTAATCGGTCAAAAAAAAAATGTATACGTGTCCCGGCGTTTCGCTGGGACTAGTCGTTCTCGAGTTATGTCAAACAAAAGAGTCCCAAACGGGACAAATTCCCTTATATGACACTAATTTCAAATCCATATATCTCGAAACCTAGACGTGACCCAGCGAAACGCCGGCACACGTATATCTTGTTTTTGACCGATATAACTTTTCGCGGTAGTCAGAACCCCTGCCGAACACTGATCTCTACCATTTGTCACATAGTGATATTTATAGATTTGTGCCTGGAAATTTGTCTTAGGTATAACCTAATAAGGATAATTATTCACAACCGACTACTAGAATTGCCAACACATTCGGTAGCTTTCACCGAAACAGACGGATCTCTTGTCCTTTATAAAATATTAACTATCTATACCAAGCATTCCTTAATGTTTTCCTCGAACATGTTTTAGGATGAAAATACTTATGGTGTTGTTTAACAAAACGTCTGGTAGAATTGCCAACTACTTCGTTAAATTTCACCGAAGCAGGTTGCCAACTACTTTTTATCAAATAATACCAATACATACCAATCACTTTTTAGAGGATCCGGAAACCTGTGTATGTTTATTAAGATTAGGGTTGGCAATTAGGCTAACAGAGTTGCCAACTACTGTGTCAGATTTCAATATAGCCGCAACAAAAGTGTATGTAGTATTTTATGAAATATTATCTAATAACAATCAGAATATCAAAATGTGATCGTGGAATCTGTTTTAGGTCTAAATTGCTAAGTGTTTTTCGAAAAATAATTAATAGAGTTGCCAATTACCTTGATAGTATTCACTGAAGCCGGTGGACTGCTGGTGGACTGAAATATTAACTATATTTACTACTAATTTCTTAATAGGTTTCTTATAACTATATGCTTAGGTTTATCAAGTTTAGAATAGTATTCTTGCAATATACTGATATGGTTGCCAACCACTTCGATTGTTTTCAATATAGCCGGTGGAGGAGTGTGTTAAGATTTGTATGACTTATATTTATATTTTCTTATATATATTTAAACATTTATTTATATATATTTAAACCAATGACTTTCATATAAATATGTTGGTAAATTCTGTCTTAGGCTCAAAATTTTTAGGATAATTAATGCCAAAAAACTACTAGAATTGCCAACTGTTGGAACACTTCATCTTTATAAAAACTTTTCTATCTGTGCCAGGCAATCCTTAACGTGTTCCTGAAACATGTATTAGTTTGACATTACTTAGAGTGTTGTTGGTAATAAGACTAGGGGAGTTGCCAACTACTTCGTTAAATTCCTCTGAATCCAGTTGACTACTGTTCGTTATAAATTATTAACTAAACATTCCAATCATGTCATCATAGTCTCCGGAAACCTGTGTATGTATATCAAGATTAAGGTTGGTTTTAGACTACAAGACAATTAGACTAACAGAGTTGCCAACTACTGTGACAGTTTTCAATATAGCCGCAGCAGAAGTGTCTTTAGTATTTTATGAAATATTATCTAACAACACCAAGCATTTCAAAAAGTGTTCCTGGAACCTGTCTTCGGGTTAAAGTACTTAGTGTTTTTCGAAAAATATTTAATGGAGTTGCCAATTACCTTGATACAATTCACTGAAGAAGGTGGATTACTGATCTTTATGAAACATTAACTATCTATACCACGAATTCCTTAATATGTTCCTTATACTATATACTTAGCTGTATCACGTTTAGAATGTCGTTATTACAACGAACTAATAGAGTTGCCAACCAGTTCGATTTTTTTAAATATAGCTGGTGGAGAAGGGTGTTTAGTGCTTTATGAAATATTCAAAATCTATACCAATCATTTCTCAATGTGTATTGAAACCAGTCGTTGGTTTAAAATACTTAAAGGGACCTTTACTAAAAAACTAATAGAGTAGCCAACCACTTTGCTAACTTTCACTGGAGCAGTTGAAATAGTTTTATTTTTATAAAATACTAACTATACTGATCATTTCTTTATTTGGGTTTCTGAATTCGTTGCCTGGTTTATTAAGCTTAGAGTAATCTTTGCTAAATGACTAATAGAGTTGCCAACTACTTATATTACCTTCAATATAGCCGATGGGGAAAAGTGTTTAGTACTTTATGAAATATTAATAACATATTGCATAATTTCCCATTGTGTTCTCGAAACCTGTTGTTGGTTTAAATAACTTAAAGTTATCTTTGCTAAACAATTAGTGGAGTAGCCAACTACGTTGCCAGCTTTCACTGAAGCAGTTGGCCAACTGTTCCTATATACAAAATACTAACTATTCCAATCAATTCTTGAGTTTCGAATTCATTTCCTGGTTTATCAAGCTTAGAGTAATCTTCGCTAAATGACTAATAGAGTTACCAACTACTTGGATTGCTTTCAATATAGCCGTTGGGGAAGGGTGTTTAGTACTTTATGAAATATTAACAATATATAGAAATATTTTCTCAATGTGATCGGAAATCTGTCGTTGGTTTAAATAACTTCAAGTGATCTTTGATAAACAATTAATGGAGTAGCCAACTACTTTTCTAGCTTTCACTGAAGCAGGTGGACTAACTGTTTTTTATAACATATTAACTTTACCAATCATTTCTTCATTGGTTTCCGAATACTTTACCAGGCATATCAAGCTTAGAGTAATCGTTGCTTAATAAACAAATAGAGTTGCCAACTACTTCTAGTACTAGCAATATAGACGGTGAAGAATTATGTTTGGTACTTTATGGCATATTAGCTATCTATAGTAATCATTTCTAAATATGTTCCTGCGATCTCTCTTTGATTTATCTGAATTAGAGTGTCATTTGTCCAAAGATTTGTGGAGTTGCCAACTACTTACACAAATTTCTTTGACCTAGGTGGAATGGAACTTTTGTGAGTCATCTATGAAATGTTAGATTTACTTTTCAGCTTATGTACATACACATTCCTTTTGTATCAGTTATTTTTCTCCAATTCTATTTGAACACAATTTCCAATGCTGTCAAAGGACTTTCGTTACCTCAATCATCACAGGAGTCTAAGAATCCACAAATTTTTTCCAATAGGAATCAAAAAACATTGATGTAATTTCATATATACACACTCACTATAAAGAGAACACCAAACTTCTTTCGTTAGTTATGATAAGGGTGGAAGTCTGGAAAGTCATAATATATCGAATCCTGCTAAAAGGATAATAACATGTATAGCAAACAAAATTCAACATATTTTTTATGTACACACACATATTTGTAAATGACTTCTAGTTACAAATGGATTAGTTTTCATATGAACATATTTGGGTAACATTTTATATTACAATGATATTAAAATTCTGCTGAAAAAGGGCAAATATCCTGTAGCATGAGAGCGCGAGCTGAGGAAGCGGTAGCATAAAAACCTCATAAAATTCAGGGAAATGTAATAAGGGGAACTGTGCCAGCTCTATGGATTTGTTAGTTATTTATGCTCCTAGCTAGACATTAAAGTCGCGGAGGGGAGAGTTTTTGCTTTGCCAAGTTTATGGTGTTTTTGTCATCATGGCAGTATTCAATGATGGACAGGTCATTGAACTCGCAGCTATGAAAACATAAAAATAGTAACATATTGTACATGAAATTGATATTAAAAAAGTTTATGGTTTCTAAAAGATGGGAGAGAGGAAAATTTTAAAAAATATTTCTAAGAAAGAGAGGAAAAAAAGTTTATATTTTGTAAAAGATGGGAGAGAGGAAAATTTTAAAAAATATTTCCAAGAAACAGACGAAATTGGGAAAACTTTTCCTGGAAAGTTGAAAAGGTAAAGGACTTTTATTGTCTCTTTTACACAGCCACTTTATGATACAACTTTTTAAAATCAAATATTAGCTTTGTCTGCCACATTATTTTAACAGCAAGTAGAGCTACTGTGATTAGGGATAGGTCATCTAATAAAATAAAATAGACAGCCTTTACGATGTTTGACGCTGCTCCCAATTCCTTAAACGGAAACTGAAACTCTTTTTACTGCAATTCCCTTTGGAACATTTCTTCCAATTATTTTGGAATGGGAATGATTCTTCACACCGTTTACTTCAACATTGAGATACTATGCTATCTCACCGACCGCAGCAGCCCAAGCAAAGCAGTAAGCTCAGCAGGCGCAATAAGGGACGCAGCACATAATATAAGAATCATTCCTAGGAAGTTCATATGTTCTAGGAAGTTGTTTACTGAGATCTTATGTACATTTTTGTAGTTGATTGTTTCCTTGAATTTTGAACCGTTTGCTACCTATGACCTGAACAGGGGAAAAAGGTAAAGAAAAAGTCGTATTTTTTTAAAAGTTCTTTGCAATTTTGACCTTGAAGATGAAATTTTCTATGTTCACAATTTTGTTCTTTATGATAAGAACAACAACTTTTCCTCAGAAAGTAAATCAAAATTCCGAACGGTTTGCAAGATATGAGCCTGACAATATTATCACTTTTTGCAAAAATGACAGCGAGGCACCAAATCTTTGGGGCCCATAAAAAGAAGTGCATGACTTTGGGAAAAACTGGGACACACGGGTCTTTTTTTGGTCTTTTATCACTTAGTGGTGTCTGTATATGGTTATATTTCCATGACTTAAAAAATTACATACAATGAAATTAAAAAATTTTCAGGAAATTTTTCACTTTTGCGGCTACCTAAACGCTATCTAAGCGCTACCTATACGGTGTTAAGAATCATTCCTAGGAAGTTCGAACATATATGATCAAAAAACTTCATCGTCAAGGTAAAAATTTATGAAATTCGTAGGAAGTTCATATGTTCTAGAAAATTGTTTATTGAGATCTTAGGTACATTCTTGTTGTAGATTGTTTCCTTGAATTTTGAACGGTTTGCTACCTATGGACCTGAACAGGGGAAAAAGGTAAAAAAATCGAATTTTTTAAAGCTCTTTGAAATTTTGACCTTGAAGATGAAGTTTTTTTGATTTTATATGTTCACAATTTTTGTCCTTTATGACAAGACTTACAACCTTTCCTCAGAGAATAAATCAAAATTAAGAACGATTTGCAAGATATGATATGATCACTTTTTTGCATGAATGATACCGAGGCCCCAAATTTTTGGGGGCCGTAAGAAAGTCCATGCCTTTGGGTAAAACTGGGAGACACGGTACTTTTTTTTGGTCTTTTATCACGTAGTGGTGTCCGTATACGAGTATGGTTATATTTCCATGACTTAAAAATTATACACAATGAAATTAAAAAATTTTCGCGAATTTTTTCACTTTAGCTGCTACCTAAACGCTACCTACACGGTGGTAAGAATCATTCCTAAAAAGTTCGTATGTTCTAGAAAATTTTTTATTGAGATCTTAGGTATATTCTTGTTGTAGATTGTTTCCTTGAATTTGAAACGGTTTGCTACCTATGGACCTGAACAGGGGGAAAAAGGTAAAAAAAAAAATGAATTTTTTAAAGTCTTTTGCGTGTTGACCTTGAAAATGAATTTGTTTTGATTTTATGTGTTCACAATATTTGTTCTTTGTGATAAGAGCTACAACTCTCCCTCAGAGAGTTGATCAAAATTCCAAACGGTTTGCAAGATATGAGCCGGACAAAATTATCACTTTTTTAGCAAAAATGAGAGCGAGGCACAAAATCTTTGGGGGCCCATAAAAAAGTGCATGACTTTGGGAAAAATTGGGAGACACGGGTCTTTTTGTTTGGTGTATTATCACGTAGTGGTGTCCGTATATGGTTATATTTCCATGACTTAAAAAATTACACGCCGTGAAATTAAAAAAATGTCGGAAAATTTTTCACTTTTGCGGCTACCTAAATGTTGTTAAGAATCATTCCTCAGAAGTTCGTATGTTCTAGAAAATAGTTTATTGAGATCTTAGGTACATTCGTGTAGTTGATTGTTTCCTTGAATTTTGAACGGTTTGCTACCTATGGACCTGAATAAGGGGATAAAGGTAAAAAAATCAAATTTTTTAAAATTGTTGCGATTTTGATCTTGAAGATGAGGTTTTCTATGTTCCCGAAGAGAGTAAATCAAAATTCTGAACGGTTTGCATGATATGAGCCTGACAAAATTATCACTTTTTGCAAAAATTACACCGAGGCCAATAGGATGGTCGCTGTTTTTTTTGCCTCACTATAAACAGGATTCTAATCTGATGGCAGCACTTACTAAAATGGAGTTGCCATAATGAAATAAAACCAATAACTTTTCCTATATAATTTCAAATGATATAAAACTAATCGCATGAATTTTTCTCTTCTTTTTCATTCTAGATTTGATACAAATTAAAAACTACAAAAAAAATATTAAATATAATAATTATACATTGAGTAAGCAATCGAGCAGCTATTAAATCGTACACCAAGTGAAAAGATATAAGAAATATTTTATATTATTAAAAAGATAAAATTAATAGAAGAACAAGAAAATACAAAGCAAACAAAACAAAAATCAAGAAAATTCCAAAAACCAAAGGAGAAAATTAACAGAAAAATCTTGCAAATCAACACCACCAAAGAAAACCAACTATTACAGAGCTAACAACAAATATAACGAATTGAAATTACAACAACAACAACAACAAAATATAATCATTTATACACTTTAAATTGAGAACTCAAAATCGTTTAAGAATTTTTTGAGTATAAATCAACCAAATGTTCCATATTGAAATACAACAACAACAACAACAAATAAATTTATAAAATTTAACACTAGTCAAAACAAAACAACAACAAAAAAATCTAAAAATAAAACCAAATTTACGCTAACAAGAAACTTTTTGCATTTTTGCAATTTTATAAAACCAAAAAACCCAAACAAATCAACCGAATCCAAAACAAAAACCATCATTCCAAAAAGATAAAAAAAATAACTTTCAAAACTACCCAACACATTCACCAAAACAAAAACAAAACATACAAAAAAATCATTAGCAAAATTTACTCTTTTAACTTTTATTATAAAAAATTTAAACAATTTTAAATAAATTAACATAAAAACCAGCAACAACAACAATTCATATAAATTTAACGATCCACGCAAAGATCTAAAACTCCAAACCAAAATTCCACTCTAATAAAAAACCGCTAAAGGCAAAGAGACACTGAAAAGATAAACTACGCTTGATTTTTTTTTAAGTATTTCAAATTCTTATCAACCAAACGAGAATTATAACATAGGATATTTGTGCTAAGCGCAATCAAACCAAATTCTCCCCAACTCTAAGTAAGCGAGAAAACAACAGAGCGAGAGCAAGCGCAGGAGAGAGAGTTTTATATACGAAACCGGTTTACGTAAAAGCTTCAAAATTACTCTTCAACAACAGAAACAACCACAAACCACCACCACCACCACCACCACCACCAGCGCCAAAATGACTAACGCCATGGATATTGTTATTAAAAATGGCAGTACCAATGGGTCTGTCGATGGCAACGATGAGTCCCGTACTAATTTGATAGTTAACTACTTGCCCCAGACCATGACCCAGGAAGAGATGCGTTCGCTATTCTCGAGTATTGGTGAGCTGGAGAGTTGCAAGTTGGTGCGTGACAAAATTTCAGGTAAATACAAAGAATTTATGATAGAACTTATTTATAGCTACAACATTATTTACGACCAAGCTTAGAGTTTTGTATGGGACCCATGGGACCCAGTTGTCCGAACATAATTTCATTCAATGCCAATGACAAAAAGTCTAAACTCCCTAACTTTTGAAGTACATTTCCATGATAGCTATATCACAACTCAGACCCTTATGACCCATTTTCTTTGCCATTGTTGTGATTGTCATTTTAGTTCCCGGTAAAACTCACGGTGATTCCGATGGATGAACTTAGACTTCTAGAGCCTAAACAACACACGGGAGTTTTGTACGGGAGCTATAGCAAAACGTGTACCCACGTGACCTATTTTGTTTTAAGTTTTGAGAATTATCATTCTCAATTATTCAATCAATGTCGATTTGTACCGGTGGACACAAGTTTTACTACTGGAGACTAAACAACCAATCATGGGAGATAGATTTGTATGGGGTCCAGGCAAACCTGCTTATAAAATCCCTCCATTTCTCTAAATAAAGGCTTTTTCAACAGAGACGCTACAAAAGTAAATCGATAGGGACAGCAAACGACGCCATATTTTTTCCCGCTCTTTTGACATTTCTCTTCAGTAAGGTTTGCCATTTCATCATGGAAAGATATACGAGCCAACAACGAGTCGAAATTATTAAAATTTACTACCAAAATTTGGAGTCAGTGCCCTCAACTTTAGCAGCGCTACGTCCAATTTATGATGAGGCTCATTTCTGGCTGAATGGCTTCGTCAATAAGCAAAATATGCGTTATTTGTCAGACAGCAATCCACACGTAATCCATGAGTCATCATTGCATCCCGAAAAAATTACGGTTTGGTGCGGTTTATGGGCCGGCGGCGTCATTCGGCCGTACTTCTTCCGTGATGATCAAGACCGGCACATTACTGTGAATGCGAATCGCTACCGTTCAATGATAACCGAGTATTTTTGGCCCCAATTGAATAATATGGACTTGGAGGACATGTGGTTCCAACAGGACGGCGCCACAAGCCACATAGCGAATGCCACAATCAATTTATTGGAAACCAAGTTTGGTGAACGTGTTATCTCACGAAATGGCCCAGTCGATTGGCCGCCTCGGTCGTGCGATTTGACGCCGTTAGATTATTTCCTGTGGGGCTACGTCAAGTCTATGGCCTATGCCAACAAGTCAGCGACGGTTGATGAACTTCGTACGAATATCGAACGTGAAATTGCAGCAGTATTGGCCGATTTATGCTTGAAAACCGTCGAAAATTGGGTTCAGCGTCTGGACTTCTGCAAGTCTGCCCGTGGTGGCCATGCAAAATAAATCGAGTTCCCTACATAATGGCATCGAACGTACTTTCACAGGAATAAAGAATTTCATTGGTATCTAAAACCGGTTTTGTTTTATTTAAAAAAAACTTTTGTAGCGCTCTTATTGGAAACCTCATTGCATCCTGCGAGATTTGAGTGGTACATTTCCACATGCAAAATGCGCTTTGTCATTCGGTAGTTGTGGGAAACGCACGCGCTCTCTAGTGTATTCAAAATGTAAACTACAAAAAGATACATGAAAAGTACCAAAAAAAGGACATAAAAAGTACCAAAAAATTACATAAAATGTACCTAAAAATACATAAAAAGTACCAAAAAAAGTACATTAAATGTACCAAAAAGAACATAAAACGTACCAAAAAAGTACATACAAAGTACCAAAAAAGTACATCAAATTTACCAAAAAATACATAAAAAGTACCAAAAAAGGTACATAAAATGCAAAAAAAGGAAATAAACATTACCAACAAAATTACTTTTGATAATTTTTTGCTGCACTACTGGGACTCTTTGGTACATTCTGTCTAGCTTTCTTAAATTTATTGGTAGGTTGGGTTAGGTGTGGCAGTCGGTGGTGCAATTTTTAGTGTGCGCGCCTATTGTACGTGTGATCCTGGGTTCGATCCCTGCTGTGACCACCTTAAAAAAAAATTTCTTTCGGCAGCTGCCACCTCGCATAGTGACGGCGATAATATCGAGTATTTAGCAATGAAAAAGCTTCTCAAAATACTGTTCGGAACCAGTGTAAAACCTTAGGTCCCAACCAGTGAGGGAAAAATTCAAAAACGCACAGCTCACTGGTTGTGAGGAGTTCTTACCAATCCCTTCATGATATGTAATGGGAAACGGGGGTTGTTTTTTAGATCCATGTGACCTATTCTGTTCTAAGTTTTGGGAATTTCCATTATCAATTGTTCAATCAACGTCGGTTAGTACCGATGGACACAAGTTTTACTACTGGAGACCCATCATGGGACATAGATTGTATGGGAACCAGGCGATCGTACGTAAAAAATCCCGCTCATTGTTCAAAATCCATCCCGCGAGATTGGAGTGGTATATTTCCGCAGGCAAAATGCGGTTTGTAATTCGTTAGTTGTAGGAAACGCACGCGCACTCGTCTTTAATCAAAATTTAAATGACAAAAAAGTACACAAAAAGTACCAAAAAAAGTACATAAAAAGTACCGCAAAAGTACATAAAAAGTACCAAAGAAGTACATAAAAAGTGCCAAAAAAAGGACATAAAATGTACAAAAAACAAAATTTACCAACAAAGTACCAAAAAAGTACTAAAAATGTACAAAAAAGAACATAAATCGTACCAAAAAGAACATAAAATGTACCAAAACAGGTACATACAAAGTACCAAAATAGTACATAAAATGTACCAAAGAGAGCATAAAATGTACCAAAAAAAGTACATATAAAGTACCAAAAAAGTACATAATATTTACCAAAGAGAACATAAAATGTAGCAAAAAAGGTACATACAACGCATCAATAAGTATATTAAAAATCCAAAAAAAAAGTAAATAAAAATTACCAACAAAATTACTTTTTGATAATTTTTTGCTGCATTTCTGGGACTGTTTGGTACATTCTGTCTACCTTTCTTAAATTTATTGGTAGGATGGGTTAGATAGGCCACGGGATGTCATATTCCATTCCTATCGTTGAACCTGTAGATTGATGTGGGGGGTATGGTGGTGGTTCAAGCCATATGATACCTCAACCCGTTGTGACTGGAGAATAAACGTACATTGGCCCCTGGAGAACCATTTAGTACTTTGTAGAAAGATACTAAAATTGTACGGTTTGACTTCCTGAATGTGTGTTAGCTCCAACATAAAGTAAGATCCTAGATATTTCCTTCTACATATACAAAAAGGCCGGGCAGTAGAACATGATATGTTCGATGTTCTCGTCCTCCTCTTCGTCCACACAGCTTCTGTAGTAATCATCGGCTGTGACTCCAAGTCTAGACGTATGTCTGCCTATTAAACCGTGTCCAATGATCACAGCTAAATTAAGTACTTTAAGTGCTTTTTTAAGAACAGGTACTTTTTAAAGAAATGGTACTCTTTTTAGGAAAAGGTTATTTTTTTAAGAAAATTAACTTTTTTGTCAGATAGGCTACTTATCTCAAGAAAAGAAAAGAGAAGGTATTATTTTATTTTTAAGAAAAGGTACTTTTAAGAAAATGACATTTTGTAAGAACACATATTTTTTTTAAGAGAAGGTATTTTTTTTTAAGAAAATGTTTTTTTTAAGAAATAGGAATTTTCTTAGAATTGGTCCTTTTTTCAAGAATAGGTATATTTTTAAGAGTAGGTACTTATCTCAAGACAAATTATTTTGTTTCATAAAAAATGTACTCTTTAAAGAAAATTTGGTTTTTTAAGAAAAGGCAATTTGTTGTAAGAAAATGTACTTTTTTGGACAAAAGGTACTTATTTAAAAAAAATTTCCTTTGTTTAAGAAAATGTACTTTTTGTAAGAAAATTTACGTTTTTTTTAAGCAAAAGTACTTCTTTAAGATAAGGTTATTTTTTAGTAAAAGGTACTTTGTTTAAGAATATAAATATGTATTTTTTTGAGAAGATTTACTTTTTTAAGAAAAAACACTTAAAAGAAAACTTTATTTTCTTAAACTTCTTTCACTTTGGCTTTTCTAAATTTACTTTTTATTGGATTCAAATCTACAATATATACTAAATATTGGTTACAGGTTCCACCTAGAAAACTTCCCATTAAACAAGGAATTTCCCAACATATGTGAGACATTTAGTTAGTCTAGACACAAACCAAAGCAAAAGTAATCCATATAGTTGATAATAGTGGGATGTAGCAAAATAGTGTTAAAGCAAAAGTTGTTGAATTATTTTTATTTAGCCCTTATCCCGCAACATGCAATAAGGAACTTTGTTCCAAAAAAAATTAAATCACTTCGGTCGATATTGTATGGTCGTCAAAGGGTTAAGTAAAATAGAGCTATAAATAAAATAAATGGTTTCCTGTTACATCCCACGAGGGGATTAGGGAGAGCTTCTCACAACCAGCGAGCTGTGCGCGTTCTAGTTTCACACTCACTGATTGGGACCTACAGTTTTACACCGGTTCCGAACGGTATTTTGAGAAGCTTTTTCATGGCTAAATACTCGATAGTGTCACCGTCACTAAGCGAGGTGACCGCCGTCGAAAGAAATTCAAGGTGGTCAGAGTAGGGATTGAACCCACGTCCTCATGCACAAGAGCCGCGCACACTACCATTGCACCACCGACGGTGGTAAGAGCTATTCACTGGTAGAGCTATTCACCTCTTGATCTAAGAGTACAGTTTCCTGCAGTTTCCATGACTCTTACGTTCATCGATGTAGTTAGAGGCTTGAGGGACTTCGAGTTTTGGTTAGAAGTTGCACGAATACAAAAGAATACTTATTTCCGTTCGATGCAACTAGCATCAAACATATCTTAACTGTTAATTCGACACTATTTTAAACTTCGTTCACTTCCTGTTGCTTGTCGCTCATTCACTCATCCACTCTGTTCCCTATCAAATCCCCACCTACAATTTCTATCAGCTGTGGCATGGATACCAGCTGCTTTAACTAATTTTCTTCTTCCTCCTTTTTCTCGTTCACAGTATTGCCAGCTTCTTTGCAGGCTTTAAATCCAGCATTGCAGCAAGGTAAGATTTTCTGCTTTAAATGACTAACGAATTTAGTTGCAATTTTGACCTCCTATCCATATGTAAATAGGCCAAAGTTTGGGGTATGGCTTCGTTAACTACGTCCGGCCCGAAGATGCTGAGAAGGCTGTAAATACTTTGAATGGTTTGCGCTTGCAGAATAAGGTGATTAAAGTATCATACGCCCGTCCAAGTTCGGAATCAATAAAGGGTGCTAATTTGTATGTATCGGGTCTTCCCAAGAATCTATCACAACCAGACTTGGAGGCGTTATTTGCACCATATGGAAAAATAATAACTTCTCGTATACTCTGTGATAATATATCGGGTAAGTAGAGAAATGTATAAAATGGGAATTGTTTTTAGAGAAAATTTAAAATTTATACTTTTTTTTCGAAATTTATAATTTTTTCATTTATAAATTTGATTTAATTTTTACAATTTTTATTTTTAGAAATTGAAGTTGCTATCAAAAAATTTTTAAATTCTCCAATTGGTACGTTTTATTTGCCTTTGCAATTCCGTAACAAAAAGGACTAACATAAATAATCTCGTTATTTGTGCTCTTTTCTCTTGATAGGTCTCTCGAAAGGTGTTGGCTTTATACGATTTGACCAACGCAACGAAGCCGAACGTGCTATCCAAGAACTGAATGGCAAGACACCTAAAGGTTATACCGAACCAATAACGGTCAAGTTTGCCAATAATCCAAGCAATAGTGCTAAAGCTCAAATCCCACCACCATTGGCCGCCTACTTGACACCCCAGGCAGCTGCAGCCACCAGGCGTCTAACTGCCGGAGCATTGCCCTCAGCTGGTCGTATAAGGTAAGTCCTGTAAGAACTCTAACAAATTTTAGGGTTTCAAACAGGGCATGCCTTTAACTAACAACATTTCCTTAACAATTTGACAAAAGCAAAATTGTGTTTTATCACTTTAAAAAAAATATATATTCTTTCAAATTTCCCTGCTTCCAAAAAAGAAAAGCAAAACTTTCCAAGACAAGATTCTTTACCACTATACCTACTACTAACTTTTTTTGGTTACTCATTTTCCTTAATCCTGTTTCTTTATTTTAATTTTTATAACTTTTATTTCCAATTACTGACGCAACTTTGCAGTTTTTAGAGGACATTTTTGTAACCAACTCTAAATTTGAATTCTTTACTAATCTTAACAATATTTTATAAAAAAAAACTTTATATTTTTTCCATATTTTTTATCTTTTACTTTTTTCAATATTTTCGTTTCTTCATCTTTTTTTCAAAATGGCCTAATAATTTGAATTTAGCATTGGAAAAAGCCCCATGTTAGCCATTAACAAGGGTTTACAAAGGTGAATTCCATTCTTATTTTTATGTTTTATTTGTTAAACAAAAAAAAAAAAAAACAGAAAAAAATAGTTAAAAAATTGTTTATGGAAAAAAGTAATTTTTGGCATCAATTAATTTGGTTTGGCAAATACTATTTTCGATTGTAGCGTTTCTTATGTTTCGTTAAAGTTTGAATATTTTTTTAAAAAGGTCTGTGTATTTTTGTTAATTTTTACTGTTTCGATGTCGACAAATTTTTACAGTTTTTTTTTTTATTTTTATTTTATAATTTTCCTTTTAATACATACTTTTCATTTGTGTTTTATTACTAAAAAAAAAAACAGCATAATCAAACGTCAGTTCTTTGTGTCTTCTGTAAACATCTCTCACTTTTCAATCAAGATCATGGGTGAACAAATATTGAGTTTGCAAAATTTTAAAATCCTTATCAAAATTGGTTCTAAAATGTTTACACAGTTTTGATATTAACTAAAACCATAAAGGATCAAGGTGGAATAGTGATTGGAATGCAACACACATTCTAGCTTACAATTTCCAGAAGGCCCTTCTCTTCTTAGCCAGTCTCACAACCAAACATTAAATCTTCACTAACAAACTCTAAAGATAAAAGAATTACCCGATTATTCACCAATTTTCATCACATGGCAAATGCTGTTTCCATACGACTACGATATCTTACTCTCGGATACGACGAAAACCCACTCTAGAATCATTTTTATTTTGATTATGTTATTTGTTACAATAGTTTTTGTTCTCAGGGAAATTTGCCCAGTTCCTACATTTCTACGCCATCTAGAAAATTTCACCTTCTAGGGTTTTCTATTACAAGATGGCACTGTGCTCTCATAATTGCATTTCCGGTTTAAGTCGGGACTAATTGGTGCAAAAACGGAGTATAGCGTAGTTCGGGTGTTGGCTTTGCTTATGCCGATTTCGTTTCAAAAAAATAATGTCTAAATAAAAAATGGTGCCATCGCCCCTACAAAGTTCTAACTTTTTTGGGATGAGAAAAAGACATAGAAATGTTGTTTTAGAGTAATTTATTTACCTCGCTTATGTAAAAAATTGGACCAGTATTTATATATAGAGACCTAAGCGATATTAAGTCCTTTTTAGCGAGTCTTCATACAAACTGGTCGAAAGAGTGCCAATACAATAGGTATTTATTGTTATTCCCGCGTAACAGAAAATTTCGACTACTTTGTTAGAGAAGGGAAGCGAATTTAACTGAATCAGATTTAGCGCGCTTAGCGAGGATAGAGACCTAAGCGATATTAAGTCATTTTTGGAGAGTCTTCATACAAACTGGTCGAAAGGGTACCAATACAATTGGTATTTATTGTTATTCCCGCTTAACAGAAAATTCGACCACTTTGTTTGAGAAGGGAAGCGAATTTATCTGAATCGGATTTAGCGAGGACAAGTAACACACACAGAATGAAAGTAAGTTTGCCATTTCATAGGGCTGGGAGGGCAGAAAATGCAACACTTTTGAACTTTTCCAGAAACGAACACAAAACCTTGAAGTAGGGCGGGCTGCACTGTTTTCATAAACGAACACAAAAAAGGCACTGTTAGGGCAAAGGGCAGAAACAATTTTGCATTTTCTGTTAGAAATCGTGATAAGTAAAGTCAACACCCTAGCTACGCTCAACTCAATTCTTGCACCGACTAGTCGTGACTTAAACCGGAAGTGCAATTGTGAGAGTAGATACAGTGACCCATAGTCGTGACTTAAACCGGCAGTGCAATTGTAAGTGTACAGTGAGACATAGGATAGTATAAAGGGTGTCCCAACAAAAGTTCGTGACTTTGGATGGCATTCGTTCAGTAACATGATAACTAGTGTATTCAAAATCGAAACCGGCTAACCGAATTCCGTCCATTTTCGGATACGACGAAAACCACTCTAGAATCATTTTTATTTCGATTATGTTATTTGAAAAGTAAAAAAGCATGGCTAAATAGTTTTGTACAATAGTTTTTGTTTTCTGGGAAATTCGCCTATTTCCTGCATTTATGCACCATCTAGGGTTTTCTATTATCATTGCAAACACTAGGCAAAGTCAACATCCTAACTACGCTCAACTCAATTCTTGCACCGACTAGTCGTGACTTAAACCGGAAGTGTAATTGTGAGAGTAGATACAGTGCCACATAGTCGTGACTTAAACCGGCAGTGCAATTGTAAGAGTACAGTGACACATAGAGCCTGTTTTTTTATTCCCTGCTGAACTAATTTTTCGACCACTTTGTATGGGGAGCTAAGCGATATTAAACGATTTAAGGGGCAGCCCATACAAAGTCGTCGAAAAATTAGTTTAGCAGTAATTAAACAAACAAGCTTATTGAGTAATATAAAAAGTGTCCCACATCATCGTCCTTTCGAGGAAGTGGCCTTATAGAAGCTGCAAGAAGATCACAATTTTTTTTTATCGAAAATTTGTCTTCAGTGACGAGACCTATTTTTGGCTCAATTATTGTAAGTGAAAAATTTGGAGTCCCTTGAAGTTATGCTACAAAAGTCAGCCTCAGGATTAGAACACACGCCCTCAGTACTTGCAGCCGGATGTGTTACATACACCACTACCGCATGTTCCGATTTTTTTTAAGACGAATTAGGAACATATAGAACGACGAGTTGCCATCAACGACATCATCCCTCTTGCATTACTTCAGCAGGCCTGCCGATATGCCCACTTCGAGATGGCAAGTGTGCATACCAATAAGCATCCATTCTGCCTTCCACTAGTATGCCTTCCAGCAGCCCTGCTTACAGGGGATGAAGTGTGCATGTTTATTGGATATTTTCGAAGCCAAAGAATGGTCCTCTGCATTCGGATGGGCCTGCATTAGGAAGGGAAACAAGCATGTCTATCGGATATTTTTTTTACCATTCGATGAGACTTCCTTCAAGAAGCGAACTGTGAATGAGTACCGATTTTTTTTACCAGTCTGTGAGAAGGAGGAGGGAGGGCCTGTGTGAATGCCTGCTTGGATAAAGCATAGTTGAAACTGCCTCAGTAGGCATATTTGCAGGTAGTATATTTTGAGAACGACGCGCCGTTTTCGCCGACGGGAAGTAGTAGTATATTGCTTTGCAGGTTCACACACATACACGAACGGGGGTTTTCAGAACATTGAAGTGCGTGTCTTGAAAAAAGCATGGTTCTTGAATGGGTGTTCAAGACGTCTTGTGTGTATTCAAGACGTCTTCGTAGATGCAACTTCAGTACCGTGCGTGTCTTGAAAAAATCAAGTGTCTTGAATGGATGCTCAAGACGTCTTGTATGTATTGAAAACGTCTTGATTTCCGCATCGTCAATCAAATGCGTGTCTTGAAAGAAGCAAGTGTCTTGAATGGGTGTTCAAGACGTTTTGTGTGCATTCACGACGTCGTGGTTGACGCAACCTCAATACCGTGCGTGTCTTCAAAATAGTAAGTGTCCGGAAAGGGTGTTCAAGACGTCTTGTGCGTATTCAAGATGTCGTGGTTGCCGCAACTTCAATACAGTGCGCGACCTGAAAAAGAAAAGTGCCTTGAAGGAGTGTTAAAGACGTCTTGTGTGTATTCAAGACGCCTTGGTTGCCGCAACTTCAATACGGTGCATGTCTTGAAAAAATCAAGTGTCTTGAATGGATGCTAAAGACGTCTTGTATGTATTGAAGACGTCTTGATTTCCGCATCGTCAATAAAATGCGTGTCTTGAAAAAAAGCAAGTGTCGTGAACGGGTGTTCGAGACGTCTTGGGCGTTTTCAAGACGTCTTGATTTCCGCATCGTCAATAAAATGCGTGTCTTGAAAAAAAGCAAGTGTCTTGAATGGGTGTTCAAGACGTTTTGTGTGCATTCAAGACGTCTTGGTTGACGCAACCTCAATACCGTGCGTGTCTTGAAAATAGTAAGTGTCCGGAAAGGGTGCTCAAGACGACTTGTGTGTATTCGAGACGTCTTGGTTGCCGCAACTTCAATACGGTGCATGTCTTGAAAAAAGAAAGTGTCTTGAATGGGTGTTCAAGATGTCGTGGTTGCCGCAACTTCAATACAGTTCGCGACCTGAAAAAGAAAAGTGCCTTGAAGGAAGTGTTCAAGACGTCTTGTGTGCACTCAAGACGTCTTGGTTGCCGCAACTTCAATACAGTGCGTGACCTGAAAAAGAAAAGTGCCTTGAAGGAGTGTTCAAGACGTCTTGGTTGCCGCAACTTCAATACGGTGCGTGTCTTAAAAAAATCAAGTGTCTTGAATGGAAGCTTAAGACGTCTTACATACATTCAAGACGTCTTCTTTGCCGCAACTTCAATACTGTGCGTGGCTTGAAAATAGTAAGTGTCTTGTGCATATGTATGTCTACTAATTACTCGATAGTGTCCCGGCGATCGAACCTACGATCTAAGGTATAAAAGTTCGCTGTTTGGCAATTATCAATCACCGGCACCTGCTGGTTTTTGTGTTGTGGGTTCAATTGTTAAATATCATATTTGCGAATACGCAATCCCAAAATTACTATAACTCAAGTTCGCCCATGATCTTTGTAACTTTCACCAAAATTTAAACACTTTGGCATGCAAAAATTTAAAAAAAAATCAAGAAAATATTTAGTATAAGAAACAAATTAGCTTAAACTTAAAAAATTAGTAGAATGAACACAAAACTTTTTATAAACTGTCACAAAGACCAAAAAGGGCCAGTTTATTGAACCAAGATAATTGAAGTTTTAAGAATTTCATTAAAATAATGACAGTTTAATTCAAATTGTACAAATAAATAATAAATCTGGCCAAAGTATTTAATAGCGGACACACTATCCAATATATGTGACTAATACGGATTTTATACACAACTAGATTATCGCATTGAACGGGATTAAAGGTTTTTGAATTTGACATTTGTAATCCTCGTAATGCTTTAATCTCCGCCTGTGTAAACGCCGTGTAGGATAATTGGTAACGAAACACAAAGTCATCTGTCACATATAAGAGATAGTGCGAACTCAGCTTAATCCAATTTAAGTTGTCATTACATGAAGTGGACAGTAACAGGGTGTCTCATAACCACTCAAAAGTGATTGTGATTATTTAAAGTCTTGTGTTATTAAAACCAACAACAACAAAAAAAGAAAAGCTTAAATTTACCATTACTTAATTTCACTGTGAATTCTATTAATTTTATATCTTCTTTCTTTCCACTTCCTTTTTTTCTTCCCATCTCCTTTAGATATTCGCCATTGGCTGGCGATCTATTGGCCAATTCTATATTGCCGGGCAATGCCATAACGGGTTCCGGCTGGTGTATATTCGTTTATAACTTGGCACCGGAAACGGAAGAGAATGTGTTGTGGCAATTATTTGGCCCCTTCGGTGCCGTCCAATCGGTTAAGGTAATCCGTGACCTACAGACCAGCAAATGCAAAGGTTTCGGTTTCGTTACCATGACCAATTATGATGAAGCGGTTGTGGCAATACAATCATTGAATGGTTATACATTAGGTAATCGTGTTTTGCAAGTAAGCTTTAAGACCAACAAAACTAAAACCGCTTAAGTTAGTTAAACAATGAAAATCTAAATCGAACATTAACACTATTAAGCTAATCCTTAGGTCGGCCAATGACGACTATAAATCTACAAGTCAAGCTGTAAGGCAGATGTGTTGCTATTTTTTTAAAGGAGAAAATACCCTAGAAGAGTGTATGGAACGAATGGATAGTGTCAGAGTGTAAGAAGGGAATAAGAGGAAAAGAGTTAGCGGAAGAGAGAATAATAACAAAGACTTAAATTAGGTTTTTGAGCCAAGGTATTTCTCGCACTGCACTCGAAATTTATTGGTTCGCTATATTTTTTGCCGACCAGTTGTTTTCTATGGAAAAATTGTAGTGCGAAGAAGATTAAGTTTTCACTAAGCATTTTATTCAAGGTAACGGGTGTTTCAAATACGCACAATGAACCCACAGGGTGATTCGGCGCACAGCGTGACACATAACATCAAAAAACTTAATAATAAATTAGAAATGGCAGTGTTGCTTATCTGTCTGGTAAGTACTTCATAATGACTCGTAACCTAGTTTTAAAACTCAGACAACAGCTGCCAACAATTTATAAATTTTAGGAGATTGTTTAGAAGTCCTTCAAGTTTAATACTTTTTTGAACTGATCCTTTGCAGGACTTTTATTTACTAATAGCAGCTTCTTTTCCAAGAAACATTAATCAACAAAATTAACAATCTGTATTCTGTTGAGCACGAATCAAGTGCGCACTTAAGACCTGTCTCTACAGATTCAAGGAAGGAGGTGAAAAGTGACGTCCTACAGTAACAAAACATTCCTTAGTATATCAAAAGTTACAAACACTCCTACCTAACCTAAGCTCCGTCTCCTCTTCAGGGCTCAAAGCAGATTCCTAATTTCAAAAGTTACCGGCACTTCTATCTTACGTAAGATCCGTTCCTCCGTTAAGGTTCAAAGCCGATCCCATGTTTTTGGCGTTGGCTGTTTCATTCTAAACGAAAACTGTGTCAATTTTATACTTCATTTCAAATGATTTTGAACGCAGCTTTTCCAATTTGAATAATATTCTCATTTGAATTCATGTTTATCATTTGAATGCTGATTCTAATTTCAAATCAAATATAAAATTTGAATTCGATTTTTAAAATTAGTCTACTAAACGCCTCAAAAGTTTCCGGCACTTCTTACTAACCTAAGATCTTTCTCTCCATCACAGTTCAAAGTTAGTGCCTACTTTTAGGCCGGCTGCTTTTTAATTGTGAGGATTTTAATTATTTTGGAACAAAGTTTTTCGAAATTGTATATTTTGCCATTTCTCATTTGAATTCAAGTTTCAAACTTGAATGTTATTTCTAATTTTAGTTCAAGTTTAAAATTGGAATTCGAGTTTTAAATTTAAGTGTAAATTGAAGTCCTCAGTCTACTAAACGCATCAAAAGTTACCGGCACTTCTACCTAACCTGAAAAATATCTCTCTACAAAAGTTCAGAGTCGTTGCTTACCTTTTGGCCGGCTGCTTTTTAATTATGAGCCTAGGTGTCTAAATTTCGATGCAGGCTTTTAACTAATTTCGAACAACGTTTTTCGAAATTCTACACATTGTCATTTTTCATTGTGAAATATACAACTGTGAAAATAAATTTGTATTCCTAGTATGAATTTTAGTGTCTGAATTTGATTTTAGAATTTGATTATCAAGTTAAATATAAAAGCTGAATTCATGACCAGTTCCCTGATTTTGAACCAAAAGCAAAGGGAGCAAAAGCCAGCCACTCACATTTGATTCAAATTGGGTTCCTCTAAGTCAAAAATTTCATTCCACTGAGTCAATGTTTGTTCGAAAATGGCAGAAGATTCGAAATAGAGGAACCGAAATTTGTACTGAAAATTTTGGTAAAAATTTTTCGTTTTCTCTTGACTTATATAAATGTAAAATATAAAATGGTTGTGGAACAGAGACAAACTTTCTTTCTGCTATAACACGAAAATCCTTTCATTCGCGATCTAGGATCAAGCTGTTAATTTAACTTTGAAATTTGTATATGAATCCGAATCTACTATTTGAACTGGAGTTTCAAATTTTAATTTTATATTTGTCAAATTTGAAATTTGAGTTTCAAATTTGAATTTTGCAGAATTTTGTCTTGCATTTTAGCGGATCTTTAAAAATATTCAAATATTTCAAATCAACAGAGTTGCAGAATGACAGGCAGTTAATTTCGACTACGGCAGAATTTCGTCTTGCATTTTAGCGGATTTTTGAAAATATTGAAATATTTCAAATCAACAGAGTTGCAAGATTGACAGGCAGTTAATTTCGCCTACATCAGAATTTCGTCTTGAATTTTATCGGTACTAGGAAAATATTCAAATATTTCAAACTTAGTTTCCAATAGATCAGAATTCCGTCTTGCATTCTTACTGATCTTTGAAAATATTCAAATATTTCAAATCAACAGAGTTGCAAGATTGACAGGCAGTTAATTTCCAATAGAGCGGAATTTCGTCTTGCATTTTAGCGGATCTTTGAAAATATTTAAATATTTCAAATCAACAGAGTTGCAAGAATGACAGGCAGTTAATTTCGACTACAGCAGAATTTCGTCTTGCATTTTGGCAGATCGTTGAAAATATTCAAATATTTCAAAGCAACACAGTTGCAAGAATGACAGGCAGTTAATTTCGACTGCAGCAGAATTTCGTCTTGAATTTTATCGGTTCTTGGAATATATTCAAATATTTCAAACTTAATTTCCAATAGATCAGAATTCAGTCTTGCATTCTTACTGATCTTTGAAAATATTCAAATATTTCAAATCAGCAGAGTTGGAAGAATGACAGCCAGTTAATTTCCAATAGAGCAGAATTTCATCTTACATTTTAGCGGATTTTTGAAAATATTCAAATATTTCAAATCAACAGAGTTGCAAGAATGACAGGCAGTTAATTTCCAATAGAGCAGAATTTCGTCCTGCATTTTAGCGGATCTTTGGAAATATTGAAATATTTCAAATCAACAGAGTTGCAAGATTGACAGGCAGTTAATTTCGACTACATCAGAATTTCGTCTTGCATTTTTGCGGATCTTTGAAAATATTCAATATTTTCAAATCAACAGAGTTGCAAGAATGACAGGCACTTAATTACGACTAAAGCAGATTTTCGTCTTGCATTTTGAAGGATCTTTGAAAATATTCAAATATTTCAAATCAACAGAGTTGCAAGAATGACAGGCAGTTAATTTCGACTACAGCAGAATTTCGTCTTGCATTTTAGGGGTTTTTGAAAAATATTCAAATATTTCAAATCAATACAGTTGCAAGAATGAATCTAGTCTTGAACATACGAGTTTATATCACACCTCACAGATGTAATGCAGATTTAGACACGGACTAGATCCGCCGATCTGATCCCCGTTTTCTTTACCAGAAACACTTGCAAACATTTCCCTTCTAGAATTAACCAGAGTAATTTGGTTTCTGGACAAAACACCAGGTCAGTCTGGCATGAGAACCATTTTGCACAACAGCTGGCAATAATGAACATAAGCATATGAGAGAGTTATGCGGCATTTACACCAAGATGTATCTATTACAGGTGGAAGCATTAGAACAGCTGATTTAAATTTAATTTTCTTGTCGGTGTGGTCCGACCTTGTCAAATGTTGTTTATACCAATTCCAACATGTATTTAGTACAGGTGGTAGCGTTAAAACAACATATTAAATTTTTTCTTTTCGTTGTGGTTGTTGTCGAAAATTACAACAATTCCTCCTGATATAACCCGAAATAAATACATCTTGACAATTTTGATCAGCTGAATTTGACAAGGTCGGCTCCTGAAATAAAAACAAAATGCCTTCAATTCCTACTGCTTCTACCTTATTTAATTTGCCATGATTTACACGGAAGGGGGAGAAGAACATAAGGTAAATAATAAATGACAATTTCCCTAAGAAAGAGACAGCCGTAATCTCGTTAATTCGATGTTATAGTTGTGTGTAAATCAGTGAAAGCCTGTGAACCGAGAATTTTTGTGTTTCGTGTTCTAACATTGGCATACGCTCAAGTATTGAACGAAAACAAACGAAGTCATTCAGTCTCACGTGAGCATTCGAAGAAGAAGTGCAATTGACGTTTGTCATTTGCATTGCACTGAGATAAATTTTCCAAGATGAATGGGAATATGATATTTTATATGTCAAAATTTTTTTTGGTAAACCCGAATGTTTAGTGGGTTTCTCTCAGTGCAGCTCACACATTCAACGATAGAATTAAAGTTGTATGAGTTTGTTGGTCACGCCGTATTCATAGAGTAAATATGGGTAGAGAAAATCTTTCACTCACCAAATTTCTGACATTTGTCCCCGTGTGATGTATACGTTTGATGTAGAAAAGAATTGCTTTACTAATACCAGATAGAGGCAATGGTTCAAAACAACGAACAAAATAACAACAACGGCATTTCGTTTTGTGTGTTAAAATTAATGTGTTAAATACAACACAAATGTATGCTAACAATAACAGTCAATAAAAAAGTTTAAAACACATTTAAATTTCACAGTTTTTCACCAAAATGGCATGAAAAATTAAAGCAAGAAGTTATTGTAATTCCACCTGGTGTATATCACTTTTCGTCAAACATCTCTCTATCACACCGACCGCATCACGAAGAGTGTGAAAGGAAACGTCAGATGAGACAAATGGCGGCTCTACTATAAATTTACTCTATGGCCGTATTACTCTTGTCTACATACCAAAGATTTTGTGGTACGTCACGCTTTTGTTTAGCTTAATTTGTTTAAACTTGCTTACAGGGTGTTTCAAACACGCACACACTTTATAATACACAGGGGTGATTTTATGCGCACAGGGTGCAACACATCTTCCTTACAGTTAGCAATATAAAATTAATTACATCAAGATAGAGAGAGCAGTTACACTAAACTTGATTTCCTTACTCAATGCATAATTATAAAAAGAATACACTCACAAAAAACATCTAGTCAAATTTTAATTAATTTATTTTAAAAAAAATAAGAAAAATGATTAAACTAATTTTTTTCTTTGAGAAAATGCACACTTTACAAAACAAATAATTAAAAGGAAAATGAAAATCTTAAAAAGACATGAAACTAAAAAAAAAACTTTGTTATTTAGACAAAAATGAAATCATAAAGCTCTTACAGAATTACAAAAATCCGCAATACAGAGAAGATGATACATGAAACCATAAGAGAAAAAAATTAACACCAAACAAAATTTCAGTTTTTATAAAGTAAAGTTATTTAAAAAAAAAAACAAAATAGACAACTTTATAGAAAATCTATGGATTTAATATAATTATAAACAAAAATGCTATTAGAACTTTTTAACATGAAACACAGAGAAGAACAAATCTACACGCAGAAAATAAAAATTCTTGCAACATAGAATCAACATCCCCGTTAAAATGTAATAGGATTCCTTCTCCAAGCAAACGCTTGCAAATGGGTAGAGAAAAATTATAATTATAATTATAATTACAATTTATACCTAATGAAATATATAAATTTATAATTGTGTTGTTTTTAATTTGTAACTTACTTAATTATAATTATAATACAACTCTATAATTCATGCATTCATTATAAAACACAAGAATACTAATTTAGTCAAAACTTAATTTATTTTTTTCCAATAATTTAAATTTATACGCTCTTCAATTTAAATATTTAAAGCAACAACAACAACATAGATAACAAAACCAAACAACAACCACAAAAATATTATTAATTAACCATAAACTTTATTATATCAATGTTTAATTATTCTTCTACAAACAAAAACAAAAATTGCAAAAAAAAAATAATAATAATTTAAAAAAAAAAATTAAATAAAAAATTAAAAACATTCAAGAAATTGAAAAACATCAGCCAGAATGGTTATGGAAACTTTTAATAAAAAAAAAAAATTGAAAAAAATCCACAAAAAAAATTAAATAAAAAACAATATATATTTGTATGTGTGTAGAACTTTAATTTTTTTCTCTCTCTATATATAATTAGTCACGTGTTTATGTTTATCAGAATCGTATTACTTAACTTAATTAATGAATTAATTAAAATTTATACTAATTTATTGCAAATTTATATAAACAATTCTTTTTTGAAAACTTAAAAACATAAAACAAAAATCTCTCTATTTATTATTATTATTATCATTATTATTATAATTATAATTAAATAATGCAAACATACATAATATATTTATAAAAAAATTAAAAGGCAAAAACCAAACAAAAAACATAACATAACTTGTTTATTTACATATAACAAGTGGCTGGGCGAAAAGGGGGCGTGGGGGCGTGGTTGTTGGCATGGCAACCGAATACACTGTAGAGTCGCAAAACTAAAACCAATCAACACACAGGAATTTTGAAAGACTGTCTATAATATAAAGCAAAACGCATCAACAAATAAAATGACTAGTAAGGCGCTGTAGAGCTAAAGGAGTATTGACAATTAATTCAAGAAAAAGAAGAACTACGCAAAAGTCCTCTGTAAATCCCTTTTAATATCAAGGACGAAGGGAAGTTTTGAAAGAAATCGTAAGAAATACCAAGAATTTACATTAAGAAAAGTTTTAATTTTTTTCCCTCGATTTTGTTTTAAATCCTGTTTTACTATTTGCCGCTTGTCTAAGGAGTCGTGGCCTTAACAAGCCTACACCACAGCCAGCAGAAAACAGAGCAGGAATTTTCGCAAAACTTTGGAAATATTATTAAAACCGCATAAAACAGCTTTAGTAGCTAAAGCTAAAACTTTAGTAAAAAGTTTTGTGTAAAAAAAAAAACCACCGGCTATAAACTATTCAAAGACTTGAAATTTTTCAAAAATTTGTAACGATCCTCTAAGCCCATTTACATTAACAAATTTATGCTCCTTCAGGTGCTCCCTGTAAAGTGCCATAACCCCTAAACCTTTTGCATTCATGATTTCAAACAATATCCCTACGTATTCTTTTGAGCTTTTACAAATAAACTACAAAATATTTTAATCTAATACAAACTACAAATATTTTTAGAAAATATACAACCAAAAGTATACAACTTTTCAAAAGCTTTCGCAGATCCAAAAAATCAAAAGGAACTTTAAAAAAATATTTGAACTTCCTCGTTAGATCCCTAGGAAGTGCAACAACCCCTGAACTTTTTGGCATCAATGATTTTAAACAATATAACTTGGTACTCTATTGAGCGTTAAAAAAGATTCCATTGAGCTTATAACAATAAAGTATTGCGAATCTTTTTTCAAATATTCAAATAAAAACCTTAGAGCTTTTCGAAAGCTCCTAACGATTCCGTTGACCAAACGAAAAAGTAGATAAACAAATAGACGTCGACGCTCCTGAACTCTTATCATTAACAATTTCAAACAATTTTGGTTTAAACATTCTATTGAGCTTTTAAAAACAGTGGAATACATATATAATAAAACATATACAAATAAACACTTCGATTTTCTAAAAGCTTCAAACGCACCTGCTAATCAAACGCAACTTTAAAAATGTATAGACTTTCTCGGTTGATCCCTAGGAAATGCATCAACCCCAGAACTTGTAGCATCAATAATATCAAACAATTACACTAGGTATTGTATTGAAATTTTAAAAAAATTTTATTTAAAAATTTCTATGGAGCTTTTAAAAACAATAAAAAAAATGGCAAACACTAAAAATAAAGTTTTAGAGCTTTTCGAAAGCTCCTAACGCTACCGTAGACCAAACGGAAACTTAAAAAACTGTAACATTGATGTCTCTGAACAGCTATCATCAAAAGTTGCAAACAATTTTTCTATTGAGCTTTTAAATACAGTGGAATATATATATGTTAAACAATATTTTGCAAAAGCTTACAACGCTCGCAAGATACATACACAAATCCAAAAAAAAATATGTACTTCATTGTTTAGTCCCTAGGAAGTGCAACAACCCCTGAACTTTTAGCATCAATGATTTCAAAGAATTTCACTAGGTACGCTATTGATCTTTAAAAAAGATTCCATTGAGCTTATAACAATAAAGTAATGTGAATCTTTTTTCAAATATTCAAATAAAAACCTTAGAGCTTTCCGAAAGCTCCAAACGATTCCGTTGACCAAACGAAAAATTAGAAAAAAATAGACGTCGACGCTCCTGAACAATTATCATTAACAACTTCAAACAATTTTGGGGTAGACATTCTATTGAGCTTTTAAAAACAGTGAAATACATATATGTTAAACCATATACAAGTATACATTTCGATTTTTTGAAAACTTCAAACGCATCCACGAATCAAATACAACTTTAAACAAAAATATAGACTTCCTCGTTTTATCCCTATGAAAAGCATCAACCCCTGAACCAATGAATTCAAATAATTTCAGTAGATATTCTATTGAACTTTTAAAAAAATTATATATAACTTGTAAAAACAACACATATTTTGCCAACTACTAAAATAAAATTTTAGAGCTTTTCAAAAGCTCCTAACGATACCGTAGACCAAACGGAAATTTAAAAAATCTGACATAGATGTCCCTGAACTCATATCATCAAAAATCTCAAACGATTTCCCGCGATATGCTAATGAGATTTTAAATACAGACGGGGAAAATAATTTTAAAAATATACCAGCAAAGATTTCCAGATTTTCAAAAACTTTCAACCATCCTGTAAAGCAAAAGGAATATTAAAAAATATACGGTTTGTTTCATCGAGCTTTTAATAACGAACATCAGGTGACTATGAAATTCAAATATTTTAGACACTGTACAACCAAAGATTTAGGTTGAAAACCCGGTTTCGAAACCGGTATCGAACAAAACTTAATTCTATGAAATCAAATACATATATTTAATTGTTGGATGTCAAGGTTTTTCTAGAGTAGTGATATTTTCTTTGGTCACAATCTGAAGATTGTCAAGAGCTTTAAAACTTCAAATATATTTTTAATTAATAAATACTTCTTCTTTTAGCCGAGAAGTTGATAGTTGTAATAAAACTTTCGCGGAAGCCCTTTAACCTCTAAAGTTCTAACGGTGACATCGAAAAGCTTTCAAAAAATTGGCTCAGCTAAGATTAGTTAAAAATGATTACCACTATGCCACTCTTAGGGTTAAAAGCTCATATTAAATTACATTTATGTATATGACGAACATTATTCATTAAGCAGAAATTTACTTGCAGAATGGCCAATCGTGAAACTTAGCCTTAGTGTGAGATTCGTAGTACTCATTTAAAAGCTCAGAAGAGCTGGCTTAATAAAAGACATTTAAATTGAGAACATGAGACATTTAAAGTTAATTTAAATGGGAAATGCTATTAAATGCCTTAAGGCTTATGCTCAGTTTCCATTCTATATTTAAATGGAATTTAAATGCCGGATGTTTGTCATTTAAATGTAATATAATATGCACATTTTCTGCAAGCTAAATTGAGCTTTTAAATGACGACTGTGTAACTGTGAATGTGTCTGAAAGCAGAGAGCTAGATTAGTCCCCGGCCTTATCAATTTGTTTTAAGAAAAAAGCTCCTGAGATCATTTAGCTTAATCATCTGCATGGCTGTGAAACTACTATTTGCCTAGGTCTAGTGTTAAGCTTTGAGGTAAGATTTCCCGAAAAACGTATTTGAACAAATTAACAATGTTTTAATAAACATTACTCTTGCTAAGGCTCAGGTCAGATTTGCCGATCATCAAAAATGAGTTTGCTATACAGAAAGGTGGAACGAAAGCTTTTGGTAACCTGAAGTGTCAAAAAAAGAGTCTGGATATTCTTACCTAACCTTTCTGATTATAAACTATCTCCGTTCTGCCTTTTATATCTACAAAATTACAAAGATAATGAAATAAAGCTACGAAGATAATTAAGAACAATTTATATATATTTCTCCAAAAAGCTTTAGCTAAAGTGATAGGGGAATAAAAGCTTTTTCTATCGGCAGTCCCAAATCAGGTTTCAAGCTTTTAAAATAACTATCCCTTAACTTAAACGCCCTCCGATCCTGAGTACTACGATTACAAGTGCAAGCTCGTCTAAAAGATACATTTCTATAAAATACATGTTTTGTTTTGCCAAAAAGCTTTCGCTGAGCCATTAGCGAAACTACAACTTTTTTTACATGAACTCCTGAAAAAGGTGTTAAACCAACAATGTAAATTGTCATAGCTCAAAAACTATGACATTAATCGAAAGCTTTCGTTCTACAACTAAAGACTACAAAATTTTTCTTAAAAAATAAAAATGATATTTTGAACCTGAAAGTTTAAAGGCTTATAGCATAAGTGAGTCTTAATGTGAGCTTTTAACTAACAACTGCGAAACTCGACCTGAGGGCCATTCATTATATCGGGTGATTTATTTAAAAGCTTTAAAGGACATTACGACAACAAAGCTTTTGCCAAGTTTGTGCTTATCTTTATTAAGCGAATGCTTTTGCAAATTGTCTTCAGCTGTTTAAGGGCGTGTTTCGCACTCGTCATTTTAAAGCTCAATTTTAAAGCTCACAGAAATTGATCATTAATGACAAACATTGGCCATTTAAATGGAGAATTTTCAACTGTGAAACTGGCCATAAGTGTTGCACCAATCATGCTTTGGCTTTCAAAAAATTCGAGAATTTTGAATCGGGGGCAATGCTTCCTATTGATTGATATACCAAAAATCGATTAGGTTTGTAGGTTTGATCGCTGTGATAGAACTTATTTCGATAACTCCAAGGACGAGTTTCACACTCGCCATATTAAAGTATAATTTAAAAGCTCACGGAAAATTTTAATATTTAATGACAATTTAATGTTAAACAAAAGAAACAACTTAAATGCAAAATTTCAATTGCGAAATTAAGCATAAGTATAATTCAATAAGCTTACATTGGTAAGCTCTTATATAAGCTTATAAAACCGAAAATTAAATTTTTCCATTTGGATAATTTATTAAATTTCATATTGCCTGATTAATGCTCCGTTTCACAGTTACCATTCTCCATTTAAATGGAATTTAAATGCCCGATGTTTGTCATTCGAATGACATTTAATATGAAGATTTTCTGTGAGCTTTTGAATTGAGCTTTTAAATGACGCTTGCGAAACTAACCCTAAGGCTAATGACCAGTTTCACAGTTGAAAATTCTCCATTTAAATGTAGTTTAAATGTCCGACGCTTGTCATTTAAATGTCATTTAATATGAAAAATGTCTGTGAGCTTTTAAGTTGAGCTTTTAAATGACGAGTGTGAAACTCGCCCTAAGTATCACAGTTGGTCCATTATCTAAATGCTTAAATTATGCTTAAATGCTCGATGATTGTTATTTAAATACCATTTAGTATGAAAATGCTCTGTGCGCTTTCAAATTGATCTTCTAAATTGAGCTTTTAGATAGAGCTTTCAAATGACGCTTGTGAAACTTGCCTTTAGAACAGCCATCGGCACTCCATACCACTTGTGTGGACATTGAATTCACACCGACACTTACGCTCTTTAGAAAACCACGCTCTTTTGCTTCGTTTTTTTGAATGTGCACAGAACAAAATTCTCTACCACGCTCTTTTGCTTCGTTTTTTTGAATGTGCACAGAACAAAATTCTCTCACCAACACACACTAATTTTTATTTTTGCCGACCGCTGTTTTAGAGCAGCCATCGGCACTCCATACCACTTGTGTGGACATTGAATTCACACCGACACTTACGCTCTTTAGAAAACCACGCTCTTTTGCTTCGTTTTTTTGAATGTGCACAGAACAAAATTCTCTACCACGCTCTTTTGCTTCGTTTTTTTGAATGTGCACAGAACAAAATTCTCTCACCAACACACACTAATTTTTATTTTTGCCGACCGCTGCTTTAGAACAGTTAAGAGTTTTGTGTTTGATAGCTGCGGGAGTACATCAGTCCATAACTTTAAGATATTTCCGATAAGTATCCAAAAATAAGCTACCCACTTCAATGAGAGCCCAGCATTAAAGTTTGCTTGTGGTTGTACTTCCACGTGTTATATAGACTGACGTCGGTGGTGCAATGGTTAGTGTACGCGTCTCTTGTACATGAGATCCTGGGTTCGATCTCTGCTCTGGCCACCATAAATTTCTTTCAGCGGCGGTCACATCTCATAGTGACAGCGACACTATGGAGTATTTAGCCATGAAAAAGCTTCTCAAAATTCCGTTCGGAACTGGTGTAAAACTGTTGGTCCCAATCAGTGAGTATAAAACTAGAAAGCGCACAGCTCACTGGTTTTGAGAAGCTCTTCACAATTCTTTCATGGGATGTAATGGCAGACCATTTATTTATTCATTTATAAATCAACTACGGATTCTATGTTCGATACCACTTAATTCGATAACTTTTAGCTATTACCAATACAGATGATATCGTCTATCTTTAACTGACATTTAAGCTTACATTTAACTAGTATTAAAGCTTAGCTTTGACTAGTATAGAAGCTTAGTTTTAACGCGTTTTAAAGCTTAGCTTCAACTAGTATAAAAGCGTAGTTTTAACATGTATTAAAGCCTAACTTTAACTAGTGTAAAAGCTTGATTTTAACGCGTATTAGATCTTAACTTTAACTTAAAGCTTAGTTTTAACGCGTATTAAAGCTTAGCCTTAAGGCCGGGGCCACACTGGCGTTTTGTTGTCGCGCGTTTCAAGAGCTTTCGTAGAAGTATACACAATCAACGTATACAACTCAACGTTGAGCTTTTTTTTGCGTTAGAGCTTTGGAAAACGCGCGAAAAGAAAACGCCAGTGTGGCCCCGGCCTAACTGGTATTAAATCGTATCTTTAACTAGTAGTTAAGCTTTATTTTAACTAGTAGTTAAGCTTTCTTTTAACTAGTATTAGAGCTTTATTTTAACTAGTGTTAAAGCTTAGCTTTAGCACGTATTAAAACTTAGCTTTAACACGTACTAAAGCTTAGCTTTAACACGTATTAAAGCTTATCTTTAACACATATTGAAGCTTAGCTTTAAATGGAATAAAAGCTTAGTTTTAACGCGTATTAAAGCTTAGCTTTAACTACTATTATATCTTACCTCTAACTAGTAGTAAAGCTTTGTTTGAACTAGTATTAAAGCTTAGCTTTAACTCGTATTAAGGTTACGCTTTGACTAATATTTAGCTTTAGCTTCAACTAGATTAACGTCGTTTATTTCACTATCTTTAAATCCTGTCTGTAACTAGCATTAAAGCCTAGTTTTAACCATCATTAAACCCTAGTTGTAACTAGTATCACAACTTAGATTTAACTAGTGTTATAGCTTTGCCTTTAAAACTTGTATTAAAGCTTAGTTTTATTTAGCATTAAAGCCTAGTTTTAGCTAGCATTAAGACTTAGCTTTAGCTGGGATTAAAGCTTAGATTTAACTTCTATAACAGTTTAGCGGTTTAAACTTGTATTAAAGCGTAAGTTTAATTAGCATTAAAGCCTAGCTTAAATAGCATTAAAGCAAACTAGTATCAATTGTTAGCTTTTTTACCAGCATTATAGCATAGCTGTAATTAGCATTAAATCTTAGCTTTAACTAGCACTAAAGCTTAGTTTTTTAACTAGCATTAAAACCTAGCTTTAATGAGATTTAACTAATATTAAAGCTTAGATTTAACTAAAATTGAAATTTATCCTTAACAAATATTAAAGCGTAGCTTTAACTAATATTAAAGCTTAGCTTTAACTACCACTAAGTCTTAGTTTTTTTTAGCTTTCATCATTGGTATTAAAACTTAGCTTTAACTAGCATTCAGTCTTTGTTGTGACTAGTATTAAAGCTTGGATTTAACTAGTATTATAGTTTAGCTTTAAGTGGTATTAAAGATTAGCATTTTAACTGGCATTAACGCTTAGCTTTGACTAACATTAAAACTTTTCTTTAACTAGTAGTATAGCTATAGCTAACTAACATTCGAGTCTAGCTTTAACTTGTATTTGAGCTTAGCTTTTTAACTGGTATCAAAGTTTAGCCTTAACTAGCGTTAAAGCTCAGATTTAACTAGTATTGAAGCTCAGATAAAGTATAAAAATGTAACTTTAACATGTATTAAAAATTTGCTTTAACTGGCATTAAAGCTTTGCTGTAACTATTATTAAAGCTTAGCTGGTGTTAAAGCTAAGGTCGGGGCTACACTGGCGTTTTCAAAAGCTTTCGTAGAAGTATACACAATCAACGTATACAACTCAACGGTGAGCTTTTTTTCGCGTTAGAGCTTTTGAAAACGCGCGACAAGAAAACGCCAGTGTGGCCCCGGCCTTAGCTTTAACCTGGCGTTAAAGCTTAGCTTTAACCTGGCGTTAAAGCTTAACTTTAAATTGGCGTTAAAGCTCAACAGTAAACTGGTGTTGAAGCATAGCTTTATGCTGGTGTTAAAGCTTAACTTTAAACTAATGTTAAGGGTTAGCTTTTTTCCTTGTGTTAAAGCTTAGCTTTAAACTTTTGTTAAAGTTTAGCTTTAAACTGTTGTTAAAGCTTAGCTTTATACTGGTGTTGAAGCTTAACTTTAAACTAATGTTAAAGAATAGCTTTAACCTTGTGTTAAATCTTAGCTTTAAACTTTTGTTAAAGTTTAGCTTTAAACTGTTGTTAAAGCATAGCTTTATACTGGTGTTGAAGGTTAGATTTCCGCTATTCTACACAGTGTTTCTTTAAATTATAGCTACCAAATAGTTTAATTTAGAACAAAAAATATAGGAAACTATACAAAACAACAATAGAAACAATAGGGTTTCTACGGACCATCTTTAGGTGATCAGTGATATCAATCTGAAACTGGGGTTGAAATGGGAACAAAAAATTACAATTGGATTTCTTGTAGAATTGTTTTCTTTAGAAGTCACATTTTATAATAGTTGTGGGACATACGCCGCTACAGGGTGCCTCTGCTCACGAAGTGTTTTATAGAGAGAGGGAGAGAGCGTCGGCCTTCTTCCAATGGATGCTACAATTTGTTTGTTATTTCAGCAAATGTACTACCATAACAACATACATATTACAAGGTTGATAAAATACCTGACATATTCAGGTTTAATTGTCTTAGATCCGAGTTATCTTTAAAGTTGTAATTTCCTTTAAGGCTAAGAGATCATGTTTTCTCCGGTTAGTGAAATGAAAAAAAATATATATTCCGCGGGTGGGATTCGAACTCACATCCGCTGGACGATCGTTTCGATGTTTATGAATCACCATCTTCAGCAGACTCTAGCCCGTTAAGCCACTGCGGTTTGCTGTTAGAGAAACGACAAACTTATGGTTGTTGAAATAGCAAATTTGTTTGCTTTCCCCTTTTCACTAGACTTTTCTGTTGTGTTTGCTAACACATTTTTTTTGAGTGTACCCATGTCGGTTTCAGAGATCTTCGATTTTTATCAATAATAAGGTATAACCAGACAGGGTGATTCATATTTTATTATTTTTGATTGCATCGGTTTTGAAAGTTTTAAAAGCAGCTGCTTTTAGGGAAATATTTGTTTTGAAATCTGGAATTCCAGCTAGCATAAGTAAGGCTTTAAGGATGTATAGTAAAGGTAGCATGAAATTACAGGGTGACTCTGCTAAAAGGGCTGTAACATAACTGCTTACAATGAGCGGGACTAGGGAGCAGCAATTTCTGGAGATTTTAATGTGGACATGTAGATCTTGAGGTGCGAGTGGAATTTTCAAATTACTAAAATGTTTTAGAGGTGAAGTTTAGAATTCCGAGTGTAAAGTACAGGCCTTTACACTCAAAGAATATCGAGACTTATGACAAGTTTATACAATCCATAGTGATTTAGATTAGAATCGACGATTTTTTTTTGATTTTCAAGAACTGTATTACTAATTTTAATAGCTGTAACAATCTTAAGCTGTAAAAAGGTTATTCTTTGTCTTTCTTAACGATGCATTCGAAATGAACCTTTGCCTGACTTTTGCGCAGCAACATCAGCTTCTTTTTCGAACAACATCAAATCAAAACAAAAACATCTTGTTGACTCTCTGCTGTGGACGGCACATGACAGACTTAAGACCCTCTACCTCTCCCCCAACCCCCTTGGACCGCAGACACCTTCTAACTTACATATTTATAATACATATACTAGATAACATTGAAAAGAAATCCCATGATAAAAAAGATCGTGACTAGAACGAATGTATAAGAATAGACTTTTTAAGTAACCTAAGTAAAAACAAACAAAACAAAAAAAAAAATGGCGCTGCAAAGGGAAGTCATATAAGAAGAAGAAATCTTACCATAACCTATAAAAGAAAAGAAGAAAACAAAACAAAAATATATGTATCATCTTAAATTAAATTATTATTATTATTATAATTCTAATTGCAAATTATATTAAAGAAAATAACAAAGGAAAATATTCTATTATGATTATATCAACTAATTATGATTATGATTATTAATTACAATTTTTAATTCGTATTATTATTATTATTAATGCTACATTATATATAAATTTATAAAAGAATTAACAACAATTAAACAAAGAAATAAATGTGTGTAATAATTTTTATTAAATTATACATAAAAAGAAAAATATGTGGAAACATAAAGAAACTAACAAAAAAAAACTACTAAAAACCAAAAAATAAACTCGCATTTTATTGTTTCAATTAAAAACAAAACGATAACGAATCAATGATCAAATACAAAATACATAATTTAATCTCAATTACAAAAAAAAAATTTAAATAAATTATTAATATGTGAAACGCCCTGTAGTTGAAAGAAGCAGAAGAGATAAGATGATCGTAGAGATAATAAGAGAAGAAGAAAGATAATGGGAGAGAAAGAGATAATTAAATAAAAATGAGAAGACCACATAGTAATACAGAATAGAAATAAGAAAATAAAGTAAAAGAGAAAGTTGTTAACATCGAAAATTAGATTGTACGAAACACCCGGTTGTTCACAAAAATCTAGTTCCCAGATTTTGTAGAACGTGCTACACCTTTTCACGAAACAGTACTTACAAAAAGAAAAGGTTACCTCAAAGCGAATTATAGCAATCACCCTGTAATATGTAAAAACAAATCGTTCCAAAGAATTAGAAAAAAACTGTCAATATTAGGTTTGTGCTCATAAGGTAAAACGACTTATGTGCCAATTCCGTTCATTTAAGAACTGTATTTAAGAACTTCTGTTACTCAATAACTAAGAACTTTTGTTACTCAATAGTATAACCCAAATATCTCAACAGATCACATGGCATAATATTCACTACACCCTGTTGAAATGTCAGTAAGCGTTATTTGATTTCAGTGTTACCAACTCTCGGCTTTTGTGTTTTGTAGTTTCAAAAATCAATGCACACAATATTCTGCAAAATTCTATGTCTACCTACTCTCCCCAGTAAATAAAATGTTTTTTCTAAGATATAAGACAGGAAATTTTGGTCTTAGGAAAAATTTACTGGTAGACACACTGTAATTACTACATCTTAAAGAAATTGTGTCATTCTATTGTTTGCAACAACATACATGCAGATCAAGTAAAGTAGTATTATATTCACTACACCCTGTTGTAATGCCAAAAAAACAATGCTAGATTTCAGTGTTGCCAACTCTCAGCTTTTGTATTTTGTAATTTATAAAATCAAAAAATCAATTCAAACAATACTCTGAAAAATTCTGTCAATTTATCAGCAGGGAAAAAAGTTTTTTCTACACAGGAAGACTGAGAATTTAGTTCTTAAAGAAAAATGTCTGCTAGACACTCGTAATTAACAGTTCATTAAGGTATAGTGTCATTCGATTTTCTGCAGCAACATACATGCAGATCAAGTAAAGTAGTATTATATTCACTACACCCTGTTGTAATGCCAACAAACAATGCTATATTCCAGTGTTGCCAACTCTCAGCTTTTGTATTTTGTAATTTATAAAATCAAAAAATCAATTCAAACAATACTCTGAAAAATTCTGTCAATTTATCAGCAGGGAAAAAAGTATTTTTCTACACAGGAAGACTGAGAATTTAGTTCTTAAAGAAAAATGTCTGCTAGACACTCGTAATTAACAGTTCATTAAGATATAGTGTCATTCGATTTTCTGCAGTAACAGGCATCCAGATCAAGTGACTTACATTCACTACACCCTGTTGTAATGCCAACAAACAATGCTGGATTTCAGTATTGCCAACTCTCAGCTTTTGTAGTTTGTAATTTCAAAAATCTATTCACATAATATTCTGCAAAATTCTATGTCAATCTAACAGCAGGTAAAATAATGTTCTTTCTAAACAGGAAGACTGGGAATTTAGTTCTCAAAGACAAGTTTCTGCCAGACACCCTGTAATTAATAGTTCTTTAAAGTCTAGTGTCATTCGATTCATTGTGGCGACATGCATGTAGATCAACTGGCATTACATTCACTACACCCTGTTGCAATGTCAGCACACAATGCTAGATTTCAGTATTGCCAACTCTCAGCTTTTGCATTTTGTACTTTCAGTAATCTATGCAAACAATATTCTGCAAAATTTTATGGCATTCTATCAGCAGGAAAAGTAATGTTATTTCTAAGCAAGAAGACTGTGAATTTAGTTCTTCAATGTTTGCCTGACACCCTATAATTAACAATTCTTAAAGGTGTACTACCAGTCGATTATTTGAAGCAACATGCATGCAGTTTAAATGACATTACATTCACTACACCCTGTTGTAATGCCAGCAAACAATATTAGATTTCAGTGTTACCATTTATACTTTCAAAAATTAATGCAAACAATGCTCTTCAAAATTCTATGTCAATCTATCAGCAGGAAAAAAATGTTTTTTCTAACCAGGAAGATTGGGAATTTAGTTTTTAAAGAAAAATGTCTGTAAGACACCCTGTTATTAACAGTTCTTTAAGGTATAGTGTCATTCGATTTTTTGCAGCTACATGTATGCACATCAAGTGACATTATATATGTAGGTTTTTTTCAGTGTAGCTATAAGGCTAAGGCTTTTGTCCTATCGTTATAGTACCGGGATAACATTAGAGATTTCAAATGATAAAGTTTGATCAACCCTATTTTAAACCGCTTCTCCTGGAAGTGAAAAAGAGAACACCTCCGAAATAGGAAAATTTTAATAGGTTAGGCTGAAATGGTGTTGTAGAATCATTGGTGTTTAACCTAATGAACCATTTCTGGTCAGCCTGCATGTACTTCATCAGGTTTAGACATTGTTCGTACTGCAATCGAAATCTCTTAATTTCAGGTTTCAAGTGAAAGAATAGCTGATTTTTCCATTTGAAAACAGACGTTTCACTAAAACAAAGAACAGCTGATTTTTCTTTGCAAAACAGATGTTTCACTAAACGAAAGAACAGTAAGTGAAATATCAGCTGATTTTTCTATGCGAAAAGAAGCCTCAAGCATTCAGTAAAAGAAGCCTCGAAACAAGAGATTTCAACTGCAGGGCGAACAGGGCCTTAAAAAATTGCATTCTACTTATTCCTCTATATATTTTTTTAAAAAACGTTTATTGACTCACAGGGTGTCTGCAGGTCTCCGCACAGGGTGTTGCTTATTTAAAAATGCAAATAATTTTATACGTTTCTATTAGAATTCTAATTAAAATAAAACGAATTCAATATCAGTTCCTTAAAATGGAAATTCAATCAATTGGGGTTATAAAGTACCTAAAAGATTACAGGGTATTATGTTTTTTCCTAGAGCAAAGTTATACAATAATTAACCATTTAACCGAAAAAGGAAACAGATAATCTTCTTCAAGTTTAGACGTTGTTCGTACTCCAATTGAAATCTCGGAATTCCAGGTTTCAAAAGAAACAACAGCTGATTTTTGTATGCAAAAACAGATGTTTCACTAAATGAAAGAACAGCAAGTGAAGGAACAGCTGATTTTTCTATGTTAAACAGATATTTCACTAAAAGAAGCCTCGAAACAAGAGATTTCAATTGCAGGGCGAAAAGGGACTTACAAAATTGCATGATACTTATTCGTTTATATTTTTTTTTAAATACGTTTATTAACTCACAGGGTGTACGGTTGTCTCCACACAGGGTGTTGCTTATTTAAAAATGTGAATAATTTTTTACTTTTCTATTAGAATTCTAATTAAAATAAAACGAATTCAATATCAGTTCCTTAAAATAGACATTAGACATTCTTATACATTAACAAGAAATTCAATCCATTGGGATTATGAAGTACCTAAAAGATCACAGGGTGTCATGTTTTTTTCTAGACAAAAGTTATACAACAATGGGTGTGTCAAAGATGAAGCAAAACTTTAATTGAATTTAGTGCTAGGTCAATTATTCCAATGATACCAGTTGTAGGTTTTGAGATAGATGATATGTAAATTGGAATAACAGGGTGTTATAGTAAATACCAATATATTGGGTGATCGAAGTTTGCTATTATTGAGAAAATGCCGTAAAACTAGGTTTCATGAAAAAAAAACAATAATTAGAGATAATACGATTTTATTCCTCAACATCTATGTGGGTGCGTGTATACTGGCAGACTTATAATAAAATACATATAACCTATCTAGATGATATTTAGACTCTTATGAACGGGCTATAGAGCTAAAACTTTAGACTTCACCACATGTCAATTATTTAAGGTAAAGCTAGGCTATAGAAGTTTACAGGTTTACATTAATTGATACGAGAATTCAATACCTTTGTTAGGCTTTTAATAGGAAAAACCTTGGCCACGTGAGTAATACATATAATATTCGCGGGTGTTCTGCATTTCACTTTCATCGATTTAAATTCATTGTAAATTCAAAAATACGTTTCACTAAAAACACGTTGCAGAAAATGATGGATTTTTAGAACAAGATAATCGGTATGTGGCACAAAACAAGTTCCATTGAAACTGATTCTACAACCCCAATTCCATTTTTCTCGAAAGTGGAATACAGAACAACCCCGATAGACAGCTGACTATAAGTTTTTAGAAGCTTGTGCACTTTTAGGTTATTTTAGGTTACAGGTTTTCAAAATTATATGGACTGGATGACAATTGAAATTTATGGTGGGTAACGAATTGGAAATATCTTGGACATGTGAGTACAATGTGATAATGTTCTAGGCTATTCAGATTGTAATCGGTTCATTTTCAGGCAAAACGATTGAGACTTGCTACGACATTGAAGGTAAGTGCATTTGGGAGAGATCTCAAACACATTTACACTATATACCTAATAAGGCGGAAGATGTGACGCATGTGGCAGGAACACGAAGTGGACTAGGTAAGGGATTTAAAGATCATATGTTTCAAAAACTATCCAGGGTCTAGGGGAAAGTAAGGTATTTGCAAGTTAAGCAAGAACGCGCGCGAGAGAGAGAGAGAGAGTTAGAAAGAGTACGATCTATATACCGACATCTTAGGGTAGAAAAAGTAATGAATAGGGTGCATCGACTAGTGGTAATAATAACTAGCAACAGGGTGCAGACTGCGAGAGAGAGAGAGATAGATAGAGTACGATCTATACACCGACATCTTAGGTTAGAAAAAATAACGCATAGGGTGCATCGAGTAGTGATAATAATAACTGTCAACAGGGTTAATCGATTAAGGAATAATAACTAGCAACAGGGTGCATAGAAAGAGAACGATCTATACACCGACATCTCTGGGTAGAAAAATTAATGCATAGGGTGCATCGAGTAGTAAATAATAACTAGCAACAAGGTGCATCGATTAAGGAATAATAACTAGCAACAGGTTGCATCCTGCGAGAGAGAGAGAGATAGAAAGAGTACGATCTATACACCGACATCTGAGGGTAGATCAAGTAATGAATAGGGTGCATCGAGTAGTGAATCATAACTAGCAACAGGGTGCATGGAGTCAGAAATAATAACTAGCAACAGGGTGCATCCAGGAAAGTATACTATCTCCCAATTTTTATTTTCATCATGCTGCAGACAAATACTAGATTTGAAAAGTTAGTTTTAACAAAAGCGATAGTTTTTGTACTGAAACACAGCTGGTATGGAGAAAATTTTGATTTCGTGACAGCATAATTAAAGTATTAGACAAATTGATAAAATGTCGCTTTCAGAATTTAGCTAAAATTGTACCCAAGCACGGTGAAAATTATTCTAAGACAATAACAAACTTTCAAATCGCCTTGAGCTCTAATTGCCAGCCTGAGCTGTACCCTTACCTCCTAAAATTTCACAGCTTTGTATTTTGTAAAGATATTTGTTTATGCTCTTCAAAAAATAATTAATGGTTTTCAAGAGAGTAATAATGCATGACACCCTGTGTATAGTATAAAATTAAATTGGACATTTGTTTCAACTATAGATTTTGAGCTTACAACGAATTTACTATTCACTTTATATCTCAGACTTACAATTAGAATAATACTGAGGATTATTTCACTATAATATATTTGGGGACACCCTGTTACGTTCAGTATAACAGTTCAGTTTAGTCCAGAACCATTCCGAAGCCACCTATTAACATCGAAATTAATTAAGTAATTGAATTGGCGTTAAGTCTACTACTGCAATCATTATGCATTTGGAGAGTTCCAGTAAATTAACAGTTGATTATTGTATTGAAGTCTTTAGAAGTGTTTTTCTTTATTCTTGTACAAAATCGTTGGCGTGAAAAAAATTGAGCAACACCAATTTGTCTCGCTGCGATATGGGAGTCAGCTAACATATCAGTGTTCACGTCCATGTTTTTCTCTGTTATAAAGATGTTTAACACTAAAACTATTTTTTTAAGAAATGTCATATGAGTTGACAACATTGATCATGTGTTGCTACGAAATGATTGATCGTCAAATTTTCCTAGGAACATTAAAATGTTGCCAGGTACATGTTGCTGATATTTCGTGCCATAAACACGTGCGAAAGTATTTCGTCGCTATAGCTGTGAAATAAGATCGTTGACGAGAAAAGAATTTTGCAACATCAATTCGTATCGCTGACATATGGGTCAGCAACATATCAGTGTAAACGACTATAATTATCTCTGTTTAAAAGGTTTTTTTACACTAAAAATCTTTTTTAAAAAAATTCTTCCTACAAAATGATTGGTCGTATATTTTTTCTAGGGACATGAAAATTTTGCCAGATACATGTTGCTGTTATTTCGTGCAATCAATACGCTTCTTTTACACTAAAAAACTGTGTAAACTGTTACAAAAAAAATTGCATAGAATTGATTATTTCTTTCTTCAAAATGACTGGTTGCCACACTTTTCCTGGGAACATTAAAATGTTGCCAGATACATTTTGAAGATATTTCGTGAAAACAGTAGGAGTTTTTTACAGTAAAAAACTGATTTTTACAAATTGCATATCATTGTTTATTTCTTTATACAAAATGACTGGTTGCCACATTTTTCTTGGGAACATGAAAATGTTGCCAGATACATGTTGCTGATATTTCGTGCAAATAATACGCTTCTTTCCTAATAAAAACTGTGTTTTAAAAAAAAATTGCATAGCATTGATTATTTCTTTCTTCAAATTGACTTGTCACATTTTTCCTAGGAACATTGAAATGTTGCCAGATACATGTTGCTGTTATTTCGTGCAAACAATAAGTGTTTTTTACACTAAAAAAATTGTTTTTTAAATTGCACAGCATTGATTATTTCTTTCTGCAAAATGACTGGTTGCCACATTTTTCCTGGGAACATGAAAATTTTGCCAGATATATGTTGCTGATATTTCTTGCAAACAATAGGTGTTTTTTACACTAAAAAACTGTTTTTTAAAATTGCACAGCATTTCTTCAAATTGACTTGTAGTGACTTTTGATTGAAATGTTGCCAGATACATGTTGCTGATATTTCGTGCAAATAATACGCTTCTTTCTAATAAAAAACTGTTTTAAAAAAAAAATGCATAGCACTGATTATTTCTTTCTTCAAAATAACTTGTCGTTACATTTTTCCTAGGAACATGAAAATGTTGCCAGATACATGTTGCTGATATTTTGTGCAAACAATATCTACGCTTATTTTACACTAAAAAACTGTGTTTTTTTTAAATTGCATAGTATTGATTCTTTCTTTCTTCAAACTGACTGTTTGTCATATTTTTCCTAGGAACATTGAAATGTTTCCAGATACATGTTTCTGTAATTTCGTGCTAACAATAGCTGTTTTTTACACAAAAAAACCGTGTGTTTTTTTTTGAAAATTGCCAGCATTGATTATTTCTTTCTTCAAATTGACTTGTTGTGACATTTTTCCTAGGAACATTGAAATGTTGCCAGATACATGTTGCTGAACATATCAGAGTAGACTACTATATTTACATCTGTTAAGGGATTTTTTCACTAAAAATCAATTTTTTTTTTGTAAAAAATTCATTGAGTTGACGGGATTGATTATTTGTTTCTACAAAATGTCTGGTCGCCATGTTTTTCCTGGGAACATGAAAATGTTGCCAGCTACATATTGCTGATATTCAAACAACTTGGTACTGTATGGAATTTTTGTAAAATTTATCGTGAAATATTGATCATACTATGGGTCTTTATAGGGAAAACTGAAATCCCAATTATAAAGTTGTAGTATAATATTATATGAATAATATTTTATTGACAGTTTTCGTATGTTGTTTTAAAGTAGTACTTCTTTTTGAAAAGGTGAATGAATATAAATGATACAAAAACAGTCGATTTCAAGTTCAGTTCATTTCAAGTTCAATTCATTTTAAGATCAGTTCATTTCAATGCAAATGTGATTCCTTTCAGAATGAAAGAACATTCTTATAGCGGGGATCTTTTTCACTTGTCCAATTTTAAAGTAAAACAAAGAGAATAATAACCCAGTAGCGGTTTTGTCATTGATTGCTCCAAAAATACTTAGCCTAAATTCATGCAAGGCAGCTGTTTTTTATTGTGAAACCAAAATAAAATCCAATATTTGAAATCAAAGGCAAATTTCAATCAATTGCTACATTACTTTTTGTTGAAATGTAATGCAGAGGGGGCTCGTGGCGTAATATGGGAAGCACGTTAGCCAATACAAACAATACATTACCCACTAGTTGTAGGTAATGCGGAGAGAAGGAATATATTTCATTTTGTGTTACAAAAGTTCAAGTTCAGAGTTACCAAAGTTCAATTCATTTTTTTGAGCGATATGACGCAGTTACATGAATGTATTATGAATCAGCATTTTTCGTCTTTTTCGAAATTTTCTTCTGCCTCTCTGTGTGTTTTTATTTGTCTTTTTTTATCTCTTTCTCTCTCTTTCTCTCTTTTTCTCTAATTTTAGCTTCATTACATGTTTAGCGTTGATCCCATTTTAACATTTACATTAACTTAAAAGATACTTGTGCTCATAGTTGTTCATAACAATACGATACACTGAAAGAAATTTACTAAACAATATTTATATATATATATACTATACTATATATAGAGAATAAAGATCATAAATGATATTCATATACATACATAAATACATACATACCACAGCAAAAATGTGTTTTAAGCAGATCCTAACATTAAATAAATTTTAAAATTATTTGTAATCTATTTATTAAGAGACAATGAGAGTATATAATAGAATATATATAGACAGATATTGAAGATATATAATTGTGAACGATATAAAATATATTCATATATATCTATATATAAATATATTTATGATAATAGAAAACAGAGTAAAGATTTAAATGGGCTAAACCTAAAAACACCAAATTTATAATTATATAATTATATACAGACATTCAAATATATAAATAAAACTTATATATATATATATATATGAAAACGAAAGATTTCCCCTTTTTTTAATAAAGATATATTAGAGAAATTTATTAAGAGTCTACATGAAAAGAAGCCAAGGCGCATATAAAGAATATTAACAAACAGATTCATATAGATATATATATATAAAAAATATAAAAAAAAGTAAAGAAATTATAAAGTTTATAAAGAAAGAAAAGTAAAAAAATAACAGAATATTTATTAATATTTATATATATTTAATTAAAATTATATTAAATTTAAGTAAACTTAATTAAATGTAAGAAAAAACAACAAAAATCATACATATAATAACATTAATATCGAATGGCAATATTCGTAGAGGTTGAGTTAAATAACGTACATACAAAACTTAAAGAAAAAATACACTTGAAAAAATAAGATAGAAATACAACAAAAGATACCAAATTGTGTAAGAGGAAAAGTCATCTTAACATCAAAGACACCCCAACATCAAAGAAATCCTAAAACACATAAACCAAACCAAGAAATCCATTTGCTTTAACATCAACACAGCAAAACACAAAAAAGAGAAAACAAAACATTCACCCTAAAAAAAAAAACATCATACAACAGGGTAACCCTTAACTGGGATTAAGAACAAAGAAAACAAAAATATAAAATCAATTATACATGACATATTTCATATTACATACATAAATCATATACTATATATGTACATAAGCATATTTGTAGTTGGGTGCTTGTTGTTTATCAGTCCAAAATTTTAGTTAATTCACAGATTTGTAAGGAGACTCTTAATTATATCCAGAAGGTCTAGGTTTTTCATGCAAGAAGTGACAATTAGAGGCAGTCCTATTGAAAGGATCCGTAATCTGTGGTTTAAATTCCTCTTTATCACCTGCAAAAAAACTGCTTCCAAGGGAGTACAAAAACCAGCACTCCCACTTATCTTAGGTCTTAAACCCCTGTCGAAACCTGCAATCTAAAATTATTAAAAAACACCAAAAATATTGTCGTCCAAAACTTAAGTAGTATCCGCGTAATGCTATTTTAAATCTAAATGCTTCCCTACAATGCCATGTCCATATTAAATTCACCACAGTTACCACAGTTTTTCTTGGGTGTTTTTAGCCACTTACGGTGTTTATTGTTGTTATTATTTAAAAATTACCAAAAGGTTTTACTATCATAACACAAATACTACCTGCGAAATTATAGCTGAACATTAACTGCTTCCCTGCCATGCCATGTCCATATTAAATTCACCACAGTTAATGCAGTTTTTCTTAGGTGTTTTTAGCCACTTATGGTGTTTCAAAGAACTTCGGTAACGGGCATTGATATTACTTAAAGATGGCCACAACATTTTACTGTCATAACACAAATACTACCTGCGAAATGGTAGGTGAAAATTAATTGCTTCCCTGCTATGCCATGCCTATGTTAAATTCACCACACTTGATGTAGTTTTCGCAGTATATTTTAAACCACTAAGGTTTCTGTTACGAATTTAAAAAAACCTTAAAGCAGCAGTCACAATGGGAGCGACCATTTTTGATGGTGTTCACAATGGAAGCGACAAAACAGAAAATGCGTTTTGGAACATAAACAGCTGATTGCCAAAAGAGATAATTATTTCTGTTTTTTGGGCAAAGTTTGAAAATATTTTTCAAGTAATATTATTATAATATTCAATAAATAATATTATAATATTCAATAAATGAAAAAGTTTCCACTTCGTTCATATTGAATGAGTATAACACCGTAAAATACACAATAATAAACACAACGATTGTAAACACAGAGCCAAACACAGAGACTTGTCATTTCATTGTTTACATTTAATAACATATGTAAGGAAAATTCGAAAAAGCGACATCTGTATGTCAATGTTGTACCTTTTTTCGAACAAAATGGTTGCTGTAGTTGAAGTAGACCAACTTCAGCGTCAAATGGCAGCGACATTTTTGGTGACAAAACTGAAAGGCACTTATGTGAAATGTTGTGAGAAAGAGCGAGATGGCATGAAAACAGAAATGGTCGCTCCCATTGTGACTGCTGCTTAAAGCCGGAATCACAATGCAAGCAACATTTTCAATTGGCGTTCGCAATGTAAGCAACAGTTTACTTTGAATCTAGACGTTTCAATATATCAAGGCAACAATAAAATATATTTTGCTTTCGTGTCCTGGTTAACACAAATGTATGTCAAGAATAAAAGTAAGCCAGAAATTACAAACAACCAAATACATTTGTAATGAACAGAAGATAAAGCAAATAATTTAAGTTGTTCTTGTAACACAACCTCTATTAGTTGCATCATGATTTAAATGTCATAAATGTCACATCCAGATTTGCATTTTGAATATTTAAAAATGTTACTGAATTTAAACATATTTGCTATTAAAAGATTCTACGGATAAAATTACGTTTTAAAATGCATCGTTTAACACAAATGGTTTCCATTTACACTGATATTTTTAAGTTTGAAAATGAAATTCAAAGTACAGCGTTTTTGTTTTCGTGTCAAAGTTAACACAAATGCATGTCAAGAATAAAAGTAAGCCAGAAATTACAGAAACTAAATACATTTGAATTTGATTCTTCATGTGATGAACAGAAGGAAAAGCAAATAATTTAAGTTGTTCTTATAACACAACCTCTATTAGTTGCATCATGATTCAAATGTCACATCCAGGTTTGTCTTTGAATATTAAAAAATTGTAATGTATATAAACATATTTGCTATTAAAAGATTCTACGGATAAAATTACGTTTTATAATGCATCTTTTAACATATATGGTTTCGATTGTCATTGATGTTTTTAAGTTTGAAAATGAAATTCGAAGTAAAGCGCCATCTACCGCTTAATAGCATAATATTTATTCGACCCAATCCCACGGGATGTGATGGGAAACCATTTTTTTGCCATTGCAATTGTTAGGTTAGGTTAGATTGGAGTTGCAGCCTGCATGCCAAACCCTCTTAAACCCTGTGGTCCATTGTCAGACCACAGGGATGCTAACATGAAACAAAATTTCGAACTCCCCAAGAAATGTTAGCCTAGTGTAGCCTGTCGCCCTTTAGAAAGAGCATAGACACAGAATGTGTTGTTTTGACTCCACCGCCACCTCCTCTTCTCCATCACAGTTTCTGCAATAGTCACTTCTCAAGATTTTCAGTCTCTGTGCGTGTCGTCGAATGAGACAGTGACCCGTGATGACAGACTCAATAAGTGAGGCGTCCGGTGTTGATAACAATAACAGGACGTTAGTACATTTCAAGTCAAGACGGTGCCACATAAGCTTGGAATTTACACAGTTTCCTACAAGTAACCACCTATCGTTAGTTGTCGTAAGGGCACAATTCCTCGAGAAAGTCTTTCAAGTTGCTACAGGCATGTCCACATGTTCCAATTCCCCTGGAGCATGTAAGGTAGTCTCTAGTCTGGCAAGTTCATCTGCTTTGTAGTTCTCTCTGTGACCCGTCACCAAAATAGGGGGAATATTAAACTGTCCAGCCATCTCATTAAGAGATCTACGACAGTCGAGGGCAGTTCTCGTATTCAGGAAGAAAATTAAACTGTCCAGCCATCTCATTAAGAGATCTACGACAGTCGAGGGCAGTTCTCGTATTCAGGAAGACAGTTTGTGACCCTGTAACCCATCACCCAAATAAGATACATATTAAACTATTTAGTCATCTCATTAACAGAGTTGACACAATCGAGGACAGTTCTCGGATTCAGGAAGACAGACTCCAGGGACTTGATGGCAGCTTGACTAGCAGAGAAAATATTGATTTCGACCTTAGTAGACACTAGAGTGATCAGGCAGTCTTTTCGCAATGAATATCCCTAGGGTCCTTAGAAAATACACCAAAACCTACTTTATCGTCAAATTTTTAACCATCTGTATATACGTCTACGAATCTCCTATGTCCAGGGCTACGACCAATCCATTCTGCTCTATTAGGTACAATAGTGTGCATCTTGTGATAGGGTGATAAATTTTGCGTGTGCATCTTGTGATAGGGTGATAAATTTGTATCTTAAATTACGTATTGTAGGTTCCTTCCGGTCCTGCCTTTTCGAGATATGTGTAGAAAAGTTTGTCTCACGTAAGATTGTAGCAGATTGCTGAAAATCGTCCCGTGGCTATATTGACTTTTGATCCATGGCAAAAGAAGTCATAGGCGGAATACTGACGTTGCCATCATATAGTTGAAACAGAATCTACTGTTAGCAGGTGAAATATAACCTCCATGCCCTCGGTAGGCATTCTGCCATATTCTAGGCCTTTGTCAACAGACTTGCCTAAGTGGATTTGTCCATCTCCTACCACCAAACGACAATGCCGTAAAGCAATACCGGCCGCTCAGTGTACCTATTCATATCCAATTAACAATTTTCGGTGATAGACTCTAACTAGCTCCGATGAACATTTTATGCACGAATATAGGAACACTTTGGCTTTACAGATCAACTCCATAGTATTAGACTGAAGCTGAGATTTCTGTCGAGAATGACGTCTTCATATTTTGCGTTATCCTTCAGGCAAATTTCCATACCACTTGGCTCAATATCCGGAACCTTCTGGTTTCTGATAATGAGTAAGAGCTGGGGTTTCTTGGGACTTACTCCCTACCCATCTCTGTGGTTCAGTTAGAGATTCTCCGGCTAAAGCCCTGTAACACATCTCTTCACATGGAGGAGTATTTGCCAGTGTACTGAAATCGTCAGGTAGTCTGCATAAGTTCAATATGACATTTACTAGACATTCGAATACATAAAAAATGTGATTTCTGAGGATGGCAATAGATTTGCCTAGAGGGCCTCAGAAAACCCATTTGTGTTATTTTGTATGAATCCACAAATTTTTCTAAATCTCAAGTTCCGTGAATTCATCCACCCGCATTCGGATATTTAAACATATTTTCGTTTTCAAAATTGGCCTAGGAAAGCACTTCGGATTTATTTTGTATGTAAAACTCAACGCTTGCCTGAAGAGATCCGGGATTAATCTACAACCTTTTTTGACCAACATTCAGGGAATGTCCTCTATAAATGCAGTGCATTGCATTAGACTTAGGAAAATGGGATGGGAGTAGGGGGAAAGAGAGAGAAGGAAGTACTTGTACTATATAGCTGCTCAACCTAAGGTTAAGATGTTAGATTCGGGAGTGCCTGAAATCTATGTGGCAACTAATATCTTGTCTAGTTTTTCTGAACAATCGACAATAATATCAAATTTTATAGATTTTGAAAAGATCATTTTTGTCAGGTGATATATAAGATCTCCAATTTAAACTAAACACGAAAAAGGTTATAAAAGAAAGGATTCTTCAATACCCTGACACAATCCGCTGATTCGAATATTATAGATCCCTTCTACAGGACAACAAAGAAATGCCTTAATACATACAAAAATTAGACAACCATGGCCAAATCCAGAGACGAGTTACAAATCTCTAAATTAATCAAGACCATTCAGACTGTTTAAGGTCTTCGACTGTCAAACAACAAACCCTTTTACATTTTACCATCATCTGACGTGCACAGGCCATAAGAAGATCCAAAGGCATCATTTTACATTACAAAAACAAGAGAAAAAAAACTACAAGAAATGAAACGAAATTTATAATGCAATATACAAAATATTATATATGTGTTTAGTATTTTATATACAGCACTTGAATAAGATAAATATATTTAAAAAAATAAATAAATAAGTATTTAAAATAGAAATACATAAATCTATATATATATATATATACAAAGAAATACTATAATACATACATATATATTTAAGTGTGAGATATACACTTAAAGAAATTACATAAAGATTTTTAAAGTCTATTCAATTGATACACAGTAATTTATGGAAAACACAAGTATATCAAAGAAATCATAGTTTTTTTTTTATATAGCAATTCCACATAAACATCATAACATACATACATATAACATTCAATGTGACAGTGACATAATGTAACTAAACGTCAAATCATACATACAATTATCTTAAATTAATAAACAATATTGACAACTATTCAACGAGATTTATATACATAATAGTATAGCATAACATTTATCCAACAGAAATTTATGTATTTATAAATATTTTATTTTTTGAAAACAAACATGAGTCAAATACCAACATAAATCACGAATGCAAGTATAAAAAATTAAAAAAAAATAAGAGTGTGAGTAAAGGGAATGAACTATGTAACAAATATTTCTTTCAGTGCAGAATTTTGGGAGAAATTTCAATATTAACAAAACAGTCTTAAAAAGTAGGCGGAGAAATTTCCCTCAATGTAGCTTTAAAAACTTTAATACAATTTATTTTTTAATAAAAAATAAATTATTTTTTCCATTCAAAAATTAAATTGTTCGAGCGTTTGGTCGGGTTTTCAATTAATTATATTCTTCGATATTTCGCTATTATTAAATTATTTTTTAATACTTTAATATAAATTCTTAATAAATAAATATATTACAAAAAATACTAAACTGTTTACCCAATTTAGTAAAATAGTTACCCTTTACGGGTTTTATCCCAATTTGCGAATTGACACATCATTATAATATTTATTACTCATACGCTCCATAAGCGATCAAAACTAGAATTGATGACTCATACGCACCATGTCGCACCATCTCGTCGTAGGTAATTCCCCGGGCCCGGATGGCATATCTGCACTGGTCTTGAGTAGGTGCTCTTCGACACTGGCGTGTCCACTGCGCAATCTTTTCAACCTTGCATACCGTGCCGGAGTCTTCCCGGCGCTTTGGAAGATTGCTAATGTCCAGCCAATCCCTAAAAAAGGTGATGCAAGTAACCCTGCAAATTACCGCCCAATTGCAATTTGTTCTGCGCTCTCGAAGGTTATGGAGAGCATGGTTAACCACCATCTAGTGAAGTATCTTGAGTCCAATGACCTTCTTAATGATCGGCAGTATGGCTTCCGTAGAATGAGATCTACTGGAGACCTGATGGCGTTCCTTTCGGAACAGTGGAGTCGATCCATCCACCGGCTTGGTGAGAGTAAGGTAGTGGCTCTTGATATTTCCAAGGCCTTTGACAGAGTATGGCACGATGCACTCTTGTCAAAGCTCGCTGCTTTTGGTGTCGGTGATAACTTCACTCGATTTATATGGAGTATTCTCAGAGATCGCACTATACGAGTTGTTGTAGATGGGGTTTCATCCGACGAGCATAAATTGACTGCAGGTGTACCACAGGGTTCTGTTCTTTCTCCTTCTCTTTTTCTTGTTTTCATTGACGATCTCCTGGGTCAGACTGTGAATCCAATCTACTCTTTTGCCGATGACAGTAACCTCTGCCATTCTTATTCATTCGATCGTAGGCCAAGTCTTCAAGAGATTGAAGTCAAATGCCGGACGATGAATGAAACACTCGACCGCGATCTGGTGTCCATTGTTGAATGGGGTCGAAGGAATAGAGTAGATTTTAATGCGAGTAAGACCCAGTGTTGTTTGTTGTCGCATAAACGTATTGCTGACCCAGGTGTGTCGTCATTGTCTATGGACGGTGTGGATATTGATGAATCAGACACTCTTGATGTTTTGGGCATGAAAATACAATGTGATGTCCGTTGGGCAAAACATGTATTTGAAGTGTCGAAAGATGCATTCAAGTGTCTAGGCTTTTTAAAGCGGTGCAAGAAATACTTCACTCCATCTGATCTTCTCAATATCTACACCACCTACATCAGGCCAAAGATGGAGTATAACTCCCATATATGGGCAGGGGCTCCTAGGACTTCTTTGGAGCTTCTCGACCGTGTCCAGAGGAGAGCGACGGTGTTAATAGGGGACAGTAGGGTATCCAACTCTATTGCCTCCCTTGAGCATCGTCGAAATGTGGGTTGCGTGTCACTGTTCTATCGATATTTCCACGGTATGTGTTCCTCGGACATCCGTCAACTTATGCCGGACGTGAGGATATTTAGCCGAAGTACGCGGCTTTCCAGGAACTCTCATCCGTTTTTTATCGAGTGGCCGATTGACCGCACTACACAATATAGAGAAAATTCGTTCTTCAGCCGTACAGTCCGTATGTGGAATAAACTTCCGGCTAGTGTATTTCCCACCAATTGTGACATACAAACATTCAAGGTAAATATCAACAGACACTACTCCCTCTTACCACCCTCTACTACCTCAATTTTCCTTCGCCAACACAATGCACTGCATTTATAGGGGGCATCCCCTGAGTGTTGGTTTGATAAAAAAAAATTTTTTTCAAGATGATGTAATATATATGACTGATACGCATCCGTGCCCCTTTTTGTTTAAAAAAAACAGCAATTTTCAATATTGTTCCAGTTAGCATTTACAAGCGTTATTCGACTTAAAAAAGTACATGAGGTGTCAGGGGACACCCAGTTGTAATTAAGTTCCTTCGCTATATATTATGTACTAGATAGTTCTAATACTCCTAAGGCGCCCTTTGAAGAATACGATAATTTAAATGGATATTTCAGAAATTATACTTTTTGTAAAATAATAAACTCTTTTTAAGAACAATTTTTTTTTCATTGAATTTATTTAAAAAAAAGTATATTTTTAAGTCCTTTTTGTAAAAATATGTATTATATTTTCCCGAAAACGTAATTTTTTTTAAAGAGAGGTATTTCTTTTATTAAAAGCTAATATTTGTTTTAAGTAAAACTACCATTTTTAAAAAGAAGTACTTTCTGTAAGAAAAAGTCATAAGAGTATGAATTTCTTTTTACAAAGAAGTACTTTTTTTAGAACAGATACTGTTTAAAGAAGTGGTACTTTTTTTAGGAAAAGATTATTTTTTTCAGAAAATTTACTAATTTTCAGAAAGGCTGCTTATCTCAAGAACTGAAAAGGTATTATTTTATTTTTCAGAAAAAGTACTTTTAAGAAAAGGATTTTTTGTAAGGAAAGCTACTTTTGTAAGAGAAGGTATTTTTTTTGAAAAAAATGTATTTTTAAGAAAAGGACATTTTTTTAGAATTGGTCCTTTTTTTGAAGAATAGGTAAACTGAATATGGACTTATATCAAGAAAACTTATGTTGCTTCACAAAAAGGTACTCTTTTAAGAAAAGGCATTTTGTTGTAAGAAAATGTACTTTTTGAGGAAAAGGTAATTATTTAAAAAAAATTACTTGAATATTCATACGCACCCGTGCCCTTCTATTGAAATATAGACAATCCAGTATTGAATCTAGCACTTTATATTTATTAAATTAATGGGGGATATTCATACGCACCCGTGCCCTTCTATTGAAATATAGAAAATTATCAATTCTTTATTATATTCTGTTTGAAACGTAATTATTATGACTCATACGCACTGTATGTAAATTAATATAATTGTTGTTTTTCATACGCACCGGTGTTATTAAATTGAATTATTCAAAATCATCGATTTTATGGAAGTGTTATTTAATTGGGGTTTCTAAGCAATTATTGACAGTTGTAAAAAAGTATTGGCGCAAGAAGGTAAATAATTTGGCTCATACGCTCCTCATGCAAACTAAATTAATATTTGTTATTCACACGCACCCGTGCCCTTTTAATGAATTATACAAAAATCTTGAAACTATATTCTGTCTGGAAATGTTCAATAATTGAATTTAAAAATGAAAGTATTGACGAGCAACCGTAGTTATTAAGATTCATACGCACCATGTGCAAATTAAATTTATAGTTAATATTCCAGCGCATCCGTGGTATTTTTTGAATTATACAAAATCTTCAATTCCCAATTATTTTATGGTTGGAAATGTTAATTAATTCGATGGTAAAATGCAAGTATCGACGCGTCAACGCAATTATTAATACTCATACGTATTGTAGGTAAATTAAAATAATAGTTGTGATTCATACGCACCGGAGCCCTTTAATTGAATTATACAAAATCTTCAATTCTAAACTCTCTTCTGTTTGGAACCGATAATTAATTGGATTTATACATTCAAGCATTGACATGTCAACGTTATTACTAATACTCGTACGCATTGCATGTAAATTAAAATAATAGTCACACGCAACCGTACCCTTTAATTGAATTGTACAAAATCTTCAAGTCTAAACTGTCTTCTGTTTGCAAACGTTAATTAATTGGAATTAAAAATGCAAGAATTGTAGCGTCATGGAAATTATTATTACTCATACGCACTGTATGCAAATCAAAATAATAGCTGTGACTCATACGCCACAAATATATATAACCAAATATCCTTTTCAATATACAAGAATTTCAATCCTATACTCCCTTATTTTTGGGGATGATACTACCACTTTTTACATACAATTAACTAGGATTAAAAAATGCTGGTGTTGAAATCTTCGTATCTGCGTATGGCTCTGATATCTGTGTATGTCTCTGATATCTTTGAATCCTGACAGTTTTCATGAGCTACTGGGCTTTCCCGGCGCCTTAATGGTCTAGATTCTAGAAAACTCCATTCGGATTATTGTCTTTGGAATTCCCCGTATTCCTTGATTATACTATTCACAATAAAACGAAGACAAGTTTGAGTACCAATTCGTCCATTCGCAAATTGAAAATTATTTTTTCCCGAATGACACTAAGTTGTCTTACTGGTACTTCGAAATCCAGTCCGTTGTATCTTCTATGAACTGATGTATTGCAAGTGGTTATTGTTTTGTCGGTCAAACATTAGATCACCGCCATATTCATAGTTAATCAACATCGAAACCACAATCAGTCGTGGGACCATGATATATATAAGGCAGGCATTGACAACAACATAACACCACCCTCAAACGCTCTTTTAAATTGGGCCTATTGGGGCACAATAGGTTGGTTTAGAAACTCTGATCATACTAGGTATAATATTCGATACCTAAAGACTCTAACAACCTTTTTAGTGTTGCCACATTAAAAACTTTTTAGTGTTGCCCCTTTCCAAACTATTGACATAAGTTCCTCAACTCTTTACCACTCACACTCTTATGTGCCACTAAACGAGTTATTCAGGCTAGATTTTAAATTCAATACAAACAAAAATCAAGAATCTATAGACACAAAAATACACACAAAGAAATATAATAACGCTCCCGCCCCGTAACCAAACCAGAAGAAATTTAACAACAAAAAAATCAAATTAAATTTATGAAAAATTTTTATATTAAAAACAAAATATAACACTTAAATGTATAAGAGATTTTTAAAAATTAAATAAAACAATTATTCGAGTGAAGATTACAGAAAAATATATTCAAGTAACAGAAATACACATACACATTAAAAACAGCTTCCAAAATATTCATATTTATATTTAAAAATAAATATATAATAAAAAGATTTATAAAAAAAAAAAAAAAATAATATATATAAGAGATTTAATAGAGAGAACAAAAATATTTTAGAAAATAACAGAATATAAATTTTATGTTTTTCTTAATAGTAGATAAATTTTAATACCACAAAAAATAAATGAAATAAATATTTATATATTAATATAAAAATTAATGAAAACAGGTGCAAAAGAGGTAACCCTAAAGACAAGATGAAAAAAAAAATTACAAAAAAAAAATACAAAAAATAGACAAAATTGATATTAACAGAGAAAGAAAAATTATCAAAGACGACAGAAATTAGTTTTAAAATAAATAAAAAAATTTTTGTAGTAGTTTTTAGTGTTAAGGTTAGACAAAGAGGTAAAATTTCGAAAACAATATATATTAAAAGAAATTAAAAATAAAAACGTTTTTAAAGAAAACCCAACAAATTTTATATAAAAAAAGTATGATACATTTCCTAAGAAAACTGGTTTTTGTTTCAAAACTTCAGATATGTTTAAGATATCGAACAAAAGCTACTAGTTCGGTAACTAGTTTTGACCTAGTATTTCTGTATCATAGGACTAGTTCGACTTCATAAAAAAACAACTAAAGGATTTGACATTCCGAAGACACATATTTGAGAGAAATTTATACAAAACCTATCGGTGTTTTGCTATTTCCCATGTAGCACTATTGGGACTAGTTCGTATTTCACTGATTCATGACCTAATGTTTCACACTATATTGGTCATTACCTTCTAGAAGTCTGAATACTACCAGAGAGTTGTAACAGTTTCGTCAAATTACTTCACAAACAGTCTGGTGTTACCCCTGCTGTTGCAATGATAATTATTATATTCCAAAGCTATTAATATAAATATTTTAAATATAATCTGTCATAAATACTATGAAAATGTTGAAGACTTTGCTAAACTCGTTTGGGTTTATAGAATTTGCTAGAACGTACAAGGCTGTTGTTCTAACAGTTTTGTTAAATTTCAATCATGTTATATAGTTGCAATGATAACTGTTATACTGCACAGCTATTAATACAAGTAGTACACATTTAGGCTGTCATAAAAGTCACGAAAAGGTGGAAGACTTTGCTATTAAATTTGGGGGTTATATAACTTGCTAGGAAATAACTGGGAATTGTTCCAAATGACTAGGAATTGTTGCAACAGAAATATCGAGGAATAGTTTTAACAGAAATGACTAGGAGTTGTTGCAACAATAACGCAAGCTACTACGCCAACAGTATGTTTGCTACTAGATATTTTGTTGCAATGCTAACTGTTATAAGGCACAGCTTTTAAAACGCGTAGTATAAATATAGGGCGACCCAAATTGTTATCAAAAGGTTGACGACTTTGCTAAATAGTTCGGGTTTATAGAATGTACTACAAAATTTTTTTTGTTGTTCTAACAGTATTGCCAAATTATTACGCAGTCAGGTTGCTGCAAGTTATTCAGTTGCAATTATAACTGTTATACTGTAAAGGTATTTATAGAAATACTATATAATTAGGCCGTTCTAAATATTACGAAAAAGTTGAAGACTATGTCAGTCAGACTAGTCAGATTGCTGCACGTTATTTAGTTGCAATTATAACTGTTATACTGCAAAGATATATATATAAATAGTATAAATTAAGACTGTTCCGTAGATAAATAAAAAACCATAGATGGTGAAAGATAAGTGGTGGATTTGAAAGTAGAGGGAAATTTTCTAGATGGCGCCGGTGAGGTGGATATGGGCAAATTTCCCGGGAAACAATAACTATTGAACAAACTATATAACCATACTTTCTTGCATTTTGTATTGTCAACAAATATCAAAAGCGATAGCCTTCTCTATTATTTATATTCTATTTTCAAATTTAAACAACAGAATCGAAATATATACTTGAGTACTTTTTCGTCGCATCTGAGTGGAAAATGGTCGCACGGAAACTGTCTTTGCCCTCTGGTGAAAATGGTGATTAAACAAATGAATCATCTATGGATTTTATTTAACCATGGTCGTTCTAAATGTTACGGAGAGGTTGAAGTCTATGTTAAAATGTTTGGGATTTAGAATTTGCTAGAAAGTACGTTGATCTAATAGTAACGTTGAACCAGGAAACGACGAGGCAATATATGTCGAGATTAAGTTTAGTCCCTGACGAACCAATTTGTACTATAGAATAAAGTGCTGAAATTTTGCAAGTTAACAGTCCATTGACCTATCCAGTCCAATTTGCACCTTAGGTTAGGTGCCATGTTAGTGGTAGCAGATGAACGACTCACTTAGGGTGATTAGTCTGTTGTGATAGCACGGTAGAACGATATTAAGCCCCAGCTCCACCATACAACCAGTTGGGTTGCTTCAAGAAAGAAAATACTTCAAATGTTAGAAAATACTTGGCTGTTTATCTAGTATTCTTTTCAAGTTACTAAGCATATAGTCTGGGTGGTTTGCTGTTAGTTATATAGTAACATTAGTAACTGTTATACTACAAAGCTATTGATATAAGCAGTATACATTTAGGCTGTTATAAATAATATGAAATAGTTCACAACTTTGCTAAAAACTTAAGGTTGTCGAATTAGGTATAAAGTATTAGGTTTGGTTAGACAGTCATAGGGGAAACTGAATGCCTAATTGACTGCAGATATGAGGCATTAATAAACTTTTGGCATCAAGGAATAAAATTCAATTCCAACAGGAAAATGTTGTTACGATATTTTGAGGCAGTTTCGGAGGCAACCCAATGACCTAGGTTTTAATGACCTAGGTGCTTTTTAATTTCAACCAAATCGTTAAACTAAATTCATTTATCAATTTTTCGCTGCCATGTTTCATAAATATCGTAAATGTTCATGATTATGAACATCGATATTTAGTTAAATCTCAAATTTTACCCAATATCACGCAGTATTATCAATCAATCCTCATTAAAATCAAATAATGTTGGAAATCAACGACGCCTTTATAGGTTTCCATTGCACTACAATCCTAAACACAAGGCGTGTTTTTTTATCTCATACTAAACTACATATATGTATTTGTCGTCCAAGGAGCAATAGATTTTAGCAGGCTCCCTTACAAATTGCAACCACAAATAAAATTAGTCAAGGACATAAAAAACACGCCTAATAATTAGGATATACTATAATCTAATGCTTGATTCGTTTAACGTTGTTTTATTTGTCGTTAATAAAACAATGTTCTGTCTCTGTTAAGTTAGTGACAGTACTATATATTTTATACACCACGTAACAGTAACAAAGGTTAACAGTCACAACTCTTTTTCTACCCCTCCTCGATGTATATTTTTGGGCGTTTATAATTAAACTCGAACTGTAAGGCCAACTGGCCATTTATAGCAGACACAAATCTCAACTATGCCATTTAAATCTTTGCTAGATAATTCCAGAAGTTCCTTAGCGAAATCATCAACCATTCGTGGTGAAATCGTAAATAATAGCTTCCAACTTACAACCACTTTGTATTGATCGACATGATATTACCATCAAGTTTCACTAATCTGGCAACAACCAAGTTCCAATAATGGCCATAGTTGGTTACTAACATTCAATTGTTGGCTTAAGATACCGTAGATATCCGTTGGAATTCAAAAGTTAGATCCGCCAAAATGCTGAGAATTTTTCGTAACAATATTTTGGTTTTCATAGCAAGTTGCTTACCAAATATTCCTTAGCGAATTCATTAACCACTCGTGGTGAGATCGTGACATCGTCATGCTATTAACATTAATCCTTCGAAATCTGACAGCTGCCAGAACTACCTAGCTGCAATACTCACCACAGTTGTTAATTAGTAACACTAAAATATTGGTTTAACATACCACAGATATCCGTTGGAATTCAAAAGCTAGATCCGTCAAAATGTTAAGGATACTTCCTAAGAATATTTCTGGTTTTATTCCAAGATTCATCCAAACTGTTCAAAGCGAATTCATCAACCATTCGTGGTGCGATCGTAAAATATAGCTTCCAACTTAAAGCCACTATATGTTGATCGACATACCATTAATAGTAATCCTAATCCAACAGCTAGGACAACCAAGTTGCAATACTCACCACAGTTTGTTTTATTATTAACATTCAAATGCTGGCTTAACATGGCGCAGATGTTCGTTGGAATTCAAAAGCTAGATCCGTCAAAATGTTAATGATAGTTTCTAACAATATTTCTGGTTTTATTCCTAGATTCATCCAAACTGTTCAAAGCGAATTCATCAACCATTCGTGGTGCGATCGTAAAATATAGCTTCCAACTTAAAGCCACTATATGTTGATCGACATACCATTAATAGTAATCCTAATCCAACAGCTAGGACAACCAAGTTGCAATACTCACCACAGTTTGTTTTATTATTAACATTCAAATGCTGGCTTAACATGGCGCAGATGTTCGTTGGAATTCAAAAGCTAGATCCGTCAAAATGTTAATGATACTTTCTAACAATATTTCTGGTTTTATTGCAAGATTATTCTTCAACCATTCGTGGTGAGATTCGTAAAAGATGGCTCCAACATAAAGCTATTACGTGTTGATCGACATATCACTAACAGTAATCCTTAGTAATCTGACAACAGCTAGAACAACAAAGTTGCAATACTAACCATTATTATTTGTTATTAACAGATAAATGTTATCTTAACATACCGCAGATGTCCGTTGCGATTCAAATGTTAGTTCAGAAATATAAAGCATTTTCACTAACAGTATTCAGATTTATATTGCAAGCTTTTTCCAAAATATTCCAAAGCGAATTCATCAACCAATCGTGGTGAGATCGTGAAAGATAGCTGCCAACATAAAGCCACTATGTGCTGATCGACATATCATTAACAATAATCCTTACACGCTGCAAAATCGGTCTTCTTTTGTTGTTTGGAAGCAAATATAACGTGTTTGTAGCTTATCGCAAATATAGTGTACTTGTGTCCAAACACATTGTGTTTGCTATTCAATATAACATGTTCGCGAAACAATGATTAATAGATTCTAATATATGTATTTGTGACCCAAATATAGCTTTGTTTGTTGAAAACTGCTGAAAACAAAATCATGAGAAGAAATTATAGAACAAACAGCAGCAGATTTTCAATACATGAAAACAATGCTTGCAAACATGTACATGGTTCCTGAAATATGTTGCTGGGGCAGTTATTTTTCAGCGTGTAGTAATCTGCGAACAGCTAGAAATACCAAAGTTGCAATAATCACCACAGTTTTTTTTATTATTAACATTCAAATGTTGCCTTAACACCCCGCAGATGTTAGTTGGTATTCAAATGATTATTCAGAAATTTGTACGCATATTTTTTAAAAGTATATTGGGTTTTATTTCTAAATCTTTTCAAAAAGTTCCACAGAGAATTTATCATAGCATCCAATTTACATCTACTAATTTTTGATTGACAGGTTATTCTAATTAACCTTATCTAATCTGACAAAAGCCAGAACAGCCTAGTTGCAATACTCACCACAGTTGCTCATTAATACATAAAGGTTGGCTTAATATACCATACATATCCTTTGGGAATCAAATGTTAATTTGGGAATTCAAATCATTTTTGGTAACAATATATTGGGATTTCTTGCAGAAGATTATTTAGCAAATTCATCAACCTTTCGTTTTGAGATGTAGACATATTTTCGCACTTCTTATCTGAAATAGGGGGTTCATTGATCCAACTGTTCATTACGAATTAAAACTATATCTGAAAATAAATACCCTTGTTTGGGCTTCGTTAAGCCCATTCAATGTGGTTTGTTTGAGAAGGTAAATTTTTGCTCATATGTGCCGAGGAGCTATAAACTCTTTAGTGAAATTTTTACCATTATTTTTTAATATTTAAAGTGTTTCGACACAAATATTAATATCCTATTATTTTTCAGCCAGTTTTCGAGGAAGAAAGTCTGTATGTTTTTTATTTAGTTTGAATTTTTATATATATAATTCGAAAAAAATATATGATACTTAAAATTAAATGTCCTTACTTTTGGATTCAACAACTAACGTAATATCCTTTAGTTTAGTTCAAATTTCTTTTCACAATAATATTATAGAAAATAAAGCATAACATGGTCATACTTTAAGGACATTTGCTAAAAGGAAGCGGAGAAGAGAGAATGTTGAAGAAAAACGTTTTAAAAAAAACACCAAAAATCTTTACGATATTTGCTAAAAAAGGTTGTGCGAAGTCTTAGAAAATATATATAAAAAACATATAACAGATTATGAAAAATATCGGGCAGCGGCTTAAGTCCCCACCTCTATCTCTCTGAAAAGACTTATAGCGCAAAACATAATATTTTTTATATTGATACAAAAACAAAAGAAGAGGCGGACTTAAACACGTATGATTACGATATTAGGCTTTGATTATAGAAATAAAGAAAAAATATCGTAAAATTAGAAAAAAGAAAAATGAATCGCTTATTCTCCTTCTCTCTCTCTCTGCCTTTCTAAGTGGTGAAAATATCATATTCAAAAGAGAAATTTTATATGTATAACGTATATAGTAAAGAATATTTAATGTATTTTTTTACCATACCCAAAGATAAAAACACAACAAAAAATATATTCGTATAAACAAATATTTTTTTATGTTTTAAAAAACTAAACTTTAAAATAATTTTATTATAATGTTTATAAATTATAACTTAATAAATGTAGAACAAACTCATGCATGACTCGAAGGTTTGCGGCATTGCTAAACCCTTAGTACAGACAATTGCCTGAGGCGAGGTGAATTAAGCAACGAGATGTTAAGATCTCCGCTAAAAGTCAGGGTTCGTAGTGTCGCCTAAGTATTATTAATAACCAGCAGATACATAAACTTACACACATTAACATTTCAAAGCTCTTTTCCTTTAAATGTCTATTTAATCAGAATATAATACATGTGAGTACAGATATCATGTTTAATTTTAAATCTCTAACAAATAGTTTTCATATATTAGTTTTTATTGAAAAAAATAATTTATTATAAACAAAAACCATATACTTTTTAAAAACTAATAACAACAATATGAGAAAAAATAAATAAAATAAAATAACTCTACAATTATAAAATGAAATACAAAAACCGTAAAACAATTTTAGCCAGACAAAGAATCTAGAATTGTTTAAAAAGCAAACAAAAAGAGATATAGAAAAAATAATATATGACAAAAGAAAAATAATCAAATCTATACAAAATACAACCATGTGTCCTACAAAAAAAAAACGATAACAAAACCGAAACTCACACAATTTCCTAAACAAACGAAACAAGATAACAAGAAGAAAACAAATTAAATGAAATTACAAAAATCAGCAATATTGAACTCCTTTTATTTAACAAAAGAAAAATACAAGAACAAAATATATTAAATGTCTAAATTTAAATACAAAAAGAAGAATTATAACATTATATATATATACACAGAAAACATACACAAGGAAATAAATAGATGAAATATGACTACAATCTATAGATGTGAAATATATACATACATACATATATTGAAAATATATCGAAAATATATTGATAATTCAAATACCACCATCAAATTCCTAAAATCATTTCAACACAGCTCATGATTTCTCTCTTAAAAAAAAATTCAAATAAAAAATTATAATAAAAATCGAAATTGAAACCGTTTCAAATGGTAGAGAACAACAACACATAAGAGAAATTTAAATCCCAAAGAAAGATATAATATATACATATATTTATTCATACAAAACGATATGACAAAACCAGAAACTCAGTATCAAGCCATACAAATAGAAAGGATTATAATAAACAAAAAAAAAAAAATAAAAAAATATATGTGTAATCTTATTATTATTGTATTCGTATTTTATGTATTAGTTTTCGTTCTACACTCTCTTTTGCTATTTCATTCCAGAAAAAAAACATTAAAAAAATAAATGAGTAAAACCTAAAACATGCGATTCTGATTTATCGTTCCGCCAGCAAGTAATCGTTAATCGATAAATAGGTGAGAACAGGTGGTCAAACTATTGACAAAACAAAAAGGTGAGTATCTTTCAAAAGGTAAGTAATTGTCAAAAGGTGACAATTCTGGCAGGGTTACAAAAGTTACCACAGTCACTATATGACAGCAATGTGACATTTGTCACAAATTTGTATTCTTTCAAATTTGTTTGGTGACAAAAATATCGCCAAAGAGGTGGAAACAGCGCGTGACAGCTGTTTTGTTTGCCGGAAAATTGTTACGAAAACATTTTATTAATTCTACAAGTAAACAATAAAAGTGTACACGGGAAAAAATATGTAACATATTTTGTACCAAAACGACAGGAGGGCATAATTAAATGAAGGAAGGACTTTTGTTACTTTGTGCTATGGAAATGAAGCAGAAAGAAGAAAGGACTTGCTTTTGTGTTAGAAAGATTGAAAATGCGCCAAATGTATTTCAAAATTTTGAACTTAAATAAGTGTATTTTTTTATATCCCGCTAAACTAATTTTTCGACGACTTTTTTTGGAGAGCCGCTTAAAATCGCATAATATCGTTTAGCTCTCCACAGAAAGTGGTCGAAAAATTAGTTTAGCAGGGAATAAAAAAAGAGGCCAAATAACATCTCCGGTTTTTGAAGGGATATTGGTAAGTATTATACTCCGATCATGTCTATTAACGGAGCCTGCCAAAAAAATAAGTATAATAGGGAGTTTTTTTTTTAAAAAAAAAGTTTATCAAAAATGTGAGGTTGAAAATCGTTTTTTTAATTAGCTCCCCAATGGGTTAATAAAAATAAATATCTTTATAAACTGATTCGTAGAATTTAGAATGGCCTTGGTGATGATACCCATTTCAACCAGATCGAATTATAAATACCTGAGATATGAATGATTATACACTAAAGCTTTTAAAGCCTATATCTCAAGAAGTTGGCCCGCTCGGAGCCTGCCAAAAAATAAGTATAATAGGGACTTTTGTTGAAAAAAAAACATTTTCCAGAAAAGTGAGTTTCAAAAATGTTTTTTTAATTAGCTCCCCAATGGGTTAATAAAAATAAATATCTTTATAAACTGATTCGTAGAATTTAGAATGGCCTTGGTGATGATACCCATTTCAACCAGATCGAATTATAAATACCTGAGATATGAATGATTATACACTAAAGCTTTAAAAGCCTATATCTCAAGAAGTTGGACCGCTCGAAGCCTGCCAAAAATTAAGTATAATAGGGACTTTTGTTGAAAAAAAGCATTTTCCAGAAAAGTGAGTTTCAAAAATGTTTTTTTAACTAGCTCCCCAATGGGTTAATAAAACTAAATATGTTTATTAACTGATTCGTAGAATTTAGAGTGGCCTTTATAATGAATAAAATTTCAACCAGATCGGATTATAAATACCTGAGATATGGGCGATTATATATACTCAAGCTTTAAAAGCCTATATCTCATGAAGTTGGACCGCCCGGAGGCTGCCAAAAAATAAGTATAATTGGGAATTTTGTTGAAAAAAGTAAACATTTTGTAGAAAAGTGTGGTTAAAAATCGTTTCTTTTAATTAGCTCCCCTATGGGTTAATAAAAATAAATATGTTTATAAACTGATTCGTAGAATTTAGAATGGCCTTTGTATTGATAGCCCTTTCTACCAGATCTGATTATAAATACCTAAGATATGAGTGATTATATACTCAAGCTTTAAAAGCCTATATCTCAAGAAGTTGGACCGCCGGAGGCTGCCAAAAAATAAGTATAATTGGGAATTTTGTTGAAAAAAATAAACATTTTTTAGAAAAGTGTGGTTAAAAATCGTTTTTTTTAATTAGCTCCCCTATGGGTTAATAAAAATAAATATGTTTATAAACTGATTCGTAGAATTTAGAATGGCCTTTGTATTGATAGCTCTTTCTACTAGATCTGATTATAAATACTTAAGATATGAGTGATTATATACCCAAGCTTTAAAAGCCTATATCTCAAGAAGTTGGACCGCTCGGAGGCTGCCAAAAAATAAGTATAATTGGGAATTTTGTTGAAAAAAATAAACATTTTTTAGAAAAGTGTGGTTAAAAATCGTTTTTTTTAATTAGCTCCCCTATGGGTTAATAAAAATAAATATGTTTATAAACTGATTCGTAGAATTTAGAATGGTCTTTGTATTGATAGCCCTTTCTACCAGATCTGATTATAAATACCTAAGATATGAGTGATTATATACCCAAGCTTTAAAAGCCTATATCTCAAGAAGTTGGACCGCTCAGAGCCTGCAAAAAAATAAGTATAATTGGGAATTTTGTTGAAAAAAAAACCTTTTTCAGCAAAGTGTGGTTAAAAATCGTTTTTTTTAATTAGCTCACCTTATGGGTTAATACAAATAAATATGTTTATAAACTGAGTTATAGAATTTAGAAAGGCCTTTGTATTGATAACTCCCCTACGGGTTAATAAAAAAAAAACATTTATAAACTGATTCATAGAATTTTGACTGGCCTTTGTAATGATACAAATTTCAACCAGATCGGATCATAAATACCTAAGATATGAGCGATTATATATACTCAAGCTTTAAAAGCCTATATCTGAAGCAGTTGGACGGATAAAAATAAATAAATGGTTTCCTATGGCGCTACGAAATAACCCCCAATGAAATAACCCCCAAACTCTAAAATGGGAGAACTTCTCACAATCACTGAGCTGTGCGGTTTCCAGTTTTCACTCATTGATTGGGACCTACAGTTTTACACCGATTCCGAACGGTATTTTGAGAAGCTTTTTCATGGCTATATACTCGATAGTGTCGCCGTCACTATGCGAGGTGACCGCCGCCGAAAGAAATTTTTATTTTTTTTTGAAGGTGGTCAGATCAGGGTTTGAACGCAGGATCTCATGTACAAGAGCCGCGCACACTAACCATTGCACCACCGACGGGGGGGCGGGAGTTATTTCATTAGGCGATATTTCGTGGCGCCGTTTCCCATTGTATCCCAAGAAGGAATTAAGGAGAGCTTCTCACAACCAGTGAGTTGTGCGCCTTCTAGATTTATTGGGACCTACAGATTTTACACCGATTCCGCACGGTATTTTGAGAAGCTTTTTCGGGCTAAATATTCGATAGTGTCGTAGTCACTATGCGAGGTGACCGCCGCCCAAAGAAATTTAAGGTGTCCAGAGCAAGGATCGAACCCACGATCTCATGTATAAGAGTCGCGCACACTACCCGTTGCACTACCGACCACAAGTTGGACTTATCGTGGGGTCACAAAAACATTTTGAACTCATCGCAGTAGCTTTTGTCCGTGGTGAAATTTTGGTGTAGATCAGATAGCTGGGGCTAAAGTAAAGTTGTTCTTCTATGTTCCGCGGGTGCGCAGGTGTATTCTTTCCGCTCAGCATCTCTGTATGTTCCTTGAGGAAGGCAATATAGCATTCCAGTTGTGTATTTGCGGTGCGCTCAAGTTTCCTAAGTAATACTGTATTAATTTTAATACAATAAAACATAAATATATTAAATACACATGGCCAGTGTCACAGTTGAAAATTCCCCATTTTAATTAGAAATATTTCTGGGAACTTTGAAATTGAGCTTATAAATGACGAGTGTGTAACTCGCCCTTAGTTTTCCTTTTTTGCCGCTTTCATTTTGTGCAGAAGAGCATATGGTGTTGTTTTGATTTCTCTGCTTTTGACACCCTGTTAGTATGAGGTGAATTATTTGTTACGTGGTGAATTTTTCGTTGTCACCGTGTTGCCAGAATACCAGACACAAACAATGGTGACAACTTGGTAACAATTTTGTGGTGACAATTTGATTGTTAGCTCATATAACAATATAATAATTTCCCTCAGCGACGTAGATGGCATATGGCAACACTTTTCTTAGTAAATATTATTCTGTGGCCCAAAAACATATTTAACCTTTTGAGGACCATACATTTTCGAGCGAAGTGCTTTCCGTTTTTTGTTTAATTTGTGATATATATGTATATACATAACAATTTAAAACAAAATATATTTTATGTTTTTTTTTTGATAAAGTTTAGTCAATTTCGGCCCAAACTTGAGAAATATATGTTCAGCCTTGTAGGCAGATTTAAATTCGACCTGCCATTTTTTGTAAGGTAAGGAAAAAATGTAAAGCGAACCGGGGTTTGACACGTATGTATGTGGATTTTTGTCGACCGATTGCATCCTATCGGGGATATGTAGGGTCCGATAGAGAAATTCTGTCTACTACACTATTACTTCTCCAAACCTATTCCATAAATCACCTATGGACATATCGGCTCTACCTTCTGCCAGCACATGTATAGCTGGCAAAATCGTTGGGCAAACATAATTGCCAACCATAGTGGTCGTAGGTGGTGCATTGGTAGTGTGCGCGGCTCTTAGACATGATAACTAGGGTTCGATCCCAGTTCAAGCCACCTTACAATTCTTTCGATGACTGTCACCTCGCAGTTTTCTATATTAATAGGTGAGTATATATGTTTTGTCGAGGATAATAGAAATTCCCTGGATGATGTATTCGATTATTTATCATTTTCACCGGATGACAAAAGCTGTGTCCGTATGAACATTTTTCCCTCGTCTGCGAGGGGAAAACACTGAAAAATCATTTTTATTTCGATTCTTTTGGTTGAGTTGCTGTTTTCAGGGGAATTTTTACCCGTTTCCACTATTTATCCGCCATCTAGAAAATTGGTCCTTACTTTCAAATCCACCACTTATCTTTCACCACGCATGGTTTTTCATTATCTTTGGTCTTATTTAGCATCAAATTCACCAAAAACAAAACCGTACCGGTTGTTGTATTTACTAAACATTATAATAATTAATTTTTAAGCACAGTTCCAAACCAAGAGAGAAATATACCATAAAGGAAATCTTTGAGAGCCACTGGAACAGTTGGAGTTCGCCAAAGTGATAAAAAAGTACGAGATGTTTAAATCTATGTGGTGGATTAGAAAGTCCAGGGACATTTCAAATCGATTTGCATCGGTCAAAATTCAATATATTTACATCTAGTAAACATGTTTAAGTTCTGTAAAAAATCTATTGTATGCAAGGACTCAGGGATTATGACGATATATCAAGATTAAAAATTTAACAGTGGGATATATTTCAGACAAATTTCCAAAGTTGACTAGTTTTTGCTTTTTTCCGATTTCAAAGAAACCAAAAATTTTCGATTTTTTTATATTTTTTATATTTTTTGTCGGTTGTTGAATTTGGTTGACGTGAAAGTCTAGGGAAATTTCCTAGTTAGCGGAGATATGTTGGAATGTGGTTTGATTGTATCAAAGAAGATCCGCTTATTCACCATTTTCGCCAGGCACTCGGATACGACGAAAAAGCAGTCAAAAATAATTTTTATTTCGATTCTGTTGTGTGAATGTGAAAATTAAATTTAATTAAAATTAGATTCGATACAAGACAGTCATATCGCTTTTGATATTTTTGGCAATACAAAAGGCAAAAAAGCATTCCTAAATTGTTGTTTCGTTAGTTTTGGTGTCCTGGAAAATTTTCCTATTCCATTTCCTAGGCATTCCTAAGCATCTAGAAAAGTTCCCGTGATTATCAAATCCACCACGAACATTTTCTTTGCACCAAATTCGCCAAATGCTAAATTTGTTGTATTTGAAAGTCAAGGGAAATTTTCTAGATGATGCAGAAATGTTGTCTGAAAACAAAAACTATTGAAAAACGACTTAAACAATAACAAAAGGAAAGTTCAAACAAGAGAAACGGAATAAAAATTATGGTTCGGTGGTTTAGTCGTAACTAAGATGATATAAATACCATACATGATTCTATCGCTTATTCACCATTTTCACCAAGAGTGCACATGCTGTCTCCGTTGTACTATTCTTCACTCGAATGCGACAAAAAAGCACACTCTGCTGTATGAATTTGACAAATAAAGATAGATAATAGACAGGCATATCGCTTTGATATGTTTCATTAGTTTTTGTTTCCAGGGAAATGTTCCCATTCCTAACATTGCAAACTCTAGAACATTTCCTGTGATTTTAAAATCTACTACCATCTGGGGGGTTTCTATTGTTTCCACCAAAAGCAAACACAGTGTCGGTTGTTGAATTTGGTGGATTTGAAAGTCAAAGGAAATTTTCTAGATGGCGCAGAAATGTTTGAAGTGGACTAATTTCCCTGAAAACAAAATGTATTGAAAAAATGACTTAACCATATTTTTTGCCTTTTGTATTGCCAAAATAATAACAAAAGCAAAGTTCAAACAAGAAAAACGAAATAAAAACTATGCAAAAATACAATAGATAATTCTTTCGCTTATTAACTATTTTCACCAGAGGGCACATGCAGTTTCCGTGCTACAACTTTTTACCCAGATACGACGAAAAAACAACCAAAAATAATTTTTATTTCGATTCTGTTGTATGAATTTGAAAATTAAAGATAGATAACAGACCGGCATATCGCATTTGATATTTTTGGACAGATCCGCGTGATTTAATGTGGTTCTCGACGTGAAGCATGTTTAAATTATTGTTTCATTAATTTTGGATTCCAGGGAAATTTTCCTATACCTTGCATTGCAGCGCCATCTAGAGAATTTATCTTGTCTTTCAAAACCACCACTTATATTTCACCATCTATGGTATTTCTATCATCTTTGGTCTTATTTAGCATCTAATTCACCAAAAGCAGAACCTTGTCGGTTGTTGTATTTACTGGACATTATAACAGTTAATTTTATAGCACAGTTCCAAACCAAGAGAGAAATAAACCGAAACGAAAATCTTTGAGAACCACTGGAATAGTTTGAGGTCATCAAAGATGATAAAAAAAAGCTCTAGATGGTGAAATCTATGTCAAGGAAAGTCAATGGAAATGTTCTAGATGCCACAGTAATGCAGGAAATGGTTATGTTTCCCTAAAAACAAAAACTATTGGTAAAATTATTTAACCAAAAGCGATATGCTTTTCTATTATCTATATATGATTTTCAAATTCAAATAGAGAATCGCAATAAAAGTAATTTTTGAGTGGGTTTCGTCGAAACCGAGTGAAAAATGGTCGCACCGAAACAGTCTTTACCTTCTCGTGAAAATGGTGAATAACTGAATACACCATCAGTTGTATTTCTATCATCTTTGTAAGCACCCATAGATAAAGGAATTAAATAGATATCGCACATGCCGTGGGAAATTTCTTGTTCAATGGGATATTTTCTAGATGGAGCTGAATATAATAATTACAACGTGCAAGATGTATTTAGAAAAGATGTTGTGGTCCGTTGATCTCAAATTCAACACAAACGAACACCAACAATAACAGTAAACAAAAAGACACATAATAAAATAAAAAAAATTGGACTTGAAAGTGGGGAACACAACGACATACAAAATAAGTTAGTTGTTCGAATAGCACAACCTGGAAAATGATACTTTTTTTGTATGTATCAAATTTCCCACAGTGTTGAATAAACGACAATGAAAGTTACGAGAAACTTCAATGAGAGTTACAAAATAACAACACAGCACCTAGTGGTAGTACTTGACAACGCCTGTGCGATATGTACTTATTTCCTTTATCTATGGTAAGCACCACACATAGATGATAGAAATACCATAGATGATACTTTAGCTTATTCACAATTTTCACCAGAGGGCACATGCTGTTTCCGTACGACAATTTTTCACTCGAATGCGACGAAAAAGCACCCAAAAATATTTTTTATTTCGATTCTGTTGATTAAATTTGAAAATTAAATATAGATAACAGAAAAGCATATCGCTTTTGATATTTTTGGATAATACAAAAAGTAAAAAACCATGGTTAAATAGATTTTTTTATAGTTTTTGATTTCATTGCTACGTCATCTACAACATTTCTCTTGTTTTTTAAATCCACCACATGGATTTCACCATCTAGATTTTTCCTTAATTTGGGAGAAGTTGATACGTTAAAGCCCTAGTAAAGTTCCAAACCAAATTGTTTTATTGTAGTGTTGCCAACGATAACATTTTTGGAATATTTATGGAGGGTCACACATGCGGCACTGTGGTTTCCGTCAGTGGGTTTCGAAGAAACAGATGTTCGACTTGGTAGTTTGAATATTAGCAGAAAATACAGTGTAATGTAAGCATAAGGGATAAATGGCTGGAAGTAAACCATATTTTAAATGAATTTAAAATTATAGTTATGGACGATTGATTACTGATAATGAATTTTAAATTACGTCTGATTAATGATAATGCCTTTTAAATTATATTTGGTGATTGTTTTGCCATGTGAAGGTTCGCTGTCGAAGAAAAACAGCTGTTTCACACTCTATGAGAACTCCAACTATCCCAGTGATTTTGAAAGTTTCACGGTCGAAGAAAAACAGCTGTTGCACACTCTATGAGAACTCCAACTAACCCAGTGACTTCCAAAGGTTCGCGGTCGGAGGAAAACAGCTGTTGCACACTCTATGAGAACTCCAACTAACCCAGTGACTACCAAAGGTTCGCGGTCGAAGAAACTCTTGGTATTTTACTTTATGGTTTCTGTTAGATATTGGGATAACATCGATAAAGAAAAACATCGTGGTATGAGTTACGTATATGACATATGACATTTTTATGACATTTATTATGGACTTGACATCCATTTGACAATTAACATTTAATAGACAAGTTTTCATCGTGATATACAATATTTTTTTATACGAAAGTACTATAGGGTGTTCTTATATAGTCGACAGGATTTTCCTATCATAACTTAAAGTTAAAATGCAGGCAAGATAGAAAATAAATGCAAATCCTTTTGCAGGGGAAAATTTAATTTTCTCTTTCAGGAGGATAGGGAACAAAGGATTTTCTGTGACAATAAGACGGTCTTCAGCCGTAACTGTTGCGTCAAATATAAGTATCCTCTGCAAGAATAACCACTGGTCTTGATTGTTGTCTCACATTGGAGGTTAGGGCTGATGTCGTTCTGGTAGTTTCATTTATTTGTGGGTTTCTTAATTTAAACTCCCAGTTCCTTGCTGGGTGTTGTTGTTGCCAATTGCCCTGTATTACTCCCGGGCGGTGGTGGTGATACTATTCCAGGCAGCATCCGATTCAAGAGGCTGCGCACGGCAAATGTCACATCGTGATTGGCAAAACAAAACAGAAAAGATACCACAAATCCTTGCAGGCTAACCAAAATGACAGATAGCAATTGATAAAAGCGTTCCAGAGGCGAACCACTCTCAGGACGATAGGGCAAAAGGAAATGTTGTAAGCCAAACAGAGGAACCTATAACAATAAAAAGGATAACACCAACAATTATATATCATAAATCGTTTTAATATTTTTCAATATGCAATCAAACAAACCAATATTATCGTTGCTCTTACTGCCTTCTTAATGGCCAATGGAGCCGGTTGTGCCGATTGAGGATGTAATTTACGCACAATCACACGCAGCACATTAATGAGAAAGACTGTAGTCGTACGAGTGCACGTTCAAGTGTCAGGACGATAAAATACAAACAAAATTCCGAGATTAATACAAATAACCAAACCAAATTTCTGATAAATGGCAACAGCATTTATACTTACAGAAACTGGATACCAAGGATATGCAAACGGGCACCGAGAATATCCACAACAAAAGACTGTCATTCATCCAGCAGCTAGGACGAAAAAGGATTTTATTACATTGTCACCATATTGTTATTCATAGACTTTTTTACGATGTCATTAAATCTGTTTAAATTATTTCATATTTAAAAAAATCACGCATATTGTCAACTCACTGTGCATTATCCTCGGGGTGGAAGTAGCGGGCCAAGCCATAAGTCGTCAGGAAGATGAAGGGTGAGAGCCAAGAGAATATCTTAAACCAACGCATCACAATGGTGTCCTTAACAAAAACCTTAGATGGACGAGAGAGAATTAATAATAATAGGAAATGTGATTTAAAGCGTGTCTCACTAAGAATGCACTTTTTCATTTTAAAATAAAAACACGTATTTCTTTAGATAATTGTGGTTTATTTATTGAACTGTAATGAAGACAAGTTCCGATTAAGTATGGAATAAAATATCCATCAAATGGCGCCCATGGCTCTGATGATAGGCCTTTACTCTTTTCATGACATTTCCCATGATTTTTTCACGGAGATATAGACCTTTTCGCAAGATGTGTCTCACCAATGACGCTTTGTATCTCGGATTTTAACTCAAGAATTGTTTCTGGTTTATTCACAGAAATCCAAGATTTTACAAACCCGCAAAGAAAAAAATCGAACGGCGTTACATCGCATGGTCTTGGTGGCCAATTGTTATCAGCATTTCTTGATATAATTTCTGGAAATCGTTCTTGCAATAAATCGATTGTTTCATGCGCGTTGTGGCAGGTGGCGCCACCTTGCTGAAACCACATGACGTCCAGGTGGCGCCACCTTGCTGAAACCACATATCACCCATATCCATTCCGTCCAGCTGAGGCCACAAGAACTCTGCTATCATGTTCCTTGGTTGCCAGTTGACATCCGAATTCCAGGAAATAATTTGTGCTGGAAATTGTTGCTGCAATAAGTCGATTGTTTCATGCGCGTTGTAGCAGGTGGCGCCATCCTGCTGAAACCACATGACGTCCAGGTGGCGCCACCTTGCTGAAACCACATATCCCCCATATCCATTCCGTCAAGTTGAGGCCACAAGAACTCCGCTATCATGTTCCTTGGTGGCCAGTTGACATCCGAATTTCAGGAAATAATTTGTGCTGGAAATTGTTGCTGCAATAAGTCGATTGTTTTATGCGCGTTGTGGCAGGTGGCGCCATCTTGCTGAAACCACATGTCGTCCAGGTGGCGCCATCTTGCTGAAACCACATGTCGTCCAGGTGGCGCCGTCTTGCTAAAACCACATGTCGTCCAGATCAATGCCGTTCAGTTGAGACCACAATAACTCTCGTAAAATGTTTCTGTAACGAATGCTGTTCACAGTCACAGCAATATTGGCGTCATCTTCAAAAAAGTGAGGACAACTCACGCCGTCTGACCAAAATCCGCACGAGATAGATCCTCGTTGTGGGTGCATTTGTTTCTCATGGATTGCATGAGGATTTTCTGATCCCCTAATTCGACAATTTTGTGTAATCACGGAGTCATTCAGACGGAAATCAGCTTCATCGCAGAAGATGACTTTTTTTTGAGAAATTTGCATTTACTTCGCTTTTCTCTATTACCCTTTGATCGAATTGCCGGCGCTTTCCATGGTCTGCTGGTTTGAGCTCCTGAGTAATCTGAATTCTGTAGTTATGAAGGTGGAGGTCTTTTGTCAAAATTCGATCCGTATTGCTTCGTGAATTATGAAGTTGTTGAGAAAGATGCCGAATTGATGCCTGCGGGTGTTAGGCGACACTCTCGGTTACAACGACTATGAGAGAGACCGACCGGTTCGTTGATGCACAGGACTCTCACTGTCCATAACCGACCCTGTTTCTTCAAATTTTTTGATCACTCTTCAAATGATTGATACTAGTGATGTGCGGTTCCGCGCATTTTAAAAACCGGTTCTGTCGAGTCCGATTCCGATAAGAACCGGGTATATGGACCGTTTTCGGGTCTCAGCAAATTGCTGTCCCAAAGAGGCTTCAGTGAAATATCTTAACACAATAATATAAAATTTCATAAAATTACAAATTTTCTGCCGAGTCCGGTTCTGAGAAGATCCGGGGATTTGAACCGCTTCCAGTTCACAGAAAAATTCCATTACCCAATGAACGAATTGTCGGCACTTTCCATGATTTCCTGGGTTGAGCCCCTGACTAAGCTGAAGGTAAAGTACTGTCTTATAGGCCTGTCTTTTCCAAGACTGGAGATACTTTTAATATACATAGCTGCTTCGACAGACTATTCCCATGTAGTGGCATCAAATGCCTAATACTACACAGCTGCTTCGGCTGTTTATTCCTATACCGAAGGTTTGGCTGATTGCTCCTATATAGCGTCTCCGCCTAATTATTCCTATACAGTTGTTTTGGCATGATATTCCTATATAGTAGTTCCGGGTTACTATCCCTATATAGGGGCTTCGGTTTTCTATTCCTATACAGTAGATTCGTCTGACTATACCTGTATGAAAGCTTCGCATAACTGTTCCTATATATAAGATTCGGCCGACAATTCCTACATAGCGTATTCGGGAGGCTATGCCTATATAGCGGCTTCGGCTAACTATTCTTATCTAGCGACTACAGCTGACTATGTCTATATCGCTGCTTCGGCTGTCTATACCCATATATAGCACCTTCAGCCAACTATTCCTATTCCAATAAAATTGATCCGAGTGACTACTCCTGTATGAAATCTTTGTTGAACTGTTCCTATATATAAGCTTCGGCTGACTGTTCCTATATCGCGTCTTTGGGAGACTATTCCTATATAGCGGCTTCAGCTGAATATTCCAATATATCAATTTCGGTTGATAATTACTATATGGACTCTTCGGCTGACTATTCTTATCTAGCGACTACAGATGACTATGTCTATATCGCTGCTTCTGCTGACTAATCCCATATAACACCTTCAGCCAACTATTCCTATATAGTGGCTCCGCCTGACTATTCCTATGCTGCGGTTTCGGCTGGCTGTTCCTATATAGCAGTTGCGGCTTACTATTTTATATAGAGTCTTCGGGTGGCTATTCCTATAAAGTTGATCCGGGTGACTATTCCTGTATGGAGGCTTCGCCTAACTCTTCCTATATATAAGCTTCGGCCGACAGTTCCTTTATAGCGTATTCGGTTTCGCGTGTTTGGAGAACCGGTTCTGTCCAGTCTGGTTACGAGACGAACCGGATATTTGGACCGGTTCCGGTTCTTAGCAAATTGCTGTAATATCTCATTATAAGAATATAAAATTAGATCAACATATACATGTTCATACCCCCATAGGTTAACACTTTTGATTCCTTTGGAACCGAGTGCTGTTATCCTGCAACCCTTTCACAGTTCTTCTCAAACCATTTTTCAGTTCTTTTAGAATCGTTTTTTGGTCTTTTTGGAACCGATTTCGGGTTTTTCGAACCCGCTTTGCTTTCTTTAAGAACCGTTTTGGTTCGTTATGAACCATATTCGGTTCATTTAGACCCATCTTTCGGTTCATTTGAAACCGTTTCGGTTCTTTTGGAGCTATTATCGTGATCCTGGACATCATTAATTCCTATACGGTTTATCCGGCTGAATATTCCTGATTCGAGTTTTCGGCTAACTGTTCCTATATACAGGGGGATTCAGCAAGTTTCGGACAAATTTCTCTAGCGTATTCCTTGGCTCATTTCATGAAGAAAAGACCACTAGGACCATGTCCGAAAATGCAAGGGTGCGAAATGGCAGCGGGTTCAAAATTTTCGGATTGGCGGTTGGAGGGTAGTAGGGTAAAGTTGCTAACTTCTGAGCCAGTGGTCGGATTTTTTAATTTACAAAAACAAATAAATGTGTGCTGTTAATTCGCTTCCAAAAACAAAAACCAACATTTTTGCATTTCAGTCAAATGGTCATAACGTAAGAGGTATGGCTATCTTTCAACAGAAAAAAGTTACCCGCCATCTGGCTGAGCAAATTGAGGTTATGTGAATTTTTTGGGATGGAGAAACGTGTAAACTTTTGGCATTTTGTTGTCATCTAACTAGGATGGATAAATAAGGTGATAGCAGTAGAACAGTAGAAAAAGTACACATACATAATACATGCAATTGCTACTGTTACCACCTTATGTAGCCATCTTGGTCAGCTGATATGGTTTTGAGCACAATTACGCTGAGCAACTTTACCTGGTGCCTCATGCAAAGGTGCGAGGGAAACTTGCGCTGAGCAAAAGTTCTCGGCTTTCACGTTTGCATGAATGCCGCTATTATTTTTCCAACTTTTCTCCTTTCCCTAACAGTATTTTCTCTGTAAAACTGTGGCATAATCCACAGATTTTGGTTATCCTTTCACACTTACCACAACTAATACCAAATGCAAATGTAATCCTTCACAGAACATCCAAAAATAGTTGACCAGCATAAAATAATGTATGACCAAATGCAGACCAATGCACCAATACTATGTACGATGAAAGATGTTGGTTGAAGATATATGGTTTCCATTCCATTGCAAACCAACACATCCCGCCATCCGTCAAAATGAGAAATAAAGAAAAACATTAAAAGTTTAGGATACAACAACCACAAAGGAATGCAAAACAGACAAAAAACAAAATCATAACATACCGGATTATGACGTATCATTTCCGGCTGTTCAATAATCAGTTTATACCATAGAATCCATGTAATACAAGTAAAAGCCAACGAAGCAAACAAATGGACATGTATACGAATCCTGGTGCAGCGCAGAGATCTGAGAAGTAGCAGAAAGTGAGATTGGAATGTTTATCTTTGGTAAATTGAATTTGATGTTTATTTGAACTTACTTAAATCCCAAAAATATCATAAGAGACAGGATTAAAGCCACACAGGACACGGCATATCCTTTCACATACAGTTCATTGACAAAAGTGCGAAACTGAAAATATAAGTTTGAGATTAAAATTAAGATAAAGATAAAGATAAAGATAAAGATAAAGATAAAGATAAAGATAAAGATGTAAGATGTGAGATGTAATATGTAAGATGTAAGATGTAAGATGTAAGATGTAAGATGTAAGATGTAAGATGTAAGATGTACGATGTACGATGTAAGATGTAAGATGTAAGATGTAAGATGTAAGATGTAAGATTTAAGATATAAGATGTAAGATGTAAGATGTAAGATGTAAGATGTAAGATGTAAGATGTAAGATGTAAGATGTAAGATGTAAGATGAAAGATGTAAGATGCAAGATGTAAGATGTAAGATGTAAGATGTAAGATGTAAGATGTAAGATGTAAGATGTAAGATGTAAGATGTAAGATGTAAGATGTAAGATGTAAGATGTAAGATGTAAGATGTAAGATGTAAGTTGTAATATGTAAGATGTAAGATGTGAGATGTAAGATGTAAGATGTAAGATGTAAGATGTAAGATGTAAGATGTAAGATGTAAGATGTAAGATGTAAGATGTAAGATGTAAGATGTAAGATGTAAGATGTAAGATGTAAGATGCAAGATGTAAGATGTAAGATGTAAGATGTAAGATGTAAGATGTAAGATGTAAGATGTGAGATGTAATATGTAAGATGTAAGATGTAAGATGTAAGATGTAAGATGTAAGATGTAAGATGTAAGATGTAAGATGTAAGATGTAAGATGAAAGAAGTAAGATGTAAGATGCAAGATGTAAGATGTAAGATGTAAGATGTAAGATGTAAGATGTAAGTTGTAAGATGTAAGATGTAAGATGTGAGATGTAAGATGTAAGATGTAAGATGTAAGATGTAAGATGTAAGATGTAAGATGTAAGATGTAAGATGTAAGATGTAAGATGTAAGATGTAAGATGTAAGATGTAAGATGTAAGATGTAAGATGTAAGATGTAAGATGTAAGATGTAAGATGTAAGATGTAAGATGTAAGATGTAAGATGTAAGATGTAAGATGTGAGATGTAAGATGTAAGATGTAAGATATAAGATGTAAGATGTAAGATGTAAGATGTAAGATGTAAGATGTAAGATGTAAGATGTAAGATGTAAGATGCAAGATGTAAGATGTAAGATGTAAGATGTAAGATGTAAGATGTAAGATGTAAGATGTAAGATGTAAGATGTAAGATGTAAGATGGAAGATGTAAAATGTAAAATGGAAGATGGAAGATGGAAAATGGAAAATGGAAGAATGGAAGATGGAAGATGGAAGATGACAGATGAAAGTTGAAGGATGAAAGATGGAAGATGGAAGATGGAATATGGAATATGGAATATGGAATATGGAATATGGAATATGGAATATGGAATATGGAATATGGAATATGGAATATGGAATATGGAAGATGGAAGATGGAATATGGAATATGGAATATGGAATATGGAAGATGGAAGATGGAAGGTGGAAGATTCAAGATGAAAGACGAGTGAAGAATAATGAATGATGAATGACGAATGATTAAAGATGAAAAATGAAAGGTTAAAGGTGAAGGATGAAAGATGAATGATGAAAAATTAAAAAAAGTAAGACTAAAGATGGTAAATGAGTGATCAAAACTGAATAATGAAAGACGAAAAATGAAGGATGAAAGATGAAAGTTGAAGGATGAGGGATGAAAGATGAGAGAGGAAATCTGAAAGATGAAAAATTAAAGATGATAGATTATAGATGAAAGGTAAAACATTAAAGATAAACGATGAACCATGAAAGAAAAAGGATGAAAAGCGAAAGGTGAAAGATGATGATAGAAGGAAAAGTGATGAAAGGTAAAAAGTGGAAGATGGAATATTGAATAAAAAGTATGAAATATGAAATAAGAAAAAAGAAATATGACGTATGAAATATGGAATACGAAATGCGAAAGATGACAGATGAAAGATAAAATATTAATGATCATATATGAAAAATTAAGATTAATGATGAATAATGAAAAGTTAAATATGAATATGAATTCGATATGATCATGAAGTTGAAGTTCGAGATACAATTGTAATCGAAATTTGATACGAAGCTGATAATTAGGATAACGTTTAAATAGGCCAAGGATTATGTGAGCATTTAAAGACTTTCTCTTTTGAGGTTTACTCGTCTTATCTTACCTCCAAATCCTCATAATCAATACAGTTAGTATAATTCGACCATTCTTGACCACTATCGGGATGATGGTACCAGGAGCCGTTATCCAAACAACTGAAAAATATGACATGCTAAAAATGGAAGACTAGCTGGGGTTAATTTAGGCACATCTAGCAATATATAACCGGAATTAAAGATTTCCAGTTTTAGGTTTTACTTAACACCAGACTGAAATAAATGAATTGAATTGAATTGATTGCGGGGGCAGTCATCTCGTTTATTTGACCCATCTTTTAATAAGCCAGCACAGCCAATTCATTCTATTTTCGTGTCTATTGGGATATCTAGTTATGAATTTTTCAGAAAAGCGCTTGATTGCCTTATTGGGCCTCGGAAGGGCCGATAGGAACATAGTCGAAGAAGAAGCCTACATGAACCTCAAACCAACAATGGCCAAGGTTTATTCGCTTCCAGCCATCACCGTCCAAGACCCCTGCCCAGGTAGCGTCTCCTGGTCCATAGCAGTGGCCTAATGACGAACTACTCTGTCTATTAGAAAGGACCTCTTCCCCAGTCATTTCACGTTTTTGTGATATATTTTGAAAATATTTAACTATTGAATTCACGAAAAAAAAATATAGATACTGGGCTTAGCAGGGTAATGTAGTTTGGTTTAGCAACTCCCAGGTAGGCAATCATCCTTGAGTAAAAACATGCAGAATTGTGTGTTTGTATTCAATTAAGATATCCTTTTCTATATTTACGTTTAAGTTCCAATTTGGTTTGTCTTTGTTCTTCCTATTTTTGTTATCCGACCTAAAGAACTTGTATTGGAATCCTTTAAAAGCAGGGTATACAAAATGTAAGCCCAACAATTGAGATGTAACCACATGAAACTAACCAAGTCCTTTGTCTAAGATAAATTACCTTCTTACATCTGCTTAAATCCCATTTATTTTGATTTTCATTTTTCTCCTCTATCTACTTCATTTCGTGCTTGGAATCCCGTATTGCTAGATGGAGGGTTTGCGGGTGGGGCAGGTACTTACGTTTTGTGAGCCAAAAATTTACTATTAAATCCCTCTACAAACTCGGGACAATATTGACTTAACACTGTACCAGCTGGTGTCCGAGGCCAACATAGATAGCCATCAAAACGCAATGGGCAATGCAATGGAGGCTTTGCCGTTGTGTACACAGCATTGGGTGTTGTGGAGGAGTTGACCAACAATGTAGGATTTGTGGCTAAGTGACTGGAGTTGGGTGTTGTGGTGCCGGTATATAGTGTCGTTTCTGTGGTGCTTCTTGCGTCCCTTTCATTGTACGACGTAATCGAATTAGGTGCCAGTGTTATCGCACTTATTGTGGCATAAAGTTCATTACGTTCTGCTTCATTCACATTGATATTTTGTAAATCTATGGTACCCTCATTCAGTAGAGCATCCTCTACATAACGCGGAATGGCTGTGGGGTAATCTACATAGTCAATTGCATTAAATGGTTATATATTATCATTGGAATGACCCACGTATGGTGGTGTTAATCTGATTACAGATTTGACTTACCTGTAGTGCCGAGGGTTTGATTTTGATACCAAGTCTCGTTTTTATAGCGTATCATGCATTCCAGAAAGAGGTGCGAAAGGAATTCCTTCAAGTTGTCATCTTTATCCTCACGATGCAGTTGACCAAAGAATAAAGCCATCTCGAGAGGGGTTAACTACCAGTTAACTGTAAGGAAAATGGAAATGCACGTCAATACTGGGTGAGTACTAGGAACATCATCATATACAATAGAATCAATCAATTTATATTTTACCCCACACTGATCATCTGGTCTTTTTCCAAACCATGATTTGAGAGCTTCCTAAATTCCTCTATTCAAATGATTTAAAAGCAATGACGTGGACTCTGGACTAATATTTTTTTTAAAAAGCAGTAAGTTGGCATATGGGTCTATGGAGGCCTATTCGGTAAATTCTATGTGAATACACGATGAAAAATAATGGCCCCAGCAACATATTGCAGGAACCACGTACATGCATTGTTTCGCGAATTGAAGATATGTGGTTTTTAGTTTCTTTATTGTGACAGTCAACAGTGTTTTCAGCAAACAAATACACACTTGGGCCCCAAATGCATATATTATTGTCTATTAATCATTGTGTCCCAAACATGTTATGTTAAATAGCAAACACAATATGTTTTGACGCAAGTATACTATATTTGCGATAAGCTACAAACACTTTATATTTGAATCCAAACAACATAAAATTACAAATTTTTCAGCGTGTAGGTGTTATTGTGTGTGGCTGTCAGTGGTGCAATGGGTAGTGTGCGCGCCTCTTGTACTTGAGATCCTGGGTTCGATCCCTGCTCTGACCACCTTAAAATTTCTTTCGACGGTGGTCAACTCGCATAGTAACGGAGACACGATCGAGTATTTAGCTATGAAAAATCTTCGCAAAAATACCGTTCGGAACCGGTGTAAAACTGTAGGTCCCAATCAGTGAGTATAAAACTAGAAAGAGCACATCTCACTGATTGTGAGAAGCTCTCCCAAATTCCTTCGTGGGATGTAATGGGAAACCATTTATTTCTTATAGGTTTTATTGTGTCCTATCGGCCTAGTGCTCAATAATCTAGTGCCCTGAACACAGGCCAATCCAAAATGTTTTCCTATCAAACATCTGATCCAGTTTCTCAGCCTTGAAGTCTTTTCATTTGCAATGTAAATATTATAATCTAATCTAATCTAAATCTAATCTAAATCTAATCTAAATCTAATCTAAATCTAATCTAAATCTAATCTAAATCTAATCTAAATCTAATCTAAATCTAATCTAAATCTAATCTAAATCTAATCTAAATCTAATCTAAATCTAATCTAAATCTAATCTAAATCTAATCTAAATCTAATCTAAATCTAATCTAAATCTAATCTAAATCTAATCTAAATCTAATCTAAATCTAATCTAAATCTAATCTAAATCTAATCTAAATCTAATCTAAATCTAATCTAAATCTAATCTAAATCTAATCTAAATCTAATCTAAATCTAATCTAAATCTAATCTAAATCTAATCTAAATCTAATCTAAATCTAATCTAAATCTAATCTAAATCTAATCTAAATCTAATCTAAATCTAATCTAAATCTAATCTAAATCTAATCTAAATCTAATCTAAATCTAATCTAAATCTAATCTAAATCTAATCTAAATCTAATCTAAATCTAATCTAAATCTAATCTAAATCTAATCTAAATCTAATCTAAATCTAATCTAAATCTAATCTAAATCTAATCTAAATCTAATCTAAATCTAATCTAAATATAATCTAAATCTAATCTAAATCTAATCTAAATCTAATCTAAATCTAATCTAAATCTAATCTAAATCTAATCTAAATCTAATCTAAATCTAATCTAAATCTAATCTAAATCTAATCTAAATCTAATCTAAATCTAATCTAAATCTAATCTAAATCTAATCTAAATCTAATCTAAATCTAATCTAAATCTAATCTAAATCTAATCTAAATCTAATCTAAATCTAATCTAAATCTAATCTAAATCTAATCTAAATCTAATCTAAATCTAATCTAAATCTAATCTAAATCTAATCTAAATCTAATCTAAATCTAATCTAAATCTAATCTAAATCTAATCTAAATCTAATCTAAATCTAATCTAAATCTAATCTAAATCTAATCTAAATCTAATCTAAATCTAATCTAAATCTAATCTAAATCTAATCTAAATCTAATCTAAATCTAATCTAAATCTAATCTAAATCTAATCTAAATCTAATCTAAATCTAATCTAAATCTAATCTAAATCTAATCTAAATCTAATCTAAATCTAATCTAAATCTAATCTAAATCTAATCTAAATCTAATTTGCATCTAATCTAAATCTAAACTAAATCTAAATCTAATTTAATCTATTATAAATCTAATCAAAGTCTAATCTAAATCAAATCTAATATAATCTAATATATTCTGACCTAATCTAAATGTAACCTAGTCTAATATAATCTAAATCTAATCTAATCATATCTAATCTAATCTAAACTAATATAAATCTAATCTAATCGAATCTAATCTAATCTATTGTAATCTAATCTAATCTAATAAAATCTAAATCTAACCTAATCCCACATAAGTAACACGTAACGATTGAAAAAGAAATCACATAAAATTGTGATCGAATTCTCTACTCTCGACAAGAAGAGAGCATTTGTGGCATAGAGTGGATGCGGCGATAATTAACAAAGAAGAGTAAATAACAAACACGTTTACATCAGTGATCGGCAAACTCATTCAATCTTAATTCTGTCATTGTGTGAGTGAGCTGCAGTGAGAGAAACACAATAAACATTCGGACTTATCGGAAAGCATTTCGGCAAACAACAAATCATACATCTATTGTTCATGGAACATTTCTCACAGTGCAATGCAAACGACAAACAACGATCAACCTTCTTGTTCGAATGCTCATGTGAGCCTAAATGATTTCGTTACGCTTCGTTGAATACGTGAGCGCATGGCGATTAGAAAACACGAAGCTCCAAAATGCACGGTGCATAGCAGTGATGATATTTGACAATTTTTCAGGGTACTTTTTGTATTACTAAGAAAGTACTTTTTTCAACGTAACAGTACTTTTTATAAAATCATTATATAAATCTGTATTTACACAGAAAGATTAACGGGCTGTTTGTAGAACATATAAACAAATTTATTTAATCTGCTTACGGTTTATTAATTTTTCGGCGTAAATGCAGTGAAAGCTTTAGTTAGCCTCAGGTACACATACATATATTTCAGTCTTGTTACACAAAAAATAACTTTTCGATCAGCTGAGTTTGGAAAGGTCAGCCCTTGATATAAAAACCAAAATTCCTCCAATTCCAACTGCTTCTACCGTACTTATTTTGCCACGTGATGTAAAAACCTCTCATATAAAATTTGGTGAGTCAAATTCGAAAGTACTCTTATTGAACCTAAAAGAGTTTGGGACTTTTTGAATTCGAAAGGAGTTAAAAAAAGACCTTAACCACTACAAATATCATCCCTGGTACTGGTTTACATCAACGATCAGCTAACATTCAATAATCGGCAATTATTATGCAATTATTATCATGTCCAATGAATCCAACTGGAAATTCGCTTGGGTACGAAACTGAAATATCTTCGCCAAAAAAATCAAATTTAAATTCACCACCATTCCTCATTAGTAATGCTGCAGATATTGAATCAATCTCAAACGTAATATAAAATAAAATAATTTTGTATTTTTTCTGTCTCTCATAAATAAATGAACTATTTTCCATACAAACTTTTGTAAACTTTAAAACAATTATTTCAATTTTTATAATAACAAAATGTATACCAACAACAAACAAACAATAAACCACTTTCACCAGATTGATAAAAAGTACTTAAAGTACCCACTGTCGCTCGTATATATGAGTACTCGTTCGTTACGACTAAACTTGACTCCCTTTCTGGCGACGATTGAACAGATAATAAACGAAGTTGAAACAGTTGCACTTGTTGAATCTCGTATAACTGACAATGAGAGCAATTTTTACAACATTCCTGGTGACAATGCAATCTTTTTTACAAGAGAAGGCAAAGGCGGAGGTATCGCCATTCATGTGAAAGAGAACGTCAATTACACGCATATATCGACAAACATCAAATCATTCGAACTAATACAGTTGAAAATGAACATCAACAACAACACAGCATTCTCCCTTCTCTCAGTCTATCGCCCACCACATCTCAGAGTAAATGAGTTTACATCCGAACTTGCTACAATTTTCAACAACGTTAAGAGAAACCAAGAGATGATAATAGTTGAAGATATGAACATAAGGTGTCAGGGGACACCCGTTTGGAACGAAGTTCTTTTCGCTATATACATATTATGTACTAGTTAGTTCCAACACGCCTAAGGCGTCAGTTAAATGGATCTTTAAAAAAAGATACTTTTTGTAAAATTATAAACTTTTTTTAAGAATTTTTTTTTGATGTGTTAACATCTATAGTCACGGGTAGGGCAATCTATCAAAGTGAACACATGCAAACAACACACAGCGTTAACATCACATCTGTGATTGTTATACAACAATAGTCTCTGCCTCAAAATAAGTATGATGGTATTGATGTAGCGGCAGCGAACAAACAAGAAGGTCGTCATCGCCAAAGTGTATTGAATAGTATAGAGAGTAGTGATGCCAACTCTGACGGAACGTAACGCGCCGTCGAACTACCCAAAAAGAGCTAAATTGCGCCAAATAACGAAAACAACTAGAAAAATTGCGAAAGTGCTAAAACGCACTTAATAAATATGGCGATTTCCAATAGGGCCCTATAGATGTAAACAAACAGTCCATGGCGGTTACATTATTTTATCTATTGTTAGTTTTCCTGTTATTTATTTTTCAGACAATCGAGTAACACGTGCGAATGATACAACTTTATTATGAAAATGGGTGTTCCCTTGTGGCGACGACACCCACTTTTGGATCAACCGGTACATAAAAAACATTGCCGGATTTAAGACGATACCACTCATTAGCAAGTGGCAATGCACACAGAATGCCATTGTTTGGTGTGGATTGTGGTCCAGAGGCATCATCGCTTAGTAGTTCTTCGAAGGCGAAGATGAAATTACAATCACCGTCATTCTGCGCTACCGATTTTAGAGTTAACTCACGCAGAGGCGACGTGAAATGGCAACAGACACCGTGCATTTTACCAAGTTAGACTTTTTCTTGTGGGGTTTCCATAAGTCGCAGATTTATGGCAATAAGCCAGAAATCAGGTTGATCTCTGTGCCAGTTATCGAAAAAAATGTCATATTACAACAGGAATGCCCAAAATACAAAAAAAACATTCTGTAACAAAAAATCGGTGTTTTATGCAATACGGGGTAAAGGGCTAAATAAAAACTTAAAACGCGTGCAAATTACGCGTTTTTCCAAAAACGCCATTGAAGTTTTAACCGCGTTTTGCAAAGTCGAAAAGTGCTAAATCTAGCCCTAAAAGAGCTAGATTGGCATCACTTATAGATAACTTATGGAACGAATTGTATAACCCAAAAGCACTGGCGACATCTGGCGAATGATTCAAAACGTATTACCCTCTTTTTGTCATAACTTGTTCCATTCATATTTTTGATATGAAACATTGATGCCTTTTGAAATATTTATGCTTTTGTGTATTGTTTTATGTAATAAAATTGTCAAAATGTTGCATTTATAGTGAAATATTCTATAAAGAGAATAAGACTCGTTTATGCACTTTTACTCAGACTCTCTATATGAGAGCGGAAATAGAGTGCAATAAGTTCTCTATAGTATTCAATACTTTTTGTCGTCGCTTTGTTTATGACAAAACAAAAACAATTAATTCAGTGAGATAAATATTGCTTTATTTATTTTAACAATATTACAAACAGAAAGTGCAATAGCAAAAGAGCTTTCAGCACAAAAACAAAACGATTTCAAACCACAGCAAAACAATTTTGAACTAAATTTTATGTATAATGGAGAATAAGTACATTTCGTATAATGGATTTTGGAATTGAATTGATATAAACTTTGATCAATACATATTAAATGAATTTTCCACTGTAACATTTACTAATGTATTCATAGAAATCGAACAGGTACCGTGTAACAAAAGGGTGTTAACATATCTCCCGTGAGTTCGAACACTCATTGATTTTATTGTAAAATTAAAAATTTTTTTTAAAAAAAAGTTTTTTTAAAAATTATTATTTTTTTATTATTATTTAAAAAAAGTATTTTAAGGTATTTTTTGTAAGAATACGTATTATATTTTTCCGAAAAGGTAATTTTTTTAGGAGAGGTACTTCTTATGTTAAAAGCTAATATTTTTGTTAACAATTTTTAAGAAAAAGTACTTTCACTATTTTTAAGAAGAAGTACTTTCTGTAAGAAAAGGCCATAAGAGTATACATTTTTTTTTACAAACAAGTACTTTTTTTAAGAACAGGTAATTTTTAAAGAAGTGGTACTCTTTTTAGCAAAAAGGTAATTTTTTTAAGAAAATTGACTTATTTTCAGAAAGCTACTTATCTCAAGAAAATAAAACAAAATGTATTATTTTATTTTTAAGAAAATGCAATTTTAAGAAACGGAATTTTTTTAAGAAAATGTATTTGTTTAAGAGAAGGTATTTTTTTGAAGAAAAGGTTTTTTTAAGAAATGGGAATTTTTTAAGAATTGGTCCTATTTTCAAGAATAGGTACATTTTTAAGAGTAGGTACTTATCTTAAGAAAAGTGTCCTTTTTTAAGCAAAGGTACATCTTTAAGATAAAGTATTTTTTAAAAAAGATACTTTAAAAAAAAAAAATTTTTTTAAGAAAAGGTACGTACCTCTTGTTAGAAATGTACTTTTTTTAAGCAAAGGTACTTCTATAATGATGAATTTCATTTAAATATCGAGATAAAACTGAAATTTTGAACCCGACCACCTCAGATATCGATGAAATTTTGTTCATAGCTAAATTTGATCAATACAAACAAAACTCTCATTTTTAGAAATGACTGTTTTGCGATTTTTTGGGCGTGGCACAGTGGGAAAGTTTTCGAAAAAAAACTACAATAACTCAGAATCGGCTGAACCGATTTCCATGATCTTGATATCATTCAAAAGATATTTTGACAGGCTTTATGACACGTTTTTTAAACGTGTCATAAAGCCTGTTAAAATAGCTTTTGAATGATACCAAGATCATGGAAATCGGTTCAGCCGATTCTGAGTTATTGTAGTTCAAATGGAGGTCTTTTCGACCATTTTCGCGTTTTTTCGAAAACTTTCCCACTGTGCCACGCCCAAAAAATCGCAAAACAGTCATTTCTAAAAATGAGGGTTTGTTTGTATTGATCAATTTTAGCTATGAACAAAATTTCATCGATATCTGAGGGGGTCGGGTTCAATGCATCTCGATTTTTACATGCAATTCATCTAATGTATTTTTTGTCCTTTTAGTTTTACTGTTTACGTTTTTAAGAAAAGGCATTTTTTTAAGAAAATTTTCTTTTTTTAAACTTCTTTCACTTTGGCTTTTCTAAATTTACTTTTTATTAGATTCAAAACTACAATGTATACTAAATATTCGCAACAGGCTCCACCTAGAAGACTCCCCATTAAACAAGAAATTTCCCAATATACGATATGTTAGTCTAGACACAAACCAAATTAAAATTACCCAATATAGTTGATGATACTGGGTGTTTATAACCTGTCTATCTCATCCACGTTCCGTGGATTATCCCATAGCAAAATTGCAAGGGGTACGATGGCAAGTTGTTACGGGCATGGCAATACATTTATATTTTTTTTAAACCTGTTAGGCAATCCCAAGTCTTGCCAGCTTATCCGCTCTTTAGTTGCCCGGCATATAATCTGTGTCCTGGTATCTATATTAATTGAAAAACGTACTACTGATCATTTAGTCGTTTAAGCTCATTAGTTAAGAGATCGGTGGCAGAAGGATGAATTCCGGAATATTCTTCCAGGGATTTGATGGTGTTGGAGACACCTAACCCCTGTAAGTAAATTAATCTATATCCAACATGCGATTTACATTATCGCCAAAATATGTCACTGATAAACTGCATATTGGTTAGATGGGATATGAGAAGGTCGCCTGTCTAGATCCCTGAAATAGACCCCAAACGCCCTGTATTTTCATTCAGTTTCAAATCATCCGTGCAGCAATTTGCTTATCCCTCTCCATCAGGAATTTCTGCGCTTCAGGAATCTCTTTCCCGTAAGAGACCTTGATATTTCCGATTGAGTTCTGGATTCGCGTTTGTTTAGTCGATGGTGCAAATGATCATCGATAGTGTTATAGGCAGCCTGCGCGACTCGTGTACCTGAGATTGTGAGTTCGATCTTTGATCAGACCTGCTACTTACTTAACTCTCCTTACTTACTTACTTAAATCTTCTCTTGAAAACAAACCGTTCGGAATCGGTGTAAAACACTAGGTCCCTATTAGTGAATCTTAAAACTGAAAGCGTTAAGCTCACCACTATGAGAAGCTCTATCATTTCCCGGACTTTGTTTCCTTGGGGTGCAAAAATCTTCCCAAAAAAATGGACAAGTTCATTATGTGATATTGAACACATTTGTGCTGCCTACTCACTAAATCGTCTTCTTAAGTCTCCACCACTCTCCCCGCGGAACTATCGCTGAGGGTATCAATTTGCGGTGCTGGTATGCCATTTAGGATACTTCATTTTGCTCTTTGGCTCTCCTATTTGCCTTTCGTACTTCGTCTGCTTCTTTGCACAGCTTTGTCAACTTCCACTTCGCCTCTGAACACAATATTATTTCTAGAATAATCTCCGGGATAATGTTATGTCTTAGCTTGGTGACTATGTGGTTCCGATTTTCTTCAAATCTTGAGCAACTAAAGGTGACATGCTCTACTTTCATAACAGATCAACTTGGACACATCGGTGAAGTATTGGTCCCTTACTTAAATTTAAAAAAAATGGTTTCCCGTTACATCCCATGAAGGGATTAGGCAGAAATTCTCACAAACCAGTGAGCTCTGGTGCGTTCTTGTTTTACACTCACTGATTGGGGTCTACAGTTTTACACCGGTTCCGGACGATATTTTGAGAAGTTATTTCATGGCTCGATAGTGTTGTCGTCACTAAGCAATGTGACTGCTGTCGAAAGAAACTTAAGGTGGTCAGAGCAGGGATCGAACCAGTGTTCTCATGCACAAGAGCCGCGCACACTACCATTGCACCACCGACGGCCACTAATCACTTAAATAGGTACTGCGTAAATGCTCCATAGCTTGTTAAAAACCAGGTTGCCTAAATGCTCCATAGCTTGTTAAAAACCAGGTTAGGTGGTAGTCCACTTCCCCGTTACCCCTTCTGATCCTTTTTTCCACCTTCGGTATTAGTTTGTGCGCCCATTTACTATTTTGCGAGTTATCCCATCTATAATGTCACGACCTTAGTAAGGCCTCTCTTTCGTTTACCCGAATTCTAGCTAGTATTTCCTGTTCCCGTATTTGTTTTTCGTCTACAACCTCCTTGGCTCGTCCGCCAGAAAATCAATGGTTATCATTCCTGCTATTGTACATGCGACTGCGTTGAATGTCATGCGGTAAACACAACAGATCCTTAATGCTCTCAACCTCTGCAACCATGAGATTTTCCTCCTGAAAGCATCACTTAGAAAACATGTTCATACTTGTGCTGCGTATAGGAGTGAGGAACTGACCACTCTGGATATCGTAGTCCTTTTATTGTGCCTAGTACCTTTTGAATTCGGGATCATTCTGGCTAAAGTTGAACTAACATTTGCCGAATGATCTATAGCGATGAGATGTACCTCCTGGAAGCATCACTTTAAATACTTGCCAGGTGTTGAGTATAGCATTGATGAACTGACCACTCTGGATATCGTAGTCTTCTGATTCTGGCTCGGACCTCAAAATTCGGTATCATTCTCGCTAGGACTGAACTAACATTTGTGGACTTGTCTCGGACGTAATCTATATGTTTATTAAATGTTAGTCTCGAGTCTGTCATAAATAAATGGTTTTCCAATTACTTCCAGATATTTTAACTGATCCTTAGACGATATACTCCTTCCACGACTACTTATTAGTACTTTTTCACTCTTTTGCTCCGCTAGCTGAAGTCCAACTTTAATCAACCGGGACCTAATAACGTTTATTTACTTGCAGTAACTCCTCATCGATGTGTCTGGCAAGGGTGACTACTTCTTTGTCGTCTGCAGAACTGGATATATTAGACTCGTCTGGTATTTCTAGTATTAGAACTCTGTTATACATCCTGGTAGTGATCTGATAACCGACACCTGAGGGACTCCCGCAGAAACATCATATGTTACAGGTCCATCCTCCGTGTTATAGTTTAGTTTCCAATTCCTAAAATTGGGACTCTCAGTCCATAGAGTATATCAATTATGCGTTGCCAGTTGGCAGATTGGAAAGCATTCTTCACATCTAATGTGATAACCCCACAGTACTTACTTTTTGATCCCTTTCCATCTATAGCCTCTTTGGTTTTTCAAGACATCATCCGAATGGCATCTATGTTTCGGAAGAAGAATTGTTTGTCTGACAATCCACCAAGATTTTCAATCACAGGTAGGTGTCTATTGTAAATAATGCTCTCCGGTATTTTGCCTATTGTATCCATGAGAAATATTGACCGATACGACGACGGGTCTCCTAGGTGTTTGTCCGGTTTCGGTTGCAACACAAATTTTTGTAATTTCCATGGACCTGAAAATGTGAATTCCTTAAGACTGATTTAGGATTAACAAAAATATATTCGAAGTGTTCTACACTTCCATTTTCAGCGACTTATTTGGTATCGCACCTGGCACCTGTTATCTACATATTTTACATAAAACTGTTCCTCTGAGGTCGCCAATAGTATATCATTCGCCGGTGGCAACTCCGAGAAATCATATTCACGCCCAGTACGTTTAGGAAACAGTGTGAACACAATTTTGCCTAGAAGCACCGGGCCTGTTAGTTGCGTAGACTTTTTGCATTTTAGTCGTACTGTTGCAACTCTATTTGCACCTCCCCATGGATTCGACTCGGCTTCTTGGCAGATTTGCTGGAAGTTTTCTCTTTTATTTTTTAAGGCCTTTTGTAAACAGTGTCTCAGTAAGGATGCACTTTTTCATTTTAAAGCAAGGACACGTATTTTTCGAGATAGTTGTAATTTTTTTTATTGAATTGTCAAGAAGACATGTTCCGATTAAGTATTGAATAAAATTGCCGGCAAATGGCTCCCACGACTCTGATGACAGGCCGTTACAATTTTCATGAAATTTTCCATGACTTTTTCATATAGATGTGGCTGCATCTCACCGATGATGCGTTGGATCTCGGATTTGAGCTCAGGAATTGTTTCTGGTTTATTCACATAAATCGGAGATTTCACAAAATGGAAAAGAAAGAAATCGCACGGCGTTAAATCGCATGATCTTGGTGGCCAGTTGACATCAAAATTTCTTGAGTAAATTTGTTTTGGAAATCGTTGCTGCAATAAATCAATTGTTTCAAGCGCGATGAGGCAGGTGGCGCCGTCTTGCTGAAACCACATGTTGACAAGATCCATTCCGTCTAGCTGAGGGACACGTACTCCGTTATCATGTTCCTGTAACGATGAACGTTCCCAGTCACTGCATTTTCGGCCTCAACTTCAAAAAACTAAGGTTCAATCACGCCGCCTGACGAAAATAAACACCAGACAGTTGCTCCTCTTTGTGGGTGCATTTGTTTCCCATGGATTGTATGAGGATTTTCTGAACCACAAATTCGACAATTTTGTGTATCCACGAAGCCATTCAGATGGAAATGCGCTTCATCGAAGAAGATGACTTTTTTTTTTTGAAAAATTGGCATTGACTTCACTTTGCTCCATTACCCATTGAACGAATTGCCCGCGCTTTCCATGATCTGCAAGGTTGAGCTCCCGAGTAAGCTGTATTTTGGACGCATGAAGGTGGATGTCTTTTGTCAAAATTCACTGCGTAGTGCTTCGTGAAATTTGAAGTTGTTGAGAACTATGCCGAATTTCGGGGACACTCTCGTTTACATCAGCAATATTTTCAAGAGACCAACCGGTACTTTGACGCACAGGAGTCTTACTGTCCATAACCGAGGCTGTTTCTTAAAATTTCTTGACCACTCTTCAAATGGTTGACACATTAAAAAATAAATGGTTTCCCATTACATCCCATGAAGGGACCGGGGAGAACTTCTTGCAATCACTGAGCTGTGCGCTTTCCAGTTTTCACTCACTGATTGGGACCTACAGTTTTACACCGATTCCGAACGGTATTTTGAGAAGCTTTTTCATGGCTATATACTCGATAGTGTCGCCGTCACCATGCGAGGTGACCGCCGCCGAAAGAAATTTATTTTTTTTAAGGTGGTCAGGGTTCGAACTCAGGATCTCATGTACAAGAGCCGCGCACACTAACCATTGCACCACCGACGGCCACATTAGTTAGACACATTAGTTTCACTTTCTCGACTGAAAATTCTTCAAAATTTGCGAAAGGTCTCACCATAACTTTCCAAATTTTTCTAATAAGTTTTCACAATTAAAACGCGTTGTTCTTTCGTAAAGTGCTCCATTTTTAACAATCGGAATAAACATATGTGACAGCTGCCAAATTTCTACTGGCTACTGGCACAAAATTACACTATATTGAAATAGTGCAATCTTACTGAGACACCCTTTAGTTCATTTCTCGGTGGTGTGTATACTTGTTACCTTTCTTGAAAATCCAGCCTTCCTTTACCACGCTGGTTTCGACGTCTCGCCATGAAACCTCTTTTCCTGAGAGTATTTATGTCGTTATTCCACCAGTAATGTTGTAGTCTGGATTGTGCCATTTCAGCGTGTATGTTTCTGTAGTCGGTATATGTCGGAATATTTAGAACAGTATACAACTCTGTTCCATGACCGACTCCGATCCTACCCCATTGTGACAGCTGACTTTATGTGATCACCGAACATAACCTGAACCTTTGTTAGTAGTACTAAATAGCGCTATACTCATACAGCATTATCGGTCCCGGCACCGCTATATAGATCCAATGAATATTCCGCGAGAAATTCCCCTATTTGTATCATTTGTCCCTTGTACATGTGTATCGGATTATCGCAGCCTTTTTACCAATTTCAACTACTTTCGGCCTGAAACTGCTCTTGCACACTCTGCAAAATCAATTTCAGGCCCCATCAATGTAATAAGCTACATGAGGCGTATGTTATGTCTGCGGCTCAAAGGGACTAGCTCGGTGGTTACTGTCTCAAAAATCAGACAATTTGCATCTGTTCAGAATCCTTAAGTCACGCCGTTAAATAATTTTTAGGACACTCGGATATTTACTCTTTTCCGCTATTGACACATGGTTCATCTAAGCGATAATGTTTGTACCAGAATTTTGCAGAAACACCAAAAATATTGCATACTTTAAGGTGCATATTTATGATGTTCAGCAGAGCTTATGTTGACAATAAGAGGCATTAGTTTTAGAAACCTTATTGTTATACCTTTATCTATTCCTGAAAGGTATGAATTTATGTGTTCTTACATCACCACAAGTTGTACTTTATTCTACCAAGAATATATTTCGATATGTTGTACTGGCAAACGTTAAAACCGCATCCTATTACATCCCATGAAGGTATTGGGGAGACTACCAACTATAGCATACTTTTAGGTTAAATAGAGAGAATGTTTACTACAGTTACAAACTGATCTTTACTTTACTTTTATTGACTATTTTACAACCTCATGAGGTCAGATGTTTTACACATTTTAATTAAACAAACAAATTTCAACATATTCTTCCAACTGGCTCTATCCCTCGCCTTTCCTCGCAGTTGGTAACACCCAGGATACGGAGGGATTCTGCTGCCTGGTCTTTCCAGCGGAGTCAGTAATCAGATTTACATTTATAATTTTCGTTCTTTTACCTTTTTCAGGTCGAGTTTTCTATAAGTATGCCGACAAGGCCACAAGTTATGCTACAATTCTGAGTTTAAAGTAAAGACAACATCTTTACCAGATTATTATGTAAAGGATTTCGTGATAATATTACCACTATGTCCCCCCCCCTACAACCAGTACTGAAAGGTGTATCAACTTCCACTAAGAACAGTATCACGTCTTACTTATAAATGCACAAACTTTGTATCGACTATGATATTACCAACTTTCTGAGGAAGATGTAAAATTGTGGTGTAGTTTCAGGCATTAGCATTAATGTGTATGCAGCTTAATACTGTTAATAGAGGTGTTAATCTTAATACAGTTAATAAGAGATTATTGGTAGAATATTAACTGAGATGAACTGAATACGTGCGGAGAATCAAATTTGTTGTATCGTAATTTATTAAATGGCGCCATAAATTAAGTATACATTTAGGAGTTAATGGGTAATAAAGTATGTTAATGCATACTTTGCGGTTGTAGGAAGGGCATTTTTTTGCCACTGAGAAAGTAGAGAGTGAAATGATTTAGAAATTACAAATTTATAAGAATAACAGGCATAGGCGTGTTGTTAAATCGTGTATATTTTCAATAGGTTATTTATACTTTTATCTATTTATTTTAATTTTTTTGTTTAAAAAATATATTTTATATTCTAAAAATTTGTTTCTTTAATACATGCAAAACGTTTTCATTTACGATTCAAGGAGGAAATTAATTGTAAACAATATAAATTAGGTGAACTTTAGGGTCAGATTAACGTTTACGTTAAAATTAAATGAGAAATTGTTACTTAAGTGAAATTGCATACTATTAGGCATAATTACTCGAACAAACCGGCAAATAATATTTATGTTGCCTGAGCTGTTTGATGAAAATGTGTTTAAAATTGTTATAAGACAGACATTTTAAAAATTCTTGTAATACAAATTTTCCAACTTAAGCAAAAAAACATACTTTAAGGCGCAGTTATTATGCTGAACATAATTAATACTTTTAGGTGGTGGTAGAGGTTTCTGGTTACAAAATGGATGTTAATGTACATTATTTTAATTAGTTTTTATATTGGTGAGTTTCGGGTTTTCTTTGAAATCCTAATAAGGGTCAAAGAAATTTAAATATATAAATTACAAAATACAAAATCATTGGAATATTATTGTACAGCTTCTAATCCGCAAACAGAATATTATAGTATACTTTTATGATTCAAAGATCTCATTCGAAGAATAGTTTCTCATATCATATGGCAAACGACTTTCCCCATTTCTATGCTGTGGGCTTTAAAATAGATTGACATTGGAGGTATGATTATGTTACAAGTCCACCATGAGTAAACCTGCACAGGAATTCCGTAACTTTAAAAAAAATCGAAATAACTGTCGAAATACATAAAATTTCAATACAAAATTTTCGAATTTTCTCAAGTTATCGACCGATTTTTATCGTTAAAAAGAATTAATTACAGAATTCCGATGCAGCTACGAACTCTGTCAATAATGAAGGCGTTGATTTGTTTGGGTCACACAGCTAAGGATAGTCTGAAGAAACTGCCCGTATACGTGAGGAACGTCTTGCAGCCTATAATGGAGAAAAGGTAAAGAAACCGGAGCTAATCGAAAAATCGAGCATTCTTTTGGATATCAAGCCTTGGTACGGTGAGACTGATCTTGGTGAAAAGGAGAAGGAAATAAGGAGTTTACCACCGAAGGTTTGTTGTGGGGTGCGTCTAAACTTGTTGCTATTGCCTTCCGTATCATGAAATTGAGCTGTAGTTATGGTCTCGAAGGCGACAAGATGTATATCGATTGGTTTCCTGAAGAAATTGATATAAAAGAAGACCAGGTTCGAAGCGTTGATGTGGTGGCTTTAAACAAAATCTAAGTTGAATTCGAAAATTATTGGTTAGTAGAGGCAAGGAGAGAAATTATGGATCTGCAGTGTTTAAACTACCGAAAAAACGCCGAAAACCCCACACTTTCAGAATATCGACATAATAACTGGTAATTCTAAATCTAAATCTTTCCTAGTACCCACGTATAAATTTTTTGTGGCCTTCTAGACAACACAATTTGTTCAAGTGTTATTTACTTTAGCTCACTCTTTCGTCGCTACATTAATTTCCTTATTCTATAGCATACCCTTAGGCCACCACAAACCTCCAATCATAATGCAACAAAGTCCGTGGGAGAGCGAGTAATTTATGATTAAATAATGGGGAGAAGCGTTTTTTAATTACTTGTTAAACTAATAATGAAACTTTTTAAAAATATCCATTAACACTCAGCGCATTTTGTTTATGGTCTGCTAATAATCCCAAAAGTATGCAATACAAAACAACTACATGCACACGAAAGTTTTCAAGTTCCTGCGGAAATTGAAGGAATTAACTTAGGTAAGCTACAAGGCGAAGAATGTAATTCACTCTCAACAAAACTTACTTGGTTTCAGTTTAGAATTTACCGCTGGCATTTGACGAAGATCTTTCTTAGCGGGAAATAGGGTTCGTATGGAGGGAATCAAATTAACATTTATTAGTATCGCATGAAAGTTAATGGCGAACAAGGCAATATATCATATAGGTTTTCATTTCAAATTATTGTTTATTTAATCCTTCGTGAGATATTTTGATTTGGCTGTTGATATAGAAGTGCCCTTTGAATACAATTGAATCAATTCGGTTCATTGATTTATTTGCAGAAATATTCTTTACGTGTTGTATTGAAATACATATATTCAAGCTTTTGACTGGCGGAAAGAGCTAGGAAGTAGCCCGTCACAGTACACATAAGTACAAAGAGTGTAGATAAAAGGTTAGAACATGTAGAACTTTTGAAGTGTTTGTAATGAATATCGCTTTAGTTTGGTTCACTTTGTGCGTATGAGTGATACCTTATATTTTGAACGTACTCATACGTCAGGTGGCATTTCAAATTAATATCAATCATACGTATCAAATTCTAAGGGAATTGCACAGTATAAGCGAAACAACAAAACCTTCTGATTTTAATGAAATTTGTCACATTTATGTTCCTAGAATAACACATTTTAGGCTGTATAGAGTCGATCTCAGTTCCATGTGATTCTTTTCGTACCGAGTGACAAAGTAGTAAATCTTCGAGATATTTCACAAACTGTTTTTCAATAAATTTAGAATCGTTTCAGGACTCTGGAGATTTATTTATGAAAATGTTTTATTTATTTTAGATTTCTAGCCAAGGGAAATCTAAGCTCTTCCATCTAAAACGATGCAGCAAAAATTAAGGTCTTTTGAAATTCTATACAAAATATATTTCATCCTTGCAAACTGGAAGGTAAAGTTTCTAAAAGTTGGATAAATTTCATTGTAATGACTCTATGACTGGAGTCAGAAAACATTTGGGTTTTCCAGTAATTAGTGTTACGTGTTGTCACACATATTTTGCAACAGAAGATGTTGTAATACAATTCATCGTATTGGAGTTACATTTACGAGAATTGCACTCCGAATGTGACATGATTTTGAAATCAAACAATGTTTGAAAATTGTATTCCTGCCAAGAATGATATTTTATATTTCTGTTCAAGTTTGTGATTATGCACAGTAACATATTTAACTAAACCTGTTGACCCTTGTCAGTTGTTAATAGGGTTAAGGGTCGTAGGTGAACACAACAACAAAAGTATAGTCATAGGTCCTTACAAAGACCACTTAAATTCCAACACACACTTAACATATATACCTTTCCACCTTAAGGATCTGCCTTTGTTTCACATGGGCTTGTTTGTATGAGGGGTGTTTACATTGTTGACAATTCGACTGAGGTTATTTACTAGTCAGGGGTTGGAACAAAAAGGAATTCAATGAGTACTTCTTGTCAACCCTGAAATATGGGTAACTGGTAATAAGTTAAGTACAAGTTTTGTCACAAAGCTTGTTGAAGCCTTAAGGTCTGTGGAAACATGTATTTTATTTGATAAACATTCATAGTTAACTACACACAATAGACAGAAGTGTGGTGTTTTGATGCCAGAGCAGGAGGCTTTGTCTACAAATGTAAAGCCTTATGTTTCTATTTTATTCAAATGTTTATGATTTTGTCAGAGCATTTTAAGACTTTGCGGTCTTGTAGCTACTATGACAGAGGAAAATTTAAATTCCCATACCATTTCCTTTTCATATCCTTGAAGTGTCAAAAGCATTGATAACTAGAAATGTGGTTTATGTTGCTTTTTAACTGGGATGACTTATGGAAATTGTAGAAGCATAAGGCCATAGCAGAGTTTGTCCCTGGTTGTTATCACTGCCAACAATTTTATGAAAAAATTAAATAATTCAAACGTAACTGGAAATGGAAGCATTTGGAAATTAACTTAAATGTCACAAAAAGAAATAGGAAAAATAGACTTTTCTCACAATACTACTTTTATTAAGCTTAAATTTTGAAATTCACTATTTATGTATTTGAAAATAAAACAGAAGGATCGACGTGACGAGTCAGTCAAGGAGCGACGTGACGAGTCAGTCAAGGATGGAAATCAGGACAAGATTAAATGTACATTCAACACAAGCATTTGAGAAAAATATCTCATATTGTGTTAAAATTACATTGACATTTGTACTTGATTAAAAAAATTCCTTAATTTGTATAATGGCGTATGATTAATATTATTTTGAAGTACTATGGAGCGAATGAGTGCGAACATCAAAATTCATATAAATCATACGCAATATAAATCGTAAACAATACATGTCATGCATTTCAAAGATAACGCTGAATATCTCATCAACATTTATAGTTTGAATTTTAAAATCTTGACAGGGAAATAGATTGACGAACACGATTAGTACCTTAATTACAACAAAGAAACGTCAGATAGATGGAGGAACACGATTAGTAACTTAAGTATAACAAGGTAACGTCAGCAAGAAATTATACTAAACAAATTGATTCGGAAAGACAATTACCTAATTGCCCAGGCATTGTCCAAATAACATTTTGGAATTTATGAAATTGTAGACTTGATGAACAGCTAACATTTGGAATGACATTTCAACAAATTTGTATTAGACATGACAGTAATTATTAATAAATGAGACAGCTGAAAGTGTCTGGAGGATTTATTGTAGTATTTTAGTATTAGTATTTATTTAAACAAGAGATTTCAACAACTTAATAACCAAACACCTGACAAATGTTTAATTCGCTTTGGGACAATACAAAACAAAACAGTCATCTTCTCCGATGAAGCGCATTTCCATCTGAGTGGCTTCGGAATTTGGGGCACGAAAAATCAAGAAACAAATGCATCAACAGTCTGTTGCGGATTGCGCCTTACTTTTTTGAAGATGAGGCCGAAATTGCAGTGTCTGTTACCGGCATTCGTTACAGGAACATAACAACGGAGTTCTTGTGTCCAACAACTGGACGGCATTGATGTGAATGATCCTGCCACATCGCGCAACAAACAAATTATCTCATGAAATTCTGATGTTCAACTAGCCTCCAAGATGATGCGATTTAACGCCGTGCGATTTCTTTCTTTGGAATTTTGTGAAATCTCGGGTTTATGTGAATAAATCAAAAACAATTCCTCAGCTCAAATCCGAGATCCAACGCGTCATCGGTAAGATACAACCACATCTCTGTAAAAAAATTATGGAAAATTTCATGAAAGGAATAATGGCTTCTCATAAGAGTCGTGGTGGCCATTTGACCTAAATTTTTCCCCATGCTTAATCGGGATATGTCTTCTTTACAATCTACTACATATAGCAACTGTCTGAAAAAATACGTGTTTTTATTTTAACATGAAAAAGTGCATTCTTACTGAGACACCCTTTGTCTGTGCCTGTCATCTGAGCTGTGATAGTCATTTGACGTAAATTTTATTCCACGCTTAATCGGAACATGTATTCTTTACAATCTACTAAAAACATAGCAGCCATCTTAAAAAATACGTGCTCTTATTTTAACATGAAAAAGTGCAGTCTTACTGAGACACCCTTTATCTGTGCCAGAAGGAGGAAAACGTCTTAAGAGCTGTTAGAACAGAATTGAGTTAACGGTACCACGGTGATCTCCTCGATCGAAAGTATCAACTGCCATATTTTAGTTCAATTTTGCTGATATTTTTGGAAGATTTATCTCGCTAATAGTCGCAACTTCACATGGAATTTCAACTCAATACAACGTAAGATGTAAGAATATATAAAATCGAAAAAAATATAAAATCGCAAAAAATCGATTTTGGACGCCTCTTCAATACTTTTTTATAAATATTTTAAAACATTTTTGTTTTATTATTCAAACTTAAGACCATTCTGATACTGATGCGTAATAGAGATATAGTTTTGAAAAAGAAGTTTTGCCAAATGCATCCTCATGATTCATGATATCTACTTCAGATCAAGTCACTGACCTTCACCAGCGGTTGTTTTTAATTACGCTGTGGAAAAGTCATCAAACATCAAAATGCAAGCGAAAACTCATTTTAATTGAGAATTCCCCACTATGCAAGTGTTCGAAAAATATCGCATGCAAAACACACAAAAAAATGTTGGCATTTAGTTTTCTGAATTGTTGCAAAAAATCACTAGATCTAAATATAGCTATATTGTTTGGCAGGAATCATGAGGATGCATTTTATAAAACTTCTTATTGAAAACTGTACCTCTCTGAATAGAGATATAGACTCGTATTCAGCTAGAATAATTAGATACAAATGCATCAGTAACCAAGATACCAAAATTATCCACTGGTAAATAAAACATTGCAACACGAAAAAATATAAACATATACGGACACTACTACGTGATAAAAGACCAAAAAATAAACAGACCCGTGTCTCCCAGTTTTGCCCAAAGTCATGAACTTTTTTTATGGGCCCCCAAAGATTTGGGGCCTTGGTGTCATTTTTGCAAAAAAAGTGATAATTTTGTCAGGCTCATATCTTGCAAATCGTTCGCAATTTTGATTTACTCTCTGAGGGAAAGTTGTAGCCCTTATCAGAGGGAATAAAACTTGTCAACATATAAAATCAAAAAAACTTCATCTTCAAGGTCAAAATCGCAAATCGATTTTTTTTACTTTTTTTCCCCTGTTCAGGTCCATAGGTAGCAAAGCGTTTAAAATTCAAGGAAGCAATAAACTACAACAATGTACCTAAGATCTCAATAAAAAAACTTTCTAGAACATATGAACTTCCTAGCTAGGAATAATTCTTAACACCGTTTATGTGGCGCTTAGGTAGCGTTTAGGTAGCCGCAAAAGTGAAAAATTTCCCGAAATTTTTTTAATTTCACGGTGTGTAATTTGTTAAGTCATGGAAATATAACCATATACAGACACCATTACGTAGTAAAAGACCCGTGTCTCCCAGTTTTGCCCAAAGTCATGGACTTTTTTGTTATGGCTGAACAAGGGAAAAAAGGTAAAAAACCGAATTTTAAAGTTTTTTGCAATTCTGATCTTAAAGATGAAGTTTTTTTGAGTTTATATGTTCACAATTTTTATTCTCTATGATAAGGGCTACAACTATCCCTCAGGGAGTAAATCAAAATTATGAACAAATTTCAAGATATAAGCCTGACAAAATTATCACTTTTTTGCAAAAATTACACTGAGGCCCCAAATCTTTGGGGGCCCAAAAAAAAGTCCATGACTTTGGGAAAAACATAGTGGTGTCTGTATATGGTTATACTTCAATGACTTAAAAAAATACACACAGTGAAATTAAACAAATTTGGGGAAACTTTTCATTTTTGCGGCTACCTAAACGCTACCTAAGCGCCACATAAACTGTGTTAAGAATCATTCCTAGTTGGGAAGTTCATATATTATAAAAAGTTGTTTATTGAGATCTTAGGTACATTCTTGTAGTTGATTGTTTCCTTGAATTTTGAAGGGTTTGCTACCTATGGACCTGAACAGGGGAAAAAGGTAAAAAAAAACGAATTTATAAAGATTTTTGCAATTTTAACCTTGAAGATGAGGTTTGTTTGAGTTTATACGTTAACAATTTTTATTCTCTATGACACCGGCTAAAAATTTTCCTCAAAGAGTAAATTAAAATTCCGAAAGAATTGCAAGATACGAGCCTGACAAAATTATCACTTTTTTGCAAAAATGACACCGAGACCCAAAAAAAAGTTCATGACTTTGGGCAAAACTGGGAGATATTTCCAGGACTTAAAAAATTTCACACTGTGTAACTTAGAACTTTAAAATTCTTTCCGGAAAAGTATGTGATAATTGATGTAAGTTGTTTTTCCTTTTTGGCACAAATATGTGTCGAAATTCTAATTATATTAAAACTGTCTAATAAATAAAACAAAAATACATATATACGGATAGGTAATTCTAGGCTGAATGCCACATTATCTCTGTCTCTATAAGATGATTGTAAGATGATGCTTAAATCAAAAGTGCAACCCTGACAATGTTTACATCGGCTGTAAATATTATCCTGTACTCTTTAGCACTCTACCAACAACCACTGCGTTTAACCGCCCAGAAATATTCGATTAGGACAATCCCTGCTTAGCTTTGTCAGACGATGTTGCTCTCAAGAAACCTCAAAAATGACTTAGCCTTTAATCCTCTATTACATCCTTTTCGTCGTCATACACTGAAAGAGCTTCTTACGAAGGCGGCTCAGTAAGTCAGTGACTTTTTGAATGAAACTCAATTTTTTTTTTGCAAAAAGAAAATTTATTTTCAACATAATCTCCTTTTAGCTCAATACATTTAATCCAATGTGTCTCCAATTTTTGTATCCAAAAAATAGGGTTTTTCGAGGTCCATAAAACAGTTGATCAATAATTTCATCGTTGGAGCTAAATCTCTTTCCACCGAGCCATTACCTTAGGTTTGGAAATAGGAAATAGTCACTGGGGGCTAAATCCGGAGAATATGGCGGATGAGGTAGCAATTCGTAGCCCAATTAAACAACTCCAAACAATACTTTGAAGTTGTCACACGATTACGTTTATGTTCAATTGTGAGCAAACGCGGCACCCATATTGCAGACAGCTTTCTTAAACCCAACTGATCATTTAAAATCAAAACCACACAGCCATATGAAATGCCTATGGCATCAATAATCTCACGCACTTTTAATCTTCGATCGGCCAACACGATATCGTGGAATTTTTTCGACATTTTCGGGTGTATTGATCTCAATTGGCTGTCCAGCACGTTCGGCGTTATTTGTACTTGATGAACACAATGAAAGTCAGTAAACCACTTTTTACCAATGAAATCGATGGTGCAGAGTCCCCATAATATTTATCAAGCTTTTCCTTGGTTTGGTAGACGGTTTTTTCCATTTCACTCTTCATTCACTTTTTTCCATTTTCCATCTTTATTTTCCTCGAAATTCAGTTTTTTCCATTTTTAAAAAAATGCAAGAGGTTGTATGTTTTGAACAGCTGTGAAACGCAAAGTGAATGACGGAACTTGTTCAAAATTTGACCGAAGTTTATTAACAGGTGGTACTTCATGTTGCATGTCATATTGCATTTCATATAACTACGAGGGAAGTTCGAAAGTCACGGACTTATTGATCCGCCCTCGTAGTATCTATCATTAATGACGCATCTGTGTATTAATGTGCACCAACAATTCTCCTTTTCATAGTTGTGTAATGAGGGACTACCTCGCTTCTTGTAGTCTTCAGTCTTTTGGGTCATAAAGACAAGTACTTTAATGGAATGAAACAATGAAATGGATGTAATTTGGCAAGTAGGACAAATTACCCGTAGTTGTTCAAAATATTAAATAACGGGGTTTTCAATAAGAGCGCTACAAAAGTTTTTTAAAATAAAACAAAACCGGTTTTAGATACCAATGAAATTCGTTATTCCTGTGAAAGTACGTTCGATGCCATTATGTATGGAGCTCGATTTCATTTGCATGGCCACCACGGGCACGCTTGCCGAAGTCCAGACGCTGAACCCTATTTTCGACGGTTTCCAAGCATAAATCGGCCGATACTGCTGCAATTTCACGTTCGATATTCGTGCGAAGTTCATCTATCGTCGCTGGCTTGTTGGCATAGTCCATAGACTTGACGTAGCCCCACAGAAAATAATCTAACGGCGTCAAATCGCACGCCCGAGGCGGCCAATCGACTGAGCCATTTCATGAGATAACACGTTCACCAAACTTGGTTTCCAATAAATTGATTGTGGTATTCGCTGTGTGGCTTGTGGCGCCGTCCTGTTGGAACCACATGTCCTCCAAGTCCATATTATCCAATTGGGGCCAAAAATATTCGGTTATCATTGAACGGTAGCGATTCGCATTCACAGTAATGTGCCGGTCTTGATCATCACGGAAGAAGTACGGCCCAATGACGCCGCCGGCCCACAAACCGCACCAAACCGTAATTTTTTCGGGATGCAATGATGACTAATGGATTACGTGTGGATTGCTGTCTGACCAATAACGCATATTGTGCTTATTGACGAAGCCATTCAGCCAGAAATGAGCAGACCATAAATTGGACGGAGCGCTTTTAAAGTTGAGGCCACTGACTCCAAATTTCGGGTGTAAATTTTAATAATTTCGAGTCGTTGTTGGCTCGTATATCTTTCCATGATGAAAGGGCAAACCTTACTGAAGAGAAATGTCAAAAGAGCGGGAAAAAATATGGCGCCGTTTGCTGTCCCTATCGATTTACTTTTGTAGCGTCTCTGTTGAAAAACCCTTTATATATTAATGTGATTTATTGCGTGGCACGGAAAAGTCTATAACAGTGCAACCCACTGAAATACTCAGTAATAAAATATACAATATACAAATGTTGTTCGAGGTGTCCCTAAGATGATTGATATTGATTATATTTACCATTAAACGTGTGACTAACGTTAGCTTATAAATGTGTCATACACCTACAGATAGTTTACGACACTAGTTTGTTTTAATTTCAAGTCTAGATTTTGGAAAAAACTCTTGCAAAATTTATTGAACATAATAATAATTATATAAATTAATTATTTAATTTCTTTACATTGCCCTTCTGTGCCACTGTCCTTCCTAATGTTATTAATATTGGCGAACCAATTAAATCTCATAGGCTAAACAATCTTATGGGAATCCTAAACGAAATTGAGTTAATGATTAATTTGCCTTTAGACTGACGGTGAAAGAAGGAGTCAGATAGGTGACTGGCTAAGAGGTTACAAAGAAAACTGATTAATAATAGGAAAATTAAACGAAAGTAATTTGTGCACCCACAAGCTTTGGAAATATATATCGAATTGTAGCAATTGGTGATGCCTTGTGTGAAAGCAAGGAAATACCCAAGTGGGTGGATAAAATTTAACCAGAAATTTGCTACTAATTGCTTAATTATTTATAAATCCAGTTCAGTATAAATTGGTTATGCACAAATGAGACAGCAGCAGATATTTTCCACATGATATATCTCAATGTCATTTACAAATCTAATTAAAAATACCGCAATAATATTAAATATTCTCCATTTGTACGCAAACATTAATTATGTTACACAGAATGGGGTTTCTTGAACAATAGCAAAAAGTTAACGTATGATTAATAATTATTTGGAAATCACTGGAACGTATGAGTGTTGGCACCGAATTTGTTAATACTTATATTCTCCAATACAACTATTCTCCATTTGTACGCAAACATTAATTATGTTACACAGAATAGGGTTTCTTGAACAATAGCAAAAAGTTAACGTATGATTAATAATTATTTGGAAATCACTGGAACGTATGAGTGTTGGCACCGAATTAGTTAATACTTATATTCTCCAATACAAATATTCTCCATTTGTACGCAAACATTAATTATGTTACACAGAATAGGGTTTCTTGAACAATAGCAAAAAGTTTACGTATGATTAATAATTATTTGGAAATCACTGGAACGTATGAGTGTTGGCACCGAATTTGTTAATACTTATATTCTCCAATACAACTATTCTCCATTTGTACGCAAACATTAATTATGTTACACAGAATGGGGTTTCTTGAACAATAGCAAAAAGTTAACGTATGATTAATAATTATTTGGAAATCACTGGAACGTATGAGTGTTGGCACCGAATTTGTTAATACTTATATTCTCCAATACAACTATTCTCCATTTGTACGCAAACATTAATTATGTTACACAGAATAGGGTTTCTTGAACAATAGCAAAAAGTTAACGTATGATTAATAATTATTTGGAAATCACTGGAACGTATGAGTGTTGGCACCGAATTTGTTAATACTTATACGTTTTGAACGTCTATCATTTCATTAATCGTTTTGTAAATAGTTTCCTAAATTTAAAGGAAATTTAACGTCATAAAATCAATGAGGAAGAAAATTTAAATAAAATCACAAGCTGGATTGAGAAAAGGACAACAACAGTATAAAGCCTTCCGAAGCGAAAGGAGTGCAAGGAAGTGTAAAAGCGAAATGATTTGGATGAACTGAAGCAACAATTAGGCCCACAAACTATAAGACTGATTTTTATTACATTAAGCTATCGCCACTTAAGACTTTCCAAATAAACTGATGCACACTTAATAGTACGAACTGTGGCAACATTTGCTGTAAAGGGTGAATGCGATATGGCAACACTTTTGAAACCAGTACCAATGAATACATGTTAGCAGCAGATGTTGTTGTAGTTGTAAAAAGCAATAACAGACATTTTATTTTCGTTCATTCAGTTGTCAAACTTTCATTTTCATACAGACATACTTATTTATTCATGACACCCTGATACTCGCATCCAAAATATTACAACAATCCAATATCATAAGGCTCTCGATGTCGTACGTTTCCAATTTTCCTACATTGAAATTAAAGATTAAATAAAGATTTATTTAGATAAAAAAGGTTATGTTTGTATTGCTTTATTATTTTTAAATAATTAATTGCCTTGTGACCATAAATTTAAATAATTTCCATAAAGTTTGCAATTTCCACAATTTTGCTTCAAAATTTCTTTTAAGTTTCACTTTATGATTAGAACTTACTTCTTTGCCTTAAGCAAAAGTGAGTAGTCACAATACAAATGGAAATGGAAAATGGATTTCACAAAAACACAAACATTTGAAAAACAATTTAGTAAATAAATGTATGGCAGGATCACATTTGAAACCCTCATCTTGACCCATCTGATGTGAATTGTTTTCCAAGTAAATGACCAACAATATTTGTACACGCCTTTAGTCTTTTACAGGCTTTGTGGGAAAAATTATGTTTTACCCATTACCTCATACGTCAGTGATGGTAGGGACATTAGGTTGCAACCATTTTGGGCCTAACCCCAGGCTAACGACCAGAAACTCATTGAAATTAACAACAATTAATTCATTTCTAAAAGCTGTAGTGCTTTAAACTATATGGTTAGGTTTATTTAGAATCATTGCAAAATTTTGTTTGAGCAGAAAGCCGCCATCGCCCTTAATATCTTTAACGACCGCCAAGGACTAAATAATTTGGTTAAAATTTTTCTCCTTGTTACATTGCAGTACCACATAGTGTAAAGCCAACATCTGCGTGGATATAAATTTATAACATTCGACATGTTATTTGTTAAATTTTACTACCGGCTTGTGGTCATAAGAGTAAAACAGAAACAACGTTTTATGGCGTTTTACTAATATTGTATTAGCCTTGAAATTTTCATATGCAAGATATTATAATTTTTCTATTGAGAATTGATTGCGTATGACTAATAATAACACTGTGCAAGTCGAAAAAAAAACAGAAGTGGACTCAACGGAGTTACACTAATTCAGGTCCTACGAATCGAACTGCATCAATAGTTTTTTGCCCTATAATGATGGTTTCATAAACATTTTTCATACACAATTTTAATTTTTTAAGCAAAAAAACAAAGAGTGGTCGAACTCACGGGCGATGTGTTAACACCGTTCTGTTACGCGGTACCTGTTCGATTTCTATGAACACATTAATAAATGTTACATTGGAAACTAAAAAAAGAATAGTTTTAGTGCTGAAGGCTCTTTTGCTATTGCACTTTAATTTCTCTTGCATCTGCTTTAACATTAGATGTAATATTGTTAATATAAATAAAGCAATATTTAAAAAAAAAAAAACCATTTCCCGTTACATCCCATGAAGCAATATTTAGCTAACTGAAATAATTATTTTTGTTTCGTCATAAACAGAGCGACTACAAGAAGTATTGAATAGTATAGAGAACTTATTGCACTTATTTAGCTCACTGAAATAAATGCTTTTGTTTTGTCATAATCACAGCGACGACAAAAAGTAATGAATAGTATAGACAACTTAGTGCACTTTTTTCCGCTCTCATTTAAAGAGTCAGAGTAAAAGAGCATAAATGAGTCTAATTCTCTTTAGAGAATATTTCAATATAAATGCACCATTTCGACAATGTTATTAAATAAAACAATATAAAACGCATACATATTTCAAAGGTCATCAATGTTTAACCTCAAAATTATGAATGAACCAAGTTATGACAAAAAGAGAGTAATGCCAGATGTCGCCAGTGCTTTTGAGGCATATAATTCGTTCGATGAGTTCTCTATACTATTTACTACTACTTGACGACGACGACCTGCTTCGTTGTTCGCTGCTGCTACATCACTACCAACATACATATTATCAGGCAGAGACTATTGTTGTACAACTACCACGTATGTGATGCTAACCCTGTGTGTTATTTGTGTGTTTTCACTTTGATAGATTGCCCTACCCGTGCCTATAGATGTTAACACATCAGTAATATTTTTGCTGAAAATTGGCAACATTATAAAACACATGTCTTAAGTTTCAAGGCGCCACGTTGTTTAGTCTTTTTATTTGAGCCAGCAATAGAAAACGATCACAGTGAATTTGTAAACTTGGAAAAATGCAATGCAGTATTTCCATTTGAAAGTTTTCAGTCCAAGGAATATTAAATTCTACTCTGGGGGAGTCTGATCCTTTATTTACGACTATAAAATATTGTTTACCTGAGCTTAAACGACGAAGATACTGTTATGACAAGCCAAAAATGCAATTGACTAAAGGTGAGTGAGCTAGCTGACATGATAGGCTTTTCAAAAAGTGATATATATCATATATTGACCGAAGATTTGAAGATGAGAAAGCTGTCTGCAAAATGGGTGCCGCGCTTGCTCTCAATAGGGAAAACACAGCGCCGTGAAGATGTTTCAGTAGTAGTAGACTACCCCCTGCGCTGAGTAGTCATCTTGGCGCGATGCAGAGGCTTAAGTGTAGATATAGTGGACATGCAACTCCCAGACATGGCAACTCCCAGAGGGCCACCCTGCCAGAACGGCACTACTACACCAACTAAGAACTACCATTCGCAGGCTGGTAGCGTCTGTCTATCCCTTCATAGGGCGGCTACCAGTCAAGCGTTTGTCCTATATTAGGCGGCTCCATGATCTGCGTCTGTCCTACGATAGGTGGCAGCTCTTTCTGGTCCTTGTAGGTCATTTCTGCACTTTTAAGTTCAAGGCGAAGGAGTTGTGCCGAGGCCAATGTGATTCTTACTTGGGTCTCCTGAACGAACGGTCAGACGAACTAGCCAGGGCAAGATCCTCTTCCTCCGAACTCCATATAACAAATGCCAGATGGAATAGGACGGAAACGTGCCTCATATGCAGAAACACATTGCCCAAAATATAACATTCACCAGACTTGCTCCCTGATTAGTCACAATCGTGGGAACATATCAAGGCTAATTGCCGTGCTGACCGGGCACTCGGCAATCGGTATCGGTGCTTGCGAAGACGCAGAAGAACAGGAAACGGTGGAACATCTCCTCTGCAGTTGTCCGGCTCTATTGAATAGACGCCTAAAAACTATAGGCCGTCCCTTCCTCCACAACCTCACTGATATACACGAGATAGATCTAAGAGATCTAATGAGGTATCTCCGATTAACAGGTTGGATATGGATACTGTGAATTAGACTGTCCAGAATGATGTGGTATGCAAATCGGTGTCTCGAGTCACTTACAGATGCTTAGTAACCACGTGAAACAACCAACCAGCCAGAATGTTTGGCGATGTTTCACCGCAATAATGCCGAATTTTTGCGTCGATTTATAACCATGTATGAGACACCACCCCACACCTGAGGCAAAGGAATAGTCAAAGCAGTGGACTGGGTGACCACCTCCGAAAGCAATTTTGAGGTGGGCTGAACCGGGATCGAACCCAGCATCTCATGGACAATAGGCACGCACACTAACCATTGCACCATTCAGTTTTTAGTTAACTGTACTCGTAAAACAAATTTGACCAATGCTGCCGGTTGATACTCGATATCGCAGTATAGGAAAATACTCTGTCAAGGTGTCAAACCAGAAATTTAGTTTAGAGATGCAAATGACTAATGTAAAGAAAAATATGTCGGTATTGACATTCGATAAGTACACGCTGAAAAATCGGACGTTTTTGTTGTTTGGAAGCTTGTCGCAAATATAGTATACAACTGTGTGCAAACAAATTGTGTTTGCTATTCAATACAACATGTTCGAGACACAATGATTAATAGGTTGTAATGTATTTTTTTTGTGATCGAAATGTGGCTTTGTTAGTTGAAAACTGTTGCAAACAAAAACGTGGCAGACAACATTGAAACAAGCAAGCACCACATCTTCTATTCATGAAAACAATGCCTGCAAACATATAAATGTTTCCAGCAATATGTTGCCGGCACCGTATTGTAAAGAAGACATATTCAATTTTCATGAAATTTTGCATGACTTTTGGTGCTGGATAAGTTGGAATTGTTTCTGGTTTATTCGCATAAACCCGAGATTTCACAAAACCCCAAAGAACGAAATCACATCAGAATTTCATGAGATAATTTGTTCTGGGAATCGTTGCTGCCACAAGTTGATTGTTTCATGCGCGTTGTGGCAGGTGGCGCCGTGTAGCTGAAACCACATGTCGCCTAGAACCATCTCGTCTAGTTGAGGCCATAAGAACTCCGTTATCATGTTCCTGTAACGAATGCTGTTCAAAGTCTCTGAAATTTCGGCGTCGTTTTCAAAATAAGTAAGACCAAATCACGCCGCCCGACCAAAATCTGCGCCAGACAGTTGCCCGTTGTGGGTACATTTATTTCTCATAGATTGCATGATTCATCAATTCATCAATTCATTCATCATCATCATCATCATCAATTCTGTATATTTACGAAGCCATTCAGATGGAAATGCATTTCATTAAGAAGATGAGTTTTTTTTTTTTGTAAAATTGGCATTGACTTCACTTTGCTCCATTACCCATTGCACCATTACCCATGAGCTCTGTTGGTTTGAGCTCATAACTAAGGTGAATTTTGAACGCATGAAGGCGGAGGTCTTTTGTCAATCTTCGCTGCGTCGTGCTTCGTGAAATTTGAAGTTGTTCAGAAAGATGCCGGATGGATGTTTTCGGGTTTTGGGCAACATTCTTGTTTACAGCAGCAATGTTTTCAAAAGACCGACTGGTACGTTGACGCACAAGTGTCTTACTGTCCATAACCGACTCAGTTTCTTACAATTTTCTGACCACTCTTCGAATGGTGTAACGTGGCTTTCTCGAGGGCTTAGGTAAGCCCAGTCATGTCCAGCGTCTTTCGTTAGGATCCACCAAACCACTCGAAAGAAGAACAGAATTGTTTACCCTTTTCGGTGGTTCGGATTCAGATTCTTCATTGATCTTTAATTTACAAAGTAATTTGATTTACAGGAATAACATCAACTGATTCATTCGTTGCAAACGCTCCACTTAGCTTGAGAACAGTCGTCTTGATTTGACAACACTTTTCCGGGAGCACTTGCCTTGGCTTGCCAACATTCTTCTGGGAATTTTAGTCTTGGCTCAACAATAATCTACTGGGGGCATCTTGAGGACTGGTCGATTTTAATATGATCGGGAACTCACTGCTTTGTATACGTGATTGTTCGGATTCGCTGCGCAGTTCGGTATCGGATGTGAGGGATACTGGCTCGGTATGTGCTTTATATGTCCGATGAGAAGGGTTCGAGATCAGCTGCATGGAAACAGTAAGTGTAGGAACAGTGAACCGAAGCCCCTGTGGAGGAACTGTGATCCGAAGCCCCTGTGGAGGAACAGTGAGCCAAAACTCCTGCGTAGGAACAGTGAGCCGAAGCTCCTGTGTAGGAACAATGACCCGAAGCCCCTGTATATTAATAGTAAGCTGAAGCCACTGTGTGTGAACAGTGAGCCGAAGCCAATGCGGAGGAACAGTGAGCTGAAGCCGCTGTGCAGGAAGAGTGAGCCTAAGATCCAGTGTGGGAATACTGAGCCGAAGCCCCTGTGTAGGAACAGTGAGCCGAAGCCACTGCGGAGGAATAGTGAGTCGAAGCCCCTGTGTAGGAATAATAAGCTGAAGCCCCTGTATATGAATAGTAAGCTGAAGCCCCTGTGTATGAACAGTGAGCTGAATCCTCTTTGTAGGAACAGTGAGCCGAAGACCTTGTGTAGGAACAATGAGCCGAAGCCCCTGTGCAGGAACAGTAAGCCGAAGCCCCTGTGGAGGAACAGTGAGCCGAAGCTCCTGTGTAGGAACAATGACCCGAAGCCCCTGTATATTAATAGTAAGCTGAAGCCACTGTGTGTGAACAGTGAGCCGAAGCCAATGCGGAGGAACAGTGAGCTGAAGCCGCTGTGCAGGAAGAGTGAGCCTAAGATCCAGTGTGGGAATACTGAGCCGAAGCCCCTGTGTAGGAACAGTGAGCCGAAGCCCCTGTGTAGGAACAATGAGCCGAAGCCCCTGTGCAGGAACAGTAAGCCAAAGCCCCTGTGCAGGAACAGTGAGCCGAAGCCACTGCGGAGGAACAGTGGGCCGAAGCCCTTGAGGGGAATTGTATTTACACCGTCTTTATTAAAGAACGGATCCCAAAATTGCTCCTATTCATTACAGAACTAGAGCCCCAAATAAAATGCTACAATCTCATCGGGTTGTGCGCTCGTAAGCGACCCTGAGTCTAGTCGACCTTAACATTAAGTACCATAGCTGTAGTGACACAAATGAGAATTGCATCAAAGCACTCATTCTTGTATGGCCATTGAAAGTAGTTCTCGGCTACTATTTAAACAACGTCGAAGGAGCTTGTGTGTTTGTCAGTGGGTGTGATTTTTCGCGGTGTTTGGCGTAGGCCATGGACGTTGTGTACGCTTAGGTGACTGGTAGACCAGAGAAGAAGTATGGGGTGTGAAATGGCGGTGACTATTATGTATGGACGGATTACGACGTCACGTTACAATGGTTGACACCTTAGCTGCACTTTCTCGATTGACAATACTTAGATGATTGCGAGCGGTCTCTCTGAATAGGTTTCCAATTTTTTTGTAATTAATTTTCACAATTATAACGCGTTCTTCTTTCGTATAGCGCTCCATTTTCTAATAATGGGGATAAACATATGTTACAGCTGCCAAATTCCAGAGTTGCCACTTGCAAAAAAAAATCAATGAGTGTTCGAACTCACGAATGATGTGTTAACACATTTTTGCTACACGGTACCTGTTCAATTTCTATGAACACATTAGTAAATGTTACATTGGAAAATAAAAAATAATAGTTTGCTTCGGCCCGGCCGAACTTAACACCGTTTCTACTTGTTTTTGTATACACCGGGCAATGTTGAACATCAAATGACTCGCTTTGTTTGGCCAAAGCAACAACAACGGAACAACCAAACACACAACATCACACATACTTTGTCCGAAGTAGCTGACGTATACGTGTGTCACATAATCACATGTTTGCCATATCAACAGCAACGAAACAGCCAAACACGCAACAGCACACATACTTTGTACGAAGTAGCTGACGTATTTGTGTGTCACCATAACGTCGACTACGCTTGCAAATGAAATTTTGCGTGGCTATGCTTTATATCTCCGTTCAACAACAGCAACAGACACATGGACATACATACATTATTATGTTAATACATACGCTATAGACACAATTTCGTTTGCCTCACCCCTGCCACACCACTCTTTCATTGCTCTCTTGCTTGCTCATTTTTGTTTAACACGTCATTATTCTCTTTCGCAGTCGCAGAAAATCTGGTTTTAGCAGCAGCATAAAATCTGGTTTTAGCAGCAGCAGAAAACCTGTCTGTGTGTTGTTTGCATGTGTTGACTTTGATAGATTTAGTCTCTATACGCCGCTATGGATGTTAACACATCAAAAAAAAATTACAGTAAATTTAAAAAGTGCAACCTTTCTGAGACTCCCTTTATATTTAAAATGAGTGGTGCCCTTTAATGTTTCGTCTTGTAACTGTTATCTTGTTTGCTTCTTGACTAAACTTCTTGCAGGTATCCTTTTGACGTAGAATACGTCTTACCTTACGGTATGAGGAGTCATGTCAGGTGTTTATTGTTGTAATCTTTATTTCATTGAATTTGAGGAAACGGCTAGATGAATTTTTTTAAAATTTTTTTTGTAGGTAAATGAAGATGTTATCTTTCGTTTGATATACATTTCATATTGGTTGATATATTTCTAGTATTTTAATTTCTCAAATGAAAATTGTTTAAACACATACACTCAAACATATGTGTGGTGTTTGGTTGAGTGTTTTTGGTTGCTCAACATTGCTTAGGAACATGTATCTAGTAAAAAGTGAAACGAACAGCAAGCTAATGTTGCTTGGCAACATGTATCTAGTAAAAAGTGAAACAAACAGTAAGCTAACGTAATAAAGCTTTTTTGCGAAAGCTTCAATAAAGCTGTTGTAACATTAATTTTGAATTGTAAAGCGTAAAGCTTTCACACAACGCTCGAATGCTAATGCGAAGACTCGATAAAGTAAACCTTTTTTAATATTAGGGTGGCCCTCTCAAAATTCGCAGAACTTATTTCAATAAAAATATTAATTAAAATACATAAATTAAATTAAGTTTAAAACAATTGAACATAATATTTTTTTTTGAAACGGACTTGAATCAAATGCCGTTGGTAAATATAAAAATTACAGCAGACAGTTGTCCGAGGCCTTCGGCCACGGACTGTCCCTGCAGGCTGTGTCAGAGACACGGCCATTAAGTTTAACGTAGAATACGCCATCCGATAAGACAGAAAACATATATAACAATAAATTCATTTGCTTATATTATTTATCATTGGACAACTGTCTGCTGTAATTTTTTATATTAATTTTCTTGTTTCATCTGCCGTTGTCGACAATTTGTTTGCCAGTATCTTGAAAACCTTTATCTGGCTGGGGTTGTTTCTATCCGCCCACATGTATTAACAGTTAAATACGAGTCGCCTTACATTATGTGAAAGGAGTCTGGTATTTATATAAACATTCAATGGACTTATAAATAGCAAATGCTGTAGAATTTTAAATATTTTCTTATTCTTGTATTCAAAATCAAATTCTCAGATTCAAACACATTGAAGGCAGCAAAGTGACTACTTAAGATATTAATAGACATTCCCTGCTATGTTAATCTTTGCTACTGTATTAACTTTATAGGATTAATTTATTTCGCTTCGTTTTGTTACACAAAATTGTAACCCAACCATGGGAATTTTCCGATCAATTGACTTTAAGTCTGGCATAACATTTCATAGAAAGTACTATCTAAACATTTACTATGGTTTTGCTATCCATGCAGATAAAAGTTACCAAGTTATTTTGGACTTCAAAATGGCATAGTTAATATTAGTTTAATATGATTATAAACTAATTAATAATTTGGCTTAAAATAGTAAAACTAATAAGGATTAACATACATTAACAGGAAGCAAGGATTTGGGCTTCGGTCTTTAAAGGATATTGGTTAAATATGGAATATAACTGTAATCAATTGGTTAGAGGCATTGAAAAAGATGAAAAGGACAGTATTACAAACTAGTTACATTATAGATTATGGGAATATAAGTCAAAATGTTCTACGATATAACGATAAAACAAAGGCATATTTTTAGGCTTAAATTAATAGCAATAAATAAAATATTTATGTAGAGGGTTGCATAGAACTGGAAGCACAGACGGGATACAATTGCACATTTTGGAAAAAATTAATATAATTGGGTTACATTTTCACAATTGTAAAGATGGTGATATGTAGCATGTGTCATGTTGTTATGTATGTGCTTCAAAAGTTGTGAAGAAAATATTATAAATACGCAATAAATGCATTTTACTTTAAATTTTAAAGTAGAAAACTTACTTTTTTTTTTGCTGTTTTTGCTCTTTAACCCTCCGATGAGTGACAGTTCTGTGGCCGAAGTAGGAGTAATTTCAGTTTGAAAAGGCAAAAAGGTCCCTAAGGACCTTCTCACTCATCGGAGGGTTAAAACTGCAGAAACACAATTTTGAGAATTTACAGGATATTACCAATACAGCGCACAGGATATTACCAATATAGCGCATAAAATATATCATACAAAAATTGTGTTCGAATTCGCGTCGGAAGCTAAACACTGTCAACTTTTCGACATTTTTTATTTCTAAATTTCTTACTTTACTTTGTTTCTTGGTTGAATATCTGAGCTTACTAGTAAATCAGATCCACGCAAATAGAACGAAAATTTTTATTTCATGATTGTCCCAACGTTTCGACAATTTTTTGCTGACATGTACAGGGGCGAAATACTTAATTAATTCTGCCCCATTTCACTATCCTTACAATTTGGAAAATGTAAGGCAATTATATTAAAATTTTCCAAAATGTAAAATGTATCTCGTTTTTGCTTCAAGTGCATAGCGGGACATGAAGGGGTTATGTTTATTCTATTGACTCATTCTACTTGACTCATAGATCGCTTGCAACAGTTTTTTTCGGCCCGGCCTAGTGTATATTATGGCTAGTCGGTATGGGAGAAACGAATGTTGAGATTGTCCTCAGTTAACCTAAATATTGGTTTATTTTATAAATATCCCCCAAAAGGGGATAATTTTATTTTTATTCGTTGAATAATTTTTGGAACGAAGTTCCATATAGCACATTACGGGATAGGGCCTAAATGAAAAAAAAAATTAAACAATTTTTTTGCAACACTATTATGGTACAAACCAGTATTATCAACTATATTGGATACTTTTGATTTGGTTTGTGTCTAAACTAACATATTGTTATGCATTACCTTATTCGTCCTTTAGCGCTGTTCAACTCCCAATAATAAAACTAGGTTCGTTTCAAATTACGATAATTACAACAGTTTAACTTCCTTTTAGTTGACTTATATAGTCCCTGCAGTTCAGGAGGTGTCGATTAGCCATGCTTGAACTACATACCTAACTACTCCGTACATGGCTCCGTACATGACTGACCCTATGGTAAGCGAACGCCGAACCACCGAATAAAAAAATGTGTGCGCACATGCTCTCACTGACCCTATGGTAAGCGAACGCCGAACCATCGAGTAAAAAAAATGTAGAGCACTGGCATAGCGAACCGTTTGTTTTCGTTTTGCTTCCTGCTCTTTCACAATGATCGAAAACAAATTTTCCAGTTGAACTAATACGTTTAATCAGTACAGTTTAGAGGAGTCAAGTGCAAATATAAAGTGGAGTATTTCTTGGTAGGTATTATTAAATTCATTGTAATGGGAGTTAGGCATCAATTAATTAATTACTTTTCTTTTTTTCAGATGCAATCAATTTGGTCGATGGGACTGTGTCAGCTGAGGCACAACTCCGAAAGGCTTTGCAACTTCAGAAGAAGCCATACTTGAAGAGCTCCAGCTGCAACAAAACCAAAAATGAAAATGAAGACAGCAGCAACATCAATTGTGAATTTTTAAAAATGAATAAATAAATAAAAACTAACTAATAATAACTAATATAAAATAATATAAAACTAGTTCTTCTGGGTACTCATATCACCACCCCTAGTATGGGTACCTGTGTATCCCCCTTTTCATGGGGCCCCACATACACTACTTCGCGGTAAACGATGTGGCGGCGATTGACCCATTTTGCGGACATTTCATACAAAACACGAAATGATGAAATACATTGCTTAGGGTTGGCAAAGTAAGTAAAGGTGGTTCCCTAGTAAGTACTTATTTCAACTGGTACGAACTAGTGCTCAGTACGAGAGCGATCATAGATCGCTTGCAACTTTCTCTTTCGGCCCGGCCTAGTGTATATTATGGCTAGTCGGTATGGGAGAAACAAATGTTGAGATTGTCCTCAGGGAACCTAAATATTGGTTTATTTTATAAATATCCTCCAAAAGGGGATAATTTTATTTTTATTCGTTGAATAATTTTTGGAACGAAGCTCCTTATAGCACATTACGGGATGGGGGTAAATGAAAAAAAATTAAACAACTTTTTTGCAACACTATTCTGGTAGAAACCAGTATTATCAACTATATTGGATACTTTTGATTTGGTTTGTGTCTAAACTAACATATTGTTATGCATTTCCTTATTCGTCCTTTAGCGCTGTTCAACTCCCAATAATAAAACTAGGTTCGTTTTAAATTACGATAATTACTACAGTTTAACTTCCTTTTAGTTGACTTATATAGTACAACAGTTTACTTTATCACCACTTTAGAATAAGTCTTATGTTTTACTATCTAATAGCGTTGCTTACTTTCCGACGTTTAATCACAAAGTGAACTCAAAATGCTAAAAGCCTCAGGTATTTATACCAGTTGTGCGTCTCGTCGCAAGGGGCTCTACTAGCTTCTAGATTATTCTTCCCGATTCCAGAACCTGTAGTATACCAGTTTTAAAATATAACGTACTTATAGCTGACTCGTCAACTGGTTTGTAATATGGGTATACTTTCAGGCGCAGCATTAATCGCCCTGTTGTTTACATAATATTAGTCTGGTCATTAAGAGTAAGTGAAAGCTTTTACTTAATCGTAACAATATGTTGGGAAATTTCTTGTTTAATGGAATGTTTCTAGGTGGAGCATGTAATCAATATTTTGTATATATTGTAGTTTTGAACCCAATTAAAGGTAAATTTAGAAAAGCCAAATTGAAAAAAGCTTAAAAAAGAAAATTTTCGGAAATATATTCCTTTTCTTAAAAAAAAACATAAAATTTCCAAAAAAAAAAAAATGCCTATTCGTATTCTTAAACAAAGTACATTTCCTTAAAAAAAAGTACCTTATATTAAAGAAGTACCTTTGCTTAAAAAAAAAGTAAATTTTCTTACAAAAAGTACCTTTCTTCAAAAAGGTATTTTTTTTTAAAAAGAAGTACCTTTTCTTAAAAAAGTACACTGTCTTACAACAAATTGCCTTTTCTTAAAAAACTACATATTCTTTAAAGAGTAGCTTTTATGTGAAACAAAGTACGTTTACTTGAGATAAGTACCTACTCTTAAAAATATATTTATTCTTGAAACAATTCGAATTCAAAAAAAATTTCCATTTCTTTAAAAAAATGCAGTTTCTTCAAAAAAATACCTTGTCTTAAAAAAAATACATTTTCTTACAAAAATTCCGTTTCTTAACTACCTTTTCTGAAAAATAAAATAACACCTTTTCTTTTCTTTTCTTTTCTTTTCTTTTCTTTTCTTTTCTTTTCTTTTCTTTTCTTTTCTTTTCTTTTCTTTTCTTTTCTTTTCTTTTCTTTTCTTTTCTTTTCTTTTCTTTTCTTTTCTTGAGATAAGTAAATTTTCTTAAAAAATAACTTTTTCCTAAAAGGAGTACCACTTGTTTAAAAAGTACCCTTTTTTTAAGAAAAGTACTTCTTTGTACAAAAAATCATACTCTTATGCCTTTTTCTTACACAAAGTACTTCTTCTTAAAAATAGTACCTTTTCTTAAAAATAACATTACCTTTTAATAACAGAAGTACCTCTCTTTAAAAAAGGACTCTCTTTTAAAAATATACATTCTATAAAAAAAATTTTCTTTAAAAAATTTATAATTTTACAAAAAGTATATTTTCTTAAAGATCCATTTAAATAATCGTATTTTTCAACGGGCACCTTAGGCGTGTTGGAACTAACTAGTACATAATATTTTTTTTGTGCGAGTGGCAACTCTGAAATTTGTATGTCAGGTATGTTTATACCGCTTAATAAAAATGGAGCGGTTTACGAAAGAACAACGCGTAATAATTGTGAATATTTATAACAAAAATTTGGAAAAATTCGAAAAATTTTCCGTCGAAATAGTGTTCCTAATGTGTCAACCATTCGAATAGAGGTCAACAATTTTTCAAACAAAGTCATCTTCTCCAATATAATGTATTTCCATCTGAATGGCTTCGTCAATACACAAAATTTTCGAATTTGAGGCTCAGCAATTCCTCATGCAATCCATGACAACCAAATGCACCCACAACGAGCATTTGTCTTGTGCGGATTTTGGTCAAGCGGCGTGATTGGGCCTTACTTTTTTTGAAGATGAGTCCAAAGTTGCAGTGCCTGTAAACGGCATTCGTAACAGGATCATGATAACGGCGTTCTTATGGCCTCAACTGGACGGCATGGATCTTAGCGATATTTGGTTTCAGCAAGATGGCGCCACCTGCCACACCGCGCATGAAACAATCGGTTTGTTGCTGCAATGATTTCCAGAGGAAACTATATCAAGTATTTCTGTTATCAACTGGCCACCAAGATAAACGATTTAACGCCGTACGATTTCTTTCTTTCGGGTTTTGTGAAATCTCGGGGTTTATGCGAATAAACCAGAAACATTCCTGAGCTGAAAGCTGAGAAAGCTGAGATCCAATAGTTTAGCTTCGTTACCGACCATTTCTGAATGGCTCGGAACTCACAGTAGCGAAAGTCTTGATGTGGTGGAATTTTCATATGTAACGGGTTTTTCAATAAGAGCGCTACAAAAGTTTTTTTTTAAATAAAACAAAACCGGTTTTAGATACCAATGAAATTCTTTATTCCTGTGAAAGTACGTTCGATGCCATTATGTATGGAACTCGATTTCTTTTGCATGGCCACCACGGGCACGCTTGCAGAATTCCAGACGCTGAACCCAATTTTCGACGGTTTCAAGCATAAATCGGCCGATACTGCTGCAATTTCACGTTCGATATTCGTACGAAGTTCACCAATCGTCGCTGGCTTGTTGGCATAGACCATAGACTTGACGTATCCCCCACAAGGAAATAAGCTAACGGCGTCAAATCGCTCGACCGAGGCGGCCAATCGACTGGGCCATTTCGTGAGGTAACACGTTCACCAAACTTGGTTTCCAATAAATTGATTGTGGCATTCGCTGTGTGGCTTGTGGCGCCGTCCTGTTGGAACCACATGTCCTCCAAGTCCATATTATCCAATTGGAGCCAAAAATATTCGGTTATCATTGAACGGTAGCGATTCGCATTCACAGTAATGTGCCGGTCTTGATCATCCCGGAAGAAGTACGGCCCAATGGCGCCACCGGCCCATAAACCGCACCAAACCGCAATTTTTTCGGGATGCAATGATGACTCATGGATTACGTGTGGATTGCTGTCTGACCAATAACGCATATTTTGCGTTATTTTCACGAACATACAACGCTTATGGTGGTCAAGCGGCTTCAGTTATTGCGTCCATTTGATCTTGTAAGGATGTAGGCCAAGATCTTTTCGCAAAATTCGCCACAACAACGTCACAGAGATGTCCAACGCTTGAGAACGAAGTGTGAGAGACACATTTGGGCTCTCTTAAACTATTGCGTGATTTCGTAACTAACGAGATGCTTGCGACAATGTCACTTGTTGCGCTTGGAAGATGCTGCCAAAAACAGGAAGACCAATTGAAGTTGAGTAAATCCCAACTCCAAATCCACTATTCATCTCAGATCCATCCGTAAAATTGTAAATTTATATATAATGCGGAAAATGGTAAGGACTCGAAAATTGTGCCTCCTTTCACAAAAACTGTTTAGTTTCTGGTAAATTTGATGTAGTTTCCACATTAACCATGTTGTCTTACTTCTGTGCGGGATAGCTTTCAATGTCTCGTGTGCGTTGCGCGAGCTGCTCCCGAGTTGCACGTTTAACTCGTCTGAGACGAAATGGAGCGAGCAGCTCCTTCCTGGCCGCGTGTCTATATTGTTTCCTTTTCAGATAATTTCTTTTGTTTTGCCACCTAAAAACGCACGAGTAGGTGCGAGTTTATATTCTTTGTTTTACGGGGCAGGATGTTTGAGCGTGCGAACTACGGACATTCGATTACGTTGCACGGCTCATTCGTAGATACAGCGAGTCTAAATGACGTCCAAGAATCATGTTTTCTCTGAAACAAAAGCGATTGCCTTACTCATTTTTATCAGTGTGTATTAAATGGCTGAAGTATGAGCGATTCCGCACCGAACCATGGCAAAATTTTGCATGTGAGTCTGGGACAAATATCATTATCCCTTAATCAGTTAGTGATTTGTGCGCTCTGATGTACAACTAATGCTAGCGATGATGTATTGCACAGCTTTTGCTGGGATAAGTGCTCAGTACTGACGCCGTCACTAAACAAGGCGATTACATTCTAAAGTACAAGAATCCGGTTAGCAATCTACACTCTAAAAAAATACTGCATAATGCAGGAACCATTTAAATGTTTCATTGTTTTCGTGACTTGAAGATCTGCAGCTTTTTTTGTTTCTTTGTTGTATGTCACGTTTTTGTTTTCAACAGTTTCAACATACCGAGTCATACTTGAGTCACAAAATCCTGTACTATAGCAAACACAATATGTTTGGACACAAGTATACTGTGTTTGTGACAAACTACACACAAGGTATATTTGCAACCCACTAACAAATATATACGGATTTTTCAGCCTACATTGAAGCCAGTACCCTTCTTGCACAAATTGAACTCTAATTGATTTGATTCACTTGACATGTAATCCTTGATAAGCCTATATATTACGGTAGTCAAAAGTAGATTCCGTCTGGAAATGAGAGAGTTGAATCTTCTCATGGAGTTTCAATTCATTCAATTCATTCTATTCAATATATATTGTAATCGTAGATTCCCCCAACGAAGTGACAACTAAAATTAATAAATCCTTTTAAATGGACTTTGGATTAGTTATGTTATTGCGTCCTTGAGTTCTACATTAGTGTTCGTATTTTTCAAATTTGTTGCTGTGTGATTTCAATTGCTGTATTTGAGATTTCATGTTCCAGCCATAAGGACTTAGTGGAAACATTGTTGCTTAACATTTTCGGTGACATTTTGTTGATTTACTTGATTACTTGGATACACAAGGGATTTGTTTTGAAATTAAATTAAGGATTTTCTCATCAATATGCAAAGATGGGAAAGTAATGTAATGTTTAAATGTCACCAGGAGTGTCTGGCGTAACAGCTGCTAATGCTTGTTGACATCTACTTTAGAATATGGAGGCATAGAGTTAGAGGCCAACTGGCACTTACAGGCAGATGGTTTTCCAGAAAATCCACGCCAAGGACAAAAGTATAAAAAAAAATGTTGTCATCTTACTACACAATAAAGCGATACTAAGTCTCAATAAGAATGCACTTTTTAATGTTAAAATAAAGCACTTACTTTTCGAGATAGTTGTTATTTTTTATGGGATTTTAAAGAAAACTTGTTCCGCTCAGATACGGAATAAAATATCCGCCAAATGGCCTCCACGGCTCTGATGACAGGCCATTACTCTTTGCACGAAATTTCCATGACGTTTTCATAAAGATGTGGCTTCATCTCACCGATGACGCATTGGATCTTGGAATAGAACTCAGGAATTGTTTCTGGTTTATTCGCATAAACCCAAGATTTCACAAAATCCTAAAGAAAGAAATCGCACGAAGTCAAATCGCATGCTCTTGGTGGACAGTTGCCTTCAGAATTTCTTGCGGTAATTTAGTCTGCCAACATTCGAAAGGTACAATCTTAAAAAAAGATTACACGAAATTTCTTAATTTTCTAGTGCCAGACTGTGGCAGATTGGCAAACCTTTGCGCATAAATCACAAAACGTACAGCTAAGTTACATAAAATGTTGTTTCTCAATATTATCTACCATAAATTAATTTGTATTTATTATATTTTACTATGAACTTTATCGTAAATAAGTCCTGCCTAATAATGTATGCTATGAATGCTGGTCACAATACAAAGCCTTAAGGTAGGCAACGGAATTAATGATTTATGAAGAAAAGACGTAAGTATAATAAAACCTCTTACATCTCGAGTGGATATCATGAGTTTTACTAAACAAAATTAGAAAATTTGTATTTTGTTTAATTTATCCCTTGATGACTGCTATGATTGATTAGTGCAACAAAATCCCTTAGGATATGCAATAAAAATAAATGATTTACAAAAACATAAGATATAAGATATGCAATAAAAATAAATGATTTACGACATATTAAAATATTGAAATATATTTTAGGCAAAGTGTGTGCGTCGGAAATGCATTGAAATACAGAAATACGTCAGAAATACATACATTGATTTTGGCTATTCTTCGAAACGAAATCCTTCGTCGTCAAATCTCCGACCCGAGCTGTAAGTTATAGATAATATTGTTTTTGCATTAGAATGCAATTTTTGCAAGAGGGTTCTGTTAATGAAAATCACCCAAAAGAATTATAATTTTTTATTAACTGATGCATAACTGGTCCTTTATAAAAGGAATTAAGAAGTTTTCAACTCATAATATTGGAATCTGTTTTGACAATGCACATATCTTGGACGTGCTTATGGGTGGGGCAACTGTGTTTCGTCTTTGGAACCAAAAACATACACATTGCAAAAAAACGGCCCAAAACATATTGCAGGCAACATGTATATATTTGCAAGCATTGATTCCATTGCATTCGATTGCATCGCAGCATTGAAGACAAGATCTGGAGCCTATTGGTTTCTTTGTGAACTATCACGTTTTTGTTTTCTGCGGGTTTTAACCAAAAAAATAAACACATTTAGGTCACAAAAACATATATTATAACCAATTAAACATTGTGTCCCAAGCATCTAATATTGAATATCAAATACAATGTATTTGGACACAAGTATATGTTATTTGCAACAGGCTACAAACACGTTATGTTTGCATCCAAATATATAAAAAACATTTTTCAGCGTGTTGCAAACGAAATGTTTAAAATATTTGGCATTACTTAAAGAATTGCTGGGGCTTGTAATATATATTAGACCGGATCGGCCTCCATATAAAAAACGAATTCCCAAAGATGAGGGCAAATGTTAAAAATCACTTCGAGTTAATTTCAAAAAAAAAAAATATTTTAAAGAGAAGTTCCTTATCGCACCTTGCGGGATGGGTGCTAAATGAAAAAAAGTAAACAACATTTTTTAACACAATTATGCTACAACCCAGTATTGGCAACTATATTCGATATTTTTGCTTTGGTTTGGGTCTAGACTAACATATTTTAGGAAATTTCTTGTTTCATGGGAAGTTCTCCCGGTGGAGCCTGTAACCAATATTTAGTATATATTGTAGTTTTGAACCCAATATAAAGTTTAGAAATGCCAAACTGAAAGAAGTTTAATAAAAAGAACATTTCCTTAAATAAGTGCCTTTTCTTAAAAAAAAGGAAATTTTGTCAAAAATAATAACTATTCATATTCTTAAACAAAGTACCTTTCCTTAAAGAAAAGTACCTTATCTTAAAGAAGTACCTTTGATTACAAAATTAAATTTCCTTACAAAAAGTACCTTTTTTTAAAAAAATATTTTTTTTAAAATAAGTACCTTTTCTTAAAAACGTACCTTTTCTTACAAAAAGTACCTTTTCTTAAAAAAATATTATTTTTAAAATAAGTACCTTCTCTTAAAAACGTACCTTTTCTTAAAAAAGTACATTTTCTTACAACAAATTGCCTTTTTTTAAAAAACTACCTTTTCTTTAAAAAGCACATTTTTTGTGAAACAAAAAGACATTTCTTAAGATAAGTACCTACTCTTAGAAATGCACCTGTTCTTGAAAAAAGGACCAATTCTAAAAAAATTCACATTTCTTAAAAAAGCATTTTTTAAAAAAAAAAATGCCTTCACTTGAAAAAATACCTTTTCTTACAAAAATTCATTTTCTTAAAAGTACCTTTTCTTAAAAATAAAATAATGCCTTTTCTTTTCTTGAAATAAATAGCATTTCTGAAAATAACTACATTTTCTTAAAAAAAATAACCTTGTCCTAAAAAGAGTAGCAGTTGTTTAAAAATTACCTGTACTTAAAAAAGTACTTCTTTATAAAAAAAAATTCATACTCTAAAAGCTTTTTCTGTCAGAAAGTACTTCTTCTTAAAAATTGTACCTTTTCTTAAAATCAACATTAGCTTTTAATAAAAAAAAGTACTTTAAAAAAAGGATCTCTTCGGGAAAATATAATATATATTCTTTCAAAACGGACCTGAAAATATACTCTTTTTTTTATAAAATACATTCTAAAAAAAAAAAATTTCTTATAAAAAGGTTTATCATTTTACAAAAAGTATCTTTTCTTAGAGATCCATTAAATTATCGTATTTTCCAACGGGCGCCTTAGGCGTGTTGGAACTAACTAGTACATAATATATAACGTAAGGAACTTGGTTCCAACCGGGTGCTGTGCCCTGACACCTTATGTGGTTTTTCCTTTCCGAGCCCGTGAAGTACAGCCAACATAACTTTTTTGTCGTAGTTTTCTTGTTTGTGGCTCGAAAGTAATATGGAAGAAATATGGAAGAAAATTAATTATCCCAGAGAAATATTTAAAAAAAATTCCATTGCGCTAAAAGGTATGCAACAATTTGCGCTATAAGTATGCAATAAATTTTATTTAGAAATTTGTCGACAGCGCCTAAAAGTATGCAATAACTTGCGGTAATAATGCAAACAACATAGAAAAATATTTGTATTAACGCTGTAAATACATCTTGTCATACGTAACTTTTTTGTGTTAAAACTTAAAGGGCTTTTGTCCTAGGAAAAAATATTTTTAAATTTAGGGGTAGAAAATGCATTAAAGGAGGCCTTCAATATAAGATGATATCGTACGTCATCGATCACAAGAGGTGTCAGGGGACATCCGGTTGGAACGAAATTCCTTTCGCTACATATTATGTACTAGTTATTTCCATCAAGCCTAAGGCGCCCGTTGAAAAATACGATCATTTAAATTGATTTTTAAGAAAAGATACTTTTTGTGAAATCATAAACTTTTTGAAGAATTTTTTTTTATGGAATATATATATTTTTTGGTCCTTTTTGTAAGAATATGTATTTTATTTTCCGAAAAGGTAATTTTTTAAAGAGTGACACTTCTTTTGTTAAAAGCTAAAGTTTTTTTTTAAGAAAAGGTACTATTTTTAAGAAGAAGAAATTTCTGTAAGGAAAAGCCATAAGAGTATGCATTTTTTTACGAAGAAGTACTTTTATTAAGAACAGGAACTTTTTTTAGGAAGTGGTACTCTTTTAAGGAAAACGATATTTTTTTCGCAAGAATCGCAAGAAACGAAAAGGGTTTATGTTATTTTTAAGAAAAGTTACTTTTAAGTCAAGGAATTATTGTAGTAAAATTTATTTTTTAAGAGAAGAAATTTTTTGAAATAAGAGGGTTTTTTTAAAGAAATGGGAAAATGTTTTAAAATTGGTCCTTTTTTAAAGAATAGGTACATTTTTAAGACTAGGTACTTATTTCAAGAAAAGTTATTTTGTTTCACAAAAAGGTACTCTTTAAGGAAAAGGTAGATTTTTAAGAAAAGGGAATTTATTGTAAGAAAATTTAGTTTTTTTTAGAAAAGGTACTTATTTTAATTGAAATAATTGTTTTTTGAAGAAAATGTGCTTTTTGTAAGAAAATTGTTTTTTTTAAGCCAAGGTACTTCTATAAGATAAGTTGTGGCACTTATTTAAGAAATTGTTATTTTTTTAAACTTCTTTCGCTTTGGCTTTTCTAAATTTACTATTTATTAGGTTTAAAATTACAATATATACAAAATATTGGTTACAGGCTCCATCTAGAAAACTTCACATTAAACAAGAAATTTTCCAACATATGTTAGTCTAGACACAAACCACAGCAAAAGTACCCAATATAGTTGATAACATAGATAAAGTAAACTGATAGATGCAGCACATGTGTTGGGAAAATTTTAGTGTAATGGGTAATTTTCTAGATGTCGTTGAAAGCAATAAATGGTATTTTTTTGTTCCCAAGAAAAGAAGTCAAAAAATATGACATTAAAATTCTAAAATTTCATATTAAAACAAACAATTATTTTCAACAAAAATATCACTACGAAGCAAGAATACAACACGTTACTTGAAGTAGAATATCCGATGGCCATCGAATTGCAAAGCAATGTCACCACCGACTAATAAATTGGTTCTTCCTCCGGTTCAGTTACCATTCTTTGTTTGGAGTTATCAGAAGAAGAATTTGATACAGGGTTTGTGGACGGTCTTACGGGCTTTCTCTTATTGATATATTATATATATATCCGAACACCGGCCTCATGGCTTTGAAATAGTTATTTATATAAGCAACAAATGCTATTATGTAAAATCATTTAAATTTTGTCAAATTTTCCATTGTTTAAATTACTTTCACAAAAATTTCCCACAGTTTTGAATAAACGTCAGTGAGAATTATGGGAAACTTCAATGAAAGTGACAGTAGTACAGGACAACACCTAGTGAACAAAGTTGACAATGGTCGCGGTATATCTATTATTTCCTTTATCTATGGTTGATAATACTGGGTTGTAGCATAATAGCGTTAAAAAGCAGTTGTTTAATTTTTTTTTGCATTTAGCCCCCATGCCGCAACGTGCGATAAGAAACTTCGTTCCAAATTGTTTTTCCTTTCCGAGCCCGTGAAATATAGCCAATTTCATATTTTATCGTAGTTTTCTTGTTTGAGGCTCGATCGTAACTTGCAGGAAATCGTTATATAGGTCGCGGCAAGTGAAGTGTATTATCCCAAGCAAATATTAAAAAAAAAATTGCGAATGCGCTAAAAAGTGCTTAATAATTTTTATTTCTAAATTTTTTCGTTAGCGCCGAAAAGTATGCAACACCACGAAAAAATATTTGTATTAATGCTGTATATATATCTTTTCATACGTAACTTTTTTGTTTTTGAATAAACTGTAGAGTTCAAAAGCAAAATGTTCTTGGTTTTTCTGAGAAAAAAATATATTTAACTTTTGGGAGTAGAAACTGCATTAAACGAGCCCTTCATTACAAAATGATGTCGTATGTCAGCGACATCTATAGGAGAAATGTAGTTTTCGTCGAGAAGTATACAACGATGTGTTGTAGGTATTTATACATTACGATCGAGCCACAAACATAAAAACTACAATAAAAAATCGATTTTAGCTGTTTTTCACGGTCTCGGAAAGGATTTTTTTTAAATTGTCTGGTGGTGATCTTTAATATTTGCCCTCGACTTTGGGGCACTTTTTTCATGATCCGGTCTAACATATGTATATGTCTATATACTGCTAAATGTATGTTGAAGTTGTTGGTTGAGAAAAGCCTTAAAACAAGCAATTGTTCTTAACTTTACGACTGTTATACTGTTATACTTATGACTGCTATACTTTAGACTGTTATACAGTCTCGCAGTTAATAACCTATTATTTTTGAAAAGAAAAGGTTTACCCTACTTCAATTCATGACACGATTTTCCTTTTATTCTCACTCATAATTAACTATAATATTTCTAATTTTATCTTTGTCCTTAAAACCCTTGAACGTAAATCCTTTCCTGCTCCTGAATGTTTGTATTATTTTATCAATTTTATTACTTAAATCAGTTCCATTAATTAATTGAATATTCATGTTAAATAGATAGATATCAACTTTGGTTTGTTTTTTTTTTTGGGTAAATAAGAGTAAGGGGCTACTAAAGCCGTGATAAATTTTCTTTTAGTCCTTGAAGATTTCATGATACAAATGATATCAATTGGTTGCAAAATTCTTGTCATGAATTTGGATATTCCTCGAAGTAGAGAAACACACTGCGTGTGATTTCTATTCAAATTATTTTTTATATGTGTGTAGCCTACAGTGTAACAATATTGAAGGAGGGAAGAAGTTCTTAAAACACAAAAAACATCTCGCAACCATTTACGGATCCTTTGTATATACAAATTTAAATGTCTTACAAAAGTAAAGAGATTCATAGATAAATGTTATTATATGCAGATGGATTGATAAACAAAGACACTAGAAATGAAACATTCAATATTCCAACATACAAATTGCCAAGTACGGTAGACGAGCAGTATGACAAATGAAAGCACTTTAAGGACAACACTACTCGAAGGTGAGTCATCAAGCAATTAAGACGACAATTAAGGATGTAAATAAATTAGTCCTATTTCCTTGAAATGATGGTCGTACATTAAGAACCCACCTCACCCAAAATTGATACATTTGTGCGTAATAAGTTGAGTTATGTATATGTTTCGTAATAGGCCTCCAGATCCTTACGGATCTTGGATAACTCATATCATAGCGGTGGAGGTTAGCATTCTAAAGGAACCCTTAATTCTGTTTCTTTTGGTTTAGAAGTATTTAACCATCATTTTTAATTTAATGAACTTTTATATTTAGATTTAATTTAATATGTATTTTTTAAATATTTACAAATCCTTTAGTTTTTTAGGATTTTTCTTAAAAACAATTTAACATGTCTTTTTAGTCTTCGAACAACATCTATGACCGTGAAGTATAAATCCCTAGTGCTTTGCATGTTAAGCGATTTGATGAAACCCCAAAGAAGAGGGATCAAAATCTATTCCCATTAAGAGTTGCAATTCAAATCTCTGTTTATGTTTTATATCCTTCGATAGAAAAGAGAATACGAATGACAGAAAATCCGCACACATGATAACGTAAACTTCACACACATTCCTGCAAAACCCCTAACGCACAAGAACCAGTGTTTGTGTCATGCCTATATGTCAGAGGGGGTGTGTGTAACCACAGTGTTTGGAACACAAATTAGTTTACGTAAATGGAAACATGTCCAGCAGATGCTTGGAATATCCTTGCAAAGGGAATATCTGTAAATAAGTACCTTAATAGAAAAAGTGTGTGCAGCTGAACAAATGTTGACCAAATTTGCTTGATAACAAATATAAAATTTTAAAATTGTTTTATTTTGTGAAAGAGATTTTTGTGATTACACAGACACCACTACGTGATAAAAGACAAAAAAAATGCCCGTGTCTCCCAGTTTTGCCCAAAGTCATGCACTTTTTTTATGGGCCAACAAAGATTTGACGCCTCGGTGTCATTTATGCAAAATAGTGATCATTTTGTCAGGCTTATATCTTTCAAACCGTTCGGAATTTTGACTTACTCTCTGAGGGAAAGATGTAGCTCTTGTCATAAAGAACAATTGTGAACATGATGATGCATTGTTTTGCATTCCTTTTTTGATTTATTTTCTAATTAATTTCCGGTATGTTGGTGGAGTCACAATGGATATTACAAGATATGAGTCTGACAAAATGATCACTTTTTTGCAAAAATGACATCGAGGCCCCAAATCTTTGGGGGCCCATGAAAAAAGTGCATAACTTTGGGCGAAACTGGGACACGCGGGTCCTTTTTTTTTGGTATTTTATCACGTAGTGGTATCCGTGTATGGTTATATTTGGTTGGTTGAAAAGGCTGCAAGACAGCACGCTGCCTAGCATACTTAGGCTAAAGAAGCCTATTGTGATACCTGCAGTTTCCTCCATAGCAACTATTGACTAGTCGTTCAGCCAATTTACCCTTTCAATAAATTGTCTATTAGACCTACAGGACTACCCTGTAAGGCTGCGATTCTAACTAGATGTGTTCCGAATATCCTACTTCTCAGTCCTGTCAGAGCAGGCCGTTTCGTCGTTTCCTCGTCCTCTTAAATGCAGCATCTACAGAGTGTGCAGTTTCTATGTCCCAATCTGAGGGCGTGTTTTCCTACAAGAAAATATCCCGTAAGTGTTCCTATAATTGTGGATAACCTGCCTCTCGGCAAGTTAAGTAGTTGCCTGGTCCTCTTCCTGTCCACCTGTGGCCAGAGGACCCTGGCTTGTTTGCAAGTTGAAGTAAGTCTCCACTTGTCCTTGAACATATTATCGGCCCACTGCCTGATCTACAAACGGCAGGTAGAGATTGGCATGCTAACACCTGCTTACCTGTGCCGTAGTGCCCTGTCGAGCTAACGCATCCACTACGCAATTGCCTGGAATGTCGCTGTGTCCCGGTACCCAGATGAGCCTGCTGTCAAAATACTCTGCCATCACCCTAAGTGATAAGTGACATTCTTTCACCAACCAACCAACCAAGCATTATACGTCAGAACAACTTGGCAAAAATTTACCCATAGTTGTGTTTTAAAGTGTTGAAGTTTTTTTCCAATTTTATTCTGCTGTAGATTCTTCTGCTGTAGATTCTTCTGTTGTAGATTCTTCTGCTGTAGATTCTAGATTCTGCTGTAGATTCTATGATTATTCTGCTGTAGATTCTATGATGAATGATCATGATTATGTAAATGCAGACAGTCTGTATTTTTTCTATATCCACACTGCGTATGATTAATATTAACGTGAATCTCTAGATGGCGTATGATTACTAAATAATTTTTGATAAAATATAACTTATACGTATTGCGATATCCCAATTTCATTAACTTTGAAATATATTAATGAATTTGTGCTTAAATACCAATGAAATATGTTATAGTTTTATCGATAACCGTTTAGGGGCTTTTTGCTTAGTTAATGTTGGTATTGTACCACAATCTCACCATGACCTATGTAGCTAAGGGCTGTATAATGTAGTTTATACTGTGTAGGAATTCGAAACGTTGCCAGGACGTTGCAAATGCGTTGATGGAACGATGTATGATTCGGGAAGTTTTGAGTTCATGATAACAGTTTCCATAACTTGGTTTACAAATTCTGTGTTAATTTGCTCTGCATGTATCGGGTTTCGTATCGCCACAGAATTTCTACCCATAATTACAGCCCGTAATGTTCACAAACATGCACTTAAGCGTCTGACTGACTAAGAGCATCTATGTGTATATATATGCGTCAGTATACTAGTTGTCTGGCTGAAAATGTTCCAGTTCATAAACACTTGGTAATGTGTATCGTGCTGTTCCATTACACGCCCTTCGTTATCACAAATTCTGTTTATCCATACGATATGACATCGCTACTCCCTGCAGGATATGAAGATATCGATCACAATGCGAATAAAAATTCAATCCTATAAAATTGTTTTGAATGTGTGTGAATGAAGTGGTTTAGTAGCCATTAATACAGCAGCTGCAGGAACAACAAACGTTGTAGAATATTTATTATTGATTGATACAAATAGGGGAGGGAGTAAGTGAAAATGACAGACATTTTATGGTGACCAATAAAGTGGAGCATTTATTGGGGGAACATAATTTATTTATGGACCTAGGAGTCATAACATGATTATTAATATGCGGAGGAAGACAACGATTTTATTTTCTATCTTCAACTAAGGATACTCGTGCAGGTATACTATCATTAGTGTTGTCATATTTACGTCACCCTTGAGTATTATTATTATTTTTCTCGTCATCATTAGAAACGAAATATGAATGAATTAAATGAACCTAGTCATTGTAAGGATAAGAGAATATAAATTATTATCCGTAAATGGCAACTTGTCCAGCAGATCCTTGCAATATCCTTGTAAAAAGAATGTGTGTCAGCACCTTAACCAGTACTAGTTATCGTAAGGATGAGAGAAATATTTGCATGTGCAAAGTTAATATCATTCTTTACCATATCCTCTTTTTTTGGTAGAGTTATGTATTTTGTCGTTAATGAAATTGATTATAAAAACACGTCCTATAGATTGTGTTTAGATTAGTGACAGTTGAGAATATTATGAAAGTCGTATAATTAATATTAAATAGAATAAAACTTATTCGCCACATTTGACAGTAAAATTTTGAAACATAAATTAAAGACAAACTTCTAGTTATTAAGATTATCAGATTCTGCTCTATGTCTAGTACTTATTGATACGTATGAGCAATATTGAATATAATAATCTTCATACACTCTGATGGATTTCGTATTAATATTACTTATACGAAAGTGAGACTCATGATTTGGAATCCGACTCCGTATAAAGGTATGATGTATATGTAAAATATTCACATGAGGTGTCAGGGGACACCCGGTTGGAACGAAGATGCTTTCGTTATATATTATGTACTAGTTAGTTCCAACACGCCTAAGGCGCCTGTTGAAAAATACGATATTTTAAAAGGATCTTTAAGAAAATATAAAAAAAAAAATGGTTTCCCATTACATCCCATGAAGGGACACGGGAGAACTTCTCAAAATCACTGAATTGTGCGCTTTCCAGTTTTCACTCACTGATTGGGACCTACTGTTTTACACCGATTCCGAACGGTATTTTGAGAAGCTTTGTTATGGCTATATACTCGATAGTGTCGCCGTCACTATGCGAGGTGACTGCCGCCGAAAGAAATTTTTAAGGTGGTCAGAGCAGGGTTCGAACCCGGGACCTCATGTACAAGAGCCGCGCACACTAACCATTGCACCACCGATTATACTTTTTGTAAAATGATAAACCTGTTTAAAGATTTTTTTTATATGTATTATATATTCCCGAAAAGGTCCTCTTTTAAAGAGAGGTACTTCTTTTATTAAACGCTAATGTTTTTTTAAGAAAAGGTACTATTTTTAAGAAAAAGTACTTTCTGTAAGAAAAAGTCATAAGAGTAAGAATTTTGTTCACAAAGAAGTTATTTTTGTTAACAACAGGTACTTTTTAAAGAAGTGGTACTCTTTTTAGGTAAAGGTTATTGTTTTAAGAAAATGTACTTTAGCCATAAGAGGATGCATTTTTTTCACAAAAAAGTTATGTTTTTCAGACCGGGTACTGTTTAAAGAAGTGGTACTATGTTTAGGCGAAGGTTATTTTTTTAAGAAAATTTACTTATTTTCAGAAAGGCAACTTATTTCAAGAAAGAAAAAGAGAAGAAACGTAAATTTTTTAAGAAAACGTACTTTTAAGAAAAGGGTTTTTTGTAAGAAAATGTTCGTGAAATTTGTAATTTTGATCCATTAGAATTTATGCCATGAAGTTGAGAAAGTTATTCCACAGTTGACGACCATGCGGGCTCGTTTTGTGGCACTTTCCATCACTCTTGCCGGAACTTCGGGCGTCAGGTTCTCGCATTCTTTTCGAATATTCTCCTTAAGGGCTTCAAGAGTCTGAAGTTGGTTGACGTAAACCCGCTACTTCAAAAACCACATAAAATGAATTCTGGAATCGTTAAATCGGTTGATCTATCCGGCCAGAGCAAATCACCAACACGAGAGATTAAGCGACCCGGAAATGCTTCCTTCAGACTGTCGGTTGCCTGCTCGAGCAATGTGCGTCGTTGTACCGTCCTGTTGGAACCACATGTTCTCCAGTCGCAATTCATCCAATTGAGGAAGAAAAATGCGGTAATCATAGTTCTGCAGCGAGCGCCAACCACAGACGCCGTTTGGCCCGCGACGTTCTAAAAACAAAACTGCCCGATGACACCTCCAGCGTAAACAGCACAGAACTTCGGGCGACAGGTGCTCGCATTCTTGGTGAATATTCTCCTTAAGGGCTTCTCTGAGGCTTGTTGATGTAGACCCGCGATTTCATAAAACCCCATAGAAAAAAGGCTGGAACGGTTAAGTTGGGTGATCTAGCCAGCCTGTACAAATCACCAAAACGAGAGATTAAGCCCTGAGATGAACAGAACTTTGGGCGGCAAGTGCCTTAAATGCTTTAAGAGTCTGAAGCTTGTTGACGTAAACCCGGGACTTCCAAAAACCCCATAAAAAGTAGTTTGGAACGGTTAAATTGGGTGATCTGGCTGAGCAGTGCAAATCATTAAGCCGAGAGATAAGGCGACCCGGCAATGCTTTCTTCAGAAACTAGGTTCTGCCTTCTGCAGTATGCGCCAATGCACCGTTCTGTTAGAGCCACATGTTCTCCAATCCCAGTTCATCTACTTGATGAAGAAAAATTTCGGTAATCATGGCTCTGTTGTACGCGCTGTTCACAGTCGTCGTTTGGCCGGCAGCGTTCCGATGACTCCTCCAGCGTTACTTTGAGCGGGTGTAGTGGTTCTTCGTGGGTGACACATGGATTTTCGGTGCCACAGAAATGATTATTTTGTTTATTCACGTAACCACTACGATGCAAATGAGCTTTTTCGCTCATGATAATTTTCGATGACAAATCATCCACCTCTTCGTTGAGATTCAGGATGATTTGGACGTAGGTTGCACGCGTTTGGCTAACCCCTGCTGCACTGTCTGCACTTTGCAAAGGAACACCTTCAAATCTTTCACCAACATTCAGCATAGGGACCGCCCGATAATGACCAATTGCGTGGCACGTCGTCTGGTCGATGTACCGGGCTCCTCTTAGACATCTTGGGCAACAGCAGCAATATTATCAGCAGAACGTCTGCTCCGGGGCCGGCCAGCCTAGGGAAGATCTCATGTTATCCTAGTCTCTTCAAGGCAAGTGGCAAAACGCCACAGTGTTTGTCCAGTTGGTGTTGGACGGCCAGGAAATCTGCTACGAAATTCACGACGCGCCAACACAACTGACGAATTTTTTCGCAAAAAATTGGAAAAAATAATTCCTACGACACTATCGTGAATAGTCACATATAATTGATCATGTCAAAAAGGGGAAATATATAATGCGACGTGAATCTTATTAAATGAATTAGAGATGATAATTACATTTAGTAATTCATTAATGCCAAATTAATAAATTCGTATGATTAATATGACAACAACAAATACATCAATCATACTAACCGAAATATGGTACAACATGCGTATGATTGATATAGTTTAAAAAAAATGTAAACTAAGAAGTTAATGGTTGTTTACGGTAAATTTCTTAAACGATTCCTGTGTAATTACAACTTCAAACTCAGCTGTATTTTAGGATAAATTCAAAGTCAAAGATATAGAGTCACATATCAGATGTTCCGCCGTGTGTGCATAATGTTCCCCACCCAAACGAAAATATTTATAAAAAAACTTCTGACAATTTCACAATCACGCGATTGAACGTGATAAATTTAGTTGGTTGTTTATATATTTTTTTCCTTTCCTTTATGTCCAACATGTACAATTCATCTTAAGACGTGTTAGAAATTGTAGTGCTGTAAAAAGGATATAAATGTGATGGATAAATGTCTGTTATTTCTGAGAGGACGTGTCTTAAGGATAATGGGGGGAATGATTATTTTGGAATGTTTAAGAAGTTTGTTACGTTTTTTTGTATGAGTTGAGGAAAAAATTATTACATATGGAAACGATTTAATGTTAGTGATATTTTCGTTTCTAAGTTGCAGGTATGCCAGGGGATTATTTTATATAAGACAAGGGTTCTACTCGAAAAAAATTACTGTATGCTTTTATAAGTTTTGGGAATAACAATTAGTTGGTAAAGTACATGAATCATTCTTTACAGATTAATCACGTTAGTCCTAAGGATGTTAGAACAAGTAGTCTCTTATATTTCCTTCTGAGGGCACTGGAGCGTGTGATTGACAATTATACGCTCCAGTGCGAATTACCCTAGGTACTTCTCAGACGTCCACTTGCCAACACGCTTATAGAGAGGGAAGTCTGCGGAACCGGCTCTGAATGATCTAGAGAGCTTGATATTTACATAAAAGAATACACACTTGTCGCATTTGTCGATGTAGAGGGTGCGTTTAACAACATCTTGCCAGGATCGATAAAATTGCTTTTATCGGCACCCTGTGCTGATCAGGGGATCATAAGTTTGATCTACTAGTTGCTAACTAGACGGTGCATAACACTTGGTCTAGGGACACACATCTTTAAATCGAAATGTGAATCGAGGAACACCCAAAGGGAGAGTCTTATCTCTAGATCTCTGGAATTTAGCACTAAAGAGTGTCTTGCTAGAGTTGGACGGATCAGATTACACACTCATAGCATATTCTAACGACTTGACAAATGCTTACTTACTTACTTGGGTGGCCTCAAACAACCCAAAGTGTCCAAGGGCCTTACGAAATGCGGATAGTACGTTTCACCTGGCAAATTAAATGCAGGGATAATATCCCTCCACGTGCAAAGGTGTGCTCTAGAACTTGGTTGGTTGGTTCACGTGATTGCTATAGACACTACTTATCATCAGTGAGATACCCTTTTGTATTCCGCATCACTCCGGACAGTCTAATGTAAATACATTGTCTATATCCAACCTGTTAATTAGAGATACCTCATTAGATCCCCTAGATCTATCCCGGGTATCTCGGTGAGGTTGTGAGGGAAGGGACGACCTATAGTCTTTGGGCGCCTATTCGTCAAGACAACTGCAGAGGATAGGAGATATTTCACCGTCTCCGCCTCTTCTGCGGCTTCGCAGGCACGGCAGTAGCTATTATATGGAAGCTTCAGCCATCTTGCGTGATTACAGATTGGTAAGTGGCCGGTCAGCATGGCAATTAGCCTTGACATGTTCCCCCGATTTTGGCTAATCAGGGAGTTAGTCCAGTGAATGTTATATTCTGACCATGTGTTTCGTTACCGTCATGTTTCCATCCTATCCCATTTGGCATTTGCTCGTTAATGGTAATGCTCGAAAGTACATCGTTTGGCCGACCTTGTAGGAGTGGCGACTGACACCATATGGTGTGCGGTAGAAGAGGATACTGCTGTGAATCGTTTGTCTGCCCTTTTGTTCCCTAGCAGACCCTTGTGGTCTGGTATCCAAATAGGAACCTCATTGGCCAGTCAACCGAGCTCGACAAGTTTTTTCCTACATTCACTAACGAGTTTAGATGCAGAGTTGTTCGATTTAAGTGATAGGAGAGCCGCTTGGCTATCAACAAATATTCCAATGCGCTCTATTCTCCGTTGTAGCATAAGTTCGGTGCAGGCTTCCTTGAAGGCCAGCGCCTCCGCTTGGAAAACGCTGCACTTGTCTGGGAGTTTGAATGATAAATTGAAGTTGGCCTCTTCGGCGACGACGGTTCCACATTCCATTTTGGATCCATCCGTAAATACTTTGGTGTCACAACCTGTCACTGGTTTCCCTTTATCCCACTCTCTTCTTCTGGGAAGCCTGATATCGGATAGGTTATCGAACGTCAGTGGGTCCCCTTTATCCCGCTCTATTCTTCTGGGAAGCCTGATATCGGATAGGATATCGAACGTCAATGAGGAGGTGCAGTAATCGGTGGTTATATTGAATTCTCTAGGGATTATCTGTAGTATTGTCGCATGTCCATATGCGTTGCTCTTCCAGATTCCAAGAGCATTTGATCTGGTAGCACTCCAGGCCGAACTAGCTGATATGTGAAGGTTAATTGGTATAATATAAAGCATTGCATTAAAGTCTTCATCTGGACACGTCCTCATTGCCCCCGCTATTCCGATGCAACTTGATCTCTATACTCTATACAACAGTTATATGGTGGATGACGTCCCCGCGACAGGCCATTGCTTCGTAGGAGAGTATAGGTTTGATTATACTAGTGTACATCCATAGTACCATTTTCGGGCGGAGACTCCAACGCCTGCCGAACATTTTACGACAAGCGTAGTACGCAACTGTTGCAGTCTGTGCGCGGTACTCTATATTACGTTTCCAGGAAAGTTCAGGGTCTAGGATCACGCCCAAGTACTTGGTATGAATTGACAATGGAATCTCTATTCCACTTAGCCGAGGAGAAGCAAAACATATCAATGTGTGATATGGCAACATCTAGAGAACAACTCACCGTTCCGCAGGGTGAAAATAACTTGGCAGCGAGTTGTTCTCACAATACTAGCAAGTAACACCGTGTAGCAAATAACAACATCCTACTGGTTATCGCTGAAATGGCGAACTTAAATTTCAGGCTAGAAATAGACAGTTATCATGGCGTGGCTAGCTGGTCTTGTTTTTGAAGAAATGTGAACCAATGTCCCACATAAACCTATAAATCACACCAATACTGTTTTGTCTGGATGTAGGGACAGCTGCTGAACCTCCACACTCTGACCAAAACTGTGAATATTTTGCCTAATGCAGCTGAATAATTTATGGATGGAGTACCGGGCTAAGGGTATGATGAAACGTCTAACAATGTTAAGCAAAAATACCATGACACCTTAATCTGTTATTAGATCAATACTGGAAAAATCAAATCTAAGTAAATCACTTACTACAAAACTAAATTCCATTTTGAATTTCAACGTCAGCAAGGTAGTGCTGCTCATGCTCGACTTTGATCGGCTTCAATGCCTAGTGCATGTCATGGTAACTCTTCATTTTAATCTTCAATAAATATTTATGGCCATGACCCATATTTCAGACAAGCGTATGCCTACTGTTTAGTATTATATCAATCATAAATATCGTTAATTTCGGACAAATATATCAGTCGGCTAAATGTTATTAACCACCGTATTATATCTACTTAAACGCAGCCTAAAATTTTAAAATTATTGCAGAAATCTGTCAATCTCACTTGAAAATACGATTCTACAACTTATTAAAATAATCAAATACGTCTGTATAATCCACTGAGTATAATGCACTGAGAAATAATGTAAATCCATATGAATATTATGCAAACTTTATAATTTTCAATTTCTGGTTCAGTAATATGGACCTTCTCCCATTCAATGTTTCGTGTATATTTCTGTCTATAAATAAGTTTGATGGTCATTAAGCATACGAGATATTAATGTATTCGTATTATTTAATTGTATATCAATCATACGCATCGTTAATTTCATAAAAACGTATACGTTATTTTAATATGACTATTCATGGGTTTATACCCATGAAACAACTTGTTATAAGTTTGAAATTCTTGAATATATATCTCATTGTTACTTGTAAATATATTGACGACATTTTGTGATGACTATATATTTTTCCTCTACAATGAATTTTAATGATTATTACGCATAAGTGATATTGAAGTGGATCTCAGGCATACGTATGCGTGCTATATAATATCGTATCCATCATACGCATCGTAAAATTTAGAGAATCATACACATCATATTAATGTTTCCTGTTGTGGAATTATACCACTTTGTACTCTATAATAGCCACTTAAATGAGTTTTTGAGTCTCAAAATTTTATCATTCATTTCACTACATTTTGGCAGTAATCAATATCCCGTCCCGATGACAGATTTTTATTTTACGCCACGTATGGACGATGAAAATAATTAATTAGTTATAAAATTAACGGCATTTATGACAATATAATTTGATGGCCACGTAGTCAGTGCTATGGAAAATGGAACAAAAACTTGACGATAATGTTTAAAAACAAATGCGATGTCTCCGGAAGTGGGTAGACAACGTGATAACTTTGTGTGATTATCATGACAATGTTGTAATTACTTTTTAATAAACACTTGTTGCTGTTAAAAATAATTTCTCTATTTTATGCAGATTACTAAAATTTTTTTAACTGAAATATTGTAAATTCGTTATTGAATATATTTCAGTACTGCTGGTATTGTTTAGCTTAATATACAATCTTGACTTGGAAGAAGTATGAATCAATCTTAAATGTTTGGCACCCCCTACGTATAAGTATTATTGATAGAAAGTAAAATGGAGCGTATAAGTATTAAAAATTGTCCGATAAATGAGAGGGTGTCTCTGTAAGACTGCACTTTTTCATTTCAAACTAAAACACGTATTTTTTGAGGTAAGTGTGATTTCTCAATTGAACTGTAAAAAACACATAATCCGATTAATTATGCGATAAAACACACGTCGTATAACCCCCACGGCTCAGATGATCGGCCATTACACTTTTTTATGAACTTTTCCATGACTTTTTCACAGAGCTGTGGCTGTATCTCACCGATGACGCGTTGGATCACGGATTTGAGCTAAGAAATTTTTGTTAATTTATTCGCTTAAACTCGAGATTTCACAAAACCCCAAATAAAGAAGTAGCATGGCGTTAAATTGCATCAACCTGTTGGCCATTTGACACTAGAATTTCTTGAGATAATTTGTTCTGGAAATCGTTGCTGCAATAAATAAATTTTTTCAAGCGCGGTGTGACAGGTAGCGCCGTCTTGCTGAAACCACATGTCGTCCAGATCCATGCCGTCAAGTTGAGGCCACAAGAACTCCGTTATCGTGATCCTGTAACGAATGCTGTTCAAAGTCAGTGCAATTTCAAACTTATTTTCAGGAAAGTAAGGCTCAATCACGCCGCTTGATCAAAATCCTCACCTGGCAGTTGCTCGTAGTGGGTGCATTTGTTTCTCGTGGATTGACTGAGGATTTCCGGAGCCCCAAATTCGAAAATTTTGTGTATTCACGAAGCCATTCAGATGGAAATGCGCTGTATCGCTAAATAAGACGTTTCTTTGAGAAATTGCCATTGACTTCACTTTGCTCCATTACCCATTGAACGGGATGCCGGTATTTTCCATGGTCTGCTGGTTTGAGCTCCTGGTTAAGCTGAATTTTGTGCGCATGATGGTGGAGGTCTCTTGTCAAAATTCGTGAAATAGAAGTTGAAATCTGCTTCGTGAAATTTGAAATTGTTAAGAACGATGCTGTTTTCGGGGTTTCGGCAACCCTCTCGTTTACAGCAGCAATGTTTTCAACAGACCGATCGGTTCATTGACGCGCAGGAGTCTTACTGCCCATAACCGAACCAGTTTCTACAAATCTGTTCACCACTCTTCGAAGGGTTGACACATTAGTTGCACTTTCTCGACTGAAAATTCTTCGAAGTTTGTGAGCCGTCTCAGCATAACTTTCCAAAATTTTCCAATAAGTTTTTGCAGTTAAAACGCCTCGTTATTTCGTCAAGTTCTCCATTTTTAATAATAGGAATACACATATGTGACAACCGCCAATTTCAGAGTTGCCAGCTGCACAAAAATAATTACATTAAATTTGTACAGTTTTAATCTTAGTGAGACACCCATATCTATTGAATAATTTAATTCCATACTTCTTGTTATTATAATTTTTTATTTAGTGAAACATCAAGCACATTGTTGTATTCCTCTTTTTGTATTTCAAATTAATTTTCTGTGTCTTTTCTAATTACTTTATAAATGCATTGATTTAATTGCTTTTACGCGACAACTGAGTGGCAGAGTTCCATTATAGGTTGACAGAACTACGGCAGTGAACTTCTCGGAAATGTTAACATTCCTATATCGTACGAGTGACAATGATGTTAAAGCTTTTTAATGGATCTGCCAACAAATGATAATATTGGTATAAAGGAAATGGTGTTTCTTTTGTGTTCTGTTAAATGTCAAGTACAATTGCCAAGTAAGTGAATAAAATCAATGTTCTAATATAACTTGATTATGCACATGGCGTATGAGTGTTTTTAATAGGTACCCCTTGGAGAGTATGCGTGATATTATTGAATTATATATAACTTATACGTTAATCAAATACAGCGGAAATATTTCTAAAAACACAATGTAAACCAGTTTCAATTTTACTATTTATTTGTTACTGGATCCATCTATTCGTAAATATGTATCTGTTTATCTGTTTCATATAAACTCACATGGTCCGAGAACTATATTGAATGCTTTCCTTACAGCGCTCTATATGAAGTTAAGCCGAGTATTATATACTGCCAAGATTTTCATATATACAAATTTACTCATTGTAATCCTGGATCTTATCTAAAGATCTTTCAGCGGCGGTCACCTCGCATAGTAACGACGACACTATCGAGTATTTAACCATGAAAATCTTCTGAAAAATACCGTTCGGAATCGGTGTAAAACCTGTAGGTTTTATTCCATTATGGAATAAAATGGGAAACGATTTATTTATTTTGTAATCTGCTGCACGGGTGCAATAGAGGATACAAGTTAGAGGTATCGTATACGTATGAGTTATTTTTAAAAATTTTTTATATCGTATACGTATGAGTTATTTTTAAATTTTTTTTATATCGTATACGTATGAGTTATTTTTTTAAATTATAATAACAAATTAAACGTGAAATTGTGATCGAGTTTATAATAATTCCCTTTGTTTCATTAATCGATATTAATATCCAATCCAATGGTAGTAAATTCGAAATACCACAAATTTATACGAGGGTTCCTATTTATATTTCGGGTGTAACAATAAAAAACAATCATTTATCATTGGAAATGGTTTTATTGTTTTTCAAAATATTCTCCGTGAAGATCGATACACTGTAGCATGCGCTCAAACCAAGTATGGAAGCACTTTCTCCCACTCCGATTTGTAGTGTAGCAATTATGCTCTGATTTACACCAAAATTTTACCACCGACAAAACCATCTGCGTTGAGTCGGAAAAGTGTTTTTTTTCTGCGGCGGCTGTCCGCAGTGTTTTTTCTTGAGATATAGACCTTTGAAGCTTGACTATATAATCGGTCATATCTCAGGTATTTATAATCCAATCTGCCTAAACTGCTTATCATTACAAAGGTCTTTCTAAACTCTCTAAATCAGTGTAGAAACATGTTTATATCTATTAACCCATTGGGAGCTAATTTTAAAAAAAATTTAACCTAACTTTTTTCATACAAATGTACTCTTTTCAAAAAAAATTCTAGTAAATTTATTGACGTGGTAGACTATGATAGTAGACATGTCTTCAGCATTGTTTAAAAGGTATAATACTCACCTCTAACCCTTCAAAGAACGGAGATATGAAAGTTCAACAAAAAAAAAAAGAAAATAGCCCTCAATATAAAAATATTTATACACGGGAGCGGGTAATAAATGGCTGAGTTATGCCCGATTATGCATTAAAGCTTTGAAGGCCTATATTTCGGAAAATTTGGACCGCCGCGGAATTTTTTCAATTTTTTTATACTAAAATTTCTCCAATAAAAGCCGTTTCTATCTCGGAAAAGTGATGCCCTATTGAAAACATCCATTGATTAAAGCTTCCTATGAAAAATTAAAAAAATGGTCCAGTTTATGAAAAACTCTTAGAAACCCGGACAAAATTGGATATTTTTTCGATTGGACGCTCCGCTTCTGAGATATAGACATGAGGGCGTTTTAGCGATTTTTTATTTGAAAAATTTTAGTTTTACCGATTTTTATTTTAAAAATGTGATGCCGTATTGAAGACATCCATTGCTTAAAGTCTCGTATGGAGGTAGATATTTTATTATGGCTTCCATTGAAAGCACCGTTTCCGAGTTATAGTCACTTTTTTATATTAGCGATTTTTTGAAAAAAAAAATTCTTCCATGGGAATTGAACAACTTTATGAAAACCCTTAGAAATCTGCAAAAATTATTTGTGTTTTTCGATTGGACGCTCCGATTCCGAGATATAGAATTTGTTTCTAATTATTTCATATTGTCGATCAAAAATGGGTAGGGGTTACCTGGGTAATCTCATTATCCATCGCCCTGGGTAAATACATAATACCCAGTGGGTAATTGTGACTGGTAATTCCCCATCGTCTTGCGTAGTTACCCATTATTTTCCCCATTACCCTGCTGGTAATGGGTAATCGTGATAGGTAATTCCCCATCGTCGTGGTTAACTACCCATTATTTTCCCCATTACCCTATGTAATACGAACCCTGCAATAAACACGAACCCTGCTGTAAATACAACAAATAGTGCTGGTAAGTGAAAACGTTCTATACATGTTTATGCTACAGAAATGCGAATGTTTCCAATGGTAGTTACGGTTTGCATCTGGCAACACTAGTATTGCCAGCACCCGAAATAAAAATGGCAACACTCGTATTAATTTTTTATAAAATCTCCTTTAGTAATCACCGTTTCGTTGAACGTTAACTTAAAACGTAACCTTTAAGCTCGAAGCACGTGTGCCTTATAAACATGGCGTATGAGTTATTTTATATGGAACTAATACTGCGACGTATGAGTGATGCCCAAATTCAAATATTATAAATATAAATAAATAATATAAACAAGTGATGCGACTTTATGAAAATGAGCATATATGGAAGTTTTTTCATTTGACTATATGTTAGGTTAGGTAAGCAGGGTATAAATTAAACCATTCGATTGCAGGTGCCTTACCAAAGCAATGGGTACGCACCCATGCAGTATAACTGATATTACTGAATTACGCATTTCTCAGGCAGATTCGGTAAATTATGAAAGTGTTGACCGATTTCGAGAACAATTTAAAATATTTCAGCAGAATGGGTATAAAATGGGAATGGGTATTTCAGCAGAATGGGTAAAAAATATTTAAAAATACAAACCAGTAATACGTATAATACTATTTCACCAATTCTTGACCATGTGTACCTGACAGCTAATCCCCCTATAAAATTGTTCGCTGAATCCGAACGTGAGCTCCGAACGGAGTATAACCGTTTTCGAGAGTCTTAAATGCGTCAACTCCACTACGGATACGTGTTATTGATAAAGGTTCTTTGGAGCGTATGAGTATTGCAATTAGCGTAATATATAGTATGCAACGTGTAGTGGATCAGAATATTTCTCCCGTAATTGAAGAGTATTGATCATTTTGTTTACTACAAAGAAACTGTTGTCAGTATATGTCTACGTATGGGTACGAGTAATACGTAATTTTCATAGGTTAATGTAATTTAATACGGCCTTAAAATGATGCTGCAGTAAATGTATTTTGTTATTTCCTCTTCTTTATTTACACAATAATATTCGTTAGTCCTCTTGTATCCCCCAACAGTAGTTAGTTAGTTTGTCTGTCTCATAATTACTTTGAACATGAATTCATTCAATTCCTCTTGTGCAGAAAACGAATGTCAAAATCCCATTAGAGGTGGAAAAGTATAGGGCAGTGAACTACATGGTGATGTCGACATGTCCATGCGAGTGTAGAAGCTGTAATGGAACTGTCAAAAAGTGATAATATTTTTATAAAACAGATGGTTTTTATTTTTCTCTCTGTTAAATGTCAGTCAAGGAATACAATCAATGTTGTGCTGAGAAATTATACTGATGGCGTATGAGTGATTTTTATTGGTGGACCTTAGGAGAGTTTGCGTGATATTAATATTTATACGTTTAAATATTGTTATTGTTTTGTTATTATTAAATATTGTTTAAACCATGGGGGGTTCTATGCCACAGCTGATCAACCTTAGAGTTGGCAAAATATGCGGGATAAAGTATGAAAGATATATAGCGATAGATGACTGGAAGTATGTAGGGTTACTAAATGCGTGTTTCACAAATTTGTCTTTCTGCATTGAACCAAAAGTACAAAACCCATCAACTGGGAGTAATTTTGTGATAATTAAATCGAGGAAAAAAAGGATAACAAGTGAAATAATGCAACATGTAATGAAGTAATAAAAGTAATAAAATTATTTATAGAAGTTGCAATTGAACCAAAAAGTTTATTTAAATAAAGATTTTTCTTATTTGACATGGGTTGCCAAGTTTGTATGACTCTGTGCACAGATTTTGCAGTGACTTTTCTTGGTTTCCGGTCCACGAAAAATAGATGTTGCAGACTCTATGTACATTACTCTATGGCTTAAACGGTTTGAATTTTTGAAATATTATATTTTTGCTAAAATAACACTAAGGAACAAAATGAAACCTTTTCGAAAATAACAAGGTTCTGACAACGGACTGTGGTAGAGGGGGATAAACCAATATACGTGTATCGGTGATTTGAATGTTTACATTTGAATTTTTTAAGGGGGTGGTGAACGAATTTAGGCAAAACTTTAAATTTGAGCAAATACTCTCACCAAACGAACTTGCCGCATGGAGAATTATTACCGAAGTTATTTACAACTTTCTAGGCAAAAATCGTTACCCTACTGCTCGAGTATAACAATACGTGACACTGCCTAAGAAAACCCACGTAGTGTGTCAAATTTCATTAAATCACTTTTTTTGGATTTGTATATAAAAAGCCTTAAATTTTCATATGAAACCACTTGCAAGTCTAAAAAAATTCGGAAAGTAATGTAAAAATGCAATTATATAAATCAATAAACTATGAAAATGCAACACTGAGGGTGAATATTAGTTGAGTTTTATTCAAAAACTTGTTTTGACACACTAGGTGGGATTTGATTGCAATCTCACACATACGCTTTTGAGAAACTATGTTAATTTTTTGAATTCTCATATGGATTTTTTGAGCATCGGTTGACAACAGAGCCCGATGAACAGGAAGAACAATTTCATCAAATATGTGCCCCATTGAAGAACGCTATAAAGGGAAGAGTATTCATTCTCTTATAGCTGACATATGCTGGACATTGTTCGATATACCAAGAGCTAAAAGAAAAATTTTATAAATAAATTCTTTCTTAGATACCCAAGTTTATGCTGATATTTTATTTATAAGTATTATATCTACAGCTTTATTTTGTTCTGAGACTTATATTGAAAATTTACGTAGAATATTTTTCAAATACACACCAACCCCCTAAAATGCAGTTTTGTGTGATATTTTAGCGCCAACTCGGAATAAGTACGAAATTAACCCTTAACTGGATTTTCAGTTTTGATTTCTTTTTGGCATTCAGGTTGAGTTTTGAGCTTTTAGAAACTTGTAATAGTTTTTTATGAGGAATATATTTGCAGAATATTGTAATCCGTTACACCCCTGCTTTAGGCGTGTTTTTACCTTTTTCCACAAAGAGAACAAAAAGACCCATATATTGAGGAGATCGAGGGTTAAAGTATTCCATATTTTGACCGAGATGAATTTTTCAAAACGCTGTAAATAGAAAAATACATGCCAAATTTCAAGGTTCTACCTTTCGCCGTTTCGGTTGGGACATGATCAGTCAGTCACTGAGTTAGTGAGTCAGTAACGGAAGCCTTTTGTATATATAGTTTGGAGGGGTGGGAAGGTATACAGTTTATGAGCGCACTACACTAATTTGAACGTAGACTAATTGGATGACTTGTGGCAAAGTTTAAAGTCAGAATAAATAACTTCTGTGGAAGCTGAAAGGGAGGAAGAAGCCACTACAGTTTTGCATTCCATGCATCCTATACTAACCGGCAGACCACGTATACGATGTCACCGACATATTCAGAAACACAAGACAAATATTTCATAGATATTTGTTGACGGGAACTTGAGCTTTTTCATGGCAAATAAATACTTGTCCAGTGGAAGTAGAACCTAATTTCGGTTGACTGTGATATTACAGTGAACGAAATTAACCAAAACTTAAGTATCTATGACGACATTCCAAACTTGCAAATTCGAATCATCGTAGCGTATAAGTGATATTATTTATTTAAACACTGCTGATGGATATATTGACCACTATTAAAGTTTTTTAGAATAAATAAAGTGTTGTAATTTATTTGGCAAAAAAAATTTATTGCTAAAATAAAACTTTGTAATTTATGTCAAAAATACAATTGACTTTATTTAAAATTCCCTATTATGATGAATTTTAAATAATAATGGGCTGCCCTCCTGCAAGGATGAGAATGGGAATCTGGTGACTGAGAAGCAGTGTGTGCTCAAAATGTGGAGAGACCACTTTTCGGCACTACTCCACTCAGATTCTTCCACTGAAGATAAGGAGGTAATGATAGTGGAAGATAGTATAGATTGTACCCCCCCCCCCAACCAAGACGAGATTAGAACGGCGATCTCTCGCCTGAAGAATAATAAAGCCGCTGGTGCGGATGGCCTACCCGCTGAATTTTTTAAGGCAGGTGGCGAAGGACTGATAGCCCACATGCATCAACCGATATGCGGTATATGGCTGGGGGAATCTATGCCCGACGATTGGAGTCTCAGTGTATTATGTCCTGTATTCAAAATGGGTGATCCGTGTGTCTGTTCCAACTATCGCGGTATCAGTCTTTTATCCATCGCGTATAAGGTCTTGTCGAGCGTATTATGTGAAAGACTAAAGCCAATTATTGAAAACCTTATTGGACCTTATCAGTGTGGTTTTAGACCAGGCAGGTCCACAACTGACCAAATATTCACGCTACGCCAAATCCTGGAAGAGACCCACGAAAACCAAATCGATACATGCCACCTTTTTGTCGATTACAAAGCTGCTTTCGATAGCCCCATACGGGGAAAACTGTACGAAGCTATGTCTGAACTTGGTATTCCGGCAAAACTAATCCGCCTCTGAAGAATGACGCTGACCAACACCAAATCAGCAGTGAAAGTGGGGAAAGACCTCACTGAACCATTCTGTGCCAAGCGAGGACTTAGACAAGGCGGCACACTTTCGTGCAATCTCTTCAACATCTTAATGGAGATAATAATGAGAAAGGCTGCAGTAAATACGAACAAGACCATTAACACGAAAAGCCATATGTTGCTGGCGTATGCTGATGACATAGACATCATTGGGCGAAATTTGCGAGAGGTTCCTGCAGTATTTTCAAGAAAGCGAAGGTGGGTCTTGCTGTTAATCAGGACAAGACAAAATTGATAGTGCCAACGACTAGAGAAATCTCTCGACTTGCTCCGCACTTGAACGTTGACAAACGATTTAATTTTGAAGTGGTAGATGAATTTGTCTACCTTGGATCCGCCGTGAACAAGGACAACAACGTCAGTCTGGAGATAGATAGGAGAATTGTGCTTGCAAATGGATGTTACTTGGGGCTCAGCAAGCAGTTTAGGGTCAAAGCCCTCTCTCAACGGACAAAAGTCCAGCTATATCAGACTCTGATTTTACCTGTCTTGCCATATGGCTCCGAAACTTGGGTCATATCGCAATCGGATGAAAAACACCTGGAAGTTTTCGAGAGAAAAATTCTCCGTAAGATATATGGTCCTGTTAGGGAAAACGGAGAGTACCGACGTCGCTGGAACGCAGAGCTATATAGCTTATATTCTGACTTGGTCATAGCTAGGCGAATAAAATTAGGCCAATTGCGTTGGCTAGGCCATGTTATCAGATTGGATGAATATGAGCAAGTGCGAAAGATTTTTGATAACGTACCCGATGGAACCAGGAAAAGAGGACGACCAAGACTCCGCTGGAAAGACCAGGCAGAAGAAACCCTCCGTATCCTGGTTGTTACCCACTGGCGAGAAAAGGCGAAGGATAGAGCCAGTTGGAAGAATATGTTGAAATTTGTTTAATTTGTTTGTTTAATTAATATGTGTAAGACGTCTGACCTCATGAGGTTGTAATATAGTCAATAAAAGTAAATTATGATGAATGATATTTTTGAAATCCACGTACATATTTTCTGAAGCAGAATTCGAGCAGAAGTATAATTTTATTTACATTAATTATTATTGTTTTATTAAAACTATAAGATCTTTTGACGATAGTTAATATGAGCAATTCATTGAAGTTCATTCATTTCTTTTTTGGCACATAACGTATGTGTACTTGGAGGTGCAAAACCCTATGACGTATGAGTAATATCATTGAATTAGGAATTGCTCCTGAAAATATGTAATATTATAAATGAAATATTTAATTTGTTCCCATCGATTCAATGACCAAAGTAATATGTATTAAAAATGGTGGCGGTTGTATATAAAACTTGCTATAACGGATGAGTAATATTAATTTTTGTGTATATTTGACAAAGATTCGATCAGGAGTTTAAATGAATTTACTCTAAAGAAAATACGGGTGAGTGGATGACACGTGGAATTGGCAAGAGTAAAAGTGATGAATTCAGGAACTTACCATATTTAAGTCTCTAATGGGAAGAACTACTTAGTAGGGACATAAATCCTCTTACTTATATTTTGGGCTATAAAACAAAAACTAATGAACGTTTTTGGAGGAATTTTTTTTTATATACAGGGTGTTTCAAAAGAAGTCATCCGATGTTGTTTGGCTCTCATTTTTTTTATAAATTAAAAACTTCTATTCTGTTTTTTGACTATGTTTATTTGAAAATCAGTGAGTATAAACTAGAAAGCGCACAGCTCACTGATTGTGAGAAGCTCTCCCCGATTCCTTCATGGGATGTAATGGGAAACCATTTATTTATTTTTATTTGAAACTTTAGAATTTTATTGGTTAAGTTGAGAAGATGATATCGGTTAAATGGGTGCCGTCACAATTGATTACCACAGTGGCTCGTTTTATGGCATTTTTTATCACCTCGGCGAGAAGTTTGGGCTACAGATTCTCTCACTCGTGTCGAATGTTGACCTTGAGGGCTTCAAGGGTCTCGGACTTGTTCACGTAAACACGCGACTTCAAACAACCCCCCAAAAAAATGTCTGGAACGGTTAAATCAGGCGATCTTGCGGGCCAGTGCAAATCGCCAAAACAAGAGATGAGGCGACCCGGGAACATCGCCTTCAGAATATCGGTTGTGGCTCGCGCAGTGTGTGCCGTTGCTCCATTCTGTTGGAACCACATGTCATCCAGTCCTAATTCGTTGAATTGCTGTAGAAAAAACTCGGTTAAAATGGCCCTATAGCACGCACCGTCCACTATTGTCGTTTGACCAGCGGCGTTCTCGAAAAAAATGGCCCGATGACTCCTCCAGCATGAACAGCGCACCATGCAGTCACTTGGCTCCTCGTGCATCACTTGTGGATTTTCGGTGACCCAGAAGCGATAGTTTTGCTTGTTCACGTACCCGCTGAGGTGGACATGAGCCTCAGCACTCATTATGATTTTGGTGGAAAAATCGTTCACTCCACGAGATTGAGGATGGCTTGGGCGTAGGTTACACGCGTTTGGCGGTCGAAAGGCAGCAGCTGATGCACGGACTGGACTTTGCATGGGAACATGCGCAAGGTGTTTGACCAAAATTCGCCATAGGGACGACCGGCTGTTGTCTAATAGCGAGGCACTGCGTCTGGTCGATGTTTCCGGCGACAGTTCGGCATCCTCGACAACAGCGGCGATATTCTCAGCAGAACGGGCGCTCCGGGGCCGGCCACTCCTGGCAACGTCTCGTGTGGTCCCATGCTCTTCAAGGTTAGTGGCAAAACGGCGCTGTGTTTGCGCAGTCGGTGTCGGACGGCCGGGGAATCGGCGACGGTATTCGCGCTGCGCCAACACCACATACCAGACGAATTGTTACGCAAAAAAATAGACACGATTATTCCGCGTTCTTGGGGAGTTTATCGCTCCATGGCTTGTTTATTTGTATTCTACATCTGCCTAGTCCACAAATGTCAAAACAGATTTGACATTGGCGGCCATTTGCAAAAATAAGAGCATCTTCCAATAAGGTGGTCACTTTTGAAACACCCTGTATTTATTGACATGGATTTTATACAAAAAGCTAGGTTTCATTCCTTGGTCTTCACGCACGCCTTAAGTCGCATTGGCCAATCATCAATAGCTGCACGCACTACATCCATTGGAAAATTGGCTACAGCACGAACCAGAGCTGTCTTAAGAGAATCAATGTTGGGGTATCTTTTGTAGCAGACCATGTCCTCTAAAGCGATCTACAATTTTGTAATCCAGAGGGTTCATTTGAGGGTTCAGAGGGCCATTCTTCAGAGCATACACTTTAAAAGTTGGCAGATTGTTTCGAGGCCAGGTTGGCGTCGTTTTAGCCTTATGGGCTGGTGCTGAATGTTGCTGGAAACTCCAGGTATTGGAACAAGGAATTATTAAGCGGATTGTTCACTTTGTTCAATTTGTTCACAGAAATGCAAGTCGGTTACCCCATCATAAGAGACACCCCACCAAACCATGACTGCCGCTGGATGTTGACCCTTTTCAACCCATGGGATGAGCTCAGATGCTTCTTTAGATGATGGCGCATAAACCCAAGCATTTTGTTTGTTTAGCTTTGCCTGTACGGAAAAAAATTTTCATCCGAAAACAAGATATTTCTATCCTATCTTTTTTAAAGTTGCAGACAACAAATTTCCTGGACGCCGTTTGAAAGCTTCAAGTCCCAAGTCTTTTTGAATAATTCGTTTCATGGACTTTAGTGTGATTTTTAACTCACGGGCCATGATTTTCTGTTTCCTGAGAGCATTTCGTTGAATTCTTGCTTTGACGGCTTTGACATCACAACTTAAATTAATTAAATTAATTTTCTTAAATTTGCAATACAACTTTAAGGAAATATGTCAATATTTGTTAGAAACAAGGGTGATTGTTAATAATAAATCATATGTGGGTGAAATGTGAAAGTTTTGAAATTTCACGTCATCTACTCCAAAAGCGGTTCAAATCAATGTCTATCTTATTTGTTACTTTTGTCTTTAAACTTTGACATTGAATTAAATCTATGGTGTCCACTATTAAACACTAACCGCCTTATTCATTTGACAAGTTGGCAGACTGCTGTTTGTTGACAGACGTTTGAGAGACGATTTTTGTATGATAAACTGTCTCTCAAACCTCTCGTAAATTTTTATGAATAAGGCCGTAAACCATTTTACAAATATAGTGTTACTTGGACGACCCCTATGGTGTATGAGTGATATTAATGATACCGTGGTCATTTGCACAAAGAATAATGTGAACTTTAGTTCAATTTAGTTCTGATAATATTATGTTTACTGCAGTGTTTACCACACGATTTCAAATGACTTCATTAAAATATTAATTAAAATTTGGAAATCGATATGACCATAATTATTTGCTGTATTATTGGATTTGTACAAAATCCCTAAGGTCGATTGGTTTATTTTATTGAACTGCAATTTAACAAAAGCTGTGGGAAATATTTCAAAACTATCATTAGCATGCGGTTTAAATTTAAAATCTTGCACATGAAATGTTGGTGGAGTGCGTATGAGGAATATCATTATGATATAACCTCAGGCGTATGATTCATGTTATTGATTGACAAATTTGTACAGCCAAACGAACGAAAGACAAAGCAGAGTTCATTATAATATTTCTCGTCAATTACAGTAATATTTTAATATTTTATTAGATGTAAGAATGTATCAAAATTTGAAAATTTACACATTGAAACCACCATTGTAATATATAAGACATTAGTCTTGTTGTGCTTGTTTTTACAAATAAATAAATGAAATTAAATGAAACATCTGTCTCCAGTATAAACCATGGAATTTAAGTATTTGAATCTTATTTCAGTGTCGAATAAATGAATAGCAAAAATAAGTAAATATTGTTTATACAGAAAAAAACCAAATATTTAAAAATAAATATAATTTAATCAAATTGAAAAAAAAACATCGATTTGCTTGCTAACCCAAACACAGTTCGTTAAGCTCGTGCCGCTTTTGTGCATCGTCATTCAACTTAATTATATTTTATGCCCTGGAGCTCTTGCTATGACATTCCCTGGCAGTTGATTCAATGACTTTTAATTGGTATGACAATGGCAAAAATGAAATAGTTAAACTTTATTATAACTTTATGGAATGAGATTCATGGGGAATTTATTAACAAAGTGTCACTAACGTGGTACTCCGGGATTTCATGGATAGAAAATGATATAAGCTGGTGAAAGGATAAAAGACGTGTGTTTGTTGTACAATTCAACACATGCAGGTTTCTATTATCATTGTAATTCAAAATATAGATATAAATATATTTAACGGATATAACCTACCATGCTTCTTGAACAACTTCTGCTGGTTGAATATTAATTGCCAGTGCCTACTCAGATGAAAACAAAGGTCAACACAGAAAAAGAGTCAAACAGCGATTAGATTGTACAGTTCTAGGGTTTAAACTTTGCTTTAATCAAAATTCTTTGGAACGAAATACCCCAAAATTCTGCGCAATATTGGGAGGGTTGTGCCAGCCCTTTTTGTAGGGATTTTGCAATTCTATATTGCAGGACAAAACGGAATATCGGACAGATATAACTAATGCTACAATGATACTCTCCCTGTGTATTATAATATGATCTATCTACAGTTTGAAATAAGATATAATAAGAATATAAGAGGACGGATCAATAAGTCCGCGACTTTCTCAACTTCCCTCGTATTTATATGAAATGCAACCCTGCTCCTATCAAGTACCACCTGTTAGTAGACTTGTTGTTCTACTGTCAAATTTTGAGCAAGTTCCGTCATTTACTTTGCATTTAACAGCTGTTCAAAACATACAACCTCGTGAATTTTTTTAAAAAATTATAAAAGTGAATTTCGAGGAAAATGGAAATGGAGAATGGAAAACAGTGAATTGGAAAAAAGTGAATAATTTTTGCAAAAAAAAAAACCTTCAATCAAACCAAGGAAAAACTTGATAAATACTATGGGGTCTCTTTACCATCGATTTTAAAGGTAAACAAGTTTTCGTTGTGGTCGCACAAGTAAAAATGACGCTGAACGTTCTAGACGGCCAATTGAGGTCAATACACCCGAAAATGTCGAAAAAATCCATGGTACCGTGTTGACCGATCCAAGAGTAAAAGTGTGTGATATTGTTGATGCCATAGGCATTTCATATGGCAGTGTAGTTTCGATTTTAAATGATCAGTTGGGTTTAAGAAAGCTGTCTGCAAGATGGGTGCCGCGTTTGCCCTCAATTGACCATAAACGTAATCGTGTGACAATTTACAAAGGATTGTTTGCAGTTGTTTAATTGGGCTACGAATTGCTACCTTATCAGCCATATTCTCCGGATTTAGCCCCCAGTGACTACTTCCTATTTCTAAACCCAAATAAATGGCTCGGTGGAAAGATGCACGATGAAATTATCAATCAAACAAATGCCTATTTTATGGACCTCGAAAAATCCTATTTTTTCTGGAAGGGATACAAATTTTGAAGAAACGTTGGACTAAGTGCTTTGAGCTAAAATGAGATTATGTTGAAAAATTAATTTTGTTTTTGCCAAAAAAAAGCTGTGTTCCATAAAAAAAGTCACGGACTTATTGATCCGACTCGTACTAATGATTTACATTTTCAATACTGGAACATGTTCATTTATATAGAAGTATAGCTGATTGTGTAAACTGACTTGGCGTTTTCTTGTTTATGCGTCTGTGTGTTTTAAAATATTCTTTTCATAACTTATCAAAACCAGCTGATGACTTATAATTGAATTCCTAGCTATGTTGTTCTCTTTTAAGAATCTGCTAGTGGCATATAGTCGTTGTTTATCCTGCAAGAATTCACATTTTATCGTGATAATTTAATATGAATGTGATTTTTAATTTTGATTAATTAGATACGTATAATTAATAATAATTTCGTACCCATCATACGCTATTATTATTAATTATACGTATCTTATTAATGTTTTTTTGGAATACTCTAATATCCTTAATATTATCATATCTAGGACATTTAAATGCTTATAAAACTGGAGAGAATATATTCCATGTGCAATACCAATGTAAAGTTTATATATGGACATTTTTTATTTTATTATTCAAGCCCAAATAGAGCTTAATGTTTCAAATAGAGATATAGTTTTTTATAAAAGAAGTTTTTGCAAATGCATCCTCATGATTCCCGGCAAAGCTATTTGGGATCAAGCCACAGATCTTCATCAGCGGTTGCTTGGAATGCTGCTTTTGAAAAATTTATCAAAATAAATGCAAACAAAAACTCATCTGAATTTAGACTTTTCCCCTATGCAAGTGTTCGAAAAATATCGCAAGCAAACACACACAAGAAATCATTTGCAAACAACTTCTTTCCAACTCCAGAGAAAATATATCTGTATTTATAGAGATATAGTATGGTCTTGAGCTTGAATAATATAATAAAAAGCTACCAATAAAAAAGGCCGATTAAATAAAAATCATCCCTGATGAACGTAGAGCACGACGAAACTGCAGGCAGTTGTTATTGCCTGTAAAACTTGTGTTGTCTTTAAGACAACAACAAAAATCATTTCTATTGAAAAATTCATCAAACGAAATGCAAATGAAAATTCACTTTAATTGAGAATTTCCAACTAGTATGCAAGTGTTCGAGAAATATCGCAAGCAAACACACACAAGAAATCATTTGCAAAAACTTCTTTCCATCTTCAGAGAACCATCGGCTCCCATTAGACATGTTTTTTGTTGTTGCCTAAAAGACAACACAATTTTGTACATGCTATAACAATTGCATGCAGTTTCGTTGTGCTCCACGTTATTCAAATTCATCAGAGACGATTTTTATTTTTTCGTTCTTTTCAAAAAAAAAAAAAAAAAAAATCAACCCTGATGAATTTGAAAAGTTTTTTTTTTTAAGAAAAAACCAATTTTTATTTTTGAATTGGTCCTTTTTCCGAGAATAGGTAAATTTTTAAGAGAAGGTACTTATCTCAAGAAAACTCATTTTGTTTCACAAAAATGGTACTCTTTAAAGAAAGGGTAGTTTTTTAAGAAAAGAAAATTTGTTGTAAGAAAATTTACTGTTTTAAGAAAATGTACTCATTTAAAAAAAAAATTTTTTTGTAAGAAAAATACTTTTTGTATGAAAATGTACTTTTTTTTAAGAAAAGTTATTTTGACGTAGAATACGTCTTACCTTACGGTATGAGGAGTCATGTCAGGTTTTTATTGTTGTAATCTTTATTTCATTGAATTTGAGGAAACGGCTAGATGAATTTTTTTAAATTTTTTTTGTAGGTAAATGAAGATGTTATCTTTCGTTTGATATACATTTCATATTGGTTGATATATTTTTAGTATTTTAATTTCTCAAATGAAAATTGTTTAAACACATACACTCAAACATATGTGTGGTGTTTGGTGGAGTGTTTTTGGTTGCTCAACATTGCTTAGGAACATGTATCTAGTAAAAAGTGAAACGAACAGCAAGCTAATGTTGCTTGGCAACATGTATCTAGTAAAAAGTGAAACAAACAGTAAGCTAACGTAATAAAGCTTTTTGGCGAAAGCTTCAATAAAGCTGTTGTAACATTAATTTTGAATTGTAAAGCGTAAAGCTTTCACACAACGCTCGAATGCTAATGCGAAGACTCGATAAGGTAAACCTTATTTAATATTAGGGCGGCCCTCTCAACATTCGCAGAACTTATTTCAATAAAAATATTAATTCAAATACATAAATTAAATTAAGTTTAAAAAAATTGAACATAATATTTTTTTTTTAAACGGACTTGAATCAAATGCCGTTGGTAAATATAAAAAATTACAGCAGACAGTTGTCCAATGATAAATAATATAAGCAAATGAATTTATTATTATATATGTTTTCTGTCTTAAACTTAATGGCCGTGTCGCTGACACAGCCTGCAGGGACAGTCCGTGGCCGAAGGCCTCGGACAACTGTCTGCTGTAATTTTTTTTTTATTTTAATAACAGCCTCGTTCTTTCGCCTTCAAGCAAAATTAATTTGACCGCACTTTTGGCGACTGTCAACTGTAGCATTTGAAAAATAGAAATATTGAACATTTATCCGAAAGTATTTGTTTCTTTTTTTGCCCCTTTAGCTGTGTTAGGGGTTCTAGCCTAGAGCATACGTTTTTGCCTACAAATCGATAGAACGTGAGTTCAAACCGCAGAGAAGACAAAAGATTATAATGTTTTTGGATTACTCTAATTACTCTATTTTATTAACATAACTCATTTCCAGCAATATTAAAAAAATAAACTCATTAAAATATAGGTCAAAATTAAACATAAAATTAAAAATATATTCGACTTAACTAGGATTGGAACCAAAATCCCGCGGTGTTTAGTTGCATGTGCTACCCATCATGCCACCTTTGAATTTCAAACGGCGAGACAATACTTGAGTACAGTAAAATTTGAGTCTATCTCAGGGAACGCTGAAAATCTTGAAACTAAAAAATGTTGACAAGTTCACGTTTTCGTTTATTTTCCTTTTTTTGAAACCCGACAACTCTACTATCCACTATTATAGTGGACAATTATCGACTGTAACGTATACACTTTTCATTTGTATGGGGAAACGCGTATACTGGACGAAAAGAACGAGGCTAATAATGAATTCCATAAAAAATAAAATATGAAATATAAAGCAAGTATCAATAAGTCCGTGACTTTTTGAATAAAACACAGTTTTTTTTGAAAAAATAATATTTTTCAACAAAATCTGTTTTTAGCTCAATACACCTAGTCCAACGTTTCACCAATTTTTGCAACCCTTCCAAAAAATAGAATTTTTCGAAGTCCATATAATAGGCATTTGTTTTATCAATATTTTCATCGGTGGAGCTAAATCTCTTTCCACCGAGCCATTTCTTTAGGTTTGGAAATAGGAAATAGTCACTGGGGGCTACCAGATGAGGTACCAATTCGTAGCCCAATTCATCGAATTTTGCCATTGAGACTACACACGTGTGCACCCGTGCAATTAACTTGATGAAAATAACTTTTTTCTTGGCCATATGGGGTAGTTTTTTTAAATCCTCGTTAAATCGGTCTAATAAGTTGGCATAATATTCGCAGTTTATTGTCTTTCCCTTTTGAAGATAATCGAAACAAAATTTCTATTCATTTAGCCTTTAAAATTGTTTAAAATTTATTTATCTTTTAAACTGCATCATTAGTTTTTGTAACTTTAATAGAAATTTTAAAAGTTATAAATCGTTAAAGTCAATGTTTTTGAAAAAAATCTAAAAAATTTTAGTTTAATCTGCCATATGGAAAAAATCGCTGACAAACCTGGCGGTTTTTGAACATAAAATGAAAGATTGGACGTCTTTCTTATGAACTGTTAACTTAAGATCTAAAAAAAAATTATTTAATGACAAAATCTTAAATTATTTATAAAATATGGCAGGGAACGACGTTTTTTGACAAAAAACCAATCTGTGCGACCTCTAAACCACTTCCAAAAAATTTTTAAAAAAAAATCAAAATTTCCTTACCCTAAAATCTATCAAAAAACGCGTGAGCACCAAAGAAAATCGAAATTTTTGTTTTTTTTGGGACACCCTAGTGCATTATCTTGATGAAAAGTAACTTTTTTCTTGGCCATGTGAGGTCGTCTCTTAAAATACTTGTTAAATCTGTCCAATAAGTTGGTATAATATTCGCCGTTTATTGTTTTTCCCTTTTGATGGTAATCGATGTGGGTTATCTCGCGTGCATCCCAAAAAACTGTTGCCAGCACCTAATTGGCCGACAAACTTACCTTGGCCTTCTTCGGAGTCGGTTCAACAGGAGAAATCCATTGTTTAGACTGCTGCTTGGTCTCCGGAACGTCTACAAAACGCCGCAAAAACTCCTTCGAATTGCGGCTTAACAGCTCCAAACAATCGATTACGTTTATGGTCAATTGTCAGCAAACGCGGCACCCATTTTGCAGACAGCTTTCTTAAACCCAACTGATCATTTAAAATCGAAACCACACTGCCATATGAAATGCCTATGGCATCAACAATCTCACGCATTGGTACTCTTCGATCGGCCAACACCATATCGTGGATTTTTCTCCATTTTCGGGTGTATTGACCTCAACTGACCGTCTAGAACGTTCAGCGACATTTGAACTTGTGCGAACACAACGAAAGTCAGTAAACCACTTTTTTAACATTGAAATTGATGGTGCAGAGTCCCCATAGTATTTATCTAGCTTTTCCTTGATATGATTGACGGTTTTTCTTCGGCACTTGAAATTCACTTTTCCCATTTTCAAAAAAAAATTCACGAGGTTGTATATTTTGAACAGCTGTTAAACGAAAAGTAAATGACGGAACTGACTCAAAATTTGACACTAGTCTATAAACGGGTGGTACTTGATGGGAGTAGTAGTTCATATTATATAACTACGAGGGAAGTTCGAAAGTCACGGGCTTATTTAACCGCCGTCGTATACTACATTGTGTTGACATCAGTAATCTTTATACTTAGCTGCAAAGGCAGCCCAAACCACACAACAGCTACCTTACAAAATTGTTTGAATTTAATATTGTGCACTTTTCTCTCCCCAAGACCTTTAAATCCCTAGTGCTCAATGTCTAAGGAAATCCCCATAACATCATTACTTTATTACCATATTATAACCTACAAAACGGAGGATGTGCAGGCACTTTAAAGTAACTGACTACAGTCCCTGCGAATATCCATGTCATCACTGGTTAGTTGAGGTGGGTTTTCGTTTGAGATTTAAAGCACGTATTTGGGAATATTAAAGAAAAGCTAAAGTGAAGAGAATATCTCAACGACTTTAAACAAAGTTTTGCAAAACCTAGCTGTGGAGTGAATAGCCAAGGAATGTCGGTTACAGATACGGGAACGTATTATTTACATTATTATATTAATCATGCATGTTATATGTATTACTCATACGTTCAGTGTAATAAAAGAAAACCAAAATGGTTTCCCATCCCATGAAGAGATTGAAGAGAGCTCCTCGCAATCAGTGAGATGTGCGTTTTCTACTTTTAACACTCACTGATTGGGACCTACAGTTTTACGCCGGTTACGAATGGTATTTTCAGAAGCTTTTTCATGGCTAAGTACTCGATAATGACGCCGCCATTAAGCGAGGTGACCGTCGTCGAAAGAAATTTGAGGTGGTCAGAGCAGGGATAGAACCCCCGTTCTCATGTATAATAGCCGCCACACTACCATTGCACCACCGACGGCCACATTAAAGCTTCCTATGGATGTAAAACTTTTATTAGTTTTTCGATTAAACGCAGCGTTTTCGAGTTATAGTCACTTTTTTATCTTAGCGTTTTTCTTATTGTGGTGATGTTTTTGGAAAAAATTCTTCCATACGAATTGGACCAGTTTATGAAAAACTCTTAGAAACGTCGACAAAAATTTGTTATTTTTACGATTGGACTCTCCGCTTCCGAGATATATACATGAGGGGGTATGAGTGATTTTTTATTTGAAAAATTTTAGTTTTTCCGATTTTGGTTAAAGCCTCCTATGCGGATACAAAATTTATTATTTTTGGGTTTCGACGCATGTTATCCCGGTTATATCCCCATGTTTTAATCGAGTTACTAGTTCGAAAGAACCGGTTCTTTACAGGGGCCTGGGCTTAAATCCGAAAGACGGGTTCAAATGAACCGAAAACGGTTCTTTAAGAAACGAAAACGGGTTCAAAAAAACCCGAAAACGGTTCCAAGTAATCCGTAAAACGATTCTAAAAAAAATGGTGTCCCAGAACATCCCATGAATGGATTGAGGACAGCTTTTCACAATCACAAACGATTCTACAGGAACTGAAAAACAGGTTGAAAAGAACCGTTAAACGGTTCCTTTATAACAGGACGATTTATATAACTCATACGTTCAGTGTAATATAAGGTTCTTTAAGAACCGAAAACGGATCTTTTAGAAGCAAAAACGGGTTAAAAAAACCGAAATCGGTTCCAAAAGACCGAAAACCGATTATACATGAACTGAAAAACGGGTTGAAGAACCCTGAAACGGGTCCTTTATAAGAGCACGATTTATATTACTCATACGCTAATTCAGGTATAATTAGTAAGTCGCAACTAGTGGCCCACAGAATCGAGGATCCGGTTCGCAATAAGCGGTTCTTTGCAAGGACCTGGGCATACAGCAACTGAAAGACGGGACCAAATGAACCGAAACGGTTCTTTAGGACCGCAAACGAGTTCAAAAGACTAGAAAACTGTTTCAAAAAGACAGACAACCGTTCTTTAAGGACCGCAAAACGGGTTCAAAAGAACCGAAAACGGGTCCAAGAAGACCGAAAAACGATTCTACAGAAACTGCAAAACGGGTTGAAAAGAACCGTTAAACGGTTCTTAATAATAGGACGATTTATATAACTCATATGTTCAGTGTAGTATAAGGTATAGTTAGTAAGTCACAACTAGTGATCCACAGAATCGAGGACCTGGGCATACAGGAACCGAAAGACGGGTCCAAATGCAACGAAAACGGTTATTTAGCGATCGAAAACGGGTTCAAAAAATCCAAAAACGGTTTCAGAAAGACCGTTAAACGGTTCGTTAATAAGAGGACGATTTATATTACTCATACGTTCAGTGTAATATAAGGTATAGTTAGTAAGTCACAACTATTGATCCACAGAATCGAGAACATGGGCGTACAGGAACCGAAAGGCGGCTCCTAATGAAACGAAAACGGTTCTTCAACGATCAAAAATGGATTTAAAAGCAGCGTTAAACAGCTCCTTAATAAGAGGACTCGTTTTCAAGGAAACCGGAAGTATCAACCTTTAGGTTAGGGTATAAAGCTGTGTATTTTGATAAATTTTTATATTCTTATAATAAGATATTATACTTAAACCTCTTTGGGATACCAATTTGTTAAGAACTGGAACCAGTCCAAATACTCAGTTTTTCTCTGAACCGGACCGGTAGTGCCAACCAATATTGTCAACCTTTGGGTGAGGGTACGAAAATGTGTATTTTTTTATCAAATTTAATATTCTCAAAATACGATATTTCACTGAAGCCTCTAAGGGACTGAAATTAGCTGAGAACCGGAATCTGTGCATCCGATTCTGTGCATCAGTAGTTGTGACTTATTAATTATACTTTATATTACACTGAACGTATGAGTAATATAAATAACATGGTTCTTCTCGAAACCGGACTTGTCAGAACCGGTTCTTACAATACCCGGTTCTTACAAATCACTAGTTTCAACTAATTCACAGTTATGAAAGTCCGACTAATCCAAGGCAGAAAGATCGATTCGAAGACTAGTTTGAGAATAGCAGCATTGCGGCATTGATATTGACTGAGTTACTCATGGTTCCCTATTTAACTTCGTGTGACTACTCCTGATACCCATTATTTTAAAAGGTAACTTGCGTAGTCCAGCCAAACACCACAGGTTACCGCCAAATTTTTTCCAATCACACAACCATTAATCTCTGTGCCCTCAATATTGCAGTTTTTAAATATTTCCTTAGTTACCAAATTTCATAGGATGGGAGGTCTAACACTACCTTGGTAAATAGTCTTTGCCTCAAAGAACGTTTTGTTCTGCAACTGTTCCAGTATTTATAATGAATTCTAAACACCATGTGTCGACACTCCACCTATATCCAGCCTCACAGCATGGCTCACCGCATGACTCTTGCATAATTAAAAAATTCCATAACATGTATTTTGCTCTGCCATTGTGTATGTGGCACTGGCCATCAGGTGTTGTAATGCTTTTGAGGAAATTGAAAAGTAAACATGAAATTGCATAACGAATTTACCAATTTCTGTGGAAAATTTGAATTTCAATGTGTACCTTGGTATGATTTGATACAGATTGTTATTTAGTTTGTTACATAGATATATACACACTGAAAAAAACGGCCCCAGCAGTAAATTGGAGGAAACATACGAGTATATATATCTTTTCAAGCATTGTTTTCATAAATTGAAGATCTGCTGCTTCTTTATTTCCTTGTTGTCTGTCACACTTTAGTTTTCAGCAGTTGTCAAAAAAAAAGTCACATTTGGGTTACAAAGGTATATATTATAACCTATTCATCATTGTATCTCAAACATGTAATATTGAATTCCAAACACAATGTGTTTGGGCACAAGTATACTATATTTGCTATAAGCTACAAACACGTTGTATTTGCATCCAAACAACAAAAGAGTACAGATTTTTCAGCGTGTATGTGTGCGGTGGATGGATTCCTTTCAAATCTAAAAATTTAAACAATATGTTTTGCTTTTATTTTGATGGTCAATTCTATGGAAACGAAAGCACTATTGTATTAAAAATTTCTTGTTGACCACAAATCAATTTAACAGCATTTTGTTTTTGAAATCAATTGTATAGAGTTTTTTTTGGAAGCAGCATAAGATCTGATGTTAAAATTACGCCTTGGATAATTTTTACTACCTGGTGTAGATTGTAATATGTTCAGTTTGGATCGTATAAAGCTGAACAAATTTTTAATACCTGACGAGGATTTTAGTTTAAATTGTAGAAGGATTAAATTGCTAAAACAGTTTCTAGTTTAAAGTTTCAGAAAATGTTGTGCAGCGTATGAGTGATATTAATATGAGGTATAACAGAACGTATGAGAAATGAGTAATTACAAAACCAAATCTATAGCAATAATCCAACTAAGTTAAGAGCACAAAAGCATCAGCTTGAATTAAGATGATAGAATATTGAGATTTAGGAAACTCGAGTGTATTCTAAACTGAAACTGGTTAACCCAATTTCGATCGTTTAACCGAACTTCGGTTCTGTAAAAATTGATATTTTAGAAGAACCGTTTTAGCTGATTATCTCAATTTGATTAACCGGATTTCGGTTCTAAAGAACTTTTACGCAACTATACTACAACACAGAAAAGCCTAAAGCCTGTTTAATTGCTCGCTATTGTTACGGACCCAGAAAATAGTTTGCCAATGAATTATTTCGAAACTGGTTGGTGAAACAAACTGCACCAAGTACAAACAAGGTTTGAATGGAATTATAAAAAACATTCCTCTCTCTGAAGCAGTTAATACCGATGAGGTCGACGATCTTACCGGTGCAAGTCCGCATGAACCACCGGTTCCTACCGGCGTAAGACGGAACCTCCGTAGCGGTAGAACACGGAGTCTTGCAGAAAATGTTTCAATAGGACAAAGAGCTTAAGGACATAGTGAGACAAATTTAGACATATATAATACAAGATAGAGTTAAGATCTTGAAGACGAAGTCTTGGAAACATTATTTCGGACCTCAAGAACTGCCGCGTATGTGCACCATGCAGTTCCGTAGTCACCTTTATGGGGGCCAGAGCATAAACAACATTTCAGGGAAACCTAAAGCGGTTGAGCTGGTGATATTAGGAACTGTCTGACTGGTTCCACTGGATATGGAGCATGTGGTAATGCATCTATATCGAACGACATCAAGTGTTGAATCGGTAGGCCTCCTGCTCAACATAAACTTTCCAGCAAACTGGTCCGAAGCACTATGAGAATCTATATGCCAGACCTCAAGAATTGCCGCACATCTGCATCGTGCAGATCTATATTGATTTTTACTGGGCCAGGTCATATAAACCTTTTAGATAAACCTGAGATTAGGAACTGCCTGACTTCTTCCACTGGATATGGAGCATGTGGTAATGCATCTATATCGAACGACATCGAGTGTTAAATCGGTAGGCCTCCTACTGAACATAAACTTTCCAGCAAACTGGTCCGAAGCACTATGAGAATCTATATGCCAGACCTCAAAAATTGCCGCACATCTGCACCATGCAGTTCCATATTCATTTTTATGGGGGCCAGGTCATATAAACCGTTTAGATAAACCTGAGATTATGAACTGCCTGACTTCTTCCACTGGATATGGAGCATGTGGTAATGCAACTATATGGAACGACATCGAGTGCTAAATCGGTAGGCCTCCTCCTCAACATAAACTTTCCAGCAAACTGGTCCGAAGCACTATGAGAATCTATATGCCAGACCTCAAGAATTGCCGCACATCTGCATCGTGCAGATCTATATTGACTTTTATGGGGGCCAGGTCATATAAACCTTTTAGATAAACCTGAGATTAGGAACTGCCTGACTTCTTCCACTGGATATGGAGCATGTGGTAATGCATCTATATCGAACGACATCGAGTGTTAAATCGGTAGGCCTCCTACTGAACATAAACTTTCCAGCAAACTGGTCCGAAGCACTATGAGAATCTATATGCCAGACCTCAAGAATTGCCGCACATCTGCATCGTGCAGTTCCATATTCATTTTTATGGGGGCCAGGTCATATAAACCGTTTAGATAAACCTGAGATTATGAACTGCCTGACTTCTTCCACTGGATATGGAGCATGTGGTAATGCAACTATATGGAACGACATCGAGTGCTAAATCGGTAGGCCTCCTCCTCAACATAAACTTTCCAGCAAACTGGTCCGAAGCACTATGAGAATCTATATGCCAGACCTCAAGAATTGCCGCACATCTGCATCGTGCAGATCTATATTGACTTTTATGGGGGCCAGGTCATATAAACCTTTTAGATAAACCTGAGATTAGGAACTGCCTGACTTCTTCCACTGGATATGGAGCATGTGGTAATGCATCTATATCGAACGACATCGAGTGTTAAATCGGTAGGCCTCCTACTGAACATAAACTTTCCAGCAAACTGGTCCGAAGCACTATGAGAATCTATATGCCAGACCTCAAGAATTGCCGCACATCTGCATCGTGCAGTTCCATATTCATTTTTATGGGGGCCAGGTCATATAAACCGTTTAGATAAACCTGAGATTATGAACTGCCTGACTTCTTCCACTGGATATGGAGCATGTGGTAATGCAACTATATGGAACGACATCGAGTGCTAAATCGGTAGGCCTCCTCCTCAACATAAACTTTCCAGCAAACTGGTCCGAAGCACTATGAGAATCTATATGCCAGACCTCAAGAATTGCCGCACATCTGCATCGTGCAGATCTATATTGACTTTTATGGGGGCCAGGTCATATAAACCTTTTAGATAAACCTGAGATTATGAACTGCCTGACTTCTTCCACTGGATATGGAGCATGTGGTAATGCAACTATATGGAACGACATCGAGTGCTAAATCGGTAGGCCTCCTCCTCAACATAAACTTTCCAGCAAACTGGTCCGAAGCACTATGAGAATCTATATGCCAGACCTCAAGAATTGCCGCACATCTGCATCGTGCAGATCTATATTGACTTTTATGGGGGCCAGGTCATATAAACCTTTTAGATAAACCTGAGATTATGAACTGCCTGACTTCTTCCACTGGATATGAAGCATGTGGGTATACATCTTTCTGCATGCATGCTCTAAGACATGCGAATGACAGATGGTCTTGATGCACAAAATACAGGATCGCGAAGCAAGTATGGCCACGTAATGGCCAGAATCGCACACCAAACTTGATATCCATTCCTCACCAAAATATTTCTTTCCTAGTAGCTGAGATCAGTGGATACTATTTAATAGGTAGACTCGCGTAGAGACTGGGAATCTCAGCACATGATTACTGCAGAAGTTGTGGGGATGAAAAAGGCATACACTACTGGCCGGCATTTTATGAGTAGGAGTCAATATCTAGGATATAACAGACACTCAAGGAGTTGGAACTGAAGTTGGGGCTGAAGTTGTAGCTAAGTTGGATCGGAAGAATCTTAGGAACTTTTTATACCGAAATACTTGGTTCGCCAGAGCCTAATGTATGCCACTTCTTCAGCTACATCCTGACTTAGCGACATGATGTATCATATGTCTTAATCAACCCTTAACCGCATAAGGTTAATTTACAGATTTAACGATGGGGACTGGGCATGACCTTCCGTGTTATCACAACTGCGCATATTGGATTAAATGTGTCAATTGGAATTTTTACTAACCTAACCAAACCTGGGTTGAATAAATTCTTTAATATCATATATGGGCATTTCCACAGAAAGGTCCAGGGTATATTATATCACGTCACCCTCGTTAATTGCTTCTATCTAATTCGATTGTATTTTCATCTGTTATAAAATATAGATCTTCATATATTCTGTATTTAGTAAATGAATAGAAATTAATTGAACTTCATGGTCCTAAAATATAAACAAATATAAAATATAAAAACTTTATATGGAAATGCCCATATACAACTATCCCTAGGTTTAAAAAAAATAAATGGTTTCCATGAAGGGACATGGGAGAGCTTCTCACAATCACTGAGCTGTGCGCTTTCCAGTTTTCACTCACTGATTGGGACCTACAGTTTTACACCGATTCCAAATGGTATTTTGAGAAGGTTTTTCATGGCTAAATACTCGATAGTGTCGCCATCACTATGCGAGATGACCGCCGCCGAAAGAAATTTTAAGGTGGTCAGAGCTGGGCTCGAACCCACGATCTCATGTAAAAGAGGCGCGCACAGTAACCATTGCACCACCGACGGCCAAGTTTAGGTTTACTTTCAGCAAAAATGTATTTTAAATTTCAGCCTTCGCTAAAATATCTTTTTATAGATTTTTATACATTTTTATAAATAAATAAAAAAAAAATTTTAAATAAATAAAAATTTTTATAAATAATAAATAAATAAATATATAATAAAATCAATCTCAAATATCAAAAAGACTGAATTAAAAGACACCGAATGTTGTAAATCGTATAGTTTTCCCTTTCGTCATTAAAATTGTAACGGGTTATTAAGCGCCTCGGTTTAACCAAAAGTCAAAATTAGAAATATTTGCAGAAACCGAAAACCGACATTTCTGAAAAAAACAGGTTTTCGAAACAGGACGTAATGCCAATTAGTAATTGCTGTACAATTGTAGGTCCCAATTAGTGAGGACAAAACTAAAACCTCAGAGCTCACTGATTCTGGGAAGTTCTCCTCATTTCCTTTATGGGAATTAATGGTATAGGTTTATTGTTATATTATATTATTTTTATAATATACAATTTATAGGGAAATATTAACAGTATTCAGCCAACTAAAATTGGCATTGATTTATTTCGAAAACAACATAAATTGAATGCAACCATCCGATATAAAATACTTTCTAAGCCCTGACATGGATTTTAATACATTTAAAAAGATGTATCTATTACTGAAGTAGGTAAGTAAAGTTATAGGGTAAGTAAAATTACGACTGTAGTGTCCAAAAAACTGGAATTTTTCAAAAACCGATTTTCGGATTCTTCGAAAAATTAATTTTTCATGAAACCGGTTTTCGGTTTGTTTGAAAACTCAAGTTTTCAAGAAACCAGTTTTCTGTTTTTAATTTTGGCAGAAAGCGTTAGAACCGGTTTTTGGAATTTAAATTAAATTACACATTTAGCACTGACAATACATCTGTTTAGCGACCATTTCATATACTTAGTCATGTTTAAAACTCATAATTTCACAACTCTAATAAAGATATTTGAATTTAAAAAAAAAAAAAATAACAAGCCTGTATTAGATAACACGGGCGCATAGGTCAGACGTAGAATACGTTAGTCATTTTGCAATTAAAATATATGAATTAAATATAATTTTTGATATTACTTGCAGAAAGCAAGTTGCGCATATAAAGACATTGCTTGCTTTAGTGAATCTAAGAAAGTGCATATTTACAAAATGCCGTCGCATCTCTCTCCAACCAACACAATAATTAACGCCATCAAAATTGCATGTGTAAACTCAGATTTATAGGCAGCTTTCGTTTTCTCTAAATTTCCTCTTTTATTTTCTACTCACTATATCAATGGCGTTTTTCCTAAACACATTTCTGTGAATACATTGGGAAGTAGTTGGAAAGCAGCTAATCTATTGTGCTGCCATATCACAAAAGTAATTCCTATTGCTGTACATCTAATAAAGATGTCGCTACAATGTGGCGATAACCCAAATAAGTTTGGAAACCACTGATCTAAACGATTGGAATAGTTTTCAACAAGATTTATTAATTTATTTTGTGTGCTCGAAGACTGTATGCCATATGTTTAAGGATGAAACTATATCTAGTTTAACGTATTACATTATAGCGACATCTTAATTTGAAGTACAGCTACAGCAATACATTTTATGATATGATTAGCTGCTTTCCAACTACTTCCCAATGTATTCACAGAAATGTGTTTAGGAAAAACGCCATTGATATAGTGAGCGTATACATCGCCAATCCTTTGTATTAATGTACATACACACACATTTACACGCTGCTCGCAGAAGTACACAAACGACAGCAAAGATCTGTAAACTGTCAAGCACACACAAGTGTCCACGCTCCCCTCCCTTCATTTTATGTTCCCCTCCAAACGAACTAATAACCGACCGATCCAACAAAACGAAATGTACACACACACACATTTACACGCTGCTCGATAAATAAACAAAGCACAGCAAAGCCAAAATCATTTGATTTCACAACAACAACAAAAACAACAGCGGCATTTACAAACCAACAACAACAGCGGCATGTACAAAAAAAGTCTAAAATATTATGCTCTTAAATATTTATTTCCTTAACTACATAAAACTTTTATATATAGACATATAATTTTTTTAATGTAATTCGAAACAAAACATATTACCAAAACTGAGTAACATATAAAAATTGCTAAAATATGTTTTAATATTTAAGTAAAAGTGGGTGAAAGTTGACAAACATTTTCTCAAAATTTTGTGCTCCAGATCAACACCTCTACCTTACCGTATAACGTATTCTACGTTAAAATTTATATAACATTCCGTGTGTATACCCGTGTTTAGTATAAAATTTAGAAGTTTTAATAAAATTTGAAAATCGTATTCAAGTTTGAAAAAGATTTTCATGTATACAATCTTATCAAGATTTACTTTTAAAATAATTTTTTTTTAAAAATTTAAAATTTGAAAAAAAAAACATTTCAAAAGCTCAATTAATTCTGAAGTCATAACATCATTTTAAAATTTGAATTAAAAAAATGGTATATAAATGTCATCTAAAGCTTATTAAAGCAATCATAGTAGGTTTTTTAAAAACTTAATTTTCGAACAAACCGGAAACCGGCGAATTGACGTCGGTTAACCGGTTTACAAAAATTAATAATAAATGATAATATTTTCGAATTTTAATGAAACCTTGGTACTTCCAAAGTTTCATTAAAATTCGAAAATATTATCATTTATTATTAATTTTTGTAAACCGGTTAACCGACCTCAATTCGCCGGTTTCCGGTTTGTTCGAAAATTAAGTTTTTAAAAAACCGGCACACGGTTAATAGCAAAGAAACCGGTTTACCGGTTCCTCCAGTTTTTCGATTTAGATTTTAGACCAGGAGGTTCTATGCCACGGCTGATCAACCTTATAAATAAAAATAAATAAATGGTTTCCCATTACATCCCATGAAGGGACTGGGGAGAACTTCTCACAATCACTGAGCTGTGCGCTTTCTAGTTTTCACTCACCGATTGGGACCTACAGTTTTACACCGATTCCGAACGGTAATTTGAGAAGCTTTTTCATGGCTAGATACTCGATAGTGTCGCCGTCACTATGCGAGGTGACCGTCGTCGAAAGAAAATTTTTAGGTGGTCAGAGCCGGGTTCGAACCCAGGATCTCATGTACAAGAGCCGCGCACACTAACCATTGCACCACCGACGGCCACGGCTGATCAACCTTAGAGCTGGGAAAACATGCAGAATAAAGTAAGAAAGAGAAATAGCGATAGATGACTTGAAGTGTAGGGTTGCTCAATGTGTTTTTTACACATTTGCATTTGTGAATTGAACCAAAAATACAAAACTCATCAACTGCGAGTATTTTTGTGATAACGAAATCCAGGAAAAAAGGCATAACAAGTGAAATAAAACAAAATGTAATGAAGTGTTAGAGTAAAATTATTTATAGACGTTGCAATTAAACCACAAATTTATTAAAATAAATATTTTTCTCATTCTGCATGGGTTGCTATGTTCATATGACTGTGTGCACAACGTCACGTTTCTTGGTTTCCGGTCCAAGAAAAACAGCTGTTGAAGACTCTATGTATATTACTCTATGTTTTGGACACTCTAGTTAAGACACATTAGCCTAGCGTATGAGTGACATCAATGGGACGTACAACAGTACGTATGCGAAATATTTATTTATAAAATCAACTAAATAGCAAACACATAATTGGTGTTTTATTATGAAACCTTAAAATGGTAATACAAAACAGAAATATTGTTGGAATGCAATTTTTTTTTATTATAACCTGGTACATAATTGCATGACATTTATCTTTTAAATATGATTTCCGGTTAAAATCTGGTACATAGTAATTTCATGACATTTATCTTTTAAATTTGATTTCCATGTTCCGAGTTACATGGTGCATTCGAACAGTCCAATTTCTTTTCCCATAAGTATTTTATTTGTTAACATATAAGAATTATTGTTAAAAATTTATAAATTTGCTAGTCTCTAAGGATGTATTTCCATAGACGTAGATAAATGAAATGAAATGAAATGAAATGAAATGAAATGGTGGCTTGAATATTGGCTTCCAGTGCTTTAAGAGTTGCTTGTTTTGCCGGCATCATAACAAGTAATGGAGAGGCGTTAAATTGCACGACCGAGGGGGCCAGTGAATAGGACCACTTTTGGAAATAAAGTTATCACAAAATTGTATGGCAACTTGCCCTTCTTGGAAAATAAAGTTGTCACAAAATTGTATGGCAACTTGCCCTTCTTGTTGGAACTAAATGGCATTGGTGATTAGCCGATTAATTTTTGGAAACAAAAAAATCCATAGAGGCTCGCGATTCACAGTTTCAAAAAAATAATAATCATTTCGAAAGAAATAAGGACCAATGATGCCGCCAGCACGTAAACAGCACCAAAAACTCAATTTTAATGGATGTAATGGTGTATTGTTGACAACTTGAGGATTGTCTTCGCTTTAAATCAAAAACCGCAGGAATTGCTTTGTCACTTGGCCGTTTATGTTGGCTGTAAAATAAACGAAGTGCTCTATGAACAACGCGAACAGATTGATTATTTTCAAAGTAAATTTCCACAATTTGGAAATGTTGTTGCGGGGTTAAACGCTTCATGATGGCTTGCCAAACCTTACTGAAGAGAAATGTCAACACAGTTTGACATTGTCAGCTGTGAAACCATAGTTATCGATATCGATGGTTCTCATACAACTAACAAAATGAGCAGCGTAAACTATGATCATAGATTTTAATGGAAAATTATTTATTAATTTTTATAACATAAAATTTGACTGAGATACTCATGACTCTCTCCTTTACCTCATGTGGCTAAAGTGCTACTTTTTATTTTCAAAGTTAGCTTACACCACCGATCACCGCCAAACCTCGCTCCAAATAAAATCGTTTGGTCATCGTGCTACTCTAAATGTATGTGCTCTCAATGTTGGAGTTTTTGAGGGTTTCCTTTTTTAGCAAATTTCATTGTATGTGAGGTCTAGCATTGCCTTGTTCAATGTAGTTTGCTACAAACATCCTTAAGTTCTGATATCTCGCCTGTATATGCAATAAATACCAAGCGCCACTTGTCGACACTCCACATATATCCAGCCTCACACCAAGGCTCACAGCACTTCTGCTGCATAAGAATATACTAAATTATTTCATCACATGCATCATTCCATTTTGTGTGTGGAAGTGGCCATCAGGCTAGTGATGCTTTCGAGGAAATTGAAAAGTAAACATGAAATTGCGTACCGAATTTATCAATTTCTATGGAAAATATGAATTTCAAGGTGTCCCTTGGTATGATTTGACACATATAGTTCTTTTTGTAGAGTTGTTGTGCAGTGGATGCCGTCCAACACCAAATATTGAAATAACATTTTCTACTTGCACTTCGGCTGTCAATTCTAGGGAAATGAAAGCATTATTTTGTATTTTTTTTTATTGACCACAAATCAATTTTACAGCAATTCTTAAATAAATTGTATTGAGTTGTTTTTAAATCAACATACGATCTGTTGTCAATGCCATCTAAAATTGTGCATAGTATCTGATGTATACGAGTATTGCAGTATATTCAGTATGAAACCTATAAAGCTAAACCAATTTTTAATACCTTACGTGGATTGTAGTTATAAGAGGCTTATATTGGCTAAAACAATTTCCAGTTTATTGAAGATTTAGAAATTTTTTTCCAGCGTATGATTGATATTAATATGAGGTATAACAGAACGTATGAGAAATAAGTAATTGCAAAATCAAATCTATAGCAATGATCCAACTAAGTTAAGAGCACAAAAGCATCAGCTTGAAGTAGAATGATAGAATATTGAGATATAGGAAACACTAGCAGAGAGTATGACTTTTTTGATTGTGGAGTGCAACCAGTTATTTATTGGTATTAGTATTACACTGTGTATAATTTTTTAAGTCATGGAAATATAACCATATACGGACACCACTACGTGATAAAAGACCAAAAAATAACCGTGTGTCCCAGTTTTGCTCAAAGTCATTGACTTTTTTTTATGGGCCCCCAAAGATTTGGGGCCTCGGTGTAATTTTTGCAAAAAAGTGATCATTTTGTCAGGCTCATATCTTGCAAATTGTTTTGAATTTTGATTTACTCTGTGAGGGAAAGTTGTAGCCCTTGTCATAAAGAATAAAACTTGTCAACATATAAAATCACAAAAAACTTCATCTTCAAGTTCAAAATCGCAAAATTCGATTTTCGATTTTTTTACCTTTTTTCTCCTGTTCAGGTCCATAGGTAGCAAACTGTTCAAAATTCAAAGAAACAATCAACAACAAGAGTGTACCTAAGATCTCAGTAAACAACTTTCTAGAACATATGAACTTCCTTGGAATGATTGTTATATTGTGTGATGCGTCCCTTGTTGCGTGTGCGTGTGCTAACTGCTTTGCCTGTGCTGCTGCGGTCGGTGAGATAGCATAGTATCTCAATGTTGAAGTAAACGGTGTTAACAATCATTCGTAGGAAGTTCATATGGTCCAGAAGGTTGTTTATTGATATCTTAGGTACATTTTTGTACTTGATTGTTTCCTTGAATTTTGAACGGTGCTACATAAGGATCTGAACAGGGGAAAAAAGGTTAAAAAAAATTGTTGTTGTGTTTGTTAAGATGAAGTTTTTGATTTTATATGTTGACAAGTTTTATTCTCTATGACTAGGGCTACAACTTTCTCTCAGGGAGTAAATCAAAATTCCCAACGAATTGCAAGATATGAGCCTTGCAAAATGATAACTTTATTTGCAAGAATGACATCGAGGCCACAAATTTTTCCCTCAGAGAGTACAGGGGAACAGGGGAAAAAAGGTAAAAAAAAAATTTAATTTTTTTTAAAGGTTTTTCCGATTTTGACCTTGAAGATGAAGATTTTTTTGATTTTTTATGTTGACAAGTTTTATTCTCTCTGACAAGGGCTACAACTTTCCCTCATAGAGCAAATTAAAATTCCGAACGAATTGCAAGATATGAGCTTGAGAAAATGTTTACTTTTTTGCAAGAATGACACCGAGGCCCAAAAGTTTTGGGGGCCCATAAAAAAGTGCATGCCTTTGGGAGACACGGGTCTTTTTTTTTTGGTATTTTATCACGTAGTGGTGTCCGTATATGCTTATAGATTTTCGTGTTGCACTGTGTTACCAATTAGTATTATTTGTATTACGAGTACCAATTTGAAATTGTTGTACAAATGTAGGTCCCAATCAAGGAGCAAAAACCGATAAGGCACAGAGCTCAATCATTCTGGGAGGCTGTCTCCTTTTCATTTATGGGATTTAATGTATTGGTTTATTTTTATAACATATTATATTAATAATGTAAAATTTGTAAAGCAATTGTTGACAGTGATTAGCTGACGAAAATTGTCATTCAGTTGTTTTGAAAACAACATAAATGAGGAATTCATTTAATTTTATGTAACCATCCCGTATAAAATAATTTTTAATCTCTAACATGGATTATAATATCATTAGTTATAGGCGTCTATTGCCAAAGTTGGTTTTAGATTATGGAAAGTTAAGATACTTTAGCGCAGCGTATGAGTAACAATAATAAGAATTACAACAGTATGAATGCGAAATAGTTAATTGGAAAGTCTTCTAAATAGCAATCATATATTTTATTTCTGCAAACAATATGAGAGCGTAAATTATGATCAAAGATTATTGAAAGTTAGGAAACAGAGTCAGAGAGTATGATTGATATAAATATGAAGTACGACAGTACGTATGACTAATTTGTAATTGCTGTACAAACGTAGACTCCCATCAGTGGGAATAAAAGTAAAAACCGAACAGCTCATTGAGTGTGGGATGGCGTCCGTCATGGGATTTAATGGAAGCAAATTAATGTGTTTTTATAAAATATTATTTGTATGGCAACTTCTTACAGAAATTAAAAAGAAAAACTATGGTTTCCCATTACATCCCATGAAGGAATTTGGGGAGAGCTTCTTACAACCAGTGTAGAGCTTCTTCCGGTTGTATACTCACTGATTGGGACCTGAAGTTTTTTTTTACCGATTCCGAACCTTATTTAAAAAAGGGGTTTCATGGGTTAATACTCGATACATCACTCTGAAATTAACGTATGGAAATTAGTATTATGTTATTTTGAAAACAAAATAGTTTGTATTTGAATATAATCTATTGCAAATATCTTATATTAATTGGCTTCAAGGTCTTACGTGGATAATACTTAATTTAGACAGAGGCTTCTAATGTTGCAGCTACATCTAAGAAAGTTTAGCGCAGCTTACTTACTTACTTACTTATCCGGTCTCGGACAACCCCGGGGGGTCAGGGACCTTACAAAACGAAGATAACATATTTCGCCAACCAGTTCGATCTTACGGTCGGTATTAATATGAAGTATGATATATCGTATGAGATATATCTAATGGCACAACGAAATTTATATACCTAAGTTAAACAAACAAAACGATCACATTGAATTATGATCATAAATTGATACAAGCATAGAAACTGGACTATAGCGTATGAGTGATATTTATGTATAATACAACAGTAAGTATGATTAATTTGTAATGCAGCATATCATACTGTTTAACGATGATTAGTCTGATAAAAGACTGACTTATTGTCGGCAAATGTTTGTTAAAGAAAAGTACATAAACGATGCTATGATTTGCAGTTCATTGGTAGAAAATTGAATCGATATAATTTTAAAAATTTTCCTTATGTTTATATAATTTTATTTAATATAACTATTTCCTCTACAAAATATTTAGCTTGTTGATAACGAGGATTCTTCTTAACATAATTGAAAATACTTAGTATCAAATCCGGCATTAATATTAGAAAAGACAGATACTTTTTGACTACATTAAAACATATATGAGGATACAAGATACAAACTATAGTAACCATTGTAACTGGTAGAAGATACGCGACATTCTGTATTACTTAGTGGTTCTCCGGGATCATCATAATTTTGAACATAGACAGCAATCTATAAAGGGTTAAAACAGTTTTGACTTCAGGTAAAATATGACACAATTTCAAGCATATACAGCAAGAGGAACTACCTCATTGTGTTAAATCAATCATATTACACAGTGTCCTTTAGCAATCATATTATATATTACACGTTACAAAGTGATATAATATTAACTGGGTTGGCTGCCAAAAAGATTTGGCAAATGCGGAATGAAATATAAAATTAAAATGTATATCTTATCTTCTAAACGGTGCGCCTAATAGCAAAATGGACGAAAATTCGTGATCACCTCTATAAAAATATAAAAATTACTATATCTTCTAAAGGCCAAAAATTCGCTATCATCTCTTTAAAAATATAAAAAATGACCATATCTTCTAAATCGCAAAAAGGAGGAAATTGCGTGATCATCTTCACAAAAATATAAAAATGGCGATATCTTCTTAACGGTGCGTCTAATCGCGAAAAGGACGAAAATCCTTCATCACCTATATAAAAACATAAATATGACCATATCTTCTAAACGGCGCGTCTAATCGCAAAAAGAAGGAAATTTCGTGATCATCTTTACAAAAATATAAAAATTGCTATATCTTCTTAACGGTGCTATATCTTCTTAACGTGCTTAACGGTATATATCTTGTAATCGGTGCGTCTAATCCCAAAAATGGCAAAAATTCGTGATCACTTCTATATATCTTCTAAACGTTACGTTTAATCACAAAAAGATCGTGATCACCTATATAAAAATGACATGGGTATAGCTATCTATCAAAGTGAACACATGCAAACAACACACAGCGTTAGCATCACATACGTGGTTGTTGTACAACAATAGTCTCTACCTGAAAATAAGTATAATGGTAATGATGGCAAGCAGTTCGTTGCCGCCAAAGAGTATTGAATAGTATAGAGAACTCATGGAACAAATTGTATGACTCAAAAGCCCTGGCGACATCAGGCGAATGATTCAAAACGTATTACTCTCTTTTTGTCATGACTTGTTCTATTCATAATTGTGATGTGAAACATTGATGCATTTTGAAACATTTATGCTTTTTGTGTTGTTTTATGTAATAGCATTGTCGAAGTGGTGCATTTATATTGAAATATTCTACATATAAAGAGAATAAGACTAGTTTATGCTCTTTTACTCAGATTGTCCGCATTAGAGCGAAAAAAGAGTGAAATAAGATGTCTATACTATTCAATACTTTTTGTGGTCGCTCTGTTTATAACAAAACAAAACAATTATTTCAGTGAGGATTTACTAATGTGTTCATAGAAATCAAAGAGGTACCGTGTAAGGAAAAGGTGTTAACACATCGCCCGTGAGTTCGACCACTCACTGATAGTTTTTACTAACTGCTCAAGATTGTGGACGAGGTAAGTTTTTTTAAACAATGTTCGTAAAATTTGTATTCTACTTGTATCTGGTATACATCTAACTTCGGTCAGATGCTGCACGCGACCATTTGTGTTATATTTATGGAGATGTACGCAATAAAATCCTATTTAATACCAATTCCACTAAACCACATCCCAGTTGCTGTTTATTCCACCAAATTGATCACATAATTAGTTTTTTGGACTCGTCAGAATAGTATTGACGTGGACTGTAAGACACTATTATTAACATGTATGGATTGCTGACCAAAAAGTCTCACATTAGATTGTTTTAAAATAAAATCAGTTTTGCAACAACCCAGCGAGAGGGGTTCTCTTTCATTCCGCAACATTCGTTTAATATTGCATACATCCATTTGTCATCAAAATGACTTATACAAGACGAACCCTGCCGTTTACGACCTATGTCAGTTATAAAATCTTTTCATGTTGGTTGGTTTTCATACTTTTTAGTTGTATTTATTTATATCTTGGAATCAGTGAGTTTTTGTATTTTTCTCACACCAATTTCCAGTTAATTTCTGTAGAAATATATAGCAAGTTCAGTTGAGTATTAACGTTGTGTATGAAACTGAAAATCTATTAGTAATATCACCTAACATTTGCTCGATTACAATATTCTCATTTATTTCACACCAGGTAATTTCTAAACAAAATACTAGAATTGTTGATATATATCGTACATCAGCCAGCTTTTTATTAACTGTTAAGGAAAAGTTCATATAAAACCAATGTTTGGGAAATTTGGAGTAAACAGACTAAAATGTATAGTGATTTATATTTTTCACACTTCACCTCAGTTTTGCAAATGATTAAGTTAAAGGATTTGATTTTATCTATATTTTGCTTTATTTTGGGGTATGAGTAATATTTTATACATTGATAGAACTCATACGCCTTAAGGTATGCACAATTAATAACAATCATACGTGTGACACTCATATAACACCAGAATCGGATTGATCACTTGGTAATAGATGGCAGGCACTCCACTAGTGTAATGGATGTACGTGCGATTCGAGGTGCCAATATCGACTCGGATCATTACCTGGTGGCTGCAAAAGTTCGCACAAAACTAAGCAGATCGAAAAACTTACGAAACCGATCACGAGAGATGCAATATATTGACAAGCTGCAAATACCGGAGATATCACAGTCGTATCAACAAAAACTCACTCTCCTGCTAGAGCAAAATACTCCGCCTCCTGAGGACCCAGAAGCGCAGTGGAAACACATCTCTCATCTCAATGTAGAACATCGTGCATCCACCTAAGTGACATGAGTATGTCAAGTGAATCAAATTCACTGTGGGACATGGAACATGGGTGTATATTACTTATTGTTCCATCGTATAGCCCGGACAACATGTTTTACTTTTGTGCAGCGCAGTTAAGGACTCCATAAAATGTCATAGTTCTATGTCAGTGTTGATCTCCTGCCAAAATTTGTCATACTTCATAATATGGATAATAACATAATACGTATTTGTGTAACATAATACTACTCTAGATATCTGGCAAGCCATAATAAAAACATCCAAATGTTTCATATGCAGTAGAAATCTAAATTATTTTAAGTATTGCCCCTTAAAATATACATGTGCATGTTAATACGTACAAACGCCTATAAATATGCAAACATGTTATTTAAAAGTTTAAGGATGACAAGCAAATACACCGTCTATGCTGCAGCAACTGAAATAATATTTAATTATGCGATGATATATAGCTGTGATGCAGGAATTTATGCCAGTTGGCTGATATTAAGTATAACAGCTAAAAGTATGCAGTGATTTTTTTTAAATTTTAATTATAAACGCTTTGTTTCAAAAGCTTATACATAAATTGAGGAGGTTCTTTTCAAAATTTGACTATTCCACTTTCTGTGTTTTTAGGAAAACAACTTTTGACGTAAATGATTTTAATTCTTTTTATTCCGGTGTAATTATAGAGTTTTCTCCCAATTTTTATTCGCTGAGTTTTCATTTCAATGTTGACAAAAAAAAAATATATAAAAGCCGTTCTGTTGAAAGTGGAATAGCCAAGTTTTCAAACGAACCTTCTTAATTGATTTCTATCGAATGCTATGTAGATTGCTAGTCTGAATAGCCGTCCATTTAATGGATATCTGATAATAATGACATACTCCTGAAAATATACAATAGATTTCAGTATTATAACTAAATTAGCATACTTGGGTGGATTTCCGGCATCAGATCATATATTGATGTCATTGGTGCCGTAATCATATATTGATTTCATTGGTGCCGGAACGAATATGCCACATAGCATTTTCTGTTGTCATGTTTTTGAAATTCTTTCTCATAAAATTTGTCAAGTGTAGTTTAAATCCGTTACTTAAGCCAATAGTTCAGATAAGACTTTCGACAAATGTTTACGTTTACCTAGAAATCCATATGGACAACGAATTGTGATACATTAATATTGAAGCATACCTTTAAGGCGCCTGTGATAAGCAAGCGAAATGTATACCATACCTTAGGGATTTTAGAATGAATTCCCTCTAAGTGTGGCACACATGAAGTAAAATATTGCAAAACAAATATAACACAAACAAATGACTTTTGGTTAACAAATAATCCTAAAAGTATACAACGAAAAATAAAGAATAACTTAAAAGACCCGCAGTTGATGCGGGTAAGGTTATTTGTCAGTGGGTTACATCATATCTCTGCTTCCACACTTTGAGATTTAATCTTTCAACAGCCGTGGAATACACGACAGTCCAAAATATAAGTGTAGAACATTTTCATAACACAGATCAGCTATCGGTGGAGCTGAAGGAGGCATCAGTCATGTAATAGGCTGCTGTTTATATTTTGTAGTATATTCCAATCATTTTGTCCTTTCTCAATCTTTGTGATTCATATCTCCTTCACTCTCTTAGTCATATTTGGCTGTTATTGATTTTAAGAAATATTTAAATTTTCGTTGGGGTTTTTGTTTAAGCCCCAACAAAGTGATAATATCTAAGGCAATATTTTGTTGATAACTTTTCTGAAAATTCAAACAGGAGTAATTTGAAATTTTATTAAGTCATTAGTCGTCCTTTTGCGATTTCAGAGAATTCGAAACATGCACGGATTTTTGCTGATTTTTAAGTAGACAATTAGAAATTTTATGTAATTTTGTAAAAATTGGCAATTTCTACGTATTCCTAAAAAAATCGTTTCTTTTCTTTTTACTGATTTCCTATTGCATACAACTGGGCGTAGGTTCTTTTGGAAACGTAAATGAGTTTATTGCAACTTTAAGCGGATTTCCATTTATTAAACATTAGCAATTTAAAGCCGCCTTCTCTTCTAAAATTAAATAATTCCATTTTTACATATAAATATATAACATCACAGCTGTTTACATTTCAAATGTGACAGCCTAAAGATATGCAAGGACTTTTATTTGCATAACTGATGCTATCGCAGCGAGAGCATCAGGGTGTGTGAAATGTCGTCGCTTACAAAGGCGTATAAACAAACAAATGACAAGTATATTATTTATGGAAGATGACAATTTAAAGATGTGAGGACGAACATTGAAAGGGTCCTTAAATTTTTAAATTATCACTTTTAATAGATAGTCTATTTGTCATTTGTTTCGGCATAGGCCTTTGGTACTTTAGCCTTTGTTAGCGACAAAATTTCAAACACGTTTATGCTCACGCTACGAAATCGCTGGTTAAGCGGTAGGGAACAAGTCAAATATATTAATCTTAATCCTTAAATCTCAATCGTCATTCGATCATATTGTCAGTAAAATTTCAAAGTCAGTGTGTGTCTTTAACTGCCTGGAATATACATTTCTGTAGGGTCTTTATTCAATAGGATATGGCAAAGACACTTCATATATCAAAGAGTAGGACTATCACGAGTAAACTGAATCCTAACAATGTCAGCTAGCGATACCCAATAAATAGCACTTACTTACTTTAAAGTAGGGATAGGCATTGTCTAGCTCAGGCTAGGATAGTTTTGTATGAGCAAGAGATGACGAAGAATTGGCGCTTCACCTAGTGACATATTTTCGGGCATATATCTGAGACAATTGACAGATCTGCTGTACGCACTCCGTAATTCTAAGAGACCACCAAAAACCCCTATGCATCATGCATACATATGTCCCCAGTATTTTTTTGCTTTTACCTAGAACTCGACGTAGATACAGATTTTTGATGCCACAATATAATATCTAATATTAAAACATACATTTAGGCGACTGCGATGAACCAACGAAAAGAACAGCATACCTTAAGGCTTCAAGAAAGAATTTCCTCTTAGTGTGATACGAACAAAATAAAAAGATGCTAAACAAATATAAAACAACACGAAGCAAAGGCATTCCAATATTGACAGTGTGTGCACTTGGCTATCAGTTTAAAACATAATCCTAAAAGTATAGAATCGAAATTAAAAAAAAAACTTGACACAACAACAGTTGATGGGGAAAATCTAATGACCAATAATGAACTGATAAAACATTAGTGTAACATATATTTCTAGAACAATTAGGTTGAAGTTGGAGCGGAAACAGGCAGTAGCAATTTAATAGGGTTATGTCTATATTTTGTATGTTTTGTATGTTTATCCTTTTACACTCTCTGCCGTTAATTTCAGGCTCAGGTGTCTAAACCATATTTAGCTGTATCTGGTTGTGTTTTTGTCGTTGCTGCTTTTGTTTGTACCACAACAAAGACTTTATATCTGAGACACGATTTTGTTGATAGCTTTTCTGAAAATTCGCAGAGAATTAATGTGGAATTCTATTACTGCATTTAACGCCCTTGCACACATTTAGAGAAGTCCAAAAGTACAAGAGTTTCTGTCGACTTCTCAATAGACAATCAGAAATTGGAAATATTTAAAGCAAATTTATTCCGAAATAACAAAATCCATTGATTCCCGTGAAAATGTGCCTTGAAGTTTTCAACTGAATACAGATTTCATAATGCATACTTTTCGGCGTAGCTGTCTGTGGCATCGACAATTTATTTTTGTAATTCTAATTGGACTTCAATTAAAAATGCATAAGCAATTTAAAAACATCTCTCTTCTACAGTTAATCAACCCCATTTTGTCAATATAAATAAATCTTTACATCAGAGCTGTATAAATTATTCATTTGACAGCCTGAAGATATGTTACATCTTTTGTTTGCTTGCCTAGCGATATCATACCATGAGCATAAGTATGTTTGAAATTATTTGGCAAATAAATGACAAATAGATTATCTATTGAAAGTGTTAATTTAAAGCCTTAAGATCCCTTTCAATGTTTATACTTACACCTTTAAATTGCCCTTCGTAAACATCAACTCAAACATGTTTACCTTAGTCCTTTGTTCTGAATTATCGTATCCCTAAAAGTGGGCAACAAAATTTGTAATTTTTAGTGTGTGTGTTTAACAACCTTAAGTAGATATTTATTTTTAGTTCAGGAGAATATGAAAAGGATCTTTTATATTTCAAAGAGTAGGTGGTAATCAAGCAAAATCAATCAAAATATGGTCAGATATAGGTGATCCATAATTTACACTCCATCGAATTTAACTAGGACTCTCGGTAATCTGACTCTAGATTGATTAGGTTTGGTTGCGAAAGAGATGACGAAGCATTGGCCCTTCGAGTCATGACCCACTTCTGGGCTCATATGTCATATGTAAGTAGGACTATAGTGTCTACTCCCCAGTACCAAAAACACTAGAAAAAGGCATAGGATGCGTTCATATTTCCTATGTATCCTTAAACACTGGCACTTCAGATGTTTCAATCTATGCATTGTATCATCAGACAGGCTGTTGGAGTAATAATTTTACAGAAAGGAAGCAATACCAGGGGAACTGTTCTATTCTTTCGTGCTCTCTCTGGAACGCCTTACATTCATTTGCATCAGATCGCTCGCTAGTTTATGGCTGTGGCCTTAGAACAAAGTGTCCAGTTAGAATTCCAATGTATCAACTTAGTTCATGTTTGTTTATCCCTTTGCGCGCACCCCTCAGGTTCTTTGGATTGCTGCTGTTATCGTCCTTGTTGTAGCTCGGCCTATATTGCCGAGCTCTCTCTACAGCATTTTCAATTGCAATTTGAAAAAATTAATTGATATTTAAAAACTCTATTTGAAATTTGAAATACATCAATTGAAATTTGCTATCTAAACAGCGCGATGTTATGCCACTGGACGACTTTTGTACAATTGTGCTGCCATCTGGCTTAACCCTAAAATGATTGACTGCGCTTCGCAAGGCCCAGTGCACATTTTTATTAACAAAATGACGTGTGCAGTTTTAGGCTGAGGCAGCCCTGCATTTTTCGAGCCAATGTGTGACAGAATGGACTGACTTCTATTTTTTGGGCATTGGTTATCCCATTTTTGTGTATTTTGTATGACTAGGTTGGTTCTTGCTCCTACCTGACGATGAAGGACAAATCGCTATTATGTTGTTGGCCATTTGTTACACCGCCGCCATTGAACTAGCCAATCAGGACCAATTTTCCTCTCAGATCTTGAACTACAGCGCAAGCAAAGTGGTCGTTAACACCATGGATCAAATGGTGTCTGGCTACACCATCAAACGTGTCATGGCCATGATTGACAGCCTGTTGTATGCCACTGTATAACGACCTTACAACTTGATTGGTTCTACATCATACTATTGTTAATTAAACAGCCTACAGGTATACCTCATGTTCTCTTCGATGAACTGGCACTTAGTAAGGTTTTAACCCGTTTCAGATGATGAGAGTCAGGCAAAAATTGTGATCGTTCAATTATCTTAATAAGATCGATTTTAGTTGGTTCCCATTGTGTACTTGACAAATTTAAACAGTTACTCCTTTAAAATAAAATCAATCTTTTCCTTGTAAATATTGCCTGTTCCAAAATTATTTAGTTGCAATTTAACTTAATTTCAGTTCCATTAAATAACAATACTTTTTAACAATCCCCTTTATTTTTATTTAAACAGCCTAAAGGTATGCCTCACTTTGTGTGCGATTAACTAACCCTTGTGTAATGTAATTCTTAAATGTGAAGCCGATGGCAAGGCAAGAGTAATAACAGTTCAAATACCTTAGTAAATAACATTTATGATTGTTTCTTTTGCATACTTTTATGATGATACTTTGAACATTTACTCCTTTAAAAGATGAACAATTTAAAGGCAATTTACATGGAATTCAGCTTAAACGAAAATTCTTTTTTACAAGTGTGAATATTGTTATTTATAAATGTCTAAACTAATAAAACAATTAAAATCTAATAAATGTTTTCTTTGTTTATCCAACTTTTGTCTACTGACACAATTTACTCTGTTTTAACGGAAAATGTTTATATGTCCGGTCAAATACTTTAATAATAATTCTGTTTAATAGTTTCAATTGCTTACTTTTGTGGTTGATAACGTCAAAGATTCTCGGTAAATTTGCTGTAAAATTTCTTCCAAAATAAAACATTGTAATTTAAAAATAATTTTCGTTAAGACACAATTACATCTGTGTATTTTCCATTAAGCATCCTAAAGGTATGCCACACGTTCCCGTCAATTACCTAACATTTCAGCATTGTTAGTTTTTATCTTGTTTCAAATATTTTAAGTGAATTTCCCTAAAGATTTCGTTGGAAATCCCATTAGGTCAATTTCAAAAATAATCTTATTGGAAATCACAGCTGTCTTTTATTATTGTGAACATCATTCACTCAGTAGGCTAGAGGTTAGGCATAATGTTAATTAACTTTAATTTATGCATGTGTATTGTGGGATTTTAGCAATTTTTAAATGATGATAGTAAAACCCAGAAATATTTTCCAGATAATTAGCATAATCCTAATGGTTTTTAAATGTTAATCTATGAGAAGTTTATGCTACAAGCGTTCAACTTCTGATACATTTTTCGAAAAGAAAAATGGTTGCTTTTATTGGAATATTTATGGATGACTAGATTTTAACTGCGAGACAAGTTCATTGTCAGATGCCTACTCACTTGTGCAACAATGTGAGTGTCCGCGGCACGTGTACATGAGAACGTAGGTTCTATCTCTGCTCTGACCACCTTACTTATGCAATAGTTTGCGCCAACAAGTATGCAATAATTTTTATTTCAACATTTTTTTCCATAGCGCCTATAAGTATGGAATAATTTGCGGTAATAATGCAAACAGCATGAACATATTTCCTTAGTATTAATGATGCAAATGCATATTGTCCTACGTAACTTTTCTGTTTTCGAATAAAACTCTACACTTCCAATGCGAAATGTTCTTGGCATTTAAGGGACTTTAATCTCTAGAATAATATTTTTAAATTTTAGGTGTAAAATCTGCATTAAATGTGTCCTTCATTACAAAATTATGGCAGCGATGTCGATAGGACAAATGTAGTACTCAGCGATACCTATAGAACAATCGTAACGTGGTTTTATCTTCGGCTGAGGTAGTCTCAGTCGTCTCCAGGTTCGTCGTAAGGACCCATAAAACCTTACGAAATGACTCAGTGAATTTCTAGGACAATAACAAGGTCGTCGTTTTATTTAGTTTGATTCACAGAGTTCTCACGAAAACGATTCAAGATCCTTTTGATGGACAGATTGGGATTGATTCACAGAGATGGACAGATTAGTTTGATTCACAGAGTTCCTACGAAAAGGATTCAAGATCCTTTTGCTGGACAGATTCGGGTTACCGGTGCGGTGATGTTAGATGATGGGTAATTACGGGGTGAGATTTCAACGGTGGTTTCGAGTTGTTGGTTTGGGGCCGAAGAATGAGATCTCGGCATTCGATTAGTCGGTGAGTGTCGTCGCTGTTCGGTATCGGGTACGGATACAGCGTTCGGGAGTATTAAGTAGGTGATTACCGGTATTCTGGTTACTGGTTCAGTGATGTATTGCGGTGTATTCCCGCTTCGTTATCGGTGTTCGGCTAGCTTCGCTGTAATATACAATAATGACAGAGGTAATGAAGCCGGCTTAGTAGAGCAAAAATAATAGTGGAAACAAAGATGCAGTACTCACGAAAAGTCAAACCTTCCTATTAACAAAAATTCAGTGCCCACGAGGAGCAACATCTTCATAATAACTAGGCTGCAGTACCGACGAGAGGTAAAGCCGTGGTAATAACCAGGGTGCAGAACTCACGCAGAGCAACGCCAAGGTAGTAACCAGGGTGCAGTACTCACGAGAGGTAAAGCCGAGGTAGTAACCAAGGTGCAGAACTCACGAAGAACAAAGCCAAGGTAGTAACCAGGGTGCAGAACTCACGAAGAGCAAAGCCTTCGTAATAACATAGATACAGTGCCCACGAGGAGCAACATCTTCTTAATAACCAGAGTACAGTACTCACGAAGAGTAAAGCCGTGATAATAACCAGGGTGCAGTGTTCACGAAGAGCAAAGCCGAGGTAGTAACCAGGGTGTAGTACTCTCGAAGAGCAAAATCGAGGTAGTAAACAGGGTGCAGTACTCACGGGAGGTAAAGCCGAGGTAGTAACCAGGGTAAAGAACTCACGAAGAGTAACGCCGAGCTAGTAACCAGGGTGCAGAACTCACGAAGAGCAAAGCCTTCGTATTAACAAAAAGATTCAATGGCCACGAGGAGCAGCGTCATCGTAATGACTAGGCTGCAGTACCCACGAGAGGTAAAGCCGTTGAAATAACCAGGGTGCAGAACTCACTAAGAGCAAAGCCAAGGTAGTAACCAGGGTGCAGTACTCACGAGAGGTAAAGGCGAGATAGTAACCAGGGTCCAGAACTCACGAAGAGCAACGCCGAGGTAGTAACCAGGGTTCAGAACTCACGAAGAGCAAAGCGGAGGTAGTAACTAGGGTGCAGTACTCACGAAGAGTAAAGCCGAGATAATAACCAGATGCAGTGCCCATGAGGAGCAACGTCTTCGTAATAACCAGAGTGCACTACCCACGATGGGTAAAGCCGTGGTAATAACCAAGGTGCAGTACTCATGAGGAGTAAAACCGAGTAATAATCAAGGTGCAGTACTCGCTAAGAGTAAAGCCGAGGTAGTAACCAGGGTGCAGTACCCACGAAAGGTAAAGCCGTGATAATAACCAGAGTGCAGTACTCGCGAAGAGTAGAGCCGTGGTAGTAACCAGGGTGCAGTACCCACGAGGGGTAAAGCCGTGGTAATAACTAGGGTGCAGTACCTACGAAGAGTAAAGCCGAGGTAATAACTAGGGTACAGTACTCACGAGATGTAAAGCCCAGGTAATAACCAGGGTGCAGTACTCACGAAAACTAAAGCCTTCGTATAGTTCGGAAGGATCGGGTATAATGTCCTCGACTTGACAATAAACTTGGTCTTGGAGTGATAGTCGACCGTTACCTCAAACCAGAGTCGACTATTTATCCAATGACTACTATAACCTCAACGAGAATTTGAAGGGTGGCGTAAGAAAGTGATCCACATCGGAGCCTATATTTTGGTGCAAACCGGTATGCCATCGTCTTTCATTCAATAGAGATGGCAAATATTGTATGGGTGTACTATTTGTGGACATGGTTTGCACATAAATGTACAATAGTAACCGTTCGGTGGTGCAATAGTAGTGTGCGAGGCTGCTGTACATGAAATCATGGGTTCGATCTCTGCTTCCCCACCATAAATTTCTTCCGACCGCGGTGACCTTGCTTAGTGACGGCGATAATATCGAGTACTTTGCCATGAAAAAGTTCCTCAAAATACCACTCGGAACCGGTGTAATATTGTATTCTCCAATCAGGCGGTACAAAACTAGAAACCACACAGCTCTCTGGTTGTAATAAGCCTTCCCGAATTCCTTCTTGGGATGTAATAGGAAACCATTTTTTTACATAAATGCCACAGACAATCAATCATGATGAAGTAAAACTAATCAGTTGGACAAATGTTGGGGTGTATTGTTTATATGAAAAAATCTGCGATCTTATTGAATCACCCTATATATATATAAACATTCTCCTTTACGCAGCCTTAAGGTATGCCACATGTTCTAGTCGTTTGTGTCGTACACTTATGTACTAACAGAGTTTTAACATGTTGCAAACATCAATGCTAGACGAGATGTATACGAAGTATAGATATACAAAATGTGATTTTTAATTAGAGGGAATTAAAGTCACATGTGTTAGCAAGAGTAACGCCTATTCTCGAACTGTCCTTAAACACTAAAGCAGAGAAAAGTACTATTAATTTTTGTCACCAAAAAAAAGTTAAACCATTAAGAGTTTGGTTTATGTACAAAGCCAGACCAATTGTAAAAATAATTTATTATACTTGTCACAGAGTGTCAACTTTCTTGTTTCCCCATTGTTCCCATCGTTAATGCTCTGTATCATGTGCCTGCTATTCACGGAATTTTGTTATTGTTTTGAAAGCACTTCTAGAATTCATGGAAGGAAGCATTTTGAAGTTCGAAAGCGAACAGGAAAATGCAGTGGACTGCTTAAAATTTGTGGCACAATTATGACACACTCATTTGTTTTCGCCTTGGTAAGTCGCAACCGTTATGTAGAACTTGCTACTTAAGTATTACATTTCTCACAAATTCATTTTACAGCTGGCAACAATTTTTAATAAATACCAGACATTTGTCTAGATTTCAAATACTGTATTTGAAATACTTCAGAAAATTCTCTTTTTTCCAAAAAATGATCCTAACCATTATGTTTATTAATAACAGTTTTAAAACGAAACAATATGTACATGGGTTTTGATGAAAGTATGCAGCATTTTGTGCCTATTCAATAGCTCAGTAAAGTATGCAATTTAAATATTTTTATAAACCAATTTTCCTTTATCTGTTCCGAGTCTTTAAAGTACCAAGAGTAATATTGCAAAAACAGCAGATATTTTTAGTTTTCAAATAACTTGTTGCAAATTAACGAACATTTAAAAAAATTCCTAATTGACCTAAAATTATGCTTTAAATTCAATAACTGATATGACAATTTAAGAAAAAAGTACATGAGGTGTCAGGGGACATCCGGTTATAACGTAGTTCTTTTCGCTATATAGTATGTTGTAGTTGGTTCCAAAACGTCTAAGGCGCCTGTTGAAATATACGACAATTTAAATGGATCTTTAAGAAATGATACTTTTTGTAAAATTATAAATTTTTTAAGAACAATTTTTTCCTACAGAATGTCTTCTGTTTTAAAGAAAAGTATAGTTTAGGTCCTTTTTATAAGAATAAAAAAAAAAAACCGTTTCCCATTAAATCCCATGGAGGGATAGGGGAGAGGGCTTTTCACAATCACTGAGCTGTGCGCTTTCCAGTTTTAAACTCACTGACTGGGACCTGATAGTTTTACACCGATTCCGAACGGTATTTTGAGAAGCTTTTTCATGGCTATATACTCCATAGTGTCGCCGTCACTATGCGAGGTGACCGTCGCCGAAAGAAATTTTAGGGTAGTCAGAGCAGGTTTCGAACCCAGAATCTCATGTACAAGAGCCGCGCACACTAACCATTGCATCACCGACGGCCATGTATTATATTTTCCCAAAAAGGTCCTTTTTTAAAGAGAGATACTTGTTTTATTAAAAGCTAATGTTTTTTTTAAAGAAAAGATACTATTTTTAAGAAGAAGTACTTTCTGTAGTAAAAAGCCATAAGAGTATGAATTTTTTCCCAAAGTAGTATTTTTTAAGAACAGGTACTTTATAAAGAAGTGACACTCTTTTTATGAAAAGGTTATTTTCTTACGAGAATTTACATATTTTCAGAAAGGCTACTTATCTCAGGAAAAGTCACGAAAAGGTATTATTTTATTTGTAAGAAAAGGTACTTTTTAGAAAAGGAATTTTTGTAAGAAAAGGGTTTTTTAACAGAAGGTATTTTTTTGAAGAATTTTTGTAAGAAAAGGTTTTTTTAAGAGAAGGTATTTTTTTGAAGAAAGTTTTTTTTAAGATATGGGGTTTTTTAAAATTGGTCCTTTTTTAAAGAATAGGTACATTTTTAAGAGTAGGTACTTATCTCAAGAAAAGATATTTTTTTGTTCCTCAAAAAGGTACTTTTTAAAAAAAAGGTATTTTTTTAAGAAAAGGCAATTGTACAACAAATTTTACAAATTGCAAATTACAAAAATATACTATTTAAGAAAAGGTACTTACTTTAAAAAAAATTACTGCTTTTAAGAAAACGTGGTTTTTGTAAGAAGATTTAGTTTTTTTAAGCCAATGTACTTTTTTAAGGTAAGGGGTTTTTAAGAAAAGTTATTTTGTTTAAGAATATATATATGTATTGTTTTTGAGAAAATTTCCTTTTTTTAAGAAAAGGCACTTATTTAAGAAAATTTTCTTTTTTAAAATTTCTTTCACTTAAAAACTACAATGTATACTAAATATTCGTTACAGGCTCCACCTAGAAACTTCCCATTAAACAAGAAATGTCCCAACATATGTTAGTCTAGACACAAACCAAAGCAAAAGTACCCAAAATAGTTGATAATACTGGGTTGTAGCATAATAGTGTTAAAAAAAGTTGTTAAATTTTTTTCCATTCAGCACCGTGCAATAAGGAACTTCGTTCCAAAAAATGTACAAGACCTTTGGTTTGTTTCAGCCTAAGAGTATGCTACATTTTCGTTACATCAGTAACTCAGCAAAGTCTGTCATGTAAAGTTTACTGGCACCTCTTTCTTCTGCAACTACAACAATTCTCGGCTTATTTTAAACACCCTTCATGGGATATTATGGGAAACCAATTTTTTATTATTACGATAAATACTTTGGCTGTTTTGGCTTAAAGAAAATATATGTCCACATAATACTAGAATGTGGCCGTATGTGGTGCAATGGTAGTGTGCGCGGCTCTTGTGCATGAGGACTTATGTTCGATCCCTACTCTGACCACCTTAAATATGTTTCGACGGCGGTGACCTCGCTTAGTGACGGTGACACTATCGAATATTTAGCCATGGAAAAGCTTCTCAAAATACCGTTCGGAACCGGTATAAAACTGTAGGTCCCAATCAGTGAGTTTAAAACTAGATCGCGCACAGCTCACTGGTTGTGAGAAGCTCTCCCAAATGCCTTCATGGGATGTAACGGGAAACCATTTATTTATTTTTACTTTTTATATGAAGATTTACATTTTCTAGGCCAAGGTACTTTTTTAAGATAAGGTAGTTTTCAAGAAAATTTACTTTTTTAAGTGCCTTATTTAAGAAACTTTTCTCTTTTTAAACTTTTTTCACTTTGGCTTTTCTAAATTTACTTTTCACTGGATTCAAAACTAAGTACAATATATGCTAAATATTGGTTACAGGCTCCACCTAGAAAACTTCAAATTAAACAAGAAATGTCCCAACATAAGTTAGTCTAGACACAAACCAAAGCAAAAGTACTCGAAATAGTTGATAATACTGGGTTGTAGCATAATAGTGTTAAAAAAAGTTGTTAAATTTTTTTCCATTTAGCACCCATCTCAGAACATGCGATAAGGAACTTCGTTCCAAAAAATCTACAAGACCTTTGCTTTGTTTCAGCCTAAGAGTATGCTACATTTTCGTTGGATCAGTAACTCAGCAAAGTCTGTCATGTAAATTGTAACTTCAGCAACTACAACAATTCTGGGCTCATTTTAAGCACGGTATTGTTACGATGAGAGAAGCTCTCCTCAATCCGTTTATGGGATATTATGGAACACCATTTTTTTTTGTTGTTACGATAAATGCTTTGGCTGTTTTGGCTTATATGTCCCAATAATACTAGAATGATAATAAACAGGGTGGCTTACAGTGCAACTTGATTATGTTGATAATCAGGGTGGCTTACAGTTCAACTTGATTATCTTGATAAACAGGGTGGCTTACAGTGCAACTTGATCATCTGAATAATGTACTTATGCCGAAAAGTATAAAGTTGCTACCATATACCAACTCACTCCCTATATTTGATAAATTCGCTTCGTTACCGAATCATTCGCTTGAGATTCTTCCAGGAGAATCTAAACAGCTGGTTGAACTACAAGATGGTTCGTGAAACGGCTGTCAGTAGGGTGTAGTTGACATAAATAGTTAATGCGCGGCGAAAGTCAGTTTTAGTTCAACCGCCTAAAAGTATACACCGGAGGTTAATAGTTCTTATTCCGTAAGGTTTAATGTTGAACGTAAAGTGTGCGAAAGTAAGGTGAACTGTTATACTTATTGAAATTTAAAAAGAACCTGAATTCTTTATCGGGAAATAAAACAGCGCAGAAAGTGACAATTTAAAAATGTGCAGCAATGTTTCTTTCTACTTATAAATCTGTAAAATGTCGGCAATAATATTTAAAAATATTCTGTCAGTTTTCTGCATTTCAAATTATATTTCTTTCTATTCAAAAATTTGGTTTGGTCGTATTTTTAATTAATTTTATTCTTTGGTCTTTCGCTACCCTTTGGGTAGCATTATCAGGCAGATAACACACAATTATTAATTAAAAACGATGACGCTGCTACCTAAAGGGCAGCGAAATATCGAAGAATAATATTAATTAAAAAAAAATTGTTGCCTGTAAAGTCGGTTTTACGGGCGAAGATTTTACGTGACAACGTCTTTTTCTCGGTAGAATATTTATTGATATGAATATAATTAAATTGCACAATAGGAGTGCAATGAACTCACTTGCCCAATGAGTGTTAGAACTCACGGGCGATGTTTTAACATTTATTGAAACTTATGGTTTAGGAAAATAGAAGTAATTTCAACACCATCTAGGTACCTGTGCGATTTCTATGAACACATTATCAAATGTGACATTATAAACAATAAACATATCCTTTATTATAAAATATAAACATTTCTTTTATTATAAAAAATAAACATTTCTTTTATTAAAAACAAAAGAAAATAATTTACTAACCAAAAAGTATTTCAATTCATCATATTCGCATATCGTTTTTAAAGCCGACCGCAGCTCTCTGTTTCGTTTTGGCTACCTAATTCATATGAAAATTTCTACACACAAACATACACTACACATATCATAAAGCCAAAAAACAAAAAACAAAAAAAAACAAAAAATAATACCTTATCCAATGCAGACTGATCTAAATCAATATTCATACACACGCACATATATACGCACATACATACTTGCTCAGTCGTCATATATATGATGTGCCAAAAAACAAAAACACTCACACCACCGACCAACAGCCACTAGAAGCCAGCAAAGCAAATCGTTTCTGGCACACAAGTAAACACATTGCGTTTACTTGTGTTCGGTGACTCATCGTAACGTTACCGGGCGTTACACTTTTTCATAAGTGACTCCCAGCCGCAACCTAATTTAAGACGTTGTCACGTCAATACGACCAAACGCTCGAACAATATAATTTTGAAATATAATACGAAAGGTTGGATAAATCATCACTTTTTTGTCTTTCTTATTATTTTATTATTCAAGCTAAAGATCATTCTATATCTGTATTAATAAAGATATAGTTTTTTTAAAAAGAAGTTTTGCGAAATTCCTCTTCATGGTTCCTGGCAAACCGTATAGCTACTTCAGATCTAGGGACAGATCAGCGGTTGTTTTGATTGCTTTTATTGACTATTTTACAAACTCATGACGTCAGATGTTTTACACATAGTAATTAAACAAACAAACTAAATAAATTTTAACATATTTCTCCAACTGGTTCTGCTTGTTTACCCTTTTCTCGCCAGTTGGTATCACCACGGATATAGAGGGATTTGTCGTCCTGTCCTTCCACCGGAGTCTTGGTCGTCCTCTTTTTCTGTTTCCATCGGGAACGTTATCGAAAACCTTTCGCGGTGGCTCATATTCATCCATTGTGATAAAATGACCTTGCCAACGCAATTGGCCTACTTTGATTCGTCTAGCTATGTCCAGGTCGGAATACAAATGATACACCTCTTGGTTCCAACGAAGTTGGTACTCGGGGTTTTCTGTAACAGGACCATATAGTTTATGGAAAATTTTCCTCTCGAACAAAACCCAAGTGCTTTTCATCCACGTGCGATATGAGCTAAGTTTCGCAGGCATATGTCAAGACAGGTAAAATGAGAGTCTGGTACAGCTGGACTTTTTTCAGTCGAGAGAGGGCTTTGTTCCTAAACTGCTTGCTGAGCCCAAAATAGCTTTTGTTTGCAAGCACAATTTTCCTATTTATCTCCTGGCTGACATTGTTGGTGTTGTTCACGGCGGCTCCAAGGTTGATAAATTCATCTACCAGTTCAAAATTAAATTGTCGATGATCAAGTGCGGACCAAGTCGCACAATTTTCCCAATTCTGTTAAATTTTGTCTTGCCCCCATTACCAGCAAGTCCCGCCTTCGCTGATTCTTTCTAAGTCGAGAGGTTTATCTAGTCAGTGACACCATAAATTTTGTCTTGCCCTCATTAACAGCCAAACCCACCTTCGCTGATTCTTTTCGATTCTTGAAAATACTGCAGTATCTTCTCGCAAATTTCGGCCAGTGATATCCATGTCGTCAGCATACGCCAGCAAGATTTGTAACCCTGAATTTTAACACCCACCTAGTGTGTCAAAACTAGTTTTTTAGTAAAACGCAATTTAAATTCCCCCTCAGTGTTGCATTTTCATAGTTTACTGTTTTATATAATTGCGCCATTACATTACTTTCCGATGTTTTTGAGACTTTCGGGCGGTTGCATATAAAAATTGGGGGATTTTTACCTACAAATAAAAAAGAAAGTGAGTTCATGAAATTTGACACAGTACGTGGTTTTTCATAAGCAGTGTCAAACATGGCTTTTCGTGTTGATGGTTCTTGTTCCATTTCATATAGAATAGATGAAATTGAATCGATGATGAAATCGATGAATCGAAGTCATTGTCTCGCTTCTGCGGGATTTATGATTTAAAGCGCTCTTAGCTGATACAATACCTAGCTTGGTGGAAGTAAGTGGCACGGATTGACGCATATTGAGGAAAACTGCAGCACGAATTTCCTATGAAAAATTTGAGGTTTCTCGCTAGAAAACAAACAGCGCAGAAATGGGGCTTGAATCGACGCACAAATACTTCGAGGCTTGTTTCTCCACCTGACCTATAAATAATAATAATGGTGTCCCATAACATCCTATGAAGGAATTTAGGGAGAGCTTCTCACAATCAGTGAAAACCTAACTTAGTATATTATTGGGATGCTCCTCCGAATTGTGTATTTTATCGTTGGAATGGTGTTTGAATCTTAATATCGTTAACGGGAGAGATACAGAGTTCAATATGCGGGCTACACTACAGGTTCTTCATTTCCCCAAACAACTCCTTTTCCAGATATCAAAGATAAACTATATGGGGATATTTATAGCACCTAAATGTGGCATACTTATGGGGTTTACAGATTTTGAGCTCTAAATCATACATGGGGCAAATTAATAATATGAAAATTATAATTGGTAGTTTAATTTGAATTACCTTTCCAAATGCAAATTAAAAAAAAAATTCAATACCATTGGCAATTGTACTTAATTTCAAAGCATTTCCTTCATATCTCGCAGTTTTGAACTTCAAATGTTTTATACAGTACAGGTTTATGAATTTGAAAGTACTATCAAAGCCACAAACCTCTACATATAAAATACAGTCACAGAAATTCAAAATAATTAAAAGCATTCCTATATTGCATTACAATTGGCATCCGATTCCACAACCTGCATTTGCATTGCCTAAGCAAAAGCAAATTCAAAATTTTTTAATTTCTATTGCGAACAATGGTAATTCTTTTGCATTTGCATTAGATAAAGTAATGCAAAATAAAATCCAATGCAAATTAATAAAACACATGTATGCTCTAATACATGTCATGAGCTATTTCATCACTATAGTTGCTCTATTATTCACACCTTTGTTGTAAATAACAAAGCATATTCGAAAGGTTTATCTATAGCACATAAATGTAGCATACTTTTAGGGATTACGGACATTAGGTCATATCGCCGATTGATTATTGTTTTATCGTATAACACATTTTGGTTTATTTAGAGTTGGTATAGTGTCTACAGGGTTTTGCATTCTCTTTACGAATCTGTTGTCAGATATTTGCTATATCCGTTACTGTGTTATTTAATTTAATTTGTTTCTATATCCCTACAAATTGCTAGTTCGCAATAGTGGTATAGTTGTGAATATTGATTTTTCCGTGTCAAACAATTGGGGTTTACGACAAAGAAATAATATATCGACGATATATTGATGTCATTGGTGCTGTAAAAAAAAGCTTCGGTGACAAATATACCATAAAACATATACATTTGTCATGTTTATGAAATTCGTTTATATACCATTTGTTTAGAGGTGAAGTTTACTTGACCTTGACTCAATCCTTTACTTAAGCCAACAGTTGATATAACTTTACTTATTGCTTTAGCTATAACTCTATACTAACACCGATTTACAACAATATAAGCTTTAACATTGAAGCATACCTCTAAGGCGTTTGCGATAAACAAGCGTAAAATACAGCATATCTTAGGGCTTTCATAACTAGTTGCCTCTAAGTGTGATGCACATAAATTAAAATATTGTAAAATAAATATAAAAAACAAACAAGTGACATCAGGAAGCAAGGCCGTTCCATATTGATGCGCATTTGCCTTTTGGTTAACAAATAATCCTAAAAGTATACAATCAAATATAAAGAATAACTTAAAACAACAGCAGTTGATGCGGGAAAGGTTACAACTAAATTTTGTCAGTGGGTTACTTCATATTTCTGCCTCTCCAATTTGACATTCATTCTTTCAACAGCCTTGGAATACACGACAGTCCAAAGTATAAGTGTAAAACATTTTTATAACACAGATAAGCTATCGGTGGAGCTGCAGGAGGCATTAGTCAAGTAATAGGCTGATGTTTATATTTTGTATTACCTTCCAATCATTTTGTCTTTTTTCACTCTTAGTGATTAATGTCACCTTCACTCTCTTAGACGTATTTGGCTGTTTTTGATTAAAAAAAAAAAATTTATATTTTCGTAGGTGTTGTTATTTAAGCCCCGAACAAAGTGCTAATATCTACGGCAATATTTTGTTGATAGGTTTTCTGAAAATTCAAGCAGGAGTAATTTGAAATTTTATTAACTCATTAGTCGTCCTTTTGCAATTTCAGAGAATTCGAAACATACAAGGATTTTTGCTGACTTTTAAGTAGAAATTAAGAAATTTTATGTAATTTTTACGAATTACTAGAATCTATTTATTCCTCTAGAAGTCGTTTCTTTTCTTTTTACTGATTTCCTATTGCCGACAACTGAGCGCTGGTGTCTTTTGGAAACCTGAATGTGTTTATTTCAACTTTAATGTTATTTCCATTTATTAAACATAAGCAATTTAAAGCCGCCTTCTATTCTAAAATTAAATAATTCCATTTTTACATATAAATACATAACGTCACAGCTGTTTACATTTCAAATGTGACAGCCTAAAGATATGCTAGGACTTTTATTTGCATAACTGATGCTGTCGCAGCGTGAGCATCAGCGCTTGTGAAATGGCGTCGCTAACAAACGCCTATGCCCAACCAAAAGACAAGCAGATTGTCTATGGAACATGACAATTTAAAGGTGTGAGGACGAACATTGAAAGGCTGCTTACATCTTTAAATTATCACTTTTAATAGAGAATCAATTTGTTATTTGTCTGGGTATAGGTCTTTAGTACCGGCCTTTGAATTTCAAACACGTTTATGCTCTCGCTACGAAATCGCTGGTTAAGCGGTAATGAACAAGTCAAATATATTAACCTTAATCCTTAAATCTCAATCGTCATTCGAAAATATTGACAGCGAAATTTCCGAGTCAGTCTGTGTCTTTAACTATATGGAACATATATTTCTGTAGGGTCTCATTCAATAGGATATGGCAAAGACACTTCATATATCAAAGACTAGGACTATCACGAGTAAACTGAATCCTAACAAGGTCAAGTAACGATATCCAATAAATAGCACTTAATTACTTTAAAGTAGGCATAGGCATTGTCTGGCTCAGGTTGGGATAGGTTTCTATGAGCAAGAGGTGACGAATTTTTGGCGCTTCACCTCCTGACACATTTTAGGGCATATATTTGAGACAGCAGGCAGATATGCTGTACGCACTCTGTAAGGCTAAGATAACACCAAAAACTCCTATGCAGCGTACATATGCCCTCAGTATTTTTTTGTTTTTACCTAGAACTCCACGTAGACACCGATTTTTGATGGCACAATATGACCTCTAACATTAAGGCATACGTTTTGGGCGACTGCGATGAACCAACGAAAAGCACAGCATACTTAAGGGCGTCAAGAATGAATTTCTTTTTAGTGTGATACGAACAAAACAAAACGATGCGAAACAAATACAAAACATCAAGAAACAAAGGCATTCCAATGTCGACAGTGTGCGTACTTTGCTTTCAGTTTAAAACATAATCCTAAAAGTATAGAGGCGGAAATTAAGAAAAACTTGACACAACAACAGTTGAAGGGGAAACAGTAATGACAGATATTGAAATGATAAATTATTAGAGTAAAATATGTTTCTAGAACAAATAGATTGAAGATGGAGCTGAAGGTGGCATTACCCATTCAATAGGCTTATGTTTATATTTTGTAGTATTTTCAAATCTTTTTGCTTTTTCGCACCCTTTGTGATTAATCGGTCCCTCAAAAAAGTAAGAAATAAGAAGAGAAGAAGACAAATATTTATTTTCGTTGGTTGATTTTTGTTTGTGCCACATCATAATCCCAAGTTTTTGATAAATTTTCTGAAAATTATCACACTATTAATATGGAATTATACTACTGCACGTCCTTGTATACTTTTAGACAAGTCCAAAGTAAACGGGTTCCTGTTAATTTTTAAATAGACAGTCAGAAGTTGCAAACAATTTTAATATATTTCATTACGAAATAGCAAAACCTTTGATTCTTATAGCAATTTCCTGCGCAGTTTTCAATAACGTGCCTTTGTTCTTTGGCATACTTTAAGGCGTAGGTATTTTTTGTAATAAAATATTTGTTGATTATAACCTATAATGGATATCAATTAACAAATTATAAGCAAATTAAAACCATCTCTCTTCTAAAATGTATCAATACCACTTAATCAATTCAAATCTCAAACATCACAGCTGCTTACAGTTTTCATGTGACAGCCTAAAGATATACTACGTCTTTTGTTTGCTTGCCTATGGATATCGTACATGAGCATCAATCAGCATGTATGCAATTTTGTGCTCAACAGAAGACTGTACCCAAACAAAAGTCTAATAGATTATTTATTGGAAATGACAATGTGAAGGCATAAGAAACCTTTCATAATTCGTCCTTCTACCTTTAAATTGACACTTGGAAAAATCTAGTCAAAACTCATTACCTAAGTCCTTGAATTTGAATCATGTTATCATGTTATATGGCAGTTACATTTGAGTGTGAGTGTGGGCGTTTAACTACCTCATACTGATAAAATTGTAAGTTCTTAATTCCAAAGGATCTAAAAAGGACATTTTATGTATCAGAGATTAGGATCAGCGCCAGTAAACTCAATCAAAACAAGATTAGATAACGATATCCAACAAGTGGCTCTAAATCACACTAAAGTTGGAATAGTGTTTGTCTTGCTCAGATTAGGTAAGGTTAGTTGAAGCAGAAAGTGATGAAGAATTGACACATAGATAACGATAAACATATCAAACAAGTGTCAATAAAGCATATTAAAGTTGGAATAGTGTTTGCCTTGCTCAGATTTTGTTATGTTAGTTTGAGCAGGAAGTGATGAAGAATTCGCGAAGTGCTCAGTGACTCATTTCTGGTCATGCACATACGCCAGCAGGTTAATTTTCTGAACGCACTCCGTACTTCTAAGAGAACACCAACAATTTATATGCATACATATTTCGCCAGTATTTTTATCTTTTACCTAGAAGTTCACATAAACACAAATGTGTAATACCACACTGTAATCCGTAACATTGAAGCATACTCTTAGGCATCTGTGACAAACAACCGAAAAGCACAGCATACCTTAGGGCTTCAAGAACGAATTTCCTCTTTGTGTGATACGAACAAATAAAAATGTTGCGAAACAAATAAAAAACATCAACAACAACAAAGATATTACAATATTGACACTGTGCGCACTTTACTGTCTATTTAAAAATAAATTTTAATAGTATAGACTAGAATATAAAGCTTAACCTGGAAGAACTACATTTGTTGGAGGAAAACTAATAGCAGAGTTGTGTAGTGGTTTAATTTATATTTCTGCTATTGGTTCAATAGTCATTGTCAATACTTCAACAGCCATTGAGAACTATCTAAAACACTGGAGTAAAATATATTCATAGAAGATAGGCCAAGTTTGAGCTGAATAACACATTAAGCATTTAATAGGCCTATGTTTATATTTGATAGTTAGGAATCATTTTATCCTTTCGCACCCTTTGTGATTAATCTCTCCCTCAATCTGTTGGCCGACGTTTGCTTTCTTTTAAATTTAAATTTTCGAATGTGTTTTTGTTTGGGCCACAATTAAGTGCGTATATCAGTGGCAGCATTTTGTTGTTAAAATTTCTGGGATTTCCAAGAGAATAAATTTGCAATATAAGTAAGACATTTGACGTCTTTGAACACTTTTAGGTAGGTCTAAAAGTCCGAAGGTTTCTGTTGATTTTTAAGTAGAAAATTAGAAATTGGTAAGAATTTAAACATATATATTACGAAATATCAAAACAAAACCTATTGCTTCTTAAAACAGTTTTCTGAACAGTTTTCAAAAACATGTTGTTGATACGTTACACACGTTTGAACATACGTATTTTGTGGAATCCTTAATTCGGTGATTATAATTTTTAATGTGATTCTCATTAAAATACATAAGCAATTTAAAAACATCTCTCTTCTAAAATTGGGCACCTCCACTTTTTTAACAAAATCTCGAACAATATATCTGTTTAGATTTTTCATATGACAACCTAAAAATATGCTAAGCATTTTGTTTGCTTAACTAACATTATCTTATAGTGTGTATTAGACCGGGTCACGAAAAAAAATTGCCAAAGTCGAGGGCAAATATTAAAGATCACCTCGAGACAATTAAAAAAAGAAGTTTCTTTTCGAGCCCGTGAAAAACAGACAAAATCATTTTTTTATTGTAATTTTTTTTGTTTGTGGCTCGATCGTAATGTGCTATACATCGTTGTAGAGGCCACGACGATTGCTGCGTTTATCGTATAGATGTCGCTGACGAACGACATCATTTTGTAATGAAGGCCTCATTTAATGCAGTTTCTACCCCTAACATTAAAAAATATTTTTCTCCAGGATTAAAGCCCGTTGGAAACCAAGAACACTTTGCTTTGGAAGTATAGAGTTTCATTCAAGAACAAAAAAGTTACATATTTCAAGATATATTTACAGCATTAATACATTTCTTTACGTGTTGTTTGTATTATTAGTGCAAATTATTGCATACTTTTTGGCGATATTGAAAAATTTTTCAAGGTTCCTGGTTTCGAGTCCTGATAGAGTATAAATTGGTAATCAAGAAAGTAATAACTGATATATAGAATATATAGAATACTTTCTGGCGAATATATTTAATTTCGAAAATCATCATTAAATTTAAATGTAGATCTCGCTCAAATGACTAAATTTTCAGAACAACAGAACAACAATTTTATAGAATTTTTAATAATTTAAAAAATACATATTATTTGTCACTTACGAGGGCGTGTCAATAAGTCCGTGACTTTTTGAATAATTTAAAAAATACATATTATTTGTCACTTACGAGGGCGTGTCAATAAGTGCGTGACTTTTTGAATGAAACACAGTTTTTTTTTGCAAAAAAAAAATTTATTTTTCAACATAATCTTCTTTTAGCTCAATAGACTTATTCCAACGTTTCTCCAATTTTTGTATCCCTTCCTAAAAATTGGATTTTTCGAGGTCCATTAAATAGGCATTTGTTTGATCAATAATTTCACCGTTGGAGCTAACTCTCTTTCCACAGAACCATTTCTTTAGGTTTGGAAATAGGAAATACACACTGGGGGTTAAATCCGGAGAATATGGCGGTACCAATTCAAAGCCCAATTAAAGAACTCCAAACAAAACTTTGAAGTTGTCACACAATGTCAAAAAAAGTCAAATGACAGCAAACGCGGCACCCACTTTGCAGACAGCTTTCTTAAACCCAACTGATCGTTTAAAATCGAAACCACACTGCCATATGAAAAGCCTATGGCAGTATCAATCTCACGCATTTTTACTCTTCGATCGGTCACCACCATATCGAGGATTTTGTCGACATTTTCGGGTGTATTGACCTCAATTGGTCGTCCACAACGTTCAGCGTCATTTGTAGTTGTGCGACCACAACGAAAGTCAGCAAACCACTTTTATACCATTGAAATTGATGGTGCAGACTCCCCATAGTATTTATCAAGCTTTTCCTTGGTTTGATTGGCGCAAAAAATAATGTTAAATGAGAATTCGAAATTCACTTCTACCCATTTTTAAAAAATTGCATGAGGTTGTATGTTATGAACAGCTGTTAAACGCAAAATAAATGACGGAACTTGCTCAAACTTTGACAGTAGTCTATTAACAGGTGGTACTTGATGGGAGTAGTGTTGTATTTCATATAACTATTTACGAGGGAATTTCGAAAAGTGACAGACTTATTACAATTAAAAAAAAAAATTTTCAAAAAAAAATTTGTCTTAAGCCTGCTGGAATTCGAACTTAGGACCAGCACTATCGTCTGTTTTGTGGTCGTACATACAACCATCGTGTCAATTGGTATATGCAACACTTTTGCTTAAATTATACTGCACCGGAATTCTCTAACTTTTTAACGATAAAAATCGGTAGTTAATTTGAAAAAATTATGAAATTTTGTATTGAAATTATTTGAATTTTGTCAATTTAACTACCGATTTTTATGGCTAAAAAGTTAAAGACTTCCTGTGCTGTTCGTTTGGAGACAAACTGTAGAAACTATAGCCGATGGTAGAGAATGAAGTAGAATAGGCTGATTTTCAACATACAATGTTCCACAATTAGATACTTGCAATAAAACATTTTGCTGCAGATGACAGGAGTAAGGCAAAAGAAACGTGCGTTCAATTATTTTAATAAATACAAATATCCAAGGTGTCTACGTACATATAGGGTTTTTTTAAAACAATGAATTTTAACAGTTTTTTTTGCGGACTAGATCATTAACATTCTAAGCGAATTTTCCGTAATTTAAAATTAATTTTCTTGAAAATCACAATTCACATATTGTCTTCAATTATCTTACACATCTGTGCGGTGATGCTTTTGCTACTTTTAATCATTTGTACTGAAAAGGTCAATTCTGTTGAGCGGTTTGTTGTAGCCTTCCTAAAGGTATGCCACATCTTCTATTTAATTGTCTAACATTTCCACACTATTAGGTTTTATATAGTTTCAAACATTTTAAGTGAATTTCCCTTTGGCATTCTATGGAGAAACCATTAGCAGAATTTTAAAAATACTTTACTTGGAAATCACAGTTCTCTTTTACTACTGCAAGCATTGTTCACTAAGCAGCCTAAAAGCATGCTTAAAGTTTACTTGCTTTAACTTATTTTTTTTTACTGTGATGATTTCGCATCTTTAAATCTTTAAATGATGATGGCGAAGAGAACAAATAATGGCCAGTTTATTGACATAATAGAAATAGTTTCTATTGCATAGTTTTTAGGATGATACTTTTGAATATATTATTTGAAATCCTTTAGAAACCCTAGAAGTATTGAAAAAATAAGTATCATCGACAACATATTAAGCTTTCAATAATCTAAGTGTAGGTTGGTCAAATAAATAAAGGCCATATACTATATGAGCATATATGGATTGCGTCTAGAAATCCTACTTGAAGCAGCCTAAAGGTATGCCACATGTTCTCGTCAATTGTGTTGCTAATGTCTTACACTTATGTACTGAGAGGTTTAACACGTTACGAATGGTGATGAGGAAGTAAAAAGTATACAAAGATTAGTTGTACGAAATGTTGTTTTTGCTTAGAGGGAATTAAAATCAAATACGTGGGCACAACTAAAGCCTATTTTGGAAATGTATTTAAACACTTAAGCCTGGACAAGGAAAATCAATTTTTGTCATCTAAACATTTAGAGTTTGAAACTAAGAGTTTGACATTTTTACCAAGACAGGCCAATTGGAAAAATAATATTTTATACTTGTCACAACAAAGTCTGTCCTTCTTACCCACAACTAGTCCCATAGATAATTTTCTATTTCGTTTGTCTGTTAATGAAGGCACTTTGTCAGCATTTGTTGCCAGCAGTGCTAGCACTCAGGAAGGAGCGTAACTTTAAAGTTCTAAAGCAAACAGAATCAATTTATTGTCTGTCTCAACATGGTGTACAAGTGTGACACACTCATTTGTTTTCCCGCTGGCAAGCCGCAACAGTTAGGTAGAACTTGTTACTTAAGTATCGCAAATTCATGTTACAGATGACAATAATTTTTCAAGAATACTTGCCATTTCTCTAAATTTCAAATACTTTATTTTAAATTATTTGAAACACTTAAGAATATTCTCAATTTACTTAAAAATATTCTCTACCATTATCGTGATCAACAACTGTTGTAACAGCGATTAAAATTGGGCAAGAATTTTGCCTTAGGGTATGCAACATGTTTGTTTGTTTGTAAAGTATGCAATGTAAATGTGGATATCAAATTTCTTTTAAGTTCCATAAAATACCAACAGTAATAATTAGAAAACAGCAGACTTTTTTAAGTTTTTAAGTATATTTATATTTATTTCTTTAAAAAGTTTATGTTACTTATGATTTAGGGCTGTGCAAGAGGTTTTGTTCTGATTTCTCATGTACATTTTCTAACCCACATAAGGTTATGGAACCCAGCAAACGGTAGCAGAACGACAAAATCATATAAGACAACCCGGAGTTGAAACAAGACTAATGGTGTCAAATGTTGAAGTAAACCAACTCATGCGTATTCTATCTTGACCCTCCACTCTGCGGGTACATCTGTATAAAATTGAGCGAGCCGAGGCAAACGAATATATGGCGTGCTAGGAGGACATCGAAGAGAAAAATATGGCCCTATAGTGCACAACGTCGAGTATCGGACACGAATGAGCTATATCCCGACATTGACATAGTTAAGCGGATCATAATAACGCGATTGCGCTGGCTTCGGTACGAAGGGGTTTCAAAACCGAACTCGAAGGAAGAGGAAAAATAGGAAGACCAAGACTCCGATGGAGGGATCAGGTTGACGAATCCCTGCGTAAACTTGGTATTGTCAACTGGAGAGATAAGACAAAAGATCGAACTGGTTGGCGAAATGTGTTATCTTCGTTTTGTAAGGTCCCTGTCCCCCCGGGGTTGTTCCAGACCGGATAAGTAACTAAGTAGGAGGTCATCGAACGATGCGCTACTTTTTTTACAATAGTCATGAATTCACAGAATTAAGACTATAACATGTGTATGGTATAAAAATGCCTTGCGTGGAGATGATGTCGGATTTTCTTGATTCGTTTTATCTCTTATTAGCTCTTCTGGACTTAAGAAATTTCCCAAGCCGGTGGTGCACTGGCTAGTGTGCGCGCCTCTTGTACATGAGATCCTGGGCTCGAAGCCTACTCTGACCACCTTAAAAAAAAAACTTTCTTTTGGCGACGGTCACCTCGCAGAGTGATGGCGACACTATCGAGTATATAGCCATGAAAAAGCTTCTCAAAATACCTGTTCGGAATCGGTGTAAAACTGTAGGTCCCAATCAGTGAGTGAAAACTGGAAAGCGCACAGCTCAGTGATTGTGAGAAGCTCTCCCCTGTCCCTTCATGGGATGTAATGGGAAACCATTTATTTTTTTTAATGGGAAATTAAGAAGATTGCAGCCGATTATTTTAGGTCTAAGGAAATGTCATTTGTTTTTTTGCGACATTTACATTATCAGCCTGAAAGTATGCCGCAATTTTCGTTGTGATATTTGGTTGTGCAATTATTTTTGTCTTAGATTATGTTGAAAGAATTGTAAAAAATTAATAACTTTATTTATAAGTGTATTAATTTTCTTTCGGGACGACCTACATAATTTGCCCTTGACACCTTTCCTGCCCTTGACACCTTTCAACTTTTGAAATGGACACCATGGACACCTCCAGGTATACGTTTTCAAGTTTCTAACTTTATTTTCATGTTCAAAATTTGTTTATCCTAAAAGTATACGCTTCTTTCCTCATTTATATTATTGTAGGGAATATGCTACATCTTTTACTTGTGCAAAATTAAATTTTAAATATTTCTTGCAGACCTTTCGGAAATTACCGAAATAAGTTCACAGTATTTACATGCTCTCCGTTCTACCCTTAAATTAAAATGTCAAACACGTTTGTAGCAGTTTCTTCTCAACCGCCCCCTAAAGTATGCTTTCAAAGGAAACGTTGTGCATTTTTTAAATTGCTGATGGGTATATACAATTTCTCAAAATGTCAAAGACAAAAATATGCAATGGACAATTAAGGAAATAAATCTCTTGATAATCGAATATTTATATTCGTTTTTGTTAAGCCTAAATGTATGCACTACAAATTGAGTTGTTATAGGAGAGAGTACTTTAAAACAGTCAAAAATTGTACAGTCATTATAATTTCAAGATTGAAAAATAAATACTTACAATTAAGCTGTAAGAACAAAGATGACAATTTCCAGTAGATAAAGGTATTAGAAGATGTGCAGACGAATTGTATCGGCAAAACGTATGAACCAAACAAATTTTTTAATAATCTGGATTATGAATTAACCAAGCCAATACCAATGCACCATATCATTGTCGTTCTCTGGATGTGTGTAGAACACCCTAGATTAGTGCAGAGATATGAATTCACAATAATGGTGAATTCATAATGCCGTTCTGGCAAACTGGAATGTTTTTGCAATGCATACTTTTAGGCACAACAATAATCGTGCTAGTATTTACACTAGGCCAAATAAGTAAGTATGCATATTTCATTTCTGTGACATAAGTAAAGCTTCTAATCGTAACAATAATATTATTCCCTAAATCAGAGGGAATTTACCAATTAGTATAGGAAGGATTTCTGAGACCTTACGATGGCTCTGGGGATAACTCGAACTACCTCATCTGACGACGAAACCCCGTTATAGAGTATAACAGAAACGAAATATGCCTTAGAAAACTGGCATAATATTAATAGTATTCTGTATGTTGATTTTCGAGTAAAGGAAACCAAACCACATCCAAAAGTACAGTGGCAAATCTTGATGAATTTCCATTTTCTTGTACATTCATGTTGTTGCATCGCGTTATGTGGTTTAAAAATTTCTTGTGATAAATACTAGATGATTTTTCAACTGTTCTCCCATCTACTAGGGTACTGCAATTTCCAAGGTTAGGAGTGTAAGTTTGTTTGATGGTTTTAGTGAAATTCCCAAATAATATAAATCAACCAGTATATTTATCTTATCAGCCAGAAGTTATTCATTATTCTTCATTTACTACATTCACCTAAATGTATGCCATCTTTTTACACATATTTGTGTACACTGTACACGACTGACGATGCCAGCGTAATGGAGGACATTTATGCTCGTATTCTTTATTTAATGTACTTAAATACATCTGCTCCATTCGCGAAACCATTTATCTTGCATCCACCGCTAATGTGTGTAAAATTTCTCATAAACAAAGCTGGATCCACAACAGGAATAATATACATGTTCCAAGCACAATATAAGCTCACAGATTTATAAATCACAAAACATATCATGCGTTTTCCTCCTGATTCTATTTAAAAAAGTAGGATCACCTGGTTTCTTTATTTTTCAACAGAATAATGCCTGTAGATTTATTCAGACTTTGAGCCTAAAAGTATGCAACACAATTCATTTCAAATAAGGGGGCAAATAACGTATAATGCAGAGAAATTAATTGCCCAACAGGAGCGAAGGCTTTTCACGTCAGAGTGAAATTATCGAGCTGTGTTCTGTAATATGTTTAAAAGAAAATATTTTTTCCACATTTTATTTCCGATAAAACTAAGGTAAGTTGTATTTGAACCAGGTTATTATTAATATCAGGCTATATATTTTATTTGACTGAAGAACTAATGAGAGTGCGTATCAGTCTCATTGTTAACTATTGCTAACACTGATGAAAGCAGCAGCGTAAATGTGATTTCCATTTAAAGGAAACAAATGTTGCACTGGTACACCAATTTCTTTTAATGCAGTTTGAAGACGTTCTTACTACAAAAGCAAATGATTCTAAAATGTAGAATCTGCATCTACAATACCATATTGGGCATCATAATTTCTACCACATTCTTGATGCATAAATTTCAGTTTATCAGTAGTTAGTTAAGCCGACAGAAATGTTATGAATATCAATATTCGAAGATCTGATTGAAAAGGGAGCAACCTTTTTATAAAATCCCTGGAAATTGATGATGCGGTGATCGATTACTGATAGTAGTTTTTAGTAACTATCGATAGTAAAGTGCAGCAGTACAGCGGAACCTAAAAGAATTGCCTGTAACCGAAATGTAGTTTTGTCACAATACATCAGACTCCAAAGATGAGTTAAAAATATGTCTGCCGAATCAGAAATACTGTTGCCATGGCAGCCGTTCGCGCTCAGTGAAGTTACGGCTTTATATTTGAAATTACCACGCACGATAACCTTTATACTTACATAAAAATATACTGAAATACAGGAGCCCAAAGCACGTATTTACTCAATTGCTTCACAAAAGCCGAAAAATTTGCTGCATTTGTTTTTTCAAGCAATTTCCCGAAAGTATGCAACATTTTTTGGATCATGCAAAATTGTAGGTCTGCAGAACACTGTTTCTGAAATTTTAAGAAATTGATTGTGTTGATAATAATGTCTGTATCAAGGGTGGTGGTAAAAAGACAGTAGAAAGATCAATGTGCACAATGAAAATACAAAATACTAGTTTCAACAAATTTCACAACTGCACGCTGAAAACCAAGTATATGTTTGGAACGCACTTCAAACATTCATGTGTTTGCAAGTCCCAGACACACTTGTATTTAAATGCAAACAGTAACATGTTTACTGGCAAACATGTACGTTGACACATATGCGTTCTTCATCCCAAATATCCGTATACTTATATGGAAGCATTCGCGTTTTCCCCCAAACCTTCATATACTTACGTGCAAATGGGTGCGTATTTCCTTCCAAACATAATGAGGCGATAAATGCCATTTCGGTTTTTACATTTGTGATGTCGTCAGTGGTGCAGTGGGTAGTGTGCGCGACTGTTGTACATGTTATCCTGCGCTCGATCCCTGCTCTGACCACCTTAAAAAAAATTTGTTTCGGTGGCGGCCACCTCGCATAGTGACGGCGACACTATCGAGTATTTAGCCATGAAAAAGCTTCTCAAAATACTGTTCAGAATCGGAGTAAAACTGTAGGTCCCAATCAGTGAGTGAAAACTGGAAAGCGCACAGCTCAGTGATTGTGAGAAGCTCTACCCTGTCCCTTCATGGGGTGTAATGGGAAACTATTTGTTTTTTTATGTAAACAAACGCAGAATACAAATCGACAAGCCAAGAACACAATCGATGGAGCCATGAATAATTGTTTCCATTTTTTTTTCGCAACAATTCGTCGGTTGTGTTGGCGCAGTGTGAATTTCGTCGCAGATTTCCTGACCGTCCTACACCAACTGGACAAACACTCCGGTGATTGACCACTCGGCTTGAATAGTCCGGGATAACAAGAGATCTTCCTCAGGCTGGCCGGCCCTGGAGCAGCCCTTCTGCTGAGAATATCGCTGCTGTTGCCCAAGATGTCGAAGAGAAGACCGGAACATCGACCAGACGACGTGCCACACAATTTGGCATTAGCCGGCGATCCCTACGCAGAATTTTGGTGAAAGATTTGAAGATGCTTCCTTACAAAGTGCAGACAGTGTATATGCTGTTAGCTGTTGACAGCCCAAAACATGTAACCTACGCTCGAGCCATCCTGAATCTCAACGAAGAGGTGGAAGAGATTTTTTTTTTCATGAGCGATGAGGCTCATTTCCATCTTAGCGGTTACGTGAATAAACTAAGTAATCACTTCTGGGGCACTGAAAATCCATGTATCACCCACGAAGAACTATTACACCCACTCAAAGTTATTGCCTGGTGTGCTGTTTACGCGGAGGAGTCATCTTGCCATTTTTGGAACGAAGTTCCTTATCGTACGTTGCGGGATGGGGGCAAAATGAAAAAAAAATAAAGCAACTTTTGTTTTAACACGATTATGCTACAACCCACTATTATCAACTGTATTGTTTACTTTTGCTTTGGTTTGTGTCTAGACTAACTAGATGCCCCGCATATGTTTGGGAAATGTCTTGTGTAATGGGAAGTTTTCTAGGTGGAGCCTGTAACCAATATTTAGTATATATTGTAGTTTTGAACCAAACAAAAGTAAATTTAGAAAAGCCAAAGTGAAAGAAGTTTAAAAAAGAAAAGCTTTCTTAACTAAGTGCGTAAACTAAGTTCTCAAAAAACTTTAATGTTTTCAAAAAATTTCCAATTCATATTCTTAAACAAAGTAACTTTCTAAAAAAGTTTAAATTTTTTCAAAAAATTCCTATTCATATTCTTAAAGAAAGTACATTTTCTTAAAAAATACCTTATATTAAAGAAGTATATTTGCTTAAAAAAGTACGTTTTATTACAAAAGGTACCTATTTTTAAAAAAAGTATTTTTTTAAAATAAGTACCTTTTCTTAAAAAAGTACAGTTTCTTACAACAAGTCGCCTTTTCTTAAAAAACTACCTTTTCTTTAAAGGGTACCTATTTTGTGAAACAAAACAGCTTTTCTTGAGATAAGTACCTATTCTTAAAAATGTACCTATTGGGTAATTCCGAAATATGTCGACAGAGTCCAGGATCCAACCCCTATTGAATTGTATGAAATTTGGACAGAAGCTTCTTCTCGTCCCTACGAATTCTATGACACCAGAATTGAGCCAAAATTCAAGGTAGTTTTTTGTTTTATTGTTCGTTGAAGTAGGTATTGTATGGCACTTTCTGAAAAAGGACCTGATTTAAAAATGGAATAACTTTGGAATGCGTTAATGGATTTCAAAATGTAGGATATCATTTTAAAGCCTGTTAAAACCGCTTTAATAGTAGCCCTTACAAAATCCTGTTTTTCGTACGTTTGTGCACTTATAAGCCTGTAAGTTAGTTGATTATCAACCGATTTTCTTACCGGCTTTAAAAAGAAGAAACTTAGGCCTTTCAAACGATATATAACTTGTTTAAGAAAATATGAGAAGTCTTTCTGTATTTGCCTAGCAAACAGATATTTTTAAATTTTGTTCATCATTTTTCAACTTCGGCGACAGTTTCACACATTATTTTATAAAGAAACCATAATATTCTTGAATTTATTCACTTTATACTTCAAAAGTGTAAACTAAAACAGGAAAACTCGAGCAGTCTTTACCCAACCTTGTGTATCTACTGATCCCATGGAGATCCCACTTGGAAATTTGGCTATGATGTAGAGAAAAAGATGGATTTTCTTTTTAGTGGTGGGAAATCAAAAATTAAAGATACGTGTTGCCAGGATATTTAAGGATAAAGGATACTTTGGAGTTTTCAATATCATTGAACCACAATGACATGACTGATGTATGGGCTATTGTTAAAGTGATTTTTGCAAGATTTAAAATGATATCCAACATTTTAAAATCCTTTAACGCATTCCAAAGTTATACCATTTTTTTTCAGAAATTGCCATACAATACCTACTTCACCGAACCATAAAACAAAATACTACTTTGAAATTGACTAAATTCTCGTGTCATAGAATTCGTATGGACGACGAGAAACTACTGTCCAAATTATACCTATCAAAAGTGGTCGGTTTCAAAAATACAGAGTTTTTTGCAATTACCCTATTCTTAACCCTCCGACTGTTGAGTCATCCGTTTCCCTTATATGAGGTACAAGGTCCACAGGGACCTATTTCTATTTTGATTTATTATTATATACAAATTATACATGTATAATGAATGTTAAAAAAAAAATTTTTTTTATATATAATATTATTAATTTTTTATGAGTTTTATATGAAAAAAGCCTAAAAAACTATTGTTGTGTAGATTGTCCCTCGTCCAACATATTTTCTGCGCAGGTGAAGCATCGATGCTTAAGTGTTGAATGCTCTGCTCAAACTGAATTGTTACAGGAATGGCAATAGGCCCTTGTTTTCCGCTGCCGTCAGTACTCAGAACGGCATAGGCGGCATGATTCTTCATACAGTGGGATTTCTTCATACAAGCCGCGGCAAAAATTAGAAGGAATCGAGCTAGGTCTTTGAAATTTCGCACGCATCTCTCATATTGCTAAGTTAGAAAAAAAAACAAGTCTTTGTTCAAATCCGCCCACAACCACGCTTACCTCCCATATAACGTAAAATAAAAAATCGTTGTATTTTCCTCATTTTCATATCTATGTCAATAAAAATTACTGCCAGTGCTTGCATTTGAGACCTCAATTATATTAAAAATTTAAGTGCCACGCCCAACGCCCATATGCAAATTTTCATTTTTAAAAATTTTCGAAAACACAGATATAATTCTTTGTAGTTTGTGATAGATGTAAATCAGCACTTACATCTATATAAATAACTAAAGCCTAATATGTTAGCTGAATATTTGCAAAAAAATTAGGGGGCCATAGTTTACCGTTTTTTTTTAATTAATAAAAGTCAAATTTGTACTATAAAATTAACGAAATTTAATAATTTTCCAGCATTTCCCAGTGCATACTTTTAGGGATATGATATATAAAACACAACCGCTGTAAAAAAAACTTTAACTAACGTTTCTATTATCGACTGCATTAAAACACATATGCCTACAAGTATACACCATTTTATATGGTGTTTTCATCCATTTTTGTAATGAAATTTCGAGGCACATTTTTTATAAAATTTATAACTTTGTTCAACAGTATAAAATATTATGGGAATTTTATTTATTTTATTTTTTACCAACCAGACCATAACGATCGTTAACGACCACCTTTTTTTAGTCCAAGAAAAACTAAAAACACTCAGTATTTTGAGTGTCATCATAAAAGCATGAATATATTTTAATCTGTTATTGTTATTCAATTATTTTTTCTTAAAACTTAATGTAGAAATACCATGTTTTTCAAATATACATATTTCAAATCGATACGACAAAAAGAAGTTATGTTTCCAGCCCATTGAAATGTATGAAAATCTGAGGCAGGTTACTGCAGAGTTTCAGTTTTTTGACTTTGCCGCGTTTTTTTGTACAAAAACAACATTTGTTGAAAAAAACTAATGATTTATTTCTCTTAATTAAACAATTCTCTACAAAACTGCATCATTACATTTTTGATATTTGACACTCGAAAAATGGTATTTTTGTCGGGCAAAATCCCTCTGTGTGACGGCCTGCTCGTTCTTGGCGCAAACGACGGTGCAGCTCCTTCTGCCGGTCTTGATTATATCTAAAAAGGACAAAATTATGTAGTTATTCTGCTTTTGAACATTAGAATTGTTTTTTCTTACCTTTACATCAAATGCTTCCATTGCGTTCCGTATCCTTGGATATGCGGCTATGCGTTTGTTCAGTGCACGTACCTCTATGTTTGGTAGTGCCAATTGTTTTGTCAGCATCAGTAGGAATGACCGTCGTCTGTCACTTCTTTTTATTGGCTTCATCTCGTTGTATGAAATAAATGCAGCAATGTCCAACATATTATAAAACATTGCCAATGGCCAGCCGTTTTTTTGAGCGCTTGCATGTATATGTGCCAAGCATCTGGTCCATTGTATCAACGCCCGATTTGTTGGCGTTGTAATCCAAAATAGCAAACGGCTTCTTCTTTTCAGTTTGCATGCCCACACCGCAAGTATTTGTTCTTCTTGGGCACATATGAACATAGTGCTATATCGCCTTCGTTAAAGCCGAACAATGTGCTGTTGACAGGACAAATATGATTTTTTTGGAATTCCTGAGGCACACATGTCGTATTTGAGCGCACTGTTCAAACATATGCGGTTTTCTTCCTGATCAAAGTACGCGCCAAATCCAAAGTTGTGAAAAAATTGTCGGCATAAATTGTGCGGCTTGGTATCAAATATTTCTCCTTAAGTTGAAGTACAACATACTGCCCTTGATTCACCTCTCGTGCCTGATCAAGTAATTTCACAGAGTAAATCATTCCTTTGACAGGATAAAATGATTTTGAGTCGTACAACCACCATAGGTTTATACCGTATTTGGCAGGCTTCGATGGAATGTATTGTGTGAAGCGGGTGCCGCCTCTGTCAGGCTTCGATGGAATGTATTGTGTGAAGCGGGTGCGGCCTCTGTATGGGAATAACTGCTCATCAACGGTCACTGCATCATGCGGAGTGTAAGCTGCTGCCAACTTAGCCGCTGCTGCCAAATATCATCAATAGCCGCAGTTTTCCTGTTGATTAGTCACTGCTGTTGCGTATTTCCATTCTCGAATCTAAGGCATTGTTTTGTGCACTTCATACGATCTAATGATAATGCAGCTTTATATATTGGACAGCGCGTTGGGCCCCATAACTCTTCAAGGGGTTCACTATTCGACTTAGTCAGTCCAGCATACAAAATAATAGCCAAAAAAGCATCAAACTCTTTCAAAGTGATTGGTTTCCATTCCTTTGTGTTAGTTGGATTTGCCAAATTCAATGCAGCCTTCACTTCCCTGCATTTCCGATTTGATTCGCGTATTATGATGTACGCCATGTCTTCGGTGATGAGCGAGCGGAATATGGTAAAAGGATTATATGTGGTTTCTACTGGTCCCGGATTCCTCCTTGTGTACTCGTCTACCTTTTGAGCACTAGTACTGGAAGTCGGTTGGTGCATTTTTAGTCCATTTGGTGCCATCTTTGGAAGTGAAGTAATTGTCACTTGTTTGCTGAGCATCAGTTTCTTCCTCTTCATCATCGTCGCCATCACTAATATCTTCACTGATGTCTATATGTGGTTCAGTTTCCGCATCCGAACCATCAACATGAAAATTTGCTTGATATGTGAAATCGTCATCATTCGCACCTTCAAGGCCAAATGCAGGAATAGCACCTTCATCGTCATCACTCATCCCCGCACTCATGAAGTCTGCAAATCAATCATCCACTGCACGTCCTTCATCCTCACTCATTTGCTGGTAGCGTGTACTACGACGTACCACAATCTCAGCAATGTCTAAATTTTCCTCTGCCATTGTATTGTACTTTTATTTCTCTTTATAAAATTCAAAATAAAATTTCGCACTCGATGTTCACTGTTCACTGTCTCAACTTGCTATGATTTGGTTTACGAAACTAGAGCCGCTTTTATACCCTTTTCTACGTCTACCTGGCTTCTAGCTTGTACATCTGCGTCTATGCAAGAGTTAGAGTAGGTAAGAGTATGCGCAAAAAGTAAGGGTAAATTCAAACAACTCGTTTGAAATGTGTTCAAACATAAAGTACAGGAAGCAGGTAACAAAAATTCAAAAAGGGACGGAAAGTTTATTATGTTTCAAGGAAAGGCACAACAAAATAATCCAAAAAGTAACTAAAATTCAAGGAACACATTTGTGATGTGTTCAAACAGTAAAACAAGCCAAAAGACAGTGCATTTATTAACGATTTCTTGAAATTTCAGTACAAGGTCCCAGCGGACTTTTTCACACGTTCCCGTACTAAACACATTTAAATCTCAATAGAAACTAAACTATTGGTTGGATCGCTTTGAAATTAAAACGATTCTACATAAAATTTCCTTGGAATACATGTGGGGGTCGGGTATACTTCCCATGGACCATCAAGGACTAATTTCAGTTTGAAAATGAAAAAGGTCACCAGGGACCTTCTCAACCGCCGTAGGGTTAAAAAAGGACCAAGTATAAAAAATACAATTTCTTATAAAAACCCATTTCTTCAAAAAAAAACCTGCTTTTAAAAAAATACATTTTCTTACAAATATTCTTTTCTTAAAAATCAAATTATAACTTTACTTGAGATAAGTAGCCTAAAAAAGAGTACCACTTCTTTAAAAAGTACCTGTTCTTAAAAAAGTACTTCTATGTAAAAAAAATGCACACTCTTATGGCTTTTTCTTACAGAAAGTACTTCTTCTTAAAAATAGTACCTTTTCTTAAAGAAACATTAGGTTTTAATAAAAGAAGTACCTCTGTTGAAAAAAGGACCTTTTTGAGGGAAAATATGTATTATTCTAAAAATTTACTTTTCTTTAAAAAAAAATACAATCCATAAAAAAAACTATTTTTCTTAAAAAAAGTTCATCATTTTGGAAAAAAGTATCATTTCTTAAAGATCCATTTAAATTATCGAATTTTTCAACGGGCGCTTTAGGGCGCATAATATATAGCGAAAGGAACTTCGCTCCCACCGGGTGTCCCTTGGCACCTCAGATGATTTTTTTGAGAACTTCGTGGGCCAAACGACGACTGTTGACGGCGCCGTCTACAGAGCCATGATTACCGAATTTTTGCTTCCTCAATTGGACGAATTGGGACTGTAAAACATGTGGTTCCAACAGGACGGTGCAACGGCGCACAATGGTCGAGTCACAATCGATATTCTGAAGGAAGCATTTCCGGGTCGCTGAATAGCTCGTTTTGGTGATTTGCACTGGCCGGTCAGAGTACCCCATTTTTTCCTTTCCAGACTTCTTTTTATGGGGTTTTTAGATGTCGAGGGTTTACATCAACAAGCCCTGGACTCTTGAAGCCCTTAAGGAGAATATTCGCCAAGATTGCGAGAACCTGTTCTGGCAAGAGTGATAGAAAATTACATGAAACGAGCCCGTATGACCATCAACTCTGGCGGCGGCCACTTGGCCGATATCATTTTCTCAGCTTGATGGAAAAAATTGAAATAGATTAGAGAAACAAATTTCACAAGCAGAACCAAAGTTTTTCATCAAAGTTTTTCATTTCATTAGGTGATTAATTTTGCCCCACCTTGTTTTATATTAGCGCAAGGAGGAGATAATTAAATTCTCCGTCACCGACAGCCTAAATAATGATTAAGGATAATAAACAAGTGTTAAGTGTTAATGTTAAATTTTCGAATTGATTTAATTTTTAATTAATAATTGTGTTTATCTTCCTGACGATGCTACCCAAAGGCAGCGAAATATTGACGAATAAAATTATTTAAAAAAAAACCACAACCAAACGCTCGAACATTTAAATTTTGAATATCAAGAATAATACAGATATCCTTTTTTTTTGCAGATAAGACTTTCACAGTTCAGCTTCTCTTTCCGCTTATGATATTTATGATAACAAAAATTATATTTAAATTGAGTTTCCATAGTTGCGTGAAGGTCCTTTCTTAGCCCTTGTATGTGATATTTTGATACATACACAAATATTCCTACTCAAGTACCCAGAGAAAATTGTTTATTGTCAGTGTAGTAAGATTAAAAAAACATTCAATTGGTTTTATCTTCAAATACAAATTGCATATGAATTGGTAATAATTGGTTGGATGGATTTTGTGCCCGGCTTTTTTCATCTCTTTAACAAGCAGCTTTTGTGCGGCCTCAGAATTTTTATAGCAACCACTGCAGGAAACATAATCAAATGTGCTCGTGTTTTGCCGTTTCTGTTTTATACAGCAGCATAAAGAAGGACAAAGTCAGTGGTTGACACTGGAAATCATTTCAAGTTAGCTTTACCCAAAAAAAACTTTCTAAAAGGAATTCGCGCAGTGATTGTGACAAATTGAATTACGCACTTTCAGTGACGCTGTGACAACCCACTGTTTACACGTCCATGTGGGAATAACATGTCCTTTAAAAGAAATTGAAACAAATTGAATTTAGGGTTTTGAAATTATTTGCTCCTTGATTAACAGTGTGCCAAATTATGCATGTACAAACTTTCTTGGCTTCTCAAGAAACTTTGCAAGATAAATTCAAAATGTAAATTCAATAATATCAAAGTTGGGATATGACGACCTGGGTTGGCACGAAAGGATATGCCGGTATACACAGAAAACAAATTATATGTAGTTCCTGCTATGTGAAAGGGATAAACTATTAGGGTGGGGCAAAATCAGCGTCAATAGGATAATAGCTGCCTGTAGAAGTTTACGAACATTTATATCGGGTTTTTCAATAAGAGCGTTACAAAAGTTTTTTTTAAATAAAACAAAACCGGTTGTAGATATCTATGAAATTCTTTATTCCTGTGAAAGTACGTTCGATGCCATTATGTATGGAACTCGATTTCTTTTGCATGGCCACCACGGGCACGCTTGCAGAAGTCCAGACGCTGAACCCAATTTTCGACGGTTTTCAAGCATAAATCGGCCGATACTGCTGCAATTTCACGTTCGATATTTCGTACGAAGTTCATCAATCGTCGCTGGCTTGTTGGCATAGACCATAGACTTAACGTAGCCCCACAGGAAATAATCTAACGGCGTCAAATCGCACGACCGAGGCGGCCAATCCCCAAACCAATGGGCCAAACCAAACTTGGTTTCCAATAAATTGATTATGTGTGCATTCGCTGTGTGGCTTGTGGCGCCGTCCTGTTGGAACCACATGTCCTCCAAGTCAATATTATCCAACTGGGGCCACAAATATTCGGTTATCATTGAACGGTAGCGATTCGCATTCACAGTAATGTGCCGGTCTTGATCATCACGGAAGAAGTACGGCCCAATGACGCCGCCGGCCCATAAACTGCACCAAACCGTAATTTTTTCCGGATGCAATGATAACTCATGGATTACGTGTGGATTACTGTCTGACCAATAACGCATATTTTGCTTATTGACGAAGCCATTCAGCCAGAAATGAAATTCAGAATTCAGAAATTGGACGTAGCGCTCTTAATGTTGAGGCCACTGACTCCAAATTCCGGTAGTAAATTTTAATATTTTCGACTCGTTGTTGGCTCGTATATCTTTCCATGATGAAATGGCAAACCTTATTAAAGAGAAATCTCAAAAGAGCGGGAAAAAATATGGCGTCGTTTGCTGTCCCTATCGATTTACCTTTGTAGCGTCTCTGTTGAAAAACCCTTTACAATGCAGTTGATAAAATATTTTTCGATAATAGCGCTAAAATAAATTGAAAAAAATAAATTGAAAAATTAAAATCAAAGCTGAAAGATCCAACATAAATTTGAAGTTAAGTACAAAATACGTAGATACATCCCTTTTAAATATTATAGAAAATATCACTAATATCAATTTTGACGATATTTTGATAAACAAATATAAATTTTCAAGTTTTCGAATTTACTTCTTATAAAAGTCTGGTTAACGTTGATTCACTTTTATGAAAATAAGAAATAAATATCAATCATACGCACTTTTGGGTTCACATTCATATATATTTTAATTAGTCATACGTAACAACACAATCCTTTAAATTAATATCAATCATACGTACTTCGGGCAGGGGTGTCTCAGTAAGAATGCACTTTTTCATTGGAAAATAGGTCAAGTAGTTTTGGAAATAGTTGTAATTTTTTGATTGGATTATAAAGACGACATATTCCGATTAAGTGTGCACTAAAATATCCGTCAACTGGCCACCACGGGTCTGATGACAGGCCATTACTCTTTGATGACATTTTTCAAAACTTTTTCACAGAGATGGGGCTGTATGCCAGCGACGACGCCTTGAATTTCGGATTTGAGCTCAGGAATTGTTGCTGGTTTATTCGCCTAAACCCGAGATTTCACAAAACTCTAAAGAAATGAATCGTACGGTGTTATATCGCATAACCTTATTGGCCAGCTGACATCAGAATTCATTGAGATAATTTTTTCTGTTACTCATTGCTGCGATAAATCGATTGTTTCATTCGCGGTGTGGCAGGTGGCACCGTCTTGCTGAATGGTCATATCGTCCAGATCCGTGCCGTAAAATTGAGGCCACAAGATCTTCGTTATCGTGATCCTGTAACGAATGCCGTTCACCATCACTGTCATTTCGGCCTCATTTACAAAAAAGAAAGGCCCATTCACGTCGCCGAACCAAAATCCTCACCAGACAGTTTCTCGCTGTGTGTGCATTTATTTCCCATGATTTGCATGAGGATTTCTAAGCACCAAGTTCGTCAAGTTTGTGTATTCTAGAGGTCGTGTATCTTTTCATGAAATTCTCCATGACTTTTTCGCAGAAATGTGGTTGTATATCACCGTTGACGCGTTTTATATCGGATTCGAGCGCAGAAGTGGTTTCTGGTTTATTCGCATAGATCCCAGATTTCACAAAACGCCAAGGAAACAAATCGCACGGCTTTAAATCCCATGATCTTGTTGGACAGTTGACATTATAATTTCTTGAGATAATTTGTTCTGAAAATCGTTGCTGCAATAAATTGATTGTTTCATACGCGGTGTGGCAGGTGGCGCCGTCTTGCTGAAACCATATGTCGTCCAGGTCCATGCCGGTATCATGTTCCTGTAACGAATGCCGTTCACAGTCACTGTAATTGCGGATTCATCTTCAAAGAAGCAAGGCAAAGAAGTAACGCAGCCTGACCAAAATATGCACCAGACTGTTGCTCGTTGTGGGTGCATTTGTTTCTCATGTCTTGCATGAGAATTTTCTGAGCACCAAATTCGACAGTTTTGTGTATTCACGAAGCCATTCAGATAGAACTGTACGTCATCGGCGAAGATGACGTTCTTATGAAAAATTGGCATTGACTTCACTTTGCTCCATTACCCATTGAATGAATTACCATCGTTTTGGTCTGCTGGTTTAAGCTCTTGAGTAAACTTGATTTTGTACCCAAGAAGGTGGATATCTTTTGTCAAAATTCGCTGCGTAGTGCTTCGTGTAATTTGAAGTTGTTGACAATCATGCCGAATTGATGTTTTCGGGTTTTCGGCGACACTTTCGTCTACAGCAGTAATGTTGTCAAGAGACGTTGACGCACAGGAGTTTTACTGTCCAAAATATACCCAGTTTCTTAAAATATGCTGACCATTCTGCGAATGATTGACATTCTACGAATCTCGACCGAAAATTCTCCGAAGTGTGCGAGCGGTCTCAGAATAACTTTCCAAATTTTTGTAATAAGTTTTCAGAATTAGAGCGCGTTGTTCTTTCGTAAAGAGCTTCATTTTTAATAACCGGAACAAACATATGTGACAACTACCAAATCTCAGAGATGCCAGTTGCGCAAACAAAATTACTCCAAATTTAAAAATTGCAATCTTGCTGAGGCAGATATACATACTTTGACAAAGCATACTTGTAGGCTATGTTGTACGATAAAACACTCGTAAATGTGGACTCCAATCAGGTAGCAGATTTCTTTTGTAGGTTTGCAAAATGTTTATGAGAAGACGTAAACCTTTAATGTCATCTGTAAATAAGACCACAAAGTGAATCAGTTTACACTGTGAAGTTTTCCATTTTTATGTCCTTTTTAAATTAAGGGATTTTATATCTTTTTTGTTTGTTAAAAGGTCAAAGACTTAAAATGTGCAGCAAATCATACTAAATGATTGCAAATATAAGTCGTTTCTTTAGCATACTCTTGGGGGGAAATTGTACAGTATACTTCAGGGGTTAATAAAATGGTGGCGTACATTGGGGTAAGAACAATTGTTGAGAATAATACAAAATTATATTGCAGATTAGAGTGCTAGTGTGCCTGTTGGGGTATACAAACTTTTTAAACTGGCATTTCGATATTTGCCACAATTTAGTGCAGAAAATAAATGATGTCCTGTTTTTAATATTAATTTGAGGAACATTTGTTTAGTATGCTTTTGGGGATGTAACGTCAGGGAAAACGATTATATGGGAAATATATCTGAATAAGAAAGCTTTTGAATAGAGGAGGGTTTACTTAGCAGAAGGTAAGTACATTTTATTGCAGATGAGATTGCAAGTTAGCTCCTCTATTTGGGATATAAAAATGCCCCAAACTGATACTTCAAAAATTCTGCTTCGTTGGGTTATTTACTCCCTTCAAGGAAGCAGAATTATGTTTTATTTAGTATCTTTTGTTTTTTTTATTGACTATATTACAACCTAGTGAGGTCAGATGCCTGACACGTACTAATTAAACAAGCAAATAAATAAATTAAAATTTTTTCAACATATTTCTCCAACTTCCAACATCTTTTCTCGCCAGTTGGTAACACCAAGGATACGGAGGGATTCTTCGGCCTGGTCTTTCCAACGGAGTCTTGGCCGCACTCTTTTCCTGCTGCCACCTGATACGTTATTAAAAACCTTCCGTCCTGGCTTATATTCATCAATTCTGATAACATGGCCTAGCCAACGCAATTGGCCTAATTTGATTGGCCTAGTTATGCCCAGGTCGGAATACAAATTATATAGCTCCTGGTTCTAACGACTTCGGTACTCACCGTTTTCTTTAACAGAACCATATAGTTTACGAAAAAATTTTCTCTCGAATACTGCCAGTTGCTTGGGATATGACCCAAGTTTTGGAGCCATATGCCAGGACAGGTAAAATGAGAGTCTGGTATAGCTGGATTTTTGTCTGTCGAGAGAGAGCTCTATCCCTAAACTGCCTTCTGAGCCCAAACTAACATCTATTTGCAAGCGCAATTCTCCTATTTATACGCAGGCTAACGGTCTTGTCCATGTTTACGGCGGATCTGAGGTAGATAAATTCAAAATTAAATCAGTTGTCGAAGTTTATGTGCGGAGCAAGTCGATAGGTTTTTCTAATCGCTGACACCATCATGTTTGTCTTGCCCTCTTCAACAGCAAGACCCACTTTCGGTGATTCTTTTTTGATTTTTGAAAATACTGCAGTAACCGTCAGCAAATTTCGCCCAATGATGTCTATGTCGTTCTAATACGCCGGCAACAACTGGATTTTCGTGCTGATGGTCTTGTTCGTGCTTACTGCAGCTTTTCCCAATATTATGTCAATTAAGATGTTGAAGGGATTGCATGAAAGTGTGTCGCCTTGTCTCAGTTCTCACTTGGTACAGAATGGTTCAGTGAGGTCTTTCCCCTCTTTCATTGCTGATTTGGTGTTGGTCATCGTCGTTCTACAGAGGCGTATCAGTTTTGCCGAAATCCTATGTTCATAAATAGCTTCGTACAATTTTCGCAACTTTGTGATCTAGAAATTTAGAATTTATACATTGATAAGGTCCAATCAGGTTCTCAACAATTGGCTTTAGTCATTCACATAATACGCTCGGCAAGACCTTAGACGCGATGGATAAAAGACTGATACCGCTATATTTGGAACAGACACACGATTCATCGCTTTTGAATACAGGATATAATACAATGAGACTCCAATCGTCAGGCATAGATTCCCCCAACTATATACCCCATATAAGTTGATGCATGTGGGCTATCTGTCCTTTGCCACCTGCCTTAAAAAGTTCAGCGGGTAGGCCATCCGCACCTGCGGCTTTATTATTCTTAAGGCGGGAGATCGCCTTTCCAATCTCGTCTTGGTTGGGGGGGACAATCTACACTATCTTCCACTATCATTACCTCCTGATCTTCAGTGGAAGAAACTGAGTGGAGTAGTGCTGAAAAGTGGTCTCTTCTTATTTTACGCACACACTGTTTATCTGTCACCAGATTTCCGTTCTCGTCCTTGCAGGAGGGCAGCACATTATACAGTCTGTTATTACCCATTGGAAACATTTTCGGGATTCGTTATTCATGCTGCACATTTCGATCTTTCCTCCTCTCTCTCTGCGCTCTCACTGCAATTTTTTCCTTCTAAGTAGTTGGATTTCCTCCCTCTCAGTCTCTTGTACCGATCATTCGCAGCACCCGTTGTAACTGGCTGTTTCGTTGCCATACGTGCAGCAGATTTTTCATCAGTTGCAATGTGGAATTCTTTGTCGTACCATGGCTTATCTTTCTGCGGTATTTCATAGTCAAGTTCAGTCGTTGCAGCGGTTTACAAAGAATGGGAGATGTGCTTCCACTGCGCTTCTGGGTCCTCAGGAGGGAAAGTATTCTGCTCTAGCAGCAGAGTGAGCTTTTGTTGATAGGACTTCGATATCTCCGGTATTTGAAACTTTCCAATATCTACCTTTTTCTGTGTTCGGCTTCGTACGTTTTTCGCCCTACTCAGTCTTGCGGGAACTTATGCAGCCACCAGGTGATGATACGAGTCGATGTTGGCACCTCGAATCACACGTACTTCCATTACACTAGAAGAGTGCCTGCCATCCATTACCTAGTGATCAATCTGGTTTTTCATCCTTTGATCAGGACACACTTTCATTACACTAGAATAGTGCCCGCCATCCATTACCAAGTGATCAATCTGGTTTTTCATCCTCTGATCGGGACACAACCAAGTCGCCTTATGTATATCCCCATATTGGAATCGTGTGCTGGTAACTTACGTTTACTATTTACTATCTGAAGAAAAAGTTGTGTCCCATAACATCCCATGAAGGGATTAGAGAGAGCTTCTCACGTAGTATCTATTCAAGGTAAATTAGTGTACTGATATTCATGATTTCTAAAATCTGTAACAATGGAATGCTAAAATGTTATACGTTACCAGAAGCTTATAATGGCAATGGAACAATAGTTGACATCATTGGCTACAATTTGGGTCAAATTTAGTTGTAGGGCCTACAAATCCCAAAAAATTACACTTTTTGAATATAACCTTTAACCTTTACCTATAACCTTTCCTAGTACCCACGTAGACTTTCTTTGTGGCCTTCTAGGCAACAAAATTTGTGCAAGTGTTGCCTTCAACTGTATCTCAATGCAACATTAATTTTCTTTAGAATAAAATGCATACACTTAGGCTGTCACAAATCCCTAGCAGAAATGAAAATAGTTTCGGGGGAGAGGGAATAATTTCTGATAATGTAATGAATGAGAGGAAGTGTTTGCTTATTAAACTAATAATGGAAGATTTAAGAAAATCCATTAACACTTAGAATATTTTGTTTATGGTCTGCTAATAATAATCCTAAAAGTATGCAATAGAAAAAAACTCTGAAGAAATATACACACAGAAGAGATAAGAAATTCTTAATCTAATGAATGAATATAGCTAAGCTGTATGTCGAAGAAGGTCATTCACTCCGAACTTAAATTCCTTCGCTGCAATTTACAATTTTCGGCTGGAATTTGACGAAAGTCTATATATGTTGGAATTGGGTTTCATATCTAGCGAATGAAATTAACATTTGTTAGTAGCGCATGGAAGTTAATGGCACACATGCCAAAATATTTTATTGGTTTTCATTTGAAATTATTACCCATTTTAGACCTTTTCCTTTGCCATTGAACCTTAATCCTTCTTGAAATATATTAATTTCTCTGCTGACCCAAAATTGACCTTTGGCAATACTTGAGACAGTTTGGTTGATTGATTTCGTTCAGGTTTTTGAAGGGAATCTGTTTATGGGAGGATATTGAAATCCATATCGGTAAACTTTTCTCTGACGGAAATAGATAGGATGTAACACGTCACGGTACACAGACAGAAAGAGTGTGTAAAAGTTTAGGTTTATTTAGGTTTTTTCATCTTAAATAAACCTAAATATTTACATACTGTTCTTGTACTTCTGTGTAATATGACGTCTTACATCCTTTCCTACAATGAGGCCCTTAAATTCTATTGAAAAGCACAAAGTCACACCAAACCGTGATAAGAGATGTAGAGATAAGGACGGACATCTAGACGCAGATATGCAGAGTATGTAGGCAATATAGAGAGATTACTCCTCGGCTTTACTTGTCCTAGGAGACTTCAATACAGGTGAGGGTGTTAAGCAAATATGGGACGATTGTGCAGACTGCCCCCTCCTTCCGAAGCGAATTTGAAACTTCAATTTACCGTCTTAAGAACAACAAAGCCGCTGGTGCTGACGGACTACCGGCTGAACTGTATAAGACTAGCGGCTATGAGTTGGAAAGTATGCATGAGTTGGAGAGTATGAACTGATGTGCAAAATCTGGCCAGCCTAACGCGTGGCCGTCCTTTGTAGCCTTAGAAAACTGTGCCGCGTTTAACAAAAAAATTAAACCTGAAAGTTAGTACCAATATCGTGGAAAAGCCTTTTATCCATCGCCTACACGGCTCTATCGAGGGCAACGTGCGAAGGACTAAAGCCGTTCATTACCGACCTGATCGGATATTATCACTGTGGCTTTAGTCCTGCAAAATCAGCTATCGACCAGATTTTCACACTACGACAAATCCTGGCGGAACCCACGAAAACGAAATCGACACCTACCACCTCTTTGTATTTAAGTTTATCAAGCGAGTAAGACATAAATATTAGCAATTCCTTGTTAGCATACTTTTAGGAGCACATGCTGTCTACATACTGAAAGAGCTGTTTACGGGAGCAGGTTATTTTTAAAACTTGTGGCTGCATAAACAACCGCAATTGGTAACGTTTCTATTAGTAAAACAAATATTTCCCCTTATTGCTAATATTTTTCCCTCTTACTCATAAAACAATCGAAATCTTAAAATGCTCGTCACAACTTAAATAAATTAGTGGAGTATACTTTGAGGAGAAACCCCTAAATAAATTCGTGACGTATACTTTTTGGGACGTGCGATAGGAATCATATAAAATTCCTTCAATAGCCGGAAAGGTAAACAATTTTACCAAGATATGTGGGCTTGACACGTAGTTGAAGAATGACACTGCAAACATGTAATGCTCAGTAAAGGTTTATGAAGACCACATCGAACCATGTAACACGAGGCAAAGCCTCAGACAGGCCGGCACCCTGTCATACGATCTCATGAACCCGTGACATTTACATTTTTTCCACTAATCGGAGAAATCATGATCTTTTAGTCCGAAATGAAATTACAACTTTAATATAATAAATAATTTGTAGAAATCAAAATGTACAAAGGCGTATTCAAGTGTAATTAGGTTTATCAAGAGAGGTACACGTTAATATTAACAATTCGGTGTTAGCATACTTTTAGGAGTAGATACTGTATATAAGAGAAAAAACTGTTAACGGAAGCAGGTTAATTTTAAATCTTGTGGCTGCAGAACAACCGCAATTGTCTCATAAAACAATTTAAATCTTGATATGCTTGTCGCAAATTAAATAAAATTATAAGGTATACTTTGAGGAGAAATCCTAAAAAACGTGTGGTATACTATTTCGGATGTATGATAGGAATCATATAATTTCATGATTGAGATTTCAGGGTTGAAGAGGTTTAAGGGGTTTTCACTCGTTCTCTTTGTGTTCAGTGTCCTTGAAAATGTTCAAAGTAATGCGAATTAAGTACTGTGAAGATTTCCTCCTTTGAAATTGCATACCTTTAGGCTTTGTTGAGCATCGAAACATTTTAAATTTAAGATATACAAAACGGATTGCAGTTTACTTTTATGGCGTCAATGTTAATGAAAAACCTTTAACTTCATTTGTAGCTGATGCCGCATTTAGTCCCAGAAAGCGACTCAGTTTATATTGTAAAATTTTGCTCTAGTTTTTTATTATTCTTTTTATTTTCTTGTTCTTATTAAAAGGTCAAAGTCATAAAAAGGGCTGTAAATCATACGAGAACACAAATAAATCGTTTCTTTAGTATACTTGTGGGGGAAATTTATGTAGTACACTTCAAGGGTTTAAAAAGTTAAAGAATGATCTGAGGATAGCATGTGGTGTATAGTTGCATACAATGAAAAAGGAACAACCTTTGAGAATAAAACAATATTACGTTGCAGATCAGGTAGCTAGTTAGTGGATCCATTGGGGTATATAAATTCTTAAAACTGACACTTTGAATTTATGCCGTGATTTACGGAAAACAACTGTTTCTGGTGGTATAATTTTTAGGCAAATTTATGTAGTTTTCTTTAGGCGGAGTGAAGCCAGAGAAAGGATGACATGCGAAAACCAAATGGTTCGAAGTGTTTTAGAATGGAAGGGGCAGCCTTCTAGAATATATGCGATATTAATTGAAGATCAGGTTGCTGGTTAGCAGGTCTACAGGAATATATACCAAACGTCACAAACTTATAATTCAAGAATACTGCATACGTGAGGGCAGTAAAATACCGCATTTAGTTAGTAACTACACGCTGAACTATCTGTCTTTTGTTGTTGTTTGGATGCAGATATGTCTTGTTTGTAGCTTGTAGCAAATATAGTATGCTTGTATCCAAACACATTGTGTTTGCTATTCAATATTACATGTTTCAGACACAATAATTAATACGTTATAGTAGATGTATTTGTGTCTAGACCAGACACCAAGTCTGGATGCGACTCTGCCTTTTAAACAGTGCCCACTGATCGCAGGTACTAGCATAGAAATATTTTGTTTGGGAATGGTTACCAAGTTTAGTGTACGATTCAGGTCATTGCGCGGACATACTTGTCTGATGGTCCTGCAATTTGTGTATCAGGCCCATTCTGTCATTCGCATGTCTGAGAGTTTCGGTTTTAAGCATGAGCTTGTATGCAGAAAGGGGCGTACCGACATGCTCCATATTCAGTGGAAGAAGTCAGTTAGTCCCTAATCTCACCAGTTCAACCACTTTATAGTTCCCCGGAATGTTTATATTCCCCGGCACCCATATAAGGCGAATATGGAACTGCACGGTGCAGATGAGTATCTATTCTTGAGGTCAGGAACACAGATTCTCAGATTAGATGTATAAATACCAGGCGGTGATGACGTTTTGATCCAGACAAAGGACACCTTCTCAGATTACTATGAATTCAGCGTTAAAGTCCTTACAATGATCTGGTAGCCTTTGTGCTGGGTCTAAGCCCAGCTCTTTAGCATAGATTACAAGCCTTACGTTGCAATCTAGTTTGAAGCCAACAGTATAGAAGCCAAAAAAACCTTCTAGAACCCCAGAAATTGAAGTGGATGACATAATCGACTCCTATTGTGCATTGCCGCAGATTCCTTAGAAACGTCCCATGCTCATATGAGCTAGTGACCATCGCAAATAATGTCTTAGGCAGATTCCCGACGCTTTAGCCATTTTCCTTTGCAACAAATTTACGGGTTATATATGAAGGATAACCCTCAAACCCTCGGTAGGGGTTGTGCCAAGGGCACCTGTACCATTGTCATTCTATTGCCAGTCGGGCAACCAAATGGACTTCTTTAGCCTAAGTGTGCTAGACAGCGTGCTGTCTTGCCGCCTTTTCAACCTACCAACCATCCAACTGGCAACCAAACGACAATACCAGAAAGCAATATCGGACGGCCAACAGCTGCATGTAACCAGTAGACTGATTTCGAGGATAGGTCCCGTTGTACTTCGATGGCCGTTTTTATACGATACTATCCAGAGTTTTTGACTTGCAACTAAGCCTTCTGTCCAGAATCACACCTACATGCCTCTATCACATTAATACAATGGCTGAATAAATGGAAACTTCTGCTTCCCAGTGATTAAGATTCTGTGATAATGACCTGGAATGTATCTCTGCATATGGAAGGCTATTTACCTTGCACAACAATTTCCAGGGCGTCAGTGAATAACTGTCAGACTGTGGAACCTGATCCCGCGAACTTTAGGAAATTACTATCCAGTACTAAATTCCAGAGAAGTGGAGATAGGACTTTAGCTTCGAGTGTTCCCTTATTAACATTTCGAGTTAAAGTCGTGTGTGATAGGAACACGGTTATGCGCCTTCGCGTAGGCAATGTATTTATTAAAATAAAGATTCCCTGGTCCGATACAACTGATTTGATTGGTCACGGAAAGACGTTGTGAAAAGCACCTTCTATATCGACAAAGGCGCCAAGAGTCTATTTCTGCAGGTAAATATACTAATCTATGAAACTCACTAAAGATTGCAGAGCTGTTTCGTTAGATTTTCTTTTATTGTAAAAATGCCCACAGGATAATGGGGAAAATAATGGGTAGCTACCCACGACAATGGGGAATTACTCATCACAGATTACCAATTGCCCTCAGGGAAATGGGAAAAATAATGGGTAGCTAGCCACGACGATGATGGGTAATGGGTTACCCAGGCTAACGCATCCCCATTTTTGATCGAAAATATGAAAAGTTAGAAAAAATTTCTATATCTCGGAAGCGGAGCCTCTAATCGAAAAAATTAACAATTTTTGCGGGTTTCTAAGAGTTTTTCAGAAATTGATCCAATTCGTATGGAAGATTTTTTTTTCGAAAAATCGCCAAAATAATTGCAATACAGATATTATGGTTTTTGTCAGAAGACAAAGATTATCTGCCGCTAATGCTGTTATTGTTCGTCGAAACTCAATGTCTTCGATAACTCTATGGTGAAATGTGCGGCTGCCAATCAAAAAACTTGAGTTCGAATCACGGTCGGGGAAAAATTTTTACAGAAAAATTAACAACTAATTATTAAACATCCTCGCTTGACAATCACGTAATTTGTATGGTATACTTTTAGGCGAATAGAACTTGATTCCGAAAAGTTTGCCAACAACTGTTCGTTCGTTGTATTTGCCACATTGGGCAATTTTTTTTACAAAATGCCTATAAATTTAAATGACATATTGCAAAAGGCCTAAAAGAAAAATAATTAAAAACAAGGTTGATTTTGTGAGTTTTGAACCCAGGACTTTCACCGTTTTCTGGTCGGACATGCTGCCATCGTGCTTATTTTTGTGCTGAATCATAGCGCTAAGGAGCCGAATTTATTGTACTTAAAAGCATCCAAATTGGGAGTACTACCCAAATTGGGAATACAACCATCTAGGGCAACCACAAAGTGTAAAAAGCGACGGTGCAGCAACTTAATTTGCACTACCTCTTACCGCGTAGGTCTGGTAGAAATTCTGTTAATTGGTATAAACTCTTTTTGCTGGGTTAATATACCAAGACAGCTTAATCTTTTTTCGCGGGTTTAATATACCAATACAGCCTAATCCTAAACCCAAACTTTTCCCAGTACCTCCGTGTACTATCTTTGCGGCCTTCTAGACAGCATAATTTGTGCTTTAACTCTGTCTCGTTGCCACATTAATTTTCTTATTTCATAGCATACTATTAGGCCACCACAAACCCCCCAAAATAATGCAAGCAGTGTCTTTAAAAGAGGGAGTAAGTTGTGTTTATACCATCAAGAGAACAGGTTTTTTAATTACATGTTAAACGAATAATAAAACTTTAGTAGAAAAATCAATTATCAGTCAGGGTATTTTGTTTAGGGTCTGCTAATAATCCTAAAAGTATGCTATTATAAACAAATTTAAACAATTATACACACACAAAAAAAAGCGAAACATTGCTAAGGAAACCTAGAGAATGAATTAATCTAAGCTACAAGGCGTTGCAGGTAATTCACACTTTATAAACTTTCTTTGGTTCAGTTTAGAATTTATTGCTGGCGTTTAACGAAAATCTTTAGTTATTTGGATCTTAGGGTTTGGATCGACCGAATCCATTAACATTTTATTAGTAGCGCCTGAATGTCAAAGGTGCACAAGGCAAAACATCATATTTGTTTTCATTGGATTTTATTCCTATTTTCTCAGACCTTCATAGACTTTTTCCGTTGCCGTTCAACCGTAATCCTTCGTGATATATTTTGATTTATCTATTGACCTAACATCGTCCTTTGAGAAAAATTGCAACAATTTGGTTCAGTGATTTATTTGAATTTTCTGAAGAGAACCAGTTTATGGGAGGGTACTAAAACTCATATTGGAAAACTTTTCTCTGGCGGGATGGGATAGGCGTAACACATCGCGGTACACAGAGGTATGAAAATGTTCATAATGGCTTAGGTTATATAGTACTTTCATAGTGTTTCGAATGAATATCATTCTCGTCTGGTTCACTGAGTGCGTATGAGTAATCTATATATATAAAATTGTTGCGTTACTGAATGACTGACTGACTGACTGATTCATCAGCGCCCTGGCCAACCGGCTAAAGGTAGGATAATGAAATTTGGACTGTATATTCCTTTGGGGGTGAATATGCGAGATAAGAAGGGATTTTTCGAAATTCGTACTTTAAGGGGGAAAAATAGGGCAAAAAGGGGAAAAAATGGTACTGCACTAAAATCAAAACGGCTAAAGACAGAATCACGAAACTTGGTATGTACATTCCTCTTAGCGAATAAAAATGAGGGGGAAAAGTGAATTTTCAAAAATTGTACTTTTAGGGAGAAAAAAAGGGAAAAAATAGTACTACACTAAAATCCAGACGGTTTGAGACAGAATTACGAAACTTGGGTTGTACATTCCTCTTAACGCATCAAAATGGGGAGGAGAAGTAACATTGCCAAATTTTTACTTTTAGGGAGAAAAATAGGGCAAAAGGGGGAAAAAAGTGGTACCATCGTCTTGACCAAACGGCTGGAGACAGAATCAAGAAATTTGGTTTGTAATTTTTTCTTATGACGCAGAAGCGGAGTGGGAAGTGGTTTTACGAAATTTCTACCCTTAGGGATAAAAATAGTACTAAAGGGGACAAAAATAGTACCATCGTAAATACCAAACGGCTGAAGGCAGAATCATGAAACTTCGGTTACGCATTCCTCTTATAACGCAGACATAGGAGAAGAAGTTTTTTTTTCAAGATTTGTACTTCTATTGATACAAATATGGCAAGAAGGGGAAAAATATAGTACTATCGTTACAACCAAACGACTGGTGATGGAATGGCGAATATAGGGATCTACATTTTTTTAATGGATGAGAAGCCGAAAATGGTACTTTTTATGTACTTTTTTGGTACTTTTTTGTACTTTTTTGGTACCATTTTTAGTACTTTTTGCGGCCTTCTTTGCTATTTCTCTTATAATCTCTTTGAAGTTCTCTGTACCTTTTTTTGTACTTTTTGGTACCTTTTTTGGTACAATTTTGTTCCTATTTTTAACATCTAGGTTGTTCTACTTGGCCTTTCTTGGTATCTTTCTCCGTAAATTTTTGGTGTTAACAAGTACTTTTTGTACTCTTTTACATTTTGGAACATTTTTTTTTTGGTTTAGGTTTATCACTTTTGGATACAATCTGTCAGTTTTTGTCACTGTGTCGGATCGTGTGTTTGTACTTTTTTGGTACCTTTTGCATCCTTTTATGCTATTTCTCTGATACTCTCATGAAAGTGCTCGGGCCCATTTTTGGTACTTTTTATTTACATTCTGGTTTCGGATAATAAAATTTTAACTATAAATTGCTTTAGGTGTGAATATACGAGATAAGAAAAGATTTTTCGAATTTAGTACTTTAAGGGAGAAAAATAGGACAAAAAGGGAAAAAAATGGTACTGCACTAAAATCCAAACGGCTAAAGACAGAACCACGAAACTTGGTATGTACATTCCTCTTAACGAATAAAAATGAGGGGGAATAGTGAATTTTCAAAAATTGTACTTTTAGGGAGAAAAAAGGGCAAAAAGTGGAAAAAATGGTACTACACTAAAATCCAGACGGTTTGAGATAGAATTACGAAACTTGGGTTGTACATTCCTCTTAACGCATAAAAATGGGGAGGAGAAGTAACATTGCCAAATTTTTACTTTTAGGGAGAAAAAAGGGCAAAAGGGGGAAAAAAGTGGTACCGTCGTCTTGACCAAACGGCTGGAGACAGAATCAAGAAATTTGGTTTGTAATTTTTTCTTATGACGCAGAATCGGAGTGGGAAGTGGTTTTACGAAATTTCTACCCTTAGGGATAAAAATAGTACTAAAGGGGACAAAAATAGTACCATCGTAAATACCAAACGGCTGAAGGCAGAATCATGAAACTTGGGTTACGCATTACTCATTCACGCATGTTTGTGAATTTGTTTGTTTGTATGACGGAGCTAATCTTAAGAACTACTCATCCGATTTTCAAAATCCTTTCTCCAGTATAATGCTACGTTATCACTGAGTGCTATAGGCAATCCAACTGGGAGGGGCAAAAAGGGGAAAAGTCTCCCCCTTGACGAATCTTCTAAACTACTCATCCGATTTTCAACATTCTTTCCCCAGTATAATACTACGTTATCACTGAGTGCTATAGGAAATCCTACCGGGAGGGGCAAAAAGGGGAAAAGTCTCCCCCTTGACGGATCTTCTAAACTACTCATCCGATTTTCAACATTCTTTCCCCAGTATAATACTACGTTATCACTGAGTGCTATAGGCAATCCTACTGGGAGGGGCAAAAAGGGGAAAAGTCTCCCCCTTGACGAATCTTCTAAACTACGTTATCACTGAGTGCTATAGGAAATCCTACCGGGAGGGGCAAAAAGGGGAAAAGTCTCCCCTTTGACGGCTCTTCTAAACTACTCATCCGATTTTCAATATTCTTTCCCCAGTATAATACTACGTTATCACTGAGTGCTATAGGAAATCCTACCGGGAGGGGCAAAAAGGGGAAAAGTCTCCCCCTTGACGGATCTTCTAAACTACTCATCCGATTTTCAAAATTCTTTCACCAGTATAATACTACGTTATCAATGAGTGCTATAGGCAATCCTATCGGGAGGGGCAAAAAGGGAAAAAGTCTCCCCCTTGACGGATCTTCTAAACTACTCATCCGATTTTCAAAATTCCTTCACCAGTAGAATCCTACGTCATCACTGAGTGCTATAGGCAATCCCACCGGGAGGGGTAAAAAGGGCAAAAGTCTCCTCCTTGAAGGATCTTCTAAACTACTCATCCGACTTTCAAAATCCTGTCTCCAGTATAATGCTACGTTATCACTGAGTGCTATAGGCAATCCTACCGTGTGGGGTAAAATGGGAAAAGTCTCACCCTTGACGGATCTTCTAAACTGCTCATCCGATTTTCAAAGTTATTTCACCAGTAGAATGCTACGTCATCACTGAGTGCTATAGGCAATCCTACCGGGAGGGGTCAAAAGGGGAAAAGTCTCCCCCTTGACGGATCTTCTAAACTACTCCGATTTTCAAAATTCTTTCTCCAGTATAATGCTACGTTATCACTGAGTATATTCTTTCTCCTTTCTCTTATATCCAAATGCGGAAAGCCAGCATTGTAATTCTGAAATTTTAGTGATTAATGCAAGCGTGTTTGACTGATGTTACTCAGTTATATAACTTTTAACTAAAGTCACACAACCAATGAAACGCCTTCGTTGAAATATCTTTATCTTTTAAAAAAAGAAGGAAGGAAATAGTATTACTATCCGCTAACTTTTGCAGGCAGGACGAAGTCTGCCGGGTCAGCTAGTAATTTATATTTTGAACGTACTCATACGTCACGTGGCATTTTCAATTAATATCAATCATACGTAGACAATTATGCAAGAATTGCACAGTATTTCTCGAAAGAGTAACTTCAACGCGAAACAACTGAAGTTGATAAATCCTTTTTGATTTTATTGAAATTTGGGCCACACATATGTTACTAGTCAAAACAAGTGTATAGTTCTTCTCACTTCCACATGATTCTTATCTTATACAGTGTCAAAGTGGTGCACTTTTGGAACGTTTCACAAAATGTATACCTTTTTTTTTAAATAATTATAGCTTCGTAACAGGAGTTAGTTACAGAATCTAGGCGTCGACAGCTTAGTGACACGCCTAATTGGGAAGCTTCTGGTGGATAGATCCATCAAAGCTGAATAGGGTGGTGTTACAATTACAAGGAACGTTAACAGGGGACACCGTAGGTGGGAGTTCTGTCTCCACTATTATGGTTAACTTCTGTCCATGAACTGCATCTTGAATTGGACAGGGCCGAATGCCAGGTCTTTGCCTATGCCGATGATATTGCTATCATCTGTACGGGAAGAAACCTCAATTTACTTAGCATTCGTACAACCAGCCTACTTAGTGCGATTTCGAACTGGACCGCTAACGATGGACTATCACTTAACCCACTTAAAACCGAGCTTATCTTGTTCTTTCGGAAATATAAAACAACCGCATTTGAACTGCCGTCAGTTAATGGGGTGCAATTACAGTTGACGGAAAAGGTCAAGTATCTGGGGATAATTCTCGACAGAAAACTGTGTTGGAAACCTAATGTGGACAAGAAGGTGAAAAAGGCGTCTGTTGCTTTTTGCTACTGTAAATGGGTGATAGAAAAGCGCTGGGACTGTCTCCTAAGATCACCATTGGGATTTATACGGCAATAGTCGGACCAATACTTATCTATGACATCGTAGTTTGGTGGACGTCCCACCAAAAGAAATATATTCTGAATTCCTTGATGAAAATTCAAAGATCAGTACTGATTAGCGTTAGTGGGGCAATGAGAACGACGTCAGGTACTGCTATCCTGAACATCTGTACTCCTGATATCATGGCCGCTACATCGCTGGTGAGAATTAGAGATTGTGGCGTTCTGATATCGGGGCATTCCGGACTCGCTGAATTACTACACCGGATCAACTCTATTCCCGCTACAACGGACTACTGTATCCCCTAGCTTCTACCAGCGACAAACCTGTGGACTTCTATTCCTAACAGGAATGCCTGGGAAAAGTCACTGGAAGGGGATACCAGTAAATAAAATAAATGGTTTCCCATTACATCCCATGAAGGGATCGGGGAGAACTTCTCACAATCACTGAGCTGTGCGCTTTCCAGTTTTCACTCACTGATTGGAACCTACAGTTTTACACCGATTCCGAACGGTATTTTGAGAAGCTTTATCGTGGCTATATACTCGATAGTGTCGCCGTCACTCTGCGAGGTGACCGCCGCCGAAAGAAATTTTTTTTTGTAGGTGGTCAGAGCAGGGTTCGAACCTAGGATCTCATGTATAAGAGCCGCGCATACAAGAGTCGCATTGCACCACCGACGACCACAGGGGATACCAGTAGTATCAGATTTTTCACGGATGGATCAAAGTTAGGAGATAAACGTAAATATCTCCTTCAAGCTGCCTGATCACTGTATTGTATTTCAGGCGGAAATTACCGCCATACTGGAGGTTGCTGAACTACTTAAAAGTAGTGTCACCACCCTCCGGAGACTATGTATCTACAAAAACAGCCAGGCAGCCATAAAATCCCTGGAAGCCATGTTTGCTACGTCTCTGACAGTGAAAGAATGCCACTCATCACTTGGTGGCAGAGTATTTTGGCATCAGGCTCATCTGGGTACCGGGACACAGCGACGTTCCAGGCAATTGCGTAGCGGATGCGTTAGCTAGACAGGGCACTACGGCACACGTTCTTCCGGCAAAAGAAGGTGTTAGTATGCCAATCTTTACCTGCCGTTTGCAGATCAGGCAGTCGGCCGATAATATGTTCAAGGACAAGTGTAGACTTACTTCAACTTGCAGGCAAGCCAGGGCCCTCTGGCCACAGGTGGACCGGAAGAGGACTAGGCAACTACTTAACTTGCCGAGAGGCAGGTTATCCACAATGATAGGAACACTTACGGTACATAGTCTTGTAGGAAAACACGCCCTAAGATTGGGACATAGAAACTCCACTCTCTGTATATGCTGCATGGAAGAGGACGAGGAAACGACGAAACACCTTCTCTTGGAATGCCCTGCTCTGGCAGGACTGAGAAATAGGATATTCGGAACACATCTAGTTAGCACCGTAGCCCTACAGGATATTCCTGTAGGTCTTATAGACAAATTCATTGAAAGGGAAAATTGGCTAGACGACTAGTCAATAGTTGCTATGGAGGAAACGCAGGTATCACAATGGGCTTCTTTAGCCTAAGTGTTGTAGACAGCGTGCGGTCTTGCAGCCTTTTTAACCAACCAACAGAAGTTTGGATATTTATGTGTCTAGCAGCAGCCTCTTCTATAAACCTATGGAACAAAATTGAGGTTGTTTAATTTTCCGTATAAAATATATTTAGCCTTGCAAACGCGGACAAGATTTTTTTAAAAGTTGACTTTGTGGTGACGTTTTGGGGTTTGAAAAGAGTTAGATATTACTGTGCTTGGTGTTGCTGATTGTCATGTATATCGTGTAGCAGAAAGTGTCCTAATTCAATGAATTGTTTTGAAATTATCTCTACGAGCCTTGTAATCAGAATTCGAGATGCATATAAAATTAAATGAATTTCGAAAACTCTGATCCTGCCAAGAATGTCAGTTTAGAATTTCGTTAATGTTAGTGATTGTGCAGAGTAAAATGCATAACTAAACTTTTGCCCCTTGTCAGTAGCTAAAGTGATTAAGTTTCGTAGGTGCAAAAACAAAAACATGAGCACATATGGGTGAAAGAGAACACCCATCGCTTAATATCCCACACACACTTATGAAGGCTACATCGTAAGGACCAGATTTGGTGTCACAGCAGCTTGTATGTATGAAACGTGCAGGCGTTGTTGACAATATGAATGAATTTGTTTACACTCCTGGGGTTAGGCCAAAAAGGCAAAACATCAACGAGTAGTTCGTGTCAACACTGATACATGGGTAACTGGGAATTAGTTACTTATAAACACAAGTTTACCCACAAAGTTTATTGAAGACTTTAAGTCTATGATAACATTCGTAGGTGAGTGACATTTATTTGAAAGGTATTCGTAGTTAACTGCACTTAATAGGCAGAAGTATAGAGGTTTGATGTCAGAGAGAGATTCTTCGGCTACAAATATAAAATCGTTCGTTCTATTGTATTTAAATGTTACTGCTTTTGTCATAGCTTTTTAGACTTTTTCCTACGGTCTAGTAGCTGCTCTGACAAAGGAAAATTAGAATTCTCATACCATTTCCTTTTCATATCCTTGAACTGTCATCCGAATTGTTAACTAGAAATGGGGTTTATGTAACCTTTTATCTGGGACGGCCTATGAAAGTTGTATGAACATAAAGGTAAAACTAGGTTTGTCCATCGTTATTCTCACTGCCAAGATTTTTATGAAAAAATTAAAAAGTTAAAAAGTAACTGGAAATTGAAACATTGGGAAATTAACTTAAATGTCACAAACAAAAAATGAATATAAACTTTTGATAGCAGAATAATTTAACTAAGTTTGAACTTAGAAAATCATTATTTAAGTATTTGAAATAAAAACAGAAGGAAAGATGCGATAAGTCAGTTAAAATAGAGAGCAGGACGATATTAAATTTACGTCAAACAAAAGCATTTGAGAAAAATACCTCAAATTGTGTTGAAACAACATTCAAATAGGCTGTTGGCAGTGAACGATTCATTAAAATGGCATAAAGGCATTAATTTTTTCAATGGCGTATGATTAATATTATTTTGAAATACTATGGAGCGAATGAGTGGGGACAACAAATTTCATATAAATCATACGCAATATGAATGCCTCAAAAAAATACCTCAAATTGTGTTAAAACAACATTTAAATATGCTGTTTGCAGTCAAAGATTCATTAAAATGACTTAAAGGCTTTTACCTTTATTAATTGCGTATGATTAATATTATTTTGAAATACCATGGAGCGAATGAGTGGGGACAACAAATTTCATATAAATCATACGCAATATAAATTGTAAACAATATATATCATACATTAGAAAGATAACACTGAATATCTCAACATCATTTAAAATTTGAAACCCTATGGATACAAGCACAAGTCCATTATCTTAGTTGCACGTCTCATAATCGCCACGATTGGAAGATAGTGGATGATACTGTAGTTCGCAGCCAATCTCATGAAATTCCCGAGTTGAAGGTCCTCACTGAAGATCCCCGCTCCTGTGCCCGATTCCAGTTTGAGACATCTATAAAGATCAGATGACCAGTGAGTGAGGAAAGTATATCTCCCACCCAGTCACTTCTATCTGGCATCGAGATCTCCGGGCATTGCCCAAAGTCTACAGTCGACTGGATGTAGTCAGTCGCCTGACACAAGCTCTCGTCAGAGTGATTCTCGAACAACTCCCGGAGAAAGTTGGCATGTCTCTTAGGGGCATGTCTCCAGATACCCAATTCTCCAGTTCGAGGGGCACGTCTAACAGCACACCGTCTCACGTAGTCCCTCCTATCTGGCATCGTAATCTCCGGGCATTGCCCAAAGTTTACAGCCAGCAGCATGTAGTTAGTCACCTGACTCAAACACTCTTCCGGATTATTCTCAATCAACTTCTGGAGAATTTTGGAGTTTCCCTTAGGGGGTGTATCCAAATACCCAATTCCCTCATGCGAAGGGCACTTCTACCAGCACACCATCTCACGTAGTTACTCCTATCTGTCATCATGATCATCAAAAGGCTACAGTCGGCAGTATGTAGTCAGTGGCCTGACTCAAACACTCGTCCAAGTGATTCTCAATCAAATCTTGGAGAATGTTGGCATGTTCCTCAGTTTCAAGTCTCCCGATACCCAATTCTCTCATGCGAAGGGCGCTTCTCACAGCACACCCTCTCGCATAGACATAAAAAGTAGTCAAATTCAGGATTATATCTAGCGCCGCCTGTGGAGTGCATCTCCTCGCCCTACTAATACATAGTGACGAAGTGCGCTGAACCTTACTGGGCATTTTCAGCTGTTAGCTGTTCGTTCCGCAACGCCTTCCACCAGACTACGCAGCCATAGGTGATAATTAGACGCACGATAGCCGGAAAAAGCTAATGCACGATTTTTGAACGGAGACCACAACTTTTGTCAATCGAATTCCTACTGGCGTAGAGCACGTTCCTTTCTTTTTTCATAGCTCCTCAGAATTTCGCTTCTAGTTCTGTTTCTGATCAAGAGCGATACCGAGATATTTCGCCCCAGAAGATAGAGATAACTCCACGTCCTCCAACCTGGTGTAACGTAGTTTTGTTACGTCCAACCATGTCCAGAGGCTTTCGTTAGGATCCCCCAAACCTATCGAAATAAGAACAGAATAGTTTTTCCTTTTCGGGGGGTTCGAATTTAGATTCTTTATTGATCTTTAATTTACAAATTAATTTGATTCTTAGGAATAACATCAACTGTTTCATTTGGTGAGAACATTCCTCTTAGCTTGAGAACACTCGTCTTGGTGGACAACACTTCTCACTTGTCTCGGCTTAACAACACTCTTCTGGAGGCACTTGTCTCCGCTTGACAACACTCTTCTGGGAATACTAGCCTTGGCTTGACAAACCGTCTGGGGCAGGTTTTGGACTGGTGGATTCTAAGATGATCGGGAACTCAGTGATCGGAATATTATTTGCGGGATGCTGGCTCAGTATGTGCTTTACATGTTCGGTGCGAAGTGTTCGGCATCGGTTATCATGGAATGGGTTACATGGGAACAGTACATAACCAGCCTGCGGCCCAGTTCCATTGGGAACCATCTTTGGAATCACACGAATAATAAAATTGCAAAAAGCAAGAAACCACAATACCAAGAGTTGGTTCACAATTTTCCTTTGCCACTATGGCGCGGGAAGATAGGGAACACATCTGCGCCGAATACAATGACGAGTCCAGGTAATGCGGTTTTATGTGATAACCATATAATTGCTCCAGAGGAAGCTCGTAGATGGTCTTCTATAAACCAATAAATAAATAAATAAATATTTTCCCTTTACATCCCATGAAGGGATAGGGGAGAGGTTCTCACAATCAGTAGGCTGTGCGCTTTCCAGTTTTCACTCACTGATTGGAACCTACAGTTTTACACCGGTTCCGAACGTAATTTTGAGATGCTATTTCATGGCTTATTACTCGATGGTGCCGCCGTCACTAAGTGAGATAAACCAATAGGATATATAAGAAGATTTGCGGCCTGTATACTTGGGAAAATACTGACTTCAGGAAATTCGACGTTGGAGGCAGTTATCGGAGGGAGACTTATTCAATTTCCTTATAAGTCCACATTTCCCTGGAATATTTCTGAACGAGGAGATCAATGTAAATGAATTTAATTTGACAGGCAGTTTGTAAATCAATCGAGGCTTAATTTGGCCATCGACAACTTCAAGTCCTTTAAGTCTCCGCGGACTGAAATCGTAGCAGCAGACGAACTTCAGTTTGTGTCTGATATACTGATCATCTGGGTAATAGGTTAGTACAGGCAAGATATTGATGTGTATTCTGAATGTAGGGAAATAGTTCCCAAAGAGTGTGGACCTATACGTTTGTCACCATTCCCGATGAAGTCCTTGGAACGTCTGATAGATAGGCATTAAAGGCCGAGTATTGACGCAAGATTGCTATCCTGCGCTCAGCCTGTTCATTGGAAGATATGCAGAAAGGGTCCTGCATGAACTATGGGAAAACAGATTCATACTACGTCTGCCATCAGGCCGTACGTACACAAGTGCGCCTATGTGAGGAGGTAGGAAAGGTTGACGAAGGGCACATACTGTGTACCCACAGCACAAGTCTGGCTGATAGTTATTAGCGGGATACCCATTATCATTCTTTCTCTGGATAGAATGAAGGTATCAAAGCTTTTATCACATTTGACTGGAGATTATCTGATTTTAAGGCATGCAGCCAGACTTTGGGAGATGTATTTTGTAGAAGGTGTTACGCTGTTGAAGAGTCTACCAAATATCTTCTCTGCATTATTCACTAGGAAGAATTCTGCTATGGGGTCCTTTTTCTTGTGGGGACCTAAGACCTTTGGCCATTTAAGAGTCTATAGCGTTTTGAGCTTCTTGGATGTTGCAAAGAGTTTTTCTGTTGCTGAATAACTTTAGACAGCGGGCAAATAATATGCTACAAAGTCAAAATGAGTCGTTCAAAAACTGCCTTCTATTACTAACCTAAATCCCAATTGTGGTGATTCGCTCACATATAGAGGAATTGAAACAGAGCTACAATATATTGCATTTAAGCTCGAGGCCAAATAAAGGGCCACTTTGTGTATCGTCGATGTGGAGACTTAACATGGCATATATTTAGGCGCTTGTAACTTGTCAAACTACTGGTTGCTGTCCAACAAAGCCTACTGAAGCATACGCCAAGGTTATTCAGAAATGCCGAAACACTGATGATAATACAGAGACACAATTAATATTGTTTGGTATATTGAAATATTAAAACCAATATTCTTTTAAATACAGGGATGCCTACATAGGGAGATCAAAAGTTGTTGCATACTTTTGGGGATCACATTTAAAATAAAATTAAAAATCCCAATTATAATTGTAAGAAAAGGAAATTAAAATAAAGATGCATGTAAAAGTCCTATACCTTTATGAATTAGTCTAACTTGTGAGAAAAATTTGAGTTTTTCTGAGAATTTATAAAATAAAGAAATGTTTTCCCATTTTATTCGGTTTGCAGACAAAACTATTAATATTCGTTTTTGATAATAAAAAAAGAGACAAATTACATTTATCCTCATCTGTAGTCATATATGGCACCGTAATACCGTATTTGTGTTACACTATTCCATGAAAAGAATATAAATGAAATACAATTCACTGTGTTTGCAAAATAAATAATTTAGTTCTTGTAGCATGATTTTAGGCATACTTGCGTAGTAGACATAGATGTTAGGAATATTGCGAAAAGAAAATCTATCAGTGAATTCAATTAAGTTCATTCTTAAGGCCTTTAAGCGAAATATAGGGAACTTTTTTACTAAAGAGGTCCATCACTTGAGGCACATTTTTAAAGGCCAGGGGAATAATAATAAAAATGGTGATACAATGGATGACCATTTTTATTATTATTGTCTGGGATTGTTTATATTTACACAGTGAGTCAGCAAAGCTTCAACGAACAACAGATACCGTTACCATCCCTGTGATATACTCATATTGATATACCCATATTTTAAGGGTTCGTAGAAAAAATTGCATAATTTTAGGGGTTAGATATTAACAGTGGAGAAGGGTATATTTTAAGTTGTACAATATAGAGTTTTGTGTAAACATTTGATAAAGGGTGCTTAATTTTAAAGGAGGAATGTGATTTGAAGTATCTGTTCAAGTACATTATTTGCTCTTGCAATTTTCTTGTACTTTTCTAGAAAATTTAAATAAAACAGCTGCTATGTCTGACTCTTTAATCGAATAATGTTAGACACAGTTTGGATTTGTTTGTTTGAATATTATATTTACAATAATTTAATATTTGACTTCTTACCAAATGTAATAAAATTCCTGCAAAAAAAAAAAATAAAAACAGACATTAAAACAATAAATTCATAGTAAAAACGTCCAAACATTAGTGGTTTTTTAAAGTATTAGTTTTTATGATCAGTTATTCAAGCCCACTTTTCAGTTTTACAGCGTGTTTCTCTATCTCGACCGAAAGGCTACGCGATCCAAAATCAGTCACTCACTTTCGACTCAAATTGGGTTCCTCTAAATCGCCTGACTGTATATTTGTTCCAACTGATAGTATATTCGATATAGAGAAACCAAAATTTGTACCGAAAAGTTTTGAAAAATGTTATGTTTTCATTCGACTTGAAAGGTCAAGATTGTGGAACCCAAATCAATTTCCTTTCGTCTAGAACGCGAGCGAAAGCTTTCGTTCCAGATAGAGAAACAGGCTGTTAATGTATAAGAAAAAATGAGACAATTACTCCAATATGAATTATAGAAATACAGTCCACTGAAATTTCTCAGGAAGCTAAAAAATACTCCAATATCAATTAAATATCTGCAAGCTTAAAATGTACACTGTACAATGGACGAACTATTCCAGGACATCCCAAGAAGCACTTTCAATAGCTATTACCATCCAAGAAACCGGACTTTCACTTCATTCAGCACAGACTTGGGATAATAGATCTACGAGGGTAAAACTAGCAATTGCAAAAATTCAAGCACTCGAGTCGGGAGGAAACTTAACAGTCTTTAAAATCATGGTTCCTGAACCCTTTACCAGGGGTACCAGACCGAATTGTTTCCCTTTGAAATCCACAATAGACGAGATTTGCTCTTTATATTTCGGGTCCAATTATAGAAAATCAATCATATGTCACTGGAAATGGTTTTAATGTTTTTTTTTTCAAAATATTCTCCGTGTAGATCAAAACACTTTTGCGTGCGTTCGAGCCAATTTTCGAAGCACTTATTTGAGGCACCTCCAAGACATGGGTTTTAAACACTTCAGCAGCTGCTTCGAGCGCCAAAAACCGTTGACCACGGGGTTTTTCTTGACGTGAGGGAATAAAAGGAAGTCATTGGATGTCAAGTCGGGGCTGTGCAGCGGATGACCTATCAATTCGACACGTTGATTGTTCAAATATCCCATCGTTTCCGCAGATGTGTGAGAGCTCGCATTGTCCTGATACAAAATGATCCATCTTCTCTTGTTGTTTTTCCTTATTTATTCCAACACTGTTGGCAAACAGATAGTGGTAAACCACTCAGAATTGACCGTCCCATGTTCCACTAAAGGCACTGGGGCCAAATGACCGGACACACCGACAAAAAACCCGATAATTTGATTCGATGTGCTTTTTCCTCGAACACCTTTTGTTGGATGTAGCTCGTGTTGAAAGACCCAAACGGTCGCTTGCTGTTTTGTTTTGGGCTCATATTCATAGATCCATGACTCTTTATCTGTGGCGATGGTATTCACGGCATTTGAGCTACCGTGGTTGTATTTTTCCAACATTTCTTTGCTCCAATCGACACGAGGTTTTTATTTGAGCATTCGCCAAATTATGTGGGATCCAATGAAGGAAAATCTTTTTCACCGCCAAATGAACATAAAATATCTTACTGATTCTTGCCATACTAATGACCAAGGAAGCCTTAATCTCGCGGTATGTCACATGTCGCTCTTGCTTTATCAGTTCACGCACAGCATGGATAGTTTTCGGCAAAGCGACCGATGTTGGACGACCTTCACGAAATTCATGCTGGAGCGAACGGCGTCTGAGACTGAACTCTTGGTACCAGCGATTTACAGTGGTTTTTGAGGGTGATTCATCACTAATAGTCGAGAAAAGTTGATTGAGACACACTTGTCTTGATAATCCACGCCGGAAATCGTAAAAAATCATCGCACAAAAATGTTCAGGGATTGTCCCAAAATGCATTTTTCAACACCTAAAACACAATACAATACGACAAATAATGCTCGCAGGTGAGACCGTTCTGTGTGTGTTTATGCTAAAAAAAAATGTCAAACTTCCCAATGGCGGTGCTAGTTTGCATCTGGCAACACTAGTATTGCCAGGATCCACAATATAATGTAATGTAAAATCCAGTTTTACTATACGTATGAGTAATATTTTATCTTCTAACCTTAATCAGATTCAAACATTCCAATGGCGGTTCCAGTTTGAATCTGGCAACACTATAACACTAGGACCCACAATATACATAGCAGCGTCGTAATGTAAAAATCAGTTTTGCTATACGTATGAGTAAGATTTTAACTTCTAGCTCTAATCCGATTAAAACTTTCCAATAGCGGTTCCAGTTTTAATATGGCAACACTATAACACTTGGACCCGCAATATACATAGCTGCCTCGTAATGTAAAAATCAGTTTTGATATACGTATGAGTAAGATTTTAACTTCTAGCTCTAATCAGATTCAAACATTCCAATGGCGGTTCCAGTTTGAATCTGGCAACACTATAACACTAGGACCCACAATATACATAGCAGCGTCGTAATGTAAAAATCAGTTTTGCTATACGTATGAGTAATATTTTAACTTCTCGCTCTAATCAGATTCAAACCTTGCAATGGCGGTTCCAGGTTAAATCTGCCAACACTGGTATTGCCAGGAAGAAAATTATAAATATCAACCTCGTAATATAAAAATCAGTATTACTTTACGTATGAGTAATATTTTAACTTCTACCCCTAATCAGACTCATACGTCTTTAGGGTATTTCTGATTTTTATTAATCATACGCAGTGATTCCTATAAATAAAAATTACCATATTTTGCATATGGCTGCGGAGAAATTCAACATAATTGTGCGTCAAACTTTTATTAAACAAAATGTCATAAAATATTGGTTCGTTTTCATTTGCCTGACCTAGACTCAGTACTAAAATTAAGCTCATAAAATATTGAATATTACCAATTCATACTCATGAAAATACTAGCTGTACCTTCACGAAATTCACCCTGGAGCGAGCGGCTTGGTATCAGGGAGTTACAATGGTTTTTGATGGTGCTTCACGCGCAGAATCGATGGTTTCTGGCAAAACGACCCTAGTTGGTCGGCCTTCACGAAATTCATCCTGGAGCGAACGGCGTCCGAGACTGATCTCTTAATGCCAGCGATTTACAGTGGTTTTTGATGGTTGATTGAGACACTCTTGTCCCGATAATCCACGCCGAAAATCGTATAAAATCATCCTTCGAAAATTTTCACGGGTTAATTCCCTTTTTTAAAAGATATGACATTTTCAACGCACTGTAAGTACAACATATAGTGGTCGTAAGTGAAACGTTCTATGCGCGTTTATGCTAAAAAATGGCAAAATTTCCAATGGAAGTTCCAATTTGTATCTGGCAACACTAGGACCAACAATATATATAGCAGCCTCGTAATGTAAAAATCAGTTTTACTATACGTATGAATAATATTTTAACTTCTAGCCCTAATCACATTCGAACTTTCCAATGACGGTTCCAATTTGAATCTGGCAACACTAGGACCTAGCAACCTCGCAATATAAAAATCAGTATTACTTTACGTATGAGTAATATTTTAACTTCTACCCCTAATCAGACTCATACGTCTTTAGGGTATTACTGATTTTTATTAATCATACGCAGTGATTCCGTCAAAATTGCGTCAAATTTGGATTTAACAAAATGTCATAACATGTTGGCTCTTTTTCATTCGCGTGACCTAGATCTAGAACTGAAATTAAACTCATAAAATATTAAATATTACAAATTCATACTCATGCAAATATTAGCTTTACGATTCCAGTTACTGCAGTGTAATAAAGAAAGGAATTTAAACCAATTTATTGAGTCCTTGACAGTCGTTAAAGTGATTAAGGGTCATATGTATGAGCTGCTCCAGTAAACTTGTACAATGTTTATAAAAGGACGCAAATCGTATATACTTATACAACCGCTACACACACATTTACAGGCTGTGTCTAAAGGACCAAGGTTTGTTTCTTTTTATTTTATGGGAATGGGCTATTTGTCGTTTGCTGACAATTCGACTGAGTTAATGCATGTTAGCCTAGGGTAGGTCAAAAAAGCTTCAAATTTACATATTGTCAAGCGGAAATGAGTTAGACACTGTTAAAGACTTAAGGCCTTGAAAAACTTTATTAAATTCAGATCATTTAAATTCCAAAACGGTTCATGTAAAAGAGACACATTGGGCGGAGATGAGGATTTTCGATGTGGATTTTAACACTGAATTCTACCTCATATTTATAAATCAACATATTTGAAATCATATATTTAATTTTCATTCAAATGTTTGTGTTTCCCTGAAACCCTTTTACACTTCCGTTTTCATTTTGCATGGTAACTTTGTCTTGAGGCAAATTGAATAATTTCCCCCGAATTTATTATTCCAAGGAAGTAAATGCTAAGCAAAAATTCATTATAAAAAATTTTTTAACCAAAATTGTGTAAAGTACAGCCGTTTATCTAAAACGTCTTAAATGTAAATTTTATGGAAATTATTTATGTTTGTGGTTACATCCAAGTTTCATCCTTACATATTTCCTGTGTTAAGAATTTTATGAAATACAATTTATAATGAAAAAACAACAAAGAATACAAATGTATACACAATGACTTAAATGCCAGAGTTAATACACTTGAGGTAGGGGAAAGTCCTTAACCTTTTGCTACCTAGAGAAATGGCTACTTCTCAACACTCTTAACATTTTAGCTCTCTCAACTCTTTTGCACTCTCCACACTTTAGCACTGAGCCACAGTCAAAGTGGGCGGATGCTGTCAAGAAGTATACGGTTGCGTATAATTAATATAAATTATGATGACACCGGGGTAGTGAGGTAAGGGAAATTGTCTGCAAAATTTCCTTAACCTTTTGATGACAAATGGATAGAACCGAAGGAGGTGGATACTGCTGAACACTCTTACGATTTTAGCTCTCTCAACACTTTTGCACTCTCCTGACTTTAGCACTGAGCCACAGTAAAAGTGGCCGGATGCAATGAACAAGTATACGGATACGTATAATTGATATAAATTACTATGGCACAGGAGTAGAGTGTTAAGGGAAGGAGTCTGCAAAATGTCATTAACCTTTTGATATCTAAAGAAATGGATAGAATCAAAGTGCATGGCTACTCCTGAACACTCTTAACATTTCAGCACTCCCAACTCTTTTGCACTTGCCACACTTTATCACTGAGCCACAGTCAAACTGAATACAATGACGAATTATACGGATACGTATGATAGATATAAATTACTATGACACAGGGTAGTGAGGCAAGGGAAAGAGTGCAAAATGTCCCTAACCTTTTGATATCTAAACAACTGGATATAACCAAAGTACCTGCTTACTGCTCAACACTCTTATCGTGTTATCACTCTCAACTCTTTTGCACTCTCCACACTTTAGCCCTGAGCCACAGTCAAACTGAATGGATACAATGATGTATATGGTTGCGTAAAATTAATATAAATTACTATGACACAGGAGTAGTGAGATAAGGGAGGGAGTCAGGAAAATGTCATTAACCTTTTGATATCTAAACAAATGGACAGAATCAAAGCACTTGGCTACTCCTGAACACTCTTAGCATTTTAGCGCTCTCAACTCTTTTGCACTCTCCACACTTTAGCCCTGAACCGCAGTCAAAGTGGGTGGATGGAGTGAAGAAGTATACGGATACGTATAAGTGATATAAATGTACTATAACTCAGGGGCTTATGAGTAAGAACCGAGAGTTATAAATTTGTATATTAAAATCGTTAATAATATACAATGGTGAAATATGGGTTTGTTCCCAATTTTAGTAGAGATATGGTTCAATTCGAAATTTACAGTCTGCCCTTGCCATCCAGGTGGACTTGATTTTGCGTAGAGCCCATATAAAAATCAGACCACACTGATGAGAAATTGACAGTCTAACACAGACGTACGAATCTATGACCAGGGACCCAGAATAGGCTCAGCTGATTTACAAGCCGCTTGCATGCCTATATCCGTTTATATTTTCGCGAGCTTGGTTTCATTGTGGCCGTCGCGGGTGCAATGATAGTGTGCCCGGCTCGGGTGCATGAGAACATGGGTTCGATCCCTGCTCTGATTACCTTACATATCTTTCGGCGATGGTCACCTCGCTTAGCGACGGCGATACTGTCGAGTATTTAGCCATGAAAAAGCTATTCAAAATACCGTTCGGAACTGGTGTAAAACTGTAGGACCCAACCAGTGGGTGTACAACTAGAAAGCGCCGTGGGGGGGGGGGGTCACAATTGACTAAGAGGTCTAACTGAATCGTTTGTCGACTCCCTAACCTAACCTAAGTTAACCTAACCTAAGCTACATCATTAAAGTCACCTTTTATGTCCAAGATGACAGCTAAAGTCAAGTCCTCACAACCCAAATTTTGCTCAATATATCCAACCGCATAGAGCAAAATACCTTCCTTAGGCTGTCACCTCAGGTAGCCGAGCTGGCTATCACCAATTGGTTGCGAGTTAATTTGATTCATAAGATGTATATAAGTTAATCAACCTGTGCACGTTTTTCAAGAGCAAGGATATGAGACTAATTCATAAACAGTGATTAGGAGAGGCATGATACAATTTTCCCGATTTGGTAATAGCGATTCTTTCTACGTATTAGAAACAAAGGATAATATGAGACAAGCCCTATAAAAGTCATAAGATACGGTGTGGTAAATGTTGTCCAGGCAAGTAAGTGGCTCCATGTAAAGAAGAATGTAAATGCAATGGTTATCAAAAAAAAAAAAAATGTTTCCCATTACATCCCAAGAAGGGATTGGGGACAGAGCAATGATTCTAATGAAGTTAATAATGTATTATGTATTTGTGACACATTTTCTAGAAATGTTGTCTATTAACCTCTTGAAGTTGCAACTTGAGGTTTAATGTCTGAAATACTGTTAGCATTTTGCGTATGGCACGGGTACGTTTTGCTGACAGTGTCCTATTCGTTCATGTGTTTAAAAGACTGCCACGATGTGGGTTCTGGTGGAATGCCAGTACCTCTGTTTTTTATTGCTTCAAGAGAAATTTGGATAAATAACGACGGTCTAGTGCAAGGAATTGAAATCTAAACAAACACAAAATGCTGCAGTCCATAAAAGACGTCACGAGATTGCTGTAGAGCATTGAGAAGTTAGCTAGAAACCATTGGTCACATGCTTTTTGACCAGAATCTTTGAACTTTCTGAGGAGGAAATAAAGTTTATTTACCGTAAATATTTACTACTAATTTTTTTTCCATTTTCTTTGATATACAAATTTTTCATGTGAATTTCTTAGCCTATATGTTCATTGAGGAAAACAATTGTGTATCAAAAGGCAGCGCATACAACCGTTTCTTAGATTAGATATGGAAGTAATAATTTTGAATTTAATTTGAATACAGACAAACTCGCTAGAGCAATACATTTTTGTTTCCATCTGCGTAAACCTTTATTCGAAATTGTTCTTTTTTTTCGCTTAAGTTTGTATAACAAAATACTTGAGAGGTGTGAGTGATGAACTGGTGACTGACGAAGTTGTTTAAAATATCAACCACATAAATGAAACTTTAAAGAAATTAAATTTTGCTGCTGCTGTTATTTATTTTAAAATAAGTATTTGAAATAAAACCATAAATCGAATAAACATTTAAAATATTTCAAATTAATTTCGCTAATTTAGCACGTTCTTCCCTAATCGTTCGTATACAATATACATTAGTGTTGCTCATACGCGGCATGGGCGGTTACAATAATATAACTTATACGTGACCTGACCAACTGGTAGGACACAATGGCTAAAAAAGCGGAAGTTTTTGGTTTTAAATAAATAAATATTGGTTTAAATAAATAAATAAAATAAATATTAATACATGTATTTAGTGAAAATAAGCAGAAATATAAAATAAATTTAATGAGCTGTCAGGGGATACTCGGTTGGAACGAAGTGCCTTTCGCTATATATTTTTTACTAATTAATTCCAACACGCATAAGGCGCCCGTTGAAGAGTACGACAATTTAAATGGATCTTTAAGAAAATATACTTTTTGTAAAAGATAAACTTTTTTTAAGAAACTTTTTTTATACGAGGGCGGGTCAAAAAGTCCGTGACTTCCCTCGTAGTCATATGTACTGCAACACTGCTCCCATCAAGTACCACCTGTTAGTAGACTACTGGTAAATTTTGAGCAAGTTCCGTCATTTACTTTGCGATTAACAGCTGTTCAAATCGTACAACCTCATGGATTTTTTTTTTAAAATGGAAGAGAGTGAGTTTCGAGTGCTCATTAAACATTATTTTTTGCGAAAAAAAAACCGTCAATCAAACCAAGGCTAAGCTTGATTAATACCATGGGGGCTCTGCACCATCGATTTCAATGGTAAAAAATGATTTGCTGACTTTCGTTGTGGACGCACAAGTACAAATGACGCTGAACATTCTGGACGGCCAATTGAGGTCAATACACCCGAAAATGCCGAAAAAATCCACGATATGGTGTTGGCGGATCGAAGAGTAACAAGGCGTGAGATTGTTGTTGCCATAGGCAATTCATACGGCAGTGTGGTTTCGTTTTTAAATGCTCAGTTGTGCTTAAGAAAGCTGTCTGCAAGATGGATGCCGCGTTTGCTCTCAATTGACCATAAACGTAATCGTGTGACAACTTCAAAGGATTGTTTGAAGTTGTTTAATTGGGCTACGAATTGGTACCTCATCCGCTATATGCTCGGGATTTAGCCCACAGTGACTATTTCCTATTTCCAATCCTAAAGAAATGGCTTGGTGGAAAGAGATTTAGCTCCAAAGATGCAATTATTGATCAAACAAATGCCTATTTCATGGACCTCGAAAAATCTTATTTTTTTTGGAAGGGATACAAAAATTGGAGAAACGTTGGACTAAGTATATTGAGCTAAAAGGAGATTATGATGAAAAATAATATTTTTTGTAAAAAAACCCTGTGTTTCATTCAGTAAGTCACGGACTCATTGATCCGCCCTCTATAAAAAAAATGGTATCCCATTACATCCCATGCAGGGACCGGGGAGAAAGAGGGATCCGCCCTCTAGTATGTATTTTTTTTAAAAAGTATATTTGTAGGTCCTTTTTGTAAGAATACGTATTATATTTTTCCGAGAGGTAATTTTTTAAAGAGAGGTACTTCTTTTATTAAAAGCAAATTTTTCTTTTAAGAAAATATAGGTAAAATTTTGAAGAAGAAGTACTTTCTGGAAGAAAAAGCCATAAGAGTATGATTTTTTTTTACAAAGATGTACTTTTTTAAGTACATGAACTTTTTAAAGAATCGGTACTTTGTTTTGGGAAAAGGTTATTTTTGAGAAAAATTTGCTTATTTGCAGAAAGGCTACTTATCTTAAGAAAAGGTAGTATTTTATTTACAAATGTTGTTTTCGACCTAATTTTCGTTGTTATTGTACTTCTAGTTTTCAGGTCCATAGAAAAAAAAATAAAAATTTTTTCAATTTATATTCTATATCATTTATCATTATTTTATTTTTAAGAAAAGGTAATTTTAAGAAAAGGAATTTTTGTAAGAAAAGGAATTTTTTTAAGAAAAGGTATATTTTAATAGAAGGTATTTTTTTTTGAAAAAAAGTTTTTTTTTTAAGGAAGTGGATTTTTTTTAGAATTGGTCCTTTTTACAAGAATAGGTACATTTTTAAGAGGTGCTTATCTCAAGTAATGTTATTTTGTTTCACAAAAAAATTACTCTTTAAAATTTACTCTACTTTTTTAAGAAAATGTACTTATTTGAAACACTTACCTTTTTTTTAGAAAAGGTACTTTTTTAAAAAAATTTAATTTTTTTAAGCAAAGGTACTTCTTTAAGGTAAGGTATTTTTTTTTAATTAAAGATACTTTGTTTAAAAATATGAATAGGTACTTTTTGAGGTCCTTTTTGTAAGAATATGTATTATATTTCCCCGAAAGTTCATTATGGTTATTTTTAAGAAGAAGTACTTTCTGTAAGAAAAAGCCATAAGAGTTTGATTTGTTTTTTTTTTTTACAGAGAAGTACTTTTTTTTAACAACCGGTACTTGTTGAACAAGTTGTACTCTTTTTGGGAAAAAGTTATTTTTTTTAAAAAAACATTACTTATTTTCAGAAAGGCTACTTATCTCAAGAAAAGACAAGGTATTATTTTATTTTTAAGAAAAGGTACTTTTAAGAAAGGGAATTATTTTGTAAGGACAGGTATTTTTTGTACGAGAAGGTACTTTTTTGAGGAAAATGTTTTTTTAAGAAATGAAATGTTTTTTACAATTGCTCCTTTTTTCATGATTAGGTACGTTTTTGAGAGTAAGTACTTATCTCAAGAAAAGCTATTTTGTTTCATAAAAAAGTACTGTTTAAAGAAAAGGCAGTTTTTTAAGAAAAGACAATTTGTTGTAAAAAAACCCACAAGAGTATGAATTTTTGTACAAAGTAGTATTTTTTAAGAACAGGTACTTTTTAAAGAAGTGATACTCTTTTTGGGAAAAGGCTATTTTTTTTAAGAAAAATTTACTTATGTTCAGAAAGGCTACTTATCTCAAGTAGAGAAAAGGTATTATTTTATTTTTAGGTATTTATATTTTTATATTTTAGTATATTTATAATACTAACTTACTTTTATTGACTGTTTTACAACCTCATGAGGTCAGACGTCTTACAAATATTAATTAAACAAATTTCAACATATTCTTCCAACTGGCTCTATCCTTCGCCTTTTCTCGCCAGTTGGTAACACCAAGGATACGGAGGGATTCTTCTGCCTGGTCTTGCCAGCGGAGTCTTGGTCGTCCTCTTTTCCTGCTTCCATCGGGTACGTTATCAAAAATCTTTCGCCCTGGCTCATCTTCATCCATTCTGATAACATGGCCTAGCCAACGCAATTGGCACACTTTGATTCGTCTAGCTATGTCCACGTCAGAATAGAGACTATATAGCTCTGCGTTACAGCGACGTCGGTACTCGCCGTTTTCCCTAACAGGCCCATATATTTTACGGAGAATTTTTCTCTCGAAAACTCCCAGGTGTTTTTCATCCGCTTGCGCTTGCGATAGGACCCAAGTTTCGGAGCCAAAAAAAAAAATGAGAGTCTGATATAGCTGGACTTTTGTCCGTCGAGAGAGGGCTTTGTTCCTAAACTGCTTGCCGAGCCCAAAATAACATATATTTGCAAGCACAATTCTCCTATCTATCTCCAGGCTGACGTTGTTGTCCTTGTTCACGGCGGATCCAAGGTAGACAAATTCATCTACCACTTTAAAATTAAATCGGTTGTCAACGTTCAAGTGCGGACCAAGTCGAGAGGTTTCTCTAGTCGTTGACACCATCAATTTTGTCTTGCCTTCAGTAACAGCAAGACCCACCTTCGCTGATTCCTTTTCGATTCTTGAAAATACTGCAGTAACCTCTCGCAAATTTCGTCCAATGATGTCTATGTCGCCAGCACACGCCAGCAACATATGGCTTTTCGTGTTAATGGTCTTGTCCGTATTTACTGCAGCCTTTCTCATTATTATGTCCATTAAGATGTTGAAGAGATTACACGAAAGTGTGTCGCCTTGTCTAAGTCCTCGCTTGGTACAGAATGGTTCAGTGAGGTCTTTCCCCACTTTCACTGCTGATTTGGTGTTGGTCAGCGTCATTCTACAGAGGCGGATCAGTTTTGCTGGAATACCAAGTTCAGACATAGCTTCGTACAGTTTTCCCCGTATGGGGCTATCGAAAGCAGCTTTGTAATCGGCAAAAAGGTGGTATGTATGGATTTGATTTTCGTGGGTCTTTTCTAGGATTTGGCGTAGTGTGAATATTTGGTCAGTTGTGGACTTGCCTGGTCTAAAACCACACTATAAGGTCCAATCAGGTTTTCAATAATTGGCTTTAGTCTTTCACATAATACGCTCGACAAGACCTTATACGCGATGGATAAAAGACTGATACCGCGATAGTTGGAACAGACACACGGATCACCCTTTTTGAATACAGGACATAATACACTGAGACTCCAGCCGTCGGGCATAGATTCCCCCAGCCATATACCGAATATCAGTTGATGCATGTGGGGTATCAGTCCTTCGCCAACTGCCTTAAAAAGTTCAGCGGTTAGGCCATCCGCACCCGCGGCTTTATTATGCTTCAGGCGGGAGATCGCCGTTCTAATCTCGTCTTGGTTGGGGGGGGGGGGGGGTACAATCTATACTATCTTCCACTATCATTACCTCCTTATCTTCAGTGGAAGAATCTGAGTGGAGTAGTGCCGAAAAGTGGTCTCTCCACATTTTGAGCACACACTGCTTCTCAGTCACCAGATTTCCATTCTCGTCCTTGCAGGAGGGCAGCCCATTATTAGGCCCGTTGGTCGATCTTCTTACTCTCTGGAAAAACTTTCGCGATTCACCATTCATCCTGCACATTTCGGTTCTTTCACTCTCTCTCTGCTCCTTCTGCCATTTTTTTCACCGAAATAGTTGGTTTTCCTCCCTTCTCAGCCTCTTGTACCGCTCACACGCAGCACGCGTTGTAACTGACTGTTTCGTTGCCATACGTGCAGCGTCTTTTTCATCAGTTGCAATGCGACATTCTTCGTCGTACCATGGCTTATCCTTCTGCGGTTTTTGATAGCCAAGTTCAGTCATTGCAGTCATATATGTATTATATTTAGGTATTTTTTTTAAGACAAGTTTTTTTTTTGAAGAAAATATTTTGTTTTTAAGAAATGGGGTTTTTTTGAATTGGTCCTTTTTTTCAAGAATATGGACATTTATAAGAGCGGGTACTTATGTCAAGAAAAGGTACTCTTTAAAGAAGAGGTAGTTTTATAAGAAAGGGCAATTTATTGTAAGAAAAGTTAAATTTTTTAAGAAAGGTACTTATTTAGAAAATTTTCTTAATTTAAGAAAAGGTTCTTTTTGTGAGACTTTTTCTTTAAGATGAGGTATTTTTTTTTTAACAAAAAGTACTTTGTTTAAAAACATGAATAGGTTTTTTTTTTGAGAAAATTTACTTTTTTTACTAAAATACTCTTATTCAACAAAATTTTCTTTTTTAAACTTCTTTCACTTTGGATTTTCTAAGTTTGCTTTTTATTGGGTTCAAAACTGTAAATATACTAAATATTGTGTACAGGGGCTCCACCTGGAAACCTTCCCATTAAACAAGAAATTTCCCAACATATATTAGTCTAGACACAAACGAAAGCTAAAGTAAGAGATTTTTATATTTCCCTACGCTGTTTGCATGCCCCGATAGAAGAAAAGAATGGTCTTGGCCCTGGTCATGACATTAAGAGATTTAAGAGATTTTAGGGGAGAATTGGATATTTTATTGCTGAAGTAGTCAGGGAAAATGTGTTTCACACAATTATTGGCAATTTCAGCCTTCATGCTGACAGTTCCGGCAGCGGTATGAGACTGATTGACTCTGCCGCGGAAAACCATGGTCGTTAGTGCTATAAGATTTCAGCAAAGAGGCTACTTGGATATGTCCTGATCAAAGAACAAAGAATCACATTGATCTCGTGGTAATTGATGAAAGGCACTTATCCAGTGTAATGGTCGTATGAGTGATCAGAGGAGCTAACATATATTCTGTTCAACAAAGGTTCGCACAAAATTGAGTAAAGCGAAAATCGTACGAAACCGGACGCAGAGAAATCTAGACATCGGAAAGCTGCAATTACCAGAGGTAGCCACAGTCTACTCAAGGAACCTCTCGCAACTTTTGACTTAGAACCCAACCCCTCTAGATGGGGATACTGATGCGCAGTGGAAACCCATTTCCGACTCTATAAAAAGTGCCGCAATAACCGTACTTTCTTTTGGAAAACCGCTTCTTAATAAACCTTGATACGATGACGCAAATGACATAGCAAATGATGAAAAGAACGCTGCACCTATGGCAATGCTTCAATCAATTGTAACGCGAGCTGCGATTGAGCTGTATACGGAAAAAAGAATGGAGGCAAACCGTCGTCTCTTTAGGTGTAAGAAACGGCATAGGAGAAAGTGCGATATTGAGAATATTAAGACATACAGAAGGAAGAACGAGGCCTAATGGACATAGTTCAGGGTCCTCCTTCTGTAAAGACAAAGACGGAAATCTCATCGCAGATGTTCACAGAATATTGGGAATATGGAGAGATAATTTCTTAGCGCTACTGGTACCTGAGATATCCAATGACGATGAGACGATCGATCACAGTTTGGACGACGAGCAGGGCCAGGCGAGTTATTGTCCGTGAATGATTGCCTTGATGAAGCGTATAGCAAAAACGTAATCTATAGGAAATTTTGCTCAAGAGACCATAGCTCTAAGTCCGATTTGGAGCCCCCCAAATTTTCAAAATAGATATTAGTGTTAATAGTGTTTTTTTGTTGAAACCTTGAAAATGTTGACTTTTTGAGAACGATTTTCCTACAAAAAGCAGTTCGAAAACAAAAAAAATTGATCGTAATAAAAGTTGTTGCAAATTATCTGAATTTTCGTAATCTCGAAAAAAATCGAAGAAAATTCTGAATTTATTAGTTAAAAGTTAATTCTAGGCTACTTTTCGACAAAAAATTCCTAATATCTCTACTAAAAATAAAAAAGGTGATAAAAGTACTTTTCAAACAAGCCCACACTGAGAAATCTACTATAATTCTATCCGATTTATGACGAATTTAATTAAATTATTCTATGTATATATGGAAAAATATCTATTTTGAAATTTTGGGGCGCTCAAAATCCGACTTAGAGCTATAGTCTCTTGACCAATATTTCTCAAAATCCCCTATAGATTACGTTTTTGCCAAACGCTTCATCAACAAAAAAAAAAAAACCAGCAGACAGTTGTCCGAGGCCTTCGGCCACGGACTGTCCCTGCAGGCTGTGTCAGAGACACGGCCATTAAGTTTAACGTAGAATACGCCATCTGATAAGACAGAAAACATATATAACAATTAATGATAAATAACATAAGCAATAACATCCATGTTAAATTCAAATTCACATTTAACATTTTGTTTCACTTAAATACATAAGTAAATATACGAAATTTCAATATTTCATCAATCAAAACAACAGTCGAAGGTTTGTGTCCACACTGAAACAGCAGCATAGTTTGTGTTCACGCTACAAACTCAAACACTCAACCAAACACCACACATATGTATGTTTGAGTGTATGTGTTTAAACAATTTTCATTTGAGAAATTTAAATATTAGGAAGATATCAACCAATATGAAATGTATATCAAACGAAAGATAACATCTTCATTTACCTACAAAAAAATTTTTAAAAAAAGTTATCTCGCCGTTTCCTCATAATCAATGAAATAAGGATTACAACAATAACAATCTGACATGACTCCCTATACCGTAAGTTAAGACGTATTCTACGCCAAAAATTAACCCGCCCTAATGGTTATATATATCATATAGTTTCCGAATTTAGTTTTAATTTTGCATTAACTTTTTACCGAATAATATCAAAAATATCTTTGTTTTGGTTTATTGCCTCCCTAATGTATGCCGTGAATCTTTGGTGCAACGCTGGGCCTTAGGATATGCAACAAAATAGATTATTGACTACTGGGGAAATTTACAGTGTATCAAAGGAAACGTTTTGAACATTTGAATTTATTTTAAATATGGATGGGAGTTTTAGTATATATTTGTACAGACACCTACAAGTATGTTGAAAGTGTTGCTATTAACATACGCCTTAAGATATGCAATAATTATTAATATAAAGACTTTAACGTTATACAGTATATATGTGGCTAAGCTAATAATGTACTATTTTTGAAAAGAACAATTTAACCTTCTTCAATTCTTGACACGATTTTCCAATTATTGTCATTAATACTTTACTATTATTTCTTGTAATTTTAACTTTATCCTTAATAGACATGAACGTAAATCCTTTCCTTTTTCTAAATGTTTCGAAAGTTCTGATAGTTTTATTGTTAAAAATATTTCCTTTCGTTAATTGAAAAACATGTTAAGCTAATAGGTATTCATTGTCCATTGTCTTTAGGGTAAATATTAATACTGATGTTTAAAATATCTCAAGTCGTTTGTTGTAAAGAGCTACTAATGTCATGATAAATTTGCAACAAGTCCTAGTAGATTGTATGGTAGTAGATAATGGAAAATTATTCTGGTATGATGGGATATTCCAGGAAGTAGAAATAAACACTGGGTGTGATTTCTATTTATAGTGTTGGATATATATATAATGTATATCAACACTGAAAGAGGGAAGAAAAATCCTTAAAACACAAAAGTTTTTACCATTTTCGAGTCCTTTGTATCTACAAATTTAAATGCCTTAAAAGGTAAGGAGCTTTGTAGTTAAATGCAAATATATGCAGATGGATTGAGTAACAAAAACACTAAGAGTAAAACATTCATTACGCTGTTAACCAAATTGCCAACAACAGTAGACAAACAGTATAATATAAGAGAGTACTCTAAGGATAATTCTCCCAGAAGGTGATTTGGTGTTAACCAAATTGCCAACAACAGTAGACAAACAGTATAATATAAGAGAGTACTCTAAGGATAATTCTCCCAGAAGGTGAGGAAGCAAGCAACCAAGATGACAATTCAAGGATGTAAATACATGAGATCTGTTTCCTTTAAATGATGGTCTTTCATTAAAAACATTTTTGTGCATTAAATGATTAGCTATATATATGTTCGGTATACGTAGGAGGACACCAAATCCTTACGGAGTCATACAGAACTCACATCAAGTCATTGGAGGGTAACTATTTAAAGGAACTCCTATTTCTTTTGAGAGTGTGTTCGAAGAATTTACCAATATTTCAAGTTGAGGATATTTAAAAACCTTTCTGAATCTTTCACACTTTTTTAGAAATCTTTTTCAAAATCATCTAATGTGTTTTCTTCGTCTTTGAATTACTTTCCATGAACTACAAGTGTAAATGCAAAACGATTTGCATTTTAAGCGATTTGGTGAAACCCCAAAGACGAGGGATCAACATCCATTCGCTCTAACAGGGTTCAGCTTCCATTCACTCTAACAGTTCAGATGCATATCTCTGTGTTTGATGTATATCCTTCGATGGCAACGAATATACAAATGGCAAAAAAGCCTTACTGAATATAACTTACACTTCACACACACTAACGCAAATCGCCTATAGCATAAGAACAAACGTTTATGCTATATCTACATTATCTGGGTGGGTGTGTATAAAGGCAGTGTAGTTATTTGAATTTTTGTGTAAGTGAGGAACTGGAGAGAAACATTGGTTGGAACACAAATTTTTATGTGTAAATGGAAAACATAAGGAGCAGATCCTTGAAGTGTCTTTCAAAGGGAATATCTTAAAAAACTTTACTAAAGTGTGTGTAATAGGTAGCTGTCAATTAAATAGGGCCACTGACAAACAGACCCTATTTAATTTACATGACATAAAATGTTGGCGCAATTTAATTGATAAGAAAAATATAATTTGAAAAAGGTTTCATTTCATTAACGGTCTACGGTGTCACTGAAAACGTTAACTCAAAATAAGATACGTTGAAAAAATCACATGAGGTGTCAGGGGAGACCCGGTTAGAACGAAGTTCCTTTCGCTATATACTATTTATGTACTAGTTAGTTCCAACACGCCTAAGGTGCCCGATGAAAAATACGATAATTTAAATGGATATTTACGAGAAGATACTTTTTGTAAAATGATAAACTTTCTTAAGAACATGTTTTTTATAGAATGTATTTTTTAAAAAAGGAAGTATATTTTTAGGTGCTTTTTGTAAGAATATGTATTAGAATTTCCCGAAAAGGTAATTTTTTAAAGAACGGTTCTTCTTTTATTAAAAGCTAATGGTTTTTAAAAAAAGGTACTATTTTTAAGAAGAACTACTTCCTGTAGCCATAAAAGTATTAATTTTTCTTAAAGGCAGTACTTGTTTTGTTTATTGTTATTATTTATTGACAATATTACAACCTCATGAGGTCAGACGTCTTACACATATTAATTAAACAAACAAATTAAACAAATTTCAACATATTCTTCCCACTGGCTCTATCATTCGCATTTTCTCGCCAATTGGTAACACCAATGATACGGAGGGATTCTTCTGCCTGGTCTTTCCAGCGGAGTCTTGGTCGTCCTCTTTTCCTGCTTCCATCGGTTACGCTATCGAAAACCTTTCGCGCTGGCTCATCTTCATCCATTCTGATAACATGACCTAACCAACGGAATTGGTCTAATTTGATTCGCCTAGCTATGTCCACGTCAGAATATAAATCATATAGCTCTTGGGTCCAGCGACGTCCGTACTCGCCGGTTTCCCTAACAGGACCATATATTTTACGGAGAATTATATTGCCAGGTGTTTTTCATCCCAGCCAGGTGTCAAGACAGGTAAAATGACAGTCTGATATAGCTGGACTTTTGTCCGTCGAGAGAGGGATTTGTTCCTAAACTGCTTACTTACTTACTTATCGGGTATCGTATAACCCCGGGGTGTCAGGGACGTTACAAAACGAAGTTAACATATTTCGCCCACCAGTTCGATCTTTTGCTTTATTTCTCCAGTTGGCAATACCAAGTATACGCAGGGATTCGTCAGCCTGAACTCTGCAGCGGAGTCTTGGTATTCCTATTTTTCGTCTTCCTTCGAGTTCGATTTCGAAAACCCTTCGTTATACAGTTTATATGTGACTTAGCTACTAATCTGCTGTTTTTGAAAAGAACAATTTAACCTTCTTCAATTCTTGGCACGATTTGTCTATTAGTCTGACTAATGCTATATTATTATATTTCAAAGTTTAACCTTAAGACTTAAACATGAATCCTTTCATTCTTCTAAATATTAGTACGGATTTATTAAGTTTATTACTTAAAACATTCCCATTAAATAATTGAAACTCCAATGCTAGATTTAGGTAGATATTAACTTATGATATTAACTTTGTTTTGTTAATAAAATAAAGTAAACAAAATAAACAATGTGGGTAATTATTTATATTGGTGTTTAAAATATCTCAAGTCCTTTGTTGTAAAGAGCTTCTAATGTCAGTATAAATTTACATCAAGTCCGAGAAGGTTGTATGGTAGTAATATTAGGAATTGTTTCGAACATTATTCTGGTGTGTTGGGATATTCCAGGAAGTAGAAATAAACACTGGATGTGATTTCTATTTATAGTGTTGGTTATATATATACAGCCTAAAATTTAACAACATTGAAGGCGGGAAGAGAAACTATTAAAACATAAAAGCTTTTACCATTTTCGGCTCCTTTGTATCCACAAATTTAAAAGCCTGACAAGAGTAAGGAGATACGTAGTTACATGTAAATATATGCAGATGAATTGATAAACAAAGACACTAAATATTTTGACAAGCAACTTGCCAACAACGATAGACGAAACAAGATAACAATTGAGGATGTCAATAAATGAGAACTGTTTCCTTTAACTTTATCGACACCTTTATCGACACATATCGACACATCTGTGCATAATAAGTCGAGTTGTGTACTTGTATATTGTTACGAATGAGTAAAAGCTTTTGCTTGCTCTTAATGACCACACTAACATTATGTAAATAACAGGGCGGTTAGTGCTGCGCCTGAAAGTACGCATTGTAACAACGTACCAGCTCGCTAAACCAGTAGCATGAATTCCCCTCCATTCTCCACCATTCGAGATGATTCTAGAGAGATAACTAACAACAACGACTAGAAGGTTCTTGAATTCGCTAGAGATAACTACATTTGAGTATGATGAGTTGGTATAAATAGCGGTGGTCTTTGGAACGGAGAGTTCAGTTTGTGATTAACCGCCGGAAAGTAAGCAGCGCGATTTGATAGTAAAACATAAGACTTAAACTGTTATACTATATAAGCAAAATAAAAGGAAGTTAAATCGTTGTAATTATCGTAATTTAAAATGAACCTTGTTTTATTATTGGGAATAAAACAACGTAAAAAGGGCGAATAAGGAAAGTCGTAACTATATGTGTGGTATTCGTAATAGGACTCCCAGTAGTTATCGAATCTGGTATAACTCACATCAAGTCATTGGAGTTTAAAAGTCTAACGGAACTCCCATTTATTTTGATATTTTCTTAGAAGAACTTAAGTGTCATTTAATTTAAGAATCGTTAAATATATTTCATTAAGAATCCTTTAATTTCTTTAGGAATATTCTATTTTCGCTGCGTCTTCGAATAACATCCACGACCCTCAAGTATAAATGCTCGGTGCTTTGTTTCTTAAGCGATTTGGCGAAGCCCTTAAGAAGAGGGATCAAAATCTATTCACTTTAACAGTTGAAATGCAAATCTCTGTTTATGTTTTATATCCTTTGGTGGAAATGTAAAACGAAAGACAGAAAAGCCATAAGACGACATACACCCTCATGCAAATCCCATAACACACAAAAAACCAGTGTGTTTGTCATGCTTACATCATAGGGTGATGACACCTGGAGGTGCCATCTTTCTCATCTGATGGTGCATTTCACACTACACGTGGTGCAGCCGGTGCGATAGACGTAAATTGACTTACACCAGGTATAGTTACAAGAACTGTTGACTTCAATTTGTCCTGTCGTTTTTGTAAGGAACCGTGAAATTTTGGTTAGACGTATTTTTTTTGTTATCTTTTATTGTTAGCACACAAATTGTAACACACAAACCCCATTATTGTTTTCTTGTTGGTTGTTTTGAATCACTGCCTGTGTATCTGGTATTATTAAAGTAATACTTTTCAACATGTCCATATGCAGCCCAGCCTAATATCATAAATTATCTGAGGGAAGTCGTTACTCTAGGTATACAGTTACTCTATGACCTATATGTTAGTGGGCGCATGTGGAAATACAGTGTTTCGTGTGAGTTAGGAATTCGAAAAACATGGGTTGGATTACAAATTATTATCTGTAAATAGGAACATGACCAGCAGATCCTTGCAATGTCCTTGTACACGGAATGTCTTTAAATACCTTAATACAAAAAGTGTGTGCAGCTAAACAAATGCTGGCTCAATTTGCTTGACAACAAATATGCAATTTGGGAAATGTTTTATTTTGTCAAAGGTTTACTGTGACACTTCAAACGTCAGTTAAAAATATTTCCCGTTCAAATGGTAGTCTTGTCAGCAGTTTCCGCTACAGCAGTTGATCGACTTGGTAGTCGAAAATTCCGTAAAGGACAGGGTGGTCAAGAATTGAGTGAGAGGCGAGTGGTAGTAAACTTAATTTATATTGTGTTTCATTGTTACCCAGGACTACTAGAATGACAATTAAACCGCCTTTTTAATGATAAAGGGGAAATGTGAACAAATGGAAGCCACAAATAAAAGTTGTAATTACAAATCTGTTTCCGTAACCGAAAGAACAGTTGGTGGAACCTTTTTCGTTTCTCAAAAATGTTTTTTCAGCTCTAGTTTTTCTTAACTCGTTTACTGCAAACGTGTTTCAGTTCTCGCAAACGTTTTTTTTTAGTTTGGAGCAACTACAAATCGGTTGTTGTAACCGAAGTTTTTCGTTTATCGTAAAGATGTTTTCAGCTCTCATTTCGCATAACTCGTTTATTGCAAACGTTTTTCGTTTGGAGCAGCTACAACTCGGTTGCTGTAACCGAAGGAAACCGAAGTTTTTTGTTTAAGGTTGTTTCAGCTCTCATTTGTCATATCTAGCTTACTGCAAACATTTTTCAGTTCTCGCAAATTTTTTTTTTAGTTTGGGGCAACTAGAAATCGGTTGCTGTAACCGAAGTTTTTCGTTTATCGTAAAGATTTTTCAGCTCTTATTTCCCACAACTCGTTTACTGCAAACGTTTTTCGTTCTCGCAAAGTTTTTTTACTTTAGAGTAATTACAACTCGGTTGCTGTAACCGAAACAACAGTTGGCGGAACCGTTATTCGTTTCTCGCAAACGTTTTTTCAGCCTATATTTTTCGCAACTCATTTGCTGCAAACGTTTTTCAGTTCCCGCAAACGTTTTTTTAGTTTGGAGCAACTATAGCTAGGTTGTTGTAACCGAAGTAACCGAAGTTTTTCGTTTATCGTAAAGATTTTCTCAGCTCTAATTTTTCATAACTCGTTTACTGCCAATGTTTTTCGTTCTCGCAAATGTTTTTTTTTTATTTCGGAGTAATTAGAACTCGGTTACTGTAACCGAAAGAACAGTTCGTGGAACCGTTTTCGTTTCTCGCAAACATTTTGTCTTCTCTAATTTTTCATAACTCGTTTGTTGCAAACGTTTTTCAGTTTTGGAGCAACTACTTTCTTTTTTAGTTTGGACCAACTACAACTCGGTTGCTGTAACCGAAGGAAACCGAAGTTTTTCGTTTATCGTAAATACTTTTTCAGCTCGCATTTCTCATAACTCGTTTACTGCAAACAACTCGGTTACAACTCGGTTGCTGTAATCAAAACAACAGTGGGTGGAACCGTTTTTCGTTCCTCGCAAACGTTTTTCAGCTTATATTTTTCGTAACTCGTTTGCTGCAAACATTCTTCGGTTTTCCCAAACGAAATGCCATGTATCGATTAACAGAAATTCGTTTCTCCCCACTACAGTCACCAAACGAACTTCAGTAGGCTGAGATTTCGTTTGGGAGGAACAAGTAGTTTCTTGCACAAACAAGAGTGTCACCGTAACCCCGAGAACATTAATTTCTTCTTAATCTGCTTGCTGAGCCGAAAATAGCATCTAGTTGCAAGCACAATACTCTTATTTATCCACAGACTAGCGTTGTTGTCTTTGTTCCCGGCGGATTCAAGGGAGATACATTTAATTTTCACTTGAAAATTAAATCAGCTCCCGACATTCAAGTGCGGACCAAGTCGAGAAGTTTATATAGTCGTTCGTTGACACCATCACTTTTGTCTTGCCTTCATTAACAGCAAGATCCTTCTTGCCCTCATTAACATCAATATCCACCTTCGCTAATTCTTTTTCGATTCTTGAAAATACTGCAGTAACGTTTCACAAATTTCGCCCAATGATTTCTATGTCGTCCGAATACGCCAGCAATAACTGGATTTTCGTGTTGATGGTCTTGTTCGTATTTACTGCAGCTTTTCTCAATATTATCTCCATTAAGACGTTGAAGAGATTGCATGAAGGTGTGTCGCCTTGTCTCAGTTCTCGCTCGGTACAGAATGGTTCGGTGAGGTCTTTCCTCACTTTCACTGCTATGTTGGTGTTGGTCAGCGTCATTCTACAGAGGCGGATGCATTTTGTCGGAACTCAAAGTTTAGACATAACTTCGTACAATTTCCCCCATATGGGGTTATCGAAAACAGATTTGTAATCGAAAAAAGCTGGTATACATCGATTTGGTTTTCGTGGTTCTTTTCCAGGAATTGGAGTAGCGTGAATATTTGATCAGTCATGGACTTGCCTGGTCTAAAACCACACTGAGAAAGTCCCATCCGGTTTTCAACAATTGGCTTTAATCCTTCACATAATACGCTCTACAATACCTTGTATGCGATGGCTAAAAGACTGATACGGCGATAGTTGAAACAGATACACGGATCAGCCTTTTTGAATACAGGACATAATACACTGAGACTCCAATCGTCAGGCATAGATTTCCCCAGCCATATACCGCATATAAGTCGATCCTTGTGGGCTAGCAGTCCTTCCCCACTTGCCTTAAAAAGTTTCGCGGGTAGCGTACACACGTCAGCGCAATCATTATTAAATAAATTGTGATAAAAGGAGTATTATACAGCTTCATTCTTCGTTCTTCGGTCTTGTTCGTTCTTCGTTTTCTTTTTTCATATCTATGACCTCGAGCCGATACTAAAATTGAAAATCAATCATTATTCTCCTGATCTTCAGTGGAAGAATTTGAGTGGAGCAGTGCTAAAAATATCTCTCTCCATATTTTAAGTACACACTGCATATGAGACACGTGATTCACCTTCTAGTCCTTGCAGGAGGTCAGCCCATTATTCGTCTCGTTGGTCACTCTTATTACTCTCTGGCAAAATGTTCTCGATTCATTGTTCATCCTGTACATTTCGGCCTTTAGAGCCTCTGTCTCTGCTTCCACTGTAATTTTTTCCTCCTAAATAATTGGTTTCCTCCCTTCTCAGACTCTTGTACCGCTCAGTCGCAGCTTGCGTTGTAACTGAATGCTTCGTTGCCATACTCGCAGCGTGTTGTTCATTAGCTGCAATGCAACATTCTTTGTCGTACCATGGCTTATCCTTCTGAGGGTTTTTTATAGCCAAGTTCAGTCCTTGCAGCGGTTTCCAAAGAATGGGAGATGTGCTCCCACGGCGCTTCTGGGTCCTCTGGAGAGGAAGTATTCCGGTCTAGCAGGAGAGTGAGCTTTTGTTGATGGGACTTTGATATCTCCGGTATTTGTAACTTGGCAATATACAGCTTTTCCCGTGTCCAACTACATACGTATTTCGCCCTGCTCAGTCTTGTGCGATCTTTCGCAGCCACCAGGTAATGATCCGGGTCGATATTAGCACCTCAAATCACATGTGCATCCATTAGACTAGAAGAGTGCCTCACATATTTTACCAAGTGCTCAATCTGGATCTTCGTTCCCTCATCAGGAGATGACCTGTTCGCCTTCTGTATGTCCTTTAGCTGGAATGAATTATATGTGTATCAACGACTGTGTTAGATTACATTTTAATGTACGTGAACTTCATACTAAAGGGTGTGCCAGTAAGAATGCACGTTTTTATTTTAAAATAAAAACACGTAGTTTTTGAGATAGTTATGATTTTTTTATTGGATTATAAGGAAGACATGTTCCGATTAAATATAGAGTAAAATATGGGTCAAATGTACCCCACGGCCCTGATGATAGACCATTATTCTTTTCATGAAAGTTGAAAAAAAAATAAATGGTTTTCCATTACATCCCATGAAGGGACCGGGAGCGAGGTGACCGCCGCCGAAAGAAATTTTTTTGAAGGTGGTCAGAGCAGGGGTCGAACCCAGGATCCCATGTACAAGAGCCGCGCACACTAACCATTGCACCACCGACGGCCAAAGTTACCATGACGTTTTCACAGACGTGTGGCTGAGTCTCACCGATGACGCGTTGGATCTCGGATTTGAGCTCAGGAATTGTTTCTGGTTTATTCACATAAACCCGAAATTTAAAAAACTCTCGTTTAGCTACATGAGAATTTAAACTGATAATACAACACAGAAATATTGTTGGAATGACTTTGTTTTTTTATAATCTCGTACCGTTCGTATTATATTCAAAAATTTAATTATTCGAGCGTTTGGTCGTTTTTTTAATTAATTTTATTCTTCGATATTTCGCTACCCTTTGGGTAGCATCGTCAGGAAGATAAACACAATTGTTAAATAGAAACGAAAAAAATAAAATAATTGAAAAAACGCTCGAACAATTTAATTTTTGGACATTTATTTTTTATATATGATTTCCGGTTACAATCTGCTACATAATTTCATGACATTTATCGTTTAAATCTGATTTCCGGTTTCCGAGTTACATGATCCATTCGATCAGTGCAAGTTTTAACTAATTTTTCCAATAAATTGAACTTTGACGTATGATTGATATTATTGTCATATGTTCTAATAAATATTAATTATACGACAAGTGTTACCGCACACAATAAGAGCTTGATTTTTACAGTAAACACCAACAACATTTTCAAAAGTAAAATAAGAAGAATACAAGAATAGAATTAACCTTAAAATGGCTACATAAGACAGAAATAATTACAGGCTGGTTAAGTACGACAGAAAGAATTACACAAAGTTTGGTGCAGTGTATGATAACGTCCTTCATATTCAATCTGGTACATAATTTCATGACATTTATCTTTTAAATTTGATTTCCGGTTTCCGAATTACATGGTCCATTCGATCACTTCAATTTTTTACTACTTTTTCCAATAAATTGAAACTTGACGTATGATTGATATTATAGGTCATATTTTCTAATAAATATTAATTATACGACAAGTGTTACCGCACAAAATAAGAGCTTGATTTTTATATTAAACAACAACAACATTTTCAAAAGTTAAATTAGAAGAATACAAGAATATAATTAACCTTAAAAATGGCTACATAAGACGGTATAAGACGGTAATAACTACAGACTCATATCTTCAAAAATGGTTAAGTACGGCAGAAAGAATTACACAAAGTTTGGTGCAGTGTATGATAACGTCCTTCATATTTAATCTGGTACATAATTTCATGAAATTTTTCTTTTAAATTTGATTTCCAGTTTCCGAGTTTCATTGTCCATTCGATCACTTAAATTTTTTACTACTTTTCCAATAAATTGAAACTTGACGTATGATTGATATTATTGCCATATTTTCTAATAAATATTAATTATACCACAAGTGTTACCGCACACAATAAGAGCTTGATTTTTACATTAAACAACAGCAAAATTTTCAAAAGATATATAAGAAGAACACAAGAATAGAATTAACCTTAAAAAGCCACCTAAGACAGAAATAGCTACATAGTCATAACTTCCAAAACCGTTAAGTACGACAGAAAGAATTACACAAAATTTAGTGCAATTTATTATAATGCTTCTGATGTTGAATTATGCAACGCCCTATACATAAAATCAAGAGTCACTTTGTGACAAAATACCATAGGAATTTATGCAGAAAGGACAGGATATTTGCCATTCAATCTAAAAAGGACTTGTGCTTTTGATTTTAATAATAAAATTTATTGTATCCCTTTTTATATGTTTTCAAAACAATTGCAAATCTTAAACGACCGTTGTTAAATTACTTGATTGGTTAGCAGTTTTTGATTCATTTGTAGAATTTTTCTTTTCACTGCTGCAAAACATTTTCGCAACATCTGTCAGAATTTTGAAATGTGTTCCTTTTTCTTGCAGGATAATTTTTAAATTTGGCAACAACATGTTTACGACGTTTTGTGATGTCTCGTGTGGGATGGTGTGACATAAACAAAATGTCAAAAGATGATATGTTTTGGGAAAGATAATCAAACATTTTTGTTTTAAAATTTATGTTGAAAATGGTTAGTTTATAAATGAACCAATGAACCAAAAGGACAAACCTCTTGTGGCATTTAAAAGGCTTCTTGAATAAAAGTACGGTTGACTAATTATTCAGAAATCAGAACCTTAAATGAATTTAACGTTTTGACTTATGAGTCTAAAGCTTCATAAAGTTTAGGGGGACAAAAACACAGCAATCAAAAGTTTTAAAGAGGTTTAAACAAAATGACAGACATTGCTACACAAATTACTACACAAATTTCTACACAAAAAGACAGACGAAGTACATAGAAAGGACACGCAAAGCAAAACAAACGACATACATTTTAAGGCAGAAATCAGAGTAACGGTTACATAAATGTTTTTGTTTTAACTTAAGTGTTCTCTAAGCGGCCATTACCTTAAATATTAAGTGTAATTCCTTAAATAAATACATTCCTGGGAAAAATGAGCCCATTATAATCACTAGTCAGCACAAAAGGTAAGACCTTAAAGTCTTTGGCATTTTCTAACACGTAAAGTTGGCTTAAGGAAAACAATTTAAGTTACTAAGGGTCGCCACTGCAAAATATAACGGACGGATGCGCAGACTTAATTAATGTAGACCTTGTAATTGATACTTTTTAATAGGACTGTCTACGACTTAAGTTTGAATGGGACACATTTCTTGATTTCATGGAAATAAATTTAATGAAAAGAATTTAAACAGTTGAAACATGCCAAAGTTCATCTATAGATATGTTTCTAAACCAAATGGAATAGATATTGGAATTTTCGTGACTTAATACCATTCACTTATATAGGTTTATTGTAAATGTACTACACGGCGTATGAGTTTTATAAAGGGGTTTAATGTTAATACTACTGCAGACGATACAAAACTATCTCTAATAACAATGTAGACGTGTATATCCTTTTACTTTTATAGACAAGCCAAACTTTGGTCAAACACTAGCGGTTTGTTTGTAAAAAAAAGCTATGGCTAAGTCCAGAAGCCAACAAAAATATACAAAATCCTCATAACGTATGATTAATATTAAATTAATATTTTATAATTAAAAATATCATGTGTATATTATCACTAAAACTGGAATTTTTTAACAACCGGCTTTTGGTGTGTTAGAAAAACCAAATTTTAAGAACCCGGTTTTCGGGTTTTAATTCTGGGAAAACCCGTTGGAACCGGTTTTTTTCGAATAAATTTATCATATGTAGTGTATTCAAAAAACCGGAATTTTTTAACAACCGGGTTTCCGTTTGTTAGCAAAATCAGATTTCTAAGAACCCGGTTTTCGTGTTTCCATTCTGGGAAAACCCGTTGGAACCGGTTTGTTTCGGATAAATGTATCATATGTAGTGTGTTCATGAATTATTGCAGCTTGATTTACGATCACATCTCAGAAAAACCCAACAGAAATAGGTCGGCGGACAAGTCGAAGGTTCTGCGAAATGTTTTAAAGACGATTTCATTAAAGAGAGTAATATAAATTGAGATTACGCATTTTAGTATCAGCACATTCAGAAATCAGGATTACTGTATTCAGGAAAGCCGTGGCCGCTACGTACTCGCGAACTGATTGCGAAGCCAGTATACAGTGGTTTCGAACTGTCCTTCAGGATCTTTGCTAAGTACACAATAGTGTCGTCGTCAGCTATCGACCCAAAGTGGTAACACTTTACCAATACTAACATTTGCTGTAGCTACGATCTCCTTCTATCATTTTAGATATAAGTCAGCGACATAGTTTAATGAAGATTTCGAGAGGCTGTTTGGTTGAGGTTTGTGAGGCGACAATGGTGAGAACTACTTCGTGCAGAATATATTCCCCTGCCTAGGTGGAGCGAAAAGATTAACTTCTTCTGGAAATACTGTCAAACAGAATGAAGATACCTGCAGAGGACCCAGGGGAGAACCCTGTTTTTTATCCTGCAAGCGCGTTGCAAGGAGCAGGAGTTGAAGAAAACCATACAGAAAAAAGGTATGATTTAAACGCATATGACAGAACCCCTGAGGATGGCCATATAGTGAGGTCGTAAGAAAAACGAAGCGGTATCTGCTGACGATGAAAGCTGTCGAGCGTCGTCAATATTGTGGATTTCTGTTGAGCAAACTAATGTCATCTTTTGGCTTTTTTGTCTATTCAGGACAAACTAGGGGACTTGTAGAAATTTATAATGATGGCACAAATATTTGCCGCAAAACCTTTGTATACACCTTCATTAATATTAAAGGCTGACCCAAAAAAAAGAGGAGTAAACTATTCTTTTGTTTCGATGATATTCCTCAAATGAAGCAAGAGTGATGCTACCTAAACGCATGGGGGATAAAGCAGCATGTTAAATCAACTGCTCAATTATTAACATCACGTGGAAATTAAGGCTGCCATCAGATGTGATTGTTTATAGTTCGAATTGGTTGATTTTAAATTATTTTTAAATTGATAAGGCTTTTAGAGAATTTGATTTTTAATTTTAGTTTTAATAGTTAATTTTACCATGTGGTTTATTTCCAGCTTATTTCGTGATCAAGGCAGTAACTAAAAAGCTAACTCAACCGTATACAACACTTGCACCAATCGGTATAAAATACGATGTTGTATTTGCTTCTAGGAAAATCTAGTATAAACATTAAGTAAATATACAAATTACTGCGCACTTGGTCGTCAATTAAAAATCAATTTTAGATGAGAAAAACTCAAGGCCAGAAATAGAACAAATTGGATTATGGGAAATGATAGGCAAAGTGTATAATGCTGCATGAAGAGGTGCGTAAACTTAATTCAGGTTTGATACGTTTATCAACTTGTGAAGGTTTTTGTCTGTTATTTAATGTCAAAGTAAAAAGTTATCGTCCATTGCGTATAAGTAATATAAATGTGTTATAGTCCGGAACGTATGAAATATATAGAATAAAATAATACTCATACGTTTCATACAAATCAGAATTTTAAAAAATGCGAACAATTTATGCAAACATTAGGTTAATTGACACTCATAAATTATGTTTAATTCAATAGTAATCATACCTCATGCCTACCAACTAGCACTAAGGATGTCATCTATGGTAAACGAGGGGAATAACGGATGTATTTTTTTTGAAATATAGACCTATTTGTGGACTACTCTGTTGTTAGTGTTAGTCATTTTGATAGCTGTCACGTGATTTATGTTATTTGCAATTACATCATAATGCCGGAACAGCCGATGCGAATTTCCTTACTTTACTTACTTATCCGGTCACGAACAACCCCAGGGGGTCAGGTGCCTTACCAAACAAAGATAACATATTTCGTCAACCAGTCCGATCTTTTGCCTTATCTCTCCAGTTGGTAATACCAAGTGTACGCAGGGATTCGTCCACCTGAACCCTCCAGCGGAGTCTAGGTCTTCATATTTTTCGCCTTCCTTCGAGTTCGGTTTCGAAAACCCTTGATGCTGGTTCGTCTTCATCCATTCCAGTAACATAACCTAGCCAACGCAATCGCGTTATTTTGATCCGCTTAACTATGTCAATGTCGGCATAAATCTCATGGTGCATACGTCGCCGATACTCGCCACTATAGGGCCATACAATTTTCGTAGTAGTTTTCTCTCGAAGACTCCTAAAGATGTTTCGTCTGCTAGCGATAGGACCCCGGATTCTGCGCCATAAAGCATGACAGGGTTTATGAGAGTCAGGTACACCTGGACTTTAAAGTTCTAGGAGCAATATAAACTAGATTTTAAGAACGGAAACAAGTCTGTTGAAATAGGTTTTAAAGTTACAGATAAAAGAGATTTGCATTTAAGTTTTAAGTTTGCTCTTTGTAATTTGGTGCTTTAAATTGGCAAATTTCTGCAGATTTCTGCAGAGTATTTATCAAGTTATTCCTTGGTTTGATTGACGTGTTTTTTCGCATAATTTTTTCGTTTACTGAGCACTCGAAATTCACTTTTTTCCATTTTTAAAAAAATATACGAGGCTGTATGTTTTGAACAGCTGTTAAACGCAAGGTAAATGACGAAACTTCCTCAAAGTTTGACAGTAGACTACTAACAGGTGGTACTTTATTGGAGCAGTGCTGTATTTCATATAACTACGAGGACTTATTGATCCGCCTCGTAACTAGTACATAATATACAACAAAAGGAACTTCGTTCCAACACGAAGTCCCTTGACATCTCATGTAATTTTTGAATTTCCGGTATTGAACAGTTTGCTACCTATGGACATGAACATGGCTAAAAAGGTAAGAAATCGAATTTTTTAAAATTTTTTGCGATTTTGACCTTGAAGTTGGTTTTGTATATTGTTTATGACAAGAACTACAACTTTCCCTCAGAGAGTAAACCAAAATTCTGAAAGGTTTGCAAGATATGAGCCTGACAAAATGATCGCTTTTTTGCCCAAATGACACCGAGGCCCCAAATCTCTGGGGCCCATAAAAAAGTGCATGACTTTGGGCAAAACTGGGAGACACGGGTCTTTTTTTTGGTCTTTTCATGGTGTATATTAATCATACGTATCGTTAATTTCAGGCAAACGTATGCGCTATTTTAATTCGATTGGTCGTTTGATTATACCCATGAAAACACATATTATAAATTTAAAATGCATGGACATATATCCCATTCTTCTTTGTAAATATATTTTTGACATTTTAACACAACTTTATATTTTTCTCTACAAACAATTTTAATGGTTATTACGCATTAGTGATATTAATGTGGAACTCAGGAAAACGTATGCGTGCTATATCACATCACATCAATCATACGCATCGTACAATGTAGAGAAACGTATACGTCATATTAATTTTATTAGTTTTTGAATTATAGACACTTAAGTGAGTTTTAACGCTCAAAATATTATCATTCGCTTCGTTAAATTTTTGTATTAATCAATATCCCGCTGCGAGACGAGATTTTTATTTCATATCACGTATTGACGATAAAATAAATTAATTAATTATACATTTAACGGTATTTATAGCCATATCAAGTCACTTGTGACTGAAACACAGTCAATGCCATGGAAAATGTAACAGCGAACTCGGTAATGACGATAAGGTTTAAAAATAAAAGCAATGTCTTAGGAAGCGGGCATATCTCGTGGTGAAACAACGTGATAATTTTCTCTGATTATCATGGTAATGCTATAGTTGCTTGTGAATATAATACTGTTGCTGTTAAATAATAATTCCTTAATTAGTTGCTGATTTCTTTTAATTTCTCTTTGAACTAAAATGTCATATTTCATTACTGATTGTATTGATGAATTGATATTCAAACCGGATAGATACTTTAAAGATTTACCGCCCTATTCACACAAAATTGTGAAAGGCTTGCGAGACGACTTTTGTATGATAAATGATCTATCAGACGTGTCATAACATTCTATGAATAATGCCGTCCATATGCAACCTTGATGTGGAAGAGGTATGAACACAAGCGAAAACGTTTAACCTCCACTACATATAAGCGTTATTAATAAAGAAGTCAAACGGAGCGTATGAGTAATAAAAATCGTTTACTGAATATCAATGTTTATAAACGATTTTAAATTTGAGATTTCTACTACGTATAAGCGTTATTAATAGAAAGTCAAACGGAGCGTATGAGTAATAAAAATCGTTCAATGAATTTCAGTATTTATAAATGACTTGAAGCGCTACATCCGTGTATTTGTGACATGCAATTAAATAATATCTAATATTTTATTCTTCAGAAAGAAGCTTATGTCACTGCAGCTGTCTCTAAGTACATTTATTAAATAATAGAATTCCATATATCATTATAATGCTGCCACAAAGAAGGCCTTTTGTTGTCATTCTATTTTATTTATTTATTGAAACATTACACGTATTGTTTTGTGCTCACTGGCTGCACAAATTCAATTTCTGTATCTCTAATAATTACTTTACAACTCAATTAAATTCATTACTCACATGCAACCAAAGAATGACACAGTCCCATAATAGGTTGACAAGTCTATGGCAGTGCATTTAACGGAGATGTCAACATGTTTATACGAAGCTTTAATGGAACTGTCAGCAACTGATAATATTTGTATAATGGAAATGGTTTCTCTTTGTTCATCTGTTAAAGGTCAGATAAAATGACCAAGTCAATGAATAACAGCAGTGTACTGCTATAACTAAATTAAAGACTGTCTCAGTTTGAATGAAATTTTTCATTTTAAAATACTGCACGTATTTTTTGAGATAGTTATGATTTTTTAATTGGATTGTAAAGAACACATGTTCCGAATAAGCATTGAGCTAAATATCCGTCAAATGGCCTCCACAGCTCCGATGATAGGCCATTACAATTTTCGTGAAATTTCCCATGACTTTTTCGCAGAGAAGTGGTTGTATCTCACAAATAACTTGCTGGATCTCGGATTTGCGCTCAGAAACTGTTTCTGGTTTATTCACATAAACCCGAGATTTCTCAAAACCCCAAAGATAGAAATCGCACGGCTTTAAATCGCATGATTTTGGTGACCAGTTGTCATCAGAATTTCTTGAGTTAATTTGTTCTGCAAATCGTTGCTGCAATAAATCAATTGTTTCATAAGCGGTGTGGCAGGTGGCGCCGTCTTGCTGAAACCACATGTCATCTAGATTCATGGTGTTCAGTTGAGGCCACAAGAACTCCGCTATCATGTTCCTGTAACGAATGCCGTTCACAGTCAGTGTAATTTTGGCATCATCTTAAAAAATGTAAGGCCCAATCACGCCGCCTGAACAAAATCCTTACCAGACAGTGCCACGTTGTGGGTCCATTTGTTTCGCATGGATTGCATGAGGATTTTCTGAGCCCCAAATTCAACAATTTTGTGTATTCACGAAGCCCTTCAGATGGGAATGTACTTCATTGGAGAAGACGATTTTTTTTGTTGAAAAATTGGCATTGACTTCTCGTTGATCCATTACCCATTGAACGAATTGCCGACGTTTTCCATGGTCTACTGGTTTGAACTCCTGAGCAAGCTGAATTTTGTACGCAAGAAGGTGGAGGTCTTTTGTCAAAATTCAAAATTTTAAGTTGTTGAGAACGATGCCGAATTAATGTTTTCGGGGTTTCGGCGACACTCTCCGTTACAGCAGCAATGTCTTCAAGAGACCTACCGGTTTGCTGACGCACAAGAGTCTTACAGTTCAGATGCGATCCAGTTTTTTTCACAATTATAAAACTTTGTTCTGTCGTAAAGGGCGCCATTTTTAGTAATCAGAATAAACATCTGCGACAGCTGTCAAATTTCAGAGTTGCCACTGGCACAAAAAAATGCACTGAATAATTTTTTTTCGATAGCGCTAAAAAGTAGGCAATAATTTGCGCTAAAAAGCAAGCAATTTTTTCTATTGAAGATTTTTTGTCGATAGTGCCAAAAAGTATGCAATAATTTTTATTTAAAAAATTTTTTCGATAGCGCCAAAAAGTATGCAATAATGTGCGCTAAAATGCAAGCAATATTTCCTATTGTAATGTTTTTGTCGATAGTGCCAATAAGTATGCAATGATTTTTATTTAAAACATTTTTCGATAGCGCCAAGAAGTATGACATAATTTCCGCTAAAAAGCAAATTTCCTTGAAATTTTTTTGCAAATGGTGCCAAAAAGTATGCAAAATTCAGAGTTGCCACTGGTACAAAAAAAAATTGCACTGAATAATTTGTAGTAGAAAAAGTTTATAAAACAAGGAGTGAAATTGATTACTCCGGTCGTTGGTTTAAAACGTGCAATCTTACTGAGACACCGTTTATGTGCTTGACGTATGAGTGTTTTTAATTGTGACACCTTCAGAGAGTAAGCGTGTTATTACTAAATTGAATACAACTTACACGTTGATTAAATGGAATTGACATACGTTTTAAATTATAAAGTGTGGATAGATTTCAACGGCAATTGAAATGAATTCAGCAGAATCAGTTCGAAATGGAGATGATTTTCTATGGAATATTTTTAAGGGCGAATGAGCAATATTATTCAAATATGTTTCAAGTAATCAATGTGGTGTCTATTAGAAGTAGCATTTTTTTTTTGTAATAAAAACTTGGAGTTGATTTAGAGCGAGTTTCTCAGTCTGAAAGCTCAATTTTAAAGCCCACAAAATATTTGCATATTATTCTTGTGGCGGTTACACGACAAACAATGGACATAAAACTCAAGAATTAATTGAAAAATTCCAATTCTTGGTGAAGTGACCCCAATTCTGACACCTCCAACACTATGGTATCTTTAAACTGGATTTTGGCCTTTCCCAACATACAACTTGATTAATACTAACTTTTATTCCTATAATCCCATTAAGATTCCTATTTGTTTTACGTGTAAACAAGAAAAGGCTCGTTTCAATCCCATTTCTTCGGAAGTAGTCTGTCTAGAATTTGGAAACAGGCTCTATAGTATCGCGGATTAGTTTATCAATGTTACTTTTATTTCATCAAGATCCAATTTATAGTGCTGTTCACTACATAGTACACTTTTGGCGTTTAAACTCATTCTTGGAGTGTACGAATACCAGTTGAAATCTTTTTCGCTCATCAGCTGCCTCATTTCAAAATGTGCATGTGCATCTTTCAATTATAACACTGTGTGTACCACGACTACGTGATAAAAGACCAACAAAGAAAACACCCATGTCTCCCAGTTTTGCCACAAGTCATGGGCTTTTTTTATGGGCCTCCAAAGATTTGGGGCCTCGGTGTCGTTTGTGCAAAAACGTAATCATAATCTCAGGCTCATATCTTGCAATTCGTTCGGAACTTTGATTTACTCTCTGAGGGAAAGTTGTACCTCTTGTCATAAAGAATAAAAATTGCCATAATATAAAATCAAAAAACTTAATTTTCAGGGTCAAAATCGCAAGGTCAAATTACTTCAACATTGAGATTCTACGCTATCTCACCGTCTGCAGAAGCACAGGTAAAGCAGTAAGCTCAGCACACGCAACAAGGGACGTAGCATACAATATCCTATGAAGTTCATATGTACCAAAAAGTTGTTTATTGAGATCTTGGGCGCATTCTTGTAGTTGATTGTTTCCTTGAATTTTTAACGGTTTGCTACCTATGGATCTGAACAGGGGAAAAAGGTAAAAAAATCGATTTTTTAAAGTTTTTTTGCGATTTTGACGTTGAAGATGTAGTTTTTTTGATTTTATATGTTGGCAGTTTTTACTCCCTATGATAAGGGCTACAACTTTTCCTCAGAGAGTAAATCAAAGTTCCGAAAGAATTGCAAGATATGAGCCTGACAAAATGATCACTTTTTTTGTAAAAATTACACCGAGGTCCCAAATCTTTGGGGGCCCATAAAAAAAGTGCATGACTTTGGGCAAAATTGGGAGACACCGATTATTTTTTTTGATCTTTTATCACCTAGTGGTGTCCGTATATGGTTATATTTTCATGACTTAAAAAGTTACACACATTGGAGTTAAAAAAGTTTTCACTTTTGCGGTTACCTAAACGCTACCTAATCGGTGTTAAGAATCATTCCAAGGAAGTTCATATGTTCTAAAGAGGTGTTTAATGAGATCTTAGGCACATTTCTGTAGATGATTGTTTGCTTGAATTTTGAACGGTTTGCTACGTATGGGCCTGAACAGGGGAAAAAAGGTAAACAAAATCAAATTTTTTAAAGTTTTTTGCGATTTTGACCTTGAAGATGTAGTTTTTTTGATTTTATCTGTTGGCAATTTTTATTCTTTGTAACAAGGGCTACATCTCTTCCTCAGTATGTAAATCAAAGTTTCGAATGAATTGCAAGATATGAGCCTGAAAAATTATCACATTTTTGCAAAAATTACACTTCGGTATTTGAATATTAGTAACGTGGAATATCTTCATCCGTATGAGATTGTCAACACGGTGGTTCTGTTACTTTGATTTTATCCCAGGCGATCATATTAATGTATGAATCATAGTCAAATTTAATAATTCTAAATACATGAAAGTCTGGGTGGAGGATTATCCCACCCTGTTCGTATTGAATTAATAATTTTAAAAAAGTATACAGTGTATAATTTTGCACTTGTTGTAGATTTTCTATGCTATTCGCAAAAACCTAAACGTTTTGTACGAGTTGTAAGTGAGTCAGCGCTTGCAGTCACTGATGAAAAGCGTCAGAGACATATTTTTGCAAAACTAGAAAGTATAATTTTGCACTTGTTGAAGATTTTCAATGCCATTCGCAAAAACCTAAACGTTTTGTACGAGTTGTAAGTGAGTCAGCGCTTGCATTCACTGATGAAAAGCGTCAGAGACATATTTTTGCAAAACTAGAAAGTATAATTTTGCACTTGTTGAAGATTTTCAATGCCATTCGCAAAAACCTAAACGTTTTGTACGAGTTGTAAGTGAGTCAGCGCTTGCAGTCACTGATGAAAAGCGTCAGAGACATATTTTTGCAAATGACTAGTGTGCGCGGCTCTTGTACATGAGAAGGTGGGTTCGACCCCTGCTCAAACCACCTTACATTTCTTTCTACGATGGTCACCTCGCTTAGTGATGGCGACATTATCGAGTACTTAGCCATGAAAAATGCTCTTCAAAATACCGTTCGGAACCGGTGTAAAAACTGTAGGTCCCAATCAGTGAGTGTAAAACTAGAAAGCGCACATCTCACTGATTGTGAGAAGCTCTCCCCAATCCCTTCACGGGATGGTAAGGGACACCATTTTTTTTAGAAAGTCGTGAATGGTACATCTAACTTCAGTCGCGCAAGGATTTGCTATAATAAATTATTTATAATAAAATCAAAGCACTGGTAACTAGTGTAAACATTATTTACCCCAGGAAAGTATTGAAAAATTGTTTCAATAGCGCTAAAAAGTATGCAATAATTTGGCCTAAAAAGCAAGCAATATTTTCGATTGAAAATTTTTTCCGAGAGTGCCAAAAGGTATGCAATGATTTTTATTAATTTTTTTTCGAAAGCGCCAAAAAGTATGCAATAATTTGCCCTAAAAAGCTACAAATATTTTCTATTGAAATTTTTTTGCAATGTTTTTTATTTAAACAATTGTTCGATAGCGCCAACAAGTATGCAATAATTTGCGCTAGTAATGCAAAAACATGGGGGCACTCTAAATGGGTCAAAGAGGGATTTTTCAAAACTTTACCCTACCCAACAGTTTGACCCAACTTCCGGGACATCAGAATTCGTTTAAGAGGAATGGTTCCTTCGGCAAAGTTTCTTATTTTGATCCCTAGAATACCATTTTCCTTGTACGTTGAACGATTATTTGCCTCCATACAAATCCACCCGGCCTAGTGCATAAGGAACTATTTTTTTTTGTATACAATTTTATACTTCGAAAGCGAAATGTTCTTCGTTTTTAAAGAACTTTAATCCTAGGGAAAAATATTTAAATTCTAGGGGTAGAAACTGCATTAAATGAGGGTTTCATAAGAAAATGACATCGTACGCCAGCTACATCTACAGGACATATACAGCACTCGTCGAGGACTATACAAAGGTGTTTGGCATATTACGATCGAGCCACAAACAAAAAAACTACGGTAAAAAAACATTTTGGTTGTTGAAGTGTTAACATCTATAGGCACGGGTAGGTCAACATATCAAAGTGAGCACATGCAAACAACACACAGCGTTAGTTGGTTGTTGTTCAACAATAGTCTCTGCCTGAAAATAAGTATGATGGTATTGGTGTAGCGACAGCAAACCAACAAGCAGATTGTTGTCGCCAAATAGTACTGAATAGTATACAGAACTCACGGAACGAATTGTATTGTATCTGGCGATTGATTCAAAACCTATTACTCACATTTTGTCATATCTTGGTCCATTCATAATTTTGATGTGAAACATTGATGCCTTTTTAAACGTTTATGCTTTTTGTATTGTTTTATGTAATAATATTGTCGAAATGGTGCACTTGTATTGAAATATTCTATAAAGAGAATAAGACTCGTTTATGCTCTTTTACTCAGACTCTCTACATGAGAGCGGAAAAAGAGTGCTATAAGTTCTCTATACTATTCAATACTTTTTGTCGTCGCATTGTTTATGACAAAACAAAAACAGTTACTTCAGTGAGCTAAATATTGCTTTATTAATTTAGCAATATTACATCTACTGTTAAAGCTGACGTAAGAAAAAAGAAAGTGCAATAGCAATAGAGCCTTCAGCACAAAAACTATTCCTTTTTTTAGTTTCCAATGTAACATTTACTAATGTGTTCATGGAAATCGAAGAGGTGCTGTGTAACAAAAGGTGTTGACACATCGCCCGTGGGTTCGAACACTCATTGATTTTTTTGATATTGTCTAGAGATGGATCATTAATACTTGCTCTCGACTTTAGGATCTTTTATGGATCCGACCCGGTCTAGTGTACAGTTTTTAATGCGACGAATCTTATTATATAGAAGTGGTATCATGAAATTTATCTGTTCTCATTCGAGTAAATAATATTATGATTTTTATTTCATTTCAATGTGGGTGGTATTATGTTTACTGCAATTGTTACCACATTTTAATACGATTTCAAATGATTTTCTGTAACATATTAATTAAAACATGGAAAACCAAATTACCATATTCCGTGTTATTGGTTTTGTACAAAAGACCCAAAGTCAGTTGGAGTGTAAATTTACAATCTTAAATGCAATACATTTGGGGGAGTGCGTATGAAGACTATTATTATGAAATAGCCTCAGACGTATGAGTGATATTTTTCATTGACAAAGTGTTGCGACTAAGAAGATAAAAGTCTAAATAAAGTTCAAACTTTGTTTTCAGGTACATATATAAAAAAAAAATATACAATGGGATATACAATGGAATTTAAATATTTGAATCCTATTTGAGTTTCGTTAAGTAAATATCATAAGTAAAATTGTTGTTTGCATATAGTGGGAAATATTTAACAAATTTATAAAAGATTATTTACCCAAATTTTAAAAAAAACACGGGTTTGCTTGTTAACCAAATGAAGAAGATTAAGGTCGTACCACTTTTGCGTCGTCAGTCAACCCAATTATATTTCATTCCCTGGAGCTTTTGCTATGACTCTCCCTGGCAGTTGTTTCAAAGAGTTTTAATTGGTAGAATAATAACAAAAATGAAATTCTTTAACATGTGCAATACAGTTTGGAATGAGGTTCATGAAACATTTATTCGCAAAGTGTCACTAACATGTTACTCCTGGTTTTCGTCGACATCATTTCAATAATCAGTTATAAAAAGCAAAAGGATACAAAAATATCCTATAATACATTCAAACTCATAATAACATGATTTTTAGAAAATAAAATGTGATAGTGAATATATTTAATGGGGTTTTGAATGCAATGGTTTCTGAAATCTTCATCTAATTGAACATCTAATATCAATTCTGCATCACATATGTAGATATAAAAGAATGATTAGTTTGGGCAGATACTCGCTTCGAGATTCGTTTTATTTTCATTTCGAATTTATTTGAATTTGAATTTTATTGACCACAAAAATTGGTCAATGTATGAGAAATTCATACTACAAGATTACAACTCATGTACATATTTCTAATTAAAAAATGGTTAGTTTTTGTTTGAAATAGTAGAAAATTCAGTTCAACACACACTCACTGGCATGACTAGTTTCGAACTCCGTGACAAGTTCATCATCAGATGCCTAACTACTGTGCCTGAATTGATACCACAGGTTGATCATCAATCGTATATATACAAACTCAATTCTGTAATTCACATGTGCGAATTAGTATCGATCGAAGATCCCTAAGTATCAACATCACTGAAAGGCCTATAATTCCTACAACAAGAACAGACGGAATTTTTCCACCATGTTCTTCTTTTCCTCATGCGTTCTAGCATTGTTGCCGTGCTTTGAGGTGAATTTTTAATCTATATCACAGAGTTGTATTTTTTCGTGGTATAGCATTATTGAAGACCGTGCTAGAGACAGTTAGAATTGTTTGGACAAGTTATTGGTAATTTCTGCCAAGAAATAAATGGGCTGAGCTAAATTATTTTTTTCCGACATTTACTATGGCACAGGGGTCATACTGGAAATGATCCCGCAATTTATATCAATCATACCCAGCGTATAGAGTTCCAAATATTATCCAATACACTAAACCCTTTCATTTGTATTAAGTTCAAATGACAATTTATATGCCTTGGTGTCTATTTGTCCACTTCCCATTATCTTTCTTAAAATCCAGAAAATATGTTATCAAACCCTACTGTTTCCATTATTTTCATACCTACGTTGACCTCTCTTAAATGTCTCATATATTTGAAATTCACGTCGTCTGAATGAATGTCGTCATCATACGCTCCATGGGCCATGCAATTAATATCAATTATACGCAACGAATACTCTTTGTAGATTAATCTAATATCTTTGGTATTTTTATTTGCAACACATTCGAATGTATTTAAAATTATTAACTGGATCTCCCAAATAATCATTAGTGTTTGTGCAGTGTGACTGGCTGTGTGACCACTGATGCGTCTCAGGTTTAGTAGCCGACTGATATCACTGAAGCTCATCAAGATATCGGACACTTTCTTTTGTTTTTAAAGGGCCTCTACTTAAGTTGCCGAGAGGCAGGTTATCCACAATGATAGGAACACTTACGGGACATTGTCTTGTAGGAAAACATACCCTAAGATTGGAACATACAAACTTCACTCTATGTAGATGCTGCATGTAAGAGGACGAGGAAACGACGAAACACCTTCTCTGGGATTGCACTGCTCTGGGAGGACTGAGAAGTAGGATATTCGGAGCACATTTAGTTAGCACCTTAGCCCTACAGGTTATTCCTATAGGTCTTATAGACAAATTCATTGAAAGGGAAAATTGGCTAGACGATTAGTCAATTGTTGCTATAGATGAAACTGCAGGTATCACAATGGGCTTCTTTAGAGTAAGTGTGCTAGACAGCGTGCTGTCTTGCAGCCTTTTCAACAAACTAACCAACCAAAGGGCGGATGAGCCAACATATGGACCAACGGCGACTGGCAACCGAAAGAAGAAAATCCAGTTTCGAAACATTGCATCCTGGTCAGCGTCTGATCGGTAAAAGGTGGCTGCAATCAAATGTCCTAACAGTAGGTAAAATGCCGAAGTCTACGGGCCTCTTGTATATATGATCCTAGGTTCAATCCCTGCTCTGACCACCCTAAATTTCTTTCGGCGGCGGTCACCTGGCATTGTGATGACGACAATATCAAGCATTTAGCCCTGAAAAAGCTACGGAAAAGGTGTAAAAATCGTAGGTCCCAATCGAAACCCGGTGGACTGGGGTTGGCTCCCGCCAGCCTTTATAATGGCAGTGAATATATGAAAACGAAAGACAAAACATAAAAAAACCAAATTTGTTAACGGCCTCCGCAAATATTATAAGGACAACGATTTACGGATATCGACTTCAAATACAAGAACTCTATATAGATCCGGTGCAAGAGTCCAATTGGCAGATATCCTCGAAAGTTATAAGGCTTACATTACCGCGATACAGGAAATGCGATGGACAGGACATGGCTGCACAAGAAGAAAGGAGATCAGGAGACAGATACTACAGTTGCCATAAGAAAAAAACATGGATTTGGTTGCGGGTTTGTAGTTGGCAAAATACTGCGACATCTAGTTTCTAGTTTCAATACTGTGAAAGAACGTATAGCCACAATCCGCACAAAAACGAAATATTTTTATATTTCCCTAATTTGTGTACATTAAGATGGTTCTAGAAGATTTGTCGAAGAATCTCCAAGTACCAGAATGGGTGTGGAATTTGGCTAAATATTGTCTAGAAAAAAATTTCATAAAAATTGATTGGTTTTCCGGGACTTGACGAGCCCAGCAACCAGACAGCCAAACAACTATTGTATGGGAGGTACCAAAATGGGCTTGGCAAAATCACCCTTGTATTAATCGCTGAATGGCGTTTGAAGACGTGAAGGCTTATACCTAATTTCATTTAGGTCTGAGTTGTTGGACGTGATTTACACTTTTTCATTTTGAAAGTTTTGTTGGGGAGAGCTTCTCACTTTCGAGGATATCTGCCAATTGGACACTTGCACCGGATCTATAGAGAGTTATTGTATTTGAAGTCGATATCCGTAAATCGTTGTCCTTATAATATTTGCGGAGGCCGTTAACAAATGGGGTTTTTTATGTTTTGTCTTTCGTTTTCGTATATTCACTGCCATTATAAAGGCTGGCGGGAGGCAACCCCAGTCCACCGGGTTTTTTCATTTTACCTAAAAATACAAAATAAATGGTTTCTCATTACATCCCAAGAAGGAATTGGGGAGAGCTTCTCACAACCAGTGAGTTGTTCTGTTTCTAGTTTCAAACTCACCGATTGGGACCTACGATTTTAACACCTTTTCCGTAGCCTTTTCAGGGCCTAATGCTTGATATTGTCGTCATCACAATGCCAGGTGACCGCCGCCGAAAGAAATTTAGGGTGGTCAGAGCAGGGATTGAACCTAGGATCATGTATACAAGAGACGCGCAGACTACGGCACTTTACCTACTGTTAGGACATTTGATTGCAGCCACCTATTACTGATCAGACGCTGACCAGGATGCAATGTTTCGAAACTGGATTTTCTTCTTTTGGTTGCCAGCCGCCGTTGGTCCATATGTTGGCTCATCCGCCCTTTGGTTGGTTAGTGGGTTGAAAAGGCTGCAAGAGCGCACGCTGTCTAGCACACTCACTCTAAAGAAGCCCATTGTGATACCTGCAGTTCCCTCTATAGCAACAATTGACTAATCATCTAGCCAATTTGCCCGTTCAATGAATTTGTCTATAAGACCTATAGGAATAACCTGTAGGGCTACGGTGCTAACTAAATGTGCTCCGAATATCCTACTTCTCAGTCCTTCCAGAGCAGTGCAATCCAAGAGAAGGTGTTTCCTCATTTCCTCGTCCTCTTACATGCAGCATCTACAGAGAGTGAAGTTTCTATGTTCCAATCTTAGGGTGTGTTGTCCTACAAGACAATGTCCCGTAAGTGTTCCTATCATTGTGGATAACCTGCCTCTCGGCAAGTTAAGTAGAGGCCCTTTAAAAACAAAAGAAAGTGTCTCGCCAAATGGCTCCCACGGCTCTGATGACAGGGCATTACTCTTTTCGTTAAATTTTCCATGATATTTTCACTGAGATGTGGCTGTATCTCACCGATGACGCGTTGGATCTCGGATTTGAGCACAGGAATTGTTTCTGGCTTATTCGCATAAACCCGCAATTCCACACAACCTTAAAGAAAGAAATCGCATGGCGTTGAATCGCATGGCCTTACTGGACAGTTTATATCAGAATTTCTTGAGATTATTGGTTCTGGAAGTCGTTGCTGCAATAAATCGATTGTATTATTCGCGGAGTGCTATGTGGCGCCATCTGGCTGAAACCACATGTCGTCCAAATCCATGCCGTCCAGTTGAGGCTACAAGAACTCCGATATCATGTGCGTGTAACGAATAACGTTCACAGTCAGTTAAGCAGTTACAAATTGTTATTTTTTTTTATTTTTTTTTATTTATAAATTCCGCTAAAAACAGCCGGGATATAAAATAAAGTTTAAAATCTTTTAAACAATTACTTAACATTTAACTTAAAAAAACAATTCTAACAAATATAAAAAAAAAAAGAAAAACCAATACCAAGAAAATTGGAAAAGGCAGCAGGAATTATATAAACACCAAAATTTCAAAAGAAGCAAGAACAGATGACACAGGAACAGATGAAGCAGGAACAGGTGAAGCAGGAACAGATGAAGCAGCAACAGATGAGGAAGTACAGAAAAAGCAGGAATTGGTGAAGCAGGAACAGATGAGGTAGGAACTGATAGAGTAGGAATAGATATAGCAGGAACAAATAAAGCAGGAACTGTTGAAGCAGGAACTGTTGACTGTTGAAGCAGAAACTGTTGAAGAAGACTGGAACAGATGAAACATGTGCAGGGAGCGATCAGGAACTTTGATGACAGGAGAAAGAAAACAGGAACTTTTAAGAAGTGGACGAACAGGAACTATGAAGACAGGAACAGAGAAATCATATGTAATTGATGAACAGGAACTTTAATGACGGGATAACAAAACCGGAACCATTGATAATTTGAAGAAGGCGAAAAAACGGGAACGATGAACACAGCAACAGATGAAACATGTGGAGGAATTAAGCAGGAACTTTAACGTCAGGATGGAAAACAGGAACCTTTGAGAAATTGAAGAAGACGGATGAACAGGAACAATAAAAACAGGAACGGATAAAACATATGCAGAGGATGTGCAGGAATTTTGATGACTTGATGGGAAAAAAGGAACATTGAGAAGTTGAAGAAATCGAATCGGATCGGGGAAAACAGCAACAGGTTAATATATTAAATATCTGCAGGGGAGAGCAGGAAAGTAGCGATAATGACAGGAACATGTGTCGCCGAGAAGCATCAACTCTGATGAAATTAGCGTGAACAGGACCAAATATCATTTGGACTAAATATCCTTTGGTTTGGAAACCACGATCTGGCAATTCTCTGTTTAGTGTTCATTATTACTAAGTATTTTACGTTTTATTACTTGAACAGAGTCAGAAATTGAAAAGAAATGGTAAAATTCATTAAAATGTTTACAAAGACTATAAAGAGGATTAAAAGCCTTATCATTATGTTTAACTGCAGGTAAATTTAACAGAACAAAATATCTTGAAGCACGAATAGGAATATTAAAGTATATATTAGATATCAGATGTGATGAATTAATTTCTCCGTTTATTAATTTTGTCATAAAGCATAGCCCTAACATGATTCTCCTATGTTCAAGAGTAGGCAAATCAATCAAAGCAAGTCGATTAATATAAAGAGGTAAAACAGTATCAGATTGCCAGCCAAGATTTCTCAAGGCGAAGAGCAAACACTGTTTCTGTACTGATTCAATTCTGTCAATGTGGCACCTATAATTAGGTGACCATGCTATTGTATTGGCCTAACAAGGCTAGTATATAATCGTTTAGCTATATAGGGATAAACAAATTCCCTTGACCATCGTTTTATAAAACCTTATAAACTTGACGCCCTACTCACACAGGAATCAATATGCAAATTAAAGGTAAGTTTAGGATCAAAAATAATTCCTAAATCACCAAACGAAGAAACATTATCCAATATATAATCATCAAGCAAGTATGAAGTAAGTAAAAAATTTTTCCTATTAAAAGACATTTGTCTACATTTCTTTAAGTTCAACAACATATTATTGCACCCACACCAATCAGCTAACCTCACCAAAGTGACTATCACCCACTGTCCCTAAAGATCTGAATAGCTTTGCATCATCCGCATACATTAGAAGTTTCGAATTCCTAATAACTAATGGAAGGTCATTTAAAAACAAATTAAAAAGGACAGGACCCAAATGACTACCCTGGGGAACACCAGAAGTGACAAGTATCCGACGCGACACACAGCCCTTAAACAATACTGCCTGAGTTCTATTCAACAAATAAGAAGACAGCCAGTGCAAAAGACCACATGGAAATCCTATCAAGTCAAGCTTTTTGAGTAAAAGACTATGATCAACTCTGTCAAAGGCCTTACTAAAATCCGTGTAAATGACATCAGTCTGTAACTTAGACTGAAAGGATGAAAAAATAAATGAGATAAATTCCAATAGATTTGTAACCGTCGATTTTCCCTTTAAGAACCCATGTTGATGAGGAGAAATAATACCCTGTAGTGAGTGGATAAGCTTACAAGTTATCAGTTTCTCAAAAGGCTTGGGAATAGCACTCAACTTAGCTATTCCCGTAAAGTTTTCCATATTCGACCTAGAACCACTCTTATGAAGTGGGATAATAAAACTTTCCCTTCATAGTGGGGGGAACACACCTTTGGACAAAGAAAAGTTGAACATTTTCGTCAGCGGGATATATAAAGCATCAGCACATTCTCGTAAAACAATTGATGGTACCACATCAGGACCTGGGGAATAGGTAGGTTTAAGCGATAGGAGACCCATATAAACATCGTTATAGGACAGTGAAAGATCAAACATCACATCAAATTCTTGAATACTGTAAGGATATTCAACGTACTCTCGTCAAAAAAGTATAAACGGCGATTTAATCTACAAATTTGGAAGCTGAAATAGTTTCAGCCCATTTACTGAATGCAGGATATCACAGCAAATGAGTAGATCAATCACATCACTTCTTTCAGCTATATGATTGATATTATTGGGAGTAATTCAGAGCGTGTAATTGCTATTTATTTCAAATAATTATTAATTATACGTATGCGGTTTAATGCTATTTTTAAGTGGGTGTAAATGTCCTCTGAACTGCTGAAATTTATAAAATCTTTCACCTTCCTGTAAGAAATAAAACTCTATATTCTTATCGCTGTTAATTTATTTAATTCCTTGACAATATTATCCCAAAATTTAAATCCCATTAACATCTTTACATTACCATAATATCCAAAGGTTTCACTTAGGTGATACTTTATTCTGATTACAAAAGTAATCTTCTTGCTTGGCTTCAAGCGAAACCTTTAATGCACGACAATTGTTTGTGGTGTTGCTTTACAAGATTTGTTAAAATTAATATTATGAATTCCCTCTCCCCAAAATCCTTTTAAATCCCTTGCACTCAATGTCTAAGGAAATCCCAATAACATCTTTACTTTATAGCCATTTTCTTAGCAATAAACAATAGGATTTGCAGGCACTTTAAAATATCTACATACAGTCAATGTGAAAATCCGTGTAATCATTGGTTGGGTGAAAGCTTTTTGGATTGAAATTCTAAGCAGGTATTTGTGAATACAAAGGAAAAGCTAAAGTGAAGAGAAAGTATCAAAGATTTAAAGGGAATTATGAAAAAAAAAAATCTGTGAAATGAAAAGCAAAGGAATGGTTGGGTACAAATACGGGAACGTATTATTAATATTATTGTATTAACTATACGTATTATTTATATTTTCTATACTTTCAGTATAGTATAGATTATAATTAGCATATAACTACTATATCCTGAGAGAAAAACTAAAGTACAAGAGAAAAGCTAAAGCGAAGAGAAAGTACAAAAGATTTAAAGGCAATTTTGGGAAAAAAAGAACTTTGAAGTTAAAAGCAAAGGAATGTCGGCTACAACTATGGGATCGTATTATTTATATTATTGTGTTAATTATATGTATTATTTATATTATTCATACGCCCAGTGTAGTGTAAATTAGCAACTAACAACTAATCCAGAATTATGACAGACCGAAAGATCCAAGGCAGAACATTTTATTAGAACATTAGTTTTCTAGCAAAATCATTGCCGCGTTGATACTACCTTAGTTACTCAACGCTGTTTATTTAACTTGTAGTGACTAAATTTCTAGTCGATAGTTTAGAAGGTAGATTACGTAGCCCTGCCTAGTACCACTTATTACCGCCATATCTGTTTCCAATTTAAAGCCGCAAGGTCCACGCACAGCCATGTACTTATGGGTTTTTCAAAATATTCTCCGTGGATATCAATACACTTTGGTATGCGCTCAAACCAATTTTCGAATCACTTTCTCCACGACGATTGAGACACCTCCAAAACATGGATTTTGAATGCTTCAATGGCTGCTGCGGGCGTCGAAAAATGTTGACCGCACAGTAAAAAGAAATCATTGGGTGTCAAATCAGGGCTGTGCAGCCGATGACCCATCAATTCGATATGTTGAGTGCTCGCCCATTGTTTCAGCTGATGTGTGAGAGCTCGCATTGTCCTAATATAAAATGATCCGCCTTTTTGATGTGTTAACATCTATAGCGGCGTATAGGGACTAAATCTATAAAAGTCAAAATCTGCTAAAACCAGATTTTATGCTGCTGCTAAAACCATCGCAGTCGATGTTATGGTGACATACTAATACATCAGTTACTTCGGCCAACGTATGTGTGATGTCGTGTGTTTGGTTGTTTTTATTTTAGGTACCCCCCCTACACCCACCACCCACACAAACACTCCACGACACAGCAAGCACAAATAAATCACCAACATATCAGTAGTAGTAGTAGTAGTTGTTGTAGTTGTTGTTGTTGGTGTTGTTGTTTTTTTTACTATAGTGATAGTTAAATCCAATAAATTGTGGGTGCGGAGCACTCTCAGAGCAAAGAGAATAATGACGTGGTTATACGTATATAAAAATGAGATAGCAAGAGAGCAACAACAATTTTGTGAACTTGTGTAGCGTATGTACGAATATAACAATGTATGTAAGTATGTATCATAGAATAACACATACTATAGAAGAACTTATTCTCTCATCTGACGTTTCATTTCACACTCTCTCGGTAGGTCTGTGGAAATGTTTACATACACCAGGTGGAGTTACAAAATATGTTCACTTAACTATTTCCTGTCGTTTTGGTGTAGAACTGAAAAATTTAAATGTATTTTGCACTTTTTTGTTGACTTTTAACGTTGGTATTCATTTGTATTGTATTTAACACAACTAGTTTGCCACAAAAACACGAAATTCGGGTGTAGTTCCTTTGTGGATCGCTGTATACTATTGCCACCATCTGGTATTATTGAACCCATATTTTCCACCCTCCACTGTGTAATTTCCATCGTACCTATGACGTTTAATTTATTGAGCGAATAAAACCTTCTACGTATGTGTTATTCTATGGTATGTATATACAAGTGTCTGTTGCTTTGCATTCTTTGACTTTTGTGGGAATAAAACAAAAAGTATTGAGCAAGAAAATAATGACACATGTGCTTGCACTGGGTCTTTAAATAATTTTAAGTATTAATATTATTTAACTGTAACGTCATCATATGATTGAACGCTGTTTTTTATTTTCCAATGTAACATTTACGAATGTGTTCATAGAAATCGGGCAGGTACCGTGTAGCAAAAAGGTGTTAACACATCGCCCGTGAGTTCGAACACTCATTGGATTTTTGTTGTTGTTGTTTTTCTTCATTTCTTCGCAGACTGTAGGCCAGCAAATGGTGGCAAACCACTCAGAATTGACCTTCTTACGCTCCACTAAAGGCACTGTGGCCACAACACCATTTATAGCGTAAAAAATCCCATCATTTGCTTCGATGTTATTCTTCCAAGAACAACTTTTGTTAGATGTAGCTCGTCTTGAGAGACCCATACGGTCGATTGCTGTTTTGTTTCGGGCTCATGTGCACTGATCCATGATTCATCATCTGTGCGATGCTATACACAGCATTTGAGTTACCGCGGTTGTATTTTTTCAACATTTCTTTGCTCTAATCGACATGAGCATTTTTTTGGGCATCCGCCGAATTAGGGGGGAACCAACGAGAACAAACATTTTTCACGGCCAAATGAATACTTGTCGTAGTAATTCCCAAGGATGCCTCAATCCCACGGCATGTCACAAGTCGGGGTTGCTTTATCAGTTCACGCACAGCATCGATGGTTTCCGGCAAAACGGCCAAAGTTGCAGGACCTTGACGAAATTCATACTGGAGCGAACGGCGTCCGCGATTAAACTCTTAGTACTAGCGATTTTTAGTGGTTTTTGATGGTGTTTTATGACCCAAAGTCAAAACAAGGTGATTAAGATACTCTTGTCTCGACAATCCACGCCGAATATCGTAACAAATCTTTGCACGAACAATTCCACGGATTAAACCTATTTTTTGACCGGGGTGAATTTTCCAACACATTGTAAATACATCAAATACTGCTCGTATATGAAAACTTTCTATGTACGTTTATGCTAAAAAATGTCTATCTTTCCAATGGAAGTTCCAGTACGCATCTGCCAACACTAGTGTTGCAAGGACCCAAAATATAAATATCCCCAGAAGCAAAAATATACATTTTTAAGTCAAATTTCGCTATAAGACATGCCAGTTTTAATTTCTTCGAAATAAGTTGTGCACATGAATTGTTTCTTAGACTCGTTGGAACGATATTACTGTGGTTTGCAAGACACGTATATCTTAAAAAAATTCTGTGTTGCAAATCTTGATGATTCCATCATTCCAGAGATTTCGAGAAATATTGTGAACAGTTATAGGTTTCTTAATTCTTTTGCAATTGCATTTAGTTTTAATGCAGGACTACTTAAGGTAATAATATCTGTGCACGTTGACTTATTTTCATACAGTTAGTTGTTGTTAACCGTATCTTGGAATCAGTGAATAATAGAATATTCCTTATTTTATTTTATTTTCTTATTTTTATTTTCTACCGCTGCTGATGAAAAACTTTACATTTTTTGTATTACACATATTTATTTCCAGTTAATTTATTTAGAAATATGTAGCTGGGTCAGTTGAACATTAACATTGTTAAACTTAGTCAAATAATAGTAGTCAATTCCTCCTCATCCATCAGTTCCTCATCCATCATTTCCTCATCCATCGTAAGCCATAAAATCTTGCAATAAATGTATCTTCACACTCAGACAATTTTAAACAACATTTTAGAATCTTTGATACACTAACCAGCTATTTATGAACTGTTAAGACAAAGTTCATATAATGCAAATGCTTGAAAAAATTTGAATAAACAAGCTAAAAGTTTAGTGATTCATATTTCTCGCACCTCACCTCAACTAGGTAAATGATTAAATTAATCGATTTGATCTTATATACATTTTGCTTAATTTTGCGTATGAGTAATATCTAATTCACTACTCTTAATCATACGTCTGCAGGTACTCACAATTAATATCAATCATACGTGTGACACTCGTACAACATAGAAACAGAACAAGAGAAAATTACAACTGCAGTAGAATCACTGGATATCCTCGATTTAGTTTTTTTTTGTAATAAATACATTTTGTGGAAAGCGTCTCCAATTTACAGAATCAAATGTGGTAAAGAAATTTAAAATTTTAATGCTAAAGTAGTATTTCGCTATAAAGGCTTCCGACTTCTACGTCCGTACAGAATATATACAGCAGTATTATTCGGTCTCGCAGCGCAATTGGCCTGCAATATATCCGAGACCAATGACGGATCAAGACCATCTGGCGATCATGTCTACTGCTTTAGGAAAAACTTTCGAATATTCTTTACAGGTGTGCTCTATATTCGTCTGAATCGGTTTAATCAATTAAATGTATATCCAATATATTATAGCAGTAAATCGTGTCGGTTACAGCTTTTTCCATTTCCTTGACCTATTTGTCACGAAGATTGCCTTAGTTTGCTCCCTTCAGCATAAACAAACAATTGAATTTGTAGATGTCATACACATACTTTGAGGGGTTATTAATAGAATGTAAGTGTAGCATACTTTTTGGTCCTATAGGTTTTGTAATATATATATATGTCTTGAGGAACATTATCGCTATGCTAAGCTCATAATTAACAAATATTTGATTATTTAAAAGCATACCCAAAGGGATTACTTACCGCGCGTAAATATAGTATACTTCGAGGGTTAACGGTGTCAATTAATATATTTATATCAACTCGACTGAAGCAATTGTTTTGAATGAAAAATTTGCTAGAAAGTAAATACTTTTGTCATGTCTATGAAAGTCTTTTCAGTAAAATACTAAGGGCGAGTTTCACACTCGTCATTTAAAATCTTAATTTAAAAGCTCACAGACATTTTTCATATTAAATGACATTTAAATGACATGCGTCGGGCATTTAAACTACAATTGAATGGAGAATTTTCAACTGTGAAACTGGTCATAATTTGTTTTTAACAAATCAATACTTTTTAAGCCCCTTATTTAGGATCCGCGCAGACTTTGTAAGGACTGCGATTTACGGATACACTCCTGGCTTTCGGTGGTGCAATGAGTAGTGAGCACGACACTTGTACATGCTCTGATCACCTTATGTTTCTTTCGACGACGGTCAACTGTCTTATTGACGGCGACACTATCGAGTACTTAGCCGTGAAAAAGCTTCGTAACCGGAGTAAAACTGTAGGTCCCAATCAGTTAGTGTAAAACTATAAAAGCGCACAGCGCACGATGTAATGGGAAATTATTTATATATTTATTTTTCCTGTAATGTAAAACCCCTAAAAAAATCCCATACAGTATCCAACTGGCAGATGTCCTGCTCTCTTTAATCCCTTGTTTAAGACAATAGTTGAGACAAATATTTCGAGAAATGTTCTTTTATCTACAACTCCTTATAATCACCGATTTGTGATGCGACTATATACGCTTCAACATTGTTGCATACATTTTAGGAGTCTGCAATGAACAGCCGAAAAACACAGCATACGTTAGGGCGCGAAGAACGAGTTTCCTCTTACTGTGATATAAATAAAATAAACCTTGCGAAACAAAGGTAAAACATCAGGATCAAAGGTATTCTTTTGGCTGAAAAATAATCCCAAATGTCTGCTGTCGAAAATAATGACTTTCTTGGAAGGACAACAACTGGTTGGGGAAAATAAATTCATTTCATAACTCTGCTTATCCACATTGGCATTTAATCTTTCATTAGCCGTTGTATAGACAAAAAATTGAACACAGAGTAATATATATTTCGAGAACAAATGGTCTGAAGATGAGACGGAGGGGGGAATTGCTTACTTAATACGATTATGCTTAAATTCTGTATTATGTTTCAATTATTATGGTCTTTCACACTCTTTGTGATTAATCTCTCCCTCAGTCTCTTAGACGTATGTGATTTTGTTTTCACGACAACAAAGTATTTATATCTGAGGCTGCATTTTCTTGATAACCTTTCTGGAAATTCCCACAGGATAAATTGGGATTTAACTACGGCATATCCTTGTATATCCTTAGGGAAGTCCAAGGTACAAGGTGTTCTACTGATGTTTAAATAGACAACAAAATAATTTGTAACAATTTTAATATCTTTATTACGAGCTAGCTAGAAAAATTTATTGATACTTGTAGCATTCTACTGCACAATTTCTCAATAATCTGATTTTGTTATTTTGCATACTTTAAGGCGTAGGTGTCTTTTTTAATCCAAAATGTGTTGATTATAATTTTTAATGGAATTTCCATTAATAATAATACAAGCAATATAAAAACATGGCTCTTCTAAAATTAATCAATCTCATTTTAACAATATTAATCGCAAACATCACAGTTATTTCATGTGACAGCCTAACGATATACTACGCCTTTTGTTTGCTTGCCTATGGCTGTCGTACCATGAGTATCAGTATAAGTGAAATTTTGTGCCCAACAAAAGGTTGTACCCAAACAAAAGACTAATGGATTATTTATTGAAAGTGACAATTTGAAGGCGTTATATCCCTTTCAGTGTTCGTCCTTATACCTTCAATTGGTACTTGTAAAAATCAAGACAAATACATTTACTAAATAATTAAATCTGAATCATGTTATCGACAAATGTTGGCAGCTGTATTTGAGTGTGAGTGTGAGTGTTTAACTACCTCATACTGATATTTGTGTATGGTTGTAATTTACGAGGATATGTAAAGGATACTTTATATACCAAAGATTAGGATTAGCACCAGCAAACTCAATCACAACAAGGTCAGATAAAGATAACCAATATATTGCATTTAATCAAATTAAAGAAGGAATAACGATAAGTTTGACACGCGCTAGGTTAGGGTAGGTTAAGAAAGCATTGACGAATCAGTTGGATTACGATTCATGACCCATTTAAGTATACACCTAAGACAGCAGGTAGTTCTAAGAGACATGCAACAGAAACCCCCAAAAATGCAGGTCACATACTTCCCCAGTATTCTTCAATCCGTAACTCCGAGGTGAGTACTTTATCATTTCACAACCAATGCGCTGTGCGCTTTCCAGACATATGCTCACTGATTGGGACCTACTGTTTTACACCGGTTCCAAGTGGTATTTTTGAGAAGCTTTTTTCATGGCTAAATACTCAATAGTGTTGCCGTCACTATACGAGGTGACCGCCGCGGAAAGAAATTCAAGGTGGACAGAGCAGGGATCGAACCCAAGATCTCATATAGAAAAGGCGCGCACACTAACCATTGCCCCACAGACGGCCACTATATTTAGCTGTTTATATTGTGAATGTTTGTCGCTGGTGTTTATGTTTGAGCCACAACAAAGTTCTTGTATCTGACACAGCATTTTACTGATAACTTTCTGAGAATCCTCAGGGGATTAATTTGAAATTTTATTAAGGCCTTATAGACTTTTGGACATGCCTAAAGGTACAAGGGTTACTGATTATTTTATGTATTTAGACAATGAGATATTGTAAATATTAAACTGTATATTTACTGCGAAATGACAAAATCTATTGATTCCTGAAAAATCTGCATTTAGATTTTTAATTTTATAATGATTTCCTAATGCATACTTTTAGGCGTAGGTGGCTTTTGGCATAGAAAAGGTATTTTTGTAATTTTAATTGGACTTCAATTAAAAATACATAAGTAATTTAAAAACATCTCTCTTCAAATATAAATATCTCTGGAAATCAATTAAAAATACACAAGTAATTTAAAAACATCTCTCTTCTAAAGTTAATAAATAATATAAATCTCAAACATCACAATAGTTTAAATCATTTATGTGACAGCCTGAATATATGCTACATCTGTTGTTAGCTTGCCTAATTATATGGGAGCATCAGCATATGGACGTGTGAGATTATGTGACAAAAAAAGACAAATACATTATCTATTGCAAATTAAAATTTAAGGTCGTAAGAACCGTAAGAACGTGGCCGTCGGTGGTGCAATGGTTAGTGTGCGCGGCTCTTGTACATGAGATCCTGGGATCGAACCCTGCTCTGACCACCTTAACATTTCTTTCGGCGGCGGTCACCTCGCATAGTGACGGCGACACTATCGAGTATATAGCCATGAAAAAGATTCTCAAAATTCCGTTCAAAATCGGTGTAAAACTGTAGGTCCCAATCAGTGAGTGAAAACTGGAAAGCGCACAGCTCAGTGATTGTGAGAAGTTCTCCCCTGTCCCTTCATGGGATGTAATGGGAAACCATTTATTTATTTATTTTAAGAACCCTTTCAATGTTCGTCTTTACGGGTTTCAATTGCCCTAAGAAAAAGGCAAGTCCAACATGTCTTTTGGCATAAAAAAATTGTTTCTGCAATTTTAATTGCATTTCAATTACAAATGCATAATCAGTTTAACAAAATCTCTCTCCTATAGTTAATCAATCCTATTTTCTCAATATAAATAAATCTCAAACATCACAACTGTTCAAATCATTTATACGACAGCCTGAAGATATGCTACATCTTTTGTTGTGCTGAAGGTATGCAGCGTGAAGGTATGCGACATCTTTCGTTTGCTTGCTTAATTATATCGCACCATGAGCTTAAGTACGTTTGCAATTTTGTGACAAACAAATGTGAAATAGATTATCTATTGAAAGTGCTAATTTAAAGTCGTAAGAAACCTACCACTGTTCGTCCTTGCACCTTTAAATTGCCCTTAGTAAAAATCAAGTTCAACATGTAGTTTGGCACCCTTTAGAACCATTTAAATTGCTCTAAGAAAAAAGCAAGTCCAACATGTATTTTAGCAACAAAAATATGTTTCTGAAATTTTAATTGCATTTCAATTAAAAATGCATAATCAATTTAACAACATCTCTCTTCTATTGTTAATCAGTCCTATTTTTTCAATATAAATAAATCTCAAATATCACAACTGTTCAAAATATTCATGTATCAGCCTGAAGATATGTTACATATTTTGTGCGTTTGCCTAATTATATCGTACCATGAGCATAAGTACATATGAAATTTTGTGACAAACAAATGAGAAATAGATTATCTATTAAAATTGACAATTTGAAGTCGTTAGAAACCTACCAATGTTCGTCCTTACACCTTTAAACTGCCCTTAGTAAAAATCAAGTTCAACATGTCTTTTGGCAAGTAAATATAGTTTCTGTAACTTTAATTTGACTTTAGTTAAAAATACATAAGCGATTTAAAAACATATTTCTTCTATAGTTAATCAGTCTCATTTTGTCAATATAACTAAATCTCAAACGTCACAACTGTTTAAATTATTTATGTGATTTATATGCTACATCTTTTGTATTTTTACCTAATTATATCGTACAATGAGCATAAGGACGTGCCACAAATTTTGTGGCAAACAAATGACAAATAGATTATCTATTGAAAGTGCTAACCTAAAGTTGTAAGAACCCCTTCAATGTTCGTACTTACACCCTTAACTTGGCCTCAGTATTAATAAAGTCCAACTTGTCTTTTGGCATCGAAAAATATTTTTGTAATTTTAATATGACTTTAGTTAAAAATGCATAATCAATTTAACAACATCTCTCTTCTATAGTTAACAATGCCATTTTGTCAATAAACGTAAAACTCAAACATCACGACTGTTTAAATCATTCATGTGACACCCTGAAGTTATGCCACATCTTCTGTTTGCTTGCCTAATTATATTGTACCATGAGCATAAGTACGTGTGAAATTTTGTGACAAACAAATGTGAAATAGATTATCTATTGAAAGTGCTAATTTAAAGTCGAAGAACCCTTTCAATGTTCGTCCTTACACTTTTAAATTGTCCTTAGTAAAAATCAAGACCTACATGTCTTTTGGCGAGCAAAAATAGTTTTTCTAACTTTAATTTGACTTTAGGCGAAAATACATAAGACATTCAAAAGCATCTCTCTTCTAAAGTTAATCACTCCCATTTTGTCAATATAAATAAATATCCAACATCACAACTTTTTAAAATGTTCATGTGACACCCTGAAGATATGCTACATCTTTTGTTTGCTTGCCTTATAATATCGCACCATGAGCATAAGAATGTGTGAAAATTTGTGACAAATAGATTAACTTTGAAAGTGACAATTTAAAGTCGTAGGAAACCTTTCAATGTTCGTCCTTGTACCTTTGAATTGCCCTTTGTAAAAATCAAGTCCTACATGTTTACCTTAGTCCTTTAGTCTTAATCATCGTATCCCTAAATGTTGGCAACAAAACTTTTAGTTGTGAGTGTGTGTATTAACAACGTAAAGCAGAAATTTTTGTGTTTGGTTTTGTTGCAGGAGGACATGAAAAGGATAATTTATATTTCAAGGACTAGATGGTAATCCACCAAAATCAATCAAAACTGGGTTAGAACAGGATAACCAATGAGGTATATTCAATCAAGTTAAAGTGGGACTTTTGGAAATCTGGCTGAGATTTGGTTAGGTTGGGTTGCGAAAGAGGTCACGAAGCATTGACCATTAAAATCATGACCCATTTCTGGGCATATATGTAGCTATGCTTGTAGGTAGGCCTACTGTCCGCACTCCGCCGTTCCACAAGCACTACACACTGGAAAATCTGTATTTTTCTGTTGTTTGGATGCAAATATAACGTGTTTGTAGCTTGTCGCAAATGTACTATATTTGTGCCCCAACACATCGTGTTTGCTACACAATAGAACATAGTTAATAGGCTATAATATATGTTTTTGAGACCCAAATGTGGTTTTGTTTGTTGATAACCGATAAAAACAAAAACGAGACAGACAACAATGAAACAAAAAGGGAGCAGATCTTCAATTCATGTAAACAATGCCATTATTTTTCAGCATGTAGAAAAGTGCATGTGCTGCGTATATATTTCCTCAGTATGATTTAATACCCACAGTTGAAGTATCCCAAGAAATGCATTTTATTATCTGTCAGGTGTTCGAGGAAAAATTATAACAAAAACCAAGCAATGCAATGGAACTGTTCCATTCTTTCGTTGTCTTTATCGTACGACATACAATCATTTACACCAGCTCGCGGGCTATCGTGTGCATGTCACCTCAGAACGGAGTGTGCAGTTAGAACTCCAATGCATCCTTGAAGAGTGCTTGAAGAGTTTTTGTATATAGCTTCTTGATTATCTTATGTCATCCCCTATGTTTAAGACAGTCACAGTGATGGCTAGATACCAGCTAAAACCACCTCTACTGACATTACTGCTTTGTACCAATACAAGTATAACATTTTGCGAATTGTATATGAATATAATGCCTTTTGTATATGAATATAAATTAGTAAAAAAATAACCGGTGAGCAAAATTAGTATTATTTTAAATATTATTTCACATATTGCTTGGCTACGTATGATTAATTTAAATAATTATCCATACCTTAAACTTAAGCGTATGATTAATATTAATTTCTGATATACTTCAAACTGTAATAAAAACTAATTCAAACGATAAATAGACGAACAGAATATTATAAAATATCTTACAAACATAATCTAGTAATGAATGGAAATTAGTGCCTATGACCGATATTAAGGTAAAGGCAGTTTTCAATATAATTTATAAAAGATTAATGATTATATGGTTAAGAATCTGGTGAGTATAATGGATATTAATGTAAAAACTGTTCCATATTTCAAGTACATATGATTTGGTTATATATAAATCAAAATAAAAGGTGTTTTTTATGTTCCGGACCGATATTTTTGACCGCCATTTCAGTTTGGTTGACATTTGTCAGTTTATATTTGAGAGTTGTGCAGATTAGTCTATTAGAATTAACTATGGATCATCGAACGCACCAAAAATGTGTTGAAGTTATTAAAACAATTTATCTCAATAATCGTTCAATTGTAAAAACGCGAAAAATTTCGCGGAATTTTTTTGTTTTTAAATATTGTAATAAATAAATGGTTTCCCATTACATCCCATGAAGGGACTGGGGAGAACTTCTCACAATCACTGAGCTGTGCGCTTTCCAGTTTTCACTCACTGGTGGGGACCTACAGTTTTACACCGATTCCGAACGGTAATTTGAGAAGATTTTTCATGGCTATGCGAGGTGACCGCCGCCGAAAGAATTTTTTTTTGACGGTGGTCAGAGCCGGGTTCGAACCCAGGATCTCATGTACAAGAGCCGCGCACACTAACCATTGCACCACCGACGGCCATTGTAAATATTGTAAAGAATTTGCAAACTTTGTATACACTGAGAGATACAATTGAGTCTGACCGAAATCTGAATGCTGAAGGACAACATTATTGGATAAATTGGAGCAATAATACCCGTTATATGCCAAAATGTGATTAAAGATCACACATCTGTCCAGATATTATATTTAATACATAATTGTTATAAACCAAACTTTCATACAATAGAATATTACACTGTGTGTACTTTTTTTAGGCCATGGAAATATAAGCATATACTTACATCAATACGGGATAAAAGACCTAAAAAAAGACCCAAAGTCATGTTCCTTTTTTATGGGCCTCCAGATATTTGGGGCCTCGGTGTCAAGAATGATCAGCGCTCGTATCGTGCAAACCGTTCGGAATTTTGATTTACTCTTTGAGGAAAAGTTGTAGCTCTTGTCATAAAATGGTGAACATATAAAATCAAACAAACTTTATCTTCAAGGTCAAATCCCAAAAAAAGAACTTAAAAAAATTCGCTCTTTTTAACCTTTTTCCCCTGTTCAGGTTCATAGGTAGCAAACCGTTCAAAATTCAAGGAAACAATCAACTTCAAGAATGTACCTAAGATCTCAATAAACACTTTTCTAGAACATATGAACTTCCTAGGAATGATTCTTAACACCGCTTACTTCAACATTGATATACTATGCTATCTCACCGACTGATATTACATGTTCCCAATTTTTGTTCTTTATGATAAGAGCTACAACTTTCCGTCAGAGAGTAAATCAAAATTCCGAACGATCTGCAAGATATGAGCCGGATAAAATGCTGACTTTTTTGCAAGAATGACACCGAGGCCCTAAATCTTTGTGGCCCATAAAAAAAAAGTCCATGACTTTGGGCGGACACAGGTCTTTTTTTTTTTGGTCTTTTATCACGTTGTGGTGTCCGTGTGTGGCTATATTTTTTCGTGTTGCACTGTGTTATTACGACAAACTGTACCGTTTAAGGGTAATTAAAAAAACATCGGCCTGGAACATAAAAATACTCTGAGCATCAATTGATGCGTATGATAGATATTTCATGAGCATATTTCACTACGACTTCTATGGAAGAAAATTTATAATATTTCCCAATCTCTCACTACCTATGTTCTACTACTTTTTGTCGAGGTATATATATATACTTCTTGGTGAGGGGCAGTATATGTCCCAATGAATATGTCATCCCCCAAGTTGAAGACCGTCCCACTGAAAACTTGATTGGAGCCATATCAACATCTACTGATATTCCAGCCCTTTGCCTAGCGGAAGCATCAGCATTGGATTCTTCATAATCCGCTGTATTTAGATCTAAATATTTCCCATTTTACTTGGTTGCGTATGAATAAATAATATTTGTATCAGTATAAAACAGTAGTGCGTATGACTGATATTAATTCCAAATCTTCTGCGTTTCTCAACCAAGAATTGCTCACCGGTAACTAGTCGACCTGTTTATTATGAAAAATACATTTAAAAAACCTGCATAGAAATACTGTTTATGAAATCGTCAAGTCAGTAACATTTTCCAAATGTTTTTAAGTTACTAAATTAAAATAATATCGGAAATATGAACGCACGTCGTACTCAATATGGCAACTCCAAAATGTTTCTACATAGATCTTGACCCGGCCCCCTTCGATTTCGATTAAATTTCAAACATATACTCAATATGGCAACTCCTAAATGTTTCTACATAGATCCTGACCCGACCCCCTTCGATTTCGATTAAATTTTAAACATATATTCTACTCGTTTCTGTCGTTACAATGACGTTTAGTTTAGGTCGAAACTCCACAGGGTTCATATTTTATAGCTGCCTAAAGTTGGCTATCTGCAGTGTTTTTGTGAACAAAATGAACAGAACAAAATGTGCCTAAGTAACTACTATTAGTAATTACCCACTATTTTCCTCATGTCCTGTGTGGGTAATGGGTAAACCTTCATTACCCATTACCCAAGGGGCGTAAATACGAACTTTGCTATCCTCAACTTGTACTGAAGCAGGATCTCATTTACAAATCATTGTTTATTAGTTATTAATAACAATAACGACGTACGCACACACGAATATAGCGATGTATGAATTGAAAAAGAATACAGACAACCGATACAAGGACCTTGAATAGTAGTGCTATACGGAGCTGCCTGCCCCCTCTCCAAGAGCAAAGAGAGAAAGAAGGAGAGGGGCATAGTATAGTCGTTTACTGCGGTCCAATCCTTTAATGAAGTTCTTCGGCAAATATTGTGATTTTGAAGCAGAAGTTGCGCCTCCTTAATATTTGGTCCTTTTATGTGTCAAGTTATATAACTGAAACTACACACAATTCAACCCAAATTTGCCGTTTCCCATCTTTGACAATATTGAATTTACATACTGATTTATCTTGTTAGATTTCCCCATAACCCAAGAAATCTTTCAACTTCATAATTGGAAACTCCCTTACTCAATGAACAAACAACTTCAAATTCTTAAACTCAACTATTTTGCATTTCTTTTAAAGGACGTGTCACTTCCACAGGGATATGTAAATTATGGGTTGCCATAACGCCACTGATTGCCCGTAATTAGATTTTCCAACTTCAATACGCATATTCCATTACAGAAGGGTCTGGTTTGTGTAACCGTAAATACTTTTAGGTGTCAAACTCTGAATTTAACACTTTTTATTGTACTGTATAAAATAACACCAGCGCAAGATGAAATTACTTGGCATTGTTACTTCCGGTGGTTGTTATAGCAATTCCGGTGTTTTACATAAAAATAGCTGGGCCAGAAATCCCATTAACCAATTATTGTCGTTTCGAATAACATTTGTGAATGCTTTTGTAATGTATTTAAATGATGGTAAACAATTTTCTCTCTGAAATTACAAAATAACTTGTATTAAATGTCTAAAAGGGGCACCAACAAGGAATAAGAAAGGATATTCGCGCTGCTTTGGAAGTGCAATTTAAATAGGCAGTATAGTTTTCATAAATATCAGCAGTTGAATGTGAAATGGAAAGTGAAAAATGTATATTGAACAAATGATTTATTTTATGGAGATTCGTCATACGTTTCTCCTTGCAGGAAAAAAATGCAACAGCATAAATGATTTAAAATAAATTTTAAACAAACCAAAAGACAAACAAAGACTGTCTGTCTGTCACAAAACTAGCCAACCTGACGTATATATGGTGCCGGTAGTTTAAAAAAAATTCAATGAGTGTTCGAACTCACGGCCGATGTATTAACACCTTTTTATTTCACGGTACCGGTTCGATTTCTATGAACACATAAGTAAATGTTACACTGGAAATTAAAAAAAAGAATAGTTTTTGTGCTGAAGGCTCTTTCGCTGTTGCACTTTCATTTTTCTTACATCTACTTTAACAATATGGTTAAAATAAATAAAGCAATATTTATCTCACTTAAATACTTGTTTCTGTTTTGTCATCAGCAGAGCGACGACATAAAGTATTGAATAGTATAGAGAACTTATTGCACTCTTTTTCCGCTCTCATGTAGAGAGTCTGAATAAAAGAGCATAAACGCATCATATTCTCCTTATACAATATTTCAATATATATGCACCATTTGAACAATGTTGTATAATAAAACAATACGAAAAGAATAAATGTGCACCATTTCGACAATGTTCTTATATAAAACAGTACAAAAAGCATAAATGTTTCAAAAGGCATCAATGTTTCACATCAAAATTATGAATGGACCCAGTTATGACAAAAAGAGGATAATAATTTTTGAACCATTCGCCAGATGTCGCCAGTGCTTTTGAGTCTTACAATTCGTTCCACGAGTTCCTCAGAAAGGGGTTTTCAATAAGAGCGCTACAAAAGTTTTTTTTAAATAAAACAAAACCGGTTTTAGATACCAATGAAATTCTTTATTCCTGTGAAAGTACGTTCGATGCCATTATGTATGGAGCTCGATGTCTTTTGAATGGCCACCACGGGCACGCTTGCAGAAGTCCAGACGCTGAACCCAATTTTCGACGGTTTTCAAGAATAAATCGGCCGATACTGCTGCAATTTCACGTTCGATATTCGTACGAAGTTCATCAATCGTCGCTGGCTTGTTGGCATAGACCATAGACTTGACGTAGCCCCCCACAGGAAATAGCCTAGCGGCGTCAAATCGCACGACCGAGGCGGCCAATCGACTGGGCCATTTCGTGAGATAACACGTTCACCAAACTTGGTTTCCAATAAATTGATTGCGTGTGCATTCGCTGTGTGGCTTGTGGCGCCGCACAGAGGGATTTTGCCGGCAAAAATACCCTTTTTCGAGTGTCAAATATCAAAAATGTAATGATGCAGTTTTGTAGAGAATTGTTTAATTAAGAGAAATAAATCATTAGTTTTTTTCAACAAAATTTTGTTTTTGTACAAAAAAAAAGGCGGCAAAGTCAACAAACTGAAATTCTGCAGTTACCTGCCTCAGATTTTCATGCATTTCAATGGGCTGGAAACATAACTTTATTTAGTCATATTGATTTGGTATATGTATGACTATGTATGTTATGATGACACTCAAAAACCTAAGTGTTTTTAGTTTTTCTTGGACTATAAAAAGGTGGTCGTTATCGATCGTTGTGGTCTGGTTGCTAAAATGTGAAAGGTGGGAGTGTATTCTTTTGATTTCATAAATAAAATTCCCATAATATTTTATACTGTTGAACAAAGTTATAAATATTATAAAAAAAAGTGCCACGAAATTTCATTACAAAACTGGATGAAAACACCATATAAAATGGTGTATACTTTTAGGCATATGTGTTTTAATGCTGTCGATAATACAAGCGTTAGTTAAAGTTTTTTTTTACAGCGGTTGTGTTTTATATATCATATCCCTAAAAGTATGCACTGAGAAATGCTGAAAAATTAATAAATTTCGATAATTTTGTAGTACAAATTTGACTTTTATTTGGAATGATTGGTTAATATTCAGCTAACATATTAGGCTTTAGTTATTTATATAGATGTAAGTGCAGATTTACATTTATCACACACTACAAAGAATTATATCTGTGTTTTCGAAAATTGTGAAAAATGAAAATTTGTATATGGGCGTTGGGCGTGGCACTTAAATTTTTAATATAATTGAGGACTCAAATGCAAGCACTGGCAGTAATTTTTATTGACACAGATATGAAAGTGAGGAAAATACAACGATTTTTTATTTTACGTTATATGGGAGGTAGGCGTGGTTGTGGGCGGATTTGAACAAAAACTTGTTTTTTTTTCTAATTTAGCAATATGAGAGATGTGTGCGAAATTTGAAAGCCCTAGCTCGATTCCTTCTAATTTTTGCCGCGGCTTGTATGAAGAAATCCCACTGTGCGCCGCCCTGTTGCAACCACATGTCCTCCAAGTCCATATTATCCAATTGGAGCCCAAAATATTCGGTTATCATTGAACGGTAGCGATTCGCATTCACAGTAATGTGCCGGTCTTGATCATCACGGAAGAAGTACGGCCCAATGACGCCGCCGGCCCATAAACCGCACCAAACCGTAATTTTTTGGGGATGCAATGATGACTCATGGATTACGTGTGGATTGCTGTCTGGCCAATGACGCATATTTTGCTTATTGACGAAGCCATTCAGCCAGAAATGAGCCTCATCGCTGAAGATGATTTTCCGATGAATTCCGCTCTTAAAGTTGAGGCCACTGAGTCCAAATTTCGGTAGTAAATTTTAATAATTTCGACTCGTTGTTGGCTCGTATATCTTTCCATTATGAAATGGCAAACCTTACTGAAGAGAAGTGTCAAAAGAGCGGGACAAAATATGGCGTCGTTTGCTGTCCCTATCGATTTACTTTTGTAGCATCTCTGTTGAAAAACCCGTTACTATTCAATACTCTTTGGTGACGACGACCTGCTTGTTTGTTCGCTGCAACTACTTCAATACCATCATACTAATTTTCAGTCAGAGACTATTGTTGTACAACAACCACGTATGTAATGCTAACGCTGTGAGGTGTTTGCATGTGTTCACTTTGATGGATTGCCCTACATCAAAAATATTTTGGTGAAAAGTGGTAACGTTATAAAATATATGTGTTAATATTCAAAGCGCCGCGTTGCTTATCATTTTTATTCGAGTCACCAAAGTAAAGGATCTCAGTGGATTTGTAAACATGGAAAAAATTGTGCACCATTATGTAATTCAATATTTCCATTTGAAAGATCTCAGTCCTCGCAATACTACAGCCGAGCTAGATTTTACTCTGGTGGAGTCTGCTCCATCGTTTACGATTGAAACAAATTGGGTACCAGAGCTTTTAACGAGGCCGTACGAGCTGCCAAAACGAACACCTTAGGGGTCGACCAATGGAAGTGTCCAAGTCAGACACGGTTAACAAATTCCACAACATGGTATTGGATGATCGTCGGTTGAAAGGGCGTACGCTGGCTGAAATGGTAGGCATATTAAAAAGTGATATACATTGTATATTGACCGAAGATGAGAAAGCTGTGCGCAAGATGGGTGCCGCGCTTGTTTTCAATAGAGCCAAAGCAGCGTCGGGAAGATTTTTCCGTAGAGTGTTGGGCGATTCTTCACCGCAATAAAAAAGGATCTTTGCGTCGATTTATAACCATGGATGCGACATGGGTCCACCACTTCGCAGCTGAGACAAAGGAACGGTCAATGCAGTGCACCGGAATGAAAGAATCGTGTCCAAAGAAGGAGAAGACGATTACATCTACAGGCAAGGCCACGGCATCTGTTTTTAGGGATGCGCATGGGATAATTGTTTTTGATTATCTTCAGAAAGAAAAACCCATCAACGTCGAATATTATGCTAATTTACTGCAGCGTTTAAGTGATGAAATTATGGATAAAAAATTTGGCGAAAATGGAAGTGTTGTTTCATCAGTGACATGTTTTAAAGCAAAATGCAATAAAGCCATATGGCCTTATTTTTCAGCGTTCAGTGAAATAAGGCCATATTACTTTATTTCCACAGATGAAGTGAAATAAAGCCATTTTGAATTATTTCACCTTCGAGTTTTTTTACGTAACATGTGTCTAGTAGATTTAACATGTGTCTAAGGATTTATAAAAAAAAATCCAATGAGTGTTCGAACTCACGGGCGATGTGTTAACACCTTTTTGCTACACGGTACCTGTTCGATTTCTATGAATGGACACATTAGTAAATGATAGATTGGAAAATAAAAAAACAGCGTTCAATCATATGATGACGTTATTCCCACAAAAACCAAAGAATGCAAAGCAACAGACGCTTGTATATACACACGTACATTGCTATATTCGTACATACGCTACACAAGTTCACAAAATTGTCATTGTTCTCTTGCTATCTCACTTTTATATACGTATAACCACGTCATTATTCTCTTTGCTCTGAGAGTGCTCCGCACCCACAATTTATTTGACTTACCTTTAACAATAATAAAAACCCAACCCGTAAAAAACATAGTTTTTGACTATACATTCTTTATATATGACCACGCACCTTTGTCCAATTCCGCCCATATTTCCAACAGATCTTAGAATATGTAAACCTAACCAACATACCCAATTTTGTTCAAATACCGTTAAGAGGAGCAGAAATAATGGATTTTTAATTTGTGATTTATATGGGAGATACCGCGCCCCTTCATACAATCCCGCCCATATTTTGATAGTTTATTTTTGTCGTCGCCATTAGTTTGCCTACGAAGTTTCAGCTCGATTGGATAACGGGAAAAGAGTTAAAAATCAATCCAAAATTTTTTCGGCACACATGCACACAGACAGGTGAAGTTAATATAAAGAATTTAAAAAGGCGTTCAATCATATGATGACGTTTCATTTAACAACCAAACACACAACATCACACATACTTTGTCCGAAGTAGCTGACGAATACATGAGTCAAATAACCACATGTTTGCCATATCAACAGCAACGAAACTGCCAAACACACAACATCACACATAGTTTGTACGAAGTAGCCGACGTATTAGTGTGTCACCATAACGTCGACTGAGCAAGCCTTGCAAATGAAATTTTGTGTGGCTATGCTTTATATCTCCGTTCAACAACAGCAACATTCACATGTACATACACACATTATTGTGTTAATACATACGCTATTGACACAATTTCGTTTGCCTCACCCCTGCCAAGCCACTCTTTCATTGGTCCCTTGCTCGCTCATTTTTGTTTAACACGTCATTAGGAGCAGCATAAAATCTGGTTTCAGCAGCAGCATAAAATCTGGTTTTAGCTGTCGCAGAAAATCTGGTTTTAGCAGCAGCATAAAATCTGGTTTTAGCAGCAGCATAAAATCTGGTTTTAGCTGTCGCAGAAAATCTGGTTTTAGCAACAGCATAAAATCTGGTTTTAGCAGCAGCATAAAATCTGGTTTTAGCAGCAGCATAAAATCTTTTACTTTGATAGATTTAGTCCCTATACGCCGCTATAGATGTTAACACATCTAAAATAATTCACTTTACAAATTGTAATGTTTATACACTTCTTGGTTAACTAACCAAATATTAGAGTGACATCCTTGATAACGGTACGAAAAATTGGGCACAATGTGTGGGTTCATTTTTATCTAGCGCTTTCTCTTTTGATTTTTGGTAGCATGGTTGACCAAATTTGAAATGTTTGCATGGATCAAACAGTATTTGCCTTTCCCTTCCCAACAAATAATACACGACAGATAATGTGGCTCTTATCTCTGGGTGTCTGTGCTTTCTTCTACACAGGATTCGTCATTATTTCTGTCAATTGTACTCGTATTAATGTAATTTTCCACAATCATATGTAATGGTAATGGTATGTAAGAAAAGAATACCGTGCTAAAGCAAACTAGCGTCAGAACTAAAGAAGAAAAGAATTGCATGAGCTGTTCTCTCGCTATAAAATGTAGAAGAGTAGCCTTGATTCTCTAGGCTCCCTCTCTCTCTTTTAATACGTCGATAAACAAAGTACAGTACTAGAGAACACACCCAGCGCGCCTCCGCTGCTTTCGTCGTGCGTCCATCGCGAGTCCGTCGCCGCGTGCACCGGGCGCAAACGTCGCGATCCCCTCTTCGGCCAGCTGTGCCATACCTTTTCAACACTTGACAATGATAACTCATTTTTTTTTGGCAATATGTAACTACTAAAATAATTGATGGGATTTTACACTATATGGCTTTATTTCCACCTTGATTGCTAATCATACATGGTATTGATTCACTTCGTCTATGGAAATAAAGCCATATGGCCCTATTTCTCAGTGCGATCAGAAATAAGGCCATATGGCTTTATCGCCTATGGCTTTATAACATGTCACCGTTTAATCCAGACAATGCTCCAGTTCACACATGCACTATTGCGATGGCACCTTATTCGCTAGATTTAGATCCCCCGGAGTAATTTCTATTTCAAAACTTGAAAATGGCTCGTGGGTAAAAGATTTGTCAACAATGAAGGTGTTGTCTCTGCCGTAGATGGATATGTTAAGGAGTTTAACAGTTCTTACTATAAAAAGGGTATCGAGTCTATTGAATATCGCTGGGGAAAGTGTATCGAACTAAAAGAAGATTGAAATTATTATGAAAAAATACCACAATTTTTTTGTGTCTTCTTTGTATGTTTCTAGCCTATTAGACAAAAACTGTCGTACAAAATTATGTCTTTATTAAAGTTGAGATCAGGACATGAGAGCCGGTACTGCGTAGCCATTTACATGTATTTGGCCAAACTCGCATTACTAAAGGGTTTGCCAAAACTTCTGTGCAATGAATGAGGATCTTGATTGGTTATGCGATCACTGATGCGTCTCAAGTTAAATAGGTTAAACTGGAGCTCATGGAACTAGTGGATATATTCTTTTGTTTTATGGACGTGTTTTTTGGACGTAACTGCGGATCAAAAGTAAAGGAAAAAAATCCAGTTTCGACAACCTGTAGTCGAGTCAGCATCTGATCCATAACGGGCGGCTCTACGATAACATAATTATCATGACAGTAGGTAAAGCGCAGAACACGGTGGGCTGAATTTGCCTTCCGCAAGCAAAAATTATGACATTGGCAACGAAAATACGGAATGAGAATGAGAAAAATAAAACCTCCGTATTTCCAGATAAACGCACTCTCCTGCTTTAGCAGGAATACACCAGCTACTGAGGACCCAGAACCGCAGTGGAAGCACATCTAACATTCTTTGGAATTCGCTGCGGAGACTGAACTTAGCTGTCCGAAACCGCAGGGGGATGAGCCATTCTACGACGAAGAATATCGCCTTGCAACTAATGAAAAAGTTACAACGCGTTCTGCGAATGAGCGGTACAAGAGGCTGAGAAGGGAGGAAAACCAAATGTTAAGGAGGGGAAAATGCCAGTGGGAGGAGAGAGAGAGAGTGAAGACACCGTAAGGTGCATAATGAATACTGAATGGCAAAAATTTTCCAGAGGGTGAGAAGATAAAATTATAGGCCGGATAATGGGCTCCTGCAGGGACGAGAATGGAAATCTGGTGACTGATAAGCAGTGTTTGCTTAAAATGTGGAGAGGCCACTTTTCAGCACTACTTCACTCAGATGCTTCCACTGAAGATCAGGAGGTAATTAATGTGGAAGACAGAGTAGATTGTACAGGCGAGATTAGAATGGCAGTCTCACGGTTTAAGAATAATACAGCCGCTGGTGTGGATGGGATACCCACTGAACTTTTTAGGGCGTGGCGAAGGACAGCTAGCCCACATGCATCAACTTATGAGGTATATGGTTCGAAGAATCTATGTCTGATGATTAGAGTCTTGGTGTGTCATGTCCTTTATTCAAAAAGGGTGATCCATGTGTCTGTCAACTATTGGGGTATCAATCTTCTATCCATCGCATATAAGGTTTTGTCGAGCGTATTATGTTAAAGACTATAGCCAATTGTTGGAAACCTGATTGGACCGTATGTGTGTGTGGATTTAGACCAGGCCTGACCAAGTATTCACGCTACGTCAAATCCTGGAAAAGACCCACGAAAAAGAAATCGATACGTACCATCTTTTTGACGATTACGAAGCTGCTTTCGATAGCGCCATACGGGGAAAATTGCACGAACCTAACTATATGTCCGAACTTGGGATTCCGGCAAAACTCATGCGCCTCTGTGGAATGACGCTGATCAACATCAAATCAGCAATGAAGGTGGAGAAAGACCTCACTGATACACATCTATACCAAGCGAGGACTGAGACAAGGGGTCACACTTTTGTGAAATCTCTTCATCATCTCAATGATGATACTAATGAGAAAAGCAGCAGTAAATATGAAAAAGACCATCAACAGGAAATGCCATATGTTGCTGGCGTATGCTGACGATTCTCCGTAAAATACATGGGTAATGGAAGCTGCGAGTACCCATGTCGTCAAAACCAAGAGCTACCTCATTTGTATTCTGAGCTGGGCATAGCTAGACGAATGAAATTAGGCCAATTGCGTTGGCTACACCATGTTACCAGAATGCATAAAGATGAGCCAGCGCGAAAGGTTTTCGATAACGTACGCGATGGAAGCAGGAAAAGAGGACGACCAAGGCTCTGACGGAAAGACCAGGCCGAAGAATCCCGCCGTATCCTTGGTGTTACCAACTGGCATGAAAAGGCAATGTATAGAACCAGTTAAATTTTTGTAATTTATTTCTGCGTTTGTTTAAATAAAACGTGGAAGGCATTTGACGTCATGAGGTTGTAAAATAGTCGATGAAAGTAAAAAAATTATTATTTGTAGACAACCCCTGTAAACTTTATAAGGACCACGATTTACGGAATGTTAGGATACTATATAGATCCGGTGTCACTATCCAACTAGCAGATGTCCTCGTGAATAATAAGGCTGACAATACTGATACATAGGAGATGAAACGAACATGTCACAGCCGTACAAAAAAGAACAACTGTGACACATTCTACAGCTGGCATGAGAAACCCCACGAATTTGGTTGCAGAATTGCAGTTGGCTAAGAACTGCGAGATCTGATCTCAAGGTTTAACTCACGTGAGTGACCACATAGCAAACATCCCCATCAAAGTGAAATATTTAACATATGACTAATTTGAAAAACTTGTTTCCCGTCACATCCCACGAAGACACGTGAACAGCTTCTCATAACCAGTGAGCTGTGCGCGTTCTAGTTTTGCACTCACCTACCTACAGTTTAACACCGGGTTCGAATGGTATTTTAAGAAACTTTTTCAGGGCTAAGTACTCGATAGTGTTGCCGTCACTAAGCGAGGTGACCGCCATCCTAAGAAATTTGGTCATAGCAGGGATCGAACCCATGTTCTCATGCACAAGAGCCTCTCTCTTGTGCCCTACCACTACACCATCGACGGTGACTAATTTGTGTACATGCCCCGAGGGTGGAAAACGACGAAGGAATCAAGGATATATTTTATGAGCGCCTACTGGAAACATGCGCCACATGGCCTGGTCTTGATATTGAGGTTGTTCTCGGTGCCTCTAGTGATATGGATTGAAGGCAAAATGTCTTTGAACCAACCTTTGGTAGATTCAGTAAACACACCATCTTTTCCGATAACGATATGAGACTATTAGATTTTGCCGCGGCGAAAAGCATGTAGGTCAATAGTACGATATTCAAAAATAAAGACATCCACAAGGCTACTTGGATATCCCCTGATCAACAGACCAAAAACCCGTCTGATTATCTGGTAATTGATGGAAGGCACTCGACTAGTGTAGTGAACATAGAAGTGACTCGAGGAGATAATTTTGATTCGGTTCAGTACCTCTTTGCAGCAAAGGTTCGCACCAGGTTAAGCAAAGCCAAGTCATACGAAACCAGACATACGCCCCCTAGCCTCGTCATGATATTGAGATTGTTCTCGGTGATTTTGGTGATATAGACGAAAGGGAAAATGTTTTTGAACCAACCTTTGGTAGAGTCTACACGCCATCACTTCCGATAACGATATGAGACTATTAGATTTTGCCGCGGCGAAAAACTTGGTAGTCAGTAGAATAATATTCCAACGTACAGACATCCTAAAGTTTTCTTGGTTATCCCCTGATCATGAGACGAAAAAGCAGTCTCATCACTTGGTAGTTGCTGGAAGACACTCTACTAATGTTGTGAACATATGTGTCTCTCGAGGAGCTAATTCCGATTGGGTTCAATACCTCTTTGCAGCAAAGGTTCGCACCACGTTAAGCAAAGAAGAGTCATACGAAACCTGTCATATAAACACCTGGACACCAGAAAGCTAAATTTACCAGAGTTAGCCACGTCCTCTGCATAGAAGCTCACTCAGCTACTGGCGCACAGAACGTACCCCCACCTCATGATCCTAAAGCGCAGTGGAAATTCATTTCGCACTCTGTGGAAACTGCTGCAGTGACCGTACTTGGTTGTGGAAAATCGCTTAAATATAAACCATGGTACGATGAAGAGTGCCGCATGGCAACTGATGAAATTAAAGCTGCGCGTAGGGAAATGTTTCATTTAGCGGCAAAGTGAGCTACGACTCGGCGGTTTGAGGAAATGAACAGAGTGGAAACCCGCTTGTATAAGTAAAGGGTTTTTCAACAGTGACGCAACAAAAGTAAATCGATAGGGACAGCAAACGACGCCATATTTTTTCCCGCTCTTTTGACATTTCTCTTCAGCACTGTTTGCCATTTCATCATGAAAAGATATACGAGCCAACAACGAGTCGAAATTATTAAAATTTACTACCGAAATTTGGAGTCAGTGGCCTCAACTTTAAGAGCGCTACGTCCAATTTATGGTCGTCATAATCGTCCTACCAGATCAACAATTGAGCGTCTAGTGGAAAAATTTGAATCCACAGGCACAGTACAAAATTTTCCCTTGCCAGTGAGACAAAGAAGTGCCCGTAGTGTCGAGAATATTGCTACCGCTGAGGCTTCAGTTCAAGAAAGCCCAAATGTGTCTCTCACACGTGGTTCTCAAGCGTTGGGCATCTGTGTGACGTCGTTGTGGCGAATTTTGCGAAAAGATATTGGCCTACATCCTTACAAGATCAAATTGACGCAAGAACTGAAGCCGCTTGACCACCATAAGCGTCGTATGTTCCTGAATTGGACTGAGCAACAACTTGAAAATGATTCGGATTTTCATCGGAAAATCATCTTCAGCGATGAGGCTCATTTCTGGCTGAATGGCTTCGTCAATAAGCAAAATATGCGTTATTGGTCAGACAGCAATCCACACGTAATCCATGAGTCATCATTGCATCGCGAAAAAATTACGGTTTGGTGCGGTTTATGGGGCGGCGGCGTCATTGGGCCGTACTTCTTCCGTGATGATCAAGACCTGCACATTACTGTGCATGCGAATCGCTACCGTTCAATGGTAACCGAATATTTTTGGCCCCAATTGGATAATATGGACTTGGAGGACATGTGGTTCCAACAGGACGGCGTCACAAGCCACACAGCGAAAGCCACAATCAATTTATTGAAAACCAAGTTTGGTGAACGTGTTATCTCACGAAATGGCCCAGTCGATTGGCCGCCTCGGTCGTGCGATTTGACGCCGTTAGATTATTTCCTTGTGGGGGATACGTCAAGTCTATGGTCTATGCCAACAAGCCAGCGACGATTGATGAACTTCGTACAAATATCGAACGTGAAATTGCAGCAGTATCGGCCGATTTATGCTTGAAAATCGTCGAAAATTGGGTTCAGCGTCTGGACTTCTGCAAGCGTGCCCGTGGTGGCCATGCAAAAGAAATCGAGTTCCATACATAATGGCATCGAACGTACTTTCACAGGAATAAAGAATTTCATTGGTATCTAAAACCGGTTTTGTTTTATTTAAAAAAACTTTTGTAGCGCTCTTATTGAAAAACCCGTTATATGCATTTTGATTCGAACATTTCTAACTGGGGATAGTAGCATTGGCGATTTGGAGTTCAACCGGCTTAATGACAGTTCGGTCTAAAAGCTAAAAGCTAGATTTATGGAAGTAGAAGCAGGGACCTTGAAGAAAAATTTGATTAAAATAGTTCTAAAAACGGTAGAAGCTGTAGTGAATAACCACTGTCCAGATGAAACTTCTCAATATTCGAATTGGGTCTGTGGAAATGAATTTGGGACGATACCATCGACGCGTGGCACCGAAATCAGATTTATTATTCTGCAAAACTAGAATCACTAATTTACGAAAAATGTTACAATGACTTTAGCCATGGCCAAATTATTCAAAATTTAAGACGGGATGACAAATTACCATTGAGGGGCGAAATGATATAAATCAAAATTCGAAAACAAAGGGTTGAAGCCAACATCATGAAATTTGGGGAATAGGATAAAAGAATTACAAAGTTAAACTATAATTAAAATTAAAAAACTTTAATATGGGAAAAGGATTTAACTCAATTCTAATTGTGAACGCGAACAAAGCAGGAGCAAATATTTGTCTAATATTTTTAACATGAAAGAAAGTTGTTATTTTAGCTTTAGCAAAGCTTTCTTTGCAATAATATTAATCATTCGCCGCAATGGTTACTATGAAGCAATTGAATATTAATCATACGTCTGAGAATTAGCAGCACACCTAAATAGGAAGTTATAATTAAACTAGTAAATTTAAATTCCAAAAGGTTTGAAAAACAAAGTTGAGACAAACCCAATTACGATATAATGTGTTACGAATTAAGAGGAAATTTTTTGTATATTTTGAATAATTTAACATCAAATGATAGATATCGTATCAGGTGTCTGGTAATAATGCCAAATAAAAAGTTAGTTTAATAATGTTTTTGCAAATTCAATGTTAAACGTTTAACATCTCCACAACTAGACTTCAGTCTACTTTTAAATTGGCTTTTGATTACCCGTCATTAATTTTCTTCACTAGCTCATTTTAGTTATCACCCATTTAGCATTGTATTTTACGACTGATAAACAAATCATTGACGAGCAGCCCTCACTCAATCAATGTTATATTTGTTTGTCTTTCGACGGTAAATTATTTTTATTAGTTTTCATTAGAATTTGCCCTCCTCCTCCAACCACTGTTTTGCCTCTACAACCCTGTCAATGGTTTTATTTACATTAACCAAAATGTTTATTCTCCTAAGTGTAGGGAAAGACCCACATGGTTTTGTGTTCTATATTGTTATTATTCTGACCACCAATTGAGTGCTTTGTGTGATAAGACAGATACACATTTGAATTCAATATGGGATTATTCCACAAATGCAGGAGGATATAAATAGAATCTGTTTTTTATTGTTTGTCTGAACTGTGTTGGAGTGAAGTGTTTGTTTGTTTAATATGATGCTACATTGATTTTGGAGGACATGTGTGACGTCTCTAAGAGAATGTAACATTATCGTGGGGTGTAAATCAAGACTGAGGCGCAAACTTCGTTAGCGTAATCTTAAGGTCGTTTCTCGTAATCTTGAAGCCTCTTCACTAATGTAATTGCCACGTCTTGTGGCGGGTTAAATGCCATAAACTCATTGTCTGTACTTGCGTAATCAGTTCTTTATAAAGCTCGCGCAAAGTTACACCCACAATCTACTGCTTCCAAATTAGACCTTGATGACCCACTGTCAAAAGTTCATTGCTACATCTTCTGCTGAACCATTCTCTCTTTTCTAGTATCATGATCTATTAAAATTAATCCCCCATTGTGAAAAACTTAACTAAAATTACAAATCATAAGACGCGGAAATTCGCCGGGAACTCAGGCCTGTAATTTTTAGAAGAGCGATGAAAAATGTTCCCAAAGTCACAGTGCTGCAAATGCGCCCTTGACTATAGTCTTCAGTAGAAACTACAGCTGTGGACGTCGGCTAGTGTGAGTGGCTCTTGCACATGAGATCGTGTGTTCGGTCCCTGCACTGACCACCTTAAATTTCAATCTACGACCGTCACCTCGCTTAGTGATGGCGGCACTATCGAGTAGTTAGCCATGAAAGAGCTTCTCAAAAATACCATTTGGAACCGGTGTAAAACTGTAGCTCCTAATCAGTAAGTGCAAAACTGGTTGTGAGAATCTCTCCCAAATCCCTTCATGGGATGTTATGGCAAACAATTTTTTTAGAAACTACACCATTTGACCACTGGAGCAGCTGTGATTTTTCTAATCATATAGGTTGTTTGAGTACAGCCATTGGATGTTGCCCATCACATTGTAGACGAATTGAGAATTCTCTGGTCATTAAAAAGTTGTCAAGTTGCCAGGACCAAACAATGTCACGCCGGCGGAACAACAAGCGCTAGTTGATAGACTTGAGCCTGGCTCCAAGAGCTCTGAGCCGTATTTACCAAACACACATACATATCTTTAAAATGGAGGGAAACTAATTCTGCCTTCATTCCTAAAGCAGGGAAACCTTCCCATATAGGCTACAAGGATTTTCGACCTATTAGTCTATCATCATTTCTCTTGAGAGGGATTACTCGATAGTTATCTTATAACCTACATTGAGCACTAGCTATTGTCTAGTCAACAACACGCCTGCAGCAAAAGTAGTTTTGCCAAATCCGCTCTGCATGATCTGGTCAGCTTGGTGGAATGTCCACTCGCTGGTTAAGAATATATATGGACATAGATGAAGCTTTTAACAATAAAAATCCAGTCGCAATAACTGCGGAAATCACGTCTCTCATGGTTGACAGCCATATCAGTTTAACTGCCCACAACCTTCTTACAAAGAGACGTATTTTGGCTAACATAGTGTCAACGGACCTCTATAGATTTGTCAGCAAAAGAACGCACGAAAGCGGTATTTTGTCGCCTCTGCTATGGAATCTCTCAATGAACAGTATTGTGCTTTGTCTGAAGAAGATGGGTGTTAAGGCTGTTGCCCACGCGGCTGACGTGCCAATAGCTGTTATAGCTTTTGCTATGGCTATTCCCATTCATATTGCTATTGGTATTGGCTTTATTATAGCTATTGATATTGCTATTGCTACTGCTACTGCTATCGCTATTGCTGTTGATATTGTTATTGATATTGCCATTAGCGTCTACTACTGCTATTGCTTCTGCTATTGCTATTGGTATTGCTATTGCTACTGATATTGCTATTGCTATTGCTATTGATATTGCTATTGCTACTGATATTGCTATTGGTATTGTTTCTGCTATTGCTATAGATATTGCTATTGCCGTTGATATTGCCATTGCTGTTGCCATTGCTATTGATATTTATATTGATATTGCAATTCATATTGCTATTTGTCTGGGCATTGCTATTCCTATTGATATTGCTATTGCTATTGTTATTGCTATTTATATTGTCATTCCTATTGCTATTGTTATTGCTGTTGCTATCGCTTTTGCTATTGAAATTGCTATTTATATTGTCATTGCTATTGCTATTGATTCTGCTATTGCGACTAATATTTCTATTGCTTCTGATATTGCTATTAATATTGTAATTTATATAGCGATTGCTATTGGTATTGTTATTGGTTTGCTATTGAGTCACGTCTGCTAGTGCTATTGCTGCTGGTATTGCTATTGCTAGTTCTATTCCTTCTGCTATTGCTTCTGCTATTGCTGTTACTATTGATATTGTAATTGCTGTTGCTATTGCTACTATTATTGATATTGCTATTGCTATTGTTATTGCTATTTCTATTGCTATTGATATTTCTATTGCTTCTGCTAATGCTATCCATATTGTTATTGGTATTGGCATTGGTATTTATATTGCGATGCCTATTGTCATTGCTATGGATATTGCTATTGCTATTTCTATTGCATTTGATATTGCCATTGCTATTGCTATTGATATTGCTATTGCTAGCTATCGCTTCTGATATTGCTATTGCTATTGCCGTTGATATTGCTATCGCTTCTACTATTGTTATTGCGTCTGCTATTGCTATTGCTATTGACATTGGTATTGCCATTGCTATTGCCATTGCTATTGCTATTTCTATTGCTATTGCTATTGCTATTGCTTCATATTGCTATTGGTATCGGCATTGCTATTGCTATTTGTATTGGCATTGCTATTGTTATTGCTATTGATATTGCTATTGTTATTTCTATTGCTATTTCTATTCCTTCTTTTGTTGTTATTGATATTGTCATTGCTATTGATATTGTTATTGAATTTGTCATTGCCATAGCAGCTATTGTTATTGCTATTTCTATTGTTATTGATATTTCTATTGCTTCTGCTAATGCTATCCATATTGTTATTGGTATTGGCATTGCTATTGATATTGCGATGCCTATTGTCATTGCTATGGATATTGCTATTGCTATTTCTATTGCGTTTGATATTGCCATTGCTATTGCTATTGCTATTGATATTGCTATTGCTAGCTATCGCTTCTGATATTGCTATTGCTATTGCCGTTGATATTGCTATCGCTTCTAGTATTGCTATTGCGTCTGCTATTGCTATTGACATTGGTATTGCCATTGGTATTGCCATTGCTATTGCCATTGCTATTTCTATTGCTATTGCTATTGCTATTGCTATTGCTATTGCTATTGCTATTGCTATTGCTATTGCTATTGCTATTGCTTCATATTGCTATTGGTATCGGCATTGCTATTGCTATTTGTATTGGCATTGCTATTGTTATTGCTATTGATATTGCTATTGTTATTGCTATTGCTATTTCTATTCCTTCTTCTATTGCTTCTGCTATTGCTATTGATATTGTCATTGCTATTGATATTCTTGTTGACTTTGTCATTGCTATAGCTGTTCCTATTTCTATTGCTATTGCTGTTCGTATTGCTTTTGGTATCGGCATTGTTATTGCTATTGATATTGTCACTGCTATTGTTATTGCTATTGCTATTGATATTGCTATTGCTACTGATATTGCTATTGCTATTGCTATTGCTATTGCTATTGCTATTGCTATTGCTATTGCTATTGTTATTGCTATTGCTATTGATATTACTATTGCTACTGATATTGCTATTGGTATTGGTTCTGCTATTGCTATAGATATTGCTATTGCCGTTGATATTGCCATTGCTGTTGCCATTGCTATTGATATTTATATTGATATTGCAATTCATATTGCTATTTGTCTGGGCATTGCTATTCCTATTGATATTGCTATTGCTATTGCCATTGCTATTGCTATTTCCATTGTTATTGCTATTGTTATTGCTATTGATATTGTTATTGCTATTGCTATCGCTATTGCTATTGAAATTGCTATTTATATTGTCATTGCTCTTGCTATTGATTCTGCTATTGTGACTAATATTTCTATTGCTTCTGATATTGCTATTGATATTGTAATTTATATAGCGATTGCTATTCGTATTGTTATTGGTTTGCTATTGAATCCCGTCTGCTATTGCTATTGCTGCTGGTATTGCTATTGCTATTTCTATTCGTTCTGCTATTACTTCTGCTATTGCTTCTGCTAATGCTGTTACTATTGATATTGTAATTTCTATTGCTATTGCTATTATTATTGCTATTGGTATTGCTATTGTTATTTCTATTGCTATTGCTGTTGTTATTACTATTGCTATTGCTATTGCTATTGCTATTGCTATTGCTATTGCTATGACTATTGCTATCGATATCTATTGGTATTGCTATTTCTATTAATATTGTTTGCTATTTCTACTGATATTGGTAGTGCTATTGCATGCTCGAATGAAATTTGCGAATTGCTATATATTTTGCTGTCGTCTATAACAATTTTTAAAATGAATTGAATAATTGGTAATACGCTCATAGGTACTTATTAAAAAATAGTAGTCTTTATTATTGTACAAAAGAAGCGTCCCTTAAATCGTTACGTGCTGTCTGCTAGTAGTGCCTAATATTGGAACCAAATTTTGTCGAAGCCAACGGTTTCAACTTCAGACTTTAAATAATCCGTTACCATGGCGCTATCATTTAGTTTGGTCTCGTGACTCCGCCAGCCCATAAACGATACCAAAGAGTTGCTCTGTTTAGATATAATGACAGCTCCTAAAGCTCCTCAGCTCATATATGGCAATATTGGTCGTGGACGTAGCCATTAAACCAGAAATGGACCTATTCGCTGAACTAGCGGTTGGTCGAAATCATTTTCTGGTTTTTCAAGAGCCCAAAGTCTGAGACAGTGACCGAAGTACTCTAAGATGAAATGTTGCATGTTTTATTTGAGTATTTGAGTAAACAAACAATTTTGGATGGGCAAATATAACATTAATTAAAAAGAGATAAGTTCTGGTTTAAAATTCCTTCGTAACAGAAAGGAACTTCCTCTGTAGCACGCAGTTCGTTTAAATCAGAATAATATTATTATTGAGGGAACAAATTACCTTCCTAATTAATATTAATCATAAGCACCAATTGACTTCCGTAGTTTTGTATTTAAATTAGTCATACGCACTCACCTTAAAAAGTAAAATATTAAATAGTCTACACTTCACAATTATTCATATGCACCATTTAAATTTATTCCCGTAGGTTGTACAAAAATCCTTTTGCAGTCATGTTTGCATAAAGAACAATCTTAAGCTTAAATAATAGAAAGTATTTCTCTAGAAGAAGGATCAGAAGAAGTTTTCTATTTAATCTATAGAAATATACGCCGATATCTTCAATGTTTGTATTGTATTTGTACTTGTTTGTACTTGTATTTTAAAATATATTGATGGAATCCAGACATGTAGCAGTTGAATAGTATTGATTTATATGTATGTACCCATGTTACAAAGTAAAATATGAAATAGAATACGGAATACAATGAATCATTCGAACCGAAATCTTTATTCAAATTGACATTCCCACGCACCAGGTTTTTACACAAAAAGTTCAAGGAACAGTTTTAAGCTTAAATAAAAAATCAAGCGATTTATTTTGACGCAGCTTTAAATATTCCACATATATTATTCCTATAGAGCAAATTTCTCTAACTAAATAGATCAGAAGAATATATATAATTAAGTTAAATTGGATGGGGGTCTCAATGGGAATGATTGGCGCAGGTGTACCTACTTACATTTTGTCTTTTAAAAAACATTGATGGAATCCAGACTTACACCAGTTGCATTTGAATTGATTTATATTTACGTGCCCATGTTAAAAAGCAAAATAGCAAACGCAATAAAATCAATCATACGCACCCAAAAATATATTCAAATTTGTATTCCTACGACCCGTAACAAAAAATTCAAGGAATTTTAAATAAAAAAAATCACGGGATTTATTCAGACACAGCTTTTTTATATCATTCTTACAGAGCTTAATTTTTCGAACAAAAAGAAGAAGAAGAAGCTATATATTTAAGTTAAATGGGATGAGGGTCTCTAGGTGAAATGAGTCGCGCAGGCGCAACTCTTAAATTTGTATTACATATGGCATTGGTTATATCAGATATAATGTCTTTTAGTAAGGTTCGAGTCGAATTGCAAAATAGGTTAGGTACAAGATGTATGGAGATGCAGATCCTTGGTGTAATTCATAACCTGAATATTCAATGATATAGTATAATTCTTTTTCCTAAGGGTGTTTCCTTAAAAATTTGTTGCGCATGAGTCCAAAATTGATACAGATACTTAACACATTGCTCTCTGCCTCAGCGCGTAATATAAACTTAGCTTTATGTAAGGTCTTCTTGCTACGAGAGAGCGAGAGGAAGCATTTTAGCCAGCTACAGGAAGTGGCACTAATGGGAAAGGGGTGATAAATTATAATGGATAACAGATAAGCCATAAGCCTTCGACCGTCGGTGGTGCAATGGGTAGTGTGCGCGCCTCTTGTACAGGAGATCCTGGGTTCGATCCCTGCTCCAACCACCTTAAAAAAAAAAAAAAAATTTCTTTCGACGACGGTCACCTCGCTTAGTGACGGCGACACTATCGAGTATATAGCCATGAAAAAGCTTCTCAAAATACCGTTCGGAATCGGTGTAAAACTGTAGGTCCCAATCAGTGAGTGAAAACTGGAAAGCGCACAGCTCAGTGATTGTGAGAAGTTCTCCCCGGTCCCTTCATGGGATGTAATGGGAAACCATTTATTTATTTATTTTTAACAGATAAGCCTAACATGTGCATTACATTTGAAACCAATGATGCAGGGTATCCCAGAGTCGGTATTGATGAACATTAAAAATCGCCTGCCTCACAAAATGGCAAAGGTGAACAGCATCTGTTGAATAGATTTTTGTTTTACTTCTACGTTGTTTTTATATGTTTGTTTTTTTTTCAATTCTATAGCGATCACTCCATGACTTTAATGTTTAAAGACTGACATAAAAATGTATGACAAATATGACAAATCTTAATCTTAAATTAAATATATTAAACAGCAAAATTCATTCCCAAAAAAATCATATTAAGATGAACACGCCACCCGCAGCGTATAAGTGTTATTGTTTGCTACCAATTAATATAAACCATGACAATTCTTTGTATCTCTAGATGTCCGTAAACGTATTTCGCCCGCCCCTAATGTGAAGTTCCTGAAGGACTCTGACGATTTTTTAAAATGTAAATTAAATAACATTTCCACATTAGGGCGCATAATTGATATTTAATTTAAATTTAATTCAAACCGTATCATAATTGTCAACAGTTAAGGACTGCAGGAAAAAGAAACTAATTGTGGTGAAATCCCATTAATCACAGCAACGTGATGCTCCTCGTTAAACAGGAAATGTTAGCAAAGATATCAAGACAAAAAAAATATCAGTAAGCAGAAACATATGTCTTATTTTCATGCCAAAAAATCGGGTAGCATAACCTTTCCTTTGCATCAGCATTACAGTTCCATTACAGTCACAGATATTTAGAAATAACACATATTACACATGTTTCCTGCTACCGACGTATCACATAAAAACGTGCTTATTTATGCTGCACGTCCTCTCACATGCTGACGAAATGGCCGTCACGGCAGTTGCAGAAATTTTTGTTTTTTTTTTTTGGGGAAATTAAGGAGACCCCAAACGAAATGTCAGAAGTAAAATATAATTTTCATGTTTTTAACAGAGATATGTACTTGACACTGTATCCTCTGGGCTAAGGTAGCAAAGCAAATATTTTGCAAATGGATTTGTTGGTTGGGCAAAACTACAAAATAATTAAAGTGAGTGGCAATAAAAACCCAGTTAACAAGTCGTTCACCATGACTGGGAGGGAATATGGTTTAAACATTACACAGATACGTTACTTCAGATAAAAACGCATTATTAAGTGAAGCCGTATAAATTCTTCCACTGAGGATGGAGCTTTTCTGTGAAATATTCGGTTGTTTACAATAAAAGGACCACCAACTTTAACTGTTATACTGTGTCTGCTACATCTTTAGCAGTTTCTTTGAGGTCTTTGAGATGTTACCGGAATCTTTAACTTTCCATGCTGAAGATTTCTTTCATTGCTTGCATACATTCTTTCCATATTTATCACTGGTTCTTCCTTTTAAATAAATTGGATCATTTGAGGTACTGGTGCGTATGATTGATAAAAATACAAATAAATTTACCTATACAAAGTATTAACCTACGTGATCTACCTTTCAAACATATGATAACAAGATACAACTCTACTCATGAAAGAGATGAGCAGCACACTTCAATGATCTATATACATTAGGGTGCCCCATCAATACAATTTTTTTTTGGTTAAGCTTTATTTGAAAGCTTATAGGGTGAATTATTTTTGACAATTTTTTCGGACAAGATTTTTCGGAAGTGGTGTCGAGACCACGCAAGTCGAATTTCCCCCAAAAATCGGGTATTCGGGGCGGTTTTTGAATTTTACTTAAAACTCGGTCAATAACCACGATTTTCTTAGTTTGCTAAACGTTCAAAGCCACTTTTTTATTTTAGCGATTTTTTTTATTTTGGCGATTTTTCGAGAAAAAATTTCCATTCGAATTGAACCACTTTATGAAGCCCCTTAGAGACCTGCAAAACTTGGTTATTTTTTCGATTGTACGCTCCGTTTCCGAGATATAAACGTGAGGGCGTTTTAGCGATTTTTTGTATGAAAAATTATATTTTTAGCGATTTTTTTTAAAAAAAAAAAGTGATGTCATATTTGTGACACCCATTGGTTAAAGCCTCCATTGGAGGTAACAGTTTTATTTTTTTTTTTCGATTGGACGCACCGTTTTCGAGTTATAGCCACTTTTTTATTTTAGCGATTTTGTTATATTGGCGGTTTTTTGGAGAAAAAAAAAATTCCATTCGAATTGTACCACTTTATGAAAACCCCTTAAATACTAGCAAAAATTGGTTATTTTTTCAATTGGACGCTTCGTTTCCGAGAAATAGAGATTTATCCTAATTTTTTGATATTTTCGATCAAAAATGGGGATGGGGTAACCCATTTCCCATCGTTGTGGGCAGCTACCCATTATTTTTCCCATTGCCCTGAGGGTAGTGGATAATCGTGATGGGTAATTCCTCATTTTCGTGGGTAGCTACCCATTATTTTCCCCATACCTTGTGGGTAATGGGTAAACGTTCATTACATATTTAAAATTGCATTAAAATTCTATGAAAATTAAAAAACTTACGATGCACTTTAAAAGACGTATTAAGTCCAAGCAATTTTGTGGAAAAAAAATTTGGAATTTGAAGTTACTCTTCCAGAGTTATGCCACTTTAAAACAATTTACTCATTGTGTGAACCTAATAATATTGTAAACTGTTTGCCATTTTTGCATCGGATTTGCTTAAGAATTCTATGAAAATTTAAAAGACTAATGATGCACTTTAAAAGATGGATAAATTCCAAGCAATTTTGTAGAAAAAATTTTTGAATTTGCAGTTACTGTTCCAGAGTTATGCCACTTTAAACCTCTTTACCCATTGTGTGCACCTAATAATATTGTAAACTGTTTGTCTTTTTTCATCGGATTTGCTTTAAACATTGTATTATTGAAAAAATCTACATGCGCTAAGTAACGACAAAGAATTACACGTAGCAAAAAATGACCCCGGCAACATATTGCGGCAACCATATATATGATTGGTTGGACGAATTGCCGGCGCTTTTCATGGTCTGCTGGTTTGAGCACCTGGATAAGCTGCATTTTGTACGCATGAAGGGGGAATTTTTTTTTGTCAAAATTCGCCCCGTAGTGCTTCGTGAGATTTGAAGTTGTTGAGAACGATGCCGAATTGATGTTTTAGGGTTTTCGGTGACACTCTCGTTAACAGCAGCAATGTTTTCAAAAGACCGACCGGTATGTTGACGCACAGGATTCTTACTGTTTCTTCAAATTTGTTAACCTCTCTTCGGATGGGTGACACATTAGCCGGACTTTCTCGACTGAAAATTCTTCAAAGTTTGCGAGCGATCTCGGCATAGTTTTTCAAATTGTTGTAATAAGTGTAATAAGAGCGCTCCATTTTTAATAATCGGAATAACAGCTGCCAAATTTCAGAGTTCCCACTTGCACAAGAAGAAAATTACATTAAATTTAAAAAGTGAAATCTTACTGAGACGTGGCCGTCGGTGGTGCAATGTGTAGTGTGCGCGGCTCTTGTACATGAGATCCTGGGTTTGAACCCTGCTCTGACCACCTTCAAATTTCTTTCGGCGGCGGTCACCTCGCATAGTGACGGTGACCCTATCGAGTATATAGCCATGAAAAAGCTTCTCAAAACACCGTTCGGAATCGGTGTAAAACTGTAGGTCCCAATGAGTGAGTGAAAACTGGAAAGCGCACAGCTCAGTGATTGTGAGAAGTTCTCCCCGGTCCCTTAATGGGATGTAATGGGAAACTATTTATACTTTTTTTTTAATCTGACTGAGACAGCCTTTAGTTGGGTGCACGTGAGTTAAAACACATCTAACGATTTACTGGTCGCATTTTTCTTTCGTAAATATACATCTCAAATTTCTGAGATGTATTTTGAGCAGTGTGGGGGATTGTAAACGTGCGTGATTCTATTCTCGCGTACGTCTACGTTGCTTGATTATAACCAAGGATTTCCCAATCAACGAAATTGTTGTGGCAACTTCTTTACTTTCAAATAGTTTTAATTGAAATGTAATTAAAATAGTTTTGGTTTCGTATCAAAATACTGTTCGGAGTCGGTGTACAAACTGTAGTTCCCAATCAGTGAGTATAAAACTAGAAAGCGCACAGCTCGCTGGTTCTGAGAAGCTCTCCCCAATTCCTTCATGGGATGTAATGGGACACCAATGATTTATTGTTGGATTCTACTCATAAAAGTTATTTTTTCAATAATATTCAAAATAATATAATAATAATAAAATATAAAAGTATTTAAAATCTGTTGGCTAAATCACATTTTGATCAATATTCCCTTCTATGCATGCGAATCTCACAAAGATGATTCGTTGAACAATCATTAGATTAGCAATGACAAAATAAATTTTGGCTCACCAAGTGCCAATCTGGATGTAGTAATGTGCAAATATATAACCCTATGGAGAATTGACAAGGATATCAAGTACAGATAACCATGCTATCCTGTTTCCTATTTTGCAACCTTAGCTTCTGACTACACACAATTGTTTATTGTGGAATCTGCATTACATTCGTAAAAGTACAAAAGAATGTGGCTAACAATTTAAACCGATTGTACCTAACAAATGACTTGTCACATTGAAGTGTAAACAATATTCGTTTTTTAATATTCTTTTTTTTAATAATTTAGAATTTCCTTCCAGAGGGATATAGTACAAGTGTTGAAAGAACCGTAAATCCAACAAAGATTAATTATGTGTAAGCGCGTTTCGTGGTCGTCATGATGATGATGATAAATAAGTTTGAAATTTTATATTTCATTCAAAACAAAAAATGAAATTGAATGAGAGAAGGACAGCCTATAAATGACAAAATATAGAAATACAGATAATGACAAAGTATGGAAAGTGAAGGCGATATAAATTATATTTCACACTGACATGGATGGCCGAAAATAAAAAAGCCCTGAATAACATGAGCCAGCACAACGTGGAAAACACCCAGGCTATATTCAAAATGTAAGCCCGTATTTTCGAAAATGATTTGAAAAATCTCCAACGTGGTAAAGTAAATAATACACCAGTAACTTTTCTTAAAATTTTTATCAAACACTTTTCTTGTCACTCAATATAATTCAAGTTATTGACGAAAATCTGTATGTGTCTTCATGTTAATATTAATCATACGTACAGCTGCCAACAATGTAGAATCAAGCAACAACCAATCAAGTCCCTAAGAGTTTAAAATGATTGCATCTTGTAGATCTTTTCAAATAACGATGCTATACCCTTCACTGATACCTTACAATAGAAAGAACAGTCATCATGGCTTATTGCTGCAGTTAAGAAGCCTAAAATCACTTAATATATTATAAGAGGATTATTAGTTTAATATGATTGAATCCTGTGGGACTCTACTGTGAATATATTATATAAGAATTATTAGTTATTAAATAAAACGGTCATTAGTATCACTCATAAATACAGTTATCTTAAGAGCAAGCACACACACTAGTATCTTGAAATAATTGAACATTTATTATCACTATATTCATTTGGGCATTACAGAGATGTGGAAAAATGTGCCTCCTAAAATTCGTCATTGCAATTATACGGAAGAAATTAGCTCCTTATCAGGGCATGGATCATCATTTATCCGTTTAAAAAATATTAATCATGCCACTAGGTAATTAAAAGCTTCTCAAATTACCGTTCGGAATCGGTGTAAAACTGTAGGTCCCAATCACTGAGTGAAAACTGGAAACCGCACAGCTCAGTGATTGTGAGAAGTTCTTCCCAGTCCCTTCATGGGATGTAATGGGAAACCATTTATTTTTTTACTAGGTAATTTAAAATCAATCATACACATTATTATTTTGAAAGATTTTAGTAACTTCTTATCACTGTACACGATTGGGCATTAGAGAGATGTATACAGATGTATATATACGGAAAAAATTAGCTCCTTCTCAGTTCACGGATTATCATTTGCCATTTCTATAATATTAATCATACGTCTCGGTAATTTAAAATCAATCATACGCATTGGTATTTTGACAGATTTTGGTAATTTATTATTACTGCATAATTACAGAGATGTACAAAAAGAAGTCTCCTAAAATTCGTCATTGCTCATATACGGGAGAAATGAGCTCCTTATCTGGGCACGGATTATTATTTACCTTTTCAGTAATATTAATCATACGTCTAGTTAATTTAAAATCAATCATGCTCAGTAATATTTTTTGAAAGATTTTTGTAATTCATTATCACTGTACAAAGTTGGCCATTACAGAGATGTAGAAAAATGTGTCTGCTACAGTTCACCATTGCAAATATACAGAAAAAATTAGCTCGTTATCAGGGCACGTATTGCGATTAGTAATATTAATCATACGTCTAGTTAATTAATCTAGTTAATTAGAGATATAGGAAAGTTTGAGTCCTTATCAGGGCTAGAATTGAATTTGGGGATGTTGAAGTAAGCGGTGTTAAGAAGCATTCCCAGGAAGTTCAAATGCTCTAGAAAGTTGGTTATTGTTTCCTTGAATTTTGAACGGTTTGCTACCTATGGACCTGAACAGGGGGAAAAAGGTAAAAATCTAATCTTTTAAATTTTTTTGCAATTTTAACCCTGGAGATTAAGATTTTTTGATTTTTTGTTCTTTATGACAAGAGCCTCAGAGAGTAAATCATAATTCCCCACGATTTACAAGACATGAGCCTGACAAAATGATGACCGAGGCCCCAAATCTTTGGGAGCCCATAAAACAAGTGCACGACTTTCGGCAAAACTGGGAGACACGGGTCTTTTTTTGGTCTTTTATCACGTTGTGGTGTTCGTATATGCTTTTATTTCCATGATACACTGTGTTATCATTTACCCTCTCGATAATATTAATCATACGTCCGGTTACTTTAAAAGCAATCATACGCATTATTGTTGTGAAAGATTTTTGTAATTTATTCTCACTGTATAAAGTTGGGCATTACAGAGATATAGAAAACTATGACCTCTTATCAGGGCTGGAAATGCATTTGGAGAGAATTCGTTCTCTGATCATAAATACATGGACACCACTTAAATATAAACATGGCTTAGCTTCGATTAAATCAACAGCATGTGCAGAAAGGACTTAAATAGGACCGATCTGAAAGAATAAAAAAATATACTTAGATGACCTAGATAATGTACTGGGTCGCAACAACTCACTAAAAGCCTCTTGTCCAACAATGGACCAAAGGAGTGGAGTAGTATCTTTGATGAACGGGAGAAGATGTGGACATCAGAATTCATACCGGAGGGAAATCAACAGAGGCAAATCTTCGAGGAACAAGGAGGACTAGGATAGGTAAAAAGTATAGCTAAAGCGGTATAAGAGGGTGCTCAGATACGCTTGCCAGATACACTCGAGGGCTTAATACTCAGCAAAACACAGCGGTAGGTTACCTGAAAGATTGTAAAATTTGGACACTGGAGTACCTGAAGAGAGGGTTCGCGCAAAAACCCATCAATGGTGAGAACGATCACTTTGTCGCTTGTGGCAGCTTCGTCGGGAGCCTACTTATTGTACAGGGTTCAGAGAATATTGCTGATGTGCATCATGGATGCTATGGCCACAAGTCCCACTAAAGACTTGAATCAATGGCTAAATGTGCTGCTGGTTGACATTGTAGGGAATCAGATTTCTTTATGTCTCCCATCAGGTTAAGTCGCCTGTTACAATGACACATAAATTGAGTTGGCTGTGGCTCAGTGTTGCCCGCTGTTCCGAAATAGCAAACTCTCGTAACGTAATTGGGTGGGCAAAGGACTTCCTGGTGCAGACGGAATCTATTCTAGGGAATTAAGGTTGTCTTTTTCAAGTAGGCTAACTGATCGATGTAGCGTTTATCAGGCTGATATTTCGACGATGAAGGTAGAGACCGGTTGGGTAAGAATATATAGACCAACAATGTTAACAGACAACCAGGCGGATATCAATCTGAATCTGTATTCTTGAACCCAGCATCAGGTGCAGATGCTTTAGTGATATGGGTCATCAGTGTGATAAAAAAGTTGTCTACCATTACATCACACGTAGGGTTTAGGGAGAACTTCTTACAACCGCTGTGCACTTTCAACCGCTCTGTACTTTCTTTTTAGTTTAGTGTTCAGTTTCCACAAGTTCCGTGCGGTATTTTAAGAAGCCTTTTCGTGACTAAATTCTTGACAGTGTAGCCGTCAGTAAGCGGAGTGACATCCGTTGAAAGATACGTAAAGTGGAAATAGCAGGGTTCGAACCCTTGTTCTCATATAGAAGAGCCGTGAACACTACTATTGCACTACCGACGGTCATGAGGACTTTATTCACCTTATATTGGTACCAGGGCAGAGAGAAGTAGAGGAGAATTTTAGAGCGAATGGGTTGGTAAGACCAGGTACTACCCAACAGGTTCCATATCAACTATGACATGGTGGCATGCACCCGGCGTCTTGTAGACATATCCTGCGAGAAAGCTTCTATTCGGTGTTTAAGAAAAGGTGGATAAGGCGCATAAGACAAATTTTGGTAGCATTAGGTACAAGGAAATCTATGAACCTTCTATTCCAATCTGGACATAAGGCCACAATGATTGTGTTTTTCTTGAAGGACGACACTCTGAATGGAAGACATGTGGCGGCACAAAAGACAACTTCTTGAAAGTTGCTATGATGAGGAATAGGGAGAGTATACTTATCATATTATCTGTACGTATCCAGCACCTGGCAGCAAAAGGATGTCTGCTATTGGATATTTCTTCGTCAAGGTCTAACAAGAGGATGTCTACTATGTGACGCTTCTTCTTTAAAGACCTAGGATTTAGCATTTTATTCTTGAAGCAAAATACATCTAGTTAAACAAAATAATTCAGTATAATTCAAAACTAACTCTGCCTTTCTCTGAGACTTCAGCTGATTTCAAATTAATATTAATACAAAAACTACACAAATAATGGAATATCCAGACGCTAGAAATTGAATAGCTTAGAAGTTTGGAAATTTCAATGAGTTCCTAAACCCAACTGCATAGTAGTTGGAACTTATAGTGCAATTTTGTAAATTTCAACGTTTATTCCTAATTCTGTACTGATTGAACTGTGGAGCGTATGATAAATATTAATTCAAGTGTAATTCCTTTTGCTAGTGTAGCTTTAAAGTTGTAGGAGCAATGTTAGTTTCTGAGACGAAAACAATCCTTTTAAAATTCCTTTTAAAGTTACGGTTAAAAGTGATTTGCATTTAAGTGTGTATATCTATATTTTAGTGTTTGCTCTTTGGAATATGGTGCTTTAAATTGATGCTTGGCAAATTTCTGGAGATTGGTTGGTAGTGCGTATGATTGTTATTAATACAAAATTTCCTTAGAGATTTGTAGATTTTTTGCAAAAGCAGATTCTGGCATTAGGATAGCTGAAGTATTTGCATACTGAGTTTAGCTGGCCATCCTGTTGTTTAGATTAATTTTTTCCGACTATGTATTTTCAAAGTGTGGGATACCAGTACGACTTTTTGTATTCATATCATGAACATCGAAACCATGAAAATCTAGTCCCTGGAGCCTGCTGGGTATTAACTTCAATAGTTGGTGGGTTAAAAGACTATTGTGTGGTTATTTCATTGTGAAATATAATTTCAAGAGTTCAAACATGTGAAAGAGATAATGTTTAAACCTATCGTTAAATGCAATTTTTGCCGCAGTATGAATATACATATGCATATATTTGCATTAGAAATATACACTTCTATATATATGACATTTATTTATTTTAAAAATCCCACTGCCTAGAACTGGCTGGCAGTATTAGGATTGGGTGCAGTTTTCTAGTGAACCTCTCATATTATACTTCAATAATTACAGAAAGGTCGGAAATATACTGTTGCCTTTTTAAAAAAAAAAACCAAATGGAAGCTGCAGTCTTCCACATACATTTAAGTAGCAAAGCTCCTTAGTTATTAAAGTAACCCCCAAACCGATTTCCGTTTCCTTAATATTTCCGCTCATAAATACAAAAATCACTTATGTTGCTGCTCTTGCCTTTTGTAGGGGAGGTTACATTTTATTCCATTCACAGATATTCTGTAAAGCACCAGACTGCGTGGTACAGCTTAACCATATTTCGTGCTTGCCCAATGGGAACTGTTGTAGAACGTGTTCATGCATTCCTTTGTGGGCTGTCGTTGCTTCAAAGTGCCTTTGTTAATTTCATTTATTTAATTACAAAAGCAAATTAGAAAAACACAGAATATACCATAAACAAGGTTTCGAACAACATTGAAAAAGATTTGTGTGGTTGTCTCAGCGGCACTTGGAAGAGAAGTGGAAATTTGTTTAAACGAAATATCTATAAAAATTTAACGACGCTACAGAAGCGAACACCTTGGCATTGAATATATAGAACTCTTATAATTTAATGTTAATTTTCCCTGAGGACGTTAGCACACAGAAACATTAAAAAATGTCTTACATGTCGTGATCCAGATTGTCTGATTTTAGATTAAATTAATTTTATTTGCATTTTGTATGGCCCACACGGACAGAGTTTAGTGTTTTTTCTTAAAAATTTTTGATTAGACACGGGTGCGTATAAATGATATTTATTAAACGGACTTAATGCGTATGATTAATATTCATTAATTATCACAGCAATTCATTAAGGAACACGTTTAAAGGATTGTTAATTATTCAGGCGATTTTTCTCCATGTTTATAACTTAAATTCGATCAATATTATTAAATGCAATGTCTGCCACATGAAAAGCTTTTGAACATTTAACAGACTTCAGAGCGTATGATTATTATAAATACATGTACTCCAATACAAGTGTGGGAATTACTATTATTTTTAATATATTTAGAGGGTGTGATTATTAATAATAATATCACTGGCTGTATGTATCGATATGTACTATTTAAAAAATATTTTAACTATTTAACACACTTTAGATGGTATGATTATTATAAATACATATCTTGTAATACACGGTTGTGTATTATTGTTATTATTATTATTATTATTATTAATACAGTATTGCATTGAAAGACCTCTAATAATTTGATGTCAATTTTCTCTGAGGATATTATAACACAAACAGCCAAATTGAAAAATGTCTATCATGTCGCGATTCAGGTTCTCTCATTGCAAAGGGTGTCTCAGTAAGAATGCACTTTTTCGTTTTATATTCCTGACGATGCTACCCCAAGGGCAGCGAAATATTGAAGAAGAAAACTGTTTAAACAAACGACCAAACACTCGAACATTTTAATTTTGAATATAAAACAACTTAGTTTTTGAGACTGTTGTGATTTTTTTTATTAAATTGTAAAGACGACATGTTTTTTTGGAGATTAAGCTTTAAAGTTAAGGAGACAACGCGAAAGGCTTATTCGCCCAGAACTGAATAATCCACTGGCAGTTGATGCTTCGATAATTGCAGACGTGGAATCAAACAAATATTGTTGGGGCTCAATTTTATCAAGGATGGTGGTACAAACGTTAGAGTAAATATGGATTGTGTTATATTCCTAAATTTGTCCAAAGTCTGGCGTAGCAAGAAGATCTGACAAAAAACTACATTGGGAATATTCAACTGTAGTGTGACCTGGGAATTTCATAAAGATGTTAGTAACGAATCAGTCGGTGACAGAGAGAAATACTCCGTATTTCCAGCTAAAATTTCGAATGAAGGCCTGTGACTCAAATTATGGAACCCTGACGTATATCACAAGCCATCAGGACAACCATATATATGAATGCGGCAACTGGCAAAAGAATAGTAACCAACTGGGCTATCAAAAAAAGGTTTCCCATTACATCCCAAGAAGACAGAGCTTCCCACAACCATTGGCTATAAAGGAGTGGAATTAAATGATTTTCTGGAGACTGAAGTCAGTAGAGAAAATTCGTTGACATCCTATTTTTTTCGTGAACTTTTTATTTTAAGTTTTTTCATTTTTCGGTTATATTTTGTTTAAATATATAAAGTATTGCAATGTTATGTACCTAACTACAAAAGAGTTTTAACTGGACAATTTCAGATTTTCTTTTTCTGTTGAGAAACAATAACTTAAGCAAAATTTTTATGCCATTTTTTGTTCCACTTAGTCAAGAAAATCCTCTATGAATATATCTAGTATTGAGAATTTGCATACATATTAAACTTACAAAAAAACCCGGGGTTTTTGCCTACACTAAAAATTTATGATTTTTGTTTTGTCTAGTATTGAGTACTTGCATACATATTCTAATTTAAATATATTAATTTCAATATATTATTTTAATTTAAATCCGTATATCCGGATCCGCAAAATTTTAGTTTTTTTTGGTAGTGTGGTACACATTAATTGTCATTGTTTTCATTTTTCCGATTCTCATTATAGTGGCAACAATAATACAGTTTACGTAGTATTAATGAAAATTGCGTATGATTAATATTAATGATGCGATATCGGTGCGTATGATTAATATGTATACTTTGTTATTTATACTGTGTTATACTGTTGTTCATCAGTGCTTATGATTAATATTAATTTATCCGAAATGTTTTTGCAAACAAATTAGCAACATTTTGAAAAATTATTTATAACAATTGTATAGTCTCAAAATAATTAAATATTATTATTATGGATATTATTATTCCAGTATTATTATCAATAAAAATTTATTTCTTTTTACATTATTATTAAATATTATTATCAATAAAAATTTACCTCTTCTATGTTATCCGTTTCGTACTAAAATGTTATCCTTTTAGTTTTCAAACAATTTAATTTACATAGCGAAGTATTAAATTTTTCTCGATATTTCACTTTTTATTCTGACGATGTACTTTAACAAAATTGGCTTCCCGTTGATAGCATATAGTGCATGCTAAACTCATTAATAACATGCAAATTATCCTTTAGCAACTTGTTTACAACTTGTTACACAAACACAGACACGTTCATAAACACTCACGTAGTTAACAATAAAACAAACACAATAAACAAATATGTATGTGAGTATCCTTTATGCATACACGTTTACATGGCATTAGTTATCCACTCAATAGCAACACAAAGGATGACACGAAGTCTCGGTGTTTCCCCGGCTTCTAATTTTATTTTCAATTCTATTACTCTGTACACTTTGTATACTCTTGTGTTGGTTTTGAATCCTTGTCATTCGATAATTGACTTGGAAACACTTTGTTGTATGCACTCTTAATTGCTTCCAATAAATTAAAGTTTTCCAAACGTTTAAATCGTTTCCTGCTGTTTTTGTTTTGTTTTTTTTTGTATCAAAAGGACCTTTGCGTACAGGATGGTCTTTTGTTATTTTTCATAAATATCATTCTCGAATTTCCGCGAGTTATTCACATGTTGTTTAGATATCCGTTCGATTTACATTTTCATTGCCGTTTACCGTTGACCAAACAACCGACCGGTATGACTTTACGTTGCCGAATGATTTGTTTTGCTCAAGTATTTTCAATGGCCTATCAGCATCCATTGTGATGCTGAACATAGAGAAATCTTTCACAAATGTAGCGATACACAATAAAAGATACATGTTGCTGGAAATATGTTGTTGAGGACATTCAGTTAATGATCTATTTTAAGCTAATGCGGCATTCATATCACAGAGGCAGTGTTAATTTTAAGAAGACAACGATTTTTTTGAAAATGTTTGTTCGACTATGAAGTTATTAATGTTTAAATTTTGAAACACATAAATTCGAAAACTGCCCGTTATTTGATTCGATTTTCTTTATTTACATATTGCTCATTTGCGACAAGACCGTCATAACTGAAAAAAAAATAGTTTCGAATAAAATAATGTTAAAAGTTTAAAGTTGTATAGGATTGTATGCAAAATGGTATTTTAAAAATACTTACTTTTATTAACTATTTTACAACCTCATGAGGTCAGACGTCTTACACATAATAATTAAACAAACAAGTTAAACAAATTTCAACATATTCTTCCAACTGGCTCTATCCTTCGCCTTTTCTCGCCAGTTGGTAACACCAAGGATACGGAGGGATTCTTCTGCCTGGTCTTTCCAGCGGAGTTTTGGTCGTCCTCTTTTCCTGCTTCCATCGGATACGTTATCAAAAACCTTTCGCGCTGGCTCATCTTCATCCATTCTGATAGCATGGCCTAGCCAACGCAATTGGCCCACTTTGAGTCATCTAGCTATGTCCACGTCAGAATAGAGACGTGTTATTTAGCTCTGCGTTCCAGCGACGTCGGTACTCGCCGTTTCCCTAACGGGACCATATATTTTACGGAGAATTTTTCTCTCGGAAACTCCCAGGTGTTTTTCATCCGCTTGCCATATGACCCAAGTTTCGGAGCCATATGTCAAGACAGGTAGAATGAGAGTCTGCTATAGCTGGACCTTTGTCCGTCGAGAGAGGGCTTTGTTCCCAAACTGCTTGCTGAACCCACAATAGCATCTATTTGAAGGCGCAATTATCCTATCTATCTGCAGGCTGACGTTGTTGTCCTTGTTCACGGCGGATCCAAGGTAGACAAATTCATCTACCACTTAAAAATTAAATCGGTTGTCAACGTTCAAGAGCGGACCAAGTCGAGAGGTTTCTCTAGTCGTTGACACGATCAATTTTGTCTTGCGCTCATAAACAGCAAGACCCACCTTCGCTGATTCCTTTTCGGTTGTTGAAAATACTGCAGTAACCTCTCGCAAATTTCACCCAATGATGTCTATATCGTCAGCATGCGCCAGCAACATATGGCTTTTCGTGTTAATGGTCTTGTCCGTATTTACTGCAGCCTTTCTCATTATTATCTCCATTAAGATGTTGAAGAGATTGCACGAAAGTCTGTCGCCTTGTCTAAGTCCTCGCTTGGTACAGAATGGATCAGTTAGGTCTTTCCCCACTTTCTCTGCTGAGTTGGTGTTGGTCAGCGTCATTCTACAGAAGCGGAGCAGTTTTGCCGGAATCCCAAGTTCAGACATAGCTTCGTACAGTTTTCTCCATGTGGGGCTATCGAAAGCAGCTTTGTAATCGACAAAAAGGTGGTATGTATCGAAATACTATCAAGCCGAATTTAAAAACAGTTTTGATATGCGAATCAATTCGTGTGATAGAACTAGACTCGGAAAATGTTTTGTTTTATTCAGTTCAAAAAAGCTAAATTTTTTGTTATGACGGTCTTGTCGCAAATGACCGATATATATTTTATTGTCCAATTCAAAAGTTATTCTCCTCTTCAATGGTTGACGAACCCAAACAACATAAGACAGCTGCTTCTTTATCCTTTGCCAACTTTACAAACATGTATCTCTTTATTTGTTTAGTGTAACTTCAAGTGATATCATTATGATTTCATTTATGTGCAACTTTCGCCTTTACTTCATTGCATTAACTAAACATATTGCTAGCTAATTGCAACATGTATCCACACACAGATATGCAACATTTAATCAAACACTACTATGCATCATATAAACATTGGCATTTTTTACTTCTTTGCACTCCATTATCGACATTTATGGTGTGTGACTTGGATACTCAACGTACGTGTTATCCTAACTGTTATAATTGTAGCAATTTGAAGAGGGAATTAATTATTAAATGAAATCAAAATTAAATGAGTGATACCTTCTTCTGCATGCAAATTGCGAAGCAGTTGGACAATTTGAAAATTATGAAGTGACAGATTATTCATTTAGGGTTAGTAATTGAATCGCTTGGAAAATATTCAAACTAACATTTAGCGTGTTTTGAATAAGTGATGATTTAGCCGACCTTTCGTATTATAGTGACAAATTATATTGCTCGAGCGTTTGGTCGTATTTTGAAATAATTTTATTCTTTTTTAATTAATTATATACGCTTGCACAATTTAATTTTTGAATGTAGCGTGTTTTTTTTATATCCCGTTAAACTAATTTTTCGATCAACTTTGTCTAAAGAGCGGCATAAAATCGCTTAATATTGCTTAGCTTGCCATACGAAGTGGTCGAAAAATTAGATCAGCAGGGAACAAGAACAGTTTATCGGAGTTAACATTAACTCTCTTCCAAAGTTCTGAGTCTACCACTCAAATTGTAGGAAATCTTCAATTCAATGGAAATACATAGATGGCCATCAACGCAGTTTGTTGATCAATTAGTGGAGCGAATTCGATAACCCGGGTCGTTATTGGGCAAAAGAACTTATGTACGTTCTCGTACAGTGGGTACAGTGGAAAATATTGTCACTGTAGCTGAAAGTGTGCTCGAACAGCCACTAACATCAAGTCGCCACCGTTTGCAGCAACTGAATATTTCTCGCACTTCTGTGCGCAGAATTTTGCATTAAAACCTCCGATCAAAACCTCATACAGTTCAATTAGTCCAAGAACTAAAACGCCGTGACCATCCGATGCGTTTTAACTGCGCTGACTGAATTAGAGATAGGTTGGCTGCAAATAAGCATTTTTATCGAAAAATCATCTTCCCGGATGAAGCTCATTTTCGGCTCGGGGCAGGACATGATTTCCAGAAAAGCGTTATAGGCATAGAAACAAAAATCCGCAGATCTTCAATTCACGAAAACAATGCTTGCAAACATGTACATGGTTGCTGCAATGTGTTGCTGGGATCGATATTTTTCAGCGTGTAGTAACACCTAAAAGTATGCCATTGTTACAAGAGTAAAAACTAGTACCAGCATTCATGAACAGATAACGCAGTTCTGCGATGTCAACAATACCAGTATTTGCAATATGGAAGGAAAACACTGGTTGGTTCTGGAAACGGGTGGAAATGGCTAGATAGGGAACGCTGTCCCAATGTGCTTTATCTTGAAAAAATCAATGACCAAAAGAAAAAGACAGTTGTTAAAAGAAGCAACATTTCGATGTTATTTTGTCACCGCAAAGAAATTTAATATTTTCATTATCTTTTAATTTTATTAGTTAAGCTCGAGGCCATTCTATGTCTCTATTAATAGAGATATAGTTTTCCTATGATTCCTGGCAAACCGTATAGCTATTTCAGATCTAGCCACAGATCTTCATCGGCGGTTGTTTGGAATGATGGTATTGAAAAATTCATCAAACTAAATGCAAACGAAAATTCACTTCAATTGAGAATTTCCAACTAGTATGCAAGATCTGTGGCTAGATCTGAAATAGCTATACGGTTTGCCAGGAATCATAGGAATACATTTACAAAGCTCCTTTTTGAAAACTATATTTCTCTCAATAGAGATACAGAATGGCCTCGAGCTGAACTAATAAAATTAAAAAGTACAAAGAAAAGGCCGAATAAAGAAAAATTATTCCTGATGTGTTTTCATTATCTTTTTCAAATAAAATCAGCCTGAAACGTCAACGAAGGTACACGCTGAAAAAAACGTACTCTGTAACACATTCTCCCAAACATATTCTGCAGGAATCATGTATATGTTTGGAACACACTTAAAATATTTATATGTTTGCAAGTCCCAAACGCAGATGTATAAACGTTAGCATGTTTCCTGACATATGTATATGCATGCCAAACATTCACATACTTATGTGGAAGCACTGGCGTGTTTCCCCCAAACCTCCATATACTTACGTGGAAGCATATGCGTATTTTCTCCCAAACATAATAATATTTAGAAACGAATTATTCTTTCTTTCTTTATTTATTTTAATTAAAATAAATAATTATTAAAAAGATTTAAATATTTAAATTTACCCTTTTTACATTTACTTGCTGAATGTATTACTTTTATTTATTAAATCAGAATCTGCTGCTCTTCTGCTTCTCCCATCTTTCTTTTCTCTGACGTTTTTGTTTTCAGAAGGTTTCAACTATGCCTTGGTTATCACTATGCGTTGGTACACAAACAATATACTTATATACAACCCTTCTTTTATTCTCTTACTCTCGAGAGAGCATAAACATTGCAACAAACACGGCTGTATTTGTGACACAAACACAGATATATTTGGGTTGCAAACACACATGTCAAAATGCGTTTGGGCATAAGTATATTATATTTGCGATAAGCTCCAAACACATGTTATACAGGTGGCGCAAAAGTAATCCTCCTATCAGAAAATGCTATAAATTTTGCGATTGGCCCCAGTTCTGTTTGACATTTGTGTAGTAAACACATGTAGTAAACATTGTTTACACGCTAATAAAAAATGTTACGCTACACTGCTCCAGAACGCGGAATATTGCTGACTATTTATTTGACCAATAATCGGTCGGTGACTTTGGCACAACGTGAATTTCGTCGCAATTTCCTGGCCGTCCAACGCCTACTGGTGAAACACTTCGACGTTTAGCCGCTCGCCTCGAAGAGACTGGCACAACACGAGATGCTGCCAGGCGTGGCAGACCCCGGAGTAGCCGTTGTGCAGAGAATATTGCTGCTGTAGCCGAGGATGTCATGGAAGCGCCGTCGACATCGACCAGACGACGTGCCACGCTACAGAGCAATGATCAACGAGTTCTTTTTGCCGCAACTTGATGAATTTGGATTGGAAAACATGTGGTTCCAACAGGACGGTGCAACGGCACACACTGCACGTGCCACAACCGATATGCTGAAGGATGCATTTTCCGGGCGCCTAATCTCCCGTTTTGGCGATTTGCACTGGCCAGCAAGATCGCCTGATTTGACCGCTCCAGACTTCTTTTTGTGGGGCTTTTTGAAGTCGCGGGTTTCTGTCAACAAGCCTCAGACTCTTGCAGCTCTTAAAGACAATATCTGTTAGGAATGTGAGGACCTATCGCCGGAAGTTTTGGCCAAAGTGATGGAAAATGCCATAAAAAGGGCTCAAATGACAATCAACTGTGGCGGCGGCCATTTACATGACATCATATTCTCGACTTGATGTAAAAAAAATTAAAAGACCAAATAAAAATAATCCACAAGCAGAATCAAAGTTTTTGATTTTTTTTTTAAATTACAGCCAAAAAACTTCGGAAGTTTACTTTTGCGCCACCTTGTATTTGCATCCAAACAGCAAAAAACTACGGATTTTTCAGCTTGTAAAAATTCATGCACTGTAGTTAGTCCTGCCAGTGAGTGTGTTTAACTGTATCGTCTATTATTCCAAGAAACACTAACCATGTTTATATACATGTTCCTGACCTAGTAAACTAATAGTCTAAACTTCTCATGCGTTAACTAAAACTAACAAAATCGGTCATAAAATGCAAATAAAAAGTTTTATTGTGAAAGTTGTTGTGGTAAACAAACTGTCATCTAACTCAAGTGTGCCATCATTTATTTTAGCGAAAACTAGAGATTAAACGAAAATGTGTAAATATTCACTGATATCCTCAAAGGGTTTCCACTCTCATGAATTATTCTACTGCGACGAAGTCCTGGTTATAAAAATACACACAAACTATCTCTTAAGTTAATACTGTCTCTTCCAAACAAAAACAGATAAACTAATCTAGAATGCCACGGTTTAGTTTGTTTGCGCGAAAAGGAGTCGATGGTGGCTGGGTTCAACATTATTCCAGGGAAAGCGTAAGTGTTAAATAAATTTGCATGCTAATTTCAATAATACAATTATAAAGGGTGTCGCAATAAGATTGCACTTTTTAAATTTAGTGAAAGAATCAAATTTGTCACGTTGTAACTGATGAAAGGCACTCATCCAGTGTAATGGACGTACGAGTGATCAGTGGCGCTAACATCGATTCTGATTACTACCAGGTGGCAGCAAAGGTTCGCACAAGATCAACTATAGCGAAAATCGTACGAAACCAGATGCAGAGAAAGCTGGACATCGGAAAGCTGCAATTACCAGAGGTAGCTACAGCCTACTCAAGGAAGCTCTCGAAACTATTGGCACAGAACCTACCCCGTCCCTATGACTATCCTGAAGTGCTGTGGAAACCCATTTCCGACTCTATAAAAACTGCCGCAACAACCGTACTTGGTTTTGAAACCCGCTTCGCAACTAACCATGGTACGATGAAGAGTGTCGCACTGCAAATGATGAAAGGAACGCTGCACGTATGGTAATGCTTCAGTCAATTGCAACGCGAGCTGCGACTGAGCGGTATAGGAAGAAAAGAAAGGACGTAAACCGTCTCTTTAGGCGTAAGAAACGGCAGTGGTGAAAGCGCGAGAGTTAGAAAATTGAGTCATACAGAAGGAAGAACGAAGCCCGAAAATTCTACCAAAAAGGGAAAAACGGAACTAATAGACAGGGTTCAGGGCCCCCCTTCTTTAAAGACAAGGACGGAAATCTCATTGCAGATGTGCACAGCATGTTGGGAATGTGGAGAGATCATTTCTCCGCGCTACTGGTACCTGAGATATCCAATGACGAAGGGACAATCGAATCGAAATGTTTACGACGTCGTCCATTGCCCTCCTCCTAACCACGATGAGGTCAGAACACCTATTGCCCGGCATAAGAACAACAAACCCGCAGGAGCCGATGGATTGCAGGCGGAGCTGCTGAAGGATGGCAGCGATGAGCTGATAAAGTGCCTGCATCAGCTCGTTAGCAAACTTTGGTTAGATGAATGCATGCCCGGCGATTGGAGTCTCAGTGTACTATGTCCCATATTTAAAAAAGGTGACCCGAGTATCTGTGCCAACTACCGTGGAATAAGCCTTTTATCCATAGCATATAAGGTTCTATCAAGTATAATGTGCGAAAGACTAAAACCAATTATCGTTGACCTGATTGGACCACACCAGTGTGGCTTTAGGCCTGGAAAATCGACAACTGACCCGATTTTCACCTACACCAAATCCAGGAGAAGATCCACGAAAAACATCAAAACCTATCTTCTATTTGCCGATTATAAGGCGGCCTGCGATAGCCCGATACGGGGAATAATCTAGGAAGCGATGTCTGAGCTTGGCATTCCTTCAAAACTCATACGCCTTTGCAGGATGATCTTGACGAACACAAAATCCGCAGTGAATGTTGGTAAGGATCTTACCGAACCTTTCGCAACTAACCGATACTTCTGGCAAGGCGACACCATATCGTGCGATCTCTTTAACGTCTTAATGGAGATCAACAACAACAACAATCGTGTCCCATTATATCACATGGAGGAATGGAGGAGAGCTTCTCACAATAAGTGAGCTGTGTGCTTTCTTATTTTGAACTACAGTTTTGCACTGGTTCCGAATGGTATTTTAGAGATCATTATAACAAATGTTGCAGTCAACGTGAATAAAACCATCAGTAGCAAAAGTCACATGCTGCTCGTTTATGCTGATGATATAGATATCATTGGACGCACAATGAGAGAAGTTACTGCGGTGTTTTCGAGAATTAAGAAGGAGTTAGCCAAAGTGGCTCTGACAGTAAATGAGGACAAGGCAAAATTAATGGTTTCAACGAGCAGGGCCTCCACGCGATTAGACCAAAGCGTGAACATTGATAACCGTTATAATTTCGAAGTGGTGGACGAATTTATATACCTGGGATCAACAAAAACAACAACGGCAGCCTTGAGATCAAGCGAAGAATTTTGCTTATGAATAGATATTATTATGGGCTAAGCAAGCACTTTAGAGATAAAGCTCTCTCTCTAGTAAAAGAAAGTCCAGCTATACCAAACTCTCATACAACCTGTCATGCTTTATGGCACAGAATATTGGGTCTTAACGCAAGCAGGCGAAACATCTGTAGGAGTGTTCGAGAGAAAAATACTCCGAAAAATGTATGGCCCTATAGTGCACAACGACGAGTATCGTCGACGCATGAACCATGAGCTGTATGAGCTTTATGCCGACATTGACATAGTTAAGCGGATCAGGATAACGTGATTGCGCTGGCTAGGCCATGTCAGAGTCCGCGAGATTTAATGTGGTTCTCGATGTAAAGTCCTTAACCATAGGTGAGCACCGCCCCACCAAGAACATGTTTGATACGACTGTTAGCGCCGCCCGTAAGATATCCGTGCTACCCCGCAATGAGGGGCAGCCAAAAGATCAGGAATAGGAAGCCTACACCATTGGTATATACGATTACGTGTGAGAACAAATGCCCCACATTCGCATATCCGCCAGTGCGACTTCTTCTTCCGATTACGAGCTACCACTTGAGCAACTCTCTGTACGTGAGCTACTCCTCCTTGGTATGGAGTGAGGTACTATCCAAACCTCATCCGTGATAAGGGCCACGGAAACCATATTTCGAGGATATGCACCTGCCTAGCATATTTCGTTACAAGTAACTAATATACAAGGGAACTGCATAGGCTCTACCAGCGATTTCGGTGGCAACCACAGGCAGCACGATACTCCCACAAGGTGGCCTACCCACCCGTGCTACGAGATAGGCATACTCTCTGGTCCGAGTTTCGCAGTGAAGCTGCTTCCAGTTTTACTCCATACTGAGTAGGGGACTGGTCACCCCCGGCGACAAAGAGCATCAATCGTGAAACAATTATACAAATTTAACATCAACAACAACATCACGCAACATTGCCATTTAAATGCTAAAATTGCAATTAAACGGTCTAATAACTACAGTCAAACGGCTGTAGCTTTCTCACCGTGGGAGCAACGCTGTTTCCACCTCTTCCGGTCAATAACAGCGACCGGCAGCCAATCTTCAGGCTTCACCCGATGATGCCCCCTTGGATCACAAGACACAAACTGAAAGGACACGAGTTCGAGACTTTCCACGCGTCACTCCCAAACAGCACACGGTACCAGAAACAGGCCTCTGGTCAGACCACGCGGCTAATCCACTTTCAATTTCGACTCCGGCTAGGCCATGTCAGTAGGATAGATGAAGATGAACCAGCACCAAGTGTCTTCGAAACCGTATTCGAAGGAAGGCGGAAAATGGGAAGGCCAAGACTGCGCTGGGGGTATTAGGTTGATGAAGTCCTGCGTACACTTGGATCGAACTGGTTTACGAAATATGTTATCTTCGTTTTGTAAGGTCCCTGACCCCTCGGGGGCGTTCGAAACCGGATAATGCAATGCATATAATCCTCATAGGCTTATAGTCAAACTCTTACTAATTGGGCAGTGGTGGGTGTGATTAATATTAATACAAAACTGTCCCTAAATTTTCCATGAGAAAGTCACAGACAATGGTTTGCCCAGACTCTAGAACTTGTATAGCTTAGAAGTTTGCATATTTCGATGAGATCCTAAGACAAACTCCATGGCAGTATATTCAAAGACAAGTACTCGTATATTCCTTAAATTCTATTAATTGTACTGTGGAGCGTATGATTAATATTAATTCAAGAGTAACCCTTTTTTGGTAGTGTAACTTTAAAGTTGTTGGGACAATATAAAGTAGATTTTTAGAACGAAAAAAAATCTGTTGAAATTGGGTTTAAAGTTACAGATAAAAGAGATTTGCAATTAAGTGAGTATATCTATATTTTAGTGTTTCTCTTTGGAATATGGTGCTTTAAATTGATGCTTGGCAAATGTCTGCAGATTTGTCGGTAGTGCGTATGATTGTTATTAATAAAAAAAACATTTCCTTATAGAATAGTAGATTTTTTGGAAATGCAGATTGTGGTATTTGGATAGCTGAAGTATTTACATATTGAGTGTAGCTGGACATTCTGTTGTGTATATTAATTTACTCCGAATGTATATTTTCATATTGTGGGAGATCAGTACGACTTTTTGTATTCATATCATGAACATCTAAACCTTGAAAATCTAGTCTCTGGAGCCTGCTGGGTACAAGCTTCAACAGTTGGTGGCTTAAAAGAGTGTAGTATGGTTACTTCATTGTTAAATATAATTTCAAGAGTTCAAACATGTGAAAGAGGTAATGTTTAAACGTATCGTTAAATGCAATTCTTGCTACAGTATGAATAGATCGTGTATATTTATATATATATGAGGGCGGATCAATAAGGCCGTGACTTTTTGAATGAAACACAGTTTTTTTTTGAAAAAAAAAATATAAGTTTTCAACATTATCTCCTTTTAGCTCAATACACTTAGTCCAAAGTTTCTCCAATTTTTGTATCCTTTCCAAAAAATAGCATTCTTTGCGGTCCATAAAACAGGCATTTGTTTGATCAATAATTTCATCGTTGGAGCTAAATCTATTTGGACCGAACCATTTATTTAGGTTTGGAAATAGGAAATAGTCACTGGGGGCTAAATGCGGAGAATATGGCGCATGAGGTACGAATTCGTAGCCCAATTAAAAAGCTGCAAGCAATCCTTTGATGTTGCCACACGATTACGTTTATGGTCACTTGAGAGCAAACGCGGCACCCATCTTGCAGGCAGCTTTCTTAAACCCAACTGATCATTGAAAATCGAAACCACACTGCCATATGAAATGCCTATGGCATCAACAATCTCACGCACTTTTACTCTTCGATCGATCAACACCATATCCAGGATTTTTTCGGCATTTTCCGGTGTATTGACCTCAATTGGCCGTCCAGAACGTTCAGCATCATTTGTACTTATGCGACCACAACGAAAGTCAGTAAACCACTTTTTTACCACTGAAATCGATGGTGCAGAGTTGCCACAGTATTTATCAAGCTTTTCCTTAGTTTCATTGACGGTTTTTTTTCCGCAAAAAATAATGTTTAATGAGAACTTGAAATTCAATTTTTTCCATTTTTAAAAAAAAAAATGCACGAGGTTGTATGTTTTGAACAGTTGTTAAAAGCAAAGTAAATGACAGAACTTGATCAAAATTTGACAGTGGTCTATTAACAGGTGGTATTTGATGGGAGCAGTGGTGCATTTCGTATAGCTATAAGGGAAGTTCGAAAAGTCACGAGCTTAGCCCTTTCCTTAGCCCTTTTGATGCGTTATTTTTTATGGCCTTTTACCACACTAGACGAAAACAAAAATACACGCCAATAATACTACCCTCTATCAATATTAATATGTACGATTGTAGACATCGACGTAGTCGTTAATAATCTATAGGAATATAGTAATATAAATAAGTCACGGTATTATGGATACGCAAATATATATATTATGTTTGTATGAACATGAATTAGGGTGCCTCGAAATATACGTTTCAAAATTCAAGAGGGAAGCTTTGTTCTGGCACGGACGCCATCCCAAATATAATACTGAAAAAATTGCCAAAAACTATAATAACGGAATATTGCACTTTGTTCAGTAACATGAAAAATATTGGATATTTCCCAAACATGTGGAAAACTGCAAAAGTGGTACTATTACCAAAAAAGGACCAAAATGCTAATGATCCGAAAAATATTAGAGCTATAAATTTGCTTCCCAACATTAGTAAAATCTCCGAAATATGTGTGTCGAGAGAGGGCTTTGTTCCTAAACTGCTTGCTGAACCCACAATGGCATCTATTTGCAAGCACAATTTTCCTATCTATCTCCAGGCTGACGTTGTTGTCCTTGTTCACGGCGGATCCAAGGTAGACAAATTCATCTACCACTTCAAAATTAAATCGGTTGTCAACGTTCAAGTGCGGACCAAGTCGAGAGGTTTCTCTAGTCGTTGACACCATCAATTTTGTCTTGCCCTCATTAACAGCAAGACCCACCTTCGCTGATTCCTTTTCGGTTCTGGAAAATACTGCAGTAACCTCTCGCAAATTTCGCCCAATGATGTCTATGTCGTCAGCATACGCCAGCAACATATGGCTTTTCGTGTTAATGGTCTTGTTCATATTTACTGCAGCTTTTCTCATTATTATCTGCATTAAGATGTTGAAGAGATTGCACGAAAGTGTGTCGCCTTGTCTAAGTCGTCGCTTGGTACAGAATGGTTCAGTGAGGTCTTTCCCCACTTTGCACTGCTGATTTGGTGTTGGTCAGCGTCATTCTACAGAGGTGGATCAGGTTTGCCGGAATACCAAGTTCAGACAAAGCTTCGTACAGTTTCCTCGGTGTGGGGCTATCGAAAGCAGCTTTGTAATCGACAAAAAGGTGGTATGTATCGATTTACTTTTCGTTGGTCTCTTCCAGGATTGGGCGTAGCGTGAATATTTGGTCAGTTGTGGACTTGCCTGGTCTAAAACCACACTGATAAGGTCCAATAAGGTTTTCAATAATTGGCTTTAGTCTTTCACATAATACGCTCGACAAGACCTTATATGCGAGGAATAAAAGACTGAATGCAGGATATAAAACACTGAGACTCCAGTCGTCGGGCATAGATTCCCCCAGCCATATACCGAATATCAGTTGATGCATGTGGGCTATCAGTCCTTCGCCACCTGCTTTAAAAAGTTCAGCGGGTAGGCCATCCGCACCAGCGGCTTTATTATTCTTCAGGCGGGTGATCGCCGTTCTAATCTCGTCCTGGTTGGGGGGGGGGGGTAAAATCTATACTATCTTCCACTATCATTACCTCCTGATCTTCAGTGGTAGAATCTGATTCTCTGATTGGAGTAGTGCTGAAAAGTGGCCTCTCCACATTTTGAGCACACACTACTTCTCAGTCACCAGATTCCCATTCTCGTCCTTGCAGGAGGGCAGCCCATTATTAGGACCGTTGGTCGATCTTCTTACCCTTTGGAAAAACTTTCGCGATTTACCAATCATCCTGCACATTTCGGTTCTTTCACTCTCTCTCTCTCTGCTCCTTCTGCCATTTTTTCGCCTAAATAGTTGGTTTCCTCCCTTCTCAGCCTCTTGTACCGCTCACTCGCAGCACGCGTTGTAACTGACTGTTTCGTTGCCATACGTGCAGCGTCTTTTTCATCAGTTGCAATGCGACATTCTTCGTCGTACCATGGCTTATCCTTCTGTGGTTTTTGATAGCCAAGTTCAGTCATTGCAGCGGTTTCCAAGGAATGGGAGATGTGCTTCCACTGCGCATCTGGGTCTTGGGGAGGGGGGGGTATTCTGCTCCAGCAGGAGAGAGAGTTTCTGTCGATATTACATTGATATCTCCCGTATTTGTAGCTTGTCAATATCCAACTTTTCCTGTGTTCGGCTCCGTACGTTTTTCGCCCTGCTCAATCTCGTGCGAACTTTCCCAGCCACCAGGTAATGATCCGGGTCGATATTGGCACAACGAATCACGTGTACATCCATTACACTAGAAGAGTGCCTGCCATCTATTACCAAGTGATCAATCTGGTTCTTCGTCCGTTGATCAGGAGATATCCAGGTCGCCTTATGAATGTCCTTATGCTGGAATCGTGTGCTACTAACTACCATGTTCTTTGCAGCGCCGAAGTCTATCAGTCTTATTCCATTATCGGAGGTGGTATCATTTAGACTGTGATTGCCGATGGTTGGTCGAAAGACACTTTCCTTTCCTAATTTGGCATTAAAATCGCCTAGAATCATCTTAATGTCGTTGGCAGGGCAGCGTTCATATACTTCCTCCAGGCGCTCATAAAATGTTTCTTTGACCTCATCATCTTTATCCTCTGTCGATGCGTGCACACAAATTAACGAGATGTTGAAATATTTCGCTTTGATGCGAATTGTGGCTATGCGGTCACTCACTGGGTTGAACCTTGAAACTAGGTGTCGCAGTCTCTTGCCTACTATGAATCCGCACCCAAATTCGCGCTTACGCTCATGGTAGCTGTAGTAAATATCGAGGTTTTTCTTTCTGGTGCCACCATATCCTGTCCATGGCATTTCCTGGATCGCTGTGATGTCAGCTTTATATTTTCCGAGGACATCCGCCAGTTGGAAAGTGGCACCAGTCCTGTATAACGTTCGAACATTCTAGGTACATATCCTTAAATCATGGTCCTTATAACGTTTGCGAGGGTTGGGGGGTTTCTTTGTTCATCATATTTTCTGTGTAGTTTCATTGCCGATATAACGGTGGCGGGAGGCAAACCCAGCCCACCGTGGTTTGCATTTTACCTACTGCCAGGATGATCATGTTTCAGCCGCCCATTATGGATCAGACGCTGACCAGAATGCAGTGTGTCGAAACTGGATTTTGGTTTCTTCAATTTTGATCCGCCGTTGGCCAGGGGTGTTGGCTCATCCGCCTTCAAAGGACAGAAGAATATGTCCACTACTTCGAAGAGCTTCAGTGACAGGGTCACCCAATAATCCTGAGACGTATCAGCGATCGCATTACCACTCAGGTTGCTCATTCATATTGACATCGAATGTAAATTGGAACTGGAATATAAGTTATTGCACAGGGGCTTGCCTAATCGATATGGAGAACGCATATCACAGTGTTCGGATCAATTTATAAACTTAAAAATTACAAATTTCCGACAAGGCTAATAATCCTGTTCTATGACACGGTAAGCAATCGCCAATTTATCGTTTCTCATAAAGATAAAACAAGCACAAACAAATATTCAATGGAAAATGGACTTCAGTTGAAACCGGAAATATAATTTCATTCGCAGACGCCATAGTTATTTATCATGCGGATGATAAAATAAATAAAATCGATAACGCTCTTTCAGAATCAATTCGATATAGTCGAGAAATACACCATTAATTGGATGCTACAGATAAACTTAAATAAATGAGAATCTATACTATTTAGACCACCTGTTGGAAAATGCAACTATGATGTGAGATAAAACTGGAAAACATTTGGCATTAAATCAAAACTAAACAATATAACGGAATACCTCGCATAGTACTGCGTCGGTCAGTACGGTTTCTCTATGGTACGGTTTTGAAATTTTGAGAAAAAAATTGTTCTTGGAAAAAATTGTTCTAAAAAAAAATAACTAAATTAAATTTTCAAAATAAAAAAAAATATTTTTTATTTATTAAATAAAATTGTTGGTATTTTCATTTTATTATGAAAGCCAAGCGGCTTTCTTATCACTTAAATCTTACAGCAACGCATCTATACTCGTTAGTGAATGTAGGGAAAAACTTGTCGAGCTAGGACGGCTGGCCAAAGTGGTTTTTGCCTGTATGCCAGGCCACAAGGGTCTCCTAGGGAAAGAAACTGCAGACGAACTAGCCAGGGCAGGATCCTCTTCCACCGAACTCCACATGGTGTCAGTCGCAACGCCTATAGAGTTGGTCAAAAGGGGTTTTTCCTGCATTACCTTGAACGAGCGAAGACCAGATGGCGTAGGACGAAACGTGCCTCATAGCCAGAAACACAGGGCCAAAGTATAAAATTTAGCGGACTAACTCTCTGATTAGCCATAATCGCGGATACATATCTAGGCCAACTGGCGTGCTGACCTGTCACTGGCCAAGCTGCCATATTATGACCACTGCCGTGCCTGTGATGACGCAGAAGAGGAGGAGACGGTGGAGCATCGCCTCAGCAGTTGTCCGGCTCTGATGAGTAGACGCCTAAACACTATAAGCCGTCGCTTCCTGCATAACCTTACTGAGATACACGAGATAAATCTGGGGCATCTAATGAGGTATCTCCGACTAACAGGCTGGATATAGACACGTTACTTTGGACTGCCCGGAGTGATGTGGTAGGCAAAACGGTGTCTCAAGATACTAATTGATGCTAAAAAGTGTCTTTAGCAATCACGGAAACCAACCAACCAACCAAGTACTTTCGACGCAATTGGCAAATAAAGGCGACGGAAATCCGTCTCTAGGGCTAACGTGAATCAATTCTATGGATGAAATGGTCCAAAGGTCCTCAACTACAAACACAGCTTATAAGGTCGAATCACTTTCAAATACTTGTCATGTCTAAAGCCATAAACTGACACAAGTTGTTACGCTACATATGACTGACTACTGGTATGTATGTCCTTTAAGGAACACAAACAACACTACAACGCTTTAAGCAAAATATATGGGTCACCCTAGCACATGTAGTTATTTATGCCTCTGTGCTAACAACATATACACACACTTCCTTTGAATACGAGTTTTGTTGTCGCAATTGATTGAAATTCAATGCGCGACGTCCGTGGACTTTATATTCATTCCTTCGACAATATTGTTATTTTCTGTTCTCTAGAGTTTAGGTAAGCAAATATTGAAAATTCCACAGCCGGATAGAAAACTCATAATTGCATATGTATGTTTGTATATCCACGCACACATATACATTCACTTCAGCCGCTTGGTTGTGTCATGTTTTGCCATATCTATATTTTCAAATTTTTTATCGTGAAGCCTAAAGTTATGCTACGATTTGTGTTTGCCTGTTAAGGATGTGATTATGTTGAGCCGATTTGCTTAAGAAAAAGCGTATTAATTTAATCTGAAAGAAGGTTTGGAAAGAATACGATAAAAAAAATTATTTATATTTTTTATTTTACAAAGGAAAGTGTAAATCCTTGAAATTTAAAAAAAAAACAATCTGAAAACAAAATTCCTAGAAATTTGTACCACCAAATGTGTGGATTCCTTTTGAGTAGTCAACATATGTGTAATGAATCTTTTCAAATCTATGGTGTTTGAAAAATGTGCATGTGGTGCTTTTAAGATCCAAGCTGCCCCATTACTAGTAGCATCACTTCTTTAAGTTACGAAGCAAAATTAATGTCAGGACACCATTATTCATTCGTTCATTAGAATCATCTCGTTCATAGCGTAAATTATATCGAATTAGGAGTGATATTCTTGACAGGACCCTCAATGCCAAAATAGGATAAATAAAGATTTGGCGGAGAAGATCCCCACAGGTTTAATGTACGCATATACACGATGCACTGGAAGCAGCCGAGAGCAGCATTTGTCCCAAAGCCGGGGAAGGCAAGTTATGCGAATCCGAAGGCATATCCAACGTACTTAAAACCATGGAGACGTTATTATTGAAATCGCTGGTACGAGACAGCAGATGCATGTAAGTATATCCTGACCGCATGCTTCCGAAAAGCGGGAATAGTGGCATCAGACATGCACTGGAAGCAGCCGAGAGCAGCATTTGTCCCAAAGCCGAGGAAGGCAAGTTATGCGAATTCGAAGGCATATCCAACGTATTTAAAACCATGGAGACATTATTATTGAAATCGCTGATACGAGACAGCAGATGCATCTAAGTATATTCTGAGCGCATGCTTCCGAAAAGCGGGAATAGTGGCATCAGCATTACACGAGGTAATCCAGAATGTAGGAAAGTCTGAACAAATTTAGTCTCTGGCATATTTTCATGGATATCGAGGGTCCTTTTAACAATCTGCGAACCCCAACGCTAATTCAGCTCTTATACCAATTTGAATCGGACCGAGAAATAATAGACTGGATCTGGATTATGCTAAGGAACACGTGGCTTAGCTGTGGGGTGAATGACATGCATTGGAAAGGTGTATTATATGCCTTGGAAAGGCCTCTCACACTGTGCCTAAAGACTTTAGGCCCATAAGCTTGTCATCGTACCTACTGAAGACTTTGGAACGGCTGGTAGACATATACTTGCCTACTGCAAGGTCAGGTGCACGACGACAGTACCGAATGTACTGGTAGAATATACAGAAAATCGTTGACTGCTATGGAGTATACGTTGGTAGCCTATCATGACATGGTCAGGTCCACGAAGCCAGCACTGCATGTACTAGTACGATACACAAAAAAATCGTTAGGCGCTATGAAGTATACGTTGGAAGCCTATCTTGCCACGGAAGGTCTTTTCAAGACTATCACTCCTAATGCGATTGAATTTAGGCTATCAGACCTTAAGGCGAACGAGTATCTTATGGGGCTTGTTGGTATAAAGAGGTACCAGAAGACGTGTCACAGCTGCAAGGGGCACCCCGATTTCTAAGAGGTATATCAACAGAGGCACACCCCAACGAGGAGTCTTGTCTCCGTTTGTATGGAACCTCGCGCGGAATGAAATACTGGTCAGTCTCGTACACATTATTGTTTATATGACAGCTTTAAGGAACAAGTATCCCAATATAATAAGGGACATTCTCTAAGGTAACTTACGGACTTTGGGCAAATGGGCGGGAGAAAATTTGGTAGGTATGAACCCAGCAAAGAACGAGCTGGTGCTTTTTACCCGAAGCTATAAAATACCTGCCTTGAACCCTATGACGTTGAATGATACTAAAATTAAGCTTCCCGAGTGTGCCAAATTCCTGGGTGTCATTCTGGACACAAGGTTACACGCTGAAAAATCAGTCTGTTTTTGTTGATTGGATGCAAATATAACGTGTTTGTAGGTTGTCGCAAATATGCTATACTTGTTCCCAAATAAATTGTGTTTGCTATTCAATATAACATGTTTGAGTCAAAATGATTAATAGGTTATACATATATGTTTTTGAGACCCAACTGTAGCTTTTTGTTCAAACCCGCTAAAAACAAATACGAGATAGACAACAAAGAAACAAAAAAAAAAAAAACAGTAAATCGTCAATTTACGAAAATAGTGCTTGCAAATATGTACATGTTTCCTGCAATATGTTGCTGGGGCCGATATTTTTCAGCGTGTAGTTTCAGACCCAACATAGTGGAAAATGCGAAGGAGGCGACGATTGCCCTATACACCGGTAAGAGGGTTATAGGTTGTATATGGGGGCCTTCTTCAAGGAATGTTCACTAGGTCTATAGAGCGGTGGTTGGACAGATAATGGTCTATATACGCTGAAAAATATCGGCCCCAGAAACATTTTGCAGGAAACACGTACATGTTTGCAAGCACTGTTTTCATGAATTGAAGATCTGATGCTTATTTGTTTTTTTGGTGTCTGTCTCATAGTTAGCGGTTTTAGCGGTTTTAGCAGTTTTCGACAAAAAAAAACCACATTTGGGTCTCAAAACTATATATAATAGCCTATTAATGATTGTGTTTCAAACATGTTATATTGAATAGCAAACACAACGTGTTTCGGTCCAAGTATAGTATATTTGCGACAAGCTACAAACACGTTATATTTGCATGAAAACAACAAAAAAAGATAGAGTTTTCAGCATGTAGTGTTATTGTGTGGCGGCAGGTGCATAAAACCCCACCTATTGTGCACTACTAACTAGGGTTCAGAGAATGAACATCTCACTAATGCACTGAATGTAATGTTATACTTCTTACCGGTAGACATTTTAGGTTGCCAGATTGCTTCCATACCTGCCACCCGGCTAAGGTAACACTCACAAAAAGGCATGATACTTCCAGCATTCCTTCTGTTTTTTGTCGACTACTCGAAAGCGGAACCACTATTCAATCGGCAATACCACACCCTCAGAGGTAGGGTATTCCTGGAACAATGGCGTCCCTGGTAAAAAGAGATATGTATATTTCTACACGAGTGGTTCGAAGATGAATGATTAAGTAGGCTACAGAGTCTAGTCTAAGTTGTCCCTTTCCCGTAGATTACACTATGCAACAAAATTTACGTTTTTCCTATGGGGGTGGACGAATCCTGCGCCAAATGATCACACTAAAGGAGTGTAGTCAAACCCCAAAAAGTTAAACTGCTGTACAGCTATACCTTTTTTATGCCAGTGGGAAGTTTGCATTTTCTTATCCGATACTGTTCAAAATAAATTTAAAAATCGAGTATAAATATTAACTTGATGACTTGTTTGACTTGGTCTGGTGATAACATGTCTTCACTGAAATTTGACAGGGATTATTTTCGTAGAATATTAAAATGCTCTATTTCAAAGTCTAAAGGGCTCTTTTCATCCTCAGTTCAAAGACAACCAAAAATTTACACTAAAATTACCAGGTACGGATTCAGAATATTTTACGTATTTACTCCATATCATGTTTCGTTATGGGTTGTAATAGACCAAAATTCTCTATGTTTATTTTCAGACGTCCTTTTTATCCATTTTGGAACAAGGTCCAGAAAACTGCACCAAAATAATCGGCAAAATATCCAAATGTTCCACCAAATTATTGTGGAATAGGTTTTACTAGAGGAAGTGGCAGACCGGAATCGTTTATCTTGAATTTGCATATGTCCTTTTAGTCCTTTTTTAAAAGTTACAATCCTGAAATCTTAAAAATTAAATCTGAATTGGTTTACTTTGATTATAATACATAAACAATTACAGATACAGATACAGAGGAAAAAAGCTCACCATCCGCAATACTTGGGGAGATATGTTGCTGGAGTAACTATAGGTTTCAGGACGAGAGAATTGAAGAAGAGGATGTTAGAGAAGGCCCGAACGAGTCACAAAGTAATTCATTGGATTTAGTATTGTATTTGGTTTGTAAAAAATTTAATTTGTTCACAAATACATCATTCCAGTCATATTTGAAGAAGGGTTTTATGCCATTCTTGTTTTTACTTTTGGTGGAATTTTGTGACATTTTTTGAAAAGGTACTAAAGGACATATGAACAATAAAGTGAAACTTCTTGAGCAATATATACATATTTGTTTGACATTATATTTATAGAACATAGTGTGTTCAAAATCGACCATTCCAGATTTCAATTTTAAGGCTTCAATATCAAGATTTTAATTTTTAAACAGGAACTTAAAGGACTTATGCTAATTCATGAAGAAGACTTCTCGTCTGCGAAATTCTCTCGTGAAATCTCTTCGACAATAAATTGGTACAAGATTTGGATATTTTTCCGGTTGTTTTGGTGCAGTTTTCTTGACCTTGTTTCAAAAAAGACCAAAAATTACGTCTGATAATGAAGACAGACAATTTTGGTGTGTGACGACCTACGAGTATAAAGAAATTAAATGAGGAATAACTTCGTGAAACATTCTGAATCTGTAGCTGGTAATTTGAGTGTAAACTGTTGGTACTTTATGAACAAAGCACGAAAAGGACCCTCTAACCTTTGAAGTAGAGCATTTAAATGTTCTACGAAAATCATCCCTGTCAAATTTCAGTGAAGACGTATTTTCATAAAAAACTCGCTCAATTCAATATTTATATTGGATTTTTAAATTTATTTCGATCACTATCGGATAAGAAAATTCAAACTTGCCACGCCCACAAAAAAAAAGTGTAGCTACACAGCGGTCTACATTTTTGGGGTTAAACTATACTCAGCTAGTGTAATCATTGGGCGTAGTAGTCGTCCACCCCGAAAATTGGTGTTGCACAGTGTTACTTGAGTATTGTAGCGAGTATCATGCCGAAATGTTGGCTGTTAGATAAGCGTCTAATTGCCTGCGGGATTATTTGTCTAATAGTCTTTGGGGTCAGTGTCTTATATTACTATCAGGCGGTCATCAAGTCCCTGGAAGCAGTATTCCTGTATTCAACATCTGCGCCGAACTGCCGCATAACTCTTAACGAGATATCCGAGCAGTGCGATATTCACCTCATGTGTGTACTAAGGCCCACATTCCGGGCAACAGCACCGCCAATAAGCTAACCAGCCTATGGACCACGTTACAGGCTCCACAGGATTTGCAGCATCTTGGCATACCCCTAGCGATGTGTAAGCATATCCTGGAAGAATGCTCCTGTATGATGATGAAGGACAGATGGATGGGGGGAACATACTGTGTACGCTTAACCCTGCTGTTAGATTAGAAAAAACTTACGAATCTTAGATTGAGGGACCATTTGGTCCATACTGCAATTTTCATCCAAAATAATAATTTTATCTTATTCTTTGTAACTATTTTGGTTCAAAAATTTCTAAAGCAAGTATTTGACATATCAAAAACATCCGCTAACATATCAAAAACATCTTCTAAATATTTGACATGAATTTACATTCGCTTGGAAATGAAAAAATTTACGAATCTTAGGTTGAGGGACCATTTGGTCCATACTGGAATTTTCATCCAAAATAATAATTTTATCTTATCCTTTGTAACTATTTTGGTTCAATAATTTCTAAAGCAAGTATTTGACATATCAAAAACATCTTCTAAATATTTGACATGAATTTACATTCGCTTGGTAATGAAAAAATGTACTATTGACCAAATGGTCCTCTAATCTAAGATTCGTCATTTTGTATTTTTCTCAGTCCTGAATAAAGTTAGAAAATTTAATTTTCGCACATAACATTGTTTTATTAAAAGACCCCATTAGCAGAAAAATTTAGTCAGTATATATCACCGTTCCAAAGTTACAAGGGAAAACAGAAAAAATTTGGACCAAATGGTCCTAATCTAACAGCAGGGTTAAGACAAATGTGGCTCATAGTGGACTGAAGGGTATCCATGAAGGTATCAATGCTTGTTTTGGTTTGGACAGGACACTCTCTGATTTGTAGATATGCGGTGATTGTAGATAAAGGTCAGGGCTGTAATGATTAGGAAGAGAATAATCCACTGAAAACCTTCTTTGCACATGTCCAGCACTAGCTGGGTAGAAGTATCTCTACTAAGGGGTCATATTTATTTAGAGGCCTGGGACAAGTACTGCAGATAGTCGTAGGCAGGAGCTTGATATTCTTGAAGCAAACTAAGTGGTTCTCCGGTGGGGCTAATGGTTAATAATTTCGTTAGCCCGTGTAATTAAAATGGACTAATTCGTCTAAGTGAGTTCATCATCGACTACCAGTGACATGGAATATCATCACCACTCTCTGTGTCACAATCATAAATAGTCCACTCAGGAGTGGTACTAAATTTAAAAAGCCCATTCTTCCTGAGACACCCTTTACATCTCACATCTAATTAGTAGGTGCAATTTTATTCCTTTTGTTTTACGTCTCGCAAAGAGCGGCCGAGCTGTGAGCGTAGGTTTTCAATGCCTCCTCTTGATTCTACATAAGTTTACATTATTTATTGTTAAGATATTGCAGAGATGGCACTGTGTCCGGTTTGCTAAATTTCTGTGTCTCTTCCTGCTGCAAATAATTTGTTCTATTTTGTTTCCCTTCTACCTGAGTTTAAACCTTGAATAAAACCAGTTAAATAATTTTTTTTTTATTTTTTATTAAATTTTTATTTATTTTTTTCATATCTCAATCTCAAACCTTAAACAAAGTTAGGTGATGCGTTCGCTGTATTTATATGACCAGTATAAATAGAGCTGAGAACAACCAACTTTGTTCGAGGAGATTAATATCGTGTCATTATTAATTGTATTTTATTTTTTTATGAATTCATTCTTTTATTGCTCATTGTACAGCATTTGGTTTGTAATAATATAATAATATTGCATTTCCTGTTAAACTCGTTTTTCTTTTTTTTTATCTTTAGATCATAATAACAACTTAAAGTTCTATGAAAAAACAAAATAAAAATAATTTACAATATCAAATAACAAAAAAGAAAATAATTCTAAACTATGACAATAATATGATGGATAACACAGTTCTGTAAAACTATGATTTCACTGAATGATAGTCAGCAAAGCCCCCTAGTCACAACGACCAATTGTGAAGGGGTTGCAAGTGATATAGATAGAAAAATCATATTTTCCCGAAAAGTGTTAAATGAATTTTCTTTGAAAAAAATCAAAAACAATATTATTAACTTAATTTTGTGTTAGTTTATTAAACAATTGTTTTATAGTTTAGTTGTTTTTAGTTACATGTCGATATTATTTTGTGGAATATTTCCTTTTTAGGTTTGATTTTTTTTGCAAAATTATATTAAAGCTTTTTTAAACTATTGCTTATGTTGTTGTTGTTGTTGTTTTGTGTGTCTGCACTTTTACAGTTAAGTCAACTAAAATTAATATATATTATTTGCTGGATATTTTATTTGTTTTTTTTTTAAATTTTATTATGAGTTTTATTGTTTGTCCGTTGTCAGCTAATTCTGAGTATTAGTTGTTATTATTTCTTTGTTTAATTTTTATTTTCTTCTTTAGCATTAAGTTTTCCTTAATATTTGTTTTTTTTTTACTTTTTAAATAAAAGTATTCACAGCCAATTTTTTTATAAAAATTATATTACCTTTTTTGTCGTTCTTATTATTATGTAGTTTTGTAAAAAAAAAATATTTATATTATTGAACATAAATGACCAATTTATGTTGAATAATATTTTATTTAATAATATTTTATTTTAATTTGTTTAAAAAAATTTTACAAAACCGAGTGAAGTTACAAACAGATAATGTTTATGAAAATATTTTAAATATTTTTTATATATGTTTTTCTCAATTTGCATAGGAAATAACTAAATTTGAAAGTAATTCTGAAAAATTTATAATTTAAATCTCACAATCAACACAGAGAAGATATTCCTACAATAACCTAAAATACAAGTTTAGAAAGAAACATAAAAGTAAATAGATTTTTTTTATAAAATTTAAATAAAATAAAATTTTCCGTTTTTTAATGAACGAAAATAAATATAATTCAAAAACTAAATAAATAAATATTTGCAGATAACATCCCATAAAGGAACTGGGCAGGGCTTATTGCAATCAGTGACGTACACTAGACCGGGTCGGCCTCCACAGAAGAAGAAATAGTCCCAAAATGGAGGGAAAATTTAAAGATCACCACGAGACAAATTCAAAAAAAAATGTTTTTTTCCATTCCGAGCCTAAGTTTGTCAAAAGTACCAAGAGAAAAATTAATTATCTCAGGCAAATATTTAAGAAAATCAATGAGTGTTCGAACTCACGGGCGATGTGTTAACACCTTTTTGTTACACGGCACCTGTTCGATTTCTATGAACACAGTAGTAAATGTTACATTGGAAAATATAAAGAAATATAAAAGACTGCACTTTTTATTTATTTGTTATAACATTGTTAAAATAAATAAAGCAATTATTAACTCACTGAATTAATTGTTTTTGTTTTCTCATAAACAGAGCGACGACAAAAAGTAATGAATAGTATAGACAACTTATTGCACTCTTTTTCCGCTCTCATGTAGAGAGTCTGAGTAAAAGAGCATAAACGAGTCTTATTCTCTTTATAGAATATTTCAATACAAGTGCATCACTTCGACAATGTTATTACATAAAACAATATGAAATATATAAATGTATCAATAGGCATCAATGTTTCTTTACTAGACTATACTATTTAATACTCTTTGGCGACGACGACCTGCTTGTTTGTTCGCTGCAGCTACTACAATACCATCATACTTATTTTCAGGCAGAGATTATTTTTGTACAACAACCACGTAACGGGTTTTTCAATAAGAGCGCCACAAAAGTTTTTTTAAATAAAACAAAACTGGTTTTTGATACCAATGAAATTCTTTATTCCTGTGAAAGTACGTTCGATGCCATTATGTATGGAACTCGATCTCTTTTGCATGGCCACCACGGGCACGCTTGTAGAAGTCCAGACGCTGAATCCAATTTTCGACGGTTTTCAAGCATAAATTGGCCGATACTGCTGCAATTTCACGCTCGATATTCGTACGAAGTTCTTCAATCGTCGCTGGCTTGTTCGCATAGACCATAGACTTGACGTAGCCCCACGGGAAATAATCTAACGGCGTCAAATCGTTGTTGGAACCACATGTCCTCCAAGTCCACATTATGCAATTAGGGCCAAAGATATTCGGTTATCATTGAACGGTAGCGATTCACATTCACAGTAATGTGCCGGTCTTGATCATCACGGAAGAAGTACGGCCCAATAACGCCGCCGGCCCATACACCGCTCCAAACCCTAATTTTTTCGGGATGCAATGATGACTCATGGATTACGTGTGGATTGCTGTCTGACCAAGAACGCATATTTTGCTTATTGACGAAGCCATTCAGCCAGAAATGAGCCTCATCATAAATTGGACGAAGCGCTCTTAAAGTTGAGGCCACTGACTCCAAATTTCGGTATTAAATTTTAATAATTTCGACTCGTTGTTGGCTCGTATATCTTTCCATGATGAAATGGCAAACCTTACTGAAGAGAAATGTCAAAAGACTGGGAAAAAGTATGGCGTCGTTTGCTGTCCCTATCGATTTACTTTTGTAGCGTCTCTGTTGAAAACCTCTTTATGTGATGCTAACGCTGTATGTTGTTTGCATGTGTTCACTTTGATAGATTGCCCTACCCGTGTCTACAGATGTTAACACATCAAAAATTTGTCGATAGCGCTAAAAAGTATGCAATAATTTTTGTTGAAAAATTATGCAATAAATTTTGTTAAAAAAAATTTTCGATAGCTCCAAAAAGTATGCAATAATTTGTGGTAATAATGCAAACAACATCAACAAATATTTGTATTAATGCTGTAAATATATCTTGTCATAACTTTTATGTTTTTGCATAAAATTGTATAATTCCAAAGCAAATTATTCTTGGATATTAAGTGACTTTAATGCTAGAAAAAAATATTTGTAAATTTTAAGGGTAGAAACTGCATTAAATGAGGTCTTCATTATAAAATGATGTCATACGTCAGCGACATCTACACAACAAATGTAGTACTCGTCCATACCTAAACAACGATTTATTGTATTTTACGGCCACAAATAAAAAAACTACAATAAATAAACGATTTTGGCTGTTTTTCACGGGATCGGAAAGGATTTCTGTTACAATTGTCTCGAGGTGGTCTTTAATATTTGCCCTCGACTTTAGGAAATTTTTTTCGTGACTCCGTCCAACATACACTGATTAGGAGCTATAATTTTTCACCGGTTCCGAACAGTATTTTGAGAACCTTTTTCTTGGCTAAGTACTCGATAATAATAAGGCTACCGTCGCCGAGAGAAATGTTAGGTGGTCAGAGCAGGGAACGAACCCAGGATCTCATGGAAAAGAGGCGCACACACTAGCCATTGCACCAGCGACAGCTATTGCTGCTATATGTATTACACGCTAGAAAATATCTCTCTTTTTATTGTTTGGATGCAAATATAACGTGTATGTAGCTTGCGAAAATATAGTATAATTGTGGCCAAACACATAGTGTTTGCCTTAAATATTACATGTTGGAGACACGATGATTGTATCTACGCCAGTTCTCAATGCCTCTCGAAGTCTTGGCTTTAATAAACTCTCACCGGCAGAATTTTCTTATACTTTATACTCTTGCCTGTAGCAGGTGATGAAATTCGGCTCATTGTCTCTAAACGCTGAAAAACAACCCCGGAAACATATTGCAGGAACCATGTATATGTTTGCATGCATTGTGTTCATGAATTGAAGATCTGCTGCTTTTGTGTTTCATTTGTCTGGGAACTCGCTGAATGAGGAGACCGCTGTTCATGAGCGTACTCCTCATTGATCAAAAGTTGCCATTGAAATCGTTACCTTTAGTTTGTAACCTTTAGGTATCTATGGTTCCTAACAAACATCTCGGAATCAGCACTTCTGAACCCAACATCTGCTCAGGACTGCCGCAGATATTTTATTATCACCAGATATTATCACATAATAAGATGCTAGGCCACAGAGGCTTTATGGGGAACTACACAGCGGATGAGGATCCACAGGAATTTGAATGGCTTGGAGTGGCCCTAGCGACTTGTAAGCATACACCTCTTTGTGATGATGCTGGAGAGTTCACAGTGGGGAAACGATTGTATAACATAAAAAATAAATCGTTTCCCATTACATCCCGTGAAGGAATTGCGGAGAGCATGTCACAACCAGTGATGGGCACCTACAGTTTTACACAGGTTCCGAACTGTATTTTGAGAAGATATTTCATAGTTAAATACCCAATATTGTCGCCGTCACTATGCGTTTTGATTGCCAGCCATTGAAAGCGGACAACTTTTGCGGCGTGAAAAATAAAAAAAATGTATACATCCTTAGATTTTTAGGAAAGCACGCAATACAGGATTTAGATAAAATTATAAGAATTTTGAAACCTGCAAGCAAAAATAAATAAATAAAATATAAATACAAAATAAAAATATATAACATCGAATAAAATTTACTCTACTTTACTTTATATACTTTTTGCCTAGATTCCTTCAATAAACTATAAATTTTTCCTGGAAAAAGTACTACTCCTTTCTGTTACTTTCTGGTTTTTAAAACGTCTTCTATAAGGATTTTCTGCATTTTCGCTTTACTTTACTTTCGTCCACTTTTATTGCTATTTTGTCATCTTTTTTAAGGTTTTTAGTTATAAATTTATCCTTGTTTTTAACTTAATTTTTATCTCGTTTTATTACATATTTATATTTTCTGTGTATAATTTATTTTCTTATTTGTTTTTGTTTTTATATTTGTTTTCAAAACTTAGGCACATTAACACCCTAACAATATATGTATGTCTGTATGTATGTATATTATTATTTATTTATATGTTGTATTATAATTATTAAACTTAATAGTTTTTTATTTATTTATATTTCTTTTCAATTCTGTTGCAATGATGATGAATAATTTGTAGTCAGATTTTCTTTAATGCATTTAAGTGAATCGTTGAATGGTATAATTATTTTTTCAAGTGTAGAACAGTGTGGCAAAAAAGTGACAAAAGATCACAGTGTGGCGCAATTTCACAGTCGTAAGTTCAACGTTTTTTTTTACTCATATGCCCGATGAACGTCATTTCCTGTTCGTTTAAGCAATTATTTTCGAGAGCAGTATAGTGTCGAAAAAAGTGAAAAAGAGTTAAAATTCACAATCTTCACTTAAATTTGATCACTTTAGATGACCGACGATCGTCATTTTATTTGCCTGCTGTGAGCCAGCTGGTGTACTATACCAGCTGTTGTGAACCAGCTGGTGTATTCTGCCAGCTGTTGTAAGCTTTTCAATGACGACTGTGAAATTCGGCCTTAGCAATACAGAATATTATTGGCAAAAGCTTTTTTATACAACTTTTGAAATCCTGTTTTCAAATATTGTTCCACATTAAAATTTTAAGAATTTTCTTTAGATTTGAGATTTTATTTTGATAAATTTAAACCAAATGAAAGCTTCGAGTATATTTCCAAATTAACAGAAAAAGCTTCAAAAAATATTTTAATTACAAAAAGCTTTCGGAACATTCTTATGAAACGGAAAAATTATGGTTTACTAATAATGAACTTTGGGGCTGCATTTCACAGTTTACCATTCTACACTAAAACCAAACACAAAATCCCCTAATTTTGACATTTAAATGCCATTTAATTGGAAATTTGTTGGGAGCTTTTGAATTGAGCTTTTGAAGTTGTGAAACTCGTCCTAAAACCTTTTTCCCGACTATAATAACTTTAATAATTTTTCCCGACTAATCAGTAAAAGTTATATTAAAAGCGTCTATTCAGGAAACTAGACACAATATAAACGCCCATTACACTGTGTTACAAATGAAAGGAATTTGTTTCTTGCCTCAACCAAACCAAAAAATTGTGAAAGTACTTGGGCGTGGTATCACAAACCCCTGCCCGATTTTGCCCCTATACGTAATAATAATTTTTTTTTACAGGCCTAAGAACATTTTGGAGATGGGTCAGGGCCCTATTTCAGATTTTACTTCGATAAATCCTAAACTGCTTGAAATATTGCATTGCAACCTTCGACAATATTGTAGCTATTTTCCCATTTCACAATTCCCTTTAATGTATTTTTAAGGAAAAGTACACTGTTAATCGACTATTTCACGAAACGTCATGGAAAATTGCGCATATTTTATATGTTTTGACATTTCTTGCCTAGCGTTATAAAACTTATTACACAAATTTAGAAAGTTATGATGAGACCGCTCGCAAACTTCGAAGAATTTCCAGTCAAAAAAGTGCACCTAATGGGTCAACCATTCGAAGAGTTGTCAACAAATATTAAGAAAGTGGGTCGCTTTTGGACAGTAAGATTCCTGAGCGTCAACCTACCGGCCGAGATTTTAGGTTTATAAGAAACTAATCTCCTAATAACTTTCCTTTTCATATACATCCTTGAACAATGGGTTGGGTTATAATAAGGCTTAAAATTGCCTTAAGCATTTCAGGTCAACTGTAGATTCAAAGATGACCATTAATTTGTAAGTTCAAAGATGTGCACGGAACATTACGTCCCGTGGAATCACAACGGTCCTCATTGTAATAAGTATTTAAATAGCGACAGCCACTTCTACAAAATCTAACCTAACATTATATCCATTAATTCGTTTGCAATGATGAATGAATGGTTAATGGAAACGTTTTTCGTTTCTTGCAAACGCTTTTTGAACTTAAAGCTGCCATATATCGTTTGTTATAGAGGGGTTTCGGTTGCCGCAAACGAATTTGGCTATTTGTTGATTCAACATATGTTTCTGTGCAGCAATTACTTTCCCCAAAACGAAGTTCATTTATCACAAATTTCGTTTGTGGCAACTAAATTTTTCTTTGCGTGTATGAGCCTAACAATTTGAAAAAAGTTTTAAAAGAATTTTTCTGTAGAAGAGATACTGACGAATATCAAAGAAACGCGTATTCATTTCGCATACACTCACAGAAAACATAGAAGGATTCCCAGATAACTCTTTTCGTTTGCTACTCTGTAAAAGAATACGAAGGGCAGACTGTGTATTTGTCGTGAGCTTAAAGAAAAATATTCGAAATTAAATTCTCCCCAAAACCATGAAAATTTGTCTGAGATTTCGGTTGAGCGTAACTAACTTTTTCTTTGCGTGTATAAAAAAATTCTTTTCTTAAAAGCAGGGTTGTTATTTTTGCTATTCTTTTAAAGATTTTGAAGGTGCGACAATTCTTTCATCTTGCGCACGACAAAAATGTGTGATTATAATCCGTTTAGATAATTTCGTCCTTTAAAGAAGTTTGAAGATGTGGTTGTTTTATATCGTACACTTAAAGAAAATTTATGTGCTTAAAAGTTAAATTGTTGGTTTTTACAGTCTGCTAAGGCATTTTGTCATAAAATTGAAGAACATTGTTTGCTTAAAGCAGGGTTGTTATTTTCTGTATGGCACTCGAAAAAAATTTGTAATGATAATCCGTTGTAATAATTTCGTCTTTTAAAGAAAATGTGGATGTTTTTTTTTATCGTACACTTAAAGAAAAGTTATCCGCTTGAAAGTTAAATTGTTGCTGTTTGCATTCTGTTAAGAAGTTCTGTCATGAAACTGCAGAAGAATTGTTCGCTAAAAACAGGGGTGTTACTTTCACTATTCTTCGAAAGAATTAGCAAGAGCAATGTGGATGCTTTTTTGATCGTACACCTAAAGAAAAGTTATGCGGTTAAAAGTTAACTTGTTGCTGTTTGCATTCTGTTAAGAAGTTCAGTCATAAAACTGAAGAACAATTATTTGCTTAAAAGCAGGGTTGTTATTTTTGCTATGCTTCGATAGAATTCGAAAGAGCGACTGTTTTTCTGTCTGACACTCGAAAAAAATGTGTGATGATAATCCGTTTTGATAATTTATTTCTTTAAAGAAGTTAAGGATATTTTATACCGTACACTTAAAGAAAAATTATGGGCTTAAAAGTTAAATTATTGCTGTTTCCATTCTGTTAAGAAGTTCAGTCATAAAACGGAAGAACAATTGTTTGCTTAAAAGCAGGGTTGTTATTTTTGCTATGCTTCGATAGAATTCGCAAGAGCGACTGTTTTTCTTCAGGATGAAGGGCGATGATAATCCGTTTTGATAATTTATTTCTTTAATAAATTATGGATGTTTTATATCGTACACTTGAAGAAATGTTATATGCTTAAAAGTTAGATTATTGCTTTTCGGCTTCTGTTTTCTAGTTCTGTCATAAAATTGAGGAATTCTTCTTTCCTTAAAAGCAGGGTTGTTATTTCTACAAGTCTTTGAAAGAATGCGTAGCAACGACTGTTCTTCTGTCTTCTACTTGCAGAAAACAAAGTGATTAAAAGCAGAGTTGTTATTTTGTGTAACACACATTCAAGTTGAGTTTTGAGCTTTGTTGTGTTAAGAAACTTATAGTAGCATTTTATGATGACTATTTTTGTAGTACCGTTTTTACCCCTCTTTTACTTTTTTTACCCTTCTCCACAAAAAGGTCAAAAATACCCATATACTCGTATTGAGGCTGTAGAGGGTTAAAATATTCCACAAAAATGTTTCTCGTAAATTATTACATAAAATTACTGAACACTTCCTATACCTACACTACGCCGATTCATCATTAGAATGTGCAAAAGGGGAAAAATTGCACTAACTTTAAATAAAACTCAGACGCAAACTTTCAAGACGCCGATACGAGTATATTTTTGTTACCCCCCTCTACCAGAATCCGTTGTCAGGACCATTTTATATTAGAAAAAGTTTCGTTTTGTTCCACAGTAATAAAACTTTACAGAATTTTGAAGTACACATAAAGAAAAATTGTGGGTTAAAAATAAAATTCGTATCCTTTTTCCAATGCGCAAGGGGTGATTCTTTAAAGTCTTACTGTAAAACTGTGTGTTTAAAACCAGGGTTGTTAATTTGTATGTCCTTCGGAAGAATTTGAAAGGGTAAATGCCCTCTTTTATGCGCTGTGTGATTAAAAGCAGGGTTGTTCATTTTATGTTACTTTGTAAAAACTTTAAGAAATCCACTGCTCTTTTGCTAGACTTCCAACGAAAAATTGTGGATTTAAAAGATTTTGTTGCTTTTCCAGTTGGAAATTAATTACATCATATGTAATCTTAAAACAAATTGTGTGCTAAAAACAGAGTTGGCAGCAAGATGTGTTTAACACCTGGGTTGTTAATTTTTCTATCCTTCGAAAGAAATGGTTGAGTGTTACTTTATCATGCACTAAAGACGGGGTTGTTTATTTTATCTTGTTTTGAAAAAAATTAAAGAGTCTTCTGTTTTTTGCCAGACTTCCAACCAAAAATTGTGGATTTAAAAGTCAATTTGTTGCTTTTTCCAGTCTGGAATTGAATTTCATAATATGTAACCTTAAAGAAAAAGTGTGTGCTTAAAAACAGGGTTGGCAGCAAGGTGTGCTTAAAATCTGGATTGGAATTTTTCTATCCTTCGAGAGAACGTAAATGGTTGAGTGTTCTTTTATCATGCAACGTGCGATTAAAATCAGGGTTGTTCATTTTTTGTAATCTTGTAAAAAAAAATCAGGAGTCCAATTCCTTTTTTTGCCAGACTTTCAATGAAAAATTGTTGCTTTTAAAATTCAGTTTGTTGCTTTTTCTGGTCTGGAAATGAATTTCATCATATGTAATGTTAAAGAAGAATTGTGTGCTTAAAAACGGGGTTGGTAGCAAGGTTTGCTTAAAAACAGGGCTGTTAATTTTTGTGTCCTTCGAAAGATCTGAAATGGTTGAATGTTGTTTTAACATGCACTGTGTGATTAAAGACAGGGTTGTTGATTTTATGTAATTTTGTGAAAAATTTAACAAGCCCACTAGTTTTTGCCAGAAAAATTCAAAAAATTGTCAACGAAAAATTGTGATTTAAAAGTCAATTTATTGTTTTTCTATTCTGGACAGAATTACATCACATGTTATCCTAAGCCTGGTATTCAGTTTTTATGAAATGTGCGTTGCCATAAGAAGTACGTGTATAAAAAATAACGAAAATTTCGCTCACTTTTCATTTGCTTTGTATTCAGCTCTTTGGGAAAATTTTGTAGGCAAAAGCAAGTACAGGGTTGTTACGCCGAAGTTATTTCGTACGAAACCAATTGTTTGATAACACAGTGCAACACGAAAAAATATCATCATACGCGGACACCACTACGTGATAAAAGACAAAAAAGTAGACCTGTGTCTCCCAATTTTGCCCAAAGTCATGCATTTTTTTTTAAGAGCCCCCAAAGATTTGGGGCCTCGGTGTCATTTTTGCAAAAAATTTACCTTTTTGTCAGGCTCATATTTTGCAAACCGTTCGGAATTTTGATTTACCCTCTGAGAGACAGTTATTACTGTTGTTATAGAGAACAAAAACTGTGAACATGTAAAATCTTCATAAATAAACTTCATCTTCAAGTTCAAAATCGCAAAAAACTCAAAAAAAAAAATTCGATTTTTTTTACCTTTTTCCCGTGTTCAGGTCCATAGGTAGTAAACCGTTATAGCTCTTGTTATAGAGAACAAAAACTGTGAACATGTAAAATCTTCATAAATAAACTTCATCTTCAAGTTAAAAATCGCAAAAAACTCAAAAAAATAATTCGATTTTTTATACCTTTTTCCCTTGTTCTGGTCCATAGGTAGTAAACCGTTATAGCTCTTGTTATAGAGAACAAAAACTGTGAACATGTAAAATCTTCATAAATAAACTTCATCTTCAAGTTCAAAATCGCAAAAAACTCAAAAAAAAAATTCGATTTTTTATACCTTTTTCCCTTGTTCAGGTCCATAGGTAGTAAACCGTTCAAAATTCAAGGAAATAATTAACTACCAAAATGTACCTAAGATCTCAGTAAACAACTTTTTGCAACATATAAACTTCCTAGGAATGATTCTTAACACCGTTTACTTCAACATTTAGATATTATGCTATCTCACCGACCGCAGCAGCACAGGCAAAGCAGTAATTTCAGCACACGCAACAAGGGACGCAGCACACAATATAAAAGCCACGCGTCAGTCATATAAATGAATTACACAGCGTGACGTCAACGAGAGCTCAGCGCTGAAAGTTATAGAGAAAGTGCTACAGCATAATTCGCACACAACATTGACAACTGACAATTTCAATATGCAGTGTGAACATGAAGCCGGTAAACTGGATTAATCGCAAATGTGATCATGATGAAACCAGTTGATATGCATGCGTAAATTACACATGTCGTCTAAATCGACAAAATTTGACCTTGAAGATGAAGTTTTATTGATTTTATATGTTCACAATTTTTGTTCTTTAGGACAAGAGCTACAACTTGTCCTCGGAGAGTAAATTACAAATCTGAACGGTTTGCAAGATATGAGACTGAGAAAATTATCAATTTTTTTGCAAAAATTACACCGAGGCCTAAAAATATCTGGGGGTCCATAAAAAAATGCATGACTTCGGGCAAAACTGGGAGACACGGGCCTTTTTTTTGGTCTTTATCACGTAGTGGTGTCCGTATATGGTTATGAATTAAAAAATGAATTAAAAAATTACACACATTGTAATTGTGTGGAGCTGAAGTTTTGACATTTCGTTTATTTTAGTAAACAAAAGTAATACCACATGCGTTAAAAATAGAATCGAGTGCAAGAGTGAATTATAAATGAAATATTTGCAAGGTAAATCAGAGATATGTGGTAACTCTCTGTAACAAAATTTCTCTGTAACAAAAAATTTGGCAAAATTTCTTACGAAAATTTCGCAAGAACTGAATACGGGGCTTTAACCAAAAATTGTGTGCTTAAAACCAGGGTTGTCATCAAGGATCAGTTTCACTGTTGCTACTTAATGTTGGCAATAACAATTTGTCAGACTCTCAAAAAAGCTTTAAATTTATTGATTTTCGCTTACATTCGAAAAATTTGCAATGATCTTTAAGCGCTGTTAAGCTAATTCTAAATTTCTTTTGAAGGAGTAAGAAGCTAAGTTAGATCTTTGTTATACACTCGAAAAAATCAGTGCGCTATTTTGTTGGAGTTTTTGTCTGGAAATTTGTATGAAAAATGTACATTTTGTTAAAAACAAAAACCTGTTATATATCGTTGTCTCTCTACTACTTTTTGTATTTTTTTATTTTGTAACGGATTGGGATTTTTGTTGAATTCCTAGCATTTGGTTTGAATTGTGGTCTACCATATGATTTTGAATCTATCGAATTTTGTATAATTTTTAATGGGATTGTTTTTAAAATCATGTAAAAATTACAAGTTTTAATTATATGTGTGTTTTCATATAAATTTTAAGGTTATGTTATACATAAGTTCTAGGTATAGTTTAGCTGTATATATATATATATTTAGAAATATATATACTATATTTTTATATATATTCAATATAAATATATATTTTTAAGTATGTAGGTTTATAGTATATATATATTTATATAAATAGTAACTAAGTGTTTTTGTTGTTGTTGTTGCTTTTTATATTTTGTTGTTGTTATTAAAACTACTATTGTCTGTTTACTATCTGTTAGGTTTTTTAGCCTTTAATGTTTAATTTTTGTTACATTTATAGTAATAATATTAAAGGATGCACCTTGTCCTTCTATAGCTTTTTCTATAATTTAGTTAATTAAACTTAAGGACTTTTATAATTTGTTTCTGTTTTTTTTATTAATTGTTTTTAACAATTTACAATCCATTTGCAGTTTAGTAACCATTTTGTTTGTTTGTTTTGTCATTTTCAGTTTTAATTTTGGGTTTCTTTTATTTATATTTTTTAGTTTTACTTTTATTTTAATATTTTTCTTAACTTTTAAGTTTTGCATATAAAAAAGCTTTATCTTGGGGTTTCTGCTTTGAGTTTGAGTAGTAGTTCCATTTATGCTGTTAACCTTTTTTTATACTATGCTCGTCATCGTTATCCTTTTTGCTGTTTCCTTTACAGTTAAAAAAGGAACATCTTTCTTCTTTTCAACTTTTTCAGTATTATAATTTTTTTTTTTTATTTTCTTTAAATTAAATTTCTATAAAAGAGCTTTCGCTTTGTTCTTAATGTTTCATTAAATTCTATTTATAATATAAAGCACCAATATATAATATATTTTATATAAATTATATTTTTATATTTTTGTTTTAGTTTTTGTCCTTCAAAATCTGTTCAAATGGCCGCAGGAGTTTCTGGCTAATATATATAAAAATCTAGTTAATAATCTCTATTCTTGGGTTTATAAGGGATTTTCCGTCTCTAAACAGTTTAGTGGTTGTAGTGTATATATATATAAATATATATATAGTATATGATCTCTATTCGAATTGTATTTGTAAATTATTATATTATAGGTTGTTTTTATTTTGTAGTAACTTATACAATAATGTCTAGCAGTTTTCTTTTTAATTAATTGCAGTTCTAGTTAGGTTTTTTAAACTTTTCTGTTCGCTTTCTCAATGTTTTTTAGGTTTTTCTTCCTCATAATTTTTGGTTCTTTTCTTAAAAAAAAATATGTTGTACATTTTTTGTCGTTAATTGTTTTGCTTGAGCCTTAATTTCTGGTTCTCTTAGTTGAAATTTTAGAAATTCTAAATTTCTTAAAGGAACTAAATTTTAAAAAATCCTTTCCAAGGAAGCGCTTAGTTGTGGTTATGCAAATATAAGGTTTAACATCTAAATACCTCGCCATTTTATTGCTATACGAATTGCAGGCAGCCAACTCCACCTTTGTTCCTTCAATGCGAACAACTTTTGTAAACGCTGTTATAATTACACGCTGAAAACTAAGGGCCACAGTAACATATTGCAGGAAGCATGTACATGTTTACCAGCATTGTTTCATGAATTGGAGATCTGCTGGTTTTTGTTTGTTTATTATGACAAACAGCAATATTTTCAGCAGTTTTCAAAAAACTAAGCCACAGTTGCGTCACAAATATATATATTATAACCTATTAGTCATTGTGCCTTAAACATGATATATTGTGTAGCAAATATAATGTGTTTGGACACAAGTATACTATATTTGCGATAATCTGCAAACATGTTATATTTGTATCCAAACAACAACAAAAAAAACAAAAATTTTTCAGCGCGTATATTCATTAACCTGTCAAGTAAAACTCTTGGTTGAAACAAACCTGTGTTATGCGTTTTTGTTCACTGGCAGCCAACAACTTTTGTAATATTCAAAATGAATCGCTGTTGTAATTTTTAAATATTCTACCTCTTAATTAAACAACCCTTTGTCTAAAAATGGAAAATTTTTATAGGATCCTGAAATATGCGAACACAAGAAATAATTCAAGAATGCGGCTGTCAATTAAACATCTGCATGAACTCATTCGCACAATGAATGAACACCCACGTTTATGAATATTTCTTGTTACTCTGTGTGCAATAATGTCTGTAAATGAATGTGAATGAATGCAGACACTACTATTGTGTTGAACCTTGTTGTGCTTCGTCTGCCGAAGATTGTATTCATTCGTCCCATAAAACGATCAAAGTCGAAATCACAATATTCCATAACAAAGAGAACAGAGAGAAAAAAACAGCAAGAGCTACCTGATTACACGAACACCAAGCCTTTTTTTTCTAATTCGTACTTGTAGTCCCTTACCAGCCGTTGGAGTTTCGTTCCCTAGTGTATTTTGGATTGACGGATAAATTGCGCACTTTTAGGGGCTCCATTCCTTTACATTCGTATAAAAACATTATTGCACACTCAAAAACAAGAAATAATTCAAGAATGCGGCTGTCAATTAAACATCTGCATGAATTCATTTGTACATTGAATGACCACCCACATTCGTGAATATTACTAATTCCTGAGTGTGCAAAATATCTTCAAATGAATGTGAATGAATGCAACCACTAAACTTGTGTTGAACTTTGTTGTGCTTCGTCTGCCCAAGATTGTACTCATTCGACCAATAAAACGATTAAATTCGAAATCACAATATTCAATAACAGACAGAACAGAGAGCACAAAAAGACAAGAGGGAACATCAAGCCTTTTTATTCGTACTTATAATACTTATAGTACTATATATATAGTACTTATATGGTCGTACTTATAGTACCGGCAGTTGAGGTTACGATTCCTAGTGTATTTTGGATTGACGGATGAAGTTTCGCAATTTTAGTGGCTGCAATTATTCACATTAATTTGAAGACATTATCGCACAGTAAGAAACAAGAAATAATTCAAGAACACGGCTGTCAATTAAACATCTGCATGAATACATTTATACAATGAATGGACACCCGCATTCATGAATATTTAAAATTCCTTAGTATGCCACAATGTCTTTAAATGAATATGAATGAAGGCAACCACTAAACTTGTGTTGAACTTTGTTGTGCTTCGTCTCCCGAAGAATGTATTCATTCGTCCTATAAAACGATCAACCTCGAAATCACAATATTCAATAACAGAGATAACAAATAGGCAAGAGCTTCAAGTAATGAGACCAATGACTTCTTCAGTGGCTGCATTCATACACATTCATGAATTCAAGAAATATTCATGAATGTGGTTATCCATACTAGAGGATTAAGCCGATTGTTCTATGCGCACTATCAAAGGCTTATGAGTACTATCAAAGTACTATGAATACATTCAATGAACTAGGAGTAGTAATTAATTGGTATGAGTAATTTCAAACTACTATAAGTACTATCAAAAATTTGCCGATCTAGTTTGAATTATGAAATTATTTTAGTGATGAGATGTTGCCAGGATCAATACTGTGAGTAAAGTCGGTTTAAATATTTTAAGAGTTATTAAAAAGTTGAAAGAAAAATATAATTTTTTTGTCCTACCCCACTAAATGACTCTGCATTATATTTCAAATCCATAAGAGTACGACCAATACTCCATGGAATGAAGTGATTAGCGAAATCAAATATAATAGGGATAAATCACACTCGCTGGGGTAAGAACCAAATCCGATGTAAGATTTTGATGTACCTAAATAACAGAGTATGCATTCTTCTACACATGTAAATAAGTACAATCCCCTTCATAATAAGTATGGCTAGACAAAAAATATATACCAAGTCAGACTACATAAATGCCATCATGCTAAGTGTCATATTTGTCATGAAAGCACTATAAGTAGTATAAAATTACCATGAGTACTATCAAAGTCCTGTGAGTATTATTAAAGTACTATGAGTACTATTAAAGTTCTAGGTGAACTGTCAGAGTTCCCGATCTAATTTATTAAAATTTGGAGAAACTATAATTTTAACATCAAACACCCTTGATAGCTCTCGTATAACATTTCGATGCCATAAGTGTACGACCAATACATCATGGAATGAACTGTTTTGAGAAAGCGCAGGAAAAAGATACAAATTACATTATCCTGTGGGATAAAGCAAATTCAAAGCAAGTGTTTTAAACAGCCTAAATAACGGAGTACTCATTCAATGTGACTTGAGCACCATCAAAGTACTATATGTACTATCAAAGTACTATGAGTATTATCAAAATAATATAAGTATTATAACCGATCTATTAGTGATAACAAATTGGTGTGAATAATATCAAAGTAGCATGAGTATAAACTACATTCTATGAGTAATGAAAGTAATATGCGGACTACCAAAGACCTATGAGTTTTGTCAAAGTACTATGAATACATTTAATGAACTAGGAGCAATAATACATGGTTATGAGTAATTTTAAAGTACTATGAGTACTATCAGTAATATGAGTATTAACAAAAATTCCCGAATCAGTTTGGATTATAAAATTACCTTAGTGAAGAAAAGTTTTCAGGTTTTGTCGTGCCGATGATGAACTCGTGTTGTCTAGTTTAACGTTTAGATAAATTATGTAAAATTGGAAAAATTATGCTTCCATCCATTATCCTTCAAAAAATAAACAATGCACGATTTTAAGCTATATAAATGACATAGCATTCGTTCCTTTTTGACTACGCAAACATCTAACAACCTGGGAATATTATAAGATTTTAGTTGGACTGTCATGACGAAAATAGAAGTAGTACATGAAATGAATACTGGTGAATGTTACCATGAAATAGAAATTTGTGTTATTCCCCAAGGACGGGAATAAGCTGAATTCTTGCGACTACGACACGCAACATGTGCGTTGCAGTCATTTAGGTCCCCCAGTATACTTAGTATACTCGTACATTCAGTGTAGACTTAGAAGAATTCTATATAGTTAGAAGAATCCATGTCCATGTATTTTTGTAATCAAGTACAATTAAAAATATGAATCTGTTATCACAAAACTTATACAAAGTACTGGTTGAGCCCTTTTGAAACTGGATCATATTGCAAATTGCGCTCAACTGTTTGAGATGTGCCAACAGAGTGTTGCCATATTTTTTCAAAAATGTACACTAAGCTCATATGTGATTTGTTGTTACCTTTGTTGTATTATTTGTACTCGCCTAAAGCGGCAATATGAGAAGACCATGTTAGAAGAATTTGAATTTCATGTGTCCAAAATTTAATTAAACTTTTCATATTACGTGACAACGGGATAACGCAAGTGACTCCCGCATTATAATGAGTCAAATTTCACGGAGATTTTCTTAAACAAATTTTCGTTTTATTGTAATCAAAATCAATTATTTTAAATTGTTGGTGACCAGCAAAATATGGTCATAACTATGAGATTCCGTTTGGGTTTAAACTAATCGCAAAAATCTGGAACACGTATTTTAATGTGGTAATTTAGGCAAACCTCTAACATTTCCCAATAAGTGTGATACAAAGAAATATGACCAATATTTCTTCGGAGCTAAACTAACAGAGAAATTTATTTGAGTTTGCCTGGAATCTGAGTAAGCGAGGAAGACATTTTGAAGTACAACTTTTATAAACAACAGATAGAAACTTGTGGATCTTGTCAAAACACAAACTCCTCAAATGTCAAAATAACTATATCTCCTACAACTAACCCTAATGAGAGTTTTGTGTAAGAATGTACGAATATCTTCGCATCTATGATTCATCCTAGTAATGATACAAAGAAATATGACCAGTACTTCCCCGGAACAAAACTTTAAGAATCCTCTGGAATTATTAGAAGTTTGATAGAAGTTTGACAATATCCCAGAAGGCGAATTTTATATACAATGAAATCATTTTAGCGGTATTCAAAATCGAGAACTTCAACACTTTCTAAATACAAAAAAAAATCGTCGCCAAGTACAAGAAGACACAGCTGTGGACTAAATTTTGCTTAAACACTATATTTGGATTCTTTTCTAGATTTTAAATAAAAGTCTGCATGTATTTATTAAAATCAATATCGAAATCTGTGCTATGGACCCTATGAGTACTTTCCAGGTACTATGAATACATTCAACAATCTATGAGTAATAATAAATTGATATGAGTAATTTCAAACACCTATGAATACTATCAACAACTTGCCGATCCTGTTTGAATTATGAAAATATCTTAGTGAAGAGATGTCGCCAGGATCAATCCTGTTTGTAAACTCGTTTTAAATAATTTATGATTTGGTAAAAATTGGAAGAAACATATGGCTTTCATATCAAAACACACTGAATGACTTCGCAGAATATTTAAATTCCAAAAGAGTACGACCAATACCCCATGGAATGAACTGTTTAGCGAAATCAAATTTAATAGGGATTATGCATATTATCCTGGGATATGATACAAATCCGATAAAAGATTTTGAGTTACCTAAATAACAGAGCCTTCATTCTTCATTTCATGTATATAAGTCCAATCCCCTTCAAAAGATGTATGGCTAGACAAACAACATATAACAAGTTTGACTAGACAAAAGCCATTAATCAAAGTATCACGATTGTCATCATAGCACTATAAGTAGTAGCAAAATACAATGAGTACTATCAAAGTACTAATAAGTATAACTAGACCAAATCATATAACAAGTCTGACTAGACAAAATCCATCATGCAAAGGATCAGGTTTGTTCCCAAAGCATTATAATTAGTATCAAAATACAATGAGTACTATGAAAGTACTAATAAGTATGGCTAGACAAAAACATATACAAAGTCAGACTAGACAAAAACCATCATGCAGAGCATCACGCTTGTCATCAAAGCACAATAAGTAGTATCAATATACAATGAGTACTATCAAAGTACTAATAAGTATGACTAGATAAAAACATATACCAAGTCTGACTAGACGAAAACCATCATACAAAGCGTCACGATTGCCATCAAAGCACTATACGTAGTATCAAAATACAATGAGTACTATCAAAGTAATATGAGTATTATTAAAGTACTATCAAGGTAGTATGAGCACTATCAGAGTTCGATGAGATCTATGAGACCTCCCGATCCAATTCATACTACGAACTTATTGCAGAGATGATGCGTGGAATTAAACCATCGAGAAATAGAAAAGAGCCGCTATGTCTCTCTTCGTGTTCTCTTGATGTCGACGAGGTAGTAGGCAATTTCATCGAGTACGAGTTGCTTTGGTAATTTACTCTTTGGTTGTTCCAATACGGACAGAAATAAAAGGGAATGCGTATTTTTGGTTCAATGAAAACAACATAAAACATAATTTAGCTGTCATTAGTATCAATCAAATACTTTTAAACTTATTGATACTTCCAACATTGGCTGTACTGGTCAACAATTTTCAATGAAAATTAAACAACTTAGTTTGCTGCATTGTCTATAATCTGTATGTCTTCTTTGGTCTCTCATTCTTCATCAGTTCCCTAGTACATTTTCGATCGGCTGTGCCATAGAAACCTTCCCGATTAAACTCTACCACAGTACAGATTCATCCTAGGAATGATCCTAAGAAATATGACCAGTACTTCCCCGGACCAAACGTAAAGAAATATCTGAAATTATAGGCAGTTTTAAGGAAGTCTGTCAATATCCTAGAGTATGAATATTATAAAGAATGACATCATTTTAGCGATAATCAAAATCCAGAACTCAAGCCTATTTTCTAAATACTAACAAAATTCTTCACCACTTACAAGGAGAGAGTAAGTTGTAGATGTAAGTAAATTGGGATCTACTACACTGAAAGAAAACGCTTCATTAAATTTATGAATCACTTCATCAATTTGATAAAACTTTTCTTAATTTTTCAACCTACGACACATTTCATTGAATTGCTGAAGAACATTTCGTCAATCTGTCATCCATATTTCATTAGTAGTTTACATTGATTCAACGACAAATTTACATCAATGAAAATGGTGGAAAATGTACTTCAACTTGGTGATAAACTTACATCAAATTTATGAAAAATGTAGCTCAAGTTGATGTAAAGTTGTCGTTGAATCAATGTAAACTACTGATGAAATATGGATGACAGATTGATTTGTCATTACTTTGTTGTATATTTGTCAATTAGAGGAAAGATTCTCATCAATTTTATGCAAGTTAGTCAGCAATTTACTACAAGTTAGTCATCAATTTGATGCAAGTTAGCCATCAATTTGATGTAAATTGGTTGTTAATGTGTAGCCAAACTCTTTAGACTATTTTTCGTTGTAAAAAATTCACAAGAACATAAAAAGAGTTCATAGCCTGGATATTATTTTCTGTCCATTGCACTATTTTCTGTTATGTATTTATTTATAATTTTCTAGAATTTTTTTTATTTTTGTCTTCATTTTTTCCAATACTACGTTCTCGTATTTTGAATCGGTCCCACTAACTATTTCTTAATTCCAATGAGGAAAATTGATGCAAAAAAGATCATCAATTCAAGAAGCTGAAAAGGGTGAAGAAATGCACAATCTTCAAAGTGAAAAACCTTTTCGGTGAGTTGATAAAATTTGTCAATAATTCAATGAAAAAAAAAATTGATAAACTTTTACCATCGATTTGATGTAAAGATTTTCTTTCAGTGTTCAAGGTTAGGATTATTTTTTAGATTTGAAATAAAATTGTACATTTATTTATTACAATCAATATCCAAATCTGTAGGTCGGCTTTGAAGTCATTTTAAACCATTCCATGTAATAAATAATGGTTATACTGTCCCTAACTAACTATAAATGATGAAAATATTTCGTTATACATTCAATTGTTGCTTTCATACTTGCAAACAAAAAGTTTGACAGGATGTTGTAGCAACTTGAATTGTGTTGAGCACGTTCACTAGTTCTCGAACTCGTCCATTTAAGGAGCCCGTACATAACATTTACTAACGTATTCGCCATATCGAATTATGTTGTTGAGGGTGCTGTCTGGCCACCCTAAATGTTATATATAGTTCATGAACTACCCAACTCTAGTAGCAGCAGAGACTTGTGTTTATCAGAACCGAATTGAGGTTGTTACAACCGAAGTGGAGGTTGTACAACAGAAATTTGGTTGCAGCAAACGAATTTTTAAATTTTTTCGGTTGTGCCAACCAAAATGTTTTGGTTAGTGGTGGGTGTGAAAACACACTGCGGTGGCTTAATATATAGGTACTGTTGAAGATGAAGGGAGGAGGGATTGTTCGAAGGGATTGTTCAGTGAATGTGAGCTCGAATCCCACCCGCGGGGTTTACATTTTTTTACTAACCTAAAAAAACTGATCTGTCAGCTTAAAAGAAATTAGAATTTTCTTAAAATTATTAGAATCAAAAACAACTACAATTGACAAACCTTCTATTGGTGCGACGTTGTGTTAACATTAATTTTTATTATTTTGGTTCCAGTAACCGAATTATCTAATTTTTAATGCGATTGCGACTTGATTTCACAACCAATCATGACGAAGATTGATTTAAACATGCAATGGCAATGAAGAGTTCGTTACACTCTACCAATGCAATTTATTTGGAAAGCGACGGTAGCACCTGGAAATTGCGTGCAACGCATTAGAATTGCTTTTACCACAACTGAATTCAGTCGCAGCAAAAGACATTTTATTGCAGCAACTTCACTTTATAATTAATTTGGTTGCTACAACCAAAGTTTCTTTTGATTACATGATATCAACAGAATGTTTTAATATTTCGATTCCAACAATCGAGTTTTCCATATCATTACCCAGTGCTGCAAGTAAATTTCTCAAAAATTCTACTAAGACCCAATAAATGGTCACAACCGAATCATAAAAAGTGCAGTTGCCACAACAAAAGTATTTGGTTGCCACAACCGAAATGCGCCTAAAATCACATTAAACCTAAAGGTTCTGAACTTCGCATACATTAATTAAACGTGGAATATTGGAAAGACAACTCTACTCTACTGGAAAGACAGACAACTGGATGAAAATTGATATAATTAATAATTGAATAATTGAATTGAAATAATTAATAATAATTGAAAATTCGAAACAGAAAACAGATATAAATTCGAGAACTCTCTATCATAAAAATTTTCAGATATTTGGCTTCAGGAATTTCTGAAATTCTTAGGAACTGATTTCGATACAACAACTGGTAACCCATAAGAATTCACACATTTTATGTTTATAAAACCAAAATTTTGTTTGTTTGATCAAACCTTAACCTATTGCACAACCACAACTGCGACAAGATTGTATAAAACCAACACATTATAGTAGACTTTCGTTTCTATCTGTCAACTCAGGCTTCTTTTGTGGCAAACATTCCAAACTGTTTTCCTTTTCAAGTATTTTATATTGATTTTGTTTTTATAAAATATTTCTCTTAATTCTTAATGTATAAAATCAATAAATAATAATAATAATTACTATTATAAATATATATAGTATATATATTATGTAACTTTATCTATGTAATAGTTAATGCATGTATATCTAATATATTAGTAATTTATTACAGGTTTTTGTTTGTTTGTAGTTGTTGTAGTTGTTGTTGTTGCTGTTATCGATTACTATTAGTTATTGCAGTTCTAGTATGGCATATAAAAAGTTTGATGCATTTATAATCATGTAACATAATCGCGACTTACATACTCATCACTGTAGCGACCAGCTGCTGTAACAGAAAATGTTAAGAAATTGAGAAGTAGTGACAGGTGTCAACAAACACGATAATATGTTGATAATGTTAATAATTTTACAAATAAAGTTTACTTCACATTATAATGTAATAAAATAGAGACAAGAAATTTATTTTGTATGCAACCAATTTTGTAGTAGCATCAAAATAAATATTATAAAAAAAATTTGTACAACAATCGACCTTTGACACTGTGTATATGGGATTTCTAAAGGGAAACTTCGGGTATCTGGTAAAAAGTACGAGGTCAGATTTCACCGGGTTTACTCTTGGCGCACTTTGATACAGCCCTGAAACGCAGCTCTACAGATAAAGGAGTATTATTTGCCATTTAACTTGCCAAGTCTTCTGGACATTGTACCACTTTCCAACCCGAAACCTTCAAGTCATGCCAAATTTTTTGAAGTAGCAACTCCCAGAAAAGTGGATCAAATACTCCCCCCAAAGAGCCCTGTGTTTACATTTCTAGATAAGATCGGAATAATGTGCCTTCTCATAAGAAGGCCTTTGTTAATTGCACTGTGCGAAACCAATAAAAAATGATGGGGTTCTGTCAACGGATTCTGATAGAAAGATCTAAAAAACAATATAAGTGTATCGGCGTTTTGCCAGATCTGATCAGAATTTTTTTATAGGGCGGGTCAAATTTGCCGTACCTCGAAACTTTTCTGCAACATATCGGCATGCAAAATTGTGCGTTCTTGACTTGTGAGGTACAAAATATGTTCAGAAGTTTTATAGAAAAGATTCAGATAAACATTTTTGTGGAACAAATTTTTTTACTGTTTTTTTGAAAACTCGCAAAAAACTGCTCCAAAATGAAGGGGGCGTGGTCAAAATGTTCTACAAAAATTGTCGCCATAAAATGCCACTATGTGTGACGCGCAAAATAGAAAGGAACCTAAGGGTAAAAACCGGTGTTGTTCAGGAGAGCCATTTTAAAGATTTAAATACGTGTAAATACGTGTTAAATCGTCGACTTCACTTTCATAAAACGCGCACATCTCCAAGAACACTTTTGGGTCATGGGATCGGTCTCATTCGATGCTCAGATGTTGTCCACATCAAAAAAAAAAAAAAAGTGAAAATTGATTTTTTACCCTCTAGCGCATAGAGAAACGCTGTCACATATGTGTCCGAATACTCCAGAACACAAATCTTAGCCCAAGTGCTAAATAAAATATGAAATATGACAAAATTCATTACATTATGTGGACTTTTTTTTAATGGAAACAGCAAAATGATAGAATTCATTATTAACCCTTAGAAGGCAGTTAGTTTTTGGTTATTAAAAGTAAAAATTATGGTTATACGTGACAGTTAGAGGGTTAAGTGGTTTCACAAAAATGTTTATCTGAATCTTTTCTATAAAATTTCTGAACATACTTTGTAACTCACAAGTCAAGAACACACAATTTTGCATGCCGATATGTTGCAGGAAAGTTCCGAGGGGCGCAAACTTTGACCCGCCCTATAAAAAAAAATGCTGATCAGATCTGGCAAAACGCCGATACACGTATATTGTTTTTTAGACCTTTCTACCAGAATCCGTAGACAGAACCCCATCACTTTGAAAAAAATCTAACTTTGTCTCACAGTGTTATCAATATAGGAAGCCGATTGAGCGCAATTTATCAATCCCTGTAAGACAGTGTTTAAATCACGCCATACAAATGGCATAAGAGTTCTGGAGGAGGTCTATAAACTTTCTGTCTCTATCTAGGTTCTAGGTCTTAATGTTTATATCAGCCTTGACGGGACACTGTGTGATTGGAAGCCAAGAAATGAGACTACAAGCCTTTACAATTGACTTCTGAAGTTAGTTGTTATGGTGAGGCAGAGGGAGAGTCTCTGAACGTGTCCAACATTAATCAGCAAGAGTGTGTACGCTATGGGGTTCTTCTTATTTAGGGACTTAGAACAATCGGCTCATTGGAGTGTCGATAGGATTTTGAACTTCTAGGAGCTTGGGCTCATTATAGTTCTCATAATTGGCACAAAACAGTCTAACCCAACGTGCACATCCGGATACGGACGCAGATCCGTTTCAAACACACTATGAGTTCGTAAAACATAGACAAGTGAATCAGTGAAGTTCGGAAAACAAAATTCACAAAACTCTAGCCCAATGTGCACATCCGGATCCGGACGTGGATCGGTTTCGACCCCATTACGAGATCGTAAAAGCATAAGAAAGCATAATACGAGTTTTCGAACCTGTTACGAGTCCGTAAAACCTAGACAAGTGAATCAGTGACACTGCAATTTGGGGATCTTGTTTGAACCCCTTACAAGTCCATAAAACCATAGAAGGCGAATCAATCAGTCTCCGCACGTGCCCAACACTAGTCAGCAAGAGTGTGTATGCCAAGGGATCCTTCCGGATCCGGACGCAGATCCGTTTCGGACACACTACGAGTCCGTAAAACATAGACAAGTGAATCAGTGAAATTCCGATTTGACGGATCCGTTTTAAACCCAATGTGCACATCCGGATCCTGACGCGGATCCATTTCGACTCCCATCTCAACGAAATGAGAGTTGCCGAACCCATTACGAGTCCGTAAAACCATAAAAAGCGAATCAGTGAAATTGCGAATTGTCGGATCCGTTTCAAACCCGCTACGAGTCCGTAAAAACATGAAAACCCAAAATGCGGGCTGGGGAAAGCAAATTTGAAATTGAAAACATCTCGTGGGGGGACCAAGCTCGTATTTTAGCCAAGGTGTGCCCGATCCATACCCCCTCAACCCCTCGCCATTCAGTGGGAAATATTTTTGGCAAAAAATATTAATGTTGCTAAAACAGGAAAATAAAAAAATAAAAAAGAAATCATCTTGAATCCATTTTATTCACAAAAAGCGACTCGAAACGGACTCGAATATGAAAGTCCGTTGCTAGTTGGAAACAGATCCGAAAAAGCAGAAAATCGATCCGCTTTTTCAAGACGAATTTCATACGCCAACAGATTCGTTATGTTACCGTAACTGATTTCCGTTTCGGACAAAATGTTCAAATAAGCGAGTACGTCTCAAATTCGAAACGAGTTTACATGGCACACTGGGAAGTGAGTGATATTGAGAACAACCAATACTTAAACCTAACCCAGAAAAATATATTATTGTTTGAAGCTCCCTAGACCGTGTAGTGCTGCTCCCGCAGAGTTGTCCTTGCTGCAAACATGTTGAAGAGCTGAGAAGTACCTTCGGTTATACTCAGACATGAGTTAATCTCTTTTCCAATGTCTTCAGAACTAAAGATGAGCATCTAATTGTTCTAAGGTCTTTGTCGCTTTTGGAATGAATAGGAAAGGAATGAATTTAGGAAAGCTTAATGCAGTTTGCCTAAAGGTTAAGGAACAGATAATTTTTAAGGCTACCATATTCTTACTGACCAGCTTGACTTAACGATCTCATAGCGATGTGGGGGCTTTAGAGCGGGCACTCGGATTCAGAATGATAACTTGCACTAGAGGTTATCACAGCTTTGATAATATTGTCCTTAGGCAAACTTGGAAACTATTCAAGTACCTAAGGGGTGGCCGTCGGTGGCGCCATGGGTTGTGTGCGCGCCTCTTGTACAGGAGATCCTGGGTTCGATCCCTGATCCAACCACCTTTAAAATTTCTTTCGACGATGGTCACCTCGCTTAGTGACGGCGACACTATCGAGTATATAGCCATGATAAAAGCTTCTCAAAATACCGTTCGGAATCGGTGTAAAACTGTAGGTCCCAATCAGTGAATGAAAACTGGAAAGCGCACAGCTCAGTGATTGTGAGAAGTTCTCTGCGGTCCCTGCATGGGATGTAATGGGAAACCATATATATATATAAGGGGTGCTCGCAATATATTTCACTTTTGTTCATAGAAGCCGGATCAACCAACATTACTGGTTAACATCCGATGGGAGCAGGGAAAAATAAAACATAAGTTCGGCATCGTCATTAAGAGCTTTATCCTTGACAGCGTCTCATCGAGATTGGGACGCTGTAATATTCATCCTCCCAGTAAGGAAAACTCATAAACAAGTTGGACTGGACTTGTCTTCCGCCAATGTCCATAGAGACAATGAAAATTTCGAACCGGAAAAGAAAACTATTACCAATATAGTTATATTTAAAATATTTTGCTCAAATGGCGACAGGACGTGGTTGATCAGTGGGACAGACCATATGCTTTTGCACAGAGGTGATGCAGTTATTTAATCAGTTACTCTTCAGGATGTTACTTCTACACCAAAGACTCCTAGAAGCTGTAGACCTCACGTAGAATATCTTGAACTTTGTAATGGAAGTTTCTACGTTGGTCGGCATGTAAATCGATATAGTAGAGCGCGATTAAGATACATTTCGAAGGACCAAAATCTAGTGAATATTAATGAGACTTACCAATCATATGTCGAAGAAGTACCGCATTAGGTACTGGGTCGAATACCGTATCTGAATAAAATATTGTGAGGCAGAAACCCCAATTTACGGAAGCAAATGAGCTGATATTGCTGGCCTCAAAATTCGTGATTAACAGCGGTGCCTCAGTCCACACTGTCGGAAGTTCATTGTGTCGTATATATACAAACATCGAATGGAGTTTACATATGCGAAGTGCATCAATCAAATATCCCTAATAATCAACACTGAAAATCATTATTCCGACAAGAAGAGCAGAAGGATGTTTTCCTTCTTGATCTATTGTTATCTGGACTGTACTGATTCCTAAGTTCAAGTGAACCAAGAAGATTTTCAATGTTCATTAAGTTTTTATCCGTTCATATTCTATTTTTCTTTACACTTCATATGTTTCCAATACTTACAGTCCTCCATTAGAATTACGGGTGTCGCCTCTGGATTTGTGCTTGTCAAGGTGTGTGACATCATATTGAAATCATCTTCCATTGAAAGAAATGATGAATTCCATCTTGAACGGGGTGTTGTACGATGTGATGATACGCCTGTGGTGGATGAGTACAAACTAAGGTTGGTTGGACTAATAACACCGGACATTGTTGTATAACCCAAAAGCTAAAAAGAGAACAATAGTTAGAGTCATTTTCAATATTCTCAAAACTAAACACATTTGGAATTGTCCGCATTGTCCTCTGTTTAAGGAGTTGGACTTCTTTAAATTTGTAAACTGTCAGGAAGGTATGTAATGCCATCAATTCCATTAGTATTCAACCAATTCCTATTGTATTTCTCCAATTCCAATGGTATTTAATTTTAAGTTACAACCCCCCCCCCCCAGCCGCCATTCCACTTACCGGTGTCGTTTGTGTATGGAAATGATTAAAGTATTCACGACCATTCGTATTCGGATACGGTTGAGCCGATATGCGTGTCAAGGCTGATGTTGGTGTAGAAACGGCCACAGCTGCGGATGTTGGCGATGTCTTGCAACGCGCCACATCTATGATGTGCGATTGCGGCGATTGTGTGGGCGCAGGAGGCGGAGATACCGATGCTGTCGAGGCCACTACCAAGTCCGAGGAGTTGTTGCCGCTTCCCACGGTTATGGTGTTGGAAGAAGATTCTTGTGCTGAACTGGAAGCGGTTGTGTTGGTCAATTTGGAGGACATAGAGCTAAGACCACTGCTGGAATTGGAGGTGTGGTCTATGGTTGTATGCTGATGTTGTTGCTGCTGCTGTTGATCGTGCTGATGCTGGCCATGGTGGTGGTGGTGGTGATGATGATGATGGGGATGATGATGCTGCAGACCTTGATGGCCGTGATGATGTCTTGGGGAATCACCAGCCGAGGATGCACTCGTCAGTGGAGGCGGAGTTATGGCGGCGGAGGCTGGCGGTGACGCCACCATAGTTAAGTCCCCCGTCGAGCGTATTATGGCCACCGGTCGAGCCATAGGCGGCAGCGGTGGAGGTGGCAACATGGTGCTGTACTGTTGATAATGTGCCGCAGCTGCTGCCGCCGATACTGCGGAAATTTTCGGACTTCGTCCAACTGCCGCGGCGGCTGCTGCATGTTGCAGCTGAAAGTGGGAAGACGTTTGATGGTGATGGACATGCAAATCAGAAGGATCTGCTGAGCTCTGGCCGGGATTAACACCCGTAGTGTCTTGGCAAACATAGGCTACGAACTCGGACATATCGTGTCCATGGTTCACAACCTCTGTGGCATATTTGGGTGTGGTCGGTGCCTGATGCAATTGATGCTGGTGGTGGTGATGCTGCTGATGGTGCTGTTGATGGTGCTGTTGATGTTGGTGATGCGCTTCTTCAGAGGCATCGTTCGGATTCGAGGAAGGGCTATTGTGTTGAGGATAATACAGGGTAGGACTAACTGCATTTGGCAATAGAGATGAATTGACATTGTGCTGCATTAGAACTGAAAGGGACAACAGAAATAGTTAACTAAACTTGGGGAAATGTAGGGCACACAAACCTTCACCCGGTCTCATCTGACCCATGCTGAGGAGCACGCGGTTACTTGTAGGCGTATATCTCTGCAATGCGGGATCTTCGTTATTCGCTGCTGGATTGTTGCTGCCGTTGTCTTCGTTTTGCCTTAATATCACAGAGAAACTACTGCCGCCATCCTGGGGAGAGCCATTGGGATCACTCTTGCAGGAGACAGCTGCTGCTCTTAATAGAGATGAGTTGGACAGATGCATGCTGTTTCGTGGATCCACAAAATCAACTAAAGGAGTATAGAATTAGAAATATGTCTTTGATTTTCCTACTAACCCAGTCGATACTTACTACTATAACCAGAGGGTAATACCATGGACGCACTAACCGAAGACCGGCCATCGCCAGTCGTCACCATGCCGCCACCCGGTGTGGCATTCAAACTATTCACCCCACCCACTACGGATCCCAATGGAGCTGCGGTGGCTGACATTTGATATGTATTGCATTCATAGGCAGCCGCAGGATGCTCCAGTTTGATCGAACTAGCCTGGATGAGATCATTGGTGGTTTCTTCCAAAATGGAAGCTAAAATGAAAGAGTTATTCCTCTCTTAATTCCAAACATGTCATCGATCTAGTGACTCAGAGTCCACTCAGTTGCAAGTACGAGTGTCGGGTTGTAAATGCATGAATTACCTTTTGATAACTTCCAAAGTTCCTTGGAAGAGAATACACCAGTGGCCAAAATTATATCATTACACACAACACCATTGTAAGGATTGTGACTGTAGCCTGCAAATGGTGTGTTGTCTACATCTGAATTGTTATTATCCTTGAGACAAGAGAACTTCAAATAATCCTCATCATCGGGGTGATACATACCTTTGTTCTTACGCTCATCTTCTGAGTTCTTCTTATTGTCTGTTGTTGCTGTATTATTGTTGTTGTTATTATTGTTATTGCTGGCATTATGGTCATTACTGTACATCATGAGCGATGGCGTCGACGGTGTTCCCGGTGGCGGAGATGCTGACGTGGGACTACACATTGGATCGTGCGTATTAATGAAATTTGCCAGATACAAATCCAATTCCCTTACGGATACATTAATGTGATAGGGATTAACACACAGGGCCGGATGTATGCACTCGGGACTCTTTTCCAGACGCTCTCCATCTGTACTCTCCAGGGGTATAGCCTTGAACAGAATTACCATGACCAGATCGAGGCGCCAGACTTTGTCCGCTTGCCTCAGGCAATCGATGCGTCGCATTTTGCCTTTCTGATCGGGATTGGAGAGAACGCATATTGATTTTCGTTTGCCGGTAATGGATTGGACGAAATCTTCACGACATTCTTGGGTTATGTCCTTGCGAAGTTTACCGAGCAGTCGCGAGGCCCATTTCTGTTTGACCTCGGCTTTTTCGTTCTGCAAAAGAAGGAGGAGAGTGTTGTGACATATGGTTTGGCAGGAGCAAAAAAATAGAGTTTGAGTTGTCCCTAACAAGCTTTAAAAACCAGGAAGTTGGCACATGACGCGCTTTCTAAAAATGCTGACGGTAAAGTTTTGTCAGTTTCTGCTAGAAAATAAACAATTGGACGACATTTTCCTGAAGTGGAATGATTACTGTTAACTTTGGAAAATGTTAGTTCTAGGGCTTTGGATGTTATCTATGGCCCGATGATTTTCGGTTTCTGATTATTGATTTACTCAAATGATAAGCAATGGTTGTATACCAAGCACTGACTTTTGTCCCATGTTAGCAGACAGTGGCCGTCGGGGGTGCAATAGTAGTATGGACGACTCTTGTATATGAGAACATGAGTTCGATACCTGCTCCGACCACCTTACATTACTTTCGAAGGCGGTCACCTCGCTTAGTGACGGCGACACTATAGAGTAGTTAGCCATGAAAAAGCTTATCAAAAATCCTGTTCGGAACCGGTGTAAAACTGTAGGTCCCCGTCAGTGAATACGAAACTAGAAAGCGCACTGGCTGTGAGAACCTCCCTTCATGGTATGTAATGAGAAACCATTTTTGTTCGTTTCATCAGACAGAGGAGAAAATGCTGCATGACTCCTCATCGATTTAAAGAACTAAAAACCTGTTACGACGTCAACGACCGTATTGAGGGTCAATGACGTTTGATGACAAAGTTGATGACCTGAAATAGAAGTTATAAAACTTGACCAGACGTCATGAACCTTTATCAGGTCTTCATGATTTGTATTGGGTGCCAATGAGATTTATCAAATGGCAGGTACTTTGAGAAGAGGTCAGTGACTTGTGCAGGCGTCAATAATCGTCACAAGTCATCAAATACGACCGACCAGGAGTCACTAATGAACTATGGCTGTTTGTGACCAAAATTGAGTGGCATTTTCAGCTCTTTAGTTTGGTTACTTGACAAGATCTTGAGGAACTACAACAGTAATCAACATCACTAGCAAAGCACAATGCCCTGATCATAGCTCAAAGTACTTGAGTAACAGAAGATCAAAGTGCTTGGTATTATGGCCGAGCGTGATCGGGATTAATGTCTTGTGCAGGTGTCAATAACACTGAACGGTCCTCAATGACGACTGATCCCGGGCCACAGCAATCAATAATAAAAGTTTTTGATTAAAAGTCAACTACCTTTTCACAGAGTTAGTGTCACAGCTGACAAAAACCTTGACAAGGACTCAAGGAGCTATACCGGGAAGTAACAGCACTGACAAAGGGTCAATGATGTTCTTCCGGCGTCAAAAAGATTAAACAACGTGCAACGGTATTCACGAGGTTTGATGTTCTTAGCTGTATATTATTGCCCTTGACAAGGCCTCATTAAACTTTATAAAGCATCAATGAAATGTATTAGGTTGTCAGTGAGATTTATTAAACCTCCTGTAGTAGTGATGTACAAATCGAGGTACTGACAGAACCGAAAGACGGGTCGAAATGAACCGAAACCGTGTTTTTAAGGACCAAGAAACGGGTTCAAAAGAACCGAAAACGGTTCAAAAAAGACCGAAAAACGATTCCACAGGAACTGAAAAACGGGCTCAAAAGAACCGTAAAACCGTTCCTTAATAAGAGGGCTCGTTCCAAAGAGTGCGAACTTTTTGGTGAGGGTACGAAAATGTATATATTTACCAAATTTTATATTCCTATACTAAGATATTTATTTCCGTTAAGCCTCTTTGGGAGAATAATATTCAGAGACTCGACAGAGAATGTGTATTTTTTATCAAATTTTATATTCTTATAACACAGTACGACAGTGGTTGGTACGCATGAGAAATGTTAACTGAATATGAAAATAGGCTTAAAATAAAGAAATACGTGTCTCGGCGTTTTGCTGTAGCACGTCAGAATTTTGATAAAATCGATTTTAAGCTTCAAAGGACCGTGGAGGTTCACTTGTAATGTAATATTATTATAAAAAGTTCTATAAAAACAGAATGGGTTTTGGGGGTTGGATTTTTTTTATTAAAGAAATAATTTTTTCTCCGCTAGATGGCGCTTTAGTTTCAAGTAAATTTAAAAAATAAACAAAAATTTAATGTAATGTAAATGTAATGTAAAAATACTAAAACGAATAAGAAATCTTAACTATATTTTGTGTTACAAATGTTGGTCATTTACATTACATTAAATTTTTGGGTATTATTTATATTTACATGATAATTAAAGCGCCATCTAGCGGAGAAATAAAAAATCCAAATTTAATTCCCTTTTCAAAACTGGCTCAAGCATTAAAATCGGTTCATCCATTCTATTTTTATAGAACTTTTTATAATAGTATTATATAACAAGTGAACCTCCACGGTCCTTCGAAGCTTAAAACTCGATTTTCTCAAAAGTCTGCGGTGCTACAGCAAAACACCGAGACACGTATTTCTTTATTTTAAGCCTATTTTCATATTGTGTTAACATTTCTCATGTGTACTCAAAAAAATTTAATTTTGTCGTACTGTGTAATAAGATATTTCACTTAAGCCTCGTTGGGATAGCAATTTGCTTAGAACCGGAACCGGTCCAAATACCCGGTTCTTCTCGGAACCAGGCCCTACAGAACCAGTTCTTAAAATACGCGGAACCGCATATCACTATCAGATACCCTATCAGAAAGGCAGTGGCCTTATTAATGCGTCAAAAATCTTGACCATTCGTCAATGAAAATTAAACCATAGACCAAAAATCAATGATAAATGATAAAAGGTTCTACCAAAAGTCAGCCTCTTTTTCGAAGAGCCAGTAACTCAAAAAAACTTTTTTTGAATAATCTCAAGCAATTTTACTAGGAAGCAACATCACTGGCATAGGCTTCATGTTATTTACCAGGGACCAATATTAGTGAAAAAGTTCATAAGACAACGATGATGTTAAGAGCTGATGAACTTAACTTGAGGTCCTTGACCTGGCATTAAACTATACATTATCTGGCATCAATTACCTTTATTAGGTGCCAATTGAGTGCTACCTACCTGTAAAGGAGGTCAGTGGCCAACAGTTTTCGTATTTCACCTCATTTCTTTTTTACTTCTTTTAAGAAAATGCACTTATTTAAAAAAATGCTATTTTTTTATACCCTCCACTGTAAGTGATAGAGGGTATATATCAGTTTGTCATTCTGATTGTAACATATAGAAATAAGGCTTTGCGACCCCATAAAAGTAAATAGTAAGTAAATATATTCTTGATCCTTATAACAACCGGAGTCGATATAGCCATGTCCGTCTGTCCGTCTGTTTAAAACATTCTCACGACTTCAATCGCCGATAACGCGGTTTGGTTTTTGGCCAGAATGTTCCACGTATTCCTGAGCAGTTTGGTATTGAAAATCAGCGAAATTGGTCCGTTGGAAAAAATTTTATGATTGGAAACGTAAAAAAACTCATAAAAAACCCATAAAACTCCTTTTGCCGTGTGGTGAATTTCCATGTTGAAAATCTGTGTTGTTCTTTATAATAGCTACGTAGTTTAGAATGTTTAGATGTACTTTCATGTGTTCATACATTTATATGAATTTTGTCACACTTCATCTAAGGTGGCTGTGGCCTGATGGGTAAAGGGTTGCGCGTTGGAGTGTGAGGGTTGTTGGTTCAACTCTCGTCCCAGCTTGTTTTTTTTTTTTAACAGTTCTTCAAAAAATGCTTTTTTATTTTTAAAAAATGCTTTTTTATTTTATTTTTATTTTTTTTAAAAAAGTAAATTTTCTTAAAAAAAAGTACATTTCTTAAGTACATTTCAAAGTACATTTCAAAGTACATTAAGTACATTAAGTAAATTTCAAAGTACATTTCTTAAGTACATTTCATTAAGTACATTTCTTAAGTAAATTTCTTAAGTACATTTCTTAAGTACATTTCTTAAGTACATTTCTTTCTTAAGTACATTTCTTAAGTACATTTCTTCTTAAGTACATTTCTTAAGTACATTTCTTCTTAAGTACTTAAGAAATGTACAATTCTTAAATACATTCCTTAAGTACATTTCTTAAGTACATTTCTTTCTTAAGTACACTTCTTAAGTACATTTCTTCTTAAGTACATTTCTTAAGTACATTTCTTCTTAAGTACATTTCTTCTTAAGTACTTAAGAAATGTACAATTCTTAAGTACATTTCTTAAGTACATTTCTTAAGTACATTTCTTATGTACATTTCTTAAAAACATTTCTTATGTACATTTCAAAGTACATTTCAAAGTACATTTTCTTAAGTACATTTTCAATGTGATCATTTGAGCATTGTGAGCAATGCATTTGTGAGCATTGTGAGCATTTGTGAGCATCCTGCATTTGTGATCAAGTAATTGCATTTGTGAACAAGTAACTTATTTTTATTTTTTTTAAAAAAGTAAATTTTCTTAAAAAAGGTCCTTTTTAAAATTTAATATTTTGCTGGTTAACACTAAGGTGGAGGGTATCAAAGATTCGGCACAGCCGAATTTAACACTTTTACTTGTTTAAACTCTTTTCATTGTCGCTTTTCTAAATTTGCTTTTTATTTGGTTCAAAATTACAATATGTACTAAATATTGACTACAGGCTCCACCTAGAAAACTTCCCATTAAATAAGAAATTTCCCATCATATGTGAGACGCCTAGTTCGTTTCTGGTCTAGCCTAGATACAAACCAAGATGCTAGTCTAGACACAAACCAAAGAAAAAGTAGACAATATAGTTGATAATAGGGGATTGTAGCATAATAGTTTTAAAACAAAAGTTGTTTAATTTTTTTTCACTTAGCCCCCATCCCGCTACGTGTGGTAAAGAACCTCGTTCCAAAAATCACAAGCATCCCCAAACATACGTTTTTTATATTAAAATGAAAAAGTGCATTCTTACTGAGGCACCCTTGTTTATGGACTTCAGACATGGGTTTTTTTTAATTTGCATTGGATTTTAATTTGCATTACTTTATCTAATGCTAATGCAAAGGAATTGCATTGCGAAGGCAATTAAAAAATTTTGAATTTCCATTTGCTCAGGCAATGCAAATGCGGGTTGTGAAATCAGATGCCAATTGTAATGAAGTATGGGAATGCTTTTCATTGTTTTGAATTTGTTTGAATGCTGGCAATTCTGTTTCTAAAGTATTTTATATGTAAAGGTTTGTGGCTTTGATAGGCATTGCCTCATAGTACTTTCGAATTCATAAACCTGTACTGTATAAAATATTTGAACACCACAGCTGCCAGATTTGAAGGAAATGCTTGGAAAATAAGTACAATTGACATTGGTATTGACATTTTTTTTGAATTTGCATTTTGAAAGGTAATTCAAATTAAATTACAATTTATAATTGCCATATAATTAATTTGCCCCATGTATGATAGTGGCCATCGGTGGTGCAAAGGGTAGTGACGCGCCTTTGGTACTTGAGATCCTGGGTTCGATCCCTGCTCTGACCACCTTAAATTTCTTTCGGCGGCGGTCACCTCGCATAGCGACGGCGACACTATCGAGAATATAGCCATGAAAAAGCTTCTCAAAATACCGTTCGGAATCGGTGTAAAACTGTAGGTCCCAATCAGTGAGTGAAAAGTGGAAAGCGCACAGCTCAGTGATTGTGAGAAGTTCTCCCAGGCCCCTTCATTGGATGTAATGGGAAACCATTTATTTTTTATGATGGAGTTGATGTTACCCTGTTTGCTGTGTTTGGCACTGAACGTATTGGAATAAAAAGTCCCATCTTGATACATATTTTTTCATGAGGTTGCAGTTGCTCCCATTTTTAATTTGTATGGGACTCATAATGTTTAGGTGTGTCACTACGTTGACTTCTATGTCATAATTACACCCGTTTTGGACTCTTGAGTTAAAATAATCAACATTAGTTGCTTTTTCACAATGTGAAATGTTAATTTATATATTGATGTCAGGTCATTTTAATAATTTATGTTTTTCTTTAAAAACACTCTATATTAGATCCTAGGGAGGTTTTAAGAATATAAATTACACAATCTTACCTGTAACTCATCCTTGCAATGTCTCTCCTCCTCCAAGGACATACGTTTCTCATGTTTCTTGTAGTATTTCCGCTTGGCTGCTTGCAAATTAAACCACGAGTACGAAAATGACTTGACATATGGCAGCAGGGCTTCAATGAATGGATGAAACTCATCCTGGGCAAGTCGTTATAAAAACAAAAACAAAAATTATGAAATATCAGACAAAATGCCACGAATCAGGATACAACATACGAATAATGTGCAAAACACCGATACAAGGAAAAAAAATTAGAAAAACCACTAAATATTGATAATTGCTTATATTGGTATACATACATACATACATAAATAGACACTGATATTGATATTAAACGTTTATAAAATAATCAAATGCAAATTCACATGGATCTGTTTTGTTTTTGAGTTGCTGTTTAGGTTGTTTCGGATTGGAAATTGAGCTACTATAGATGTTAGTAAAAATTGAGTTAATAGAGAGGTTTCGATCACATCCAGTTATCGGGTTACAACAAGTAGGTTTACACAATTAATAGAACAAAAAAATACACATTGAGAATAATTAAACATTTTCATATAAAACAATTACACATGTACACGGTTTAACAAATGAAAAGAATAACGCATATACCCAGCGGGACAATTAGAAAGGACTTCAATAAAAGGACCTTTGGAAGGGCCTTCTTGAATGCGTGGCAAAGAAAGTCGTGGGCAAAATGGCGCACCAGTATATAAAAACCATCCTGGTTGCAATTCAAACTTCCCTTTCAAAAGTCGGATGTTAATATGTGGTGTTCTTCTAAGAAGGCGTCCTTCAGTTGCCTTTTAAAAAGACCTTCCTTTAGTCTACTTTACGAAAGGACACACTAAAATATGCAGCTATTTAGTTAGATTTTACCTTGATTTAACAGACAATGTAGGAAGAGTAGTTACAAGAAAAATAATAATGTCAATAAAGGTTATAATTTTCTGTTAGTTCTATGTATAGTTGACCTTTCAAATTACATGGGTGAAAAAGAAAATAATGTAGAGGATTATCTTTTTGTCACGAGTTTACTCGTATTAGTGAATACCAATATTTCGACCAACTTTTCAAGGATATTGCGAGATAACACAAAATGATTCGAAATTTTCCACAAGCTTATAACACTGTGAGACAAAATCGGAATTTTTTCAAAATGATGGGGTTCTTTCAACGGATTCTAGAAATAAAAGATGAAATATGACAAAAGTCATTATACAAGGTGGCGCAAAAGTAATCCTCCTATCAGAAAATGCTATAAAGTTTGCGATTGGCCCCTAATGTCAGTTCTGTTTTGACATTTGTGTAGTAAACACATGCGAAATACACGTTAATAAACAATGTTAAGCTACACTGCTCCAGAACGCGGAATATTGCTGACTATTTATTTGACCAACAATCGGTCGGTGACTTTGGCACAACGTGAATTTCGTCGCAGATTTCCTGGCCGTCCAACGTCTCCATGCATGAAACACTGCGACGTTTAGCCGCTCGCCTCGAAGAGACTGGCACAACACGAGATGCTGCCAGGCGTGGCAGACCCCGGAGTAGCCGTTCTGCAGAGAATATTGCTGCTGTAGCCGAGGATGTCATGGAAGCGCCGTCGATGTCATGGAAGCGCCGTGAGCGCTACAGAGCAATGATCAACGAGTTCTTTTTGCCGCAACTTGATGAATTGGGATTGGAAAACATGTGGTTCCAACAGGACGGTGCAACGGCACACACTGCTCCTGCCACAACCGATATGCTGAAGGATGCATTTCCCGGGCGCCTAATCTCCCGTTTTGGCGATTTGCACTGGCCAGCAAGATCGCCTGATTTGACCGCTCCAGACTTCTTTTTGTGGGGCTTTTTGAAGTCGCGGGTTTATGTCAACAAGCCACAGACTCTTGCAGCTCTTAAAGACAATATCCGTCAAGAATGTGAGGACGTATCGCCGGAAGTTTCGGCCAAAGTGATGGAAAATGCCATAAAAAGGGCTCAAATGACAATCAACTGTGGCGGCGGTCATTTACATGACATCATATTCTCGACTTGATGCAAAAAAAATTAAAAGACCAAATAAAAATAATCCACAAGAAGAATCAAAGTTTTTCTTTTTTTTTTTAAATTACAGCCAAAAAACATCGGAAGTTTAGTTTTGCGCCACCTTGTATTATGTGGACTATTTTTAATGGAAACAGCAAAATAACAAAATTCAGTATTAACCCTTAGAAGGCAGTTAGTTTTTCCTTACTCATTTATTAACCCTTAGAAGGCAGTTAATTTTTCCTTATTATCTACCACTTGGGCTAAGATTTGTGTTTTGGAGTGGTCGGATATATATAGTGAAATTTTATGGCGATAATTTGTGTAGAACATTTTGACCACGCCCCCCATCATTTTGGAGCTGTTTTTTGCGAGTCTTCAAAAAAACAGTAAAAATTATGGTTATACGTGACAATTAGAGGGTTAATTTGTTCCACAAAAATGTTTATTTGCATCTTTTCTATAAAACTTCCGAACCTATTTTGTACGTCAGAAGTAAGGAACACACAATTTTGCATGCCGATATGTAGCAGGAAAGTTCCGAGGGGCGGAAACTTTAACCCGCCCTAAAAAAAAATTATACTTTTATACTTTATTATACTTTTTTTTAGACCTTTCTACCAGAATCCGGTGACAGAACCCCATAATTTTGGTGTCGCACAGTGTAATTTTCTAATCTTATTATCTTGTGTACTACGAGCTTGCTATTTAGGTATATTTAGGGTCCAGCAATATAAAAACAATCATTGCAAATGATTTTAGTGTTTTGCCAAATATTCTACATGCAGATCCATACACCTTTATATGCGCTCAAACCAATTTTCGAAGCACTTTTTCCACTTCGATTGAGACCCTCCAAAACATGGTTTTTGAACGCTTCAACAGCTGTTTCGGGCGACGAAAAACATTGACCACGCAGTAAAGAGAAGAAATAAAAAATAAAAAAAAAAAAAAAATTCACATTACATCCCATGAAGGGATTGGGGAGAGCTTCTCACAACCAGTGAGCTGTGCGCTTTCTAATTTTTCACTCACTAATTGGGACCTCCAGTTTTTACACCGATTCCGAACGGTATTTTGAGAAGCTTTATACGGCTAAATACTCGATAGTGTCGCCGTCACTATGCGAGGTGAACGCCGCCGAAAGAATTTTTTTTTTTAATGTGGTCAGAGCGGGGAAAGAAATCAAAGAAAAAGGAGAAATCAAAGTGTCAAAAAAGAAAATGATTCATTGGCTGCCAAATCCGGGCTGTTCGGCGGCGGATGACCCATCAATTCGACATATTGAGTGCTCAAATAGCCCATTGTTTCAGCTGATGTGCGAGAGCTCGCATTATCCTGATACAAAATGATCCGTCTTCTCTTTTTGTTTTTCCCTATTTCTTCGAAAACTGTTGCCAAAAACAGATGGTGGTATACTACTGAGGATTGACCGGCCTACGTTCCACTAAAGACACTGTGGCCACACGACCGCATATACCGAAAAAACCCCGATCATTTGCTTCGGTGTGTTTTTTCGACGAACAATTTTTGTTTGATTTAGTTCGCATGGAAAGACCCATAGGGTCAATTGGTGTTTTGTTTCGTACTGATATGCATAGATTCATGAATCGTCATGTGTGACGATGCTATACTCTGCTCTTGAGCTACCGCGGTTGTATTTTTTCAACATTTCTTTGCTCCAATCAACACGAGCCTTGTTTTGAGCATTCTTCGAATTACACCCACAGGAAAACAACAGAATTAGCCGTAACTGAATTTAGAGGTTGTCACAACCACATTAGATGTCACCGCGTTCGAATTTGAGGTTGCCACAATCAATTATAGGTTGGTTCAACCGAATTTCTGTTATGGGGTCTAAATTCAGTTTGGACAACCTCAATTCGGTTCGGTTGTGGCAACTGCGATTCGGTGGCAATAACCAAATTTGCGGTTGCTACAACCTCTTTTTAAAGAATAGCTCCAACGAGAACAAATTTGTTTCACGGCCAAATGAACACGCAATATCTTTTCGATGCTTGACATACTAATGCCCAAGGATGCTTTAATCTCTCGGTGCATCACATATCGGTCTTGCTTTATCAGTTCACGCACTGCATCGATATTCTGTGGCAGAACAACCGATTTTGGATGACCTTCACGAAATTCATCCTGGAGCGAACGGTGTCCAAGACCGAACTCTTGGTATTAGATATTTCCAGTGGTTTTTGATGGTGCTTCATTACCAAAAGTCGAAACAAGTTGATTGAGTTACTCTTGTGTCGATAATCCACGCCGAAAATTGTAAAAAATTATCCCACGAAAATTTTCACGGGGTAATTCCAATTTTTTACCGAGATCCATTTGTCAACACAACAAATAGTGGTCGTAAGTGAAAACGTTTTATACCACGGAGAAATACAACTCCGTGATATAGATTAAAACTCACCCCAAAACACTGAAACAATGCCAGAACGCATGAGGATTAGGAGAACATGGTGAAAAAAAAGCTGTCTGTTCTTGTGTTGGAATTATGGACATTTCAGTGTGTGTTGGTACTTAGGGATCTTCGATCGATATCGTACTAATTCGCACATGTACATTGCAGAATTGAGTTTGTATATATAGGATTGATGAAAAACCGATGGTATCAATTCAGGCACAGTAGTTAGGCATCTGATGATGAACTTGTCACGGAGTTCGAAACTAGTCATGCCAGCGAGTGTGTGTTGAACTGAATTGTCTATTATTTCTAACAAAAAACCAACCAGTTTTCAACTAGAAAAATGTTCCTGACCTTGTGCGCTTGTAGTATAAATTTCTCGTACATTAATTGAAAACTAACAAAAATCGGTAATAAAATTCAAATTCAAATAGACATTCTATGTATGTTGTAGCTAAGAAAAAAATGTCAAACTTTCCCAGTTTTCCAGTACCAGTTTGCATCGGGCAACACTAAAATTGTCAGGACCCAAACTATAAATAGCAACCCCACGTAAAAATACCTTCTATGGGTTAGGTTAAAGATAAAAATTAAAACATAAAGAGTTCTCACTACCTTCGAACTCCATTCCCTTTCAAGCATGCAGTCGAATACTAAATGTAATATTTTTGGGCCTTTTTGTTTAATACCGAGTAGGCATGTTAGACAAATTCCCGAATTCGATAACAAAATTATTTAATTCGAGGACCTTCTAACAAAGAATTCCTATTTCCGACCGAGAAGGCTTTATTTATTTCCACGTACTTCGTTTTCTGTACTCCATTGTACCCACTTCTACAAGGTCTAAACTGTACTCCACCTCGTATAACACAATGGGTTAATTGAAAAAAAAGGAAAGTATTTCCAAAGCCTTCAAGTGAAAGTCATTTATTTTCAATTTTCAAATCACAAATCAACCAGCCGAAAACTATTCAAAAGACTTTCAAAACCTTTTCGTAAAGGGAGAGCCCCAAGAAAATTGGTATTTAATTGAATTTTCTTTTAAAAAAAAATTATCTATATTTTTCAAAATTATGATTTTATTGCATCAGCATCATCAAATAGGGGTTTGTTAGTTTATGAGTGAATCACAACATCGTTCAAATAACTTCCATGACTTGTTTTACAGTATCTACCCAATTTTTCAGAAAATTTTCGATTCTCATGATCGACAGCATCCATTTCGTATTATAAAACCTCAACGGATAACGTGAGGATTTTCTGAGCCCCAAATGCGAAATCTTTTTTTGTAAACGTAGTCAGCGAGGTAAAAATTGGCTTCATCGGAAAGGACGATTTTTCGGTAATAATGTTCACCTTTGAAACTCAGAAATTTGGAAGACAGTTTTTAGTATTTCCCAATTTTCTTCAAGCATAAAGCGCACGATTTCATAAATTTCTAATGTTCAACTAATAAGCTGTCACTTCATAAATTTCAAATCATCTGTTTCGAAATTGCATAGATTCAAATCCCAAATTTGACAAAGTTACTCGATACAGTGACATCATCTATTTCAATCTACAAGATTCCAATTGAAATTTAACTAAAAACTCATTGCAATTTCACAGTTTCCAATTGAAAGTTCACAATAAATCAATTGAAATTCAAAAGTTTCACTGAAATTTAATTGACATCAATTGAAGTGTAGAAACAAACATAAATATAAATATTAAAGATATGAATTGAAATGTAAAAGACATCAATTGAAATTTAAACGTCAGCAACTGGAAATTGAAAAACAACAATTGAGATTTAAAACACATCGTTGCAAATCAAAAGACATTAAGTGAAGTTTAAAACTCATCAATTGAAATTCAAAACACATCAATTGGAAACTTATCAATTGAAATTCAAAACACATCAATTGGAAATTGAAATTTTAAGCACATCAATTGCAATTCAAAAGACATCAATTAGAAATTGAAATTTTAAGCACATCAATTAATTTTGAAAATAAATCAATTGCAATTCAATAGACTTCAAATGAAAGACATCACTTGAATTGGAAATACATCAATTGAAATATGACATATATCAGTTGAAATTTTAATGACTTCAATTAACATTTAAAACACATCAATTACTATTTAAAATACATCAATTGAAATTCAAAAATTTCTCTTGAAATTTAAATGACATCAGTTGAAGTTTAAAACGCAAATATCCTACATACACAAAATGTATAAGGTGTCAATTGAAATTGAAAAGACATTATTCGAAATTTAAAAGGCAACAACTGGAAATTGGAACAAAACCATTGACATTTAAAACACATCAATTGACATTTAAAACACATCAATTGGAATTCAATAGATATCAATTGAAATTTAAAAGACATCGATTTAAATTAAAAATACATCAATTGAAATATAAAATACATCAGCAACTGAAATTTTAAATAAACCAAGTGAAATACAAAAGACAGGAATTGAAATTTAGGGTACATCAATTGAAGTGTAAAACACAGACATACATCAAATAGAATTTCAAAGGTATAAATTCAAAATTAAAAGACATCAATCGGAATTTAAAACGGAATTTAAAATAGCACCAACTGGGAATTGAAACCCAAGACTTGAAATTTAATTCACATCAATTGAAATTCAAAAGACATCAACTGACAATTGAAACAAAACCATTGAAAGGTAAAATACATCAAATGAAATTAAAAATACATCAACTGAAATATAACATCAATTAAATTTGAAATACATCAATTGAAATATGAAATATGACAATTGAATTCTGAATCACACCAATTAAAATTTAAGTCATTGCCATGTAAAAGACATTAACTGAAATTCAAAAATTCTACTTGAAATTTAGAAGACAAGGCTATGCAGCGTATTGTTACGAATAAGTAAAAGCTTTTGCTTGCTGTTAATGATCTACTAACAGTATGTAAATAACAGGCGGTTAGTGCTGCGCCTGAAAGTATGCATTGTAACAACGTACCAGCTCGCTAAACCAGTAGCATGAATTCACCTCAGTAAAGACAATTCTCCGCCATTCGAGATTGTTCTACAAAGATAAGCAACAACAACAACGTCTAGAAGGTTCTTGAATTCGCTAGATATACCTTCATTTGAGTATGGTGAGTTGTTATAAATAGCAGAGTTCTTTGGAATGGAGATCTCAGTTTGTGATTAACCGCCGTAAAGTAAGCAACGCGATTTCAGAGTAAAACATAAGACTTATTAAAGTGGTGTAAATAAAGTAAACTGTTGTACTATATAAGTAAAATAAAAGGAAGTTAAACCGTTGTAATTATCGTAATTTAAAACGAACCTTGTTTTACTATTGGGAATAAAATAATGCAAAAAGAACGAATAAGGAAATTCGTAACAATATTTTGAAGTCATCGAGTGTAAACTCCTTCTCGTGTAAAATTTCTCGAATTACTTATCGAAACTAACAAAACCCTATTTGGATCTTGCTGGTTTAGTTGTTGTTCGGATTTTATGGCCTCATGTATATTTTGGCCAAAAATTTAATTTTCCGAAGATCATTAAATTTTTCTAACGGCTATATCTCGGAAACTAATATGAATTTTGTTTTCCTCTCTTCATCACAATTGTAGCCATAGACTAGAAGAAAAAAAGTGAAAAACAAAATAACCCAAAAAAACTTCATCTAAAAACAAAAAAGGGTTTCCCCGTTCCACAACATATAGGGATTGTGGAGAGATTCTAACAACCAGTGAGTTGTGCGCTTTTTAGTTTTAGACTCACTGATTTGGACCTACAGTTTTACACCACCTCCGAACGCTATTTGAGAAGCTTTTTTGTGGCTAAATACTCGACAGTGTCGCTGTCACTAAGCGAAGTGACCGCCGTTGAAAGAAATGTACGGTGGTCAGAGCAGGGATCAAATTCAAGTTCTCATGCATAAGAGCCGCGCATACAACCATTGTACTCCCGACGGCCACAAAAAACTGCATCTAAAAACTACAATTGGATGTTTTACGAGATATGAGTTAAAAATTGTAGTTTTCGTGTGAAAAACTGAGGTAAGTCCACGGTTTGGCAGCTATGGGCCGAAGATGTTGAAGAAAGATAGAAAAATTTAACATTTGTCAACATTTTTGCAGTTTTGAGAATCTGGATGTAGTTTTTTGGGTTTAGTTTGTGTTACACATTTTTTCTCCTAGTATGTAGCTACAATTGTGTAGAAAAGAGTAAAACAAAATTGTAATTGGTTTCCGAGTTATAGCCGTTAGAAAAATTACATATTCTTTGGAAAAATTAAGATTTGGCCAAAATATACATGAGGCCAAACAGCAGCTAAACTAGCAAAACCCCGGGCACGGGGGAATCCAATTCATTTCTGATTCCACCATGGGTTAAATAAAATGAATATGAGGTCCTGGTGGCTGCTAAAGTTTCGACGATTTTTAAATCCGTAATTTTTTTCGTTGCTTTTTAAGTTTCTCTTTCAGAAGCTTTCCATCACTGATCTCAGAATGGGTTAATTAAAAGGTCATGACTGCGTGGTCCGTAAACTATTTCTATAACTCGAAATCAATTTCAAATCAATATTGATTTCGACGCGTTATCAATCAGTATTGATTTAAAATTATTCTCTAGATGTAAAATTGCTTGAATTTTATGTCATGTCTCACTATGGGTTAAGTGTAACCGAGATGGGAGTATTTTGGCTATCTAAAAAGGCCTTTCAAAAGAGCGTTATTTGATTTGAATTCAGCCTAATGCAATACAGTTTGGAAGCCCAGTTGAAATGCATTCTTTTAAAACACCTAAAGAATTTCCGTAGTAATAATTTCTAGAAATGGGTTTGTTTTCTATCAGGCTGAATATAAACTGAAATTAACTGAAATTTAAAATAAGTTTGAACTCCATCATGCTTCAGATTCCCTCAAGCTTTTATTGAAACGTTTGAATTCAAATCCATCAAGAAGTCCTTCAATCTCAGATCTCACTCTGACTCCATTTGAAAGATATTCCGGATGAGCTTTCCCCCCTAACTTTACTCTGCATTAGTTGTATTTAACAGAGATGGGTAGACCATTTTGACTTTGAAGCCTTTTCTGCCCGCTGGCTATTTGCTATATTCATATAATATACTTGTACTGTTGTGGGTACATAAAGAGGTAGGGTAGAGTTGTATTGGTTATAGTTTATATGTATTTGTTAATTAGTAATTGAAAAAAAATACACACATATAGAGTTAAATGGCGCGTACAACATTCATATGTAGTCAAAAGAAAACACACACATATTTAGAGGAAAAAAACAACATTTAGTAAGTTAAAGTTTAAAAATTTAAATGGTACACTTAGAAAAAATTGGTGGTGGAATAATTAACTTAAAACAAAATATCGTACATATTTAAGGACATTTGAATTCATATGAAGTTAAAGTGTATATGTGTGTGTGTGCAGTGTGTTGAGGTGTATGACATTGAAAAATAGAGAACTGAAAAGTGATGTCATGAAAATCGGAAGTTTAGAACTTAAGTTTGAACTGAAGGTCAGGTGTAGATTTTTCGCGCATCCGTGGAAAATAAAAATTTGAATTTACTGCAGGAAATTTTTATAGCATCTGTGTTAATTGTCAATAACAAAACTATCAGGACCTCCGTCAACTATCAAAAAAAAGAAAAGAAATGACCTGCAATATAATTATAATGTGCTGCAAAAGTGTAAATGGAATACAATCTCAGCCACATGTGCAAAAAAGGTCCGTGGAAAGATTTGGAAAATATGTTACACTTGGAAAATATAGAGGCTTTCAATAGGCCTATCAAACTTAAGCTGGTGCTATGCTAGGACCCAGGATATAATGTTCGGATTTATCAGGTTATTAATGATAAAATCTTCGTGAACTGTTAATATCAGATTTATCGCCTTATTCATAAAAAGTTGTGAGACATTTGAGAAACGATTTTGGATTGACAAATCATCTCCCAAACCTCTCATAACTTTTTATGAACAAGACTGATAGTATTTATATAGTGATCTTCCCCGTAGCTACTTTTATTCCCAGTGTTTCCCAGTGTTTCACCAAGATGTTGTTGCCCGATAACCCAACTGCGACTTCTTCTGCCCGGAGAATATCACTATTTCGACTGCTTCTTTAGGCTCTTATATTTTTTGTCAAATCTTTATATCCTCCAGTGCTTTAATATGGACCAAAACAGGGTTCGTATTTCATGGGTAATAGGGTACCCTAGGTAACCCATTAATATTGCCTTGGAGAATGGGGTAACGATTGGGTGGCGATCATTTACCTGTTACCCACAGGTTATGGTGAAAATCTTGGATAGATACCCATAATTATAGAGAATTACCCATCACGATTAAACATTACCCACAGAGTATGGGGAAAGTAATGAGTAGACAGTGGGGAATTACCCATTACATATGGGGAATTCGCATCACTCACTCGTAGACGACATTTACACATCACTCACTCGTAGACGACCTTTACACATCACGATCGAAAATATGCCAAAATAAGAAAAAAAATTCCATAACTCGACAACGGACCGCCGAATCGGAAAACTGTTTAATTTTTGGGAGTTTCTAAGGGGTTTTCATAAAGCGGTCCAATTCGCATGGAAGAATTTTTTTTAAAATCCCCATAAATAGAAAAATCGCTAAATAGAAAGTGGATATAACTCGGAAACGGCGTCTGAATTGAATTAAATTGAACTGAGCTGAATTGAATTGAACTGAGTTGAATTGAATTGAATTGAACTGAGTTGCGTTGAATTGATCTGTATTGAACTGAATTGAATTGAATTGAATTGAATTGAATTGAATTGAATTGAATTGAATTGAACTGAACTGAATTGAATTGAATTGAATTGAATTGAATTGAATTGAATTGAATTGAATTGAATTGAATTGATTTGAATTGAATTGAATTGAATTGAATTGAATTGAATTGAACTGAATTGAATTGAATTGAATTGATTTGAATTGAATTGAATTGAATTGAATTGAATTGAATTGAATTGAATTGAATTGAATTGAATTGAATTGAATTGAATTGATTTGATTTGAATTGAATTGAATTGAATTGAATTGAATTGAATTGAATTGAATTGAATTGAATTGAATTGAATTGAATTGAATTGAATTGAATTGAATTGAATTGAATTGAATTGAATTGAACTGAATTGAATTGAATTGAATTGAATATAATTGAATTGAATCGAATTCAGTTGAATTGAATAGAATTGTATTGAATTGAATTGAATTGAATTGAATTGAATTGAATTGAATTGAAGTGAATTGAATTGAATTGGATTGGATTGAATTGAATTGAATTGAATTGAATTGAATTGAATTGAATTGAATTGAATTGAATTGAATTGAATTGAATTGAATTGAATTAAATTGAATTAAATTGAATTGAATTGAATTGAATTGAATTGAATTGAATTAAATTGAATTAAATTGAATTAAATTGAATTAAATTGAATTAAATTGAATTAAATTGAATTAAATTGAATTGAATTGAATTGAATTGAATTTAATTGAATTGAATTGAATTGAATTGAATTGAATTGAATTGAATTGAATTGAATTGAATTGAATTGAATTGAGTTGAATTGAATTGAATTGAATTAAATTGAATTGAATTGAATTGAATTGAGTTGAATTGAATTGAATTGAATTGAATTGAATTGAATTGAGTTGAATTGAATTGAATTGAATTGAATTGAATTGAATTGAATTAAATTGAATTGAATTGAATTGAATTGAATTGAATTGAATTGAATTGAATTGAATTGAATTGAATTGAATTGACTTGAATTGAATTGAATTGAATTCAATTGAATTGAATTGAATTGAATTGAATTGAATTGAATTGAATTGAATTGAATTGGATTGAATTGAATTGAATTGAATTGAATTGAATTGAATTGAATTGAATTGAATTGAATTGAATTGAATTGAATTGAATTGAATTGAATTGAATTGAATTGAATTGAATTGAATTGAATTGAATTGAATTGAATTGAATTGAATTGAATTGAATTGAATTGAATTGAATTGAATTGAATTGAATTGAATTGAATTGAATTGAATTGAATTGAATTGAATTGAATTGAATTGAATTGAATTGAATTGAATTGAATTGAATTGAATTGAATTGAATTGAATTGAATTGAATTGAATTGAATTGAATTGAATTGAATTAAATTGAATTAAATTGAATTAAATTGAATTAAATTGAATTAAATTGAATTAAATTGAATTTAATTGAATTGAATTGAATTGAATTGAATTGAATTGAATTGTATTGACTTGAATTGAATTGAATTGAATTGAATAGAATTGAATTGAATTGAATTAAATTGAATTGAATTGAATTGAATTGAATTGAATTGAATTGAATTGAATTGAATTGAATTGAATTGAATTGAATTGAATTGAATTGAATTGAATTGAATTGAATTGAATTGAATTGAATTGAATTGAATTGAATTGAATTGAATTGAATTGAATTGAATTGAATTGAACTGAATTGAACTGAATTGAATTGAATTGAATTGAATGGGCAATGGAGCACAGTGAAGTCAATACCAATTTTTCAAAAGAAGTCATCTTCTCCGATGAAGCGCATTTCCATCGTGAATACAGAAAATAGTCGAATTTGGGGTTCCTCCTCATGTAATCCATGAGAGACAAATGCACTCACAACGAGCAACATGATTGGGTTTTACTTTTTTGGAGATGAGGCCGAAATTGCAGTGACTGTGAACGGCATTCGTTACAGGAACAGGATAATGGAGTTGCTGTTGCCTCAACTGGACGGCATGATCTGGACAATATGTGGTTTCAGCAAGACGGCGCCACCCACCCGTTTTTTACTCAGGGACGAACGAGTGGAAACAGACAATCGGTTACAACAGCAACACCGCGCATGAAACAATCAATTTATTGCAGCAACGATTTCCAGAACAAATTATCTCAAGAAATTCTGATGTCAACTGTCCACGAAGATCATGCGATTTAACGCCGTGCGATTTCCTTCTATTTGAAATCTAAGGTTTATGCGAATAAACCAGATATAATTCCTGAGCTCACGGCCGATATCCAACGCGTCATCGGTGAGATACAGCCATATCTCGGTGGAAAAGTCGTGGAAAATTGCATGAAAAGAGTAATGGCCATAATGTAATAAATTACATTATTTGGAACCTAAAAAATCTCTGCCATGCTAGATATTTGGAAAAAAATTTCAAAAAACATTGCATTTAATAATTTATATTAAATTGAAATAAACTCACGAATATTGTCTTTATTTTCAACCTCACATTAATTTCTCTTGAGTTCTAATAAATTTCATCATCAGTTCATTGACCTAATGTTGTGATTTTGTGTCTCTGCAGCCTTACCTTACCTCACCTTACAACAACTCTATGCTGAACGTTATTTCTGTTTCGCTTCTGTTTGTTTTTTTTTTCTCTTTTTGGTAATTTTTCATTCCCGGTGCGTAGTCGCGTTTGTTACCTGGCCGGAATAATAATTAGGCTCCGGCTTAGACCATAAACCCCAGCAAGTTGCGAGTCTTTTGGTAGGTCAGTTTTAAACGCTCGCAGTTAGCAATGCAAATGACAGAGTATCTTCGTAGCTAAGTAGCTCTGCTGTATGTGCATGTATTTGGTTTCTTTCTTGCTATGACTTTTTGCTAACTTTTTTTTCATTTTCCATCATGATTTCACCAAAGTAGGTGAATAAACGCATATTAATTTGGCCAATGCAATGAGACAAATTGCATGGTTCATCACGCAAATTGCATTAGAAATGAAGTCAAATCATTGCAGTATTTAATGGCTGATTTGGAAAGTTCGAATGACATGACAAACTGACGCATTTGTCATAGATTGATCAATGATCTACAGTAAACTGCACCAGTTAGTGGTACAAAATGAAGTTGAAGTGACGGCGAATAATGTATGCATGACAGGATGAAAATTTTGGTTATTATCAGATGCCTTGAAGAGATGAAATGTTTTGGCAAAATAAGTCAACCTCGACATAAATCTTCGCAACGAAATCGACTGCATTAAAACATACAGGCTGAACAATATATGATCCCCGTAACATTGTGCTGGAACGAAGTCTATGTTTGGAATACCCATATATTTACGTGCAAGCATTGGTTTCATAAATTCAAGATCTGCTGCTTCTTTGTTCTCTGTTGTCTGTCACATTTTTGACTTCACCAGTTTTCAACAAACACAGCCATATTTGTGACACAAAAACATATATTACAAAATATCGACACAATTCCTACATGTAATATTGTTTAGCAAACACAATGTGTTTGGACACAAGTATACTATAGTTGCGACGAGCTACACACTTGTTATTTTGCATTTTTCAGCGTGTATGCATCACAGCAATGCCAAAATGAGGTAACAATTGAGAAGGTCCTTTTCGAAACTTGACTACTCCACCTTTTGTGTTTTTAGACAATTTGGAAAAACAGTTTTTTAAGAATGCAACTTTTGATGAAAACGACTTTAATTCTGTTTTTCCGAACGAACATACACGTTGAAAAATAACGCCCGCAGAAACATATTGCAGGAACTATATACATGTTTGCGAGCATTGTTTTCGTGAATTGAAGATCTGCTTCTTTTTGTTCCTTTATTGTCTGTCACGTTGCTGTTTTGAGCAGTTTCCAACAAACAAATCCACATTTGGGACACAAATACACAAATATTATAAACTATTAATCATTGTGTCCTAAACATGTTATATTGAATAGCAAACACAATGTGTTTGGACACAAGTATACTATAGTTGCGACGAGCTACACACTTGTTATATTTGCATCCAAACCAAAATTACAGATTTTTCAGCGTGTAAGCATCACAGCAATGCCAAAATGAGGAAAAAATTGAGAAGGTCCTTTTCGAAACTTGACTATTCCACATTTTGTGTTTTTACACAATTTGGAAAAACAGTTTTTCAAGAATGCAACTTTTGACGAAAACGACTTTAATTCTTTTATTCCGGTGTAATTATAGAGGTTTTGCCCAATTTTATTTTCGCAGAGTTTTCATTTCAGTGTGCCCAAACAAAATAGCATATAATCAGTTCTGTTGAAAATGAAATAGTCAAGATTTGAAAGAAACACCACAGGATTGCAATATGATTACTATAGTCATCACAGCAATGCAACACGTTTATCGCTGAAATGAAACATTTGCATTCATGTGACAAAACTCTGTCAATATATTCATAGATATTCCAGGCAACCACTACGATACCATCACAGTGCTAGATTGCTTACGGTTGCGAAATAAAAGGAGGAGATAATCAGCTTCTCGGTCAATGGCAGCCTCAGGATCATATAGAGCACCAGGGCACTGCAGCATATTGGGAAATGAAAGACCAGATGAACTGGCTGGGATGCGTTCCATGCAGCAAACTACATATATGCAAATCCCGAAATGTTTTCAGGCGTTAAAGACCCAACTTCAACAGTGGCCAAGAATAAACCACATAATACAATATAATGGAACGTATCAGACGGACGCAGAACGGCAAAGACCCTACGGGTCTACCTAAATGCAAACAAGACCAGAGTGCTGAACTCGAATTGAGCTGACACATTACCATCCTAACTGTACACTACATTCTCCGTTCATATCTGTATAAAGTAAACCAGGCCGATGCAAATTACTGAAGAGCGCGCGAGGGGGGACATCGAATCGATGGAACATTTTCCCTTCAATTGCCCCGCTTTTGCAGGATTACGACTCCAATACTTCTGAGGTGATACTAAGTCCAGTTTGGACGAACTATATGCAACGTAATGAAGGACACAACGCCGCACAAATTTCTTATATGATGGTGCCCTACAGGCCCAAATTCTGGGTTAAGTCTATGCCCTGGAAGGTATGTAAGGTAAGGTAAAGTCAGCCAACGTAAGGTAAGGTAATGTTAGGTTAGATTAGGTTAGGCAATTTAATGTAAGGCAAGGTAAGGTATGGTATGGTAAGGTAAGGTAAGGTAAGGTAAGGTAAGGTAAGGTAAGGTAAGGTAAGGTAAGGTAAGGTAAGGTAAGGTAAGGTAATGTAAGGTAAGGTAAGGTAAGGTAAGGTAAGGTAAGGTAAGGTAAGGTAAGGTAAGGTAATGTAAGGTAAGGTAAGGTAAGGTAAGGTAATGTATGGTAAGGTAAGGGAAGATAAGGGAAGGTAAGGTAAGGTGAGGTAAGGTAACACAACGTAAAGGACGGAAACGTAAGGTAGCGTAAGGTAAGATAAGGTACTGAAATGGGAGGTAAGTTAGGGTAAAGTAAGGTAAGGTTATGTTAGGCTTGCATATTAGGTTAAGCGTATGCCCTGAAAAGTAAGGTAAGATAAGCCAAGGTAAATAGAGTTAGGTTAGATTAGATAACACAATGTAAGGTAGGGTAAGGTAAGGTAAGGAATGGTAAAGTAAAGTAAGGTATAGTAACGTAAGGTAAAGTAACGTACGGTAAGGTAAGGTAACTCAAGGTAAGGTAAGGTAAGGCAAGGTAAGGTAAGAAAAGTTAATTTAAGTTAAGGTAAGGTAAGATAATGACAGCTCAATTAAGGCAAGGCAAGGTAAGGTAAGGTAAAGCAATGTAAGTTAAGGTTATGTTAGGTTAGGTTTGGTTAGGTAATTTAATATAAGGTATGGTACGGTAATGTGAAGAACGATACGGTGGCTGAGATAAGGTCTGATACTGTAACGTAAGATAAGGTGGGGTACGGTACTGTACGATAAGGTAAGATAAGGTACGTTAAGCCAGGGTTCTGTAATGTAAGGTAATTTAAGGTAAGGTAAGGTAAGATAAGGTGAGGTAAAGCAAGATACTGTATGGTAAGGTAAGGTCAAGTAAGGTAAGGCAAGGTAAGGTAACGCATGGTAAGGCAACGTAAGATAAGGTAATGTAAGACAAGTTAATTTACGTTACGGGAAGGCAACGTAAGGTAAGATAAGGTAAGGTCAGTTAAGGTAAGGTAAGGTAAGATAAGGTAAGATAAGGTAAGATAAGGTAAGATAAGATAAGGTAAGTTAAGGTAAGGTATGGTATGGGAAGGTAAGGTAAGGTAAGGTTATGTTATATTAGGTTAGGTTAGGTAATTTAATGTAAGGTAAGGTAAGGTACGGTAATCTGAAGTACGATAAGGTAAGGCATGGTATTGTAAGGTAAGATAAGGTGGGGTACGGTGTTGTAAGGTAAGTAAGATAAGGTACGTTAAGCAAAGGTTCTGTAATGTAAGGTAATTTAAGGTAAGGTACGGTAAGATAAGTTGAGGTTAAGTAAGGTGAGGCAAGGTAAGGTTAGGTTAGGTAATTTAATGTAAGGTAAGATATGGTACGGTAAGGTAAGGCAAGGCAAGGTAAAGTAAGGTTAGGTAAACCAAGGTAAGGTAACGCATGGTACGGTAACGTAAGATAAGGTAAGGTAAGGTAAGACTGGTTAATTTAAATTAAGGTAAGGTAAAGTAAGGTAAGGTAAGATAAGGTAAGGTAAGTTATGTCAATTTAAGATAAGGTAAGGTCAGTTAAGGTAAGGTAAGACCAGAAAAGGTAAGGTATGGAAAGGTGGGGTGGGGTGAGGTAAGGTGAGGTAGAGCAAAGTAACGTAAGGTAAGGTAAGACAGGTTAAGGCAAGGTAAAGTAAGTTTACATAAGTTAAGGTAGGGTAGGGTATCATACGGTCGTCACTGGCATGATAACATCTCTTTGTTTGGTGCTATTTAATAGCCAACATATCCCAACATTCAGAAGGAATCAACAAAAAAATGTATACTAGACGTAACATTTGGATCACTCGCTTTAAATAAAGCAGCCATGAACTGGAGCGTTTCTGAGGATATACCCCTGAGTGGCCACCAATTTGTATATAACATTTAAAATTGGAAGAAGCCCGAAATTTGCTGAACATGATGCAAAGCTTCCTAAATTAAATGCGAGGAAAATTTACCATGTTTAATACGAGCCAGATTATATCATCTTATTGTGATCCATTCATTCCCATAACCCGGCATTACAAACCAAAACCCAGACGCCTGCAATTGCAGAATTTTGTAGAAAGTGTTTACCACCTCGCAGAGTTGCTACAAGACACCCTCTGGGTCACATGTTACAGTACCCTATATAAACGTGACAGGTAAATGTTGCGTTAGAAAAGCAAGGAAGAGATATGTAAGGAATACTGCGAGACAGTAAACACAGATGCATGGGGCCAACCATACAAGATAATAACGAAGAACGTACGTAATAGAAACCCTATACCGGGAATTAAAACGCCATTAATGGCCATCGCGTTAGTAATATTTCTGTTCGCACTCGATATTCGGCAACCTTTTGTTGAACCCAAAATTGTATCCACCGTTAATCTAAGAACGTAAGGTAAGGTTGTAACACAAAACTAACTCATATTCAGTAAAAATTTCACATATCCCCAGACAATAATGAGCTAACCCGGCGCAAACGTTCCTTTACCGTTAGCGGTGAACTATACTGTTAGCCAAGACGAGGGACACATATTGTAGACGCACAATACAGGTATGACAGATATTTTATATTCAGAAGGAGGCCTATATACCTTCTGTCCCTACCCACTGGTTGCAAAATTGTCATTTCGTTTATTTGTGTCCAAACACATTGTGTTTGCTATTCAATATAACATTTTTGGGACACAATCATTAATATGTTATAATATATGTATTTGTGACCCAAATGTGGTTTTGTTTGTTGAAAACTGCTGAAAACACTGCTGTCTATCACAATGAAGAAACAAAAAGCGGCAGATTTTCAATTCGAAAACAATGCTTGCAAACATGTTCATGGTTCCTGCAATATGTTGCTGGCACCGTTATTTTTCAGCGTGTATGTAAATCAATATTGGGCGTTTACGCTGGCTGGGCCACATCAGTAGAATGTATAAGTAGCAATTGTAGTTTCTGAAAAATTTTCCTTTATTTCGCAACAGAGAGTCAGTGAAAAAGTTTTATGAACACAGTCCGGAAGCGAACAATTTTTATCTACGAAGAGTCACGTTGGGCTGAGCTCAACAACATTTATCCGCAATTTAACTGGACGCTTTGTTTTCTGGACAATAATATAGATGCTGCTGCTGAAATGATCGAGAAGATAATTTTGATTGGTACGAATTCATTCATGACGGCGAAAGTTATTTATATTAAACCATCGGGAAAAAATTGGTGTAACCATACATGCAGGAATGCTGTCAGATCCAAAGAGGACGTGTTCAGAGAGTGGCGTTCTAACAAAAATATTAATACTGAACTGCTACGCAAATAGGCAAGATCCAAGTGTGCCATAATACTTCGACGCGAAAAGTTTCTTCACGAACAGCGTATTCGTTCAAAAGTCCTTTCTTTCCCTAGAGGAAGTAAGAGCTTTTGGTCATTTGCAACAAGCATAAAGTATAGTTCTTCCTCTATCCCAACTCTTCTTAAACATGACCTCCTAACCTCCTGGCCGAAATGTTTGCAAGGAACTCTTCCTTGCCGGATAGCAATCACCCACTCCCCGTGATCAATTGCATATATTGTTCCATGCCCAAGATATTTTTTCGAACGCGAGCAGTTAAAAAAGTTTTAGCGAATCTCGCCTATCAGCACTGGTCTTGAGTAGGTGCTCTTCGACGCTGGCACGTCCACTGCGCTACCTTTTCAACTTTGCATACCGTGCGGGAGTCTTCCCGGCACGTTGGAAGGTTGCTAATGTCCAGTCAGTCCCTAAAAAAGGTGATGCACATGACCCTGCAAATTACCGCCCAATTGCAATTTGTTCTGCGCTCGCGGAGGTTATGGAGAGCATGGTTAACCACCATTTTGTGAAATATCTCGAGTCCAATGACCTTCTTAATGATCGGCTGTATGGCTTCCGTAGAATGAGATTTACTGGAGACCTGATGGCGTTCCTTTCGCACCAGTAGAGTCCATCCATCCACCGACTTGGTGAGAGGAAGGTAGTGGCTCTTGATATTTCCAAGGCTTTTGACAGAGTGTGGCAGCACGCAGTCTTGTAATCGCTGCTTTTGGTGTCGCTGATAACTTCTCCCGATTTATATCGAGTTTTCTCAGAGATTGCAGTATACAAGTTGTTGTAGATTGGTTTTCATCCCACGATCATAAATTGACTGCAGGTGTACCACAGGGCTCTGTTCTTTCTCCTTCTCTTTTTCGTATTTTCATTGACGATCTCCTGGGTCAGACTGTGAATCCAAGTTACTCTTTTGCGGATGACAGTAATCTCTGTCATTCTTATTCATTCGATCGTAGGCCAAGTCTTCAAGAGATTGAAGTCAAACGCCGGACGATGAATGAAACACTCGGCCGGTATCTGGTGTCCATTGTTGAATTGGGTCGAATGAATAGAGTAGATTTTACTGCGGGTAAGACTCAGTGTTGTTTATTGTCGTATAAACGGATTGCTGACCCAGGTGTGTCTATGGACGGTGTGGATATTGATGAATCAGACGCTCTTGATGTTCTGAGCATGAAAATAAAATGTGATGTTCGTTGGACAAACCATGTATTTGAAGTGTCAACCAAGTGTCTGGGCTGTTTAAAGCGGTGCAAGAAATACTTCATCCATATGATCTTCTTAATATCTACACCACCTACATCAGGCCAAAGATGGAATATAACTCCCATATATGGGCAGGTGCTCCTAGGACCTCATTGGAGCTTCTTGACCGTTTCCAGAGGAAAGCGACGGTGTTAATAGGAGACAGTAGGGAATCCAACTCAATTGCCCTCCTGGAGCATGGTCGAAATGTGGGTTGCGTGTCGCTGTTCTATCGATATATCCACGGTATGTGTTCCTCGGACATCCGTCAACTTATGCCAGACGTGAGGATAAGTTGATCCGTTTCTTATCGAGTGGCCGATTGACCGCACTGCACACTATAGACAAAATTCGTTCTTCAGCCGTACAGTCCGTATGTGGAATAAACTTTCGGCTAGTGTATTTCCCATCAATTGTGACAGACAAAGATTCAAGGCAAATGTCAACAGACACTACTCCCTCTTTCCACCCTCCACTACCCCAATTTTTCTTCGCCATCACAATGCATTGCATTTATAGGGGGCATCCCCTGAGGCTTGGTTCGATAAAAAAAAGAAGAAGATCCAAATGTTTGTCAATCGTTGTGTGCGAGAAATACTCCGTATCTGCTCCGTATCTATCTACTTTTCAAGACAATTTCTAGAAGTACTCTGGAAACGAACCTGTAACAGTCCTGTTGAAATGGATACACTTGGGAGGGAAATTGACTTGGCTCGGCCATATATTTAGAGGCCCAATATCAGATATTGCTAGAGCGGCGCTTTAATGGAATCCGCAGAAATATCGCAGGCCAGGAAGACCATCGAATAGATGGAAGTGGTAAAGAGGTACGACTGGCAGGTTTCGATACAAAAGTGTTTACCGACGGTTCCAAAATGGAATGTGGAACCAGCTGGGGTGTTTTCTGTGAAGAGCCAGACCTCAATTTATCATTCAAACTCCCAGACAAGTGCAGCATTTTCGAAGTGGAAGTACTGGTCATCAAGTATTGGAATATTTCTAGATAGCCAAGTGGCTCTCCTATCACTTAAATCGGTAATCATGCAAGAGAATCTTCCATATAATGACCACTGCCGTGCCTGCGAAGACACAAAAGAGGAGGAGACGGTGAAACATCTCCTCTGCAGTTGTCCGGCTTTAATGAATAGACTCCTAAAGGCTGAACGTCGTCCCTTCCTATACAACGCACTGAGATACACGAGATAGATACACACACACAAACTCGACTATCATGTAACCAAATTGGATCACTTGAGGGAGACAAAAATCGATGGAGAGAATTCGTTGACGTCCTATGTCCTGCGTGAAGCTTTTATTTAAACTTTGTATTGTAATATTTTATATTTTGTTTAAATTAATAAAGGACATAGGTGTATATATATATCTCCTAAAAAATATGACTACTCCGATTCGAGATGCTGTCTTTCAGGATTATCCTCGTCTATGTTAGATTTATATATTTTATTCTTATTGTCGCGAAGTATTTTCTCAAATTGTTTTCTCTCCATTAGCTAAAGGACACGGATTCCACTGTGAAAATATTTATAGCAGCTTGAAACAACCATCGATAATAAGTGTAAGAGAGCAAGAGAGAAATGGAGGGGGAAAAAATTAAATTAACAAAATAATGTGAAACAGGTTTGATGTGTTCAAAGGATATCAGACAAACAACAACAACAAAAAGAGGGTCACGCTGACAAAGGAAATCAAACATTTTCACATAAAAGGACACACGCACACTCATACCAAAACACACTCATACCAAAACACCAAAACATCAATACACATAAACATACAACAAACGAAATGAAAACATAACATAACGGTCTATTAAGGACATTTAGTACAAATGAATGAATGAATGAATTCCACACAAAACAAAAAAAAATCACACACTTATTTAAAGATAGAAAGAGAAGAAGATAGTGGGAATAACATTATAAGTGAGAGTAAAAGAGTTAAACTTAGATATACAAAGAGTGTGAGAGAAAGAGTGGGGAAGAGAGAACGGAAACGGAAATAACTGAAATATGAAAACAAATACACCGAAATAAACTTTGTTATGAAGGGACCAGAAGAGAGCAAAAAAAGGGAGCAACAATCCAACTGAAACACACGAAAAAACATTACAAATAAACCAACAAACAAAACAGGATAATAACAAAAAAAATAAAGTCAAACATAATGATACCAAAAAACACACACAGAGAAAATTGTTAGTAACATTTTTGTTTATGGTTGATATTTTTTTGTTATTCTTTTGGTTTTTGGTAATTACTTAGTTAATGGATACGAGAGTTGGGTTGCAATTTTGTTTTAGTTCTGTCTAAGAATGGATTACGCTCAGATTCAGATTTAGTTTCACTTCAATACATTAGCAGAGCAATCAATCACTCCGTCGATGCAAAGCGAGATAGAGAGAGAGAGAGAGAACTTATGGTTTTTCTTTTTTAAAAACTCAATGGTCGTTCAATTCTTTCAGTCCTGGTTTGCAAATCTTCACTCTCTCGAGGCTGCGTTGCTACTGAGTTATTGCTTAAATTTCAATATAAAGGATACGGATATGTTGGTTAGCCACATGATTTTGTTAGTTTTAAATTCTGTTTTTTTTTCTGGGGGGAATTTTGCACAATTTGTTTGGTTAATAGTTCGTTATCGATTTTAAAGTTATTAAATTGTTTTGTATTTGGCTTAAAATGTGATACCACGTATAAGTTCAGCACCTGTCCTGAGGATGATGTTTGGAGGTAAGAATTGACGTCCGTCTCGATCATACAGCTACGCAGTGAATCAGGTATAAACATGCCTTTCCCGAAAAGGCTGAAATTATTTCGCTGCCTGTTATTTTTAATATTTTTTTATTTTGCTTTTTAGACTTTTCTGTCTTTTGAGTTTGTTTTTATAGGTTTGTGTTGCTATTAGTTTTGTTATCCTTGGAAGACCTTTGGTTTTGTTTCTTTGAGCTTTTGTTTTGCTAAGATGGTGATGAGGCTGTTGTTGCCTAAAGTTGTTGATAGAGATGTAGAAGTGTTAAGTAGTTGCCTGAAAGTAAAGAAAAATATTTATTATGAGGTGAGAAAATCAATTAATAACTTGAAATATAAATACAAATTGTTGTCTCCTGAAACATATTTCTCCACAATGCCTAATTTATGTATCGACAGGGCAAAATAAGAAATTGTTTGAAAATATTTTTAAAGTAATCATTATCATTATTGGAGAAGTAAATGACAAAACCAAAAATAAAATAAATGAATATTTCCCATTACATCCCATGAAGGGACAGAAAGGAGTTTTGCACAATCAATGACCTGGTTTAAACTACAGCATTTGAACCTACAGTTTTACATCGGTTCCCAATATTTTTGCTTTTTAGAATATTTTTCATGGCTAATAACTCGGTAGTGTCGCCATCACTAGGCTAGGTAACCGTCGCCAAAACAAGGAAGTCAGAACAGGGATCGATCACATATAAAGAGTGTCTCAGTAAGAAGGCACTTTTTATTTTAAAACGCAAACATGTCTTTTTTGAGAAACTTGTGATTTTTTTAATTGGATTGTACAGAGGTCATGTTCTGATTAAGTATGGAATAAAAAATCCGTCAAATGACGCCCACAGCTCTGATTTTAGGCAATTACTCTTTTCCTGAAATTTTCCCTGACTTTCTCACACAGATGTGGCTGTATCTTACCGACGACGCGTTGGACTTCGGATTTGAGCCCAAAGAAAGAAATCGCAAGGCGTTAAGGAGTTTTTGAGATAATTTATTGTGGGAATTGTTACGGCAATAAATCGATTATTTCATGCGCGGTATGGCAGGTGTCGCCGTCTTGCTGAAACCACATGTCGTCCAGATCCATATTTTACGACTGCATAAGTGTAATGCTAGCTAAATTCTGAATTAGACAAAGGGACTTCGTTTGATCCGTGAACTCAACCCTGCCTGATCAATCAGTTTCAAACTATCAATGTAGAAATTGTGACAACAGGAACCTCTTCGTTCCAAGCGGCCCATATCTAAAAAATGTACGCTACGCATTTGTATACTCCGAGATAGAGTGTTGAATATTCTAGCTGATGAGATAGTTTCAAACCAATAAGTAGAAATTCAGATATACATATCAGATATACTAGGTACTCTTTCCCTTTTCGATCGGTTGTTAGTTCCGAGTCTGTATTGTCCACCTATGGATCATGATTATATATTTGGGAGCATAATTCATAACGGAAAGCGATTGTGCGAACATATTGGCAATTTCCTGCAGAATTCCTACAGGTTTTATGCAGACTTTCCACAATTTTGTCACGTCCGTTGTGGTACATACCTCCAATACGGACGATTGATCGACAAAATAGCTCCCCTAAAACTCTAGGTGCCGATCCGAATAAAATTTGATATTGGGCTAAATTTCAGCAAGCGCTAGCTGACTATTGGTTAAGTATGATTATGGCACTCCCTTCTAAATACCTCATTTCCAAAAGATGGTCAGTTGGCCTGTTGGTCGACACGATAATTCGCTTTAACCATTTCCAATCTTAATGAAGTTTGGATACCGCTGAACATATACCCTCCCAATAATCCTGCAGTGAAAATACGGCTCCCATTCTGTAGAAACTGCTGCGAAAATCGTAGTTGGTTGTTAAAACCCTCGCTAGAATAAACCACGGTGCGATCACATCGCTGCAGAATAAAATGACGCAGTACGTTGAAAGTTACGCGTTATACAGAAGAAATAATGACCCCCAATGATTAATCTAAGAGATAAAAGCTAAACCAATATCATGTGACATATAACACTGTGAGACAAAATTTGATTTTTTTCAAAATGATGGGGTTCTGTCAACAGGTTCTGGTAGAAAGGTCTTAAAAAAAATATACGTGTATCGGCGTTTTGCCAGCTCTGATCAGAAGTTTTTTGTTGTTATGTTTCTACGTGACAGTTAGAGGGTTAATTTGTTCCACAAAAATATTTATCTGAATCTTTTCTATAAAACTTCTGAACATATTTTGTACGTCAGAAGTAAGGAACACACAATTTTGCATGCCGATATGTTGCAGTAAAGTTCCGAGGGGCGGAAACTTTGACCCGCCCTAGAAAATAATTCTGATCAGATCTGGCAAAACGCCGATACACGTATATTTTTTTTTAAACCTTTCTACCAGAAACCGTTGACAGAACCCTATCAAATTTTTTGGTGTCGCACAGTGTAATCACACACTCTGATTGAGGATGTAAAGAGAACATTTCTAAATATTACTGCTTTTGTATGAAGATTCCTTTGCTCAAATGGAACGAATGGAATGAATTAAATTAATTGGCGTCCACGTAACCAAAGAGATATCGGAACGGCAATCTCCCAGCATTTAGGCATGATATGCTTAGATGACGGCAGGTGTGACGACTGGAGCCTCTACGTACGGTGTCCTGTTTTTAAGCCAATGGTAAATGGGCGTTGTGGAATTAGCCTTTTATCCATTGCACGCATAGTTCTCTCATGGTTCTAGTGTAATATGTGGCAGAGTAAAGCCAATTGTTGTAAACCCGATCGAACCTCATCAGTGTTGCTTTGGACCTAGTTGTTCTACCGCTGACCAAATATTTAAATTACGGTAAATTCTGAGAAAAACCCCCTACAAGAAGAAAATCCTTCGATAGCCGGATAAGAAGAAAACTTTACGAAGCTTCCTATCAAGCTGATACTCATCTGCAGAATGACACTGACCATCACCAAAGCAATCTTTCGATAGCAAGCGGAAAGTCCAACTGGAAATCGTACCGTCTCTTCAACCTATTAATAGAGTCTCAAAGACAGGCTTTTAAACAAGCTTCTCAAAATACCGGTTGGAACCTGTGTAAAACTGTAGTTCCCAATCAGTGAGTGTAAAACTAGAACGCGCACTGCTCACTGGTTGTGAGAAGCTCCCCCCACTCCCTTCATGGGATGTTATGGGAAACCATTTATTTATTTTAAAACCAAAAGCAGAAAAAGGCAAATGCTGCTCACATGTCATGATGATATAGATATCATTGGGGGAACGCTGTGAGAAGATACTGCGATATTTTCGAGAATATAAAAGGACGCCGCTAAGGCGGGTGTGGCAGCAATCACGTACAAGACAAAGTTCAAGATTTCAACAAACAGAGCCTCTGTTCGTTTCTAGCAGAAGGTGAAAATTTTCAGCCGTTATAAATTTGAGGTAATGGACGAATTTATTCGAATCAAAAAAGAATGTCAGCAGTGAAATCAAACAGAGAATTGTGATTCTAAATAGGTATTATTACAGGCTGAGCAAGAACGATAGTTCTCTTTCGAGAAACAAATTCCAGCTACAACTGATTCTTATATAACTTGGCATTCTTTATGTCCCAGACTCCTGGGTTACGTGTCAAGCACACGAAACAGCACTAGAAGTCTTCGAGTAAAAGATGTTCTGAAAAATATTGGCAACATTGAGAATTGACGTCGTATGAGCCACGAACTGTATGAGTTGTATACAGATATCGATGAGGCTAATCCAATTAATATTACGCAAGTACACTGGCTAGGCCATGTCAGTGGAATGAATAAAAAAGCTCCAGCGCTAAGGGTATTCCAAGACCTACTCAAAGGAAGACGACATAAAGGATGATCTAGACTCCGCAGGAAATATTAGGTGGCTGAATCGTCGCGGAAGCTTGGTGGTTCCAATTGGCAGTGCAAGCATTTTAGAGATACATCCCTTCATCGAAAATCGAAGACCCGGCTGTACCAGAGTCCTAGACTACCTGTATATATAACGACGGAACCTAGATCATGCCGCAAGTAGTTGCCACGAAACTGGGAATCCTTGAGAGTAAAGTTCTCCGTACAATATACAGGCCTGTTATCGATAACGGCGTGATTTGGCATTATTCGAAAAACACGTCCTGTTTGCTTTGCAACCCGACATCTAGTAGTTAAGCAACTACAAAGTGAAAGATTGTGTTGGCTAGTTCAAGTCAGTAGATTGGATAATGATGATCCAGCGCGAAAGATTTTCAAGGACGTACTCGAAGGAAGCCGAAGATATGACTCCGCTGGAAAGTCCAGGTGCGAGAATCCCTGTGGAAGCTTGGTGTGACCAATAGGAGAAAAATCCGAGAATCGAACCGGTTGAGAGAATATGTTAACTAAGTTGTGAAAGGCACATGCCAGGTTGTAGATGGTCAATAAAAGTAGAGAGTAAGTACTAAGCCCTATTTGGTAAAATTCCACTACCACTAGCTCGGTCTGCCACTAACAGTTAGCCAGCAACAAAACTGTTTTATAAAACATGTCGTACGTTGCATTTAGACCACAGTTTATCGTGGCCAGGTTAGCGATAACCTTGTTAACTAACACAACCCAATTTGAAATTAAATTGACATTTCAGGTAGCAACTTTGTGCTTCAACCAATTTAGGGAAACTCACTGTCGCGGCCAAATTATCGAAGACTGCGGCACAATAGAAACATTAAATTGGCGGCTCTTGGTTTTGTTCAAATTTGGGATGTTTTTGGAATAACTGAATCTTCAAAGTCAGACCAGTCGATCAAATCGGGCTAGTCGCCTCATTTTTTTAGAACCGATGAAAGCCAATTACATCGGCTGCGGCGTGAACTTCAAAAATTTGTTGATGGCGGCGACGAAGCGAAAAATTGTCGATCGGCTTGACAAACAGTTGATTTTTTGTGTATGTTTTATTATATTTGCATATTTTGGTACTTAGCAGTGTTGCATCAAATTGTACAACAGTTTAAATGAGGTTAAATATTAAACTTCAGATTTTACAGATTGCAACTTTATGATTAATCTTCTGGGTTTGGGTGGGTTAACGGAGTTAACCTTCGAAATGCGCTAATCTTGGTAGGTATAAATGCAGTATTACTCTCTTAAACAATTCACAAACTTGGCACAGCTGTCTCAAATGAAAGTCTGGTAATAGGATGAGGGAACGTTTAAGTCGGTTCATCGGATTGAAATGTCTGTATCTACTAGTTTTTATTGGCTGAAGCAGTGTTGCATTTTAATTTACATATCTGGAAATTTAAAAACTCACCATCACTTTGAGCTGCACCCACAGATATAATAGTGTCTCCTACAGCCAATTAGAAAAGTTAAAACTGTGAGAACATGTGCGAACTACTGCAAATGAGACTGCAGTTTCCGACACGCAAATACCTTTTGTGCATTTCTTAAAATTACGGTTAGGTTATGTAGAAGTAGAATGTCACCATTAATACACTTAGTTTAATGAGGACCCTTGCGACATCATGGTCATTAAGCTTCACGCCTAAATGTCTGTTAGATTCGAAATGAAGTAAAACTTTAAAAATATAATTTCCTAGTCACACAAAATTCAGACAGGAGCATAGCAGACGCTCGATGTTATCATAAGCTAAGATCCCCACTCTAAACGCGTGTCTGCATATCAAGCAGTGCCCACCGATCACAGCTAAATGGTGGGTCATGTAAAATTTTTAATTTAATTGGGCTTAAAACAAATCCGAATAATAATTTTTTCAAAACTATGATTTCTTTTGCAAGGCCCATCATTGATATATATGAATGAAACATAACATCTTTCAAATAATCGTTCAACGTTCACAGATAAAATCTACCCAATCGACACTATCTGTGGTGTTGATTGTATAGATTTTACCGATCTCGGTACGATGTTGCTGAAAGCACTTTCTGAATCGTCAAGGATGACAAGAGTGTGCTCCCCCAGATAAGGTATATACTAGATACTTATCTGTATGAAGCTGACAAGACCGAGAAGTCCAGTTTACGTAGGATTATCCTTGCTGCATGCATGCTGGTATGTGGTCAGCTGTGAAGTACCTATGGTTGTACGCATATATGAGTTAATAATTCTTGCCAATGCCTTCAGAAGGAAATATGAGAGACTGGTTGATCTAAAGTCCTTTGGACAAACATGTCATTGTTTCCCTGCTTTCGGAATGAATACCACATTCGTTTATCTCCATGTACCAGGAATACAAAAATAAAAAAAAAGGTTTCCCATTACATCCCACGAAGGGATTGGGAGAATTTCTCACAACCATTGAACTGTGGGCTTTCTAGGTTTTACACTCACTGTTGGAGACCTACAGTTTTACACCGATTCCGAACGGTATTTAGGGAAGCTCTTTTCCTGGCTAAGTACTCGATAGTGCCGCCATCACTATGCGAGGTGACCGGCGTCGAAAGAAATGTAAGGTGGTCTGAGCAGGGATCGAACGCACGTTCTTATGTACTTGAGCCACGCACACTAACTATTGCACCACCGACAGCCACAGGAATATAAGGCAGCTAAATAGTACTTGTGTAAAGACGCAGTAGCCAGAAAATAAAAATGTGTAGTCCACTTTGTAGCTCCACTGGTGATATATCAGCAGGTGGCTCAGATTAGTGTTATATTAGTCACGAAATTTCCAGAAGCAAAGATTAAAGACTGATTAGTCTAAAGTTCCTTGAAGTAACATCCAAGGTTTCCTCCACCTACGGAATGATTGTGTTTAATGCACGTTGAACAAAGGTCTAGTAGCCAGGGAATCAAAATGTGTAGTCCACTTTGTAACTCCATTGGTGAAATAATGTCAGGGTGGTCAGAGCAGCGTTTCATTGGTCACGATATTTCCTCATGGAAAGATGATATAGTGATTAGTATAAAGCCCTTTGGAGTAATATATGATTTTTTTTTCCCCGGAATTAATGCCCCCTTTTTTCCATACTTTTGGAATTAATACCACCCTGGATCCCTAGATCTATCAGCCACATACGAGTATATACGTTTAGTAGCCAGGAAGTAAAAATTTGTACTCCATTGGTGAAATTCCATAGCTGCCCAATATAGTGTTTCATTAGTCGCAATATTTCCTGAAGGAACGATTATCGACTGATTGGTCTAAAGTTCTTTGAACTAACATTTAGTGTGTCCCCTGTTTTCGGAACTAATACAACCTCAGATTCACGCCATCTATCAGGAACATAGGACAGCTTAATGATGTTTGTATACAGACCGTCGGTGGTGCAATGGGTAGCGTGCGCGGCTCTTGTACATGAGATTCTGGTTTCGAACTCTGCTCTGACCACCTTAAAATTTCATTCGGCGGCGGTCACCTCGCATAGTGACGGCGACACTATCGAGTATATAGCCATGAAAAAGCTTCTCAAAATACCGTTCGGAATCGGTGTAAAACTGTAGGTCCCAATCAGTGAGTGAAAACTGGAAAGCGCAGTGATTGCTCAGTGATTGTGAGAAGTTCTCCCCTGTCCCTTCATGGGATGTAATTGGAAACCATTGATTTATTTTATACAGACAGGTTCAGTAACCAGAGAGTCAAAATGTGTAATACATTTTGTAAATCCACTGGTGCTATATTGTCAGGGTGTTCGATGTAGTGTTTCATTAGTCACAATATTTCTTGAAGGAAATATGAGCCACTGATTAGTCCAAAGTCATTTAGACTAATACGTGATGTCTTCCCTGCCTTTTGAATTAATATCACCCTGGATTTCCTCTATCTATCAGGTACATAGACCAGCTTAATGAACGTTGAATAAACGTTTAGTACCCAGGGAGGCAAAATGTGTAGTCCACGATGTAACCAAAAAAAAAAATTAAAATGGTGGCCAATAACATCCCATGAAGGGATTGAGGATAGCTTCTCACAATCAGTGACTCGATTGGCGAAATACTGTCAGGGTAGTCAGAACATCGTTTCATTAATCACGATATATCCTGAAGGAAAGATGAGCCACTGATTAGTCAAAAATCCTTCGAACGAACGTGTGATGTTTTCCCTGCTTTCGGAATTAACACCACCTTGATTCCCTCTTTCTATCTGTTACATAGGACAGCTTAATGAAGCTTGTGTACAGGTTCATATATCACGGTATTTCTTGCAGGGAAAATGAGAGACTGATTAGTCAACAGTCTTTTGGACTAACATGAAATCCATAATGGAAACAGCAAAATGACTAAATTCATTATTAACCCTTAGAGGGCAATTAGTTTTTGCTTATTATCTACCACTTGGGCTAAGATTTGTGTTTTGGAGTGTTTGGACACATATAGTGAAATTTTATGGCGATCATTATTGTAGAACGTTTTGGAGCAGTATTTTGCGAGTATTAAAAAAAAGGTACAAAATTATGGTTATACGTGACAGTTAGAGGGTTAATTTGTTCCATAAAATTGTTTATCTGAATCTTTTCTATAAAACTTCTGAACATATTTTTTACCTCAGTAGTAAGGAACACACAATTTTCCATGCCGATATGTTGCAAGAAAGTTCCGAGGGGCGGAAACTTTGACCCGCCCTTAAAAAAAAATTCTGATCAGATCTGACAAAACGCCGATACACGTATATTTTTTTTAGAGCATTATACCAGAATCCGTTGGCAGAACCCCATCATTTTTTTTTGGAGTCGCACGGTGTTATTGGAGAAGACAAAATTTTGAAAACATAGCCATTCGGAACCGCCTTAAAACTATTGACCCCGATCAAGGATTTGCAGAAATGAATTAAATAAATGGTTTCCCATTACATCCAATGCAGGAATTGGGGAGAGCTTCTCACAGCCAGTGGGCTGTGTGCTTCCTAGTTTTATACTCACTGATTGCGACCTATAGTTTTACACCGGTTCCGATCGGTATTTCGAGAAGCTTTTTCATGGCTAAATACTAGATAGTGTCGCCGTCACTAAGCGAGGTGACACCCGCCCAAAGAAATTTAAGGTGGTTCGAGTAGGGATAGAATCCAGGATGTCATGTACAAGAGGAGCGCACACTACCATTGCACCACCGACGGCCACATACGACAGCTTAATGAAGCTTGCATACAGGTTCATTTGTCACGGTATTTCCTGGAGGGAAGATTAGAGACTGATTAGACGGCAGTCTTTTGGAAATCGTTTCTCTGCTTTCGGAATAAACACAAACGCGATTCCCTCCATCTAGTGGGAATATACGGAAGCTTAATTCAGGTTGTATACAGGTTAAGTAGCCAGGAAGCCAACATGTGAAGTCCACTTTTTAGCCCTACTGGTGTTATGCCTTCAGGATGCCTATTATAATGTTTCATTAGTCACGATATTTCCGACATCGTGTTAGATGGTAGGGTTCGTCAAATAATCGTTAGGCGGGAGCGTGATTGATTTAACGCCAGATGTCGTCCATCGTCCGTTTTGATCTCTCAGATATTCCACATACGTGGAAGTTCGCGAGCGATCTTTCCTCAATCTGGCCATATCAAACGTATTGTCAATGCCGTCGCAAAAATATGTCCAAGACAATATACATTTTGGATATCCTTCGTTTCTTATATTCTTTACTTTTTACTGGTTATTGGATAAGATACAATTACTTTGCTTGCACTCTGTTAGTAGAAAATTGTGCAAAAATAGTATTTCGGAACCGGCTTAAAACTATTGAACCCGATCAAGAATTTGTAGAACCTGTAAATAAATAAAATAAATTGTTTCCCATTACATTCCATGAAGGAATTGGGGAGAGCTTCTCACAACCAGTGAGCTGTGTGCTTCCCAGTTTTATACTCACTGATTGCGACCTACAGTTTTACACCGGTTCCGATCGGTATTTTGAGAAGTTTTTTCATGGCTTAATACTCGATAGTGTCGCCGTCACTATGCGAGGTGACAGCCGCGGAGAGAAATTTAAGATGGTTAGAGTAGGGATAGAATTCAGGATCTCCTTTACAAGAGGCGCGCAAACTAACCATTGCACCACCGACGGACGCAGATCCTGTACTAACATTATATTTTATATTTATATTTTTAACTAAAGATGTCATTATTCTAAATTGAACTTACCACAACTGAATGAATTCCTGCGCGCGTCCACACCCACAGACACTCACGCACAACAGAAAGAACCAAAAAGAAAACGAAATAAAAGGATGCAATGAATGTCCTTTTCACTGCAGAATTAGAATTCCGTATTAAAGGCCAAAAGGGTTAAATTTAACGATGCTGTTGCTTTACAGTTGTTTGTTTGGGCTTTTCTTAATGTTGTTCTTTAAGCTGGCAACATTATTGTTGTATAATGACAAAAACGGCGTTTGTAACAATGTGGCAACATTGTTTGTGCTATAAGCATCGTTTGCTGTTTGTTGATGATGGATATATGGGTAAAGCTGCTGCGGCTGCTGCTGTTTATTAGGATATTTGGTGTTTTGTTGTGGTTAGCGTTTTTCTTGGTATATGTATGTATTTGTTGTCGTCGCTGTTTGTTGTAATTTTTTATTTATGCCATGTGTTTTCTAGTTGTTGGTGTTGTTGCAGTTTTCAGCCATTTGTATAGGAACTCAACGAATATTGAACATTATTTGTTTGGGTTTTTTTTTTATTTACTATTATAAAGTTGTTGATGTTATGCAGTTGCTGTTGTTGTAATTTTTAATATATGTATGTAATTTTTTTTTATAGTTATTGTCTTTGTTGTTGTATTTATTTATTTAGTATATTTTTTTGATTTATTATAAAAATGAACTTGTTTGTGCTTATTTTTTGTTGTTGTTTTTTCTTAATGTTAAAACATTTAAAACGTAGAGAAGAAAATTAAATGTCGTTGTAGAATTAGTAAAAGTTTTGCCGGATGCTGAGAAAATTTTGAGACACATAACGAAAATGGCTATTGTATTGTTGTTGTTGCTGTTGTTGTTTTTGCTGCTGTTTACTTTTATTCAAAATTAGAATATTTTTTATTGTTATTGTTTGGTTAGTTGTTGTTTATTTTGTTTTTTTTTTAAATATATATTATGTTAACAAATGTTTGTCAGTCACTAAAATGCAAAAGAAAAAAGTATTGAAAGATATTTTACTTAATGAGTTGGATCTTCCTTACAATGCACCATTCATCTGTATAGGTATATGCACTATATATGCACTTTATATGCACTTATATGCATCATTATAAATTTGTCGCAATTTCCTCGTGTCATCCTAACCCTTCTTTATATAACGGGCAACATGAGGTACCCGCTTGTTTTATTTCAGGTAACAACACAGTATGGGCTTTAAAACGCAATGATGATCTTACTTAACTCAGCGGAACCAGGCTATGTTTGATACAAAAAAAAATCAATTTTAAAACAGAATTTAAAAAAAAATAAAACATATTTTGGAAGACAATTTCAAATGACGCCCCTGATGGAGGGAGTTGTTAAACTCACTTTTTTTCAAAATCAATATTCGTTCTTCTTTTAATGTTTCCATGGTATTTGATTTTGTTTTCGATAAAAAAAAAGTCAAAATCTGATATTTAAATTATTAAAATTAAATTTAAATTTTTTTAAAATCATTTTCAAATCAGAAACATTCAAAGAAGCAAAATATTGTTCATGAAAAAAGTGCGTTAACACCTTCTTCCACTGGGGGCCTCAGTTGTTCACGCCTTAACCACCCCTTTTGAATACCTACTATTTGCAAAACTCAAAAGCTCTTTAGACCTGCTTAACCCTCATAAGCACGAACAGGTCCTGACACTCTCAAAACTATTTGTGTGAAATTACGTTAAAGCAAACGTTAGATGAGTTGTTGTCACCGTAATGCTGTTGCCACTACCGAATTGCGGTTGCTGCAACTGCACTTTGTTACTACAAACGAAATTCGATTGAAACAAAATCATTTCGTAATTAATTCTGCTGCGACTACAAAAATTTCACAATCATTTTTGTCGCACCAACTAAATGTTTAATTTTTTTCGGCTCCAATAATCAAAACTGTAGTGAAATGAGGTTATAATAAAAATAAATAAATGGTTTCCCATTACATCTCATGAAGGGACCGGGGAGAACTTATCACATACACTGAGCTGTACGTTTTGCCAGTTTTCACTCACAGATTGGGACCTACAGTTTTACACCGATTCCGAACGGTATTTTGAGAAGCTTTTTCATGGCTAAATACTCGATAGTGTCGCCGTCACTATGCGAAGTGACCGCGGCCGAAAAAAATTTTAAGGTGTTCAGAGCAGGGTTCGAACCCAGGATCTCATGTACAAGAGCCGCGCACACTAACCATTGCACTAGCGACGGCCACAAAATGGTTAAAGCAACCGTAAAACTAGTTATTGCCAACGAATTGGGGTTACCACAACCGAATTGTGGTTGCTGCAACTGCATTTCGTCACAACAACTAACATTCGGGTGCAACAGAGTCGTTTCATAATTGATTCTATTGCCACTACCTAATTTTCAGTGAACTCAGTCGCATCAACTAACTCTTTCATTTGTTCGGTTCCACCAGCCACAACTATTTGTGTCAAATTAGGATACAGCAACTGTCTATTCAGTTGTTGCAAATGAATTGCCGTTGCCGCTACCGAATTGCCCATGCTACAACTAAATTTAGTAGCAACAACTTGAATTCTGTTGAACGAAAATCGTTTCATAATTGATTATATTCCAATAACCGTTGCGTCAACTAAATCCTTAATACCAGCAGACAGAACTACTTGAACGAAATGAAGTTACAGCCACCGTCAATTGACTTGTTTCCACGGAATTAAAATTCTTTTTGGAATCGAAATCGTTTTATGGATGATTCTGTTGCAACAATCGAATTTCCAAACATTTTTGTTGCATTAACTAAATTCTTAATTTTTGCCTGCTCAAACAACCACAACTATTTGCGTCGAATGAGGTTACATCAACCGTCTATTCAGTTGTTGCAAATGCATTGCGGTGGCCGCTACCGAATTGCGGTTGCTATAACTGAACATTCTCACTACAACTTATATTCGGTTGAAACAAAATCGTTTCATAATTAATTCTACTGCGGCTGCAGAATTTGCAATCATTTTGGTTCGGTTCCAACAGCCACAAACATTTGTATCAAATTAGGATACAGCAACCATACATTCTGTATTTGCCACTGAGTTTCGGTTGCCACTACCGAATTGCGGTTGCTGCAACTGAATTTAGTTGCTACAACTGAAATTCGGTTAAAATCACAGCGTTTCATAATTTATTCTGTTACGGCAACCGAAATTCAAATTAGTTGTGTTGTATTAACTAAATATTTAGGTTGTTCAGTTCTATCAACTGAACTGTGATTCCTTCCTTCCTTATCCGGCCACGAACAACCCCAAGTAGGCAGGGCCTTACAAACTGATGATAACATATTTCGCCAATCAGTTCGATACCGAATTGTGGTTACTAGTGATGCACAGAATCGAGGAATCGATTCGCAAGAACCGATTCTTTACGAAAACCGGCCGGAACGGGGTTTACAAGAACCGAAAGATGGGTTCAAATGAACCGAACACGGTTCTGAAAAAAACGGAAAACGGGTTTACAAAACCTAAAATGGTTCCAAATGGAACAGAAAACGATTCTACAGGAACTGAAAAACGGGTTGAAAAGAACCATTTTAACAAGATTGTTCACTTAAGCCGCTTAGGGACAGCAATTTGATGAAAACCAGAACCTGTCCAAATACACGGTTCTTCTCGGAACCGGACTCGTCAGAATCGGTACTTAAAATACGAGTTACCGCACATCACTAGTGGTTACCACTATAGAATTGGAGTTGCTGCAAGTGAATTTGTATGGTACAACTGAAATTCGGGTGCAACAGTGTCATTTCATAATCAATTCTGTTGCAACAACCGAATTACGTTTTAATTTTGCCGCATCAACTAAATCTTTTGTTTTTTCGGTCCCAATAGCCCGAACGATTTGTGTCAAATGAGGGGTTGCCACTACCGAATTGCGGTTGCTACAACTGAATTTTGCACCGACAACTGAAATTCGGTTGAAATAAAATCGTTTCATAATTAATTCTGCTGCGGCTACAGAATTTGCAATCATTTTTGTCGCATCAACTAAATCGTTAATCTTTTAGGTGCCAACAGCCACAAACATTTGTGTAAAATTAGGATACAGCAACCGCCTATTCAGTTCTTGCCAATGAATTGCAGTTGCCGCTACCGAATTACGGTTGCTACAACTGAATTTTGCAGCGACAACTGAAATTCGGTTGAAATAAATCGTTTCATAATTGATTCTGTTGCCACTACCCAATTTCCAGATCATTTTGTCGCATCAACTAAGTCCTTAATTTCTTCTGTCCAAATAGCCAAAACCATTTGTATCAAATGGGGTTACATCAACCGTACATTCAGTTAGTGCCAACGAATGGGGGTCGCCTCTACCGAATTGTAGTTGATACAACTGTAGTTTGTCACTACAACTGAAATTCTGGTGCAACAGAGTCGTTTCATATTTAATTGTGATTTCAATTGTGTGGGGGCATGGAGAGCATATATCTGGACGACATGTGGTTTCAGCAAGACGTTGCCACCTACCGCACCGCGCATGCAACAGTCGATTTTTTGCAGCAACGATTGACAGAACAAGTTATCTCCCGAAATTCTGATGTCAACTGACCACCAAGATCATGCGATTTAACGCTGTGTGATTTATTTATTTGGGGTTTTGTGAAATCTCGGGTTTATGAGAATAAACCAAAAATAATTCTTAAGCTCAAATCCGAGATCCATCCCATCATCGCTGAGATACAGCCACATCTCCGTGAAAAGTCATGGAAAATTTCATGAAAAGAGTAATGGCCTGTCATCACAGCCGTGGGCGCCATTTGACGGATATTTTATTCCATACCTAATCGGCGCATGTCTTCTTTACAATCCAATACAAAAATCACAACTGTCTCAAAAAAAATATTTTTATCTTAACATTAAAAAGTGCATCCTGACTGAGACACCCCTTATCGTTCGTTACCAACTTTAGTTTTAATTATCTTTTAAATATCGAACGAATCCGTTTGGAATCCGCAAAAATTTACGAAATTAGATCCGTCTCGAATCCAATTTATTCACAAAAAAAACGAACCCGAAACCAAAAAACGATAGTGATATCACTATGCAAGGTGACCGCAGCTGAAATAAATGTAAGGTGGTCAGAGGAGGGATCGAACCCAAGATCTCACGTGCAAGAGGCGCGCACACTAACCATTGCGCCACCAATGGCCACCGACGGCTCAGAGCAGATAACTTTTGTAAAAGCTTTAATGACGCGTAAAAGGAAGAATCCTCTGAACATTTTCTCTGTCCGTCTCCAGGACTAGACAGTAAGAGAATTTCTGCTATGGATTGCTATTTCTTTGGGATCCTATGAGAATTACCTGATCTGGAAGTTAACACGATTTGTGTATCTTGGAGCAAACAAAATGCTTCTCCTATATGGTTAAAGACAAATATGGACGACATTACATAGGAGATTTCTTACACTTCGGTATCTACCTAGGCTTAAGGTATCAATACTTATATCAATTGTGACAAAACCTAGCCTGGTTGGCAGGTATACAGTGCGACTGTAGCTGATAACAGATGACTCTTCTAGAAGCCGTAATGACGAGGAGTTGGAGGAGTATTTGCTCGTATTAATCACAAGTTAGTAGCAAAATTTCTGTCATTGTGTCCTACTTCATTGGGATACTTTGAAGATTATCTCATCTAGAAGTTGAAAGGATTTTGAGAACCTTGGAGGGAACTAAATGCTTTTCCGATATATCAGTACTTAACGACTTTAATAGAAGAAAGATGTACGAGATGAGCAGATTGTGTACGCAGACGCCAAATCTGGATGACATTGAGTAGGACGAGATCTATGAACCTTCTATGTTTCCTTAGGCAGGCATGGGGCGCGACTGAAGCTCAGGACAAATATTAATTTATAGAAGCTGTAATGATGAGGAAGAGGAAGACACCACTGGAAATCTTTGGGAATCAGGTGTATTATCTGGAGTTGGCATTACTTTGAGTTTTTGCACCAAACTAAATGCTTCTTCGGTAGCGTTATCGATTTATTTCCGTCGCCTGTAGAATCGCGATGGACTAAAAAGAGAGGCTCCCATCGACTGACAAACACCCAACCTGACCTAAACTTGCCTAAATGTTGAATGAATAGCATAAACTTGAAAACGTGTTCAAAAAATGACTGCATGTGTCATATGGACCAGTATGTTGATATTCAACTATTCCTTCTCTTAGCACGAATATACACAGTCCCACCTTGCGTCTTCTCCTAGACAGGCGAAAAGTAAAATACATATTCACATATTGCTTTTTGAAGGGGGCTTGAAAAGAGGTCTCCCTTTAAGGTTCAGAGAATATCCGTTAGATACGAGTACTATATTTTTGTTTCCGTTCCGAAAACAGGACTGTCAGGAGGCCTTCTCTGTACTCTCGAAAATATCCCATGGACACGTGTGCTTCCCTTGTTTGAGCATGCCTATAGGCTGGCCTACTACTGGAAAGCAGATTGGATGCCCATACTTCCCGTCTGCGAGCATGCCTGTACGCTGGCCTACTAGTGGAAAGCAGATTAGATGCTCATTGGCATGGACACTTTCCTTCATTAGACGGGCCTGTTCTTTGGCTAACTAGTGAAAATCAGAAAGGAAAAATATCGGCTCCAGCGACATACATATTGCTGGAAACATGTACCTGTTTGCTAGCACTGTTTTCATGAATTGAAGATCTGCGGCTTTTTTGTTTCTTTGTTATGTGCTTCGTATTTGTTTTTAGCGGTTTTCAACAAAAAAAAAGCCACATTTGGGTCTCAAAAACATATATTGTAACCTATTAATCATTGTGTCTCAAACATGTTATATTGAATAGCAAACACAATGCATTTGGGCACAAGTATTGTATATTTCCAAACAACAATCAATTTTACTGCGTGCAGCGTCGCCACTTCCTCGTAGACTATGTGATTATCGTAACGTGTATCAATTCCCCCAATTCCTTCATGGAATGTAATGGGAAACTATTTCTTTATTTTGTATCAGACGAAAATTTTGACTATTAGCGAAGTGACCGACTGACCGAGGTATAACAGTCCAGCATTGGTTGGGGTCAATGTCTTCGCAGGCAGTCATCAAGTCCCGGATTCAGTAATCCTGAATTCAACATCTACCCAGGACTGCCGCAAATATTTTAATGACACGACCCAACATTTGCAGTCCCACGGCACACGCGTATTCCGGGGAACTATAGAGCGGTTGAGCTGACCAGACTTGGGAGTCTCTTATATGCTCCACAGCTATTGGAGCGAGTTGGACTGTGCCCCTAGCGACATGTAAGCATATACAGCAGGAGCGCTGCTATATAATGGCGCTGGAAAGGCGGACAAGGGGCACAGATTGTGTATGCTTAAGACAAATGGTGGTGCAATGGTTAGTATGCGCGCCTCTTGTACATGTCACCTATCACAGTAACGGGCGAAAAAGGCGGCGATAGCACTCCACATCGGGAAGAGGGCTATGGGTTGTAAACCAGGACTGTGTCCCGGTTTTGTGCCAAATACCGGATAACTATTATTGCGTTTGATCCCTGCTCTGACCACCTTAAATTTCGATCACCTCTCATAGTTACGGCGTCACTATCGAGTATTTAGCCATGAAAAAGCTTCTCAAAAAACACCGTTCGGAACCGGTGTAACCGGTGTAGGTCCCAATCAGTGAGTCTAAAACTAGAAAGCGCACAGCTCCCTGGTTTGTGGGAAGCTCTACCCAACTCCGTCATGGGATGTAATGGGAAACCATAGTTTTAGTGGTTGGGAAGAGATACATGAACCTTTTGTCTTTAGCCAGGTCCAAGGTATCAATGTTTGTTTCAGTTTTGATGGGGCACTGTCTGGTTGGTTGGACATACGCCGGGACTAAATGTCAGGGCAAATAACTTCTGTTGAAACAGTAACGATGAGGAAGTAAACGAATCTACAGAAAACTTTCCATGCACGTGTCCAGCACTAGCCGGCCGGAGAATGTCTACTATGGGATACCACTAATTTAGGGATCAGGGACAATTATGCCAGATAGGCGTAGACAAGATCTTGAGCTTCTTGCGGCAAAGTAAATATTTTTTGGTTTGGGCCACCTGCTAATAAGGTGGTATCACAATGGTCTAATAAGTCTAAGGGAGTCGTTCGTCGACTGTCAGCAACACCTAGCCTAACCCAACTTAATGGTGTTCCATGAGGTCACCAACTGTCACCAACACCTAGCGTAACCTAACCTAATGGTGTTCAATGAGTAGTGCTTCCTTTCCTTTCCATGAGGTAGTATGTACTTTAAAAGAACATTCTAAAATGCCAATACGATGATGTTGTTTATCACATTGACGGTATCAAAATTCGTTAGTTGGATCTTAGAATTCGCTATAAAACCACAACGATTTTACTTCTACCTGAGCATTTCTGCTATGACATATCTTTGCTAATTGAAATACTTCCGCATCAATTGGGAACTACTTCGACATCGGACAACAGAGTATAATGCGCATTTTGTGATGCTCTCTTTTTGCCAGTATATTCCATGTTTCCTTATTATAACTTACACCATGCGTGTCAAAGTTTATTTATAAAAATAAAACCCAAACAGGATTTTTATTATTTTTAAATGCGGTTTTAATAAAAAATGTATTAATCTCCATAATGGCACAAACATCAAAGGATTTCTCTGAACTTCAAAAGAAAATACTGTCTCCTACTCATGCCTGACAAATGAATATAGAACATAAAACCCATTATTAAGCTTTGTCATGCTCTTCCTTTATGTGACTTTATGTCACCACCCTCTAGTTTTAGGGTGTTACAGTAATGGCTGCAGGGTAAAGAAAATGCAACGTGCTAGTAAGGTGGGTGGGAAGGAGACACGTCTGGGTGAATCGTTTAATGTCTGTAGGCAGTTTTTTTGCACGATTTTTCACATTTCACCAGAGTTTAGGTTAATATTTCTAAATCTTCTGTTTCAGTTTTTAGATTTTTATAAATTTTGACGCAATTTGATGGTCTTTTTATAAAATATTTTTGTGCATTTTCCATGAGTTTCCTTTGGAAATTCTTCGGAATTCAGTAATATCGATTTCTTGCACAGACACGTTAATCACTTTGAGCTTAAATTTTCACAACAATTTTCCAGGTTTTCCCTTAATCAGGTTTGAATTTTTTACACTTTTGCAAATTCCATCTTATTTTAGAATTTCTTCGATTATTTTTTCTTCCTAGAAAAGGGATTTTCTTTAGAAAATTTTGAATTAATTTTTTTTTTGTTACACAATTATTTTTTTCGGGCAGACAAACCAGGCAGACAGATAGAGAAGCAGAAATTGGTTCTTTTTTATATTTTTGTGTGCTACTGCTGCTTCTTCTGCTGCTTGTTCTTCTTGTGGTTGTGACTTATTTTTGTTTTTCTTTGCGCTCTCTGTTTTTGTGTGTGATTTTTCCCGTGTACGAGTATTTCATCCGTTGCGAACTTTTTTCTTTTTCATTTGTTTTATTTTTTGTTGCTGCTGTTCTGTTTGACTTTTGAATGAGCGTGAGCGAGGAGAATTTGGATCGAGCGACGACGTCTGGTGTGTTTTCGTTTCCTCGACTCTACATTATATAAAAATAACTTTTTGGTCTATACTCGGTAGTAAAAGAGATACGCATACATTTGCATACGTACATGTGGGGACGATGCATTTGAATATGTGTTGGAGAGAGAGTACATAGACATTAGGGTGTCTCTTAGTGTAGTGGTTTCAAAAAATTTTCAAATATACAGTTTCCAAATTAGCCCGACATGAAGTGTATTTTAAATTGTTTACAGTGAAAAATTTAATCATCCTTCAGCCATACAACGATTTCCAAGTTTTCGAGATTTCAACCCACAAAACATATGTTTCTCCGTACAAAAATCAGCTGGTTTTGGACATGAAAATGCGAACACTTGGAAATCACGATATACCTGAACATACGATAGCTTTGAACTATTCACTTATTTCTTTGGAAACCTAATTGAATTTTTGCACTGCAAAATATTTCTTCTACAATTTTAAAGATTTTATGCGATTCTAACGAAAAATTTTTACGATTCTAAAGAAACATTTCATACGATCTAGGGAAGAAGTTCATTGATTCCATGAAACGCATCCTCTGTATTTTGCATATAACATACATGCAATAGTTGCATAGATTCTATGAAAAGAGTTCGATGAAATGTTTTGTAAGACATACGAAACTTTTTCTTAGATACTATCAAACTAAGTTTATGGCAAATATTTATACCAGACACCCTGGGTAACCCATTATTATTGGCGTGAGGAATGGGTTGCGATCATTTACAGAAAGAGTTGGGTGTTCCACTCTAACCCGTGTACTAATAGTATCAATTGAGTAATGCTTTCCGGCTTGTGGCCGGAAATGCTTTCCCGCTACTATTGTATTTATTAATTTACTACTATTTAACTGTTCTCAAATTTTTCTCAAACTGTTCACAAATTTACTGAAAACAATTAAAAAGAAAACTCACAACCCTGGCATCCTTTTTGCAAAACGGTTTTGCAACAACGATCTTGGAAAATGTCGATAAAACAAATGTGCAATGGCACCTCTGAAATTTGGCAGCTGTCACATATGTTTATTCGGATTATTAAAATGTAGCGGTTTACGACAGAAAAAATGAATGAGTATTCGAACTCACGGGCGATGTGTTAACGCCTTTTTGTTACACGGTACCTGGAGTCTGATCACCGCATCCGTTTCGTATCGTAATCCGGATTACGAAAGTTATTTTAAAGGCTCATTTTGCCGATAACCTCTAAAGAAATAGTAGTGACGAAATCCTATTTCTATATTGACTTAATACAACCAATTATATCTTCAGTGGATTTAGGTTTCCGTTTTATCGCTTTTCCAAAATGCGGATTACGATACGAAACGGATGCGGTGATCAGACCCCTGTACGATTTCTATGAACACATGCTCTGAAAGTAGTCTGCACCCACACACGACAACTATTCGCTACCGCTACATCAGTGTGTGTTTTTTTCGTAGTCGGACAATCTGTGTTTCGCAGTCGAACAAATCTGTATTCACACACAGACAAAATGTCATACAAATCGGTCCAACCGTTTCGGAGGAGATTAAAGCCAAACAATCTGTGATCGCAGTCGGACAAACTGTGTTTGGATGCGTTCACTTTTTGAGTTAAGTCCCTACCCACGCCTATAGATGTTAACACATCAAAAATAATAGTTTTAGTGCTGAAGGCTCTCTTGCTATTGCACTTTCTTTTTTCTTACATCTGCTTTAACATTAGATGCAATATTGTTAAAATAAATAAAGAAATTTTTAGCTCACTGAATTAATTGTTTTTGTTTTGTCATAAACAGAGCGACGACAAAAAGTATTGAATAGTATAGATAACTTATTGCGCTCTTTTTCTACTCTCATGTAGAGTTTTGAGTAAAAGAGCATAAACGAGTCTTATTCTCTTTATAGACTATTTCAATATAAATGCACCATTTCGACAATGTTATTACATAAAACAATACAAAAAGCATAAATGTTTCACAAGGCATCAATGTTTCACATCAAAATTATGAATAGACCAAGTTATGACAAAAATAAAGTAATACGTTTTGAATTATTCGCCAGATGTCGCCAGTACTTTGGAGTCATACAATTCGTTACATGAGTTATCTATACTATTCAGTACTCTTTGGCGACCTGCTTGTTTGTTCGCTGCCGCTACATCACTACCATCATACTTATTTTTAGGTAGAGATTATTGTTGTACAACAACCACGTATGTGATGCTAACGCTGTGTGTTTTTTGCATGTGTTCACTTTGATAGATTGCCCGAAGCGTGCCTATAAGCGTTAACACATAAATAAAATGGTTTCCCGTTACATCCCAGGAAGAAATTAGGGAGAGCTTCTCACAGACAAGTGAGCAGTGCGCGTTCTGGTTTTACACTCAGTGATTGTGGGCGACAGTTTTACACCAGTTCTGAACATTATTTTGAGAGCTTTTATCATGTCGCTGTCACTAAGCGAGGTGACCGTCGTCGAAAGAAATTTAAGGTGGTCAGAGCAGGGTTCGAACTAACGTTCTCATGCACAAGAGCCGCGTACACTACCATTGAACAACCTACGGCCACGCTTTACGAAAGAACAAGGCGTTATACTTGTGAAAACTTATTATACAAATTTTGAAAGTTAAACTGAGATCACTCGCAGACTCCGAAGAAATTTCTGTCGATAAAGTGCACCTAATGTGTCAACCATTCGAAGACTGTTCAAAACATTTGAGGAAACTGGTTAGGTTATGGACAGTAAGACTCCCGTGTGTTAAAGTACCGGCCGGTCTTTGGAAAACGTTGCTGCTGCAAACGAGAGTGTCGCCGAAACCCCAAAAACATCAACTCGGCAACGTTCTCAACAACTTCAAACTTCACGAAGCACTACGCAGCGAATTTCGACAAAACACCTCAACCTTCATGCATACAAAATTCAGCTTACTCAGGAACTCAAACCAACAGACCATGGAATGCGCTGGCAATTAAAAAAATAAATGGTTTCCCATTACATCCCATGAAGGGATAGGGGAGAGCTTCTCACAATCACTGAGCTGTGCGCTTTCCTGTTTTCACTCAGTGACTGGGACCTACAGTTTTACACCGATTCCGAACGACATTTTGAGAAGCCTTTTCATGGCTATATACTCGATAGTGTCGCCGTCACTATGCGAGGTGACCGCCGCCGAAAGAAATTTTAAGGTGTTCAGAGCAGGGTTCGAACCCAGGATCTCATGTATAAGAGGCGCGCACATTAACCATTGCACCACCGACGACCACAGCCAGCAATTCGTTCAATGGGTAATAGAGCAAAGTGAAGTCAACGACAGTTTCTCAAAAAAACGCATCCGTTCCGTTGGAGCGCATTTGCACATGCATGAATTCGTATATACACAAAATTATCCTCAGAAAATTCTCATGCAAGTCATGACAAACAAATCCACCCACAACAAACTGCCGCAAATCTTTTGGTGCGGATTTTGGTCAGGCGGTCACTTTTTTGAAGATGAGGTAGAAATTGTAGTGACAGTGAACGGCATTCGTTACAGGAACATGATAACGGAGTTCTTGTGGCCTCAACTGAACAGCATTGATCCGGACTACATGTCGTTTCAGCAAGACGGCGCCACTTGCCACACCGCGCGTGAAACAATCGATTTATTGCAACAACGATTTCCAGAACAAATTATCTCAAGAAATGCTGATGTCAACTGGCGACGAAGATTATGCGATTTAGCGCCGCCCGATTTCTTTCTTTGTGGTTTTGTGAAACCTCGGGTTTATGCGAATAAACCAGAAACAATTCCTGAGCTCAAATCCGACATGCAACGTGTCATCGGTGAGATACAGCCACATCTCTGTGAAAAAGTCATGGAAAATTTCGTGAAAAGATTAATGACCTGTCATCAGCGCCGTGGGGGCAATTTGACGGATATTTCATTCCATACTTAATCGGAAACTGTCTTCTTTACAATGCGATAAAAAAAATCACATCTATCTCAAAAACTACGTGTTTTTATTTTTAAATTAAAAAGTGCAGTCTTAATGAGACATCCTTTATTTATTTTTTATAATTTACATTATGAATCAGTAAAATTATTAATTACAAAAATTTTGTGGCTGTCGGTGGTGCAATGGTAGCGTGCGCGGCTCTTGTACATGAGAACAAGGGTTCGATCCCTTGCATTTTCTTTCGACGTCGGTCACCTCACTAAGTGACGGCGATACTATCGAGTGTTTAGCGAGGACAAGGCTTCCCAAAACACCATTCGTAATCGGTGTAAAAGTGTGGGTCCTAAGCTGTGAGTATAAAATTAAATTTGATATTAAAACACTATGTTTTCTATAAAAGTTGCAGTCTTTCGTGAATTTTAGGACACGATTTCTTTAGTTAAGGCAGAATACCACAAAACGCCTTCCAGATTCAATTTGATGCTTATTTTAGAATAACTCTGACGGTTCCAAATAAAATTTTTAAATATACCGTTATAAGGAGACACCCTAAAGCTTTCGCATACGTATTATGAATCGTATATATATGTATGTATGTATATAACTGTATGTTTATCCATCGAGACGTCATTATAATTGTATTGGTTTATAGACATTTTCATAATATTTTGTATGGACAACCTTTGGGTTTCACTGATATTAAAAACCACTTTCACTTTAAAGTTTTTCGCCAATTATAAAATTTTAATTTTTTCACAAATTATAAGTTTCAAAATTTCACCACTTATAAATTTACAATTTTTATTAATTTCTTATTATTTTTTTAAGAAATTTTTCAAAAATTTCCAAATTTTTAAATTTGTTGATTTTGTTACACTTTTTGTTTTACACAATTTTTGTTCATATTTCTGATAAATTATTTAACTTTATCCTTTGATTGCGTATTAAAATCATTAAGTTGTTATTCAAATTATAAATTTTCTTTATAGCATTTTCTTCTTTGTTTTTATTTTTCATATAATTTCCATGCAGACGAGACGTTTCAAGGCATTCAACGACGACGACACTACACCAGACAGGCCATCATGACAGCCACCAGACCTGAAGAAGACCTCAGCAGACAAAACGTTTTTCCTCACTCACCATTTAATGCGTTATGACCGAGACGATTGTTGTTATGTATATCTGTGCTCGTGTTCGCTTTGTGTGTTTTGCTCAACATTTCTGTTTATTCTTTGATTTGTTTTGAGGGAAAATGGCCCAAACGCATTGTCAGATTTCTCATATTCTATTTGCAATTCTGGCCTACTGTTCGGTGACGGAGATGCCAGATGGAGAAATGTTTTCCCCATGAAGTTTTGATGAGGTTTAAGGGATACAAACAAATAGTTAGTTAATGTATGTAGGAAAACAAATAAACGGGAGCAAATTTCAACCGTATTAAAATTAAAATAGTGTGAATGTATTAGTCTATTTTCCAAAAAAAAAACCAAATCATCATGAGCGATGAGGTACACTTTCACCTAAACGGATACGTTAACAAGCAAAACTATCGCATCTGTGGTTTTTGGGCCGGCGGAGTCATCGGATCGAACTTCTTCCAAAATTATGCCGGTAATTCTGTTGCGGTGAACTGTAACGGTTTTCGGGATACGATAATAAACTTGTTATGGCCTAAATCAGATGACATGGACTTCGACAATATATGATTTCAACTAGACGACTCCACTTACCACACAGCGCATGGAACCATGTTCTATTGCAAACGAAGTTGTCATTATCTCACGAAATCACAAGGTCAAATGGCCGCCGCTATCTTAAGATTTGACCTCATAGCACTTCTTTCTCTCGGGCTACGACGTTAAATCTACACGCTGAAAAATTTGTGCTTGATTTCTTCTTTTTATGCAAACATAAAGTGTTTGTAGTTGTAATTTCCCTTAAGGCTATAAGAGATCATGTTTTCTCCTGTTAGTGAAAACAATGTAAATGCCGCGCGTGGTATTCGAACTCACATTCGCTGGACAATCGTTTCGATGTCTGTGAAGCATCATCTTCAGCAGCGTCTAGCCCGTTAAGCCACTGCGGTGTGTATTTACACAAGTCACTAACCGAAGACATTTATCGATTGTGCAGAGTGATTGGTTGTCGCTACTTACACGTTGCTTTCCTACTTACACGCTGTGATGCAGAAGTTTTTAAAGCTCTATTTATAGAACGAACTATTCTAATTGTAGTTGTCTCGTTCTGTTTTGGATTGGCCCTACCATATGTTTCAAACTAAGTTGTCTTAGTTATGTTTAAAGTTGTAATTTCCTTTAAGGCTATAAGAGATCATGTTTTCTCCGGTTAGTGAAAACAATGTAAATGCCGCGGGTGTGATTCGAACTTGATCGTCCATCGAATGTGAGACAACTTAATTTGAAACATATGGTAGGGCCAAACCAAAACCGAACGAGACAACTACAATTAGAATAGTTCGTTCTATAAATAGAACTTTCAAAACTTCTGAATCAGTGCGTGTAAGTAGGAAAGCAATGTGTAAGTAGCGACAACCAATCACTCTGCACAATCGATAAATGTCTTCGGTTAGTGACTTGTGTAAATACACACCGCAGTGGCTTAACGGGCTAGACGCTGCTGAAGATGATGCATCACAAACATCGAAACGATTGTCCAGCGAATGTGAGTTCGAATGCCACGCTCGGCATTTACATTGTTTTCACTAACCGGAGAAATATAGAAATATAGAAATATAGCAAATATAGTATGCCTGTGTCCAAACACATTCTATGTGCTATTTAATATTCTCTCCCATCAGCTTTTTCACTAAATTCTGGTGAAAAGAACTCTAATACGTTTCGGTTCCATTATCCGACTGCCTGCTGTCTACCTTGCACATAATTTGTACCTCACTGCAGCTCATTGAAATTATAATATCCACTAACACTGCCAATGTGGTTTTCATTGACCCACAACTACTCACCAGGCTAGAGACCCACAGAAAAATACGGATTAGTCATCCAAATTTAGAGGTGTCTCCCCCACCTTAAAACGTTGTCATAACCGACTTTTTAGGTTGTCAGAAACAACTTAAGAGGATGCCATAACCGACTTTTGAGTTTGTCATAAACGATTTGAGGTTGTCATAAACGACTTTAGAGGTTGTGACAACCGTCTTAAGACATTGTCGCAAACGACTTTAGATCGCACGATGTTGGAGCTTATCACAATTGAATTTAGGAATGGTTACAACCAAAATTAGAGGTTGTTTCCATTGAATTTTAAGGTTGTCGCAAACGACTTTGGTGATTGTCACAACTGATTTGAGAGGTTGTCTCAACCGACTTAAGAGGTTGTCACAAACAACTTAACAGTGGTCATAACCGATTATTGAGGTTGTCATAATGAACTTAAGGGTTTGTCATAGCCGAAATTTCCGGTTGTCGGAACCGATTTTAGACGTTGTCACAATCGAGTTTTAAGGTTGTCAAACCCGACTTAAGAGGTTTTATAACCGATTCTAGAGGTAGTTCCAACCGACTTTAGTGCTTGTTACAACTGATATTGGAGCTTATCAGAAAATAATTAAGGGGTTGTCCCAACACAATTTACAGGTTGCCCACACCGATTTTCGAGGTAGTCGCAAACGTCTTTAGCGGTCGTCACAACCGAATTTTGAGGTTATCTTAACCGACTAAAAGGTTGTCACAAACGACTTTAGTTTTAATATAAACGGCTTTTGAAGTTGTCATAACCAACTTAATAGGTTGTCAAAGATAACTTTTTAAGTTGTCACCACAGATTTTAGACGTTGTTGCAATAGACTTTTGAGTTTATCATAACCGAGTTTTGAGATTGTGAAAACCAACTTAAGGGATTTTCATAAACGACTTCAGAGGTTGTCACAACCGTATTTAAGGGGTTGTCACAGCAGATATTGGAACTTATTACAATAGAATTTAGGGAAGAGTTAGAAGTTGTCGTATGCAACTTTAGCGGTTGCCACAAACTAATTATATAAATAGTTTGTAGTAACCGACTTTAGAGGTTTTTACAACCGACTCTAGGTCACACGCTTATCACAACAAAATTTCGAAGTTGTTACAACCGAAATTAGAGGTTGTTCCCGTCGACATTTACGGTTGTCGCAAACGACTTTAGCGGTTGTCAGAAACGAGTTTAGAACTTGTCCCAACCGAGTTTAAGAGGTTGTTAAAGGGTGCCACAACCAACTTCAAGGGTTGTCACAACAGATATTGGAGCTTCTCAGAATATAATTTAGGGAAGAGTTAGAGGTTGTCGGATGCAAGTTAATCGGTTGTCACAACCTAATTATAGAAATAGTTTGTCATAACCGAATTTAGATGTTTTTTTTTGTCACAAGCTTATCACAACAGAATTTAGAAGTTGTTACAAACGAAATTTGAGTTTGTTCCCGTCGACTTTTACGGTAGTCGCAAACGACTTGAGCGGTTATCACAACCGAGTTTAGAAGTTGCCCCAACCAACTTAAGAGGACTTAAGAGTTGTCATAACCGATTATTGCTGTTGCCGTAACCAACTTAAAGGTTGTAACAGCCGACTCCTGAGGTTGCCATCACCCACTTTTGAGGTTGTCAAACCCGACGTAGGAGGTTTTCATGACCGACTTTAAAGGTTGCCACAACCGACTTCAGGGGTTGCCACAACAGATATTGGAGTTTATCACAATAGAATTTAGGGTTCGTTTAAAAGTTGTCCCCACCGCGGCTTTCACATCCTATTTACAGCTTTAAAAATTATCACAACCGACATTTCCACTAAAGTCTGGTGAAATCATTTAATTGCATAAAGAAGATATGGCTGAATATTATAATGTTGGGTCAATCCACTGTAAAATAACCGGTTTCCGGGCTGACGGGCTGCCTGATGACGGGATGTAATCCCCATTACAATGACACTCGGTATGGGAAAGATCTCGGATTAGAAGAAATTACCATCAAATTAAAGGAAAACATTGAAACCTCTATTGTTATTACGTTATGACGTCAGATTTTCCATGGTCCACAAAGGCAAACAGCATCATAAAAGTCATGAAAGCCTTTCCATCAGTTTTGAAATATACGTTTTTCTCTTACAACTCGTGTGCGGTTTTTGGAATTTCACAAGGATTAATTTCCTCAAGCTTTAATATATTTTCTCTAAATCTGGGCGCTATTCAGAATATTCTGATAATTTTTCCAGGACCACAAAATGTCGCCAACATAGTTTCACGCACGTTATGTCATATTACCGAAAGTTAATGTGTATATCCCAAAATTAATGCTTCCACTTCAATTGTACGCTATCGGTTATTGTAACTGAATTAAATCAAAATTCTTTTTCTGTAACAGAATTAATGATAAATTTGGTTGCTGCGACTGAATTTGTTTTTAAATTCAGATGTTGCTACCGGACAGAAATGAAATTCGCTTGTTGGAACCGAAATGATGAAAAATTTTATTGACACCATATTTACAGCCAACTAAAATTTGGCGGTTTCTTGGACTATCGCATTATTCAGTTGTGATTACCAAAAACTGTGTTCCGTATAACCAAATGTTGTAAAGGGTCCGCCATCTAACATTTTTTTTTCAACTAGCGCTTATTTCGTGAATGGTAACACTTAGCTCATGTCTGATTTGACAGATAATTAGTTTTATCCTTCCGCTGAACGAATATGGTTGTGTATACGCTTGAACAACGCTGGGAAATATGGGAAAAATGGGCCTGCGATCGACTTACAGGAGATGCCGATTTTGCCAAAAAAAATCATATTTTCAGATGAAGCTCATTTTGATCTTGGCGGGTATGTAAACAAGCAGAATTATCGCATTTGGGGCACAGGAAACCCGCACGCATACATTGAAAAGCCGATGCACCCAAAACGAGACACTGTTTGGTGCGGAGTTTGGTCCAGAGGCCATTTTTCTTCGAATATGATCAAGGTGTGGGCGTTATAGTCAATGGCGATCGTTATCGGGCCATGTTGAACGAATTTTTGTTCACAAAAATTGAAGAGGAGGATATTGGCAACATTTGGTTTCAACAGGACGGCGCTACATGCGACACAGCCGAAACTACACCCGATGTTTTGCGCCCTGTTTTTGAAGATCGCGTTATCAGCCGCAGAGCTGATGTCGTTTGGCCACCTCGGTGCTGCGATTTGACACCGTTGGACTATTATTTATGGGGTGCCCTCAAAGATAAGTGTTACACCGACAAGCCAGAGACAATTGACGCTTTTAAGGAGAATATTCGTGAAGCCTAAAAATTGGACCGATCGTGTAGGCTACTGCATGGCCAGCCGAGGCAGCCATTTGAATTTAATTATTTTACATTATTAACCGGAAGGATAGTACTTTCAAATAAAAAAAGAAATTTGAGAAAATATTCAGTAGTTTTTTTATAGCATTTTCAAAGAAAAAAAGTTATTTGGCGGACCCTTTATAATTAATTCCCACCGTTGGGTGGTAACTATCCTCAGGAGAAATTAACGGATAAATTCGAGAAATATTAAAGTTGTTAGATTCATCCACTAAAGCTAGATCAAGGACTCGATTCATAGAATTGGGAATGTCGTTCAATTGAATCAAACCAAGTTCGGATATATACGCAGCAAAATCAGATCGCCAATTACAGAAGCCGAGTTAAAATCAGCCAATACTAAAATACGGTCCTATCTACTGGCTAACGAAATACGTTTTGCAATAGCGTCGATATGTTCTTGATATACCGTCGGTGGTGCAACGGTTAGTGTGCGCGGCTCTTGACCATGAGAATGTGGGTTCGATCCCTGCTCAGACCATTTTACATTTTACATTTCGACGTAAGTGACGCCGACACTATCGAGTATTTACCAATGAAAAAGCATTTCAAAATACCGTTCGGAACCGTTGTAAAACTGTAGGTCCCAATAAGAGAGTGTGGAAACTATAAAGCCCATATCTCACTGACTGTGAGAAGCTCTCCTCAATCCCTTCAAGGGATGTTATGGGACACCTTTTTTTATACCGCACATCATGAAGATGGCGATATATAAGAACACGTGGCAAACAGTTTCAAATTACATACCTAAATGAATGGACACTACCATATTTAGAGAAATTGCACACAACATTAAAAAACTACCGTTGGACACAAAATACGCACGAAAAAACTTTTTATGACCGTTCTGCTCGCGTTGTGCTAATTTACTGTCCAAAATTTAAGATGGTAATTGCACATTCCAGCAATCAGAACAAACAAGTAAAAGTGTTAAATTCGGCTGTGCCGAATCTTTGATACCCTCCACCTTAGTGTTACAATGCTTAAAAATAAAAAGCATATTTTGAACAACTGTTAAAAAAAAAAAAAAAAAAACAAGCTGGGACGAGAGTTGAATCAACAACCCTCAGACTCCAACGCGTAACCCTTTACCAATTAGGCCACAGCGACCTTAGACGAAGTGCGACAAAATTCATATAAATGTATGAACACATGAATGTACATCTAAACATTCTAAATTACTTACCTATTATAAAGAACAACAAAGATTTTCAACATGGAAATTCACCACACGGCAAAAGGAGTAGTTTAGTATAAACCTACAAAAATTAATGTGAAACTTTTATGAGGACCAATTTCGCTGATTTTCAATACCAAACTGCTCAGGAATACGTGGAACATTCTGGCCAAAAACCAAACCGCGTTATCGCCGATTGAAGTCGTGAGAATGTTTTCAACAGACGGACAGACGGACAGACGGACATGGCTATATCGACTCCGGCTGTTATAAGGATCAAGAATATATTTACTTTATGGGGTCGCAAAGCCTTATTTCTATATGTTACAATCAGAATGACAAACTGATATATACCCTCTATCACTTACAGTGGAGGGTATAAAAATAATAGAGTTAACGGTTAAAAAAAAATTAGTTTGACACAAGCTTGATGCTCTGCTGCAATATTGCAGACCATAAGAATTGGTCTGTATAGTCAAAAAGTTTAAAAAAATCACTTGAGGTGTCGTGGGACACCCGGTTGGAACGAAGTTTCTTTCGCTATATATTATGTACTAGTTAGTTCCAGCACGTATAAAGCGCCCGTTGAAAAGTACGATATCACTGTGATAGTCGAAAAAATGAATTTCGATGAATCCCTTTCGAACTATTAGGGGGGAGTCCCCTGAGTGCGAAAGTACATTTGGAAGTGTCAGATTGGCTCCAGTTTTTGGGAAATCGGTATATATGGATATAGCTAAGTCTGCGCTATTTGAACAAATTTTACCCGGCCATAGGGCAATTTTTTTTGGCCTAAAAGGGCTTAAAAAGCTTATTAAAATAGAAAAAACAAATGTTTGCGCTCGGTCCAACTTCTTGAGATATGGGATTTTAAAGCTTGAGTATATAATTGGCCATATCTCACATATTTATGGTCCGATCAGGTTGCGGTGAATATCATTATAAAGAATATTAAAAACGCTTTAAATCTGCATATAAATATATTACATTTTATTAACCCATTGGGGACAAATTTCAAAAATACGATTTTTTAACCTCACTTTTTTGCTAAAAATCTGATTTTCTCAAAAAACAGGCCTAGTAAACCTATTTTCTACCTAGACTCAGGTTGTAGGTAACACTTCAGGCTTTGTTTTAAGGTATAACACTTCGCATTAACCCTTCTAAGACCGGAGTTGGATGATGAAGATTAGCATTATATTTATGTAACGGTTATTTTTAAAAATTTTTCATTTCTTTGAATTAATTAACTTAAAAAAAACGAAAAAAATATATAAAAGTCCAATATTTTGATTTTGAAGCTTAACTTGAGGCCTATGCTAGGAAAATAAATAAAATTTTGGAAAAAAGTAAAAAAATTTAATTTTTTCTTGTATTTCAAACTTTGAACATATGTATATATCTCCGGTCTTAGAAGGGCTAATGCGAAGTATTATACCTTAAAATAAAGCCTGAAGTGTTGCCTACAACCTGAGCCTAGGTAGAAAATAGGTTTACTAGGCCTGTTTTTTGAGAAAATCAGATTTTTAGCAAAAAGGTGAGGTTAAAAAATCGTATTTTTGAAATTTGTCCGCAATGGGCGAATAAACTGTAATATATTTATATGCAGATTTAAAGAGTTTTCAATGGTCTTTGTAATGATATTCACCGGAACCAGATCGGACCATAAATATGTGAGATATGGCCAATTATATACTCAAGCTTTAAAAGCCCATATCTCAAGAAGTTGGACCGAGCGCAAACATTTGTTTTTTCTCTTTTAATAAGCTTTTTAAGCCCTTTTAGGGCAAAAAAAAAATTGCCCTATGGCCGGTAAAATTTGTTTAAATAGCGCAGACTTAGCTATATCCATATATACCGATTTCTCAAAAACTGGAGCCAATCTGACACTTCCAAATGTACTTTCGCACTCAGGTTACTCCCCCCTAATAGCTCGAAAAGGATTCATCAAAGTTAATTTTTTTTCGGGTCAAAAACTATCACAGTGTAATTTAAATGGATTTTTAAGAAAATGTACTTTTTGCAAAATAAAATACTTTTTTTAAGAAATTTTTTTTTTCAGCAATGTACTTTAAAAATAAAAATTATTTTTAGGTCCTTTTTGTAAGAATATGTAGTATATTTTCCGGAATATGTATTATATAGGTCCTTTTTTAAAGAGACGTACTTCCTTTATTAAAAGATAATGTTTTTTTTTTTTAAGGAAAAGGTACTATTTTTAAGATGAAGTACTTTCTGTAAGAAAAAGTCACAAGAGTATAACTCTTTTTTACAAAGAAGTACTTTTTGTAATTACAGGTACTTTTTTAAAGAAGTGGTACTCTTTTTAGGAAAAGGTTAAGTTTTAACAAAATTTACTTAAGATAAGTAAGTTACTTACTTACTTATCTCAAAAATAGGTAATATTTTATTTTTAAGAAAAGGTACTTTTAAGAAAAGGAATTTTTGTAAGAAAAGGTATTATTTATAACAAGATATTTTTGTGAAGAAAATGTTTTTTAAGAAATGGTATTTTTGTTTAGAATTGGTCCTTTTTTCAAGAATAGGTAAATTTTTAAGAGTAGGTAGATAGTAGATATTGTCCTACTAAATGAGACAAAATTTTACCATACCACACAATGTAATATTTAAAAATTATAAAATCATAAGCAAATATCCAATTGATGCAACAAGGGGTGGGGAACTGCTATATTAATCAAGAATAACATACAATACTACAGTCACGATAACAAAAGTAAATATTCGCTAGATGCTTTAGACACATGCGCCATAGAGATATCCCTTGACTGCGACAACTTTTTAGTTATTACATGTGCGTACTATCCGGCCGGCAATATGAATTTAATACGTGCAGACTTGCAAAAACTAATTGATTTTATGAATCTTCAAAATTCACATAACTACTAGGTACTAGCGGGAGACTTGAGCTGCAAGCACACAGAATGGAGTAATATTGTTAATAGCGCAAAAGGCAATAGCCTAAAAAAAGCCAACATCGAATTCCTTACACTTCCAACATGTTCAGCGAAGCCTGCTTTCCTTAGTCGTAATTATGTCATAATGCCTGCCATTGAAGTCAACACACTTCACAATGGCATGACTATCACAAAGGCAACATGAAAGAACACAACCTTCATATACGTCCCTGACTGTAAAAATCTGGTAATAATTATCAATTATGTCTAAACGTATGCAATGAAATAAAATAACAAAACGAATTGGTACTACTTTCCAACACTAAACTACGAAATCCTAAAAGTATGCAGAATAATACTGGGTTTTATACTGGGTTATAGCATAATACGGTTAAAAAAAAACAGCAGACAGTTGTCCGAGGTCTTCGGCCACGGACTGTCCCTGCAGGCTGTGTCAGAGACACGGCCATTAAGTTTAACGTAGAATACGACATCCGATAAGACAGAGAACATATATAACAATAAATGGTAAATAACATAAGCAAATGAATTTATTTATTTGATAGTTACTTTTGGTAATATACATAAGCTTATGGTAGGCAAAATAGGATAAATATGTTTTTTTATTTTAATTTACTCAACGTCAACTGTCAGCTGCTGTCAAACAGCATCTAAAAATAAATAAATGGTTTCCCATTACATCCCATGAAGGGACCGGGGAGAACTTCTCACAATCACTGAGCTGTGCGCTTTCCAGTTTTCACTCACTGATGGGGACCTACAGTTTTACACCGATTCCGAACGGTATTTTGAGAAGCTTTTTCATGGCTATATACTCGATAGTGTCGCCATCACTAAGCGAGGTGACTGTCGTCGAAAGAAATTTTAAGGTGGTTGGAGCAGGAATCGAACCCAGGATCTCCTGTACAAGAGGCGCGCACACTACCCATTGCACCACCGACGGTCACGTCAAACAGCATCTAACAGCATTGTTATTTTGCTTGTTATTTTGCTTACTTGGCAACACTTGCATTTAACATAAAAATGTATGAATTAATTTTTTCATATATTTTTTATAATTATATATCTATGTTAAATTCAAATTCACATTTAACATTTTGTTTCACTTAAATACATAAGTAAATATACGAAATTTCAATATTTCAACAATCAAAACAACAGCCGAAGGTTTGTGTCCACACTGAAACAGCAGCATAGTTTGTGTTCACGCTACAAACTCAAACACTCAACCAAACACCACACATATGTTTGAGTGTATGCGTTTAAACAATTTTCATTTGAGAAATTTAAATATTAGGATGATATCAACCAATATGAAATGTATATCAAACGAAACAAAAAAATTTTTAAAAAAAGTTATCTCGCCGTTTCCTCATAATCAATGAAATAAAGATTACAACAATAACAATCTGACATGACTTCCTATACCGTAAGGTGAGACGTATTCTACGCCAAAAAGTTGTTTACAAATTTTTTCATTTAGCCTCCACCCCGCAACGTGCGATAAGGAACTTCGTTCCAAAAAATGCTACTTTAAACTTAGGAGTACTTTTAGGCTAATTTAGAACCCATGGCTGTATCTTCCTTCCAATTGATTGATCGACATTTTTTGAAGAAAATAAATTTTCATAAAATGAAACCAAATATGTTGCGTTTGGTGGAATAGTTTGTATTACAAATTAATAAACCCTTTTTCTAAAAAACCAATTTTCTGGTCAAATTAATTCGTCATATATTCTCGAACCGGATTATGATTAAACAACAAAAACGTTTAAAAATTAAATAGAAAAACAAAGCGATATAAAAATTATACCTTCAACAACAAAGTTATCCCGCTTTCCAAATTTTGAATGTGCACAATAACAATCTGGCAATATTTGCTCAAGTGTCTCCTGCCGTTCATTGAGGAGCAGACACTGTCCAAATGATTGTGAGACAAAAATAACTTTAGTTTTCTTCTTCTGATTTTCTTGCAATTGTTGTATTTTCTACAGTGACTGACTAGCTGTTGTTTTTGTAGCTACTGCAGCAGACAACAATATGTTGTTGTTGCTGTTGCAGCACACACGCACACACACATAAATTCATATGCACATCGCACGTTCCTAGCAAAAAACCAAAAAAAAAAAAATATTTCCTCTTACATTTTCATTTTCCTCAGCTGTTTGACTGCCAATGTCTGTCATTTTTGTTTTGTCTGTTTTTCATGCTCTTGATGTTGTTGTTATTGTTATCAAAGGGTCTGACACAACCGCCACTTTTCACTGAGCACAAGTTGTAGTGGAGTAGTGTGTAAAGTTGGATGTGTGCAGAGAGCACAGGAGAGTGTGTTTGTAGTTTTCGCAATTCTGTGTGTGTGTGTGCGTGTGTGTAAGAGAGCAGCTTTCCCCCAATAACGTACAATAATATTAATTATAAATGCTGCGCGCGCATTCTATGAGTTCTTGAGCATTTTCTTACGTATTTTGAATTCGGCCAAAACGAAATGGGCAAAGGCAATTGTATGGGAAATGTGAAAGAATACAAATAAAGAGCTAAGCAAATGTCAAATAAAGCAAATGTACAAATTAATCTGGGAGCAAATCACATCATCGCCTCGAGAAAAGAGCGGCAACTTAAAAATTTAAAATGACATTTATACTATGATGCCAGATTGGTAGAGAAAGGTGAGAAATATGAATTTAATAGAGTCCAATTTTTATAAAGGATTTTTGCAAACTTAAACTGTGGATACACCTACCAACATTATCGCTTTTTTGGGATTATAAATATCAAACTCCCTAAGAATAATACGTCGATATCCCGATAATCCCGAAAATACGATAATCTTGGTAGGAGTAAATGCCGCTTTATGCGGCATTTGCACCAAACAAGATTAACGCATTTGGAAGGTTAACCCCGTTAACCAACGCTAATGCAGAAGATTACTCATACAATTTCAATCTGTGGAAACTGAAGTTTAATTTTTAACCTCATTTTAAACTGGTATACATTTTGATGCAACCCTGTTAGTTACTAACAAAAATGCAACCGTAATAAAAACATACATAATAAATCAACTGTTTGACAGACGGACAAAGACGATTTACAATTAGACGACCAGAAGATGTGCGCAACTTGGCAACCCTGGTAAAAGGGAACCAAAAAGTGCTAGGAGTTCACTGAAACGCATTTCTCTCTCGCGTCATATCTTGCTTCTTTCATACTTTTTGCATAGTTTATGTAATTTTACTTCAACATGGTTGGAATTTGTATAGTTATATACAATAACACTGTCAAAAAGCTGCTCGTGTATTGAAATATTCAATAAAGAGAGTAAGAGAGAGAGTAGAGAAGTACTAGGGTTTCACTCGTTTTGTTTGTTGGCATTTGAGTGAAGAGAAATTTTGACTGTCTACTTGTACATCGTCTTTGATACGGACAAAAACGATTTACAATTAGACGACCAGAAGACGACCAGATATCAAATATTCACGTGCAGCTTTTTGATAGTGTTATTGTATACAACTATACAAATTCCAATCATGTTGAAGTAAAATTACATAAACTATGCAAAAAGTATGAAATAAGCAAGATATGACGCGAGAGAGAAATGCGTTTGAGTGAACTCCTAGCACTTTTTGCTTCTCTTTTACCAGGGTTGCCAAGTTGCGCACATCTTTTGGTCGTCTAATTCTAAATCGTCTTTGATACGGACAAAAACAATGTACAAGTAGACAGTCAAAATTTCTCTTTACTCAAATGCCAACAAACAAACGAGTGAAACCCTAGTGCTTCTCTACTCTCTCTCTTACTCTCTTACTCTCTTCATAGATCATATTTCAATACACGATCAGCTTTTGATAGTGTTATTGTATATAACTATACAAATTCCAACCATGTTGAAGTAAAATTACATAAACTATGCAAAAAGTATGAAATAAGCAAGATATGGCGCGAGAGAGAATTGCGTTTGAGTGAACTCCTAGCAATTTTTGATTCTCTTTTACCAGGGTTGCCAAGTTGCGCACATCTTCTGGTCGTCTAATTGTAAATCGTGTTTGACGTGGCGTCGACGGCTTCCGAAAAATTGTTGAAGCACACGCCGCCGCCGATATAATTGGCTGTTATTGGTTTAAAATTTGAGCCGATTTTATCGCCTGATCCGATTTGACTCACTGATCCAATTACAAAGTTTCAGTTATTTCAAAAACATCCCAAATTCGTACAAAACTGGCAAACCAATAGCCGCCAACTTAATTTTTCTGTTGTGTTGCCGTCTTCCATAATTTTGTCTCGGCGCAGAGTTTGCCTAAGCACGGAGTTGCCAACTGAAAGGTCAGTTTAATCTCAAATTGAATGGTGTAATACGGCATTTACACCAAACAAAATTAACGCATTTTCGGGATTATTGACGTTTTTTTCTTATGGAGTTTGACATTTATAATCCCGAAAAAGCGATAATCTTGATTGGTGTAACTGCAGTTTAAACGCCAAAGATTAGAGAATACGGTTATCGCTATCTTGGCCGCGATAAACTGCGGTGTAAATGCGTTATTAAGGTGTCTCAGTAAGAATGCACTTTTTCATTTTCAAATAAAAACATGGGCTTTTTGAAATAGTTGTGATTTTTTACTGGATTCTAAACAAAATATATTCCGATTAAGTATGGAATAAAATATCCGTCAACTGGCGCCCGTGGCTCGGATGACAGGCCATTATTCTATTCATGAAATTTTCCATGACTTTTTCACAGAGATGTGGCTGTATCTCACCGATGACACGTTGGATCTTGGATTTGAGCTCAGTAATTATTTCAGGTTTATTCGCATAAACCCAAGATTTCACAAAACCCCAAAGAATGAAATCGCTTGGCGTTAAATCGCATGATCTTGGTGGCCGGTTGACATCAGAATTTCTTGAGATAATTTGTTCTGGAAATCGTTGCTGCAATAAATCGATTGTTTCATGCGCGGTGTGTGTCTGCTGAAACCACATGTCGTCCACATCCATGCCGTCCAGTTGAGACCGCAAGAACTCCGTTATCATGTTCCTATAACAAATTCCGTTAACAGTCACTGCAATAACGGGTCCGCCAAATAACTCTTTTTTTTTTTGAAAATGCTATAAAATAAAACTATTGAATATTTTCTCAAATTTCTTTTTTTATTTGAAAGTACAATCCTTCCGGTTAATAATTGAAAATAATTTCATTCAAATGGCTGCCCCGGCTGGCCATGCAGTAGCCTACACGATCGGTCCAATTTTTAAGCACATTATCGATTGTGTGCAGCTGTATTTCACCGACGGCTTCACGAATATTGTCCCTTAAAGCGTCAATTATCTCTGGCTTGTCGGCGTAACACTTATCTTTGAGGGCACCCCACAAATAATAGTCCAACGGTGTCAAATCGCAACTCCGAGGTGGCCCAACGACATCAGCTCTGCGGTTGATACATCGGCATCTTCTGTAAGTCGATCGCAGGCCCACTTAGCGAAGCGAAAACGCATTGGATGGTCAGTTGGCTTCAACTCCTGAACCAATTGGACTTTGTATGGCGTCATACCAAGGTCTTTATGCAAAATTCGTCTCAATCATGTCTCCGAAATGTTCAATTGTTGAGAACGACGGTGTATTGATGTTGATGGCGCTTCACGCACACTTTCTGCCACAGCAGCAATATTCTCGGGTGTACGCACTATTTTTGGCTTTTCACGCGTTTTTTATCGATGAGGATGCCAGGTTCTTTCACTTTTTTCACAAGATAACGAACATACGGAGCTGACGGTGCTTCTCTTCTTCCAAAATCCGTACGCAATTTTCGCACACATTCTGCAACATTACCATGATTTTCAAAGTAATGTCGCAATATTTACCAGCTTTATTCAAGCGTATACACAACCATATTCGTTCTGCGGAAGGATAACACTAATTATCTGTCAAATCAGACATAAGCTAAGTGCTACCCTTCACGAAATTAGCACTAGCTGAAAAAAAAAAACGTTAGATGGCGGACCCTTTAGTAAGGCCCAATTACCCCGCCTGACCAAAGACCGTACCAGACCAGACAGTAGTTACTCATTGTGAGTGCATCTGTTTCTCATGGACTACATGAGGATTTTTTGACACAAAGCTATTCAGATGGACCTGCGCTTCATCGCAGAAGATATCATTTTTAAAAAATTGGTATTGATTTCACTTTGCTCCATTACTCATTGAACGCAATGCAGGCGCTTGCCATGGTCTACTGGTTTGAGCTCCTGAGTAAGCTGAATTTTGTAGGCAAGAAGGTGAGAAATTGAAAGCTGTAGCGAACGCTGCCCGATTAATGTTTACGTGTTTTTGGCGGCTACATCAGCAATGTTTTCAAGAAACCGACCAGTACGTTGACGCACCTGAGTCTTACTGCCCATAACACTGTGTGTAATTTTTTAAGTCATGGAAATATAACTATATACGGCCACCACTACGTGATAAAAGTCAAAAAAAAAGACCCGGTATCCCAGTTTTGCCCAAAGTCATGCAATTTTTTTTATGGGTCCCCAAAGATTTGTTGCCTCGGTGTAATTTTTGCAAAAAAGTGATAATTTTTTCAGGCTCATATCTTGCAAATCGTTCGGAATTTTGATTTACTCTCTGAGGGAAAGTTGTAGCCCTTGTCCTAAAGAATCTTCATCTTCAAGGTCAAAATCACAAAAAACTTTAAAAAATTAGATTTTTTTACGTTTTCCCCCTGTTCAGGTCCATAGGTAGCAAACCGTTAAAAATTCAAGGAAACAAATAACTAAAAGAATGTACCTAAGATCTCAGTTAATAACTTTCGATAACATTTGAACTTCCTAGGAATGAGCCTTAACACCGTTTACTGCAGCATTGTGATACTACGCTATCTCACCGACCTCAGCAGCACAGGCAAAGCAGTAAGTTCAGCACACGCAACAAAGGACGCAGCATACAATATAAGAATCATTCCTAGGATGTTTATATGTTCCAGAAAGTTATTTATTGGGATCTTGGGTACATTTTAGTGGTTGATTGCTTCCTTGAATTTTTAACGGTTTGCTACCTATGGACCTGAACAGGGGAAGAAAGGTAAAACAATCGAATTTTTTAAAGTTTTTTGCAATTTTGACTTTGAAGATTTTATATGTTCACAATTTTTATTCTCTGTGAAAAGAGCTACAACTTTCCCTCGGCAAGTGAATCAAAATTCCGAACGGTTTGCAAGATATGAGCCTGACAAAATGATCACTTTTTTGCAAAAATGACACCGATAAAAAATGGTCCATAAAAAAAGTGCATGACTTTGGGCAAAACTGGAAGACACTAGGTCTTTTTTTTTGGTCTTTTATCACGTAGTGGTATCCGTATATGGTTATATTTTTTCGTGTTGCACTGTGTAATCGAATTTTTTAATCTTCAAATTTTTTGACCGCTCTTCGAATGGTTAGTACTTAGGTGCACTTTCTCGACTGAAAATTCTTTGAAGTATGCGAGCGGTCTCAGCATAGATTTATAAATTTTTGTAATAAGTTTTCATAATTATAACACATTGTTCTTTCGTAAAGCGCTCCATTTTTAATAATCGGAAAAAATCTTACTGAGACACGACAATCGAGAAGGCTGGACAAATAAAAGTCTCCCTAAATTCGCTGACATACATTTAAATAAGGCAGAAACTTCTAATCATTCACCTCCAAACGGAATATTGTTAACTCCGAGATAGAACGAAAATATTAATAAAACAGAAGAACTACTTCATCAAATTGACGAATTTTTCATTATATTGATGAAATATACGAGCCTAAAACTGCAGTTACACCTACCAAGATTGTCGTTTATCCGGGATTATAAATGTCAATCTCCATGAGAAAAAAACGTCGATAATCCCGATAATGAGATAATCTTGGTAGGTGTAAATGCCGGTTAATAGTGCAAGACTGGACTAACCCATAAAATGGACAAAATCAACAACACAATATATCTGAACCCCACAGAACAATATAGAGAAAGTGCGGGAGTGAGAAAATTTAATCTAACAGAAGGAACAATGAAGCCTGAAAATTCTACCGAAAAGTACATAGTCAAACCAACGGAAATCTTATTGCAGATATGTAGAGTATGTTGGGAATGTGGAGAGATCACTTCTCTGATTTACTGCTCCCAGGAAACTTCAATACAGATGAGAGTATTGAGCAAATGCAGGACAATGGCGTCGACTACCCCCACCTAGCCAAAGCGAAGCTGGAACTTAAATTTCCCGGCTTAAGAATTACAAAGCCACCGGTGCTGATGCAGTACCGGCTGAGCTGTTCAACGCTGGCGGCTATGAGTTGGGAAGGTATGGGTTTGTCAATAAGAGCGCTACAAAAGTTTTTTTAAATAAAACAAAACCGGTTTCAGATACCAATGAAATTCTTTATTCTTGTGAAAGTACGTTCGATGCCATTATGTATGGAACTCGATTTCTTTTGCATGGCCACCACGGGCACGCTTGCCGAAGTCCAGATGCTGAACCCAATTTTCGACGGTTTTCAAGCATAAATCGGCCGATACTGCTGCAATTTCACGTTCGATATTTGTACGAAGTTCATCAATCGTCGCTGGCTTGTTGGCATAGATCATAGAGTTGACGTAGCCCCCCATAGGAAATAATCTAACGGCGTCAAATCGCACGACCGAGGCGGCCAATCGACTGGGCCATTTCGTGAGATAACACGTTCACCAAACTCAGTTTCCACTAAATTGATTGTGAAATTCGCTGTGTGGCTTGTGGCGCCGTCCTGTTGGAACCACATGTCCTCCAAGTCCATATTATCCAATTGGGGCCAAAAATATTCGGTTATCATTGAACGGTAGCTATTCGGATTCACAGTAATGTGCCGGTCTTGATCATCACGGAAGAAGTACGGCCCAATGAAGGCCTTCTAAGGCCTTCCTCTCTGCATGCCTTCTAAGGCCTTCTTTAGGCAATGGGCAAGGAAGGCCTTGCCAACCAATCTCACCCAATGTTAAAAAGAAAGGACTAGGGAAGACCTTCCGTATTTTAAAGAAAGCCCGTTTGATCATGATTTCAGGCCTTCCAGGTCATGACTTGCCAATGCCAATTTTAAAAGCAGACCATGGAAATCGCCGGAAATTCGTTAAGAGTGTAATGGGGCAAAGTGAAGTCAATGGCAATTTTTGGAGAAAAAAAATCATCTTCTCCGATGAAGCGCATTTTCATGTGAATGGCTTCGTGAATATACAAAATTGTCGAATTTGGGGCTCAGAAAATCATCATGCCATTCATGAAAAACAAATGCACTCACAACGAACAACTTTCTGGTGCGGATTTTGGATAGGCGGCGTGATTGGTCCTTAAGTTTTTGAAGATGAGGCTGAGATTCCAGTGACTGTTAACGGTATTCGTTACTGGAACATGATAATGGAGTTGCTGTGACCTCAACCGAATGGCATGGATCCGGACGTCATGTAGTTTTAGCAAGGCGGCGCCAGCTACCACACCACGCATGAAACAATCGATTTATTGCAGCAACGATAAACGGAACAAATTATCTCAAGAAATTCTGATGTCAACTGGCCACCAAGATCATGCGTTTTAATGCCTTGCGATTTCTTTATTAGGGTTTTGTGAAATCTCGGGTTTATGCGAATAAACGAGAAACAATTCCTGAGTTCATATGCGAGATCCTATTTGTCGTCGTTGAGGTACAGACACATCTCTGGGAAAAAGTCATGGAAAATTTCATGAAAATAATAATAGCCTGTCAGCTGGACGGATATTTGACGGATATTTTATTCCACACTAAATCGGAACATGTCTTCTTTACAATCCAATAAAAAAATTCACAACAGCCTCAAAAAATACGTGTTTTTATTTTAAAATGAAGACGTGCATTCTTACTGAGACACCCTTTATATCAGATTGATAACCAAAGCGGTAATCGTGATTCAGTTAGACTGAGTATAGCAGCTCAGTTTCAAGCCCAGTTTTAACATCTAATTTTGAGCCACCAGTATAGGAGCCTAAATGCATTATATGTCGTGGTATGATTAACATCGAGTCCACTCAATTTAAAACATGAGTAGTGAAATATCTCGAAAAAGCAGAGTTCGTATTTCTCCAATCTATGCCGGTGTTAGCCCATCACAGAGATGCAAATTCGTGGGCCGGAAACAGCGAAGACTTTTTGAATCTAAAAAAAATCCGCATAAAGCCACGACGAAAGCAAATTTTTTTTTCTTCCAATTTGTTTTTATAAGTTTACATATTTTTCAATAATAAATTGTTATTTTAACTGTAAAATTAGTTCTTACAAAACTGCAAAATCGAAAATATAAAGCAACAATTAAAAAATATTGGCCTCTTTTCATCTTCCGTGAGTTTATCTAGCGATATCTTCTTTCTATCTTCCATATGATATTCTAGTGATATCTCTAAATTGTCTTCATTGTGATTATCTGGGAATATTGCAATATTATCCTCTAGACGTATTGTATTCCAATTGCTTGGAAGAATCGCTTTCGTGTAAAAGTTTCTCCCAACGAGGGAAACTTCCGCAAAACGAACATGATTATTGCCGCAATACAATTTGTCTTCCAGGCGATATTATGGCGATATCGCCACAATATTCCTTTATTTGCTGAGAAGTATATTCGCTAGTATACAAGATAAATTTATGGATAATATCACTATCGTACGCTAAAACTAAGGGTGATTACGTTCCTTAAAAAATAATGTTGACCTTGTATGAGGTGGCAGAAAAAAATTTTGCCGTCGGCCCTTTAAAGTTGTGCCTTTTTTGGGTTGAGAAAAGATAGTGGAAATGTTGAATTTTCTCACAACTGTATTCTGACGTTTGCTTTCTTACCATGTTTTATTGTCCTCGGTTGTCAAACATATTCGGGCCAGTATATGTGGGGACCTCAGCAATACTAATACATTTTAAGCGACTCCTCATACAAACTGGTCCACAAAATACCAACACGATTGGTATTTTTTGTTATTCCCGCTAAACTAAAAATTCGACCACTTTGTTTGAAAATGTAGGCGAATTTAACTGAAGCCGCTTAAATTAGCTTAGCGCCCCACACAAAAGGTAGAAAAATTAGCTTAGCAAGGACAAATAACTCAAACAAAATGCCAGAATGTTTGCTTTTCTATCGCGCAACATTCTCTCCCGTGACTCGCTGAGAGGGTAGAATATTGAACATTGTTGCACTTTTTTAGTGCAAGATTCTCAGAAGCAAAGACAAAAACCTTGAACTAGGGTTGCAATTTCTTCACAAAAGGGCACTTTTAGGGCAAAGGGCAGAAAAAAAAGTTGAAATTTGTCTCGGAAACGAAATCGCCATAACATTGTTGTATTAACGATAACTAAAACAGCGCAAAAGAAGATAATTAAATTCGAAACAGTATTCTGCCGCCGAAAAATTAATATAAATCCGGGTTCTCTATGAATTTTTTGCCAACGTCTAATTTAGAGGCAGTCCAACATTACCATATTATTACGAATAAGTGAAAGCTTTTGCTTGCTCTGAATGACTCTACTAACATTGAGCCTGTATTTTTATTCCCTGTTAAACTAATTTTTCGACCACTTTGTATGGGGAGCTAAGTGATATTAAGCGATTTTAAGCGGCTCCCAATACAAAGTTGTCGAAAACTTAGTTTAGCAGGAATAAAAAAACAAGCTTCCCTCTAGTACTGGGCACTAGTTCGTACCAGTTGAAATAAGTACTTACTAGGGAATCACCTGTACTTACTTTGCCAACCCCAAGCAATGCATTTCATCATTTCATTTTTTTGCATGAAATGTCCGCAAAAAGGGTCAATCGCCACCACATCGTTTACCGCGAACTAGTGATTATGGGGCCCCATGAAAAGGGGGGTACATAGGTACCCATACTAGGGGTGGTGATATGAGTACACAGAAGAACTGGTGAATATGGGTCCCCATGAAAAGGGATTTTGTTGCAACTTAAGATTTTAAAGAATGGCTTCTTCTGAAGCTGGAAGGCCTTTCGGAGTTGTTCCTCAGCTGACCCAGTCCCATCGACGAAATTGATTGCATCTGAAAAAACAAAAGTAATTAATTAATTGATGCCTAACTCCTATTTCAATGACTTTAATAATACCTACCAAGAAATACTCCACTTTATATTTGCACTTGACTCCGCTCAACTGTACTGATTAAACAAATTAGGTCAACTGGCAAATTTGTTTTCGATCATTGCGAAAGAGCAGCAAGCAAACATAAAACAAAAAAGTATTCTGTTAGAGCAGTGGCAGAGCGAACAAGCAACGAGAGAATAATAGAGCGTAATATAGCTGAGAGCATCACAAAATGAGAGCACGTGCGCATACATTTTTTGTACTCGGTGGTTCGGCGTTCGCTTACCATAGGGTCAGTCATGTACGGAGCCATGTACGGAGTAGTTAGGTATGTAGCTCAAGCGTGGCCAATCGACACCTCCAGAACTGCAGGGTTATTATGTCAATAACAGGCGGTTAGTGCTGCGCTTGAAAGTATGCATTGTAACAACATACCAGCTCGCTAAACCAGTAGCATGAATTATTTACATAACAGGCGGTTAGTGGTGCGCCTGAAAGTATACATTCTAACAACGTACCAGCTCGCTAAACCAGTAGCATGAATTCGCCTATGTTAAGATAATTCTCCACCATTCGAGATGATTCTAAAAAGATAACCAACAACAACGACTAGAAGGTTCTTGAATTCGCTAGAGATAACTACATTTAAGTATGGTGAGTTGGTTTCAATAGCGGTGGTCTTTGGAATTGAGAGTTCAGTTTGTGATTAACCGCCGGAAAGTAAGCAATGCGATTTGATAGTAAAATATTAAAGACTTATTAAAGCAGTGTAAATAAAGTAAACTGTTGTACTATATAAGTAAAATAAAAGGAAATTATACCGTTGTAATTATAGTAATTAAAAACGAACCTTGTTTTATTATTGGGAATAAACCAACGCAAAAAGTACGAATAAGGAAATTCGTAGCAATATTATAATTTGGATTTTTCCACAAGAAAAGATTTGCAGCTGATATCCCGTTTATTCACGCCCATTACAGAGGTTTGTGTTCCTTCGTTGACTTGATTGACTGGTTTTCATATCTAATTTGTTAAATCGTTCATAAGCCTTCTAAAGCATTTTACGGTGTCATATCAATGTCCCTTAACAGCATCACTTTTATTTAAAAAAAATCCATTTAAATATTTAACCTAAACGATTTATAAAGAAATTAAATTATTATTTGTGACATATTTTGACACTTGACGCAGAAAAACTAACCACGTTGAGTAACACTTCAGGAAAGTGTGTTAGATGTCACTCAAATCATAAAGGAAAATTGCCACAGACATCAATTGCAAACAAAATTTTTTTTTCTTTAAATTTAAGAAAAATCATTTAATATCCTTAACCGCATAGACGTAAATCCTTGCTAAGTCGTTGATGATGTTTATTTAAATAAAAGCAGCATAAAATTCTGGGAAAATTTTACACGCGTTAGCTATTTCACCAAGGAGGAGAATAATGGGAGTTCCTTTCAAACTCAGTGATGTGCGAACATAAGATTTTGTTAAAATCATTGAAAAAATTTAACAAAATGTATGCTGTATTTATTAATATTTTACATTGTGTCGATTTTTTTCTATTATTTATATTTTATTGAAAAATCCAAGAACTAACAATGAGATGGATTATTATTTATATTTTATTGAAAAATCCAAGAACTAACAATGATGTGGTTTTATTTTCCAACAATGTGATAATTTATGAACAGCCTAAAAGTATATCTTACTCTTGTATCGAATAGCGAGCCTGGTTATACGCTGTTTTAAATGTTGCTGATGTGTGTGATTTTAAGTAAATATTTTTAAATGATCAAAACCTTGGCAACATTCGCAGTAACTGTGGCAACTGTGAATTGTATTCCACTATTAAGGAACTAGATATATTTCCAGTCTAAATCTGTTTTACAACAGTGCAATTGCTGTTATACCTTCATTTTTAGACTAGACTGATACTTGGTTCGCTGTTGTGTTGATATATTTAGAACTTTTTAAAGTGCTGCTACAAATGTCTCCCGTATTGGATACAAATGTCTCCCGTATTGGATCCTCGTTTCATAGATTCCACATGTTATTAGGCCAATTACGACAATATGGTTTTAAATCATTTATTATCTTACAATTTGATATTCCCGCGAAACCATAAAGGTTTGTCTGCAGGAGTAAATTTAGTTTAACAAAGTGTTTCTTCGACAAGTTGAAAATTGATAAGTTAAAAATTCAGCTTTAAGGTTGTAAATAGTATTTATAATTGATATATTGAAAGTAAGTTAAAAAATTCAGTTTTAAGGGTGTAGAGAGTATTTATAATAGAAATATTTTGCAAGTTCATCTTAATTCATTGTGTAGATAGTATCTATGATAGAAATATATTTAAAGTTTTTCTTAATTCATTGTGACTCTAGTAAAAATTGTTTAATGTGTTTTTTTCTAGTATATTTATTTTTAATGCTTAGTATATTGATGGGCATCATGTTGGAGATAGTTGGTATAGTGACTTCTAGCGTGTTTCTTCCATAGTTATTCTTGAATTGTGGTATCTTGTATCTTCCTTCAACTCTCTTTCTTGTGTTGTGTGTGTGATCAATTTTGAGTAAATATGAGTTATCCTCAAGGAATTCGTTCGCCAGTGTCGAGTAGTATAAGTTTTTAATGTTTAGAATTTGTAGTTGATGTGGTAGGTTATTTGCGTAAGATGTTGCACGGTTATTCGATTGGTTTGTTCTTGTATTTGGGTTACTATTAATGCTGTTAGATGAATATTGTTTGTTTTTCCATAGAATCTTCAGTAGTCTATTTTGCGTTTCTTGTAAAAGTCTACAGTGAGTTGAGCTTCCCCAGGCGGTAATTCCATGTCTTAGATAAGACTCGGCGAGCGAGAAATAGGCTTGTTTTAATACTTCATAATTTGAGCAATTACTTAAATGGTACAATGCAAAAGCGGTTTTTCGTAATTTTTTATGCAAATCTTCTATGTGAGTCTTCCATTTAAAATTGTGATCCAGATGTACTCCAAGATATTTGTATGTATTAACAAGTTCTATAAAAGTTGTGCATGAGTCGTTATTATCTGTTATGTCGTTGGCTGTTACATTATGAATACAGTTGTAGTCGTGGAACTTAATTTTGACATCCGTATATTTAAAGTGTGGCGGTTTAAAATGCATTAGTTTGGTTTTTGTCGCGTTTACGACTAGCCCATTGTCATGGCACCACTTTGTTATTTGGTTAAGTTCCTTTTGCATAATCGAAACTGCTGAATTAAGATCCCGACTGGAAACAAGTACCGCTGTGTCGTCTGCATAGGCAAATGCAGCGCTATTACGTAGAACGCTCAACATCTCGTTGGCATATATTAGGTATAGAAGTGGTCCGAGTTTGGATCCTTGTGGCACGCCATGATCGATATGTATCTCCTCACTCACGTTACAATCTATTTTGACCCTATATGTTCTACACGAGAGATAGTTTTGGATCCAATTAAGGACGTGTCCTCTTATTCCATTTCTTTCCAATATTTCAATTAGTTTATCGTGGGATAAAGTGTCGAATGCTTTGCTAAAGTCAATGAACAATCCTAAGCAGTGCATGTTATTCGAAAGACATTTATTTACATAATTTGAAAATTTTCCCAGTAGCTGATTTATATTTTTGTTTTTTTGGAAGCCAAATTGGTTTTCGTTGATGATTTTGTATTTAATAAAAAAATTATTTAACCTCCTTGCAATAACTTCTTCCAAAACTTTTTCCAGGACGGGTAATATAGATATAGGCCTGTAGTTATTACAATCAGATTTACATCCACTTTTGTAAATTGGCCTTATTAGGGATGTTTTTAAAAGATTGGGGATAACAGCGTCATTTAAACTAGAATTTACAAGTTGGGTTATGATTGGTGTTGGGTGTATCGCATTATTCTTTATATCCTTTGCACGTATATGGTCAATTCCTGCTCCTTTTTGAATGTTTAGTTTTGAGATAATGTTAAAAATTTCTTCTTCATCTGTTAGCTCCATATAAATAGAATTTGATATTGAACTCCTTTCGTATTTCAGCGTTATTACATCGCACGTATGAATTATGTTATTAACATTATCTTTGAATTGCTCAGCAAAGTTTTCGCAGATATCTTTGATATTTTGGTTTTTAAAATTTCTTTTAATTATTTCATCAACACTATTCATCGTTTTGCCTAATATTTCATTTATTAATTGCCACGTTGCCCTCATGTTATTTCTAAATTGCATAAATTTGTTTTTTCTGTAAGCATTCTTTGCATAAATTAATTTTTTATTCAGATTATTACTAAAAAATTTAAATTCATTTTCGTTTTTTTTATTACATTTGTTCTTTTGCCATTTTTTGCGCAGTTTATCCCGAATCTCACAGCATTTGACTAAATCATCACACATCCACGGACTGGATACTTTTTTTTGGTTACGTCTTTTGGTAGATTTAGATTCATCGTATATGACATTAAAACGATCGATTATATTTTTAAACAACTCATCAGTTCCTTTACATTGGTTTGCTATTACGTTCCAATCAGTTGTTCTTATTTTCGCACTTACTTTAAAACATTTTATTTCCGTACTATGGACGTTTTCCGAACCCTGCACACTCTGTTTATCTTTTTCGTTTGCATTTACCTCAACTTCCATGCATGCAAACAGTGAGTAGTGGTCTGAAATTGTTGTTGTTACTACTGCAGCGTACTGTTGAGTTCCACCTCTGCTGTTTCTAATAAACAAGTGAAATACATTTTACTTGAAAATTAAGTATAAATGTCAGTTGCCAAAAAGTTGTCAATGTAGAGAAATCAACCACTGTGGTAGTGGCACTATCACTGCCAAAATTCCGTGAGATGCATCTAAGCATGTGAAAGTAAGCCTCTGGTTGAGAAACTTCCGCTGTCTTTCCGATAAAAGTATATACCATCCAGAGGTAATGGTTCCATATACAGGACTGTGTCCTTCTTGGTACAGAACATGAGTTTAAAATTCGTTGGAAATACTTCCAGCCCATTGTCTATGTTCCTTTTATAGATACTGGGTCTTATCGCAAGCAGATCGAAATATGGAGCCTATTTCTGCATGTCGTGATATTTCGAGACATACAGAATGAAGCTTCGAAAATTCTACCAAAAAAGTCATGGTTCAGAGCCCCCTTCTATAAAGACAAGGCCGGAAATCTCACCTCATATGTCAAGAGCATGTAGGGAATATGGAGAGATCATTTCTCCGCGCTACTGGTACCTGAGATATCCAATGACGAGGAGAAGATCGACCACAATTTGAACGACGACGTAGATTGCCCCCTCCTAAAGAAGACGAGGTCAGAACAGCTATTGCCGGGCTTAACAACAACAAAGCTGCAGGAGCCCATGGATTACCAGCGGAGCTGTTTAAAGCTGGCAACGATGAGCTGATAAGGTGCATACATCAGGAGGTCTATTCTGATTCTGTGAAGCTGTGAACTGAAAAAAATTTACAGTGTTAATTACAAGAATTATCACTGAAAAGTTTTCACAGAAAAAGTATCTACACCCAGCTGATTTTCAAATTTTGGTTAGATGAATTCATAACCAGATTTTGGAGTCTCAGTATATTATGCCCATACATGGGGCAAATTAATTACATGACAATTATAATTTTTTGTTTAATTTGAATTTCCTGTCCAAATTCAAATTCAAGAAACTTTCAATACCATTGGTAATTGTACTTATTTTCAAAGCATTTCCTTCATATCTGACAATTTTGGCTTTCGAATATTTTATACAGTACCGGTTTGTGACTTTGAAAGGGGTAAGTGATACCTATCGACGCCACAAACCTCTACATATAAAATATTCTAAAAACAGAATTGCCAGCAGTCAACAAATTCAAAATACCAAAAAGCATTCCCATATTTCAATACAATTGGCATCTGATACCACAACCTGCATTTGCATTGCCTGAAAAAATGCAGATTCAAAATTTTTTGCGAAAGATTGTAATTCTTTTGCATTTGCATTCAATAAATTAATGCAATTTAAAATCCAATGCAAATTAAAAATCCCATGTATGATTATGCCCCATATTTGAAAAGAGTGACCCGGGTCTCTGTGCCAATTGCCGTTTAATAAGCCTTTTATCCATAACATATAAAATCCTATCAAGTATAATGTGCGACACACTAAAACCATTTATCGCTGGCCTGATTGGACCATATCTGGGCCTGGAAAATCGACAACTGTTCAGATTTTCACGCTACTCCAAATTCTGGAGAAGACCCACGAAAAACAAATCGAAACATAACATTTCTTTGTTGATTATATGGCGGCCTTCGATAGCCCGATACGGAAGAAACTCTGCGAAGCAATGTCTAAGCTGGGTATTTCTGCAAACCCATACGTCTTTGCAGGATATCCTCGACGAACACCAAATCCGCAGTGAAAGTTGGTAAGGATCTTACCGAACCCTTCGAAACTAAGCGAGACCTCAGGAAAGGCGACACCCTATAGTGCGATCTCTTTAACATCTTAATTGAGATCATTATGAGAAAAGCTACAGTCAACATGAATAAAACCAGCAGCAGCAGAAGTCACATGCTGCTCGCGTATGCTGATGATATCAATATCATTGGGCGCACAATGGGAGAAGTTACTGCGGTGTTTTCGAGAGTTGGGAAAGAGTCAGCAAAGCTGCGTCTGAAAGAAAATGAGATCAAGACAAAATTAATGGTTTCAACGAGCAGGGCCTCCATGCGATTAGACCGAGGCGTGAACTTTGATAACCGTTAAAATTTCGAGATGGTGTACGAATTTATACACCTCGAATCTGCCGTAAATGAAAACAACAACGTCAGCCTTGAGCTCAAGCGGAGAAGTGTCCTAGCGAATAGATGGTATTTTGGACTAAGCAAGAACTTTAGAGACAAAGACCTCTCGAGTAACAAAAGTCCAGCTATACCAGACAACCTGTCTTGCTTTATGGCGCAGAAGCATGGCTCTTATCGCAAGCAGACGAAACATCTGTATGAGTCTTCGGGAAAAAAATACTCCGAAAAATGTATGGCCCTATAGTGCACAATAGCGAACCATGACATGTATGAGCTACTTTATATCCCGACATTGACATAGTTAAGCGCACCAAAGTAACGCGATTACGCTGGCTAGGCCATGCCAGTAGAATGGATGAAGACGAACCAGCTCGAAGAGTTTTAGAAACCGAACTCGAAGAGAGACGAAAAATTTGAAAACCAAGACTCCGCTGGAGGGACACTTGGTATTGCCAATTGGAGAGATAAGGCAAAAGGTCGAGTTGGTTGGCGAAATATGTTATCGTCATTTTGTAAGGTCCTTGATTCCCCGTGGCTGTTCGTGACCGGATAAATAAGTAAGTAATGGTATTTTCCCAGTACGAATACTGCTAAGTACTGTACTTTCCCTATTTCCCCATTACATCAATGGCGGTTATTTGGAATAACATTTTAAATATCAACGTAAGCTATCAATTTTGAGATTTTATAAACGATGTCCACATCCTTACACCGATTCCGAATTTGTATCCTTTGTTATGGCTAATTACTATAGCATCGAGAGTCAGTGTGGGACTAAAATTCGAACTTCTATGTACAAGAGTCGCGCTCGCACCATCGACAATCGCTACATTGCCGAGAAGTGGTTGGGGATGTGTCGGCGCACACCCATTTTTTATGCCGTGTTACCCAGTGAAGCAGTAAGCGCCTACGCGGTAGTAGTCCGTAGACCAAACCAATAGCAAGTTTTACTCCGTTGGCTAAAATTTAGCTCGATTTTAGAGTAATTTCAAAATTTTTCGCCCTTGCTTTTTAATGCTATTATGTTATATTATGCAACATGTTGCAAATCGGATTACTATAGTATTAGCAACAAAAAAAGTACACATGTATCATATAATTTGGTCATATTTATAAACTGTTCTAAAAGCACCATAAATAAAGGTGACTACGTTATCTGCAGATTGCAGGATTTATTCAAATTTCCTTCATTCCCAAATTGTTATACAATCAAAATGTTCCCTTGTGAACTATCCAAAATGTTTAGCAACACAAATGTTGATTAGCCATGACTTAGATATATTTGAAGCGCCATCTGTGGTAATTAATAGGTACATGTTTACAATAGCGAAGATAACAACCCGGAAAGTTGTATACTGCCTTACCGACTCACCTGATTCAGTAAACCCAATGTAGATGGCGTTGACGACATAATAGCACATAACGTGACGAGTTTAAAATTTGTCTTTTTTTCGAAAATTAAAGAATCGGATTTTTTCAAATTAATAAACTACGAAAATAATCATTTTTAATTGTTTGATCGGCTTTTTTGTTATCGTTTTTTCCGTGTATTAGTTTTAAAAATATTTTGCTTTTTTTTTTCGTTTAATTAATTTAATTAATTTTTCGTTTTTAGTTAATGTATGAGAAATTCATAGTACAAGCTTACAAGTCATGAACATTTTTCTAATTGAAAAAAAGGTTGGTTTTAGTTGGAAATAATAGACAATTCAATTCAACACACACTCACTGGCATGACTAATTTCGAACTCTGTGACAAGTTCATCATCAGATGCCTAACTACTTTGCCTGCATTGATACACACCGCAGTGGCTTAACGGGCTAGACGCTGCTGAAGATGATGCTACACAAACATCGAAACGATCGTCCAGCGAATGTGAGTTCCCATCCGCGGCATTTACGGTTTTATCACTAACCGGAGAAAACATGATTGCTTACAGCCTTAAAGGAAATTACAACTTTAAACATAACCAGGATCTATGTTTAAAAATTTGAAACATAGTTAAATAGTTTTTTCAATAGTGTTTGTTTCCAGGGAATTTGCCCATATCCACCATGCCTACGTCTTCGAGAAAATTTCCCTTGACTTTAAAATTCACCAATTCTATTTCTCCATTTATAGCATTTCTATAATTTTAGGTTTAATTTACGATAAGTACAACAGTTTTCATTATTTTAATGCAGACTACGACCATATATAAATGAAAAACCATAGATGGTGAAAGATAAGTGGTGGATTTGAAAGTTAAGGCAAATTTTCCAGATGGCGCCGGAGTGTTCGCTATGGGCAAATTTCACTGGAAACAAAAATTATTGAAAAAACTATTATGAATTATTTATATTCTATTTTAAAATTTAAACAACAGTATCGAAATAAAAATGAAATGAAAAAATTAATGGTTGAACAGAAACGGCATGGCATGCATGTGCCCTCAGCTGAAAATGGTGATTAAGCAAATGAGTCATCTATGGTTTTTATTTATCCATGCTACGACGTAATACTTAACAGTAAGTATTTGCTCAATAACACTATTGCCGACTAAACAAATACACTGGAACTGCCCAAATTTCGCCGCACATCAGATATTTATATCAGTTATAAATTATCGGTAGCTGTTTTCAGAACCATCTCGTAGTACTGCCATCTGTTTTCTTATATACGAATCACTGGTTGTGGTGAGATTGCACACAGTGGCATCTCTAGTTTGATTTAAAAAGTTATTTTCCTCAAAAATGTTCATCAAAAGTTCGTGGGAAGTCTTTCAACTTATATCAAGGATGACAAAAATACCATAGATAATTCGTTCGCTTATTCCCCATCTTAACCAGAGGGTACATGCTGTTTCCGTTCGACCATTTTTCACTCGGATGCGACGAAAGCACTCACTCGAAGCACTCAAATATCATTTTTAGTTGGATTCTGTTGATTAAATTTGAAAATAGAATATAAATAATAGAAAACCATATCTCTTTTGATGCGCCAACTAGAAAATTTCCCTTTACTTTCAAATCCACCACTTATATTTCACCATCTATGTTTTTTTATTTACCTATGAACTGCCCCAATTTCCCCGTACAGTTATAAAATATCGGCAGCTGTTTCCAGAACCATCTCGTAGTACTGCCATCTGTTTTCTTATATACGAATCACTGGTTGTGGTGAGATTGCACACAGTGGCATCTCTAGTTTGGTTTAAAAAATTTTAACAAATAAAAATATATGGTTTCCCATTACATCCCATGAAGGGACAGGGGAGAACTTCTCACAATCACTGAGCTGTGCGCTTTCCAGTTTCAACTCACTGATTGGGACCTACAGTTTTACACCGATTCCGAACGGTATTTTGAGAAGCTTTTTCATGGCTATATACTCGATAGTGTCGCCGTCACCATGCGAGGTGACCGCCGCCGAATGAAATTTTAAGGTGGTCAGAGCAGGGTTCGAACCCAGGATCTAATGTACAAGAGCCGCGCACACTAACCATTAGACCACCGATAGCCATTTCTGAAAAATGTACATCAAATGTTCGTGGGGAGTCTTTCGTCTTATATCAAAGATGATAGAAATACCATAGATGATTCATTCGCTTATGAACCATCTTCACCTGAGGGCACATGCTGTTTCCGTATGACCATTTCTCACTCGGATCTGACGAAAAAGCACTCAAACATCACACTTATTTCGATTCTGTTGTTTAAGTTTGAAAATAGAATATAAATAATAGAAAAGCATATAGCTTTTGATATTTGTTGACAATACGAAAGGCAAAAAATTATGGTACTATAGTTTTTGTTTCCAGTGAAATTTGCCCATATTCACCACTCCGGCGCCATTTAGAAAAGTTTCCTTTACTTTCAAATCCAACACTTATCTTTCACCATCTATGGTTTTTTATTTATCTAGGAACTGCCCCAATTCCGGCGCACATCAGATATTTATTATACATATATATACCACATATTTTAAATGATGACAGAAATGCCATAGATGATTCATTCGCTTATTCACCACCTTCACCAGAGGCCAAACGCTGTTTCCGTATGACAGTCGTTCATTCGGATGCGACAGAAAAGCACTCAAAAATCATTTTTCATTTCGATTCTGTTGTTTAAATTTGAAAATAGAATATAAATAATAGAAAAGCTTATCGATTTTGATATCTGTTGACAATACAAAAGCAACAAATCATTGTTATATAGTTTTTCCAATAGTACTTGTTTTGAGGGAAATTTGCCGATATCCACCACTCCGGCAATATCTAAAAAATTTCCCTTTTTTCAAATTCACCACTTATCTTTCACCATCTATAGTTTGTTATGAATCTATCTATGTCTATGCTTATATCGACGCAAAGATAATAGAAACCCCCAGATGGTGAAACACAAGTGGTGGATTTTAAAGCCAAGTGAAATTTACTAGAAGGCGCAGAAATGGTGAAAATGTGAAAATTTCCTTGAAATCAAAACCTACCGAAAAATCTACGTTTTTTGATTTTGTATTGTCGAAAGATAACAAAATTGACAAGCCATTCCATTACACTGTGATAGTTTTTGACCCGAAAAAAAATGAACTTTGATGAATCCTTTTCGAACTATTAGGGGGGGGAGTCCCCTGGGTGCGAAAGTACATTTGGAAGTGTCAGATTGGCTCCAGTTTTTGAGAAATCGGTATATATGGATTTAGCTAAGTCTGCGCTATTTAAACAAGTTTTACCGGCCATAGGCCAATTTTTTTTTGGCCTAAAAGGGCTTAAAAAGCTTATTAAAATAGAAAAAACAAATGTTTGCGCTCGGTCCAACTTCTTGAGATATGGGCCTTTAAAGCTTGGGTATATAATTGGCCATATCTCACATATTTATGGCCCGATCTGGTTCCGGTGAATATCATTCCAAAGACCATTAAAAACTCTTTAAATTTGCATATAAATATATTACATTTTATTAACCCATTGGGGACAAGTTTAAGAAATACGATTTTTTAACCTCACTTTTTTGCTAAAAATTTGATTTTCTCAAAAAACAGCCGTAGTAAACCTATTTTCTACCTAGACTCAGGTTTTAAATTTTCTACCTAGACTGGCCGGTAAAATTTGTTTAAATAGCGCAGACTTAGCTATATGCATATATACCAATTTCTCAAAAACTGGAGCCAATCTGACACTTCCAAATGTACTTTCGCACTCAGGGGACTCCCCCCCTAATAGTTCGAAAAGGATTCATCGTAATTAATTTTTTCGACTATCGCAGTGTTATCTATAGTTTATTTTCAAATTCAAACAGCAGAGTCGAAATAAAAATTACCTTTGAATACTTTTTCGTCGCATCCGTTTAAAAAATGGTCCTACGAAAGCAGCCTTTGACATCTGGTGAAAATGGTGAATAATATGTTTTGTGGTTTAAGGTTTCTGGAGTTGATAAGGAATGCACAGCAACTTCAATCAATCTCACAACCCTGTACGTATAAAAAACTTCAAAATAGAATTATCAGCAGTAAAACAAATTGAAACAAAAATGAAAATTCACGACAATATGTCAAAAACTTTCGCATGAATCATTATAATTTTTATCCGATTCCACAACCATGCATTTGCATTGTCTGAGCAAACTTTTTGGATAGTAATTGCGAACAATGGTAATTCTTTGTGCATTCCCATTAGCAATTTAATGCAATTTCCGATGCGATTTAAAAAATTCAATTCTGACGATATCAGGGTGGCTTTTGACGCAATTTTGCTTATACCAAATTTCATAATGACCAATTGTGTCACATAGCTGGCCACATACATTTTGGAAGGCACAAACATGGGAGTGGTAAGATCACAATTTCTCAGTAGCTGAGAGAAAGCCAAAAGTCAGTGAGTTGTTAAGATCGATGGTATTGGATTGCGTCGCACTCTCTCGATCACAACAGCAACATTCTCGTCAGTATGGATGGTACGACGACGTGAGTCTTGTCTCATGAGCATTTTGCACAAATTCACGTTTCTTTTGGCACAAAACCCCTTGCAGTTGGTCCTTCATTTCAAATAAATCTTATTTTCAATAAACGCTCAGTTTGGGCAATACAGCACTCACTTTTGATACAAGTTTGCAAAATTTCCCTATGTTGTTCAAGTGAATATCGGCTAATTTCATTCGGGGTGATGCGATATTGACTGGCCGTCATGAGTTTGAGCGGAATAAGGCTATCAGTGTCAATTTGATTCAAAAATATACATCGCGCCACTAGATGTTTATTTTTGAATCATTTTAACTGAACTGAATCATTGTACATACAATTTAACTAACTGACAGTGTTTAAGGCTTAAATTTGTTCAGTTATACACACTTTTCTAAAAATGTCTAATAATATCGACTAGTCCTCTGTCGTCTAGAATTTCCATCACTCATCCGTTTCCATTTTTTGACCCTTCACTGCCTTTCTCCTTAAATCTACTTATGTGAATAATTTAACGCATTTTCCACAAACCAGAATAACATAAATTTTTATTACAACACATATTAGCAGCTGATTTGAAGCCGTTTTTGTCAACTACTCTACAAATCCGTGCTGATTATAAAAATTTCTCTTTAAGAAAATCCTTTAAATTTCACCTTTTTTTCGAAAAGGATCTCTCCTTATTCAAGTACAAGAAAATTATACAAAAATATGCAATATTGGTTATGCTCTAGTTTTGCAATTATCCTTGCTATTGTTTCACTAATCAAGAGCATTTTCTTAACCAAGAAAACCACTTACCTTTTGCACCATAGGTGGTAGTAGTGTCTGCTGTGGACAGGATATAAATGCAAAATGTATTAGTCTCTTAAGACCGACAGCTTGTTTGAAGTGGTTTGATTTCATTACTCCTTATAACTATGAGTACGCAGCAAAGGGGAGAGGAGAAAGACATTTGTGTTTGGCAGAATATTTGTGTTAACCTGAAGTTGCAACCCAAGGTGTGAAAACATCTATGCCAATCAGGACACATAACAGGACACTCATTTTAAAGCTGATTTAAAAACTGAGTTTTCAACCAAAGTAAAGATTATTTCAAGATTTTTAATGACTTTCCCAGAACAAAAGATCTCTCACACATCGTAGTAGACCAATAATGCCATGATTGACTTGTCCTCTTGTACTCAGGGATTGTTAGACATGTCTTATGTGTATCCTTAACAGATTTTTTGGGTTTTTGTTTCCAACATTTTATAGAATTTTTTACGACATTGACACGTGTTGGACAACTACAAACATTATTACATATTTGGTAAGGATTTCCTCAGAATCTAAGACAATTGTGACATGATGCGGATGTTGTTATTTGTGTTTAAAGGATACAAAACTGTGGGCGCATGCTGAAGAGCAGAACGAAAATGTTTTTAGTTAAGTCCAACAAGCTCTTACACTCATGGTCTCTACATGCTGGTGCTCAGTAAAATTATAGTAAGGGATCCTGTGGACAAACTTCCCAACGCATAACTCATTAAATGACTAGGTAGGAAAAGTAACAGCAGAATAATAATTTAAATGGATCTTAAAGAAAAGACACGTTTTGTAAAATGATAAACTTTAATTAAGATTTTTTTTTGTAGCAGGTATTTTTTTGAAAATAAAAAAGGATATTTTTAGGTACTTTGTAAGAATATGTATTATATTTTCCCGAAAAGGTAATTTTTTAAAGAGAGGTACTTCTTTTATTAAAAGCTAAATTTTGTTTTAAAATTATTTTTTTTAATTTTAAGAAGAAATACTTTCTGGAGAAAAAGCCATAAGAGTATGAATTTTTTTACAAAGAAGTACCTTTTTAACAACAGGTACCTTTTAAAGAAGTGGTATAATTTGTAGGCAAAAGTTATTTTTTGGCGTAGAATACGTCTTACCTTACGGTATAGGGAGTCATGTCAGATTGTTATTGTTGTAATCTTTATTTCATTGATTATGAGGAAACGGCGAGATAACTTTTTTTAAAAATTTGTTTGTAGGTAAATGACGATGCTATCTTTCGTTTGATATACATTTCGTATTGGTTGATATCTTCCTAATATTTAAATTTCTCAAATGAAAATTGTTTAAACACATACACTCAAACATATGTGTGGTGTTTGGTTGAGTGTTTGAGTTTGTAGCGTGAACACAAACTATGCTGCTGTTTCAGTGTGGACACAAACCTTCGACTGTTGTTTTGTTTGATGAAATATTGAAATTTCATATATTTACTTATGTATTTAAGTGAAACAAAATGTTAAATGTGAATTTGAATTTAACATGGAAATATAATTATAAAAAATATATGAAAAAATTAATTCATACATTTTTATGTTAAATGAAAGTGCTGCCAAATAAGCAAAATAACAATGCAGCTTAATTAGACGACCAGAAGATGTGCACAACTTGGCAACCCTGGTAAAAGAGAACCAAAAAGTACTAGGAGTTCACTCAAACGCATTTCTCTCTCGCATCATATCTTGCTTATTTCATACTTTTTGCATATTTTATGTAATTTTACTTCAATATGGTTGGAATTTGTATAGTTATATACAATAACACTATCAAAATGAAATATTCAATGAAGAGAGTAAGAGAGAGAGTAGAGTAGTACTAGGGTTTCACTCGTTGTGTTTGTTGGCATTTGAGTGAACAGAAATTTTGACTGTCTACTTGCACATCGTTTTTGGCTGCTTGATGCTGTTTGACAGCAGCTGACAGTTGACGTTTCGTAAATTAAAATATCAAATAAATAAATTCATTTGCTTATGTTATTTATCATTTATTGTTATATATGTTTTCTGTCTTATCGGATGGCGTATTCTACGTTAAACTTAATGGCCGTGTCTCTGACACAGCCTGCAGGGACAGTCCGTGGCCGAAGGCCTCGGACAACTGTCTGCTGTTTTTTTTAAGAAAATGTACTTATATTATTTATTATTATCTCAAGAAAAGAAAAGAAAAGGCATTATTTTATTTTTAAGATAAAGTACTTTTAAGAAAAGGAATTTTTGTAAGAAATGGTATTTTTTTGTTTTTTTAAGAAAATGTACTATTTTTAAGAAGAAGCACTTTCTGTAAGAAAAACCAATAAGAATATGATTTCTATTTACAAAGAGGTACTTTTTTAAGATCCGGTACTTTTTAAAGAAATGGTACTCTTTTGGGAAAAGTTAGTTTTTTAAGAAAATTTACTTATTTTCCGAAAGGCTACTTATCTCAAGTAAAGAAAAGGTATTATTTTATTTTTAAGAAAAGGTTCTGTTAACAAAATTACCTTTTGTAAAACAATGTATTTTTTTAAGAGAAGGTATTGTTTTAAAGAAAAAGATTTTTTTTAAGGAATGGGAATTTTTTTAGAATTGGTCCTTTTTTCAAGAATAGGTACATTTTTAAGAGTAGGTTAAGAAGAAAGTTATTTTGTTGTTTGTTTGTCTTTACATAATATGTAGTTTTTAAGAAAACACAATTTGATGTAAAAAAATGTAATTTTATAAGAAAAGGTACTTATTTTAAAAAAAATTATTTTTTTTTAGAAAATGTACTTTTTGTATGAAAATGTACTTTTTTTAAGCAAAGATACTTTTTTAAGAAAAGTTTCTTTGTTTAAGAATATGAACAGGTTTTTTTTTGAGAAAATTTACTTTTTGAAGAAAATTAACTTATTGAAGAAAATTTTATTTTTTTTTAACTCTTTTGTCTTTTCTATATTTACTTTTTATTAGGTTCAAAACCAGAATATATAATAAATATTGGTTACCGGCTCCACCTACAAAACTTCCCATTAAACAAGCAATTCTCCATAATATGTTAGTCTGGACACAAACCAAAGCAAAAGTACCCAATAGAGTTGAAAATGGGTGTACGAAAAATGGCCCACAAAAAAAAATGAAAAAACACCCAAAATTTTTTCATACATTTTTGGGCCATATTTCATAAGAAATATCGCCCACAAAAATGGGTTATAATATCAAAATTTTTGGGCTATTTTTAATTTTTGTTTTTTTTGGGCCATTTTTCATTATGAAAAATCACCCAAAAACCAAAAATGAAAAATAGCCCAATTGTGCTCCATGAAATGTGGCCCCAGTGAAAAATTACCCCAAACCCAAAATGAAAAATGACCTCAATATTTTGTACTACCTACAACAACACAAGTTTGGGCCTTTTATTTACGTGTTGTTGTCGGTAGTACAAAATATTGGGGTCATTTTTCATTTTCGGTTTGGGGTAATTTTTCACTGGGGCCACATTTCATGGAGCCTACAACAATTTTTGGGCGATTTTTAATTTTTTTTTATTTTGGGTGATTTTTCGTTATTTTTTGGGCGAAGTTTCGTTTTTATTTTTGTGTTATTTATCATTTTCTGGCCCATTTATTTGTTTGGGCGATTTTTCATTTATTTTTGTGGGCCATTTTTCATGCCGCCGTTGAAAATACTGGGTTGTGGCATAATGAAGTTAAAAAAAGTTATTTAATATTTTTTCATTTAGACCCCATCCCGCAATGTGCGATAAGGAACTTCGTTTCAAAAAATAATGGCAGTTTCTCACATTGACTTACGATATTTCACTTATACGCCGGCGATATGCCGTTGGCACTAGACTCTCAGGAGTTTCATTTAGTTTGCTCGAAAATTGCTCTCGAATTTATTGTTCCCTCTTTGTCACTTTCATATGCACAGCAGAGTTTCCCATTGTCACTGTCATATGCACAGCAGAGTTGTGGAATCGGACTTGGAGTTTTGGAGTCGGAGATCAGGAAATTTGGTCAAGAGTCGGAGTAGAGTACCGAAAATTTGGGAAACAACAAAATTACAGGAATTGAAAAAACACAATACTAGTCATGTACAGAATCGAGGAACCGGTTCGGAAGAACCGGTTCTTTACAAGAACCGACCGGAACGAGGTTTACAACAATCGAAAGACGGGTCCAAAATGAACAGAAAACGGTTCTATAAGGACCTAAACACGGGTTCAAAAGAACCGAAAACGGTTTCGAAAAAACCGAAAAACGATTCTACTGCAACTGAAAAAGATTGAAAAGAACCGTAAAACAGTTCCTAAATAATTATAATTATAAGAGATCTCATTTCCAAAGGAACCCAAAGGGGTAATCTTTGGGTAAGGGTACGAAAATGTGTATTTTTATTAAATTTTAAACTCTTATAATAAGATATTTTACTTAAGCCTCTTTGGAACAGCAATTTACCGAGAACCGGAACCGGTCCAAATTCCTGCTTCTTCTCGGAACCGGTCTCGACAAAAAATGTGTATTTTCATCAAATTTATATTCTAATAAGATATTTCACTTCAGCCTCTTTGGAGCAGCAATTTACCGAGATACAGAACCGTTATAAATAACCGGTTCTTCTCGAAACCGGATTCGACAGAACCGGTTCTTAAAATACGTCTAACCGCACATCACTACACAATACCATCCAAAAGGTGTCGCCCGTTTGGTATTAACGGGTGGTCCAAATACAGGTATCTTTTTAAATCATATGTTATTTTGGTACTGATAGATATTTTTCTATTCGAAATATTGAATACCAGTCAGTATTTTGCCTCCACGGACCAAAATGAGTCGCTTCAGGCCAGAACAACTCGTTCTGTGTTGCCCAAATTGTGAGTTTGTTGAAAATAAGTTTTGTCCGCAATGAAGCAGCCACCCAGCGTGCTGTAGGCAATTTTGTGGAAAAGTTCATGACACTGGATTGCTAGTGAACAACACTCATGGCCCACGTCGTCGAACGGTGCGTATCGACGATAATGTGGCTGCTGTCGCCGAAAGTGTCAACTCAATACAAAAACATCGACTCGCCAATGATTTAAATAACCGGGCATTTCACTCACCCGCATCATGAGAATTATGCGCAAAGATCTCGGATTATTTGTTTACAAGTACCAATTGATTCAGTAATTAAAGGCAAACGACCATCCATTTCGTTACGGCTTCTCAGTTTGGGCCTTACAGAAGCTCCAATCGGACATGTAATTTGGCGGAAAAATCATAGTTTCTGACGAGACGCATAAGATGGGCCAGAATAGTTCTGGTGTGCCTGGGCAAAGGGCTCTCATTATCCGAAATTGCGGGTGGGTATATATTCGTCGCTTGCACGTCCAACGGTTTTTGAGACTTTTATTCGTCTTCCCCTCGGCAAACTACTTGTGCTATTTGCATTCGGTTGTTTGTATTATGTTCTTAAGACCCTATACTTTAACATGATACAAAAAAAGTTGCCATAAATTTTAATTAAATACCATATTTGCACTCCGAAGTAGATACGCCCGTTTGTGAAAAAAAAATGTTTACAAATTTTCAAATGTAGATACGCCCGTCTAAGAAAAAAATACAGCAGACAGTTGTCCGAGGCCTTCGGCCACGGACTGTCCCTGCAGGCTGTGTCAGAGACACGGCCATTAAGTTTAACGTAGAATACGCCATCCGATAAGACAGCAAACATATATAACAACAACTGATAAATTACATAAGCAAATGAATTTATTTATTTGATAGTTACTTTTGATGATATACATTCCTACCATAAGGAAAATATCAACGGCTAAATACAAGGATTTCATGTCACTTCCAGCAGGAGATACCCCAGTAATCAAGCTTTCAGAACATGTAAATTTTTATAAATCTCTTTCGCATTAAATATTTTGTTCTCACTTTAGTTTTTGAATTATTTTATTAAAAATAAATAAAATTTAAAAAAAAACATCATATCGACGTAAGGATATGTCTCTTAATCAGTATTAATTTTCTTAATTTCCGTCCAATAGTACTATTTATGAACCAAATGTAAGGTTTCTAAATTTTATTAATTTTTTGACGTAGAATACGTCTTACCTTACGGTATAGGGAGTCATGTCAGATTGTTATTGTTGTAATCTTTATTTCATTGATTATGAGGAAACGGCGAGATAACTTTTTTTAAAAATTTTTTTGTAGGTAAATGAAGATGTTATCTTTTGTTTGATATACATTTCGTATTGGTTGATATCTTCCTAATATTTAAATTTCTCAAATGAAAATTGTTTAAACACATACACTCAAACATATGTGTGGTGTTTGGTAGCGTGAATACAAACTATGCTGCTGTTTTAGTGTGGACACAAACCTTCGGCTGTTGTTTTGATTGATGAAATATTGAAATTTCGTATATTTACTTATGTATTTAAGTGAAACAAAATGTTAAATGTGAATTTGAATTTAACATGGATATATAATTATAAAAAATATATGAAATAATTAATTCATACATTTTTATGTTAAATGAAAGTGCTGCCAAGTAAGCACAATAACAATGCTGCTTGATGCTGTTTGACAGCAGCTGACAGTTGACGTTTAGTAAATTAAAATAAAAACTACTAATCAAAATGGCACCTACACGAAATACAAGAAAGCAACGAGTGGTTGTTATGTTATCATTTATTGTTATATATGTTTTCAGTCTTATCGGATGGCGTATTCTACGTTAAACTTAATGGCCGTGTCTCTGACACAGCCTGTAGGGACAGTCCGTGGCCGAAGGCCTCGGACAACTGTCTGCTGTAATTTTTTTTCATCATTGTGTATGTCAAACCGTACTTTTAATTTATTTTTGGTATCTTCTGTTCCTCTGTGGTAAGTCATACAAAGACTACATTGGTCCTTTTTGGGGCGATGAAATGATAAATTTTTTGTTGTAAATATTTTTCGATAGAGGCTGAAACTTGGTATTGTGCCATCCCCAATTTCCTTAACCAACATATCACACATTTTATTTATTGTAAGATCTCCATTTAAGTATTCTTGGGAGGAGTTTTGGCGACAGTAGTAGGACTCCACTCTTGGAAATCTGGCGATATGCCTCTCTATTTGCATTTTTTTTTGCTGATCACCTTCAATTTAAGTTTTAGGATGACCTCCTCGTTTTTCCTTTTCCACCACTCCTGTTGATTAAATTTTATTCATGGCTGTTCTCACAAATTTTTCTGAAATGTCCAATGTATTGAGGGAAAAAAATTGGCAAACTTGTCTTGGTTCACCATCTAAAGGAAGATGATACTTTACTGACTGATGTCTCTCGAGTGAGGACGAGTGATTTTACATGTTTGAGTATATCTTGTAATATACTTATTCCCGTTGTAAATGTAATGATGCTAGTTCCCAAAAGTCCTTAAATATCAAATCAGATCTCAGCGTTTTCCTATTCCCGTTTTACAGGTATATAGCACTATCACAGCATTTTTGGTTCTTTCCAGAATGTTGGTTTTGGAGTTTAACATCCTGTCGAATTTTGTGCTTTCAGAGAAGGGAATTTCAATAGCCCCTAAGGAAGGAGATACAACAGATGGTACCTTACACCGCCTGCTGAAAAGAACTAGTTTCATCTTGGTTGAGCTCAGCCCAGGGCCATTATACGAAGCCTATTGTGCGGTGGTATGAAGGAGCTATTGCAATATGTCCTGAGGAGTACTTGGAAACTTCCTTCTTACCGTTATTATCAAGTCATATGCGTACGCAATAGCCTTAATACTCATCTTCTCCATTAAGAGCACGCTGAAAATAACGGCCCCAGCAACATATTTCAGGAACCATGTACATGTGTGCAAGCATTGTTTTCATGAACTGAAAATCTGCAGCTTTTTATTCTTTAGTCACGTTTTTGTTTCCAGCAGTTGTCGAAAAAAAAACATATTTGGGTTACAAATATATATAACCTATTAATCACTGTGTCCCAAACGTGTTATATTGAATAGCAAACAGAATGTGTTTGGGTACAAGTATAATATATTTGCGACAAGCTACAAACACGTAATATTTGCACCCAAACAACAAAAAATGAAAAAATTTTTAGCGTGTGGTTGTAAGTTTTCTTGTCATTTATGCTACCAAGTACTGACTTTTTATTCTAGTATATCCTTTAGTGTCCTGGAAAGATATTGTTAATTTTTCAAGTTATAAGAAGGGGTATTGGATACAGATTAATGTTAGGACTTCACTTGTTTACCAGTACGTCTGTTTTTTATCCGAAACTAATTTAATTTTCGACAACTATGTAAGCGATTTTATATCACAGGATATTCTAGAATTAAACTGCATTCCAAGCAACTAAAAGGGTCATAAAACCGAGCAATCCTTAGGACGCCAATTTGCCAAAACTAGTCTGACTATATAGTCTTATTTAAGACTGATATAAAGTCCAAAATTTACAATTACGCGCTGAAAAATTGGTCTTTTTTTGCTGTTTGGATGCAAATATAACGTGTTGGTAGCTTGTCGAAAATATAGTATACTTGTGTCCAAACTCATTGTGTTTGATATTCAATATAACATGTTTGGGACACAATGATTAATAGGCTATAATATATGTATTTGTGTCCCAAATGTGGCTTATCTTTTCTTGAAAACAGCTAAAAACAAAAAGGTGATAGACAATAATGAAACAAAAAGTAGTAGGTCTTCAATTCACGAAAACAGTGCTTGCAAACATGTACATGGTTCCTGCAGTATGTTGGTGGGGCCGTTATTTTTCAGCGTGTATTTACTAAAAGACAAATGTCCTTATACACATGCTTAAATATACATCAAGTGTTAAAAGCTATGATGTTTGAAGTAAAAGGATATTCAAATTACAATCAGTTTTTTTGCAAAGACTCGTTCCTCAGCTGGTGGATATCTCTCAATATGATTTTTGTCTATCCAAATACATTATACCTTTTCAATATGAAGATAGATACCAACTGGTTTGCATGCCACTTAATAAATTTAATAAATTGAATTGCTGCATCTATTATCATTATTTCCTGTATATCCTTGAAGAAAATCAAATATATTATAAACTCCTTTCGATTCCTAACGCATCCTTTAACTAATTCCCACAAATATTTAACTCTTACCGAAAAGAACATCATTATAGGATATGTATAAAACAAAGGGAAGGGTTTTTGCAACTGCATATGCTAAAAAGGATACAAGGAGGAAGGTTGGCACTCTCATGATTTAAAAAAAAAATATGAAACTCTATTAAAAGTTGTAAAAATTATGGGGCGTTTACAAGAGGATGTCGTGACAAAATTGTGACATTTATGAAACTTTATGATATTGCTATAACTGCTAAGTTAAGGACAGGCAAAGAAGGGTAAGAGACAATGGGACACGCCAAAAAAAGGCTAAGCATTTTGTAAAATCCTCCCCTGAAATGTAGTCAGAGTAAAAGTGAATGAAATGCCCATGTATGGCTGGCTGACAACTCTATCATTTTTTTCACACACAAATACGACAGGACTCACTCACAGGATATCGTCATCATCAGTTGCAACGATCGATACCTATCAACATATTCTTCAAGTGAAAACAACAAATATTATTGTTGTATTGGGAACTATGATGTTGTTGCTAAACCTTCTTACATTAAGCAACGAAAGGACTTAAATGTAAAAGGATATTTTGTTTATGAAATTGTTAAACCTTTATGCATTGGAAATTTTTTCAAAAACTCATAAACTAAATGATGAAAATTGCCAGCGTTTATGAAAATCTTGACATCTTGACTGAAGGCATAATTGTAAAAATGTCTTAAATTACATATCAAGGATATCCTTTTTCTCATTATTGCTTTTTTTGCCAAGATCATAATTTAAGATTTTTAATGGCCTCATTCGACTGTTTTGATATGTGTGCCCAGAATGATGGAGGCTTTTTGCAAATTTTCTCTTCCGACATTTTTCACAAATGTCATAAATATGATATTTGATCTGTAAAGGATAATCAATGATCATGCTGAAGATGTCTGCAAATAACTATTGCTACAAGTATTGAATATAGATCTAGCAGACAGTTAATACTGTTGTTTTGATCTTTGGAAAGTAAATTTGTGTTAATCCTTTATTATACACAAATGTCTTGAAAGGATTTTCTACATACTTGTCTAGACGACAGTGTGATCCTTTTTTACAAATTTGCCGCAATGACTTCAGTTTAGTTGATAAGAAAATTGTTCCACAGTTGATTGCAATCTAGAAAGAAAGAAACAGAAAGAAATTTAGTAAGGAGCGTGTTCCGTGGATAACAATTTGCATTCATTGTTTATAACTCTTTGTAGCGCATGTCCTTCTTATATCCTTTTAATATCATGCAGTATCCTTTTTTGATGTGTATCTAATTAACTTATTAGCATGTGATGAATAATAAATGATACGCATAAAATCATTCGCGATAAAAGTCTTGGAACAAAATATTTGCAAATTGCTAGGGAAAAATCACACGGTGCTCATATGACAATTGCCAGGATACCAACACATTTCTGAAATTGAGAGAAAAGTTGGCAAACCGACGGAATCTCTGGACAATACCTTTGAGGAGTGCTGTCAAGTCCGAGGCTGAATACGAAATATTGGTAAAACAATCCGAAAGTTCTAAAATAGAGGTCTTCGGTAGGAACAAAGTCAATACTGGGATGACTATTATAATTTAGTTGAGGAGTACCAACAGGTGTTATGGACAGTGAAATGGAACTTTTAGAAACTATTTATTGGATACAATGATAAATCCCAAACATAAGTATGGTTGTTCAGAAGGTGGAATAACGGAAACAATCGAGCAAATGATGAGATTACTAATGACCACTCAACTAAAAAAAAAATGTTTATCATTTACATAACCATTACTTTGGGGACATCTTCTAGCAACCAGTGGGCTGCGTGCTTTCTAGTTTTACATTCACTAATTGGGATCATAGGCCGTCGGCGGTGCAGTGGTTAGTGTGCGCGCCTCTTGTACATGAGATCCTGGGTTCGATCCCTGCTCTGACCACCCAGGGGTTCTTTCAGCGGCGGTCACCTCGCATAGTGACGGCGACACTATCGAGTACTTAGGCGTGAATAACCTCCTCAAAATACCGTTCGGAACCGGTGTAAAACTGTAGGTCCCAATCAGTGAGAAAGCGCACAGCTCAATGGTTGTGAGAAGCTCTCCCCAATTCCTGCATGGGATTTATTTATTTATAATTGGGACCTACAATTTTACACCGATTACGAACGGTATTTTAGGATTTTCATGGCTAAATACAAGATAGTGCTGCCGTCAGAGCAGGGATCGAACCCACGTTCTCATGTAGAAGAGCAGCGCACACTACCAGTGCATCATCGACGACCGATGGCAACTCAGTTTCCGGCTAGGAAAGCAGGACTCACGGTTGATACAGTTACAATAGCTAGTCAACGCCAAAATTCAAAACTTGATCAAATGACATGGAAAGGAGAGAGCTCAAGTGTTTCGTCACTCTGAAGGAAGAAGGCACAGATGGAATTTTCCCGCCGTTTTACAAAATGGAATGGAATTCATAGTTGATTCTTCGTTCGATATCTTCAGCGCTTGTCTAACGTAAGCATATTCTACAAGGCGAAAGTAGTAGTCGAGAGTACAATTTCTCCCAAAACCAGGAAAGGCAAGTAATGCTAATTCAAAGGCATATCGACCCAATAGTCTACCATCCTTCTTGTCTAAAAATATGGAGTGCATTATCGACGACATAGTACAATAGGTGACATCAGACGAGTACAAACAACACACGTATTACAAAGGAGATCAATGTATCAGGCCGAGTTATGACCTAAAACAGGCCGAGTTATGAACTGGAACCTAGACAAGATATCTCTATGCAAGTAGATCTATTCACTGGCCACGGTTTAATAGGCAGCCACCCGTCTAGACTTGGTACCTCAGGGTATGATTACTGCACAAGCTATAACGATGAAGAGGAAGATGAGAGCGTTGAACATCTATAGTCTTCCTTTTACGTGAGTACCAGACGGAAGAGCAGCAGATGGGATTTTCTCGTCGTACTACAAAATGGAATGGAGTTTCGTAGTTGATTCTTTGTCCGGAATCTTCAGCGCTTTTCTAACGTATGCATATTCTCCAAGGCAAAAACACTAGCGAGAGAACGATTTCTCCCAAAACCAGGAAAGACAACAAATGCGAATTCAAATACTTATCGACCGATTAGCCTACCATCGTTCGTGTTCAAAAATATAGGGCTCATTTTCGACGACATCGTAAAATAGCTGATATCAGAAGAGTACAAACAACACGCTTATTGCAATGGAAGATGTGTCTATCAGGCTGAGTTATGAACCGAAGCAGGCCGAGTTATACCTGGCAATTTTTGGGACAATTTTTAATCAACAGACAACCGGCTACACTTGGAATCTCTGGTCAAGATAACTGCACAAGCTATAAGGACGAAGAGGAAGACAAGAGCGTTGAACATCTATAGTCGACCATTTATGTGAGCAGAAGACAATATTTGATCCTGATCAAAGAACGAAGAACCAAATTGATAACGTAGAAATTGATGCAGGCATTCATCCAGTGTAATAGACGTACGAGTGATCAGAGGAGCTATCATCGATTCTGATCACTTCCCGGTAACAGCAAAGGTTCGCACAATATTAAGTAGAGCGAAAATCGTACGAAACTGGACGCAGATAAAGCTAGACATCGGAAAACTGCAATTACCAGAGGTAGCCACAGCCTACTCAAGGAAGCTCTCGCAACTTTTGACACAGAACCCACACCCTCCCGACGACGATCTTGAAGCGCAGTGGAAACCCATTTGCAACTCCATAAAAACTGTCGCACCAACCGTACTTGGTTTTGAAAATTCATTACGCAACAAAACATGCAACGATGAAGAGTGACGCATTGCAAATGATGAAAATAATGCTTCACGTATGGCAATGCTTCAGTCAATTGCAACGCGAGGTACGACTGTGCAGTGTAGGGAAAAAATAAAGGAGGTAAACCGTCCCTTTAGACGCAAGAAACGGCAGTGCAGAAAGCGCGAGAGTAAGAAAATTGAGACATGCAGAAGGAAGAAGCAAGCCAGAAAATTCTACCAAAAAGTCAAAACGGAACTAATGGACATGGTCCAGGGCCGCCTTCCGCAAAGACAAGGACGGAAATCGCATTGCAAATGTGCAGAGCATGTTGGGAATATGGAGATATCATCTAAGATATCCAATGACGATGAGACAATCGATCACAATTTGGACGACGACGTCGATTGCCACCCTCCCATCCAAAACCTGATCAGAACAGCTATTGCCCGGCTTAAGAACAACCAAGCCGCAGTAGCCGATGGATTGCCGGCGGAGCTTTTTAAGGCTGGCGGCGATGAGCCGTTAAGGTGCATGCAACAGCTCATTAGCAAATTTGGTAAGATAAATGCAGGCCCGGCGATTGGAGTCTCAGTGTACTATGCCCCATATTTAAAAAAGGTGGCCGGAGTCTCTGTGCCAACTACCGTGGAATAAGCCTTTTATCCATAGCATATAAGCTTCTATCAAGTATAATGTGCGAAAGACTAAAAACCAATTATATCTGACCCGATTGGACCATACCAGTGTGGATTTAGGCCTGGAAAATCAACAACTGACCAGATTTTCCGTGAAGAACAAATCGATACCTATCATCTATCTGTCGATTATAAGGCGCCCTTCAATATCCCGATATGGGAGAGACTCTACCAAGCAATGGCTGAGCTTGGTATTAATGCAAAACTCATACGCCTTTGCAGGATAACCTCGACGAACGCCAAATCCGCAGGTAAGGATCTTACCAAACCTGTGAAAACTAAACGAGGCCGCAGGCAAGCCGACACCCTATCATGCGATCTCTTTAACATCTTATTGGGGATCATTATGAGAAAAGCGGCAGTCAACATGAATCAAACCATCAGCAGCAAAAGTCACATGCTGCTCGCGTGTGCTGATGGTATCGATATCAGTGGGCGCACAAGTAGAGAATTTACCGCGGTGTTTTCAAGAATTGGGAAGGAGTCAGTAAAAGTGGGTCTGACAGTAAATGAAGACAAGACAAATTTAATTGTTTCAGCGAGCAACGCCTCCATGCGGTTAGATCAAAGTGTGAACGTTGATAGCCTCTAGAATGTCGAGGTGGCAGACGAATTTATATGCCTCGGATCTGCCGCAAACAAAAACAACAACGTCAGCGTTGACATCTAGCGGAGAATTGTGCTTGCGAATAGATGTTATTTTGGGCTAAACAAGCACTTTTGGGGTTAAGCTCTCTCTCGAGTAACAGAAGTCCAGCTATACCAGACTCTCATACAACTTGTCTTGCTTCATGTCGCAGAATCCTGGGGTTTTCCGCAAGCAGACGAAATATCTGTAGGAGTCCTCGAGAGAAAAATACTGCGTAAAATTGATGGCCCTCTAGTGCACAACGGCGAGTATCAGCGACGCATGAACCATGAGCTGTACGAGCTATATCCCGACATTGAGATAGTTAAGCGGACCAATATAACGCGATTGCGCTGGCTAAGCCATGTCAGTAGAATGGATAAAGACGAACCAGTTCGAAGGGTTTTCGAAACCGAACTGAAAGGAAGATAAAAAATAGGAAGACCAAGACTCCGCTGTAGGGATCAGGTTGGCGAATCCCTGCGTACACTTGGTATAGCGATCTGGATAAATAGAGCAAAAGTTCGAACTGGTGGGCGAAGTTTGTTCTCTTCGTTTTATAAGGTCCCTGATCTCCCGGGGTTGTTCGAGACCGGATAAGTAAGTACATAAGTAATAACAAGGCAGCCTTAGGACCTTTGCTAGAGTTCGTTAAAGGAATGATCATTTTATAAGAATTTCTTTTAAAATCCTTAAAATGGTTTATAGTGCGCATAGTACAGATCCAGAACTTTCGATTTTGTTGTCTAATTAGCTGCCAAGAACTACAAACTTATATTAAATGCCGAACCAGCGAAGGAAGATATATATTTTGTCCTTGCTATATTACAGAATCTGCTGTAAACAAAAACATCAACGTCAGATTTGAAATCAGGCGGAGAAGTGTGCTTGGTAATAGATGTTAGTTTGAGCTAAGCCAGCACTTCAGAGATAATACCCTCACTTGAGGCACAATCGTCCGGCTGTACCTCATACAACCTGTATTGTTTTATGACGCAGTATCGGACGAAAAATATCTCGGAGTCTTCGGGAGAAAAGTACTCCGAACCCTGGCCTGTATGAGCTATATCCCGACATTGACATAGTTAAACTGATAAAATATCAGAGATCATTCGCGTTTCAAAACATTCTAGGTACTGATTCATTTAAAGCCAACTGTTCTATATTGAAAATTTATTAAGGAACTAAGTTTCTATACTCCTTGCAACATGAGTGTTGCATTAATTTTCCTTCAGCCAAAATAAAGTCAACTACTACTGGCCTTTGTCTAAACTATAATTTAACTCTTATCACGTCGAAATCATCTTAATTCTATAATTTCTAAAAATAACCCACAATGTGTCCTTTGACAAGTGTCACCGACACTTAACATTTATTTTCAAATTGAAACATGTAATTACAGCCCGAAAGGAAAGGAAATGCCGGAGAATACCAATAACGTCCAACCATTAAATAATCCAAGTTCTACTTCCTTAAAGCGAAAAGGAAAATAATGAAAAACAAAAATGTACTAAAGACGTTTAACCAAAACATTAAAAACCCGTCTTAAACTGTGTAAACCAAGCGTAACACGTAACTGATGGCTAACACAGTGAAGGAAGAGGAGACAGACCTGAACAAAGCAATTGAGAAGGAGCAATCATTAAGGAATTCCTAACGACTTGCGTGTTCCTTCAGTACTACTGACTTCCTGCAGTTCCTTTAGCAGTTAAGGATCTTTAAGGAAGGAGACTTAAAGGTTGTTGATTTTCTGTTTTTGTTTTGTAGGAAATTGAGGGTGTATTAAGTGGTAAATATTACCAAGATTTGATTAATGATTGCGGTTAGGACTTTGACTTAGGGGAAGTCAAAAAATAATTTGTGAACTTGAAATATTCAAATGTGTGGGAAATTTTTGTGCTAGGCAACGGTTTGGCCATAAAGTGGAAAGAGAAGAGACTCCAAAAAGTGGTATACGAAATTACAAAAGGAAGAGTTCATAAAACTCTAAGGAACTTAAAAACAATTTGACATAAACAAAATTACTAAATAAAAATATAATAGAAATAAAAATATAAAAAATCCCATGAAGGTATTGGTGAGAGCTTCTCAGGCTTTCTAGTTTTATACTCACCTATTGGGACCTACAGTTTTTACATCGATTCCGAACGGTATTTGGAAAAGCGTTCTCATGGCTAAATACTGTATAGTGTCGCCGTCACTATGCGAGGTGGCCGCCGCCGAATGAAAGTTTAAGGTGGATCGAACCCAGGATCTCATGCACAAGCGGCGCGCACACTAACCATTGCATCACCGACGACACCCACATTAATCTCTAAAATTATAGCAAGACGCAACTAACTAGTTGGTGTTACTTCTCCCATTCGGTGCTATATCTCTTATTCAGTGAATTGTAATCAAATTGTAGTAGTGACAGGCTACAAATACCGGAGATATCAACCACCTATCGACAGAAGCTCTCTATCCTGCTAGAGTAGAATAACTCCCCTCCCGAAGACCCATATGCGCACTGGAAGCACATCTCCCATTCTTTGGAAACAGCTGCAAGGACTGAACTTGGCTATCAAAAACCGCAGAAGGATAAGCCATGTTACGACAAAGAACGTCGGATTGCAACTGATGGAAAAGACGCAGCACGAAACAGTCAGTTACAACGGGTGCTGCGAGTGAGCTGTACAGGAAGCTGAGAACGGAGGAAAACCAACCATTTAGGCGGCGAAAATGGCAGTGGGACAGAGAGAGAGAGTGAAATAATCGAAATGTGCAGGATGAATGGTGAATCCCGAAAGTTTTTCCAGAGGGTAAGAATATCGAATAACGGGCCTAATAATGGGCTGTCCTCCTGCAAGGACGAGAATGGGAATCTGGTGACTGATGAGCAGTGTATGCTCAATATGTGGAGAGACCACTTTTCAGCACTGCTCCTCCACTCAGATTCTTTCACTGAAGATCAGGAGATAATGATAGTGACAGATAGTGTAGATTATCAGCAGCGAAATCCCTCACCGAAGCGTTCTGTACCAAGTGAGTACTCAGACAAGGCGACACACTTGCGTGCAATCTCTTCAACATCTTAATGAAGATAATAATGAGAAAGGCGGCAGTAAATGCGAACAAGACCATTAACACGAAAATCCATATGTTGCTGGCGTACGCTGATGACATAGACATCATTGGGCGAAATTTGCGAGAGGTTACTGCAGTATTTTCAAGAATCGAAAAGGACTCAGTGAAGGTTGGTCTTGCTGTTAATGGGGGCGAGACAAAATTGATGCTGTCAACGACTAGAGAAACCTCTCGACTTGGTCCGCACGTAAACGTTGACAACCGATTTTATTTTGAGGTGGTAGATGAATTTGTCTACCTTGGATCTGCCGTGTACAAGGACAACAACGTCAGCCTGGAGATAGATAGGAGAATTGTGCTTGCAAATATATGTTATTTTGGGGTCAGCAAGCAGTTTAGGCACAAAGCCCTCTCTCGACGGACAAAAGTCCAGCTTTATCAGACTCTCATTTTACCTGTCTTGACATATGGCTCCGAAACTTGGGTCATATCGCAAGCGGATGAAAAACACCTGGGAGTATACGAGAGATCAACGCTACGCCAACGCTATATAATCTATATTCTGACGTGGACATAGCTAGGCGAATCAAATTAGGCCAATTACGTTGGCTAGGCCATGTTATCCGAAGATGCACCAGCTCGAAATGTTTTCGATAATGTACCCGATGGAAGCAGGAAAAGAGGACGACCAAGACTCCGCTGGAAAGACCAGGGAGAAGAATCCCTCTGTATCCTTGGTGTTACCAACTGGCGAGAAAAGGCGAAGGATAAAGCCAATTGGAAGAACATGTTGAAATTTGTTTAACTTGTTTGTTTAATTAAGATGTGTCAGACGTCTGACCTCATTAGGTTGTAAAATAGTCAATACAAATAAGTAAAGTAAGCCCTTAGGATACTGATCGAAAGTGTCGCAGTGGTAATCAGTACTGCCGGGCAGATATAAATTCCAACTGACAGAGATAGAACCCACCTTCTTATGTACAAGACTTACGCACACTAACCACTGAATTACGGACTTCCAAATACCGTTACCTAATTATTGGAGTGATTTAAAAGCACAGGATTTCAGTTGCTTCTGTATCACCTCAATATTGTAGTGACGATATAAGTGGAGAATTTTCTCTCAAAAGCAGACATGGGTGTCATGATCCGTAGCCATAGCGACTAGAGATTTATCGCAAATGTCTTTGGTGGATTTCTGATACGGCTGGCATTTTTCTGACCAGCAAATCTAGCGGTAATTGGTGAAGGATATCGACAAACCCTCGACACCCGTGATACACACTGTTGCCATTTCCCACAACTTTTGTCAACAGACTTAGATAAATGGATTTTTCCAGTAACCACCACCAAACTACAATGCTGTAAAACAATATCGGGCGGACAATAGTTGTACATATCAAATAAACTATTTTCGGATATAGGCCCCATCCATCAGATACCTTTTTTGAACGAATACACTAATATATATCGATCTCAGATACCCTTTTTGCACGAATATACTCCACTGAGGGTTTACTGATCCTTTCCACAGTGTTTGACTTGGAACTGAGTTTACTGTCGAGAATCACACCTTGATACTATGTGTTACACATCAGGCAAATTTCCGTACCACCTGGACCAAAATGTTCCGTTAAACGGGATCGGTATTCTCTAGATTTATTCCCAACTCATACTCCAAGGCCTACTTGGTCGTCCTCCTGATAAAGTCCTGGAAAACATATCTGAAAGTGGAGGGGTATTTCGTTAAATGTAGTCGGTTTTCTCTAGATGCATTCCCAACTCATTATACATGTCCTACTTGAACAGTCTCCTGAGAAAGTCGTGGAGAACATATCTGAATGTGGGAGGGTATTCCGTTAAACGTAGTCGGTTTTCTCTAGATGTATTCCGAACTAATTATCCCCGGCCCACTTGGATAGTCTTCTGATAAAGTCTTGTAAAACATATCTGAATGTGGTGGACTATTCCGCTAAACAAGGTCGATTTTCTCTAGATGTATTATAAATCATAACTAGCACAAAAAGCTAGAACCGCATTAAGGACATATAAAGATATTAGGCACAAGAGTAAATGGTGCAAGGTAGTGAAAATTCTTTACCAACAAAAGAAACAACTTCAACGATGAAAGCCTATATTTGCCGGAAAGTAACAACATTTGGCGAAAAATATGACACTAAATAGCAAACGAAATGATTTTGCAGCAAATGAAATATTTGCAAAGGCCTAAATAGGTAAAGGAAAATATATACACGCTGAAAAATATCGGCCTCTCTAACATATTTTTCCAAACATATTCTGCAAGAACCATGTATATGTTTGGAACACACTTCAAACATTCAGATGTTTGCAAGTCCCAAACTTACTTGTATTTAAATGCAAACACTATCATGTTTACTGACAAACATGTATGCGTTTACGTGGAAACATATGCGATATTCATCCCAAACATCTACATGTACTTACGTGGAGGCATTCGCGTGTTTTCCCCAAATCTACATATACTTACGTGGAAACACATGCGAATTTCCTCCCAAATATAATACTATTTAGAAGCGAATTATTCTTTAATTTCAGTATAACGGGTTTTTCAATAAGAGCGCTACAAAAGTTTTTTTAAATAAAACAAAACCGGTTTTAGATACCAATGAAATTCTTTATTTCTGTGAAAGTACGTTCGATGCCATTATGTATGGAACTCGATGTCTTTTGCATGGTCGCCACGGGCACGATTGCAGAAGTCCAGACGCTGAACCCAATTTTCGACGGTTTTCAAGCATAAATCGGCCGATACTGCTGCAATTTCACGTTCGATATTCGTACGAAGTTCATCAATCGTCGCTGGCTTGTTGGCATAGACCATAGACTTGACGTATCCCCCACAAGGAAATAATCTAACGGCGTCAAATCGCACGACCGAGGCGGCCAATCGACTGGGCCATTTCGTGGGATAACACGTTCACCAAACTTGGTTTCCAATAAATTGATTGTGGCATTCGCTGTGTAGCTTGTGTCGCCGTCCTGTTGGAACCACATGTCCTCCAAGTTTATTATCCAGTTGGGGCCAAAAATATTCGGTTATCATTGAACGGTACCGATTCGCATTCACAGTAATGTTCTGGTTTTGATCATCACGGAAGCAGTACGGTCCAATGACGCCGCCGGCCCATAAAATTACACTAAACCGTAATTTTTTCGGGATGCAATGATAACTCGTGGATTACGTGTGGATTGCTGTCTGACCTATAACGCATATTTTGCTTATTGACGAAGCCATTCAGCCAGAAATGAGCCTCATCGCTGATTGTTGAGGCCTCTTAAAGTTGGCCTCTTAAAGTTGGGGCCACTGACTCCAAGTATATTTTAATAATTTCGACATCTTACATTAATAATTCGACATCTTACATTAATACATCTTTCCACGATAAAATGGCAAACCTTACTGAAAAAAAATGTCAAAAGAGCGGGAAAAAATATGGCATCGTTTGATGTCCCAATCGATTTACTTTTGTAGTGTCTCTTTTGAAAACCCTTTTATATGTATCATTTGTTATAGTTAATTTTATGAATATAAATCAACATTTATAAATAATCAATACAAAAAATTAATAGATTTAAAACGGCCCTTTTTACATTTATTTGCATTATTTGTTTTTTTTTTCATGAAATGAGAATCTACTGCTCTTTTGTTTCTTCTTTCTTTGTTGTCTCTCACGTTTTTGTTTTCAGAAGGTTTCAGCTATGCGTTGGTTATCACTACTATATTTATATATAAATCAAGTACATGCCATCCAAGCGTGGATTAATTAATCATTTGTTTTTTTTTTGTAAAAAACAAATGGTTTCCCATTACATCCCGTGAAAGGACCGGGGAGAACTTCTCACAATCACTGAGCTGTGCGCTTTCAAGTCTTCACTCACTGATTGGGACCTACAGTTTTATACCGATTCCGAACGGTATTTTGAGAAGCTTTTTCATGGCTATATACTCGATAGTGTCGCCGTCACTATGCGAGGTGACCGCCGCCGACAGAAATTTGAAGGTGGTTAGAGCAGGGTTCGAACATAGGATCTCATGTACAAGAGCCGCGCACACTAACCATTGCACCACCGACGGCACTTATTTCACGGATGCCGATTTTCTCAGTAAAGGCTCGGGCAAACAAAGAGCTTCAAGTTGCTGTCCTTTCCAGTTTCTTTCCTCAAAATCGTTTCTCACTTTGGTTACACACATACATACTTATATATACGAAACATATACATAAAACCAAAATAACATCACAAACCATTTAACCATCCGAGCTTTCGTTTATTCTTTTTTCACTGATCAAGGGCTTTTGATATCCTCTGTCCGTTGGCCATTGACGACTAAATACATGAAACTAAAACGCAATACACCAGGCAAAATGAGAAACACTTCATCTGCAATTTACACGCCCATTTAGTAATATTTATGACTCACTGACTGAGAGAATAATGCACAAATACATATACACACTTACCAGATAGACTCTCTCGTTGTCCCTCTTTTATTCTCTTACTCTCGAGAGAACATATACAGTGCAACAAACACAGCTGTATTTGTATCCCAAACATAAATATATGTGGGTCGCAAAAACATATTTAATAACATATGTAATATTGGATAGAAAACACAATGTGTTTGGACACAAGTATATTATATTTGCGACAAGCTCTAAACACACTTTGTATTTACATCCAAACAACAAAACAAGACAGATTTTTCGGCGTGTATTTGGGCCTAAATTAACGCATACGTTAAAAATACTAGAATGGTTGCAGTTTAGCAGAAAAACAAATAACAAAGGAAATTTGTTACGTTGAAATTTGATTCGCGCTTTAACTTTTCTTTTACCCTTCTGACAGTTGATATCAGATATTTTTATGCTAATAAAGGAAAATACTTTATTTTTATTGACTATTTTACAACCTCATTAGGTCAGACGTCCTACACATATTAATTAAACAAACAAATTAAACAAATTTCACCATATTCCTACAACTAGCTCTATCCTTCGCCTTTTCTCGCTAGTTGGTAACACCAAGGATACGGAGAGATTCTTCTGCCTGGTCTTTATAGTGCGGACCAAGTCGAGAGGTTTCTCTGGTTGTTGACACCATCAATTTTGTCTTGCCCTCATTAACAGCAAGACCCACTCCTTTTCGATTCTTGAAAATACTGCAGTAACCTCTCGCAAATTTCACCCAATGACGTCGATGTCGTCAGCATATGCCAGCAACATATGGCTTTTCGTGTTAATGGTCTCGTTCGTATTTACTGCAGCCTTTCTCATTATTATCTCTATTAAGATGTTGAAGAGATTGCACGAAAGTGTGTCTAAGTCCTCGCTTGGTACAGAATGGTTCGGTGGCGTCTTTCCCCACCTTCACTGCTGAATTTGTGTTGGATAATGTCATTCTACAGAGACGGGTCAGTTTTGGCGCAATCCCAAGTTTATAAATAGCTTCGTACAATTTTCCCCATATGGGGCTATCGAAAGCAGCTTCATAATCGACACAAATGTGGTATGTTTCCATTTGCTTTTCGTGGAATATTTGGTCAGTCGTGGACTTGCCTGGTCTAAGACCACACTGATAAGGTAAGGTCCAATCAGGTTTTCAATAATTGGCTTTAGTCTTTCATATAATACGCTCGACAAGACCTTATACGCGATGGTTAAAAGACTGATACCGCGATAGTTGGAGCAGGCGCATTGATCACCCTTTCGAATACAGAACATAGTACACTGAGACTCCAATCGTCTGGCATAGATTCCCCCAACCATATACCGCATATGAGTTGATGCATGTGGGCTAGCAGTCCTTCGCCATCTGCCTTAAAAAGAGTTCAGCGGTTAGGCGATCCGCACCAGTGGCTTTATAATTCTTAAGGCGGGAGATCGCCGTTCCAATCACGTCTTGGTTGGGGGGGGGGGTACAATCTCCACTATCTTCCACTATCATTACCTCCTGATCTTCAGTGGAAGAATGTGAGTGGAGTAGTGCTGAAAAGTAGTCTCTCCACATATTGAGAATACACTGCTCATCAGTCACCAGATTCCCATCCTCGTCCTTGCAGGAGGCCAGCCCATTATTTGGCCCGATATTCGATCTTTTTACCCTCTGGTAAAATTTTCGGGATTCATTATTCACTCTCTCTCTGCTCCCACTGCCATTTTCCCCCCCTAACTAGTTGGTTTTCCTCACTTCTTAGCTTCTTGTACAGCTCACTCGCAGCACCCGTTGTAACTGACTGTTTCGTGCTGCGTCTTTTTCATCAGTTGCAATGCGACATTCTTTGTCGTAACATGGCTTACCCTTCTGCGGTTTTTGATAGCCAAGTTCAGTCCTTGCAGCGGTTTCCAACGAATGTGAAATGTGCTACCACTGCGCATCTGGGTCTTCGAGAGTGGGGGTATTCTGCTCTAGCAGGAGAGAGAGCTTCAGTCGATAGGACATTGATATCTCCGGTATGTGTAGCTTGTCAATATCCAGCTTTTTCTGTGTTCGGCTTCGTAGGTATTTCGTCCTCTTCAGTCTTGTGCGAACTTTCGCAAAATACAGACGCGGTATTTATTTTTTATTTCATTTAAAAGACTATCCCCCATAGATTGAAGACACCTAGATGGAAAACTTTTCTCAGCAAATTTATGACATTAGGCTTGGTTGCATATGAACGTTGGATGTTTGAAAGTATTGATTTAATAATAGCAGATAAAGACATTAGTTCAACACAACCAACAAGAAAATATCAACGGCATTTCGTGTGTGTGTGTTAAAATAGTTGTGCTAAATAAAACTCATATATATATAAAGGGTTTTTCAACAGAGACGCTACAAAAGTAAATCGATAGGGACAGCAAACAACGCCATATTTTTTCCCGCTCTTTTGACATTTCTCTTCAGTAAGGTTTGCCATTTCATCATGGAAAGATATACGAGCCAACAACGAGTCGAAATTATTAAAATTTACTACCGAAATTTGGAGTCAGTGGCCTCAACTGTAAGAGCGCTACGATTCGGATTTTCATCGGAAAATCATCTTCAGCGATAAGGCTCATTTCTGGCTGAATGACTTCGTCAATAAGCAAAATATGCATTATTGGTCAGACAGCAATCCACACATAATCCATGAGTCATCATTGCATCCCGAAAAAATTACGGTTTGGTGCGGTTTATGGGCCGGCGGCGTCATTGGGCCGTACTTCTTCCGTGATGATCAAGACCGGCACATTACTGTGAATGCGAATCGCTACCGTTCAATAAAAACCGAGTATTTTTGGCCCCAATTGGATAATATGGACTTGGAGGACATGTGGTTGCAACAGGACGGCGCCACAAGCCACACAGCGAATGCCACAATCAAGTTTGGTGAACGTGTTATCTCACGGAATGGCCCAGTCGATTGGCCGCCTCGTTCGTGCGATTTGACGCCGTTAGATTATTTCCTGTGGGGGGCTACGTCAAGTCTATGGTCTATGCCAACAAGCCAGCTACGATTGATGAACTTCGTACGAATATCGATTGTGAAATTGCAGCAGTATCGGCCGATTTATGTTTGAAAACCGTCGAAAATTGGGTTCAGCGTCTGGATTTCTGCAAGCGTGCCCATGGTGGCCATGCAAGAGAAATCGAGTTCCATACATAATGGCATCGAACGTACTTTCACAGGAATAAAGAATTTCATTGGTATCTAAAACCGGTTTTGTTTTATTTAAAAAATCGTTTGTAGCGCTCTTATTGAAAAACCCTTTACTAACAATAAAAGATAACAGAAATGCCCAAAAGCGGTTGAAATTCCACACTTCTCCACAAAAACTACATGAGAAATTTAAGTCCGGAGTTCTTGTATTTCCACCTGGTATAAGTTAATTTACGTCGAACATGTCTCTATCGCACCGACCTCATCACGACGAAGGGTGAAAATGATACGTCAGATGAGACTACCAGAAAAAAGGTTTGGAAGAAATATGATTTTGCAGTAAATGTGTCGATTTGTATGGGAGTCTATTTACCTCTAGGTATATTAACTGTATCATAATCTCAAGCGATTATATTTTAAATAAATTTGTATCCTGTGTCTCCAAAGTTTATGCGAGTAACAAAATTAGCAGAAAAGCATGAATAGTAAAATTAACGCAAAAAGCAACGTGCAGTTTTCTCCTTGTTTAGGTCTTTGGCGATTTATGTGAAATTCAGTACTTTGGTATAAGTTTTCTTATACAAAATCCTTCCCTAATCATTGGGGTGCTCAGCTTTTGCTCGCCGCTTTTGCCAATTTTATAACATTATCCTCGAGCTAAATACCCTTCACCTTTTGTAATCACATTAAATTAAGACAATGCAGTGAATTTTCCACTGCAATAGGATGGGCAAATCGCAAAAAGGTCATTCTGATAAACGCAATGGAAAATATTTGTGCAATGCAACTTTTCTAACTAGTACGACGTTGCATTAATCCCATAATAACATTAGTGGATTAGCACATTTGCCCCTTGGCGATGCTGTATTAGATTCTGCTGATGATGCAGATGATGAAGTCTTAATTGTAAAGCAAACACAACCCCCACCCTGGTAAAGCAACAATCGTTATAATAAAAATTATAGAAAATTACCCAAAACCAATATAGTTCGAGGACTTTTGATATCAGCACACACATTCAAATCCCTTAATCCTTAAAAAGACAAAAACAAACAGAGCAGAGTTTGTGGTAATACATGTTCATATATTAATTCTCAACATCCTTAGATAGCATCTAGATTAACACCCCATGTCAATGACAGCGCAAGGACGGCATGTTGCATGGCATTGTTGTGTGTGTGTTTAACATCCCCCAAAATTCCCTGTCAGAAATCCATCAAATTTCCTCCTTTTTTTGAATGAAAAATTGAAAAAAAAAATTGTTATTTCCCAGTTGTCAGTGTAATTATTTCCATCAAAACTGCAACGATGCAGAAAACGAACTAAATTCCCATATATTGACGTGCAGGAGATCATGAGGATGGACGGATGGACAGTTTTTAAGGATTTGCTGTACAACAAAAAATTTGATTACCAAAAAGAATTTAAATCTTAAGAAACCTTCTCACTTTAGATATTTGAAGTAGAAATTAAGGGATTTTATGAAAAACATCATACAGTTGCAGAGCAAGGGTGTCTCAGTAAGAATGCACTTTTTCATTTTGAAATATAAACACGTATTTTTTGAGATAGTTGTGATTTTTTCAATGGATTATAAAGAAGACATGTTCCGATTAAATATAGAATAATACAACCGCCAAACGGCCCTCACGTCTCTGATGGCAGGCCATTAGTCTTTCAATGAAATTTCCCATGAATTTTTCACAGTGATGTGGCTGTATCTCACCGTTGATGCGTTGGATCAAATCCGGCAATCAAACCAGGAATTGTTTCTGGTTTCTTCGTATAAACCCGAGATTTTACAAAACCCTTTAGGGTTAAATCCCACGGCGTTAGATCCCATGATCTTGGTGGCCAGTTGACATCAGAATTTCTTGAGATAATTTGTTCTGTACGTCGTTGTTTCAATAAAACCATTGCTTCATGCGCGGAATGGCAGGTGGCGCCGTCTTGCTGAAACCACATGGCATCCAGATCCATGTCATCCCGTTGAGGCCACAAGAACTCCGTTATCATGTTCCAGTAACGAATGCCATTCACAGTCACTTCAATTACGGCATCGTTGTTTGTTTTTTGTTTCTCGTGGAAAGCATGAGGATTTTCTGTGCCCCAAATTCGACAGTTTGTGTACCCACGAAGCCATTCAGGTGGAAATGCGCTTCATCAGAGAAGATTACTTTTTTTTTTTAAAAAATCCAATGACTGTTCGAACTCACGGGCGATGTGTTAACACCTTTTTGCTACACGGTACCTGTTCGATTTCTATGAACGGACACATTAGTAAATGATACATTGGAAAATAAAAAAACAGCGTTCAATCATATGATGACGTTATTCCCACAAAAACCAAAGAATGCAAAGCAACAGACACTTGTATATTCATACATACATTGTTATATTCGTACATACGCTACACAAGTTCACTAAATTTTCATTGCTCTCTTGCTATCTCATTTTTATATACGTATGACCACGTCATTATTCTCTTTGCTCTGAGAGTGCTCCGTACCCACATTTTATTTGACTTACCTTTAACAATAATAAAAAACCAACCCGTAAAAAACATAGTTTTTGACTATACATTCTTTATATATGACCACGCCCCTTTGTCCAATCCCGCCCATATTTCCAACAGATCTTAGAATATGTAAACCTAACCAACATACCCAATTTTGTTCAAATACCGTTAACAGGAGCAGAAATAATGGATTTTTAATTTGTGATTTGTATGGGAGGTACCACGCCCCTTTCTCCAATCCCGCCCATATTTTGACAGTTTATTTTTGTCGTCGCCATTAGTTTGCCTGCGAAATTTCAGCTCGATTTGATAACGGGAAAAGGGTTAAAAATCAATACAAAATTTTTTCGCCATACATGCACACAGCCAGGTGAAGTTAATATAAAGAATTTAAAAAGGCGTTCAATCATATGATGACGTTTCATTTAAAAACCAAACACACAACATCACACATCCTTTGTCCGAAGTAGCTGACGTATACGTGTGTCAAATAACCACATGTTTGCTATATCAACAGCAACGAAACAGCCAAACACACAACATCACACATACTTTGTACGAAGTAGCTGACGTATTAGTGTGTCACCATAACGTCGACTGCGCAAGCCCATAGGCTTGCAAATGCAATTTTGCGTGGCTATGCTTTATATCTCCGTTCAACAACAGCAATAGACACATGTACGTACATACATTATTGTGTTAATACATACGCTATAGACACAATTTCGTTTGCCTCACCCCTGCCAAGCCACTCTTTCATTGCTCCCTTGCTCGCTCATATTTGTTTAACACGCCATTATTCTCTTTCGCAGTCGCAGAAAATCTGGTTTTAGTAGCAGCATAAAGTCTGGTTTTAGCAGCAGCATAAAATCTGGTTCTGGCAGCAGCATAAAATCGTTGACTTTGATAGATTTAGTCCCTATACGCCGCTATAGATGTTAACACATCAAAAGTTGTATTGACTTCACTTTGATCCATTGCCCATTGAACGAACTGACGCCGCTTTCCACGGCCTGCTAGTTTAAACTCTGGAGTAAGATGAGTTTTGTACGCATGAAAGTGGATGGTCCGTAATAAAGGTAGTTTATTAGCAATTGTTCAGCGTTTGCAACTTTTTTTCGGACAGATACTCGTACAGATATACAAGGTTTTCCAAAAAATTTTTCACCATCATCGAAATATTGGTTCAGTTTTTTTTTTGGCAATAATCGTAGCAGGTCTTGGCCCTTAATATCTCCGGTGTGTCTAGGGTAAACCATACCATATATTAACGCAGGGTATGGGAAAAATACGGACGGCACGGAATTACTCACCATGATTAAACAACATGGTTACCAATTAACCATAGGGTATGGGAAAAATTATTTGCATCCAACTATTGGCAATTTCAGTCTACATGCTGACAGTGCCGACAACAGTATGAGACTGATTGACTTTGACGCGGCGAAAAACATGGTCATTAGTGGTACAAGATTCCAGCATAAAGACATCCACAAGTCTACTTGGGTATCACCTGTTCAAAGAACGAAGAACCAAATTGATCACGTGGTAATTGATTCAAGGCACTCATCCAGTGTAATGGACGTATGAGAGATCAGAGGATTTGACATCGATACTGATCACTAGTGGTAGCATCATTGTTCGCACATGATTAAAAAGACCGAAAATCGTACGAAACCAGACGCAGAGAAAGCTAGACATCGGAAAGCAACAATTACCACAGGTAGCCACAGCCTACTCAAGGAAGCTCCCACAACTTTTGGCACAGAACCCACACCCTCCCGATGACGATCTTGATGCGCAGTGGAAACCCATTTCCGACTCTATAAAAACAGCCGCAGCCACAGCGTACTTGGTTTTGAAAACCCGTTTCGCAACAACCCATGGTACGATGAAGAGTGTCGCATGGCAAGTGCTGAAAAGAACGCTGTATGTATGGCAATGCTTCAGTCAATTGCAACGCGAGCTGCGACTGAGCGGTATAGGGAGAAAAGAAAGGAGGTAAACCGTCTCTTTAGGCGTAAGAAACGGTGGTGGAGAAAGCGCGAGAGTGAGAAAATTGAGTCATACAGAAGGAAGAACGAAGCCCGAAAATTCTACCAAAAAGTCAAAAACGGAACTAATAGACATGGTTCAGGGCCCCCCTTCTGTAAAAGCAAGGACGGAAATTTCATCGCAGATGAGCAGAGTACGCTGGGAATATGGAGAGGTAATTTCTCTGCGCTACTTGTACCTGAGATATCCAATGACGATTCGCCCCCTTCTAACCAAGACGAGGACAGAACAGCTATTGCCCGGCTTAAGAACAATAAAGCTACAGGAGTCGATGGATTACCGGCGGAGCTGTTAAGGCTGGCGGTGATGAACTGATAAGGTGCATGCATCAGCTCATTAGCAAAAATTGGTTAGATGAATGCATGCCCCGACATTGGAGTCTCAGTGTACTATGTCCCATATATAAAAAAAGGTGACCCGAGTCTTTGTGTCAACTACCGTGTAATAAGCCTTTTATCCATAGCATATAAGGTTCTATCGAGTATAATTTGCGAAAGACTAAAACCAATTATCGCTGACCTGATTGGACCACACCAGTGTGGCGTTAGGCCTGGAAATCGACAACTGACCAGATTTTCACTCTACGCCAAATCCTGGAGTAGACCCACAAAAACCAAATCGACACCTATCATCCATTTGTCGATAATAAGGCGGCCTTCTATAGACCGATACGGGAGAAACTCTACGAATCATTGGCTGAGGTTAGTATTCCTGCAAAACTCATACGCCTTTGCAGGATGACCTACAACGTTCCCTCAGAGAGTAAATCAAAATTCCAAACGATTCGCAAGATATGAGCCTGACAATATGATCACTTTTTTCAAAAATGACACTGAGGCCCTAAATCTTTGGGGGCCCATAAAAAAGAGTGCATGAATTTGGCAAAACTGGAAGACACAGGTCTTTTTTTTTTGTTCTTTTATCACGTACTGGTGTCCGTATATGGTTATATTTTTTCGTGTTGCACTGTGTAATTTATAATTGAAATTGAGTTTCATAATTGAAAATTATTTCAATATGTTGTCCAATTATAAATTTACTTCAATAGGTAAATGAGTTTTCAGGAAAATATTTTTTTATTTGAGATATGGTTTGATTTGGTCAGCTTGAACTTCATTTAGTAAACGGATCAAGCGTATTGGTGGAATGCTTTTAGCGTCTATTTGACATTTATCAACCAGATGAAATAAAGCCTCCAGCACGTCCCAGCAATGCTATAGTTTCTGTACCAATGTCTAAGCGAGACAGACTTGGGCCATAATTATACGATATTTTCTGAGTACATAAACAATATCTTTTATATTAAGATATATAAATTTCTAATAATCCTTAAACCATATTTTCTTTAAATGAGAAAAAGGTACAATTGACAGCCATTGTTTGTTTCTACTTTAATCCTTAAACCATTTTTTCTGTTATCAGGGGAAATATTACCACTGCCACCCATAGTTTGTTCCGCTTTTAACACTAATAAATATTCAATATTTCAATATTTTAGCAAAACTAAATAATAACAAATGATTACAAGATGTTTGTTCCATTTCCACGCCTCATTATCGGAATTCTCCTCAAAACATTAACAAAATCACCATAATCCTTAGGAAGGCGTAAAATGATAATTTAAAGCAAAAATAAAAATCAAATCATAAAATTTGCATATTCAACTCATCAATAGCGATAAACCAAATAAACAAATCCTTTGAAAAATTACATGAAAATATTATGACACACTGCGCTACAGGACCCCACAGCAAAGGACGAACGAAGGGTTACAATTTTTCTGCCAGGGTGGTTGGAAAACCAACAAAAAAAAATGTGTGTGTCACACTGACTAGGGGTTTCTTTTCTAAATAACTTAGAAAATCATAGCACTTTGAAATAAAAAATGGAAATTCACTGGGAATTCTTAGATTTCTTCTTCTTCTTCAAAAAAAATATCATCATCTAATTATGCATGCTGTCAGCCAAAACATGACATCCTTGATTTTTTCTCATACAAAAAATAAAGAGTTCTACACTTTTTTTCAATTTGTCATCCTTAGGGAATAGTTAACTCTTTTTTGTTATCATTTTTGTTGACAACAAAAAGAGCTATATACCATCTTGTTACTAATCTTTGTCTTGTCATCCTTAACCGCTGCGTGTGTGTGTCCTTCATATCTATTCTGTTTATCTATCTGATGGAATTATGTCAGTTGGCATCAATCAATTCTTGGTGTATGCACATTCCTTTACGGCAATTTGTCGTCTGTTAGTTCTGGTAAACCTTGTTGTCTCCGATGGGGTTAAAGGACATTCAGTAAGATAGATAGATAGACATCCGACGGACAATTGTGTACTAGTAGCTGACATGTAATCCTTGTTAGAAATGAAAACATTTTAATGAACCTTGAAATTGTTTGAAAATTCACATCAAATAGTTCCATCGCGTTGATGTTGTGATCTGCTAATCGTTTAATAAATATTGATGAGCATTTGATGTTTTTTTCGTTTGAATCTCAAAGGATGAAGGATACCACAGTGTGCCACAATATGGGAAGCGAAAAACTGCAATATAGAGAAATCCCGAAGCATCTACATATTTTAAATTTCAATATTATTGACTGTTCCACAGAACATATTGGAAACAAATATTTCAAAATATATAGTGTAGAGAGTTTGGTCGACATACACCTCCCTAATTCCTACTAAACGAAAACATTTTGAAGTTCAGAAATTTCAGTCATAACCTCAGCCTAAGTCACTCATTGGCTCCGAATCCATGATCGGAATTGTGGGTTAAATCTAGATGGATCTATTACAGGTGGAAGCGTTAGAACAGTTGATTTCAATTGTTTCTTGTCATTGTGGTGCGACCTTGTCAAATATTGTTTATACCAATTTCCAAGATGTAACTAGTGCAGGTGGTAGTGTTAAAACAGCAGATTACACTATTTCTTATCCTTGTGGTTGTTGCCGAAAATTACAACAATTCTGCCTGCTAAACCAACTCCAAGACCCATTTATACCAATTCCCAAGATGTAACTAGTGCAGGTGGTAGCTCTAGAACAGCAGGTTACATCTTTTTTTCTCCTTGTGATTGTTGCCGAAAATTACAACAATTCCTCCTGCTATAATCATTTTGAAGTTCAGAAATTTCAGTTCTAACCTCAGCGTAAGTCACTCATTGGTTCCGAATCCATGATCAAAATTGTGGTTTAAATCTAAATGTATCTATTACAGGTGGAAGCGTTAGAACAGCTGATTTCAATTGTTTCTTGTCGTTGTGGTCCGACCTTGACAAATGTTGTTTATACCAATTTCCAAGACGTAACTAGTGCAGGTGGTAATGTTAAAACAGCAGATTACATTATTTCTTATCCTTGTGGTTGTTGCCGAAAATTACAACAATTCCTCCTGCTCAACCAATTCCAAGACCAATTTATACCAATTCCCAAGATGTAACTAGTGAAGGTGGTAGCTTTGAAACAGCAGGTTAAATTTTTTCTTCTCCTTGTGGTTGTTGCCGAAAATTACAACAATTCCTCCTGCTATAATCATTTTGAAGTTCAGAAATTTCAGTCCTTACCTCAGCCTAAGTCACTCATTGGTTCCGAATCCATGATCAAAATTGTGGGTTAAATCTAAATGTATCTATTACAGGTGGAAGCGTTAGAACAGCTGATTTCAATTGTTTCTTATCGTTGTGGTCCGACCTTGACAAATGTTGTTTATACCAATTTCCAAGATGTAACTAGTGCAGGTGGTAGCATTAAAATAACAGATTACATTATTTCTTCTCCTTGTGGTTGTTGCCGAAAATTACAACAATTCCTCCTGCTAAACCAATTCGAAGCCCAATTTATACCAATTCCCAAGATGTAACTAGTGCAGGTGGTAGCTTTAAAACAGCAGGATAAATTGTTTCTTCTCCTTGTGGGTGTTGCCGAAAATTACAACAATTCCTCCTGCTATAAACTGAAATAAATACATCTTGACAATTTCGATCAGCTGAATTTGACAAAAATCGGCTGCTGAAATAAACACAAAATGCCTTCAATTCCTACTGATTCTACCTTACTTATTTTGCCATGGGTTAAATTTATTAGTCAATAGGTCAATAGGGTGTACTGATCAATAGGGCGTACAGAAAACCGATTTTTTTTGGATTTTACTTTTTTTGGATTTACATCAAACTCTTTTTATAAGAGGGTCCCTAATCGCCCATGGAAGTTTCAATTCCCACTGTATTTGGGTACAAAAATGTTTAGTTTTTGGTCAATATGGGGTTCAATCAAGGTGTCATAACGAGCATAATTAGGACAAAATATTTTCCAAACTTTGGCAGAGCATTTAGTTTACACGGCAGCATTTTGAATTCTTCACCAAACATATTTTTACAATCATATATTTTCTCTTGGTAGTGACCAACCTTCAAGTAGGTTAGTATAGGATACAAATCAAGCGAGAAATCGGAGTCCAAAATATTTGTTACTACATTCCAAGGTCGGCTGATCGATTGTGATTGTCCTGTAAGGAGGAAAAAGATAATACACTCACAGAGACAATTGTTTAAATAGAGATTGTCGCATTCGACAAATGCAATTTGTGGTTGCTACAACCGAATTTAGGTTGTGACGACTGTATTTAGTCCCCATAACTGGAATTCTGGTAAACAGAACACAGTTGTGACAACAAGATTGCTTGAGACAACTCAATTTCCTATAATATTCTGTCCACAAACTAAATTATCTATTTGCGCTAAACCGAATTGGAAATCAATTTGTTTGCAACAAACTGAAATTGTGTAGGGATACCTCTCTACCAACCTCTAATTCGGTAGTGATAACATCCAATTCGGTTGTAACAACTTCCAATATGGTTGTTGCAACCTGTATAGTGGCTGCGACAACCTTTAAGTTGGTTGCGACAACCTATGTGTTCAGTTACGTCTAGGTTGGTGTGTGTAGACACCAATCAGGTTCCAGCAGACTGAAATTCACTATTGTGACAAACTCTAATTCGGTTCTGGTTACGAATAGTTTGGTTGTAACAACTTCCGGTTGGGACAACCCTTACGTTGGTTGGGGCAACCTCTAATTCGGTTGCGACAACTTCTAAATTTTGTTGCAGCAAGTTGCAGTTAAGTTACGTCTAATTCGGTGTGTGTACACATCAATCCGATTGCAACAAACTGAAATGTATTGTTGTGACAACCTCTAGTACGGTTCTGATAACGTATAGTTTGGTTGTGACAACACCCAGTGCGGTTGTTACAACCTCTATACGTTACCAGCGGCTGTGTCTTAAAGTTGAATGTGACAATCCCTAAGACGGTTGCGACATTTTCTAAATTTGATTGCGACAATGTCTGAGATCAATTACGTCTAATTCGGTGTGTTCAACAACAACACACCGAAACTTACGATTGCGACAACCTGTAATTCGGTTCTGGTAACTTATAGTTTGGTTGTGACAATTTCCAATACGGTTGTTACAACCTCTATAGCGGTTGCGACAACCTTTAAGTTGGTTGTGACTATCTCTAATTAGGTTGCGACAACTTCTAGATTTGGTTGCAACAAACTCTGAGTTCAGTTACGTTTAATTCTATGTGTGTAGACTTCAATCCGGTGGCAACAAACTGAAATGTACGACTGTGACAACCTGTAATTCGGTTCTGATAACTTATAGTTCGGTTGTGATAACTTCCAATGCGGTTGATACAAACTATATTTCGGCTGTAAAAATATTAAAGTTGGATGTGATAACCTTTAATTCGTTAACGACGACCTCTGAGTTTTGTTAGGTCTAATTCGGTGTGTGTATACTTCAATCCAGTTGCAACAAACTGAAACGTACGATTGTGACAACCTCCAGTACGGTTCTGATAACATATAGTTTGGTTGTGACAACATCCAATGCGGTTGTTACAACCTTTATGCGTTACCAGCGGCTGTGTCTTAAAGTTAGATGTGATAACATCTAAGTCGGTTGCGACATCTTATAAATTTGGTTGCAACAACCTCTGAGTTCAATTACGTTTAATTCGATGTGTGTAGACACCAATCCGGTTCCAACAAACTGAAATTTACGTTTATGACAACCTGTAATTCGGTTCTGATAACGTATAGTTTTGGTTGTGCCAACTACCAATGCGGTTATTACAATCTCTATTGTGTTCGATTCGGTTGCGACAATTTCTAAATTCCGGTGTGAAGACATCAATGCGGTTTCAACAAATTGCAATTTACGGTTGTGACAACCTGTAATTCGGTTCTGATAACGTGTAGTTTGGTTGTAACAACTTCCAATGCGGTTGTGACATCCTCTATTGCGGCTGTGACAATCTTAAGCTTGGATGTGACAACCTCTAATTCGGTTGCGACAACTTCTAAATTTTGTTGCAGCAACCTCTGAGTTCAGGTACGTTTAATTCGATGTGTAGACATCAATCCGGTTGCAACTAGTTCAAATTTACGGTTGTGACTACCTGTAATTCGGTTCTGATAACGTATAATTCGGTTGTGGTAACTTACAATCCGGTAGTTACATTCCCTATTGCGACTGTGGCAATCTTATAGTTGGATGTAACAGCCTCTAAGTCGGTTGCGACAACTTCTAAATTTGGTTGCAACAACCTCTCAGTTCAGTTACGTTTAATACGATATGTACAGACTTCAATCCGGTTGCAACAAACTGAAATTTATTGTTCTGACAATGTCTCATTCGGTTCTGATAACGTATAGTTTGGTTATGACAACATCTAATGCGGTTGTTACAACCTCAATTGCGGCAGCGACTGTCATAGCGTTGGATGTGACAATCCCTAATTCGGTTGCGACAACCTCTGAGTTCAGTAACGTCTAATTCGGTGTGTACAACAACAACAAACCGAAACTTACAATTGTGACAACCTTCCAATACGGTTGTTACAACCTCAGTTGCGGTTGGATGCGACAAACTCTTATCTTCTTATCAATCTTAAACTTGGATGTGACAACCTCTAAGTCGGTTGTGACATCTTCTAAATTTAATTGCGACAATCTCTAAGTTCAGTTACGTCTAATTCGGTGTGTTTAGACTTCAATCCGGTTGCAATAAACTGAAATTTAGGATTGTAACAACCTCTAATTCGATTCTGATAACGTATAGTTCGGTTGTGACAACCTCTAATTCGGTAGTGATAACGTCCAATTCGGTTGTGACAACTTCGAATGCGGTTGTTACAACCTCAATTGCGGCTGTGACAATCTTAACGGCGACAATCTTAACGGCCAGTTTGCATCAGAATTTCGGGAGTTCATTCTGTAATCGTTGCTCCAATAAAACGATTGTTTCATGCGCGTAGTTGCAGTTACCGTCGTCCAGCTGAAACCATCATACTTTATTTCGACGACGGTCACGTCGAAAATTCCTTACGATGTGGAGTAAAACTGTAGGCTCCAAACATATCTTCGTCTATCCCTGTGTAGGATGTAATTGGAAAATATGAATGCAGGTACTTGGCCGGAATTATCACCGCATCTTTAAATCTAACTAAAGTTTTATCCGTGATACTAGTGACAGAGATTTTTTATAACGATTTAAGTTCAATATTCGTAGATCATTTACGTACAAACTGTAGCTGCCACCTTTTGCGCCTTAGGGGGAAATCGGGTCTGAAAAATTTAAAATCAATTTGGACCCTGATGAAATTTTGTCGCCTAATCATAAGAACTTAAAGGACATGAACAAATTTTCTGCTTTGAATTTCAAAATTTGTAAAGTTTAGGAATTTAGTTTACGGTAATTAAGGTTAGAGTTTAGTTAGGTTAGATGGCTGGTATATTTAAACGATATGAATTATTTACTAAGAATTTTTATAATACATTCTCTATTATCCTGATGGTTGATGACTCTATTTTCGTTCAATAATTTTGTATTCTATAATTTTATGTTCTATAATTTTGTTCTATAATGTTATACCTGAACATAACGATTCTCTTATGAACAATATTTAGAGTAATTATATCCTTTTGGCACACGACATTCTGGAAATGCTGTCATCCTTTCTATTTCAACAAAAAAGGAATACAATTTTCCATAGAAAATATAAAAGTATCATTATTAGCCCAGCGTATGTAATTATTGTAATTGAACAATTTGTAATTACGCGATTATAAACAAACATGTAATTTCCCTAAAAATTACAAAAAAAAGGATCAATTACAAAAGCAAACCAAATGGGAATTACCATTAAATCGAAAGAAAACCAGAAGGAAAGAGAGAGAGAGAGATAGAGAGAGGGAAAGGGAAATGAACAGTTCATTGTAAAAATAGTATGACACCAAAGGAATTTGTTTATGACAGGATCATGAATACACAACAAACAAATGTGTCATATGTTTACACGTCTATTTGACGGTGATGATTCAGGGAGTAAACTAACGAATGTCCTGATAAACAAGTACAACATAAATGCTTAGTAAAGGACGAAGCGAGGGACATCTTTAAATCAGCTAGTGTGTATTCAGCTAGTATGGGATCGAATTGGTGTATAGCATGTTCTCGTTCTCTATCGTTGATATTGCTCTTTTTGTGTGCAAGCATTCCCTCAAACTAATTGCATTAAATTGAAACATGTTTTAAATTATTTTCATCCTTTTTATTTAGTTTCTTTTAATTTTGATACTGCAATCGAGGGTGGTTGTCATTATTTCGACCCACTGGCCATATGGTTCTGGGGTATCGCAGTTTTCTTCATTAATTTTCGTTTTTTATCTGGATGAATTTTATTGAACTTTATCGTTTTCGTTTTAGACTAAACGCAGAGGATAGAAGTGGTAGTTTTTTGAAAGTTTTGAACTAAAATCATTGAATCGGTTCAGGGGTGAAAGTATTGAAAACAATATGTTATGCTTGCAAATGAAATCATTAATGTGAGATTACTATAACAAGGATATTTATGGCACAGGACATACTGTAAAATTAATATGATGACTATGTTGTACAATTGAATTGTAATAGAGTAATTTCGTCATTAAAATCACATTAAGTTGTGACACTAATGAAGTGTTTATTCGAGCAATGTTACAAAAATTACGACTTCGAAAAGTTTTCTATTGGATAAAATTGGTCTTCAGAAATTTATACTGGAAGTTTGTCGACTGTGATGAAAAAGGATAAGGATATTCCTTTATAGCAAAGGAAGTAAAACATTGAAGATTTCGCTACAACTGCGAAGGAAATATCTCCGTAAAATACCGTGATACACTAGACACGAGAAATAATTTTGGAACGAAGTTCATTATCGCACGTTGCGGGATGGGGCCAATTGAAAAACAATTAAAAAATTTTTGTTTAAAACTCTTATGCTACAACCCAGTATTATGAACTTTATTGGCTACATTTGCTGTGGTTCGTGTCTAGACTAACATATGCTGGGAAATTTCTTGTTTAATGGAAAGTTTTCTAGGTGGAAGCCTGTAACCAATATTTAGTATATATTGTAGTTTTGAACCCGATAAAAAGTAAATTTAGAAAAGCAAAAGTGAAAGAAGTTAAAAAAACACAGTTTCTTAAATAAGTGAAGTAAAGCAAATTTTCTCAAAAAACCCTATTCATATTCTTAAACAAAGTACCTTTTCTTAACAAAATACCTTATCTTAAAGAAGATAATACCTTCGCTTAAAAAAAGTAAATTTTCTTTAAAAAATAACCTTTTATTAAAAAAAGTAATTTTTTTAACATAAGTACTTTTTCTTAAACAACTAAATTTTCTTACGACAACTCGAATTTTCTTAAAAAACTACATCTTTTTAAGGAGTACCTTCCTTTGTGAAACAAAATAACTTTCCTTGAGATAAGTACCTACTCTTAAAAATGTGCCTATTCTCGAAAAACCCTGCTCTGATCACCTTAAAATTTCTTTCGGTGTCGGCCACCTCGCATAGTGACGGCGACACTATCGAGTATTTAGCCATGAAAAAGCTTCTCAAAATACCGTTCGGAATCGATGTAAAACCGTAGGTCCCGGACGGTTAGTGAAAACTGGAAAGCGCACAACCAGTGATTGTGAGAAGTTCTCCCTTGTCCCTTCATGGGATGTAATGGGAAACCATTTATTTATTTAGTTTTTATTCTTGAAAAATGGACCAATTCTAAAAAATTCCATTTCTTTAAAAAAAACTTTTCCTCAAAAAAATACCTTTTCTTAAAAAAACAAGTAAAAGTGTTAAATTCGGCTGTGCCGAATCTTTGATACCCTCCACCTTAGTGTTAACCAGCAAAATATTAAATTTTAAAAAGGACCTTTTTTAAGAAAATGTACTTTTTTAAAAAAAATAAAAATAAGTTACTTGTTCACAAATTCAATTACTTGTTCACAAATGCAGGATGCTCACAAATGCTCACAATGCTCACAAATGCATTGCTCACAATGCTCAAATGCTCACATTGAAAATGTACTTAAGAAAATGTACTTTGAAATGTACTTAATGTACTTTGAAATGTACTTAAGAAATGTACTTAAGAAATGTACTTAAGAAATGTACATTTCTTAAGTACTTAAGAAGAAATGTACTTAAGACGAAATGTACTTAAGAAATGCACTTAAGAAGAAATGTACTTAAGAAATGGACTTAAGAAAGAAATGTACTTAAGAAATGTACTTAAAAAATGTACTTAAGAAATGTACTTAATGAAATGTACTTAAGAAATGTACTTTGAAATGTACTTAATGTACTTTGAAATGTACTTCGAAATGTACTTAAGAAATGTACTTTTTTTTAAGAAAATTTACTTTTTTAAAAACAATAAAAATAAGTTACTTGTTCACAAGTAAAATAAAAAAGCATTTTCTAAAAATAAAAAAGCATGTTTTGAAGAACTGTTAAAAAACAAAAAAAAATCAAGCTTCAAAGCATTTTTTAAAAATAAAAAAGCATTTTTTGAAGAACTGTTAAAAAAAAAAAACAAGCTGGGACGAGAGTTGAACCAACAACCCTCAGACTCCAACGCGCAACCCTTTACCCATCAGGCCACAGCGACCTTAGATGAAGTGTGACAAAATTCATATAAATGTATGAACACATGAAAGTACATCTAAACATTCTAAAGTACTTACCTATTATAAAGAACAACAAAGATTTTCAACATGGAAATTCACCACACGGCAAAAGGAGCAGTTTAGTATAAAACTACAAAAATTAATGTGAAAATTTTATGAGTTTTTCTACGTTTCCAATCATAACATTTTTTCCAACGGACCAATTTCGCTGATTTTCAATACCAAGCTGCTCAGGAATACGTGGAATATTCTGGCCAAAAACCAAACCGCGTTGTCGCCGATTGATGTCGTGAGAATGTTTTCAACAGACGGACAGACGGACATGGCTATATCGACTCCGGTTGTTATAAAGATCAAGAATATATTTACTTTATGGGGTCGCAAAGCCTTATTTCTATATGTTACAATCAGAATGACAAACTGATATATACCCTCTGTCACTTACAGTGGAGGGTATAAAAATACCTTTTATTACAAAAATTAATTTTCTTAAAAATAAAATAATACCTTTTCTTTTCTTGAGATTAGTAGTCCTTCTGAAAATAAGTACATTTTCTTAAAAAAAATTATTTTCCTAAAAAGAGTAACACTGCTTTAAAAAGTACCTGTTCTTAAAAAAGTAATTTTTGTAAAAAAAATGCATTCCCGGCTTTTACTTACAGACAGTACTTCCACTTAAAAATAGTACCTTTTCTTAAAAAAATTTTTTGAATTTTTTCTCATATTCGAAATTATCATTAGTCACTCATTAGCCATTAGTTAATTTCAAGCAGTTTCCCGTCTACCATCTAACTCAAATACGAACATGCCTGTTTTATAAAAATGCAACTCTGATAGTCACGATTGCTGTTAGTAAAACGGCAGCTGTTCGTTAAAATTTGGCGTGCCTTCGTTCGATTCGTAACCACCCACAGAACACAGCTTAATTAAAGTATTATAAATTATAAATCGTTAGTCAGTATGAATTTTATAATGAGTTTGTCAGTAAATATTTATTTTACATAAGTTTTTTACAATGGCACATAATGACTACAGCCAAGATTGTTTGTAAAGGGTGTCTCAGTAAGCATGCACTTTTTAATTTTAAAAAAAAGATAAGTATTTTTTGAGATAGTTGTGATTTTTTAGTGATTTATAATGAAGACACGGTCCGATTAAGTATGGATTAAAATGTCCGTCAAATGGCCCCCACGGTGCCGATGACAGGCCATAACTCTTATCATGAAATTTCCCATGACTTTTTGACAGAGATGTGGTTGTCTCTCACGGATGACGCGTTGCATCTCGGACTTGAGCTCAGGAATTTCTTCTGGTTTGGTCGCATAAACCCGAGATTTCACAAAATCCCAAAGAAAGAAATCGCATGGCGTTAAATCGCACGATATTGGTGGCCAGCTGACATCAGTATTTCTCGAGATTATTTGTTGTGGTAAACATTGCTGCAATAAGCTGATTGTCTCATGCGTGGTGTGGCTGGTGGCGCCGTCTTGCTGAAACCACATGTCGTCCAGATCACTACCGTCCAGAGGTGGCCACAAGAACTCCGTTATCATGTACCTGTAACGAACGTCGTTCACAGTCACTGCAATTTAGGCCTCATCTTCAAAGAAGTAAGGCCCAATCACGCCACCTGACCAAAATGCGCTCCGGACAGTTGCTCGTTGTGGGTGCATTTATTTCTCATGGATTGCATGAGGATTCTGCGGATTTTTGACTCCGAAATACGACAATTTTGTGTACTCACAAAGCAACAAACATGGAAATGTGCTTCATTGGAGAAGATGACTTTTTTTTGGAAAATTGGCATTGACTTCACTTTGCTCCATTACCCATTGAACGAATTGCCGGCACTTTCCCTGGTCTGCTGGAGTGAGCTCCTGAGTAAGCTGAATTTTTTACGCATGAAGGTGGAGGTCTTTTGTCAAAATTAGCTGCGTAGTGTTTCATGATCTTTGAGGTTCTTGAGAACGATACCCAATTGATGTTTTCAGATTTTCCGCGGGAACTCTCGTTTACAGCAGCAATGTTTTCAAGACACCGACCGGTACGTTGATACACAGTAGTCTTACTGTCCATAATCAAACGAGTTCCTTTAAATGGTTTGACCACTCTTCAAATGGTTGACACATTAGGTGCAATTTCTCGACTGAAAATTCTTCGAAGTTTGCGAGCGGGCTCAGCATAACTTTACAAATTTTTGTAATACGTTTTCACAATTCTATCGCGTTGTTCTTTCGTAAAGCGCTCCATTTTTGGTAATCGGAATAAACATATGTGACAGCTACCAAATTTCAGAGTTGCCGCTGGCGCAGTAAAAAAATTACACTAAATTTAAAAAGTGCAATCTTACTGAGACACCCTTTATATGACTTTTGAGTTGCCAACTCTTGCCAATAAGAGCTCTGCAGACTAGGGCAATGAATTGTTTAAATACATTTTATGATCATAAGCTGACATCTCTTATCCGCGAACGAAACCAATGCCGAACGCAGCACCTCCCTGGTGGAACGGAGATCTTGCGTATACATGGAAGTGATGCCGACGACTATATAATAAATGCAAGTCTTCAAGAGGCACGGGCGACTGGGATAATTACAAAGTTGATTTAAGGCGATCAAAGAGAAGATGCCAACAAGGTTAAGCAGAGCGAAAGTCGTACGAAGTCAGACATATAGTTAGAAGCTGTCCATCAGAAGCTGCAATTACCATAGATTACTAAACTATTTATTAACAACCTATCGAGTTATGATGACAATGGCTATACTAAATATAAAAGTATTCATTACAGTCAGTCTCAAGTGCCACTAAACTGGTTATTAGCCAACTAGTGCGAAGAAAAATTGAAGGGCTATTCTGCCATCTCTTCAGCATCTGTATCGAGTTTGCATTACAATGACTATAGTAAATATGAAATTTTCATTACAGCCAGTTTCAAGTGTCACTAAACTATTTATTAACAAATTAGGGCGAAGAAAATTTGACAGTATATTCTGCCATCTCTTCAACATCTGTATCGGGTTGGCATTACAATAGCTATAATAAATATGAAAGTATTCATTACAGTCAGTCGCAAGTGTCACTAAACTATTTATAAACAAACTAGGGTGAAGAAAAATTGACGGTATATTCTGCCATCTCTTCAACATCTGTATTGAGTTTGCATTACAATGGCTATAGAAAATATGAAATATTCATTACAGCCTGTTTCAAGTGTCTGTTTCAAGCCTGTTTCACGTGTCACTAAACTATTTATTAACAAACTAGGGCGAAGAAAAATTGGCTGTCTATTCTGCCATCTCTTCAACATCTGAATCGAGTTAGCATGACAATGACTATACTAAATATGAAAGTATTCATTACAGTCAGTCTTAACTGTAACTAAACTGGTTATTAGCAAACTAGTGCGAAGAAAAATTGACGGTCTATTCTGCCATCTCTTCAAAATATTTATCGGGGTAGCATAACAATGGCTATAGTAAATATGAAAGTAGTCATTACAGTCAGTCTCAAGTGTCACTAAACTATTTATTAACAAACTAGGACGAATACTAATTGATGGTATATTCTGCCATCACTTCAACATCTGTATCGAGTTAGCATGACAATGGCTATACTGAATATGAATGTAGTCATCACAGTCAAACTCAAGGGTCACTAAATTAAAAAAAAAAAAAACTAGGGCGAAGAAAAGTTGACGGTCTATTCTGCCATCTCTTCAACATCTTTATCGAGGTAGCATAACAATGACTATAGTAAATATGAAATTTTCATTACAGCCAGTTTCAAGTGTCACTAAACTATTTATTAACAAACTAGGGCGATGAAAAATTGACTGTCTATTCTGCCATCTCTTCAACATCTGAATCGAGTTAGCATGAGAATGACTATACTAAATATGAAAGTATTCACTACAGTCAGTCTTAACTGTAACCAAACTGGTTATTAGCAAACTAGTGCAAAGAAAAATTGACGGTCTATTCTGCCATCTCTTCAACATCTATATCGAATTTGCATTACAATAGCTATAATAAATATGAAAGTATTCATTATAGTCAGTCGCAAGTGCCACTAATCTATTTATAAGCAAACTAGGGCGAAGAAAAGTTGACGGTCTATTCTGCCATCTCTTCAACATCTTTATCGAGGTAGCATAACAATGACTATAGTAAATATGAAATTTTCATTACAGCCAGTTTCAAGTGTCACTAAACTATTTATTAACAAACTAGGGCGATGAAAAATTGACTGTCTATTCTGCCATCTCTTCAACATCTGAATCGAGTTAGCATGACAATGACTATACTAAATATGAAAGTATTCACTACAGTCAGTCTTAACTGTAACCAAACTGGTTATTAGCAAACTAGTGCAAAGAAAAATTGACGGTCTATTCTGCCATCTCTTCAACATCTATATCGAGTTTGCATTACAATAGCTATAATAAATATGAAAGTATTCATTATAGTCAGTCGCAAGTGCCACTAATCTATTTATAAACAAACTAGGGCGAAGAAAAATTGACGGTCTATTCTGCCATCTCTTCAACATCTTTGTCGAGGTAGCATAACAATGGCTATAGTAAATATGAAAGTATTCATTACAGTCAGTCTCAAGTGTCACTAAACTATTTATTAACAAACTAGGGCGAAGAAAAATTGACGGTCTATTCTGCCATCTCTTCAACATCTATATCGAGTTTGCATTACAATAGCTATAATAAATATGAAAGTATTCATTATAGTCAGTCGCAAGTGCCACTAATCTATTTATAAACAAACTAGGGCGAAGAAAAATTGACGGTCTATTCTGCCATCTCTTCAACATCTTTGTCGAGGTAGCATAACAATGACTATACTAAATATGAAAGTATTCATTACAGTCAGTCTCAAGTGTCACTAAACTATTTATTAACAAGCTAGGGCGAAGAAAAATTGACTATCTATTCTGCCATCTCTTCAACATCTTTATCGAGTTAGCATGACAATGACTATACTAAATATGAAAGTATTCATTACAGTCAGTCTTAACTGTAACTAAACTGGTTATTAGCAAACTAGTGCGAAGAAAAATTGACGGCAATTATGATAAATGTATCAACCGATCTCGTATGAAGAAGACACATAAGTTTAGCGATAGACAAAAGCTGCTAAATTGTATTGCAGTCTTCGGAGATGTAGCAACGAAATCAGCAAATGTGAGCTCAAACATAAGCGAGAACAAATCGATACGAAAATTAGGTGAGTAACATAGAGTGACAACTCATTAGGAAACAACTGTAGTGACTGCAAAGGACTATCGTGATGAAAAATATCACCTAGTGGCCACAGTTAACTTGCGAAAATGCAACATTTTTCGTTTTGTATGTGAATTGCATCGAATACAGACTGTTCTTCTGTGGAATATCCTTCTGCAAGAATAAAGGAATCCAAACACACTTCTTACTCTTCTTCGGCGTTAAGAAACCTCACTTCTCGCTTCTATTTCTTAAAATTGCCAAGCTGCCTGTTATCACCTCGATATGAACACATCTGCTTTTATGATCCTTTGCAAATTTGCAATTAGTTGATTGGTGAAAAACACAAGATTTGATCAAGCTCAAGCATTAGCTCAAATACAATCCAACAAATCAAATTTGTTCTGCTGTATATTTGATTGTAGTCGTGCAATGGTCAGTTTTCGAAAAGAACGAACTAGAAGGAAACCACTTGGACCAATAAAAGAATTGTAGCAGAACAAATTGGAAATTGTCTGTCCCACATAAAGGAATCTCCAGCACGTTCCATTAGCGGCTTTTAGAGGAATATTGTAAGAGATAAAATAAAAAAGCCGCTGTAGGAAGAAATTGATCCTCCAACGAGTCTACAGTTTATGAAAATGTGCACGAAATCATCATCATCGGATTGCCTCTGAAATTATGTGACAGTTTATAGATTAATATCTGTTGTTAAAAACGTAAGCAAAGAAATGCAGTGAAGCAAGGATAAGATGCATACAAATTGCTAGGACACCATACAAAAACTCCACTGGCTGACCAGTGTCTAAAAGAGAGAGAGAGAGAGAGAAAGAAAAGAGAGATTGCGTGGCTGCTGCCTAAACATAACAGCTGGCTACGTAGACTTTGCTGGAAATAACTAGATATACAGAGTAAGAGAGAGAGAGAGAGAGAGAGAGGAAGTGATAAGGAGAGTAACGGCGTTAAACTAGCTTGAATGAAGAAGATTAAAAACCGCACCGCTCGGCAGGACTTCTTTAAGTCCTTTCAATGTCTATTGCCTTACAGCAAATATCTAAAGATTACTGATCACTCAGTAGCTCGTACCATAAGCAAATACGAGTACTGTGCCTAACGACGGGGTGTTTCTCTTTTATCGTTGCATAATCCTTTAAGGATTTATCGGGATTTATGGCAAAATTGGTCGTATTTGTTACCTTAAAATAATGTTTTGCATATTCCGCAAATATTTTCCTTTCGAACTGTACAAAAGCGTAAAGTCTTCAATGTTTGCATTGACCTTTTTTGCTTGCTTGTTGCTAAACAAAATCTCGTTAAAAATTTTTCTTTTTAAGAAATTCGTCCTGTTTTTCGTTTATTTTTATAGGAAATCAATATTGATTTTATTTCATATTAATATTTTCCCAGAGGATTATCAGAATAGAAAATGTATTGAAATTTCATATTTGTATTGTAGACCAAAATGTAAGAAAATTATTTTGGAACATTTCCCTGCCTGTCTCTCTCTGAAGGTCAGTTCTGTTGTGCCACTTTAAAGGGATATTGCGAAAACAAGGAAGAAAGGAATCGATTTTTAGTTTGCCAACGTCATAAGAAAACAAGGAAATCAATCATGTCTAAACAGTTTCAATAAATAATTTAATGTTATTTCAATTTCCAGTTTGCACTAAAAATATAGTTTTAGTCTAAAAAGTTCATATCAAAGTTCATATTTGAAAGTTCGATGTACAAATTTTATATTAATAAATGTTCCGTTTAGAATACATCATTAGAAGTGAATTCATTTCACTTGTGTTTTAAAACTCACTGTGGTTAAAGCACATTGTCCTGGCATTCGTGTGACGTTTCCAACACAAAATTCGTTTTGAGATTAAATATTGCTGAAGCTTCGAAGTGGAAGTTGAAGTTCTATTCATTGAAGTGAAAGTTTATTGATCCCGTGTAATGATAAAGCTGTTTGCAACGAATTCGGTTTAAAGGACACCGAATTTGATATGCACACGTTATTAATACTGTAAACCATCGGTGATCTACTGGTTAGAGTGCGCGCCTTTTGTATACGAGAACGTTGGTCCGATCCCAGCCTGACCACCTTACATTTGTGTCCATGACAGCCATCTCGCTTAATGACAACGACACTATCAACTAATTAACCATGAAAAAGATTCTAAAAAAGCCGCTCGGAAGCGATGTAAAACCGTAGGTCCCAATCTACTCACTTACATACTTATCCCGTCTCGAACAACCCCGGGGGGTCAGGGACCTTACAAAACGAAGATAACGAAGCAATACCAAGTGTCACAGGGATTCACAACTTGACCCCTCCAGCGGAGTCTTGGTCTTCCTATTTTCCGCCTTCCTTCGAGTTCGGTTTCGAAAACCCTTCGTGTTGGTTCGTCTTCATTATTTTGCTCCGCTTAACTGTGTCAATGTCAGGATATAACTCATGCAGCGCATGGTTCATGCGTCACCGATACTCGCCTCTGTGCACTATAGGCCCATACATTTTCCAGAGTATATTCCTCTCGAGGACTCCTACAGATGTTTCGTCTGCTTGCGATAATACCCAGGATTCTGCGTCATAAAAGAAGACAAGTTGTATGAGAGTCTAGTCTTGCTGGACTTTTGTTACCGGGGAGAGGTCTTTGCCTCTAAAGTGCTTGCTTAGCCCAAAATACCATCTCTCCACAAGCACAATTCACCGCTTGATCTCAAGGCTGACGTTGTTGTTTTTGTTTACGGCAGATCCGAGTTATATAAATTCGTCCTCCACCTCGAAATTATATCGGTTATCAACGTTCACGCTTTGGTCTAATCGCGTGGAGGCCCTACTAGTTGAAACCATTAATTTTGTCTTGTCGTCATTAGCTTTTCTCAGAATAATCTCTATTAAGATGTTAAAGAGATCGCACCTTGCCTGAAGCCTCGCTTAATTTCGGAAAGATCATTACCAACATTCACTGCGGATTTGGTGTTCGTCGAGGTCATCCTGCAAAGGCGTATTAGGTAGAGTTTCCCCCGTATCTGGCTATCGAAGGCCGCCTTATAATCAACAACTAGATGATAGGTGTAGTTTTATGTTTCCTGGGTCTTCTCCACCAATTGGCGTAGGGTAAAATTCTGGTCAGTTGCCGATTTCCTAGGGCTAAAGCCACACTGGTATGGACCAATCAGGTCAGCGATAATTGGTTTTAGTCTTTCGCACATTATACTTGACAGAACCTTATATGCTATGGATAAAAGGCTTATTCCACGGTAGACTCGGGTCACTTTTCTTAAATATGGGACATAGTACACTGAGACTCCAATCACCGGGCATGCATTCGTCTAACCAAATTTTGCTAATAAGCAGATGCATGCACCTTATCAGTTCATCGACGCCAGCCTTAAACAGCTCCGCCAGTAATCCGTCGGCTCCTGTAGCTTTGTAGATCTTAAGCCGGGCAATAGCTGTTCTGACCTTGTCTTGGTATGGAGGGGGGCAATCGACATCGTCGTCCAAATTGTGATCGATTGTCTCATCGTCATTGGATATCTCAGGTACAAGTAGCGCGGAGAAATTAAAAAAAAAAAATAAATGGTTTCCCATTACATCCCATGAAGGGACTGGGGAGAACTTCTCACAATCACTGAGCTGTGCGCTTTCCAGTTTTCACTCACTGATGGGGACCTACAGTTTTACACCGATTCCGAACGGTAATTTGAGAAGATTTTTCATGGCTAGATACTCGATAGTGTCGCCGTCACTATGCGAGGTGACCGCCGCCGAAAGAATTTTTTTTTTTTTTGAAGGTGGTCAGAGCCGGGTTCGAACCCAGGATCTCATGTACAAGAGAGCGCGGAGAAATTATCTCTCCATATTCCCAACATGCTCTGCACATCTGCGATCAGATTTTCGTTCTCGTCCCTACAGAAAGGTGGCCCTGAACCATATCCATTAGATCCGTTTTTGAGTTTGTGGTAGAATTTTCGGGCTTCGTTCTTCCTTCTGTGTGTCTCAATTTTCTCACTCTCGCGGTTTCTCCACTGCCGTTTCTTGCGCCTAAAGAGACGGTTTATTTTTTTTGTTTTTTCCCTATAACGCTCAGTTGTAGCTCGGGTTGCAATTGACTGAAGCATTACCATACGTGCAACGTTCTTTTCAACATTTTCAATACGACACTGTTGATCGTACCATGGTTGGTTTTGAAACGGGTTTTCAAAACAAAGTACGGTTGTTGCGACAGTTTTTATAGAGTTGGAAATGGGTTTCCACCGCGCTTCAGGATCGTCATCGGAAGTGGGTGGGTTTCGTGCCAAAAGTTGCGAGAGCTTCCTTGATTAGGCTGTGGCTACCACTGATAATTGCAGCTTCTTTACGATGTCCAGCTTTCTCTGCGTGTGGATTCGTACGACTTTCGCCCTACTAAATCTTGTGCGAAACTTTGCTGCTACCAGGTAGTGATCAGAATCGATGTTAGTTCATCTGATCACTCGTACGTCCATTACACTTGGTGAGTGCCTTCTATCAAGTATCTCGTGTTTAATTTGGTCCTTTGTTCCTTGTGGATGTCTTTATGCTGGATTCTTGAACCTTTTGCCGCGGCAAAGTCAAGCAGTCTCATACCGTTGCCGGCACTGTCAGCATTTTGACTGAAATTACCAATAGTTAGATAAAACACATTCTCCCTTCCTACTTTGGCATTAAAATCTCCTAGTACAATTTTAATGTCATGGCCAGGGCAGCGGTCTTACCTTTCCTCTAGGAGCTCATAGAATATGTCTTTGGCATCATCATCTTTCTCTTCTGTCGGGGAATGCACACAAATTAGGGAATATATTAAAATATTTCGCTTTATACGGATTGTGGTTGTGCATTCACTCGCAGGATTAAACCTAGAGACTAGATGTCGCAGTCTTTTGCCAACTACAAATCCGCAACCAAATTCATGTTTGTTTTCATGGCAACTGTAGTACATCTTTCAGTTTCTTTTTCTTGTGCAGACATGTCCTCGTCATCGCATTTCTTGGATAGCGGTAATGTCAGCCTTATAACTTTCGAGGACATCTGCCGATGGGATACGTGCGCCGGATCGATATAGAGTTCTTACATTCCGAGTGCATATCCGTAAACCGTAGTCCTTATAACGTTTGCGGAGGTCGTCAAAAAATAGGGGTTGTTTATGTTTTCTCTTTCGTTTTCGTATATTCACTGCCCTTATGAGCGGTGGCGAGAGGCAAACCCAGTCCACCGGGTTTTTGCATTTTACCTACTGCCAGGATATTTGATTGCAGCCGCCCATTATGGATCAAACGTTAACCAGGATGCAATATGTCGTACCTGGATTTGCTTTCTTTTGGTTTCTATCCGCCGTTAGCCCATAGTTTGGCTCATCCGCCTTCTAAGGACAAACGAATAGGCATGATATCTTGATGAGCTTCAGTGACAGAGTCACCCAGTAAACCTGAGACGTATAAGTGATCGCATAACCAATCAGGCTGCTCACTCGTTTCGCTTTCTCACTCTAGCTAGGTAACCCAGGTTTCCGATAAAGCCATTGCCCAGAAAATGCTTGAACTACTCAATGAAGGAATCATTTCTGGCCACTCCCACGTGAATGGCTATCAGAAACTTTCCACCTCCATCGACGGCCCTATGAACTTTGGCCTACACTTTTTGTAATTTTGTGTTCACATTTTGTACTGTTGTGTACCCTTTTTGTACTTCTCATACAATTTTGGTACATTTCGTATACATTTAGTACTTTTGCGTACAGATTTTGTACTCTTGACCAAATTTTTGAACTTTTGTGAACACTTTTCTGTAAATTGTTACATACAGTTTCTCTGCTTTTGTATACATAGTTTTTTTTATTTTTGTGTACTTTTCGTACATTTTTGTACACTTCTTGTACTTTCGAGAACACTTTTACCATTTTAATGAAGTGCAAGCAAAAATTTAAAAAGTGCACGGATTTAATACTTCTGCATACACTTTAGTGTTTAATTTCGTGGCAGTCGGTGGTGCAATTGTTAGTGTGCGCACCTCTTGTACATGAGATCCTGGGCTCGATCCCTGCTCCGACCACCTTCAATATCTTTCGGCGGCGATCACCCCGTATAGTGAAGGCGACACTATCGAGTACTTAGCCATGAAGAAAATTTTTTCAAAATACCGTTCGGAACCGACGTAAAACTGTAGGTTCCAATTACTGACTGGAATATTAGAAAACGTACAGCTCACTGGTTTGGAGAAGCTCTGCCCAATCTCTTCATGGGAAACGGTGTGTGTGTATTTTTTTTACTTTTATGAACAGATTTTGTCCATTGGTGAGTACTTTTCGTACGTTTGTGTACTTTAGGTACTTTGGGTACAACTATAGGACCATTGTGTACACTTCTTTACTTTTATGAACATTATTTGAACTTTCCGCCACATTTTTTGTAATTTTGTGTACACATTTTGTACTGTTGTGCACCCTTTTTGTACTTCTCATAAAATCTTGGTAGATTTCGTATACACTTAGTACTTTTTGTACCGTTGTACTCAGTTTTTGAACTCATGTGTACACTTTTATGTAGACTTTAATGTGCACTTTCTTTGCTTTTGTATAGACTTTTTTTATTTTTGTGTACTTTTCGTACATTTTTGTACACTTCTTTTATTTTCGGGCACACTTTGAACACATTAATGAAATGCAAGCAAAACTTTAAAAATCAATGAGTGTTCGAACTCACGGATGATGTGTTAACACCTTTTTGCTACACGGTACCTGTTCGATTTCTCTGAACACATTAGTAAATGTTACATTGGAAAATAAAAAATTATAGTTTTTTTGTATACACCGGGCAATGCTGAACATCAAATGACTCGCTTTGTTTGGCCATAGCAACAACAACGAAACAACCACACATACTTTGTCCGAAGTATCTGACGTATACGTGTGTCACATAACCACATGTTTGCCATATCAACAGCAACGAAACAGCCAAACACACAACATCACACATACTTTGTACGAAGTAGCTGACGTATTAGTGTGTCACCATAACGTCGACTGCGCAAGCCAATAGTTGGAGGACATCTGCCAATTGGATACTTGAGATCCTGGCTTGCAAATTGAATTTTGCGTGACTATGCTTTATATCTCCGTTCAACAACTGCAACAGACACATGTACCTACATACGCTATAGCCACAATTTCGTTTGCCTCACCCCTGCCACACCACACTTTCATTGCTCTCTTGCTCGCTCATTTTTGTTTAACACGTCATTATTCTCTTTCGCAGTCTCAGAAAATCTGGTTTTAGCAGCAGCATAAAATCTGGTTTTAGTAGCAGCATAAAATCTGGTTTTAGCAGCTGCATAAAATCTGACTTTGATAGATTTAGTCCCTAAACGCCGCTATAGATGTTAACACATCAAAAAGTGTACACAAACATTTTAAACTTGTGCATACAATTTTCTGTCTTTGTTTATAACTCTTTTGATTCGTGGCCATCGGGGATTAGTGTGCGCGCCTCTTGTGCATGAGATCCTGGGTTCGATCCCAGCAGCGACATCCTTAATTTTATGTCGGCGGCTGTCAGCTAGCATAGTGATGGCGACACTATCGAGTATATGGCCATGGAAAAGCTTCTCAAAATACCGTTCGGAATCGGTGCAAAACTGTAGGTCCCAATCAGCGAGTATAGAAACTAGAAAGCGCACACCTCACTAGTTGTGAGAAGCTCTTCCCAGTTCCTTCATGCGATGTAATGGGAAACTATTTATTTATATTTTTGTTACTTTTACGCCACTTTATTTGTACTTTTGTGTAACACGAAATTCTGTTATAAAAATATCGTTGCTGATCAGGATTTCAATACCGCCCCATAAAAAGTCTCACTTCAAAAATTCTTTGTACAGCTAATGTAATTTGTTTAGTAGGTAAATTGCACATCCTTTCTGAAGGTATGTAATACAATTTTCAATCTGACGGTTAACTTTTCTTATAATTTTTCTTAGGAATTCCATTGCCTTTAATTTTCCCGTAATATATATTTTTGTTTTCAAAACAATTATAAAATCAAGAATTTTGTTGTTGCCAATTTCCACAAACATACTTAACTTTAAGTGAAAACCCATGTCGTCATGTTGTCCATTAAAAGAAATGTCGTTTAAAACAAATTCCCCTTTAAAGCAAATGTCCTTTAAAACAAATATCCTTTAAAACGCTGTGTCCCGTTTGCAAAAGAATCTCGTGTAATCGAAAAATGTCAAAAAGTTTAACAAGCCAATGAACTTGTTTAACAACTTTTGCTACAGGACACAACTCCTTAACCCCTTTTCTTAGCAAACAACTTAAGCAATCAAATATTCTTTACCAGGACAACAAGATAACAAACGCAATATTTGTGTAATCATGTGTGCGGACGGTTCAAACATATGATTACAAATATTTTGACATGTTTGATGTGATGCGTATTAAAATGTCATGACGATGATAAGACAATGTGTGACATTTTGCCTCTATGTCCTCAATGAATCCCAAAAGATGACGAATATCCTCACACAATGCAAGAAGAAAAACATGGCAATTATAGACAAGGAAAATGTGTGAAATTTTCTTTACGAAAACTATGAAAAAAAAAACTGCTCATACAAATTATCCCTTAAAGGGTTGGGTGACCACATGTCAACAACCCAAGGACACTTGGATAAATGTATAGAATATTTCGTGTATTGTTTGAGATGTGACAATTGTCTTGTACATTGCAACAATTGTGTTTTTAATCCTACCGCCCAAATGTGGATGTTACCATTATGTGTTGTAATCCTTTTTAGCGTAAGTTTTGCTTTCACATCCTTACAAATTTAAATGCATTTTGTTTTGCCAGACCATATCCTGCTTTATGCTACCAAACAAAGAAGTGTGAAATATATTTTTTCCATTAGTTTCATTTTTAACAAAGGTCAACGTTTCCATAATACAAACTGCAGTTCTCATAACTACTCAGATGTCAAAAATATTGACAGCTGTCAGTGTTACTTAACAAAAACATCAACTCAATTTTTTGAATCTTAAAAAAGAGATTAAATCATAAACATTTATAAACAATTGTGATAATTCGATTAGGGTTGTTCGAGACTTTAATCAACACGCATATCTTCCAAAATATGACAACAAATTTATTAAATATTTTGTAAGGAAGAGGTTTAAGTTCTCAATACAATTATTGTTATGTTAATATTTCTAATCAAATTTCAGGTAAATAAGAATATTGAGAATTTCCTGGGTATTCCTGGTTTGATATTCTATTAGCTTAGCATATATCAATAGTATTTCGATTACCCTTGTCATTATCTCCCCCTCTTTCCAGGCGATATTAACATAGATACCGTAAACAGTAGTGGCTAATTCTAGAGAATTTATGATTAGGAAATTAACTTTATCTAGAAGATTTCCCAGCCAAGCACCCCAAAAAATCCAAAGTTTCATAAGATCTTTTTAAGATGTTTTTTTTTTTTTTTTTTTTTTTTTTTTTATTGAGTATTTATTGTTATTATTACATATTTTCTTAAGTACTAAAATAATCAAAAGTATAATTAAATTGTAAACTTAAAAATAGTCTCTAGTCATGCTCTCATTTTAAAGAATTATACAAGTTAAAGCTTCCTTTTCAGAAAAGTTAATATAATATTTGTAAGGTAACATTATGTTTGAACTGTATTGCAGTGAAAATTCCATAAAAACACTGCATTACAATAAAGAAAAGATAAAATGCTCAAAGTTAAGATAAAATAAGGGAAGACAGAAAAGGTACAAAAGTAGGAGTGAATTAATGTGCTAACCACCAGCATTTTTTCCTAGTGGAAGAGGATGATAATTTGTCAGCTTCCGATATGGACAAATCAAATCTTTTATTTTCATTGTGTAAAACATTGTTATTGACTATCCTGCCATTGGCCCTTCTGTAGATATGATAAATCAATGGAATGCCGTCAGAGTCTTGGATGTAACCATTTCTATCTAGATATAAAAAGCATTCCGGAGCTGCGAATCCATTTCTAACTGCAAGACTAAAATACTCATCACTTTCATAGTATGGAGCCTTAATCAGGGGATTATACATGTTGTCAAGGCATCGTCTAATATGATTCCTGGTTAGGTTAATAGTGTAGTTATCAATTCTAACGATTTGTGATGAGTTATAAAGTTTGATATTTGAAACATAATTGGTATAGTCACTGCTTTTTGATCTGAACATTAACAAACAAGATCGTAAAATTTTTCTCTCACATTTTCTTAGCCTTTCCATGTACGAAGGAGATATATTAAACTAGACCGAACAGCCATAGCAAAGAATTGGTCTTATTACAGTTTGATACATTAGCACTTTAACTCTATTTTCTATTAAGCTTGAACTAAACATTCTTTTGTATAAATAGAATGCTTTTCTAGTTTTCTCGATTTGCAGATTTATGTGATCATTGAAATATAAAAATTTATCGAGGTGAATTCCCAAATATTTCACTTTTTCTGAAATAGGAATACAGTCGTTTGATTGTCTTGAAGTAATTCCGAACTGTTTCCAACATTTTCTTATATTGCTGTTACATTTGTTTACAAGAGGTCGAAACAGAATGCTTTCACATTTGTTAACATTTATTCTAAGATGCCAGTTTTCGGAATACTGTTCGATAATATCAAAATTTTTTTTGAAGATGGACATTTAAATCGTTTATCTTATCGCTGGAGTGGTATATTACTATGTCGTCCGCAAACGCAATTATGTTATAGATTTTTTCCAATAAGTCGTTTATAAATAATAAGAGCATTGACTGTGCCCTGCTGAAGACCATTTGCTACATCAAATGGATGACTTGTAAAAGAATTATTGACATGCACAATAAATTTTCTGCCAGAAATCATTTTATATATATGTAAGTATAAGCAAGTTTAGAGGAAATTTGTAGCTCATAAGTTTTGCTATTAACCCCTGTAACCAAATCGTGTCGACAGCTTTCTCGAGGTCGATAAAACAGGCGCCTGTAACACATTTTTTATTCCAGTTCCAGTTTATTTCTGAAACCAGGAGATTTATTGCGTGAAGTGTGGACTGACCATATTTAAAACCAAATTGTTTGAATGAGCTTATGCTATTTTGTATAATTACCTTGCTAATCTTTATATTTATAACAATTTCCAAAAACTTTACTCATGTTAGGCAGCATACTTATGGGTCGTAGATTGTTTAAATTATTTCTGTCTTCATCTTTTTGACGTAGAATACGTCTTACCTTACGGTATGAGGAGTCATGTCAGGTTTTTATTGTTGTAATCTTTATTTCATTGAATTTGAGGAAACGGCTAAAGGAATTTTTTTTAAAATTTTTTTTCTAGGTAAATGAAGATGTTATCTTTCGTTTGATATACATTTCATATTGGTTGATATATTTCTAGTATTTTAATTTCTCAAATCAAAATTGTTTAAACACATACACTCAAACATATGTGTGGTGTTTGGTTGAGTGTTTTTGGTTGCTCAACATTGCTTAGGAACATGTATCTAGTAAAAAGTGAAACGAACAGCAAGCTAATGTTGCTTGGCAACATGTATCTAGTAAAAAGTGAAACAAACAGTAAGCTAACGTAATAAGGCTTTTTTGCGAAAGCTTCAATAAAGCTGTTGTAACATTAATTTTGAATTGTAAAGCGTAAAGCTTTCACACAACGCTCGAATGCTAATGCGAAGACTCGATAAGGTAAACCTTTTTTAATATTAGGGCGGCCCTCTCAACATTCGCAGAACTTATTTCAATAAAAATATTAATTAAAATACATAAATTAAATTAAGTTTAAAAAAATTGAACATGATGTTTTTTTTTTTAAACGGACTGGAATCAAATGCCGTTGGTAAATATAAAAATTACAGCAGACAGTTGTCCGAGGCCTTCGGCCACGGACTGTCCCTGCAGGCTGTGTCAGAGACACGGCCATTAAGTTTAACGTAGAATACGCCATCCGATAAGACAGAAAACATATATAACAATAGATGATAAATAATATAAGCAAATGAATTTATTGTTATATATGTTTTCTGTCTTATCGGATGGCGTATTCTACGTTAAACTTAAGGGCCGTGTCTCTGACACAGCCTGTAGGGACAGTCCGTGGCCGAAGGCCTCGGACAACTGTCTGCTGTATTTTTTTTTAGGAATAACAATTAACTTAGCTATTTTCCAGTCTGGTGGAAAATAAGAATTGTTTAACTTATTGTTAAAGAGAGAGAGCAATATTCTAATATCATTTCAGATGGCAGGTTTTTCGGAAAAATATTCGGAATTTGGTCAATACCTGATGATAGTTTGCTCTTCAATTTCATGAGGATATTTTCTATATCAAGAGGCGAAATGAAGAAATTATGTTCTGTGGATGTGGAGCAGTCGTTAGCTGTCAAAGTAGGACTAAATTTGGTTTTAGTCATATGTGAGCTTTCGTACCTATTTTTAATGTCTCAGAAATGATCGAAGCACTGTTGGACATATAAATGCACATTATTATTAGGAAGTCTGTTTTTCTCGGAATGAACAGCTTGAAAATAAAATCCGAGGACATTAGTAATTTCTTTTTCGTTTTGGATGATGAAACAGGTTTTAGAAGAATCCTTCTCTAGCAGATCTGGGCTTAAGCCAGCATCTATGAGAGTCGTTTCGTGTGTAAATGGAACGTTTACATGACTTAGGACATTTCCCTTACTTTTTAAAAAGTGTTTTTTAACAACAGCGAATTTAGAAGGATTGTTTGGCCTAAGAGTAGATAGTTCAGATTCCTTTTCTTTGTTTAGATGAAGAACTATATTCTGTTCAATGAGGTTATTTATAATCTTTAATTTTGCTTTCTCGAGAGTCAGAATATTCGGTGGAAGAAAAATTTCCAAGCGATTGTGTTTTTTTATAATCGCTAAGATATTGTTTTTTTCTCTTTTAAGGTTTTTGATGATAGTACAGCTTGAGACAGATTGTAACCGATTCTCAATTTTACGTCTAGGTACCATTTTTTCAACAGCTGTTATTATTATTTGACTTAATTTTCGTAAATGATGGTTGATCTCTGGATTTAATAAGTTTTTACTGTTTGGAGTAGGGTGGTTATTTTGAAGCAAATTTGTGCATGTAGTTTTAAATCTTTTCCAATTCGTTCTTTTATAGTCCAGTGTTCCCCTGTTTTCATTCATTTCAACATCGAATAAATTTGTGTTATCCTGCTTGGAAACTAAGATTTGAATTCCACAATGATCACTATCATAATCTATATATTTCAAATAGTTTATGGTATCGTTAGTCTTTTGTATAAAAAGGCTACGGACAAATATCCAAAAATGAATTTGCTCTTTCGAAGGAGGGTGTTGTCGAAGCATATAAGTTGCATCTAAAATTACATTCATTTGAGTAAAGCCAATTGTATAGGGCCGTTCCTTTTGAATTATTTATAGTGTTTCCCCAATATGAATGTTTGCTGTTCAAGTCCCCTGCAAAAATATAGAAATGATTTGGATTTTGTAGATCTAATACATTAAATATTGTGCTGAGTTCTGATTTAAATTGTCCATTGTTGTTGCCTGCGGGATAATATGCAGCTAAGAAATTTGTTCTGGTGCGTGGATATTCTAACTACGCATGTTGTTGTCTCACACCCGTCTGGTGGAATATTTATCGTTAGTAGCATCTTTCAATTACACTGTGGAATAGAATGAAACTTTTTCGAAAATAACAAGTTTCTGACAACGGATTCTGGTAGAGCGAGACATGAAAAATATACGTGTGTTTGAAAGTTTACGTCTGAATTTGTTTAAGGGGATGCGAAATTTCCCCCCTTTTGCACGTTCTTATAATGAATCGGCATAGGAAACCATGTTATCCGTTATTTTTAGGTATAGAATGTGTTCAGGAAAATCTGTTTTCGTTTTATTTGGTTTTGGTATTGCTATCATTATGGCTGATTTCCAGGTATGTGGTATTATTCCTGAGTCGTATATTTGGTTGTAAAGCAGTAATAACTTTTCTTTACTTTTGGTGGAGAGATGTTGGAATCATGACGTAAGAGATGCGGTCGTGACCTGGCGTTTTGCCATTCAGTTTTTGTGTAGCTGTTGACAGTTCTGACATTGTTATGTTCATTTCTAACATTTTAGATTGTCTATTTGAAGCTTGGTTACAATATTTGTCCGCTAGTTGGTTTTTACTTGCGACAAACTCGGGTGAAGAATTTTTATTGAAAGAATAGTTTGACCACTTTGAGCCATGTCCTTAGCGTCAGTTAAGATGCTGTTATTAGTCAGTGTAATCATAATTTAGTTTCCGTTACAAAAATACTCGTTACAAAGTTACACACCGAAAAGAGATTCGTTGTCAAAACTATATTTGCAGGCAACTAAAATTTGGCGGCTCCTTGGACTATCACATAATTCAGTTGTGATTAAAAATAATTGTGTTCCGTATCACCAAATGTTGTGCATATCAATTGACTTGTAATACAATTTTGAAGGAAATGAAGAAATAAATGTGATCTGTGAATCGAGTTTTTGTTCTAGCAATCAAATTATCCTGTAGTGGTGAATATTCTATTAGTTGGATGAACGCAAAATGTTAAAACTAATCCGGTTGTATCAAATAATATGTTGGTATGCTCAACTAATTATGTACTTGAAATTGATGGCTGTCACAACCAGTTGGCTTTTTGCTTTAACCCCATATGAATTTTATAGGAAAAAAGTAAAAAAATATTTTTTTATTAAAATTGTATAGGAACCGACAAATTTTAGTTGGATGTAAATATATTTGTGACAACGAACCTCTTCTCTGTGTGTAACGAAGGACTAAAGTCCCATCAGTGTTGCTGACACAAACATTTCTCTTACCGGTATATGCCTTGAATATAAAATGTGTTACTTCATAGAAAGAAAATAGATTGCTGCATTTTCATTTAAAAATCAAAATTGGTGGCCAAAACTTAATAAAATGTTGACTACCAAAATGTCTTAATTCATTTGTGACAACCTCTTAATTCGGCTGCGACAACCTGTCCATTCGTTTGTGACAAGCCCTAATGCGGATATGACAACCCCTAATTCGGTTGTGATGTCCTGTGTGTGGTTGCGCTAACCTCTAAGTTCAGTTGTGACAACCCCTAAATTCGGTTATGAAAACCTCTTAATTCGGTAGTGAGTGACAACCTCTAAATTCGGTGCTTACAATCTCTAAATTCGTTTGTGACAACCTCTAATATGGATATGAGACCCCCTAATTCAGTTGTGATGACCTGTGCGTGGCTGTGCTAACCTCTAAGTTAAGTTGTGACAACCCCAAAATTCGTCTGTGACAACCTCTAAATTCGGTGCTTAAAATCTCTAAATTCGTTTGTGACAACCTCTAATGCGGATATGACACTCCCTAATTCGGTTGTGATGACCTATAAGTTCAGTTGTGACAACCCCTAAATTCGTTTGTGAGAACCACTTAAGTCAGTTGTGACAACCTCTAAATTCGTTAGTAACAACCTCAAAATTCTGTGCTTACAATCTCTAAAATCGTTTGTGACAACCTCTAATGTAGATATGGCACCCCCAAATTCGGTTGTGATGACCTGTGTATGGTTGAGCTAACATCTAAGTTAAGTTGTGACAACCCCTAAATTCGTTTGTGACAACCTCTTAATTCGGATGTGACAACCCCTAAATACGTTAGTAACATCCTCTAAAATCGGTGTTTACAATCTCTAAGTTCAGTTGTGACAACCCCTAAATTCGTTTGTGAGAACCACTTAATTCAGTTGTAAGAACCTCTAAATTCGTTAGTGACAACCTCTAAAATCGGTGTTTACAATCTCTAAATTCGTTTGTGACAGCGTCTAATGCTGATATGACACCCTCTAAGTCGGTTGTGACGACCTGTGTGTGGCTGTGTTAACCAATAAGTTCAGTTCTGCCAACCTCTAAATTCGTTTGTGACAACCTCGTAATTCGGTTGTGACAACCTCTAAATTCGTTAGTGACATCTTCTAAATTCGGTGTTTACTATCTCTAAATTCGTTTTTGAAAACCTCTGAATTATTTTGTGACAACCTCTAAATTCAGTTCTTACAACCTCTAAATTCGGTTCTTACATCCTCTAAATTCGTTTGTGACACGCCCTAATCCGGATATGACAACCCCTAATGCGATTGTGATGTCCTGTGTTTGGTTGCGCTAACCTCGAAGTTCAGTTGTGACAACCCCTAAATTCGTTTGTGACAACGTCTTAAGTCGGTTGTAAGTGATGTCCTGTGTTTGGTTGCGCTAACGTCGAAGTTCAGTTGTGACAACCCCTAAATTCGTTTGTGACAACGTCTTAAGTCGGTTGTGACAACTTCTAAATTCGTTAGTGACAACCTATAAGTTCGATTCTTTCAAACCCTAACTTTCCCTGCTTTCAAACCCTAAATTCGTTTGTGACAAACCCTAATGCAGATATGACAACCCCTAATACGGTTGTGATGATCCGTGTTCAGTTGTGACAACCTCTTAATTCGGTTACGGTTAATTCGGTCTTCTCGACCAAATTTTTCATAGGCTATAGGAATATTAACGACACAGGCGGGCAGTCTTCTTTCCTTAAGAGTTTTGATAACTTTTTGCGACAATTTTGGGAATAAGTTGATCAAAAGTTCATTTGTAAACCCATTTCCTTCAAGAGTATTATTATCACTAACAAAGTTATCGATTCATGCTTAATAGTACGTATAGTAAAAGTCTAGCAACTTACCTTCACTTTCATATCATTTTCAAAATTTCTATCGATTTGGTATTGAATTTCATTCAGATTCAAATAAATTGAAATTTATTCAATTTCCCATAAATCACTAACCCCCTCATTGGAAAACAGAAAAACAAAACTGCAACATTTAAATATTTAAAACTCTTTAATTAACCGCAAACATTGCACTTGAACAAATGAACGCAGTGGAAATGTTGCCATGACAACAAAAATAACATGATATCAATTGATTTACGAGCCAACGAATCGATTTCCATACGATACCCATACGCTTGAGAGCACACATTTACCATCTCTACCCAATTGTGTACAACCCGTACAATTTCAGAAGACAACAGTAAAAGCTAACATTTGCTTAAAAACAATACGACGAAAAGGACATTAACAATTGCATATGCGAATGAGGAAAGGGGGTAATTAATCATTTTTGCATAAAGTGTAACTGAACCCTGAGTTCATACTATGGATAACTATCCTCTTAGCATTTGCGCATGCGCTTGTGTTAGCCCGAATTGTAGCACAATTTAAATGACTGTTTGTTCATTTCGAGGATATGCAAAGAGAAAAGGGTTTATTTAGTTTGAGTTTATCCCTTTTATCTGCTTCCCCGAAGGTTACACATGGTACTGCAACGCAAATTACCGCTAATAAATCCTTAACACCCTTGTTAGTTTATGGGTTTGTTGGTGTTATTAGATAGGTGGCGGTTTATATTAGGATTTCCATGGCGCTGCAATGACAACAGAGCGGAACTAAAATCTATATTAGCAAAAAAAGGGTTCTATGATTCTGAGATGAAGCATTTTTATTAGAAATACCCCTTTTTGGCAGAGAAAGTACACAAATTGTTAAAAGAGTTTTGTGGTTGCTAAGTGATCTTGATAAAAGGATAATGCCAGGACAATAATTGTGTCGATATTTATTGATTAACGGATGAGATTCGAATGAAAAAATTAATAAAGATTTCATATATGGATTAAGCAGACACAAATAAAAACCATTTTTTTTTGATTTCCTTGCATGTCTGAATTAAGAACTAAGGACTACGAGTAGATTTGTGTTTTGATAAAAAAAAAACATCGTATATACAATTGTAGGTTGAAATTTTGGCTGTTAGAGAAGTAACCGAATGACTGAGGGAGTACAGCAGTCATTGTGGTAAATGTCCTCTCTGACAGTCATCAAGTGCCTGAAATCAGTATTTCTTCATTCAACATCTGGCCAGGACTGCCGCAAATCACTTAACCACATGGCCCAGCACTACGAAATTCACCTCATGTGGGTGTCAGTGCACAGGCACATTACGGAGAACAGCGGAGCGGTTGAGCTAACCAGACTAGAGACTTCCTGACAGGTTTCACAGTAAATGGCATGACCCTGGCGACGTGAACGCTCTCCTATATGATGATGAAGAAGGGATAAACGACGTACGCCGATTTTGCACTCTAATAGCCTGTTTCTCTATCTCGATTGAAAAGCTAAGCGATATTAAATCAGTCACTCACATTCGACTGAAATTGGGTTTATCTAAGTCGAAATTTTCATACGCCTGACTCCATGTTTGTTCCTAAGTGACAGCTCGTTCGAAATGAGGAACCAAAATTTGTACTGAAAAGTTTTATGTTTTCATTCGACTTGAAACGACAAGATTGAGAAACTTTCTTTCGTCTAGAACACGAACGAAAGCTTTCAATCGAGATAGAGAAACAGGCTGTAATAGTTAAATTTAGATCATAGTGCATCGCAGGAGATCCATGAAGCTTCAGTCTTTAACGATGCCCAAGGTATTCAGTTTTGACCGGGCACTGTCTGATTGGTAGACATGCGGTGAGATTTAATATCAGGGAAAATTACTTCTGTAGAAGCAGTAAGGATGAGGCAGCGAAAGAATCCTCTGAACATCTTCTTTGCGCGTGTTCAGAGCTAGCCGGCAGGATGGTGTCGATTATGGGACCTGGGCGAAATATTTCAGATACACGTGGACAAGATTTCATTTGGGGTTTTGTGAAATTCCGCGTTTTTGCGAATAAAGCAGAACAAATTCCTGAACTCAAATCCGAGATCCAACGCTTCATCGGTGAGATACAGCCACATCTCTGTGGAAACGTCATGGAAAATTTCATGAAAAGAGTAATGGCCTGTCATCAGTGCACTGGGGGCATTTGACAAATGTTTTATTCCACACTTAATCGGAACATGTTTTCTTTACAATCCAATATAAAAATCACAACTGTCTCAAAAATGGAGAAGTGCATTCCTACTTAGACACCCTTTATATCTTATGAATCGAAAGAAATTACCATTTTTTAACAAAATCCTGTATTTTCTGTTAAAATTACTTGTGAATTGAATTTTAGACCAAATTTATCTACCAAGCTTAATACAATCGGTCGCAGAAATTACAAGTGCGAATTGATAATAACTAACTTTTGGCCATGCGTATTTTTTAGACAAAGAACTTGTTATTACAATTGATTAAATCGGTGTATATTTTGATATTACCCTCATACAAATGCCCCAACCGAGCTTTGCGCTAAGGAGTCCAGAAGTGAAAAAGATTAACCACTTTCAGCAAAACCTGGTACTCGGGCTATATTTTGGACCAACGGCAGCCGTTTTGTGAAACGATTTCCAACGGTCCACATTTTGATATAGCCCTCACACCATCCCATACCCCCCCCCCCCCCCCCAGCCAATTTTGGTCCTGTCAGCTCCAGAGATTATTCACTTTTCTTCTGCCAAGAATAATTACTATTCGAAGTACGTAACATTATTGCGGGAACATTGCTCAGGAACCTTGTGTATGTTTTTAACATCTATATAGTTACGTGCAAGCATTGTTTTCGTGAATAGAAGATTTGCTACATTATTGGTTCTTTGTTGTCTGTCACATTTTTGTTTTCAGCAGTTGTCAACTAACAAACCCATAGTTGGGCCACAAAAACATATATTATAACATATCAATTATTGTTTCTAAAAATATGTAATATTGAATAGCAAAAACAACGTGTTTGGACATAATTATACTATATATGCGACAAGCTACAAAGATATTATATTTGCATCGAAACAAAAAAGACAGATTTTTCATCGTGTAGGCCGCCTCATACAAATCAATCAACCAAGCTTGGTATTACCGACACCATAATTTCCAAATTGGAACCGATTTAAACGAAGTTTGGTACATAAGCTTTCATTTGACCAATTATAATTCTTTTTGAAAAGGGATCATATGGGTCCACAATTTGATGTAGCTCCCATACACGCTGAAAAATTTTTTTGTTGTTTGAATGCAAATATAACGTGTTTCCAACTTGTCGCAATTATAGTATATAAGTATTTTTGGCCAAACACATTGTGTTTGCTATTCACTATAACATGCTTGGGACACAATGATTAATAGGTTATAACATATGTATTTGTAACCCAAAAGTGCTGTTGTTTATTTGAAACATCGTGATACACAATAAGGAAACAAAAAGTACCAGATCTTCTACTAGCGAAAACAATGCCTGCAAACATGTAAATGGTTCCTGCAATATGTTGCTCGGGCCGTTATTTTTCAGCATGTACAAAGTGTAACAACTATGCCTGGTAGTATCGGCTGGAGAAGTTACAAATATTAACCGATTTTAACCGAAATTTTGGCACATAAGCTATTCTGATATGAGGAATATGAGTATTCGCTTTTGTCATACAGATTTTTTGATCTAGAACCTATACAAATTGTATCACCCAATCTTAATGTATCAGCCCCAGAGGTAGTTACCTCGCATGGTGACGGCGACACTATCGAGTATTTAGCCATGAAAATGCTTCTCAAAAATACCGTTCGGAACCGGTGTAAAACTGTAGGTAGGTAAACTATCGTTTTTAAAACCAGTACATAAGTTTCAGTCGGGTGAACCGACTTAATCATACCCTCACCATACCGTATCTCATCCATTGCGTGGAAGTTCTGTTAAAAAAAGCCCATACTCAAAAGTGACCATATTCAACTGCGGATTGACGACATTGCGCTAAATATTATTGAATTGAAATGGGCATGGCAAGTTGTTGCCAAAATTTTGATCAGTACCAAATTTTATTAAGATCGGTTATGATTTATTGGAGATATCGAGTCGGCAAACCCCAAATACGCCCAACTTTTGTATGGGATGTACAAAACTGGGCATGGCACAATAGTCAGTTATTAGTTACACAGTAGCTTTTACCGAAATATTGCCTAGTACCGAATTTTATTAAGATCAGTTGTTGTTTATGAGAATTATCGTGTGGATCAATTGGTCAACCGCCCAAATTTTATATGGGAGGTACCAGAATGGGTGTGGCAAAACAGCTCATTTTCTATAGGAGACCTTTATTTGGCTAAATACTGACTAGTACAAACTTTCATAAAGGTTGATTTGGTTTTGCGGGACTTCTCATGCCGAACAACCAGACGCCCAAACAACTTTTGTATGGGAGGTACCACAATGGGCGTGGCAAAATTGTTTTTTTCCCTTGTTTTAATCGGTGATTAGCTTTTGATAACGTGAAGCCCTTGATTAAGGTCGGAAGTGTGTCTCGCGATTTATCGGATTGACAATCCGGTCGAACACCCCCTTTTGTATGGGAGGTACCAGAATGGGCATGACAATCTCGCCCATTTTCTCCAGTTAAGTAGGCATTTATAGATTATTAACCGGTGTTAGAGTTGAAGCTAATCACATCTACCAGAAGAAAGGTTTGGAAAAAATATGATTTTGTGCTAAATGTGTCGATTTGTATGGGAGGTACCAGAAGGGGCGTTGTCAAAACGCCCATTTTCAATCCCAAACTCAATATTGGCAAATAATAGTCACTGACATAGTTTCATTGTCATCTGTACAGATTTACTGCAGTTATCGTGTTGACCAGCCAGCCAGACAGACAGACAGACGGACATGGCTCAAACTTCTTAAAAAGTCCTAACACGAATTTCGTCCAAAGATACTAAGGGTCTAATTTGGTTCCTTCTAGGTGTTACATTTGTTACATTGGGGGTATTAAATGATATATACCCCCGTCCTATGGTGAGGGTATAAAAAAGGATACATTGTTGCACGTTTTACTAAAGCACATATACAAATTTGGCCGACGGTGGTGTTCGCCTCTTGCACATGAGAACGTGGGTTCGATCCCTACTCATACCATCTTACATTTCTTTCGACGACGGTCATCTGGCTTAGTGACGGCGACACTATCGAGTACTTAGCCATGAAAAATGTTTCTCAAAACACCGTTCGGAACCGGTGTAAAACTGTAGGTCCCACACAGTGAGTATAAAACTAGAAAGCGCACATTTCACAGATTCTGAAATGTCCTCTTCATGGAATGTTATGGGGCACCATTGTTTATTTCGTTTTTTTTAGATTAAAAAAAATTTCCCTACTATTGAATCTATCGAGCTTTATCGTAAATATTTCTGAGCCGTAATATAGAGGTTATGGACATTCGCTTGTGTAGGATACTAAACACTCGGCTAATTCTGGTTACTTCCACCTTAGCGCCTGCCCACCTTTGGGCCTCTCCACTTGTTTTAATTATCGCGTAAAATATTTGTGGAGAATCATTTGGGGTTGTCTCTTTTCAAAATCCATTACTACGAATTGTTTACTTTTATTGTAGTTTCTTTTTTGTAGGACATATAAAAAGGCTACACGCTGAAAAATTTCGGCCCCAGCAACATATTGCAGGACACATGTCCACGTTTTCATGATTTGAAAATTTGCTGTCTCATTGTTTCTTTGTTTTCTTTCTCGTATTTGTTTTTAGCGGTTTTCAACAAAAAATCCACATTTGATTCTCAAAAACATATACTAAAGCCCTTTAATCATTGTGTCTCAAACATATTATATTGAATAGCAAACACAATATGTTTCGACACAAGTGTAGTATATTTGCGACAAGCTACAAACACGTTATATTTGCATACAAACAACAACATAAAGACAGATTTTTCAGCGTGTAGATGTGTAATACTCTTTCCATTTTGTTTCTCCATGTCACAATTTTTGTCTTTTTAAAGGACATGTCTATTTAAAGAAACTTTTTTCCTCTTCAGTGACTTTTTTAAGGACATTTTTGTCACAATTCTTACAAACAATAAGCAGATTGTTTTGTTTACATTAAATCCCGTTGGTGGTCCCGTACAGGATTTCAAAAGTAGATCCTGTAGATGTTCTTATTAACCGGAAGCTAAAAACAATTGATTTACTTTCCAAGTTAGTAAGACTGTAAAACGGTTGCTACTAACTTCCGGTTTCAACTGCTTTAGCCCATTTTTTCAACATCTGATTTTTCCTTTTTGGCCCGTAAGAAGAGGCCCCCAAGAAGGATACAAAAGTGTGCAGAAAGTAGTACAGAATTGTTCTGCCTTTCTTTGCTCTTGAGTTTAGTTCCTATTGTTGTTGCAAAATCCATGTTTATGATCATAACTTAAGCTACAAAGAGCCCTGGTAGTATCAACTGTCAAAATGGCTGATTGTTTCAGATACGTATTCAAACGGAAAATATAACCCATAAACTATGAAATGTAACAAAACTAAACCAAACATAAAACTGAATGGGAAGGGATAGTTAGTATCCTTTGTGGCAGTACGACAGGAAATACAATTCTACACAACTTCAACAATACCAGCTCTATCAACATCGCCCTATACAGGACATTGCGCAAAAACTCGTAGCCAAGTATTTTCTACTCTACAAGGAATCGGGAAATCATGTTTTCAAACGTAAATCACTGTGGACACAAGAACAAAGAACATAGTAATGAGTTATCAAAGAACATGAATAAATGTCGGTATGTCTGTCCTTTCTAGAGTCTTTGCATGTAGGTAATTTCTTGTGAAGGGTGTTCCCTGTGACAGGACATTGGCACTAGCAAAATATATTTCTTATCTAGTTCACATTATGACCACGCAATCCTTGCAGTGATTGTGAATTTGTGCAAAATCAAGACAATTGTCTTCCAGCATTTTAGAGCACACGCAGCAAGAGATGCTGAAGATGATCAACCACCATTATGAGATCGTTGCTTTAATTTCCTTTACGATAAATCCTTTGGCAATTACACATTTCGGTAATCAAAGGATCCTCGTAGTCTATACAAAATTTATGGCTGACAGTTGATTTTGCAACATTGCAATTACAGCTATTCTTCAGCTAGTATCCTGGCAAATACAGTTTTGAAAATGGAAGAAAATAAAATTGTATGATGCCTGTTATAAAAAAAGGATATGTCACTGTAATTGCTGAGAGGGTTTGTGCACTTGAAATTGCGACAATTCCTTCTTTTGGGTAAGATTTTATTAACGTTCCTTGCTGTTGATCTTAATAAAAATAAAATTTACGGGAAGGCCGGGGGAGAAAATATGTAATTGTGTGTGAATCTATAGCAAGGATCTTTTGTCGCATGTATCTAAAAAATCAATAACAATTATTTTATCATCCTCGTTGCTGTCATGGCTTGGTTTGTATTTTTTTCTACTGGAAGTGTCTAAAAAAATATACTAAGGAGACAATTTAGTTACCAAAATATTTGGCAGTTGTTTAAAAGTTTCCGGAGGAACTGGAAAGTTGTTTAAAATTCCGGAGGAACCCTCGAATTATTGCTATAGATGCCGACAGAAAAGCGACAGCATCGCCACGGTTCCCTAACAACTGACCCTTAAAAAAATACTATCTCAAGAAAAATATTAGAACTACATTGAACAAACCAAATCGCAGATTTTTTAGAGGCTCCAAAGAAATTGGGTTAATATGTTACAAACGGAACAAAGTCTGGAATGGGTAGATTATTTATATACAAAAATTAAGTGCCCTATTTTGCTCCCAAGAGCAAAACAGGAAAAACTGACAAATTGTAGAAAAAAATTTTATAACAAAGTTTATCAAACAACGAAACAGGACTACATGAAATATACAAATTTTGTAATTCAACCAACTTCAATTTTGAAAACAATTTTGAGAAAATCATAAATTCTGAGAACACGAAAAATACTCAGAAACTGTTGTTCAAATCCTGGAAATGTTTTAGCGGCAAACCCATCAGAACCAAGTCCAAGTCCACAAGAAGAATAGTTTATAAATTTTTTCAGCTGCCACCTTTTGCCCTCCATATCTATATGGAGGGCACAGTGTTTGTAACAGTGAATATATTTTTTGATCACATTAAATGAAGCATCTGGAGCAATAGATTTCAGAGGAAGAAACCCAAAGGTTACTTGTTAAGGGGTTTTTCAAGAGAGACGCTACAAAAGTAAATCGATAGGGACAGCAAACAACGCCATATTTTTTCCCGCTCTTTTGACATTTCTCTTCAGTAAGGTTTGCCATTTCATCATGGAAAGATATACGAGCCAACAACGAGTCGAAATGATTAAAATTTACTACCGAAATTTTGGAGGCAGTGGCCTCAACTTTAAGAGAGCTACGTCCAATTTATGGTCGTCTCATTTCTGGCTGAATGGCTTCGTCAATAAGCAAAATATGCATTTTTGGTCAGACAGCAATCCACACGTAATCCATGGGTTATCATTGCATCCCGAAAAAATTACTGTTTAGTGTAATTTTATAGGCCGGCGGCGTCATTGGGCCGTACTTTTTCCGTGATGATCAAGACCGGCACATTACTGTGAATGCGAATCGCTACCGTTCAATGATAACCGAATATTTTTGGGCCCAATTGGATAATATGGACTTGGAGGACATGTGGTTCCAACAGGACGGCGCCACAAGCCACACGTATACTATATTTGCGACAAAGCAGCAAACACTATATATCGGGTTTTTCAATAAGAGCGCTACAAAAGTTTTTTTTAAATAAAACAAAACCGGTTTTAGATACCAATGAAATTCTTTATTCCTGTGCAAGTACGTTGGATGCCATTATGTATGTATGGACTTCTTTTACATGGCCACCACGGGCACTCCTGCAGAAGTCCAGACGCTGAACCCAATTCTCGACGGTTTTCAAGCATAAATCGGCCGATACTGCTGCAATTTCATGTTCGATATTCGCACGAAGTTCATTAATCGTCGCTGGCTTGTTGGCATAGACCATAGACTTAACGTAGTCCCACAGGAAATAATCTAACGGCGTCAAATCGCACGACCGAGGCGGCCAATCGACTGAGCCATTTCGTGAGATAACACGTTCACCAAACTTGGTTTCCAATAAATTGATTGTGGCATTCGCTGTGTGGCTTGTGGCGCCGTCCTGTTGGAACCACATGTCCTCCAAGTCCATATTATCCAATTGGGGCCAAAAATATTCGGTTATCATTGAACGGTAGCGATTTGCATTCACAGTAATGTGCCGGTCTTGATCATCACGGAAGAAGTACGGCCCAATGACGCCACCGGCCCATAAACCCCACCAAACCGTAATTTTTTCCGGATACAATGATGACTCATGGATTACGTGTGGATTGCTGTCTGACCAATAACGCATATTTTGCTTATTGACGGAAGCCATTCAGCCAGAAATGAGCCTCATCGCTGAAGATGATTGAGGCCACTGAAGTTGAGGCCACTGACTCCAAACTTCGGTAGTAAATTTTAATAATTTCGACTCGTTGTTGGCTCGTATATCTTTCCATGATGAAATGGCAAACCTTACTGAAGACGAATGTCAAAAGGGCAGGAAAACATATGGCGTCGTTTGCTGTCCCTATCGATTTACTTTTGTAGCGTCTCTGTTGAAAAACCCTTTATTTGCACCCAAACAACAACAAGCGTGTATTGGTTGGAAGTTTTTGGGGTTATTCACTTTATATATTTTAGGGGCATTGGCAATCTTCCAATGCAGACGATGGATACCCGCACGGTACGATAGCCTGCAAAGAGTCCATCTGGTTCCAGGGATTTATTGACTTCAGGAAAATGTCTAAAAGCCTGGGAATTTTTGAAAAGTCCACATATATATAACTCTATTTCGAATCAATGCGGAATACAAATAAAAAAAATAAATAGTTTCCCATTACATACCATGAAGGAATTGAAGAGAGGTTCTTACAACCAGTGAGCTGGGCTCTTACTAGTTTTATACTCGCTGATTGGGACCTACAGTTTTACTCCGGTTCTGAACGGTATTTTGAGTAGCTTTGTCATGGCTAAATACTCGATAGTGTCGAAAAGCCGAAAGAAATTTAAAGTGCTCAGAGCAGGGATTGAACCTAGGATCGCATGTAGAAGTGGCGCGCACACTAACCATTGCACCACCCATGGCCACATATTCGATACCGAATATGTATGTATTTTAATTTTCTGATCTATCCAATTATATGAACATTCAGTCTCAGACGCTGTTACAACAATTTAAAAGGATTGTACCGAACTTGAATCCACTGTCGCTTACATTTTCAATACCAAAACATTTAAGCGTCTCTTATTATTTTCTACCTCTAGCGATTTTGGCCAAATTTATTCTCCAGGGCCGTAGTGAATTTAGAATGATTAGAGAAGACCCAATTTATCTGTCTATAATAAGTCTCCTGTTTGTGATGGGTAAAATAAATGAGAAAATTTCTCTTCATCGACTAAGACTAAAACTAATATTGCCAACACAGCACCTTATTCCTGACCATCAATTCGGCTTTACAGATAGTCACGAAATACTAGAACAGGTGAACAGGATAACAATAAGAACTGACTTTGAAGAAAAAAAATCAATGAGTGTTCGAACTCACGGGCGATGTGTTAACACCTTTATGTTACATGGTAGCTGTTCGATTTCTATGAACACAATACTAAACGTTAAATTGGAAAATTAAAAAAGAATAGTTTTTGTGCTGAAGCCTCCTTTGCTATTGCACTCTCTTTTCTCTTACATCTGTTTTTACACTAGATGTAATATTGTTAAACTAAATACATCAATATTTAGCTGACTGAAATAATTGTTTTTGTTTTGTCATAAACAGAGCGACGATAAAAAGTAATGAATAGTGTAGAGAACTTATTGCACTCTTTTGCCGCTCTCAAGTAGAGAGTCTGAATAAAAGAGCATAAACGAGTCTTATTCTCTTTATACAATATTTCAATATAAATGCACCATATCGACAATTTTATTATAGAAAAATAATACAAAACGCGTAAATATTCCAAAAGGCATCAATATTTCACATCATGACAAAAGGTATGACAAAAAGGGAGTAATACGTTTTGAATCATTCGCCAGATGTCGCCAGTGCTTTTGAGTCATACAATTCGTTCCATGAGCTCTCTATACTATTCAGTACTTTGTGGCGACAACGACATGCTTGTTGGCTCGATGCCGCTACCATCATACTTATTTTCAGGCAGAGACTATTGCTGCACAACAACCACGTATGTGATGCTAACTCTGTGTGTTTTTGCATGTGTTCACTTTGATAGATTGCCCTACCCGTGCCAATAGATATCAACACATCAAAAATTAAATAAATAATAAAGTGTTTACCTCCGTAGGATGCTTTATGTGGCCGTCGGTGGTGCAATGGTTACGGAGAGTATCTCCTGTACATTAGATCCTGGGTCCGACCCCTGCTCTGACCACCTTAAATTTCTTTCGGAGGTGATCATCTTGCATAGTGACGCCGACACTATCGAGTATTTAACCATGAAAATCTTCTCAAAATACCGATCGCATCCGGTGTAAAACTGTAGGTCCCAATCAGTGAGTATAAAACTAAAACTAGAAAGCGCACAGCTCACTGGTTGTGAGAAGCTCTCCCCGATTACCGTCATGGGATGTAATGGGAAACCAATTATTTTTTAAAGGAGGCTTTAAACAAGGCTTTTTTTTTAAATCGCTAAATCTAAAATTTTTCGAATGAAAAATCGCCAAGCCGCTCATATTTGTTAGTGATATTTAAAAAAAAAAAAGTGACGGCATATTGAAGATATCTATTGGTCAAAGCCTCTTGTGTAGGTCAATAATCTATTATTTTTTACGATTTAACGTTCTGTTTCCGAGTTATAGCCACATTTTAATTTTAGCGATTTTCCTGCTTTGGCGATTTTTTTAAAAACAAAATATTCCATCCGAATTGGACCATTTTATGACAAATTCTAAGAAACCGTCAAAAAATTTATATTTTTTCGATTGGGCGCTCCGTTGCCGAGATATCGAACATGATGGCGGTTTAGCGATTTTTTGTTCGAAAAAGTTTAGTTTAAATGATTTTTTTAAAAAGGAAAGTGATGCCTTTTTGAAGTCATCCATTGGTTAAAGCCTCTAAAAGAGGTAAAACTTTTATTATTTTCCCGAGTTATAACCACTTTTTTATTTCAGCGGTTTTTTTATTTTGGCGCTTTTTTGAAAAAAAATACTCTTCCATACGAATTGGACCATTTCATGGCAAACCCTTAGGAGCCATTACAAATTTGCTATTTTTTCGATTCGACGCTCCGTTTCCGAGATATAGAACACGAGGGCGTTTTAGCGATTTTGTATTTGAAAAATTTTAGTTTTATCGATTTTTTTTTTAAAAAAGTGTTGCCATATTGATAACAGCCATTGGTTAAAGCCTCTAAGTGAGGTACACAATTTATTATTGTTGCGATTGGACGCATTGTTTCCGAGTTATAGCCACTTTTTTATTCCAGCGATTTTTTTTTTGCCATTTTTTGAAAAAAAAACTCTTCCATACGAATTGGACCATTTTATGGTTATTTTCTCGATTGGGCGCTCCGTTTCCGAGATATAGAACACGAGGGCGTTTTAGCGATTTTGTGTTTGAAACATTTTAGTTTTTTAGATTTTTTTTTTAAAAAGTGTTGCCATATTGATAACATCCATTGGTTAAAGCCTCTAAGTGAGGTATACAATTTATAATTTTTGCGATTGGACGCATTGTTTCCGAGTTATAGCCACTTTTTAATTTCAGCGATTTTCTTTTCTTTGGCGATTTTTTGAAAATAATTCTTCCATACAAATTGGACCACTTTAGGAAAACCCCTTATAAACCTTAAAAAATTGATTATTTTTTCGATCGGACTTTTTGCGATTGGACGCATTGTTTCCGAGTTATAGCTACTTTTTAATTCCAGCGATTTTCTTTTTTTTGGCGATTTTTTGAAAATAATTCTTCCATACAAATTGGACCACTTTAGGAAAACCCCTTAGAAACCTTAAAAAATTGATTATTTTTTCGATCGGACTCTCCGTTTTCGAGACACAGAATTTTTTTTCTAAATTTTTCATATTTTCGATCAAAAATTTTATTTCGATCAAATCAAATACCCATTATTTTCACATTACCCTGAGGGTAATTGATAATCGTGATGGGTAATTTTCCATTGTCGTGGGTAGCCACCCATTAGTTTCCCCATTACCCTGTGGGTAATGGGTAATCGCGATGGGTAATTCCCCATTTTCGTGGATAGCTACCCATTATTTTCCCCATTACCCTGTGGGTAATGGGTAATCGTGATGGGTAATTCGCCATTTTCGTGGGTAGCTACCCAGTATTTTCTCCATACCCTGTGGGTAATGGGTACACGATAGCTAGCTATTCCCCACGGCAATTGTTATGGGTTAGCCAGTGTAACCCATTACCCACGAAATATGATACCTGTTTTTAAAACACGCAGAATAAACGGCCCTAGCAACATATTGCAGAAACCATGTATATATTGCTTTCATGAGTTGAAGATCTGTGCTGGTTTGATTCTTTGTCTTCCCAGTTTTTGGGGTTACTGATCAAAATTTAAGCAGCTGCGGTCAGGATACAAATTTACAATCGATAGTCAATCGTTTCGATGTCCGTGAGGCATCATCTTCAGCAGCATCGAGACCAAAATATCCTTCCAAACCAAAAATACTAGCTAGTATTAGAAATTCCTAAAATATAATTAGTTAGTTCGAATTGTAGTTTTTACCAAAAATTCTAGTTTTCAAATGACCCCAGCTTAAACAAAAGATTCCTAAAGCATATTCTTATCGCTGACGCAAGTCAAGCATTTCTAATCCTTTACATGCATTTTCCACACATTTTATCAAAAACATATATCATTGGCTAAATTGATTTTTAAAATTTTCAACACATACTTAAGGAACAATGGCGTTTCATTCAACACTTTACACAGTTTCCCTATTAAAATGTAACCCTTCTTTTGTTAGACAAAAAATAACCACATTTTAATTGAAATTCCCAACGAATTTTACCTTAAAAATGAGGAAATTTTCTTTAATATTTATTGTTACCTATCGCGCAAAGGGTTGAAAGCCGTCACGAAAGGGTAAACGTAGAAAAGTATTGTGAAAAATTACTTGTATTTCCTTCACCAAATGTATGTTTAAACCCCATTTCTTAAAAGATTCAACAAAAGGACTCGAAAATATTGCAATTTTATTAAACTGCACAGGAAAGCATGCAAAATTTGTTAACTCTTTGCGGAAACAAAAGGATATTTTAAAGAAAATTTGAGCATTTTCTTTAAAAAAAAAATTATTTGGCAACTGTTTACATAGGGAAACTTGTAAAACGAGGGTTAAACTATCCAGGATAATTGAAAATGGCAACCCTTTCCAAATGGAAAAAGCCATAAATTAATCAATTCCGCTTGTGTAAATAGAACATTTTTCAGTTCTTTCTCAGTAATTTCATCAACATTTTAAAATGTGATTAAAATCCTTTGGTAAAGGACAAACGTAGGTTTCGGTATCTGCTATTCGTCATGAGAGATAGCGAAAGGTTTAGCAAGAGTTTTAAAGAGAAGTGTAACTGAAACCGAAATTTTTTTTAAAAATCAACTACTAACTTAGCATAAATTGGGCTTAGAATGCAATTAAGAACCAAGTTCATGACCAGCATCTTAAGCCAGTAGGTACGCCTGTCATGCTGCACGGAATTGCATTAGCTACAACCGAATTGAGGTTGTCACGACCGAATTTGGTCCCAACGACTGAAATTCGGTTGAAGCCACTTCTAACGGTTATTCTCTAATGCGGATTTGACAACCTCCAATTCCGATATGATGACAACTAATGTGTTTTTGACAACCTTTTAATTAGGTTACGGCTAATTCGAATATTTTTTCGGTGGGTGTACAAAGAGTTCTCCGCAGGCTGGGTTGTCCAGTTGGCATAAATATGATTCCTTCATGAGATGTAATGGGAAACTACTTGTTGATTTAGTTTTGATGTATAAGCTTGCAAGATTTATTTAGGATTCAAGGAAGATAATTCAGCAAGATTTTTAACATTTTCTTTATTAGAAAGATTGTTACAACTTCTGATAATTCCTTTGATTTATATAGTAAACTGCATTTGCATGATGTGGGATTTTATTATTCCCTAAAAAATCCGAGGAAAAGGTTTTCGATCCCCAAAAAACCCAATACTTAATCATTGTCCTTTCTCATAAGGATTTTTCTAGAACTAATCTGTCAATCTTTTCTGTCATTACCACATCATTAAATGTGGCTATATCTGTCTAACCTCAAGGCAAAATTACCACACAAAAAATCCTCTAAAATGATGAGAATTTTTGCATAAATTTGAAGTAAAACAGGCATGAAATTGTATATTGAATAAAGAAAACTAAAGAAAATGTGACAATTGACAAATTCCCAATAGTTAACACCCAAATTTTTTCAAAAGCGCTAATTATCCTTATGCTAATTTGGCTGATGTCTTTAAGATGATAAAAAAAAATAAACCAACAGGAAAGGAAGAAAATCGGGCAGGGGTTGTTGTTAGATACATTTGCCAGCCCTGCGGTGCAAAGTAACTGGGTGGTTTATTTGCCATTTGTAATTAGGAAGGATGTAAAGTAAAATAACCTTATGACTGCATGTGGTCACGTATGCAAATCATTTGCATGACAAAGGAAGGATGGGCGGTTTTTTTCATTGTTTTGAGGTGATCGATCTCTTTTCAAACTGTCTTTCCATTTTCTGTTGTCGTTTTCGATATTTTTGCATTTTGTACTTGACTTGTTACACTTAACATATGTTGCTTTCAAAAGAGCTGAAAAGGGATGGGAAAATATAAATTATAAATATATCCTTCAGACTCAAACGACTAGAAAAGTACTTCTAATTGCCAACATTTACAGTTTAAGTGGTTTCTGCTGATAATCTAAGAGACGTGATCTGCAAACTTGAAAGATTGTTTATGTAAGGGTTTTGTCTTGTGACTTACACTGTGTGGAATTTCTTAATCATGGAAATATAACCACATACGGACACAACTACATGATAAAATACCAAAAAACAAGTCCCGTGTCTCCCAGTTTTGCTCAAAGTCATGCATTTTTTATGGGCCCCCAAAGATTTGGGGCCTCGATGTCATTCTGGCAAAAAAGTGATCATTTTGTCAGGCTCATATCTTGCAAACCGTTCAGAATTTTGATTAACTCTGTGAGGAAAAGTTGTAGCCCTTATCATAAAGAACAACAATTGTGAATATATAAAATCAAAAAAACTTCATATTCAAGGTCAAAATCGCAAAAAACTTAAAAAAATTAGATTTTTTACGTTTTTCCCCCTATTCAGGTCCATAGGTAGCAAACTGTTCAAATTCAAGGAAACAATTAACCACAGAAATGTACCTGTTAAAAATCATTCCTCGGAAGTTCATATATTGAAGAAAGTTCTTTACTGAGATCTTAGTTGTGGTTGATTTTTTCCTTGAATTTGAACGGTTTGCTATCTATGGACCTGGACAGGGGACAAAAGGCAAAAACGATAAATTTTTTGAAAGTTGTTTGCGATTTTGAGCTTGAAGATGAAGTTTTTTTTGATTTTATACATTCACAGTTTTTATTATCTATCATAAGAGCTACAACTTTCCCTCAGAGATAAAATCAAAACTCCGAACGATTTGCAAAATATGAGCCTGACAAAATGATGACAACGAGGCCCCAAATCTTTGGGGGCCCATAAAAAAAAATGCATGACTTTGAGCAAAACAGGGGGACGCGGGTCTTTTTTGTTTTTGTCTTTCATCACGTAGTGGTGTCCGTATATGGTTATATTTTTTCGTGTTGCACTATGTTATTAACCCTATTGAAAGATTGTTGCAACCCGTTTTTGTAGAGTTTAGAGGGAAAATATTGCGAAAAAGTCTGAGAAATTCACATTGTAAAAGCAACAATTAATCGTGAAAAGTTTATGTAACAAGTAGATAAACGCTGAATAAAAACGGAACCAACAATATATTGCAGGAATCATGTACATGTTTGCAAGCCTTGTTTTCGTGAAATTAAGGTTTTATGTATTTTTGATTCTTTGTTGTCTGTCAAGGTATTTTTTCAGCAGTTTTCAACAAACAAAGCCACATTTGGATCACAAACAATATATATATTATAACGTTGGGTCTCCAACATTTAATATTGCAAAAGCAAACAGAATGTGTTTGGACACAAGTATACATTATATTTGCATTCACAAAACAACAAAATGCGTATAGCTAAATATAGGAATAGCTAAGAAATTTATCAAAAATCCTGAGGTAAAACCCAGTTTGTCTATAATTTTCTGGAAGATTAGCGATAAAGTTGGTAGCTTAATATTATTCCAGAATTCAATTTGCATTAAAAGATTTCTTTCATTCAAAAATTAAATTGTTCGAGCGTTTGGTCGTATTTTTAATTAATTTATTCTTCAGGCAGATACCCAAAGAGTAGCGAAATATCAAAGAATAAATTAATTAAAAATACGACCAAACGCTCGAACAATTTAATTTTTGAATACAATACGAAAGGTCGGATAAATCATCCCTTATTGAGTTCTTTTAATCTGAAAGATACTCGTATTTGTAAGAAAAACGAATTAAAATTAATGCATCTGTAGGGATTTTTAAAGAATTTTTGAAACGAAGTCCCTTATCCCACGTTGCGGGATGGGGGCTAAAGGAAAAAAAATAAACAACTGTTTTTAACACTATTATGCAGCAGTATCAACCATTTTGGGCAAATTTGCTATGGTTTGTGTCTAGACTAACATGGAATAGGAAGATTTCTAGGTGGAGCCTGTAACCAATATTTAGTAAATATTGTGGTTTTGAACCCAACAGAAAGTAAATTAAGAAAACCCAAAGTGAAAGAAGTTAAAAAAAACATTTTTTTGCTTAAAAAAATGTAAAATTTCTTACGAAAGTACCTTTTCTTAAAAAGTATTTTTTTCTAAATAAGTACCTTTTTTTGAAAAAACTACATTTCCTTAGAAACAAATTGCGTCTTCTTAAAAAACTTCCTTTTCTGTAAAGAGTAAATTTTTCGTGAAACAAAATAAATTTTCTTGAAATAAATACCTACTCTTAAAAATGTACCTATTCATGAAAAACGGTGTAATTCCAAAAAAAAAATCCAATTTCTTAAAAAATCTTTTCTTCAAAAATAATACCTTCTCTTAAAAAAATAAATTTTCTTACAAAAAGTCCTCATCTTAATAGTAGCCTTTTCCTATACCGGCCGTTGAAGTTTCGATTCCTAGTGTATTTGGGTAAACAATTTTTTTATTCTGTTGTCCAATATTGGTATAAATCGCCGCGTTTTCGCATTTCCATCTGTCGAATTTGGGGCTCGAAAAATCCTCATACAATACATGAGAAACAAATGCACCCCCCCCCATTTGTCGATTTTAAGAAAAGGTACTTATTTAAAAAAAAATTCTAAAAAAAAAATTTTTTTGAGAAAATTAACTTTTTTTAAGAAAGGACACTTATTTAAGAAACTTTTCTTTTTTTCAACTTCTTTCACTTTTCTTTTCTAAATTAACTTTTTATTGCCAATATTACTTTTATTTAATTTATTACAATTTATACTATATATTGTTTACAGGCTCCACCTAGAAAACTTCCCACAAGAAAGAAATTTACCAACATATGTTAGTCTAGACACAAACCTAAACAAATGTACCCAATATAGTTGTTAATACCGGGTTGTAGCATAATAGTGTTAAAAAAAACGTTGTTTCATGTTTTTTCATTTAGCCCCCATCCTGCAACGTGCGATAAGGAACTTCGTTTCAAAAAAAAGTTTGTCGTTTCCGTAATTAGCTCTTCCACACGCGTCTTTTCAGACGCCCCTCTATTGTAATTCCATAACACGCTGTTTTAAAATACAGACTTATGAATTTGAAAGTACTATGAGGCAACATCAATCGAAGTCACAAACCTCTACATATAAAATACTTTAAACACAGAATTGGCTGAAGTCAAACAAGTTCAAAATAACTATCATCACAATTGACATCCGATACCATAACCTCTATTTGGACTGCCTGAGCAAATGGAAAATCAACATTTTTAATTTGACATTGCGAACAATGGAAATTCTTTGTATTTACATTAGACAAATTAAAATCCAATGCATTTTAAAATATCCCAACACCGGTTAAAACACAAAGAAAGCTTTGTTAGTCCCTTACAAAATCTGAGCTAAACTAACTTTTTTTGGAGGACTATAATTGCGTCTAGTTTTCTTTGTGACTACGATAATAAATAAAATCATTTATCGTTTGTGACAAACAAACTACACCGCCAAGAAATTACACCAAACGTTGTATATTTCGAGGGTTGTCCCAAAACTAGCCGACCTAACAAAGAAGACACAAAACAGTTTCTTTACTTTTTAACATACGAGGGTGGATCAATAAGTCTGTGACTTTTTCAATGAAACACAGTTTGTTTTTAAAAATTTAATTATTTTTCAACATAATGAACTCATAAGAAGCCTGCCAGATGCCGCGATACTCGACGAAAAATATTTTTTTGTGCTTTGGAAATGGTCGTTAGTTGGGACCCTGATACAAATTTTATTTATTTTTCAACATAATCTCCTTTTAGCTCAATACTCTTTATCCAACGTTTCTCCAATTTTTGAATCCCTTCCAAAAAAACAGGATTTTTCGAGGTTCGTATAATAGGCATTTGTGTCATCAATAATTTCATCGTTGGAGCTAAATCTCTTTCCACTGAGCCATTTCTTTAGGTTTGGAAATAGGAAACAGTTACTGGGAGCTAAATCCGGAGAATATGGCGGATAAATTACCAATTCGTAGCTGAATTCCAACCAATCCTTTGATGTTGTTACACGATTATGTTTATGGTCAATTGAGAGCAAACGCGGCACCCATCTTTCAGACAGTTTTCTTAAACTCAACTGATCATTTAAAATCGAAACCACACTGTCATATGTAATGCCTGTGGCTTCAACAATCTCACGCACTTTTACTGTTCGATCAGGCCAACACCATATCGTGGAGTTTTCGACATTTTCGGATGTATTGACCTCCATTGCTCGTCTAGAACGTTCAGAGTCATTTGTATTTGCGCGACCACATCAAAAGTCAGTAAACCACTTCTTTACCATTGAAGTCGATGGTGCAGAGTCCCCTTAGTATTTATCAAGCTTTTCCGTGGTTTGATTGACGTTTTTTTTCGTAAAAAATAATGTTTAATCAGTACTCGAAATTCACTTTTTTCTATTTTTAAAAAAATCCACGAGGTTGTATGTTTTGAACAGCTGCTAAACGCAAAGTAAATGACGGAACTTGCTCAGTATTTGACAGAGTAGTCTGTTAACAGGTGGTACTGGATGGGGGCAGTGTTGAATTTCATATAACTACGAGGAAAGTTCGAAAAGTCACAGACTTTTGGATCCGCCCTCATAATCTCCTTTTAGCTCAATACACTTTTTCCAGCGATATTCAATAGATTCGACATCCTGTTTATAGTATGAACTGTCAAACTCCTTAAAATAGCCATCACTTCTTCATTGTTAATAAATTTTTTACCCCTGAGCCATTTCTTCAAATTTGGAAATAGAAAATAATCCAGCGGAGCTAAATCTGGCGAACAAGGTGCGTGATGAAGCAATTCGAACTTTAGCTCATTAATTTTAGCCATCGCAATATTGGATGTGTGACCTGGAGCATTGTCTTGATGAAGCAACATATCCCATGAGAAACATGGGAAGCATCTAGGAATTTCTCCCAGGTCTCTAATTAAGTAGCATTCCCTGAGAGATATTCTCCTACCCGGTAGTGCTGGCCACGTACAGATAAGTTTTCCAGTGCATTCTTCCTCTTCGACACAGCTTCTGCAGAAATCGTTTGCCATGACCTCGAGTTTCCCCCAGGTCTACCTATCAGACTGTGTACAGCCATACGAGAAGCAAGCATTGATACCTTTGGCCTGGTTGAAAACAAAAGATTCATTGATATTGTCCTATCGTCTATCGGCCAGATTTTTCTTTTTGGGACACAATCGATGTCTTGTGCGGACACAAACACCTTTCCTAAATTATCACATTGGATCATTCTTGAAGGATGTGCTTGTAATACGCTAAGGACATGTTACCAAATTTTATTGTCTCTACTATGTTAGTTTTTTCATAAAACAAGTTCCAACAGGTTGATGGAAAACTGGAAAACGTGGGAAAATTACAATTTAATGATGTCAAACTCCACTGGACTATACAGGAAGTAAATGTAGTTGTCTCGAAACAACGAAACACTTGTCACCTCTGTTAGCCCTAATTTGATTACTGAGCAATTTTATGTTTATTGCGTTTTAACATGACACATTGATAGTGGGTTTAGTCATGTTGCTTCTGCATTACGAGTATAACTTTCCCTTCCGTCTCAGACAGGCAACTGCTCTCCCTCTTCAAAGTCAACAAGAAAACTTCCTGCCACCGCAAATTAGTAGCTGAAGCTGAACGAAAAAATCCTTCTGAAGAAACCACTTCCGCTAATAGTAACTAATTTAGAAAAGGCCACAAGAAGAAAATGAAGAGCAGACATTAAAACTCAGATAAAAATCTATTAAAAATAACACAAAAAATCCCTTTGGACGAGGTGACAACTCAAAACTGTCATGCTAATATTGTTGAACGCAGTGACGTGTAGGACAAGACACTTTTGTGTGAATCCTTGTATAGCAGAAAAGCACAAATTTTAAGATGTATATCTCTTTCGAAGACCGATCCCCTTAATATTTAAACGATTTCAGGTTATTTGCCCCCTTGAATTTCTCTGTTATATTCTGGATGTGCAACAACAAACAAACACAAAACATGTTGCAATTTGTTGCTATAACAAACAGCATTCCAAAGGACATTTGCTTTAGAAAGATACAATAAAAACGAAATGCTTCTGAAACCAGAAATGCCATCAAGATACACATGCAATCTCTTGTGTACTATGCAATGCAATGTGGAAGATTCTTTGGTGGTCATGCCACATTGTTGTGTTGTTACAGGATTTCAGTGCAGATATTGAATAGTATGAGCCAATCAACACTACACAAACACACATAGTCCTTAGAAAGGACGAGAGCAAATGATGGGATAAAGCAAGAGGCAGAGAGAGAAACATAGCTATTGAGTAGATTAACATTTAAAACTAATGGGAGAGTTTTTGTTTCAATACAAAAAATAGAGAGCGCCAGAAAATGAGAGTCCTTTAGCATGTTTCAACAGATGTGAGGGTATACATATTACACTGAACGAAACTTTGTGGTTAGAAAACTTGGTAATACACTGTAAAGCTATAAATGAAATCAAACATAAAATAATATGTGTATACAGCTGGGCAAATACCTAACTTCTTGCAGAGTTAAAATATTTTTGAAGTGAAACTTCTCATTGAAGTGTATTGATATCCACATCATAAACAGTTTCTGCGAAGGAAATGGAAGAGGGTAACATGCCATTTCTTCTAATTATGGTCGCCGTTCTTAGTGACACTATCGACCAGTTAACCATGAAATCTTAGTAGTTTCAAAAACATTGCAGAACCGGAAAAAATCTAGAGACCCTAATCATAGAGTGTGTGGCCGTCGGTGGTTCAATGATTAGTGTGCGCAACTCTTGTACATGATAACGTGTGTTCGATCGCTGCTCTGAGCACCTTACATTTCTTTCGACGACTGTCACCTCGCTTAGTGACAGCGACACTATCGAGTATTTGTCCATGAAAAACTTCTCAAGATACCGTTCGGAACCGGTGTAAAATTGTAGGTCCCAATCAGTGAGAGTAGAACTATAAAGCGCACATCTCAGTGATTGTGCGAAGCTCTCCGATATTCCTTCATGGGATTTAATGGGACACTATTTATTTATATTAATCTGCGAGTACAAAACTAAAAACCCCCAAGTTCATTGATTCAGTGAACCCACCCCCCCCCCCCCCACCCAAAGCCCTTCGTGGTAAATATTAAAAAAATATTTATTGATGTGTTAACATATATAGGCACGGGTAGGACAATCTATCAAAGTGAACACATGCCAACAACACACAGCGTTAGCGTCACATACGTGGCTGTTGTACAGCAGAGAGCTCAGGGAACGAATTGTATGACTCGAAAGCACTGGCGACATCTGGCGCATGATTCAAAACGTATTACTCTCTTTTTGTCATAACTTGGTCCATTCAAAATGTTGATGTGAAATATTGATGCCTTTTGAAACATTTATGCTTTTCGTATTGTTTTATGTAATAACATTGTCGAAATAGTAATTTTATATTGAAATATTCTCTAAAGAGAATATGACTCGTTTGTTCTCCTTTACTCATACTCTCTATATGAGAGCGGAAAAAGAGCGCAATAAGTTCTCTATACTATTTAATACTTTTTGTCGTCGCTCTGCTTATTGCAAAACAAAAACAATTGTTTCAGTTAGCTAAATATTGATTTATTTATTTTAACAATATGGCAGCTAATGTTAAAGCAGATGTAAGAAAATAGAAAGTGCAATAGCAAAAGAGCCTCCATCATAAAAACTATTCCTTTTTTATTTTCCAATTTAACAGTTACTAATGTGTTCATAGAAATCGAAAAGGTACCGTGTAACCAAAATGTGTTAACACATCGCCCGTTAGTTCGAACAGTCATTGATTTTTTTTAATTATCTAAAATATCGCCTTGACGAAGTGTACAAAGTAGAAGTACAAAATGTGTAGGTAGATGTACAAAACTCGTAGGAAAAAATACAAAAATGTACGGAATGCTACGAAAAGTCTACATTAAATTACAAAACGTACACACAAAGAACCAAAAAGAGCATACAAAAGTACAAAATATATTCAAACACCCGTAAAAGAATATAAAAGTTCAATAATACCGAAAATGTACTGAAAATAATGAACAAAAAACCGCCGTCCGAATGAAATTTAAGATGGATCGAACCCACGTTATCATGTCCAAGAACCGCGCACACTACCATGGCACCACTCAAATCCAAAGTTTAACAGTTTACATAAGTTCAATCAAATGTTCATACAGGGTGATTCAGGAAGTTCCGGACAAATTTCTCCAGCGTATTCCTTGCCTCATTTCATGAAGAAACGCAGAAAATGCAAGGGTGCGAAATCTCAGCGGGTTCAACATTTTCGGATTGGCGGTCAGAGGGTAAAGCTGCCAACTTCTGAGCCTGTGGTCAGATTTTTTGTTTTTGGGGTTGTTGGAAAGGAACAATTAATAAAAAAAAAAGTAGAAAAAAGTCAAATCGCCGAGATACAGAGCTTTCGGAAAAAAATGGAAAAAAATTCACATAACCTCAATTTGCTCAGCCAGATGGCAGGTAACTTATGTTGAAAGATAGCCATACCTCTTATCTTTCCAAAATGACCTAAACGAAGCCCAGAGGGTTTACCGTTCCAAAGTTATGACCATTTTACTGAAATGCAAATATGTTTGTTTTTGTTTTTGGAAGCGAAATAACAGCACACATTTATTTGTTTTTGTAAATTAACACGTTTTAGATTTTATTTTACTGAAATTTTCGGCAGAAGAAAGAAGAAAATCCGGCCGCCGGCTCAGAAGTGAAGTTATGCAACTTTACCCTACTACCCTCCGACCGCCAATCCGGGTTCAGCTGCCATTTCGCACCCTTGCATTTTCGGACATGGTCCTAGTGGGCTTTTCTTCATGAAATGAGCCAAGGAATACGCTGGAGAAATTTGTCCGGAACTTCCTGAATCACCCTGTATAAATTTCAAATGTTTATAAAAATTACAGAAAGTGTACACAAAATAACAAAAAGCCTCCAGAAAAGTACAAAAACGATAACCAAAAGTACAGAAACTGTACACAAATCCACATAAAAGTCAAAAATCCACACAAGTTCAAGAAGTGTACACAAAAACAAAATTACATAAATGAAGAAAAAGTTTTCACAAGACAACAAAAATTATTCACAAAAGTATAAAAATGTACGCCAAGGTACACCAAGCATGCGCAAGGGCACAACTAGTGTACACAAAAGTACTTTGAAATACAAAAAGTACAAAAATTGTATACAAATCCACATAAAGACAAAAATATACAAAACACAAAAGTACAAGAAGTGTACATAAAAAAAATTTACATAAATGTTGAAAAGTATAAAAATGTACGGAAAAGTACACCAAGTATACGCTAGGGCACAACTTGTGTACACAAAAGTACATTGAAGTACTAAAAGTATGGACAAAAGTACAATAAGTACACATGGAGTTACAAAAAGTGTAACGTACTCGAATACACTCAAAAATAGTAACAGTGTGTACATTCATATAAAATCGATCACTGTACAAGACGAACGTCAACGTTTTCATTGCGATTTCAGGAAAAAACGAGAGACAAATACAACCAGAAAATATAATACGTCTTCCACGATGACGTTAACACGGAAGTACACACTCGCTTAAACATCCATACACACACATCGATAAACACGAGCCAAAATTCACAGTTATCGAATAAAAAAGCGAAATATGAAAATTATACCAACTACACACATTAAAATTTAATTTCTGTCGCATGCACTCATGATGACAGTTAGAATTCTAAAATGCAACAAGGACATTCTCAATTCACGCGATAGAATATTAAGGATATTTGCAAGAAATAATTAAAATTAAAAAACTACATGAGGTGTCAGGGGACACCCGGTTGCAACGAAGTTCCTTTCGCTATATATTATGTACTACTTAGTACCAACACGCCTAAGTGACCCATTGAAAAATACGATAATTAAATGGATCTTTAAGAAAAATACTTTTTGTAAAATTATAAACTGTTTTTAAGAAAAAAAATCTTTTTATTATAGAATGTATTTTTTTTTATAAAAAAATTTATATTTTTAGATCCTTTTTGTAAGAATATTTATTATATTTTCCCGAAAAGGTATTTTTTTAAATAGAGGTACTTCTTGTATTAAAAGCTAGTGTTTGTTTTAAGGAGAGGTACTATTTTTAAGAAGAAGTACTTTCTGTAAGAAAAAGCCTTAAAAGTATGAATTTGGTTTACAAAGAAGTACTTTTTTAAGAACAGGTACTTTGTAAAGAAGCGGTACTGTGTTTAGGAAAAGGTTATTTTTTTAAGAAAATGTACTTACTTTCAGAAAGGCTACTTATCTGAAGAAAAGAAAATGTATTACTTAATTTTTAAGAAAAGGTACTTTTAAGAAAAGAAATTTTTGTAAGAAAGTGTTTTTTTTAAGAGAAGATATTTTTTGAAGAAAAGGATTTTTTAAAAAATTTGGGATTTTTTTTGAATTGGTACTTTTTCAATAATAGGCACATTTTTAAGAGTAGGTACTTATCTCAAGAAATGTTATTTTGTTTCACAAGAAAATGTACTCTTTAAAGAAAATGTAGTTTTTTAAGAAAAGGCAATTTGTTGTACGAAAATGAACTTGTTTAAGAAGAGGTACGTATTTTAAAAAAAAATACTTTTTTAAGAAAACGTAATTTTTGTAATGTCCTTTTTATAAGCAAATGTACTTCTTTAAGATAAGGTATTTTTTGAAGAAAAGCTACTTTGTTTAAGAATATGAACAGGTATTTTTTTGATAACATTGACTTTTTTTTTAAGAAAAGGCACTTATTTAACAAAATTTTTTTTAAACTTCTTTCACTTTGGATTTTTTATTGAGTTAAACAACAATATATAAAAATATTGGTTACAGGCTCCACCTAGAAAACTTCCCATTAAACAAGAAATTCCCCAACATATGTTAGGTTAGATACAAACCAAAGCAAAAGTACCCAATATAGTTGACAATAGCGTGTTGTAGCATAATAGTGTTAAAAAAAGATACACACTTGCTCACTGTACAAGATGCACGGCAATGATATCATTACGATATCAACGAAAAACTAAATTTCTCTGAATTAGTTGTCCGAGAATAAACCGCAACTCGGCTACTTCCGTAAGCGAGAAGAGGTCAGAACACCAATTTCCAGCATACAGCACATAAGTCTGCACAACACACAAGTGCCAGTAGAAAGTAGAAAAAGTTGCGGCTGCCGATAAACTACTGGCGAAAGACCCAAACAATTTCGTTTATATAAATCTAGACATACGCTAATATGGCCTACTCTCCAAAGTAGTACCTGCTTACAGAGATACACACTAACTCACTGTACAAGACGAACACCAATGATATGATTAGGATATCAACGAAAAACAACAATTCTCTGCATTAGTTGTGCGAGAACAATCCGCATCTGAGCTATTTCATACTAGAATGTGTATACATTATGTATTGCATCGTTAAATTTGTGTACTTAATTGTACACTTTGTCTGCTTCTTGAAACACTGAGTAACTGTTGGTATACTATGTAGACTATACCCGTCTCGAGAGATTCGAAAATTTAATCGGCCGACCAAATTTGAGTCCCGGCTTGAGATTTTGACTCGCGAGAGGCTAAATCGCGAGAGAGTCTAGACCTGTAGCCCGCTGAAATGACTGAGATGTAAGATCCGTAAAGCGCACTAGTTTGTTTAATGAAATCAACAGGAACTTTTTATCATGATCGAACGTTGCGGCAAACATGGTGTTACATTACATATACATAGGTAAATGTCATATGACTGTATCAATCTCAGTAGTTGAGTTTTTTTCTTATACAAATATGTATGTATTAACCCCGGTTTATTGCGGCAAACATGGTGTTACATTACATATACATAGGTAAATGTCATTTGACTGTATCAATCTCAGTAGTTGAGTTTTTTTCTTATACAAATATGTATGTATTAACCCCGGTTTTTTGTTGCAACGTTTGTAATCAACTGTTCGAAGTTCACGGGTTTTGAAAACATAGAACCTGTTTTTGTAACTGGCCGTCGGTGGTGCAATGGTTAGTGTACCCAACTGTAATACGTGACAGCGTTTGGTTGAACCCAAATCTGACGCTTACATTCCTTTTGACGCTGGTCACCTCGCTTAGTAGGCTATACTGTCGTGTAAATTGACAATATACAATCGTAAAACAAACTCGTCAAAAGCCGTTCGGAACTGGTGATAAGCTGCACAACTTAAAGGATCATGTTTCAGTGTTTGTGAAAAGCTCTTCTTTGTCCCTTCATGTGCTGTAATTGGATATTGTTGGAACCAAGTTCCTCATCGCACGTTGTAGGATAGGGTTCATTTAGCCCCTAAAAACAACTCTGTTTTTAACACTATTGTGCTACAACCCAGTTTTGTCAACTAGATTGGATACTTGTACTTTGGTTTGTGTCTAGACTAACATATGTTGGAATTTCTTGTTTAATGGGAAGTTTTATATCTAGGTGGAGCCTAGATTTATATATTATTTAGTATATTTGTTTGTAGTTTGGAACCTAATAGAAAGTAAATTTAGAAAAGCCAAATTTAAAGAAATTTAAAAAAAAAGAAAATTTTCTTAAATAAGTGCCTTTTCTTAAAAAAAAAGAAAATCTTGTCAAACATATACATATTCATATTCTTAAACAAAGTACCTTTTCTTAAAAAGTTATTTTTTTTTAAAATAAGAACCTTTGCTTAAAAAAGTAAATTTGTTTACAAGAAGTACCTTTTCTTAAAAAAAGGAAAAAAAAAAGAAAATGCTAAAAAGTACATTTTCTTATAACAATTTGCCTTTTCTTAAAAAACTACCTTTTCTGTAAAGAGTACATTTTTTGTGAAGCAAAATAACTTTTCTTGAGATAAGTACCTACTATTAAAAATTTACCTATTCTTGAAAAAAGGACCAATTCTAAAAAATTTCCCATTTCTTAAAAAAAAATATTTTCTTCAGAAAATACCTTCTGTTAAGAAAAATACAGTTTCTTACAAAAACTCGTTTTCTGAAAAGTACCTTTTCTTAAAAGTACCTTTTCTTAAAACTAAAATAATACCTTTTTCTTTTCCTGAGATAAGTAATCTTTCTGAAAATAATTAAATTTTCTTTATAAAAATAACCTTTTCCTAACAAAAGTACCACTGCTTTAAAAAGTACCTGTTCTTAAAGCAAGTACTTCTTTGTAAAAAAAAACATACACTTATGGCTTTTTCTTCCATAAAGTACCTCTTCTTAAAAATTTTACCTTTTCTTAAAAAAAAATTGCTTTTAATAAAAGAAATAAATACCTCTCTTTAAAAAGGACCTTTTCGGGAAAATTTAATATTCTTAAAAAGGACAAAAAATCTTTTTTTTTAAATTTTCTTAAAAAATGTTCTTAAAAATGGGATATCATTTTACAAAAAGTGTCTTTTCTTAAAGATCCATTTAAATTACCGTATTTTTCAACGGGCGCCTGGCGTGTTGGAACTAACTAGTACATAATATATAGAGAAAGGAACTTCGTTCCAACCGGGTGTCCCCTGACACCTCATGTAATTTGTATACCCTCACCCATAGGATGGGGGTATATATCATTTAATAAGTAAAAAAATGTAACACATAGAAGGGGCCATATTAGACCCTTAGTATCTTTGGACGAAATTCGTTTTAGGACTTTTTAAGACGTTTGAGCCATGTCCGTCTGTCTGTCTGTCTGTCTCTCTGGCTGGTCAACACGATAACTGCCGTAACTCTTTACAGAGCACAATGAACTTTTGTCAGTGACTATTATTTGCCAATATTGAGTTTGGAACTGAAAATGGGCGTTTTGACCACGCCCCTTCTGGCACCTCCCATACAAATCGACACATTTAGCACAAAATCATATTTCTTTCAAACCTTTCTTCTGGTAGATGTGATTAGCTTCAACTCTCAAACCGGTTAATAATCTGTAAGTGCCTACTTAACTGAAGGAAATGGGCGAAATTGTCACGCCCATTCTGGTACCTCCCATACAAAACAGGGTGTTCGTCCGGGTTGTCAATCCGATAAATCGCTTGAAACACTCCCGACCTTAATGGAATTAGGTATAAGGCTTCATGTTATCAAACGCCAATCACCGATTAAAACAAGGGTGATTCGGCCACGCCCATTGTGGTACCTCCCATACAAAAGTTGTTTGGCCGTCTGGTTGTTCGGCACGAGAAGTCCCGCAAAACCGAACCAATCTTAATGAAAGTTTGTACTAGTCAATATTTAGTCAACTAAAGCGCTCCTATAGAAAATGAGCTCTTTTGCCACACCCACTCTGGTACCTCCCATACAAAAGTTGGGCTGATGACCGGTTGATCGACACGATAACTCTCGTAAACTACATTCGATCTTAATAAAATTTGGTACTAGGCAATATTTTGCTAAAAGCTACTGTGTAAGTAATAACTAACTATTGTGCCACGCCCAGTTTCGTACCTCCCATACAAAAGTTGGGCGTATTTGCGGTTTGCCGACTCGATATCTCCAATAAATCATGACCGATATTAATATAGTTTGGGTTTGATATAAAAATTGCGAGGGAAACAAATCCGCAAAACCACTTAGAATCGTAACTAATTTGGGTATTCAATAATATTTAGAGCAATATGAATATGGTCACGTTTTGAGTATGGGCGTTTTTTAACACAACTCCCACGCAATTGATGACTTAGGGTGAGGGTATGATTAAGTCGGTTCACCTGACTGAAACTTATGTACTGGTTTTATTTATTAATTTTACAACTGAGTAAATTCCACCGTCAGGGAAAATTACTCCAAAGAGGTGTGACTAGATGACAGACAGCAAATGTTCCTACAAAATCCATGTCTTAATCACCTCTGTTTTGCAAATCTCATCCCGAGGTAAATTATTTATTATCCCTCTGGTGATACTTTAAGGAACATCTTCTAGTGCCATTATTTTTGTTGCGATATGTGACTGAAATAAACATTTCCCACATGGACAATAATCTCTTCTCCCCTTGTGTTTAGTACATCTTTTCCATATTATTCTATTTTCACCTGTTACAGTGTCTGCTGTATTGATTATCCCGATGGGAGTTCCCAAATCCCATATTGGGACAAACCCTATTGTTTGATACCTGTGGCGATTTGCATCACATTTTTTGCCAGTGTATTTTGAATAACTACAGCTCACAGAGCATTATGTACTAAGAGCAGGAGACAATTGGCCGTTAGCTTATAGAAATAACAACAACAATCCTTTCAAGGGTTGCAGATGAGAACATTCGTCTCACGACAAAGCAACAGGGTAGTCTAACGAATACTCAAAACATGCACACAGAACAAAACCAACGTGTAGTTGTACAACGCTAGCTCTCTTGCCCACAAGAGAGCATATGGAGCACATTACGAGAGAAATTATATCACTATACGTAACAAATGAGCATAGCCATGTGTTCGTATAACAACCTAGTAACGGTTAAACTACCCTTAGAGCATATTGCATGACGAAGGGTAAGTTGAGAGCGGGCTTTTCGCATAAGTATAAAAGGCGAGAGCAGCGAGTTTACAAATCAGTTTGTCAGCAATAGCCATTGGGAACATATACACAACGTTTGGAAATAAATTTCTAAAATTTCTTTCGAAACGGTTTAAACCAATTTCACAACGATTTCGTTCACAAATATAAACGCCTTAGAAAATGTTAAAGTGGACTGCGTCGACACACAAACTGCCACAGGATACACCCGTGAGCCAGCGTGTTTCGATCGGAAACGCGGCGAGAACCTCACGTTTAAGTGAGGCAAAACGTCGCCAAAGAAGAGCCACCATTGCAAATAAGGAGAATATTCCCCTGATAACCTCAACGCCCATGGTGAATAGAACGAGAAATAGCCCTTTGGTTTTGGCGCCTTTAGCGGATATTTTAAATGTCACACCAGAAGTAACTGTCACCAGGACCCCGGAAAGAAGAAGAGTATCCATACAAGCGACCAGCGTCACAAATAACCCAACCACCTCGTATATTACCAGGAGACACTCTTCGGTGGGGTTTACCGTGCCAGCGGCCATATCCCAGTATGCCACCACCTTGCCTAATTTCGAAGAGGAATACTCACCCAGCACAATATTACCCACAGGCCAACAGTTGGCCTTGCGAGGTCTATTGCCCGATCCATTCGCGGGCAATCATCGATATTTCTCTACGCCTGAGGTAGCCGAAGCAGAGGCTAAGAATGTTTCATGTGATTTGCCAAAGAAACGGAAACTGGAGCAAGATTTCAATGACATAGCCCAAGAAGAAAGCCTGCAGGGCATTGCGGCTACAAAGAAAGAGTTTAACAATACCGGCCTGCTGTCCAATAAAATGGGTGACCAAACTTTGGATAATCTTATTGATGCCATTTTGGATTCTGCCCGCAAAGACGAAAAGAAAAAGAAACCACGCAAATCTTTTAACCTCAGAAGAAGGACGTTACTTAGAAACCAAGTTGATGTAGTAAATGATACAACGCTTTCGCCTTCCTATGCCGCCGGTGATGATCCTTGCAGTGATTTAAGTTTTTTGAATTCCGAGTCCATCGACGTTCATGTAAAGAAGCCTTTCACAACTGCAACACCACAACCTGCTTCACCTATACTAAATAGGGCAGAACTTTTGACACCTAATCCTGGCACGCCCCCCAACGCCCACAATCTTTTAGAGATGCCAACACCCGCTGTTCATCGTGACTCCTTCTCCCTGGACACCCCTGTACGACCCAGCTTAAAACGAAGATCCAACTCCAAAGCCTGTCAAAATAATAGTGCCAAAAAGTACAAAGTGGATTCTCGTAATTATTTCGAAATAGGCGTGGCCTTGCCATCTATCTACGTTTGAGAATCAGTCTTGGAAGAGAGATAAAAATCTGAACGCATCTTTACCAAAAATTTAAAGTTTTTAACTAACGAATTTAAATATTTTGTTAATATTTTATTGTTGACAAACGAGGGGAAAATGCTCCCGTATTACGCTTATAGTTTGTAAGTTTTAGATTTAAACTTCAAAACCCACCACATTACGCTTATTAGTTGGTATGTTTAGGGGTTAAGTGTTAATCGTTGGTTAAGTGTTAAACCCGGTTTAAGTTATTTGTTTGTTTTTGTAGTTAGTTCAGACAAAACAATTGCACGTATTTGATTTTGGATCTGCTGTTATGTAGTTCGTTGGTCATTATTTGAATTGAGTTTAAGTTTTTCTGTTTTCTTCTGCTATTAATTTATTTATTTTATTTTTGAAAGTTAATAAAAATTTTAAACAAAAAACACAAAAGGCGGAAGTTTTTTATTGAAAAGAAAAAAATGGGTGGCGAATTTTGGGCCCAAAATTTATAAAGAAATATTTTAAATATAAAATTTATATATACAAATTTGCAAATAAACCAAAAACTATATCAAACAGGATAAGTATAGTCAAGGAAAAAAATTTCTTCTGTCCCCAAAAATACTTCGGTTGCAATATATCTGTGGTCACAAACAATAAAAGCCTAACTCGAGTTAGGACAAAATTAAAAAAAATTATTTTGAGAAGTCACCGTGCTCAAATAAGCAACTCTTTTTTGTTACGAAGTAAATAAAGAATTCGTTTCCTTGTTATCTGTAACAAAGTTATCACAAAAACTTCGACTCCTGATTTCCAGTAAAGATATTAAACTTTAAACTGCTCTCACTGAAAAATTTTAGAATCGACTTAAGGTGGGATCACACGATTTGTACAAAAAATTACCAATTTAGATTTTTACACATTTGTGCATTTGGGTATCGATGTGCAAATGATTGGTTTTGCGATCAGACGATTTGGCTATTAAACATTAAAAAATGATTTGTCACACATTTGTACACAGCAGTAAAGTGGCAAATATTTGCCAGTTCATTCACACGATTTAACCATTTGGTCATAAACACTAAAATTTAAAGTGAAATAAACAAAAATGATGGTAACGTAAAGGCAACAGAAACTCGCTGCAGTTATATAGTATATTACAAACGCACATTGAATTAAGTAAAATGGTAAAATCAACGGGATCAATGTTTTACTTTTACTTGTCAAAACACCTGCTGAGTCGCGAGAGAAGACAGTGTTGCCAATATGTTGATTTTTTCGTACTTGTTATGGTTTCAATTTCTTTGCCATTTTGATTGAAATTTTGCTCCTCACCGATTTACACCAAAGTTTCACTATCGATAGAATTTTTTAAACGATTAAAAATAACCGACAACTATTTTGGCGGTCGGTCAACTTTTTGATATATAGGCCTTTAAAGCTTGAGTATATAATCGGCTATATCTTAGGTATTTATGGTCCGATCTTGGTCAAGTGAGTATCATTAGAAAGCTCATACAAAATTCTATAAATTACATTATATACATTTTTCATTTCATATAATCGGCTATATCTGAGGTATTTATGGTCCGATCTTGGTCAAGTGAGTATCATTAGAAAGCTCATACAAAATTCTATAAATTACATTATATACATTTTTCATTTCATATAATCGGCTATATCTTAGGTATTTATGGTCCGATCTTGGTCAAGTGAGTATCATTAGAAAGCTCATACAAAATTCTATAAATTACATTATATACATTTTTCATTTCATATAATCGGCTATATCTGAGGTATTTATGGTCCGATCTTGGTCAAGTGAGTATCATTAGAAAGCTCATACAAAATTCTATAAATTACATTAAACACATTTTTTCACTTTTATTAACCCATTGGCGGAAAATTAACAAAAAGAATTTTTTAACCTCACTTCTTTGATAGAAACCTATTTTTCTCAAAAAATGGACGTCGTAAAGTTAGTTTTTTTCTTGATTTAATGAGCAGACAATACTTCAAGCTTTTTTTAAGGTATAGTACCCCTTATTAACCTTTCAAAGACTGTAGATATGCACGTTCAAAGGGCCTAAAATGTCCAGAGAGAAAGTTTGATAGCAAAATTTGGGCCGGAATAAATAAAAGGGAGTCTCAAGTCGGGGATCCCCTATTTTCAATGTCCAACGTTATTATGTTACTGATCACTGTGACATGCTACATTTTTTTCAGTTTTATAACTTTGATATCTCTTGACCCACATCTCTGGTGTTTAAAGGGTTACTGCAGAGTATTATACCTTAAAAAAAGCTTGAAATGTTGTAACTTTATGACGTCCGTTTTTTGAGAAAAATAGGTTTCTATCAAAAAAGTGAGGTTAAAACATTTTTTTGTTAATTTTCCGCCAATGGGTTAATAAAAATGAAAAAATGTATACAATGTAATTTATAGAATTCGGTATGAGCTTTCTAATGATACTCACTTGACCAAGATGGGACCATAAATACCTAAGATATAGCCGATTATAAACTCAAGATTTGAAGGCCTATATATCAAAAAGTTGGACCGACCGCCAAAAAAAGTGTCCGTCATTTTTAATCGTTTAAAAAATTCTATGAAATCGGTGAGGAGCAACTAAAGTGTAGTTATCCCAAATTATTCATCAAAATGCCAAAGAAATTGAAAACATAACAAGTACGAAAAAATCAACATATTGACAACACTTACACTTGTCAACAATATATGTCATTTATCAGAAATTTGTCCATTTTCATAAATTTGATTTGGCAGCATTGCGTTCACACGATTTGGCATTTATGGTTGTTTTTGATTTGTCACAAGAAGCCAAATATTTGGCATTTCTGATAAATGACAAATGCAATTTAGAGATCACACGATTTGTCTATGAATATGACAAATTTTTAGCAAAATGTACAAATCGTGTGATCCCAGCATTAGGCTGTTATTGTTTGTGACCATTGCTGAACGGAAAAGTTGATACTTCTTCCGCAAACGAAAAACTTATAGCGTAAATATAATTTATTTTGCTGTAACCAAACTATAATTCACACCAAAATTGTTATAATTAATTTTTGCGAAAAATAAAAAATATAGTTCATAAAAGTGTGTGCCAGCTGAATATTTTTGTGTTTGTCGTAATTGTGTCCAAACACATTGTGTTTACTAATCAATATAACATGTTTTGGACACAATGATTAGAACGTTATAATATATGTATTTGTGACCCAAATGCGGCATTGTTTGTTGAAATCTATTGGAAACTATGACAGGAAATAAAGGCACTAAAAGCAGTAGATCTTCAATTCAGGAAAGTAATGCTTGCAAACATGTTTATGGTTCCTGCAATATGTTGCTGGGGCCGTTATTTTTCAGAGTGTGTACCAACAGAAGTTGAACACTGTAATGAATTTCTTCTCTCAGATGAGCCGGCTTGAAGTTATGGTGCCTGGGTTCAATTCTATGTAAAGCAAGAGTAGGTATTAAGTTTGTTGTGAGAAGCTCTCCCTAATCCCTTCATGGGATTTGTGGTCTAAATCGATATGCTGAGAGGAACAAAAGTTATAAAGCAACTGTAACAGCCACACTACCAGTGCTTGCACCTGATAATTTTGTATCACCAAGGCCGCAAACTCCAGATCGTAGTACATAATGTACAGGAATGACTAGAGCAAGTGGTGTTACTTATTAAGATCCATTTGATACCGATTATGAGCCCCAACAGGCAAGAGATGGACCACAACTAATAACACAAATGGAAATGGATTTCATTGTGGCCATATTGGGACTATCGCAGCGACTTGCCATATTTTTGACAGCGTTTTTAAAGCAAAGAAAACTCACACATGGTAATGTGAACTCTACGGCGTACCGCAAACGGCAAGCTGAATTTCAGAGCCTCTACACTCTAAATGATGACAATTCGTTCGCTTACTGCAACAATGCTTTGGTGGTAAAAATGGGAATGAACTGCATCGCTAGTGAGTGGAGACTATTTATTGATGGTTCTGTTTCAAGCTTGAAAGCAGTGTTGTTGCATGTGTCGAACCGAAAACCTTCCATTCCGCTAGCAATGGGTATCAACATGAAAGAAAGCTATGAAACATTGAAAGATATATTGGAAAAAATCAAATTCTTCGAAAATAAATGGAAGATTTGCTGTGATTTGAAGGTCATCAACATTTTGCAAGGGATCATCGATAAGGGCGGCTTTCCAAAATTCTTTTGTTTTCTTTGTAATTGGGATTCGCGCTCACCTCTGAATCAATACCAATGTTTAAACATAATACGAATATTTTTTTTATAATTTTTGTAATAGATAGCATAGTATTGTAGTGCCATCCCTGCTGAGACTACTAATCCCTACAACACTGAATCATTATTATTAAATATCCATTCTACTACTCTTTGTTACAACCCTAACTCTAAATGTCAACCCATACCACCTAAGGACTAAGATTAATAAAATCAAATGAAACCTGCAACATGGCTTTTCACTTACGGGAGAAGGCTTTATAGTATCTCAATGTTGAAGTAAAGAAAAAACAAATGAAATTAAAAAATTTTCGGGAAATTTTTCACTTTTGCGGGTATCTAAGGGCTACCTAAACGGTGTTAAGAATCATTCCTAGGAAGTTTATATGTTCTAAAACGTTGTTTATTGAGATCTTGGGATCATTTTTGTAGTTGATTGTTTCCTTGAACTTTGGACGGTTTGCTACCTATGGACCTGAACAGGGGAAAAAAGGTAAAAAAATTGAATTTATTTTAAGTTTTTTGCAAATTTGACTTTGGACATGAAGTTTTTTTGATATGTTCACAATTTTTGTTCCTTCTGACAAGAGATACAACTTTACCTCAGAGATTAATTGTTTCTTTCAATTTTGAACGGTTTGCTACCTATGCACCCGAACAGGGGAAAAAAGGTCAAAAAATTGAATGTATTTTAAGTTTTTTGCAATTTTGACTTTGGAGATGAAGTTTTTTTGATTTTATATGTTCACAATTTTTGTTCTTTATGACAAGAGCTACAACTTTGCCTCAGAGATTAAATCAAAATTCCGAACGGTTTGCAAGATATGAGCTTGAGAAAATGATCACTTTTTTGCAAAAATGAGACCGAGGCCCCACTTCTTTGGGGGCCCATAACAAAAACCTTGAGGACTTTGGGCAAAACTGGGAGACAGTGCTCTTTTTTTTTGGTCTTTTATCACGTAGAGGTGTCCGTATATGGTTAGTTTGCCATGACGTAAAAAATTACACACTGTGTTATCTACCCTCGAAAGGGAAAAACAATAAACGGCGAATATTATGCCAACTTATTGGACCGATTTAATGAGGATTTAAGAAAAACGACCCCATATGGCCAAGTTCTTTTCCATCAAGATAATGCACGGGTGCACACGTGTGTAGTCTCAATGGCAAAATTCCATGAATAGGGCTACGAATTGGTACTTCAACCGCCATATTCTCCGAATTTAGCCCCCAGTGACAATTTCCTATTTCCAAATCTAAAGAAATGGCTCGGTGGAAAGAGATTTAGCTCCAACGATGAAATTATTGATCAACCAAATGCCTATTTCATGGACCTTGAAAAATCCTATTTTTTGGAAGGATACAAAAAAAGCTTCTCAAATTACCGTTCGGAATCGGTGTAAAACTGTAGGTCCCAATCAGTGAGTGAAAACTGGAAAGCGCACAGCTCAGTGATTGTGAGAAGTTCTCCCCAGTCCCTTCATGGGATGTAATGGGAAACCATTTATTTATTTATACAAAAATTGGAGAAACGTTGGACTAAGTGTATTGAGGAGATTATGTTGAAAAATATTTTTTTTTTTGAAAAAAAAACTGTGTTTCATTAAAAAAAGTCTCAGACTTATTGATCCGCCGTTTGTACATCTCTGTAGATGAAATTTAAAAGATCTGTTTACGAAAACTAGAACAATTCTCAAAAATTTCTACGAAATCTTTTCTCTCTTTTTGTTTTTGTGGTTTCCACAGGCTCTAAATTTCAACCTCACATTTGCTATGACATTTTATGAATATGGGAATTTCCCAAAAAAAAAAAAGGAATGAACAACAAGAATTTCACTTGCTTAACCAACCACAAATTAACTTCTTAACATCCGTCACACATGATCTGTTAGTATTTGGGAAAACCCTAATCTTTGCAACAACAAATCGAGACACAAATGCAAAATCCACAGGACTAACAGGTCCTGCAATAACACCAAATAATCTATCTTCAAAGAGCAAATGAAGTAAATCAACAACAACACCCGCATGCAAGACAATCCCTTCAACCGGAAAGGCCCGAGCTGAAGTAAAACAAAAAGGCCTTAACACATACCAGAGCAACAAGCCAGTGCTTCCAATCGAGCTATTACTGTGCGCAGCCGTGGCACGGGTGTTGAGCTGTTAACAAGTGTTTTGGACGCTAATTGATTACAAGCTGCCACATTTTGTGTGACCTACTATGAGGCCAAAAAATGCTATGTGTGGAGAAACCAGCTGGTTTTGAAACCATACAATCGCTCTCTCTCTGTCTGTCAGTCACTGCATGGGACGATAGGACTTAATGTAGTTTACTCTACTGATAATTGTGATCAGGATCAGGATGTGCCTTTCAGCGTTGGTGTTTTCTAGCTACCTGCTGCTTGATTTCTTGCTGCTTTTTCATCCTTAAAAATTATCAATCAAAAGGGCGTTTACTTTTGTGGCAGAGAATGAATTGTTCGGCTTTATCCTTTGCATTAAACCAAACCAAATTTATGATGGTATGAGCGATACCGGCCTAACAAAGCGTTAAATTGTGCAGGCAGAAAAATGGCAAAAGGAGTTTGAAACTCGACGAAAATACATTCCTACATCACGTGACAATTTTTTTTTAAAACAAATTGGGGATACGACTTAAGAACACTATACTCGAAGCCAGGCAGTCACAGTCTCCATAAAGTACAAAAAAAAATAATATAACATAACTTAAGCAGAAAGTATAACAAGGAATACGAAGGATATGTTAAGTCGGCATCACTAAAAGTAGCTTCAGAGTCCTGAACCCAGAAGTGCTTTCGCTGAAAGCGGAAGTTGTGTATAGATTAATCAGGGACTTTCCGAACAAGATGAAAAGGAATACATAGATTTAAATATCAAATACCTTTCCAAAAAAGCAAAAGCAAAATATTCAATCCCAGGGAATATCAGGGTCTGGAAATCATACGAAGTAAGTATGTTTTCGGGAGTGAGTTAGCAACACACTCCGTTTTGAACGGGTTGACCAGAGAAATAGATTAAAGCAAATGCATTTCAATAAAGAAAAATAGAGACCGTATCTGAAAAAGAGATGTTGAAATGAAATGCAGAACGAAGATCACTTCAAGAAAATAACACTAAATTCACAAGTGAGTCGGAAATCTACTATTTCTGACACTAGTTTAAGTAATGGGCACTGCAGGAATGGATTCCCATAATAAAGAGCGTTTGTATAGAATAAAGTTTGCGCAAAGAAAAACCATTCAGAGCTCGTTGTCGCAAAAATATTTGACTTGCCCCAATCAGAATTATATTGCCTGGTAATCTTATTGTGGATCGCAAACGTAGATACTTTTCCCACAAATAAACACTTTTCCCACAAATAAACACCCGGTTGGAACGAAGTTCCTTTCGCTGTATAAAGGGCCCGTCAAATAACTTTTTTTTTTTTGAAAATGCTATAAAAAAAAACTACTGAATATTGTCTCAAATTTCTTTTTTTATTTGAAAGTACAATCCTTCCGGTTAATAATGGAACATAATTTCATTCAAATGGCTGCCTCGGCTGGCCATGCAGTTGCCTACACGATCGGTCCAATTTTTAAGCACATTATCGATTGTGTGCTGCTGTATTTTGACCAATGGCTTCACGAATATTGTCCTTTAAAGCGTCAATTGTCTCTGGATTGTCGGCGTAACACTTATCTATGAGGGCACCCCACAAATAATAGTCCAACGGTGTCAAATCGAAGCTCCGAGGTGGCTAAACGACATCAGCTCTGCGGCTGAAAATGCGATCTTCAAAAACAGGGCGCATCGAGTGTAGGTTCGGCTGTGTGGCACGTAGCACCGTCCTGTTGAAACCAAATGTTGCCAATATCCTCCTCTTGAATTTTCGTGAACAAAAGTTCGTTCGTTAACGATCGCCATTGACTGTAACGGCCACTCCTTGCTCATTTTCGAAGAAAAATGGCCCAATTATGCCTCTGGACCAAAATCCGCACCAAACAGTGACTCGTTGTGGGTGCGTCGGCTTTTCAATGTATGCGTGCGGGTTTTCTGTGCCCCAAATGCGACAATTTTGCTTGTTTACATACCCGCCAAGATCAAAATGAGCTTCTTCTCAAAAGATGATTTTTTTGGCAAAATCGGCATCTTCTGTCAGTCGATCGCAGGCCCATTTTTCCCATATTTCCGAGCGTTGTTCAAGCGTGTACACAACCATATTCGTTCTGCGGAAGGATAAAACTAATTATCTGTCAAATCAGACATGAGCTAAGTGTTACCATTCACGAAATAAGCACTAGTTGAAAAAAAAAACGTTAGATGGCGGACCCATTATTATCCAGTATAAATATTGACTTCAGCGAATTCTTGTGATAACATGTCTTCAGTGAAACAAGGATTACTTTCGTAGAATATTCAAATGCACTATTTCAAAATTTAAAGGTTCCGTTTCGTACTTTGTCCAGAAAGTACCAAAAATTTACACACTAAACAGACCAGCTACGGATTCAGCATGTTTTACGAATTTATTCCTCATTAAATTTCATTATGGGTTGTCATAGACCACAATTCTCTATCTTTATATTCTGATGCCTTTTTGTCCTTTTTTTTTGAAAAAAGGTCAAGAAAACTGCACCAAAATAACCGACAAAATATCCAAATGTTCTACTAATTTATTGTGGAATAGATTTTACTAGAGGACTTTGCAAACGAGAATCCTTTATTCTGAATTTGTATATGTCCTTTTAGCACTATTTTAAAAATTGAAATCTGAAATGGTTTATTTTGAACACACTATGTTCTACAAATATATTGTCATTCAGATATGTATATATGTCCTTTAGGCCCTTTACAAAAAATGTCACAAAATTCCACAAATAATAAAAAAAATAAAATAATAAGATAATAAAATTAAATAATAAATAATAAAATATTAAAATAATAAAAAAAATAACATAGAAGCCTTGATGCCCTTGTATTTATAAAAAAAAATTAAATTTTTGAAATGTAGAACATTGGTGCAATGGGTAGTGTGTGCGCCGCTTGTACTTGAGATCCTGGGTTCGATCCCTGCTCTGACCACCTTAAATTTCTTTCGACGGCGGTCACCTCGCATAGTGACGGCAACACTATCGAGTATTTAGCCATGAAAATGCTTCTCAAAGATACCGTTCGGAACCGGTGTAAAACTGTAGGTCCCAATCAGTGAGTATAAAACTAGAAAACACACAGCTCTCTGGTTGTGAGAAGCTCTCCCCGATTCCTTCATGGGATGTAATGGGAAACCATTTTTTTTTTTTTAGAACATAATAAACAAAGATCTCGTTCGAAAGAAAAAATATTGCTGCCGTCACTTCATTACACAACAACGAAAAGGAGCCTTTAAACTTTGAAATAGAGCATTTGAATATTCTACGAAAATAATCCTTGTCAAATTTCACTGCAGACATCTTATCACAAGAATTCGCTCAAATCAATATTTATACTCGATTTTTAAATCTGTCTCGGAGAGTATCGGATAAGAAAATTCAAACTTGAAACGCCCATAAAAAAAAGTGTAGCCACACAGCGGTCTACATTTCTGGGGTTTAACTATACTCACCTAGTCTGATCAATTGGCGCAGGAATCGTCCAACCCCAAGCAAAAACCTAAATTTTGTTGCACATGTGTTATTCGAAATAAAACCAACCATTTTTCACTTAGAAAACTGTATCAGACCTTGCAAGATTGTAGTATGGAGTACTCATATATTCATAGTCAAAAGTTAACGGAAGCGTTTCTCCTTTCTCGTAAAGGTTTTCTTTTAAGTTTGTAGTAAATTATGCGGGAATCTATGGAACAGATAATGGAAACGTTTCTCCTGACAGTTGTTTGAGTTTAGAGTTACCATTTATCGTTTGCTGTAAACGATTTTCGGTTCCAGTAAACGTTTTTATTAATTTGGTATAAATAGAGTGATTTGGTAGGTTCAAAAGATGCTTATTTGTTGCACATGTATTCCCAAACAAAGCTCATTAAACTAAGTTACGAAGACAGGGTTATGTCTACGACAGTCGTCCTGAGAAACGGCCTTAATCCTATGCAAAAATAAAGTAATACACTCAAAAATTCACACACCTCTCCTATTGATGTTCCAATTGATTGCCTCTTTTAAGACAACTATTAGCTGTCGCTACATCAATACCATCATACTTAATTTTAGGCGGAGAGTATTCCAATATCAACCGGCAGCTATAGATAGATGTGAAATCCTCCACTAGGCTCATCATACACAATCGGTAGATACTCAGAAATAGAGTTAATGGAAACGTTTCTCCTGACAGTTGTTTGAGTTTAGAGTTACCATTTATCGTTTGCTGTAAACGATTTTCGGTTCCAGTAAACGTTTTTATTATTTTGCCATGAAGAAAGTGGTTTAGTAGGTTCAACACATGTTTATTTGCCGCAGTTGTATTCCCAAGCAAAGCTCATTGAATTAAGTTTTCGGATTTCTGTACGTTTTTCGAATTTTAGTGTATTTCTGGTACTTTTTAATTGACTATTTTGCACTACGTAGCCTTAGGTGGTCCAATTGTTAGGGTACACGGCTTTTGCAGTTGAGAACGTGGGTGCGATCCCTGCTCAGTGTTAACTCACATTTCTTTCGACGACGGTCACCTCGCTATGGCGACACTCCCGAGTACTTAGCCAGCAAAAAAGCTTCCCAAAATACCATTCGGAACTGGTGTAAAACTGTAGATTCCAATCACGCAGTGTAAAACCAGAAAGCGCACAGCTCACACTGATTGCGAGAAGAGCTCCCAATCCCATCATGGGATGTAATAGGAAACGATGCTTTTATTGTTTTCCCAACTTGATTTTCTTGTAACTCGTTTGCGGTAAACGAAAGAACAGTTGAGGGGAACGATGTTCGTTTCTCGTTAAGGCTTTTTAAATTTAAAGTTAATGTAAATGGAAATGTTTTTCGTGAAATTTGTTTTGAGGTGGTTAATATTCCGATATATTATTTTATGTAAGCATTTTCATGTTCTCGTTAACGATTCTTTTGTGTTCGCTACAAACGGGATGATTTGATAGATTCCAAAAATATTATTTTGTCGCAAACACTTTGCTTTATACTAATGAACAGCAAATGGAAGCATTTTTCGTAACAGTGTTTTTGAGTTAAGAGTTGGAAAAGTGTTTACATACTATGTGCTGTAAAAGTTTTACTACAAAGTAAGTTATATTATTGGTTGAACTGATCTTCAATTACCGCAATTGTCTAGCCTCAAGCAAAGTTCGTCTAACTTTTTGCTTGGGCGTAAAAATATCGTTTTGCGTACGTTTTTCGTATTCTAGTGTATTTTTGATACTTTTTAGTTGATTATTTTGCATTATGTGGCCATAGGTGGTGCAGTAATTTGTGTGCGTGGCTCTTGTAGATGAGAACGTGGGTGCGATCACCTCTCAGTGTTACCTCACATTTATTCCGACGACGGTCACCGGTATAAAAATACAAATGAATAAATATTTTCCCACTATATCCCATGAAGAGATAGGGGAGAGCTTTGCACAATCGCTGAGCTGTGCGCTTTCCAGTCTCCACTCACTGCCTGGGACCTACAATTTTACACCGCTTCCCAGCGTGGTTTTGAGAAACGCTTTCATGGCTTATTACTTCGTAGTGTAAGTGATAGTGTAAGGTGGTCAGAGCAGGGAACGCACACATGTTCTCTCGCACAACATCCATATTAACGGTTGCACTACCCGCAAGTACTTAGCCATAAAAAATCTTCTCAAAATACCGTTCGGATCCGGTGTAAAACTGTACACCCCAATTACGAAGTGTAAAACTAGAAAGCGCACAGCTCAGTGGTTGCGAGAAACTCTCCCTATCCCTTCACGGCATGTAATAGGAAATCATATTTTTATTGTAACTCGTTTGCGGTAAATGAAAGAATAGTTATGGGTAGCGTTTTTCGTTTCTCGTAATGGCTTTTTAAATTTAAAGTTACTGTAAATGGAAATGTTTTTCGTGAAAATTTTTTTCGAGTTTAAGGTTACGATATATTGTTTTTTGTAAGCATTTTTATTTTCTCGTTAACGATTTTATTTGTTCGCTGCAAAAGAGATGATTTGATAGATTCGACAAATGTTATTTTGCCGCAAACACTTTACTTTAAACTGAGCTTTTGACTGGTGAGTGTGAACTTTTAGTGTACTTTTTGGTAAAGACTTAGAACGGCATTTTTAGTGTTGTTTTTTTATTGTTTAGTGTTATTAATTACAGGGCGGATCAATAAGGCCGTGATTTTTCGAACTTCCCTCGTAGTTATTTGAAATCCAACACTGCTCCCATCAAGTTCCACCTGTTAATAGAGTACTGTCAAATTTTGACCAAGTTCCGTCATTTACTTTGCGTTTAACACAGCTGTTCAAAACATACAACCCTGTGCATTTTTTTTTTGTAATGGAAAAAGTGAATTTCGAGTGCTCATTAAGCAATATTTAAAAAAAAAACCGTCAATAAAACCAAGGAAATGCTAGACAAATACTATGGGGACTCTGCACCATCGATTTCAGTGGTAAAAAAAAGTGGTTTACTGACCTTCGTTGTGGTCGCACAAGAGCAGCTGACGATGAACCTTCTAGACGGCCAATTGAGGTCAATACACCCAAAAGTGTCGAAAAATCCACGATATGGTGTCGGCCGATCGAAGAGTAAAAGTGCGTGAGATCGTTGATGCCATAGGCAGTTCATATGGCAGTGTGGTTTCGATTTTAAATGATCAGTTGGGTTTAAGAAACCTGTCTGCAAAGATGGGTGCCGCGTTTGCTCTCAATTGACCATAAACGTAATCGTGTGGTAACTTCAAAGGATTGTGTGGAGTTGTTTAATTGTTCTCCGGATTTAGCCCCCAGTGACTATTTCCTATTTTGCGAACCTAAAGACATGGATCAGTGGAAAGAGATTTAGCTCCATCGATGAAATTATTGATCAAACAAATGCCTATTTTACGGACCTCGGAAAATCCTATTTTTTTGAAGGGTTACAGAAATTAGAGGAACGTTGGACTAAGTTTATTGGAGATTATGTTGAAAAATAAATTTTTTTGCAAAAAAAAATAGGTTTCATTCAAAAAGTCAAGGAATTATTGATCCGCTCGTATCATGGCTATTGAGACTGAACTGTCAACAGTCCACTCTTGCTCTATCTCTTTCGGTCGCGGTGGTTGGCCTTCTTCCTCACTATCTCTCTCCTATTTCTTCAAGTATCCCCTTCCTATTAAATTCTAATACAATTTAGGTATTGCAACAATCATCAGGTTCTGTTTATATTAGAATGTCCGTGAATTCTATTCCGTTGGCAAGTATTTGAAAATTGTTCTTTTAAATATTAAATTTTAACTAATTCTCTCCTACTACGCGTTGCCCCGCCGAAATTGTTTATAAACAAAACCTAATGCGCAACAGCTGAAAAATCAATAAATGTCTTCCAAAACGTTGAAATTCAAGACAACAAATTATAATTTATAACCTCTCGACAAACTACAAGGAAATCCTCACAAGAAACCGGAAAAGAAGAGGAAAGAAATTAAATGAACTGCAGCACGAACCCTTTCATCGTGCTAACCCACATTTTCTCACTCAAACACAAACACAAGGACAGTTGGATAAGAAATTAATGGTGAGGAAAATTGGAAAATTTATCAAACATTTTCCCCTTTTTTGCTGTGTCTTTTGTTTTAAACCATCAAAGAGGAAAGACCCAGACGGAGAAAGGGTCATACCGGGTATAATATTAGCATATGCAGCAAGAGGTGTCGGTTGAAAGGTTAAAACGATGTCAGGAAATTGGTTACAAAAGAAAGCGGTGATAAGGTGTGATGCATGGGTTAAGAAGCGCAAGAAAACTGGTGGCTCATACAGAGTTTAACAAGAAGTTAACGACAGATGTTGTACATGGAGGGAAAACAAGTGTTTTTTCCTTATAGGTAGATGGGACCAGCATGTTAATACACTGGCATCAAATTAAAATTGGGGCAATGTTTGCATGATGAAAATGTTGCTCTAGAGGTTGTGGGGCAGTTTTCCAAGAAGAACTTGTTTTTTTTTAAAGAGAAATATTTGCGACAATAGCCTTCGATTTTTAGATGGCGAATATAAAATGGCTTAGTTGTTGTCCTTGCACTTGTTGCATTTAATAATGATGGTTTGTTAGTAATGCATCGATAAACGGTTTATGCTGATAGCGAAACATCCTCGTCCTAGTAAAAGATTTAAAAAAATATATATTTGTTCCAATCTCTGAAATGTGTTTTCCATATATTCTAGAATTTCTATCACGTTATCCTCAGTTTTTGTGGCTGTCGGTGGTGCAGTGGGTAGAGTGCGCGGATATCGTACATAAGAACGTTTGGTCGATCCCCTATCCGACCGCCTTATTATTTTCTCTCGGCTACGGTTACCTGGCATAGTGACGGCGACACCATCGAGTGCATAGGCATGAATACTCCCGCGGAAGGTTCCTGCTAATTTTTTACCAAACATGTGAAAATATCAGAATGTGCCATGAACTTTTTTTATGGGAGAGGATAGGCAAGTCAGCAGGGACTCTGACATGTCCCTTCATAATCACTGATTATGTCTTTAGGAAATTTCCAAATGATAAGCTTATCAAAATTCCGTTCGGAACGGGTATTAAACTGTGGGTTCCAATCAGGGGGCTGTCTACAATAAGATCCTATATGATATAAATATCCCAGATAGGCGGACAGAATCTTGTTGAGCTTCTTGGGGCAAACTAATTGATTTTGTATCGTCAGTGTCGTCGCAGAATTGTTTTCAAGACTTTCTCATTAAAAATCGTTACACTTTCTTATATTCATTAAGTTTTTATTTGTAATATTCCAGTCTCGCTCCTGTCTTGAGGACTTATCCTTGTTTAAAGTGCCTTTTGCCAGTGCCACCTGCTCCCATCAAGTATCATCTGTTAATAGACTACTGTCAAAGTTTCAGAAACTTCCGTCATTTACTTTGCGTTTAACAGCTGTTCAAACCATACCTACGACCTCGTGCATTTTTTAAAAATGAAAAAAGTGTATTAAACATTATTTTTAGCGAAAAAAATCGTCATGCAAACCAAGGAAAAGCTTAATAAATACCATGGGAACTCTGCACCATCGATTTCAATGAGAAAAAAGTGGTATACTGACTTTCGTTGTGGTCGCAAAAGTACCAATGACGCTGAACATTCTGGACGGCCAATTGAGGTCAATACATCCGAAAATGTCGAAAATATCCACGATATGGTGTTGGCCGATCGAAGAGTAAAAGTGCATGAGATTGTTGATGCCATTGGGATTTCATAAGGCGGTGTGGTTTCGATTTTAAATGATCAGTTGGGTTTAAGAAAGGTGTCTGCAAGATGGGTGCCGCGTTTGCTCTCAATTGACAATAAACGTAATCGTGCGACAACTTCAAAGGATTGGTTGGAGTTGTTTAACTGCAATTCGAAGGAGTTTTTTGCGGAGTTGATTCATTGGATCCATGGATCCATTACAACACTCCGGAGACCAAGCAGCAGTCTAAACAATGGGTTTCTCCGGCTGGACCGGCTCCGAAGAACGCCAAGATAAGTTTGTCGTCCAATAAGGTGATGGCAACAGTTTTTTGTGATGCACGCGGGATAATCCATATCTAATACCTTCGAAAGGGAAAAGCAATAAACGGCGAATGTTATGCAAAATTATTGGACGATTTAACGAGGATTTAAAAAAAAACCCAACTCCATATGGCCAAGTCCTTTTTCATCAAGATAATGCACGGGTGCCACGCGTATGTAGTCTCAATGGCAAAAATCCATGAATTGGGCTGCGAATTGGTATCTCATCCGTCATGTTCTCCGGATTTAGCCCCCAGTGACTATTTCCTATTTCCTATTTCCAGGCTCAGTGGAAAGAGATTTATCTCCAACGATGAAATTATTGATCAAACAACTGCCTATTTTATGGACCTCGAAAAATCCTATTTTTTGGAAGGGATACAAAAATTGGAGAAACGTTGGACTAAGTGTATTGAGCTAAAAGGAGATTATGTTGAAAAATATTTTTTTTTGCAAAAAAACTGTGTTTCTTTCTTAAAGTTACGGACTTATTGCTCCGCCCTCGTATTGTTGCGGTAACTGAGCAATAAACGGTTGTTTTCTTTGCGGTCACCAAAGCCGACTTTAGCGTTAAGTTTTCGAATTCTTTATATCCAGGGATGCGACTTTTCCGTTCTCATCTATCAGGTATTATTAATTTTCAAAGAGTGGTTGGGCCAAAGTGTACTAGACAATACCTGGAAGCTCAGGAATTGTGTTGACAGGAATGACACTGTGCCCGAAGCCGTCTTTTGGTCAAAGTTGCAGTACCCTAAGTCTAACAACTCAATTCCTGCAAAAAGAGACTACTGTATCCCCTACCTTCTACCAGCGACAAATCTAAGTACTTCTATTCCGAACAGGAATACCTCGGAAAAGTCACTGGAAGGGGACACCAATAGTATCAGATTTTTCACGGATGGATCAACGTTGGACGAGCAAGTAGGCTATGGGGTCCATAAAAAATAAATGGTTGCCCATTACATCCCATGGGGTCCATTCACCGGATCTAAATGTAAATATCTCCTTCAAGCTGCCTGATCACTGTAGTGTATTTCAGGCGGAAATTACCGCCATACTGGAGGTTGCTGAGCTACTGAAAAGTAGTGTCACAATCCTCCGGAGAATATGTATCTACACAGACAGCCAGGCTGCCATAAAATCCCTGGAAGCCATGTTTGCTACGTCCCTGACGGTGAAAGAATGCCACTCAACACTTAGGGTGATGGCAGAGTATTTTGACATCAGGCTGATCTGGGTACCGGGACACAGCGACATTCCAGGCAATTTCGTAGCGGATGCGTTAGCTAGACAGGGCACTACGGCAAAGGTTCTTCCGGCAAAAGAAGGTGTTAGCATGCCAATATCTACCTGCCGTTTGCAGATTAGGCAGAGGGCCGATAATATGTTCAAGGACAAGTCAAGACTTATTTCAACTTGCAAACAAGCCAGGGTCCTCTGGCCACAGGTGGACAGAAAGAGGACTAGGCAACTACTTAACATGCAGAGAGGCAGGTTATCAACAATGATAGGAACACTTACGGGGCATTGTCTTGTAGGAAAACACGCCCTAAGATTGAGACATAGAAACTCCACTCTCTGTAGATGCTGCATGGAAGAGGACGAGGAAACGACGAAACACCTTCTCTTGGATTGCCCTGCTCTGGCAGGACTGAGAAGTAGGATATTCGGAACACATTTAGTTAGCACCGTAGCCCTACAGGATATTCCTGTAGGTCTTATAGATAAATTCGTGGAAAGGGCAAATTGGCTAGACGACTAGTCAATAGTTGCTGTGGAGGAAACTGCAGGTATCACAATGGGCTTCTTTAGACTAAGTGCGCTAGACAGCGTGCTGTCTTGCTGCCTTTTCAACCAACCAACCAAGTCTAACAGCAGTAACCGTGGCATGCTGTCTTATGTACTTGGGTCTGTTTGTACCTGGGCCTGTTAGTTTTTCAAATATCTCTTGGAAACAATAGAGAGGACATGATCTGCAGGATCAATGTAAATATTGTTGGCAAAGCGAGTCTTCACTTGACACATTTCATCCTTTGATCAACTAAAAGATGGTCTGTGATGCAATTGTGGTAAAAAGGACCTCTTGCCTATATTCACTATTGTTATCAATTTATGTGGGAGGTATTAAGATGGTCGTGGCCTTACACCTTCTTTATTACGACAAGTATGTGCGATTGGTAGGACAGATTGTACCTCTCCAATATTGGAATTTTGGAATTCATTCAAAACTCGCAGCACCTAGATAAAACAGTTGAACCCTACGAGAAAGTGTGAGGGAGAGAGAATGAAAAAAATGGGTTTATAGGACATTCCTCATTTACAAATCATTTTGAAACATGAAATAATGTTAAGTACCGGTAAAATTTTATATAAATATCCTGAAAACACTTCATCTTGTTATGAAATTTATATACTAGTCCGTGTTGTGACATCCCTGTACGTTTTACAAAGGATATTAGTTTGCTTTTTTTAATGGCAGGATAATACTATTAGAAATAGGATTACTCTTTCCCTTTTCCGTGTTGTAAAATCGCGTAGAAGAGAAACAAACTAATATCCCTTAAAAGTATAAAAGGTATATTACATAAACTTTGTTCAACCAAGTTATCCCTTGAAGAAATATCCTCGATTTACTTCGACGAATCCTTCAATTAATTTTAAACTTTTTTTTAAGAAAACAAAAAATGTTTTCTCAAAGGGACATTTATTTTACTTTCCGTAATTTACTCTTTCATATACATAGATTGATTGCCAAGGCAGGAACTTGAAGTTCCCATAAAAATCAGTTCCTGCCTTCCCTTAAACTGGTTTCCAATTAACCTCTGATTTGTGACATATTGTTGGAAAACAAACATTTAATTTGAAGGAATTCTGCAAGATTTCCTTCACAATATAACCACAATTTGTTCAAGCGAAATTGGTTTTTGGAATAGAATAAATGTTAAATAGCATCTCTAGGCAAGATTGGCCATCAGTTCCAGCTCAACTGTGGCATAAGAGAATATCAAAAGCGACAAGAGTGACAGGACGAAAGTGACATGCAGCAGCCAAGATGACTATAAAACAGAAACATTTGTACGACATGACTGCTGTGACTGTTCTCTTACCCCTTTTTTATGGCATATAAAATTACCGCGCTTGTATGCCTTTTGCCTGCTTTCATATATTTTGCTGCCTTGGTATTGAACACGAGGGCGACAGCGAACGAGTTGAGTGTCAAGGTGCTGTCTCTTAAAGGAAGCTGCAAGGATTACTTTTCAATTACATTTCAATTCATTGAAAAAAATGCAATTTTATATCACATTTTCCTAAAATGCACCTTTGACTTAAGGAACAATTTGCGGTTGTAGCCCAAGGCTTTTAGTTTGCAAAAATAAAAAGGATTAATTTGTTATCCTTGCACCAGTTGCATTTCGTTTTTAAGGTTCGTCAGTAATTCCTAATAGCTGCATATTGCTGGCAAAACACCCTTCATTAAGTAAAGGATTGTGGAAGAAAAACTTTATTTCCCTTCAATTACGAAACGATGGCATCCTTTTGCCTGCTAACTCTTTCTTGTAATTTTCGTTTTTCCTGCAATTCCAACCAGTTGTATTTAAGGTCTTTGCTCTAGTGGTTTTCCTCTTCTCTTATCTTCACTTCCCCTCTTCTTTGCATTTCTCTTTTCTTTCTTCCATTTCCTTTAAATTTAGTTTTTGGCAATGCTCCTTGATTTCGTTCTCTAGAGTTGTGCACAAAAAGGATTCGAACCTCTATAACATCCTTAAGCTCGACAAATCTTATATACACTACGCACATGTAAGCATTCTGACATTCTGTCACTCTTTACCTTAAATCTAAACGTTTCTTACAATTCTTTCAAAATGTCCTTAAACAAAGATTTGCTCACATGTCCTTTGGCAAAATGGCAATAACAATTGTTTCCTGCTTCTATTATTTGTATCCAGAATTTAGCATTTACTTAGGCAATCTGTACTGCGTTTTTGTCATCTTAAGTAAATACTCTCTCTGCAATTTTTTAATTGTGGATTTTTCCAAATGTGGTTGCAAGTATTAAACATCCTTTGCGTACCCTTTTCCTTTAAGGCAACGTACTGAATGCGTTGTGAAAATCGGCTTCCCCGCACTAAGGTTGTCAACTTTTAAAGCCTCTTGTACCTTTGGCAAATATAATTCGTCATAAGTCGAGAAAACATCAAGAGTATTTCGAAAATTGAAACAGTTTCTAAACATAACGAAAAGGAAGTCACATATATTCCCATTGCAAAACAGTTCGGCAGGACTTGAAGAATCTTCACAAGAAGGATACAGTCAGGTAGTAATAAAAGATCAGAAACATCTGTAGAAATAAGGTGCGGAGAGAGATAGAGCGAGAATGTAGCGGAAAGGATCACAACAGCTCTCCACAAGTCTCTACTGATCTCATGTGCGAGAACGAATCCAAAGGGGAAGACCAAGCCTCCCTGGTGGAATAGAGAGCTTATGTATATAAGGGAGTCAAGAGGACGACTTTTTAACAAAACCAAGTCTTCGAAACACAAGGATGACTGGGATAATTTTAAAGTTGAGCTAAGGCGATATAAGAATACGCTCAGATGGACAGCAGCAAACTCGTGGTTGCTCTTTGGTAAATAAATAGACGATACATCTGTGGCGTTGGGGACAAGGAAAGTACTGATGTCGATAATTTTAAAGTTGAGCTAAGGCGATATAAGAATGCGCTCAGATGGGCAGCAGCAAACTCGTGGTTGCTCTTTGGTAAATAAATAGAAGATACATCCATGGCGTTGGGGACAAGGAAAGTACTGATGTCGAGCAATATAACACTTCTGGGCGGTGGACAATGTGTTCGCTTAGTCTCCTTATGAACACAAATATCCTTGGCAGTTCACTGAACGATAAGACCGCTGTAAATGAACATTCTCTTCATATATCGGAAGTTGCCATGGACATTTTTAATAGATACAGCATTAATTATCTTGCAGACGAGCTCAAAGCTTCGCGGGATTTGAAATAAAATGATTAGTAACACAACAAAACAAATTTCATTATTGTCAGCTTCAACCCCTTTAAGTCTTCTTGGCTGGACATAGTAATACCAGCCCACCTTCGAGGCTGTGGCCGCGCCTTTAGATCCACTGGCCGATAAATTTATACATCTCGGGAATGGACTTTATATACATACCAATGCATGAAGGATTACAGGGCTTTTCTTTATTCCCAAAGCGGAAAGACATCTCAAATAGCTCCAGAAGACTTTAAGTCTGTCATCATTCCTTCTGAAGACTTTGGAACGGCTGACAGATGGACAATTGCGGGCGAGTATTTATGTTCGATTGCATTGCGCGTTCCAGTGTAAGATCTACTCAAACAGTCCTGCACCAAATGGCAGGATACATAGAGAAGTCGTTGGCTTCTAAGGGTATACGTTGGCACCGTTTCTTAGCTTTGAGGGTGGGTTTGAAATGTCACGGCTAGTGCCGTGAATTGCCGTTATAGACCTTTGAGGTGGCCGTGGATCTTATAGGGCTTGCATACGAAATGTTTACCTGGACAAACATTGAATGAATTGGCAACCATGAACAAATTGGCAACTTCGACCTGTATCAGGTAGTTTAAAAAAAGTATACTTCAAGGAGGGGTATTGTCCCCACTTCTAAGAACCTGAATATAATATTGGTCATTGTCGAAATTGCGAGTTTGAAAGTATTACTAATGTGGCCTACTTGGCAACAGAAGTAAGGGGCAAGTATTCCAGAACCGTTAGAGATATCCGGCTGGATAAACTACAAACTTTGGGTAGATGAGAGGGTAAAATAGATTTCGTGTAAACACGGCCACGACTGACCTGGTCCTTTTAAATGAATAAATGGTTTCCCATTACATCCCATGAAGGGACAAGGTGGGAGCTTCTCACAATCACTGAGCTGTGCGCTTTTCAGTTTTCACTCACTGATTGGAACCTACAGTTTTACACCGATTCCGAACGGTATGTTGAGAAGCTTATTCATGGCTAAATTCACGATAGTGTCGCCGTCACAATGCGAGGTGACCGCCGCCGAAAGAAATTTTAAGGTGGTTTTAGCAGGGATCGAACCCAGGAGCTCATGTACAAGATGCGCGCACACTAACCATTGCACCACCGTCGGCCATCCTGGTCCTTTTAGCGGTATGAATAAATATTACTGTCGCAGTATTTTTAAGCCTGATTATGTTCTTTCAATTAGTCCTTTGAGCCGGATACTAAGAGCTTTGTTTTGCTGTTCAATTCAATTCAATTTAATTCAGTCCAAATCAATTCAACTCAAATCAATTCGCTTCAATTCAGTTCATTTCAATTCAATTCAATTGAACTCAATTCAATGCAACTCAAGTCATATCTATGCAATTCAATTCAATTCAACTCCTTTCAATTCAATTCAATCCAATTCAATTCAGTTCAACTCAATTCAATTCCATTCTATTCAATTCCTTTCAATTCTATTCAATTCAAATCAATTAAATTCAAATCAATTCACTTCAATTAAATTCAAATCAATTCGATTCAACTAAATTAAATTAAATTCAATTTAATTCAATTTATTTCAAAATAATTCAATTTAATTCAATTCAATTAAATTAAATTCAATTCAATGCAATTCAATTCAGTTCGGTTTAGTTCAATTCAATTCAAGTTTATTCAATTCAATTCAATTGAAGTCAATTCGGTTCAATTCAATTAAATTCAACTCAAATCAATTCGATTCAATTCAACTCAATTCACTTCAATTTAATTCAATTCAAATAATTTCAATTAAATTCAATTCAATTTTATTGAATTCAAATTAATTCAATTCAATTAAAGTCAATTCAATTTAATTGAAGTTTTTTTTTAATATTAATAATTCTTTTGTCTTGTATATTAATATTTTAGTTATTTCAATTCAATAGAATTCGGTTCAATTCAATTCAATTAAACTCAATTAAATTCATTTCAGTGCAACTCAAATGAATTCGGTTCAATTCAATTCATCTCAAGTTAATTCAATTCAATTAAGCTCATATTCAACTCAACTCAAATGAATTCGGTTCAATTCAATTCACCTCAAGTTAATTCAATTCAATTAAGCTCATATTCAATTAATTCAATTAAATTCAATTCAATTTAGTTCAATACAATTCAATTTCATTCAAATCAATTCAATTCAACTTTATACAACTCAAATCAATTTAATTCAAATCAATTAAATTCAGATATATTCAATTCAACTCAATTCAATACAATTCACTTCAATTCATTTCAATGCAATTCAATTCAATTCAATTCAATTTAATTCAATTCAATTCAGTTTTACACAACTAAATTCAATTTAGTTCTGTTAAATTCAATTCAGTTTTACTCAACTAAATTCAATTTAGTTCTATTAAATTCAATTTAATTCATTTCAATTCAATTTAATTCAGTTCAATTCAATTCAATCCAGTGCAATTCAGTGCAATACAATTTAGTTCAGTTTAACTCAATTCAGTTCAGTTCAACTCAATTCAATTCCATTCATTTCAATTCTATTCTATTCAGTTCAATGCAACTCAATTGAATTAAATTTAATTCAATTCAATTCAATTCAATTCAATTCAATTCAATTCAATTCAATTCAATTCAATTTAATTAAATTCAATTCCATTCATTTCAATTCAAGTCAATTCAATTCAGTGCAAGTAACTGCAATTCAACCCAATTCAATTCAGTTCAGTTTAATCCAGTTCAATTCAGATCAAGTTAATTCATCGAAAATTTGGTGGCATGCTGTGTCATATATAGCATATCTAGATTTAATTTTCCAGGGAACAAATTATATTTAGATTTTGTGCTCCGAACTGCATATTTTGGTTGGCAATTCGTGCTACTTCGAGCCGTATGGCAACAATTCGCGTATAGTATGGAATTAGAGTTACTCTTTATACAGTTCTGTGTTTCCTAGCTGTACAATTTTCGTTTAAATTTGGATTTCACGTTTTAAGATTTGTTCACTTTGTATTTATTAGCCGCTCTACATCCTGTAAATTTTGTGCCAGCATTAATTTCCATTTTATACAATAGATGTTATAGATCTTCTATACGATTAGAACTATTAAGTAAAGGGTTATAGGATGCCCATGAATTTATAATTTTCACATTAAAATTTTTAACAGATAATCCTTACTGCTAATTGCAAAAAGACAGAACGTTCACTTCACTAATCTCTCGAAAATTAATTATGAAACTTTCAAAAGTACTTTCTCTTTTTCTCCCTCTTCCTATTGCTCTCGCTGGTTTTCTCTCGTTACACAAAATCAGCTTATCTCGTCAGCTATCAACACTTAGGCCTAAGCGCTTTATCGCCATTGATCATCGGAAAAAATAGAAACAAAAAGACAAAACCAAACCCCAATGAAACCTACAGAACTATGATGCCACTAAACGGTAGGTTAATGCCAAGTGGAATTTATAAGGATAGCAGGATACCCTTAAGCGAAAATCTATAACAAACGCAGTGGAATAACCCAACGAAATGTTATAATTGCCAAATATTATGCAAACAAACGACTAAGAAGATGCAAATCTTCTGGCGACGACAGCACACAGAAACCCCCTGTTCTATCAAAATATTATATATAAAGCCCTCCACATGAGGCCCAGGAGTGTACGAGTATAGGACAGTTTTGAATATATTTGTTTAGGCAAATCAAAGTAACATTTTCGAAAATTTGTTGGATTTTGATGCTTTGCATTCTCACTATCATCCCAAATGTTTATAGAAGAGAAAAATACAGAGAGAATATCCTTTCCCCTCAATAATTATAATTCATAATCACTCCCCTTGTTTGAGGAAACATAGTGTCACACACAAGGCGAATAGTACGAGCAAAAATGTGGCACGAACGAATAGTTTTTTTTTTTAATTCTAGAGGAAAGTGCAGGCACGTACCGCATGCTGCGCCTGTATACCACACAGAGTATGTGTCATAGTAACTATGAACAACTGAGGAGTCCTTTTTGCATATCCTTTATTTTTCAAATGACAAATAAATTTGGAATCCACCACCATCACGAGCACCTTTTGAACAGTTTCCTCTTTTAGAATACTGGAACAGTATTAGCAGGAATATACTTCCAAAGGGTTAAATTGCAAAAGTTTGCATTTACCTCTCTCTCTATCTCTCTGAGCCAGTCCTTTATTTAGATTGCTATTATTTACTTTTGACTTTGATTAATCAAATATTTTCCATTTTCCAACTGCGGCTTGTGCAGTTATTGCAAATCCTCTTTCTACACTGTTTCCAGGTTCTAAGAGGATTTATAATTTTCAAATTAGCAAACACTGGCAAAAGGTTATTTTTGCAAAAAGGATTAAGGATATCGTTAGTAGCGGCAGAGGCGGCGGTGGCGATTTGATTACGTGACATCTATAAATTGTAATTATGTCATGTAATTATGGTTTGTTTATCTCTGTCTGATATTTTCTGCAGCCAGAGGGTGCAGGCCATAATTTAAATTTGCTAACTCCTCTTTTGACAAGAAGCTGTCGATGTCTATTGAAGTCAATGCAATTCGCTATAGTTAATGAGGAATCATACATTCGATTTGTCCTGTAATATGTCAGCTATTGTATATACAAGCGTAATATTTGTGGAACATCATTCCTGAAACTCGTTGTTACAGTCAACCTAGCAAATGATTTGTGTATAAAACATGGAAATTCTTTACTGAAGAATTAGTAATTGTCTCGAAATAGGTTCGAAGTCCAAAGATCGTTCCCAGGAGTTGTGTACATAGTATGATCAGTACAAAAGATGTGAACGATTAAGCGGAAGAGCTGATGGGACTAAAGTAAGAATAATAATCCATCCATGCAGCATAAAAAAATATCATGAGGTGTCAGGGGACACTCAGGTTCGAACGAAGTTCCTTTCGCTATATATTATGTATCAGTTAGTTCCAACACGCCTAAGGCGTCCGTTGAAAAATACGATTATTTAAATGGATCTTTAAGAAAAGATACTTTTTGTAAAATGATAAACTTTGTTTAAGAAAATTTTTTTTTTTTTAGAATGTATTTGTTTTAAAAAAAAATAGTATATTTGTAGATCCTTTTTGTAAGACTATGTATTATATTTTTCCGAAAGGGTCATTTTTGAAGAGACGTACTTTTTTTACCAAAAGCTAATGTTGTTTTTTACGAAAACGTACTGTTTTTAAGAAGAAGTACATTCTGTAAGAAAAAGCCATAAGAGTATGAATTTTATATACAAAGAAGTACTTTTATTAAGAACAGGTACTTTTTAAAGAAGTGGTACTCTGTTTAGGAAAAGATTATTTTCCTAAGAAAATGTACTTATTTTCAGAAAGGCTGCATATTGTTTTTATTCCACATATGGACTGTACAGCTGAAGAACGAATTTCTCAACCGGCCACTTAATAAAAAAACGGATGAGAGTTCCTGGAAAGCTCCGGCTAAATATCCCCACGTCTGGCATAAGTTGACGGATGTCCGAGGAACAAATACTGTGGAAATATCGATAGAACAGCGACACATTTCGACGATGCTCAAGGGAGACACTAGAGTTGGATACCCTACTATCCGCTATCAACACCATAGCTCTCCTCGGAACACGGTCGAGAAGCTCCAAAGATGTCCTAGCTGCACCTGCCCATATATGGGAGTTATATTACATCTTTGGCCTGATGTAGGTGGTGTAGATATCGAGAAGATCAGATGGAGTGGAATATTTCTTGCAACAATTTAAAAATCCCAGACACTTGAATGGATATTTCGACACTTCAAATACATGTTTTGCCCAACGGACATTACATTGTATTCTCATGCCCAGAACATCAAGAGCGTCTGATTCATCAATATCCACACCGTCCATAGACAATGATGACACACCTGGGTCAGCAATCCGCTCATGCGGCAACAAACAATTGTGGGTCTTATCCGCATTAAAATCTTCATTCGACCCCATTCAACAATGGACACCAGATCCCGGCCGAGTGTTTCATTCATCGTCCGGCGTCTGAATTCAATCTCTTGAAGTTATGGCCTACTGTCGAATGAATAAGAATGACAGAGATTACTGTCATCTGCAAAAGAGTAGATTGGATTCACAGTCTGACCAAGGAGATCGTCAAAGAAAATGAGAAAAAGAGAAGGAGAAGTAGAAAGTCTTGTGGTACACCTGCAGTCACTTTATGCTCGACGGATGAAACCCCATCTACAACAACTCGTATAGTGAGATCTCTGAGAAAACTCGATATAAATCGAGTGAAGTTATCACCGACATCAAAAGCAGCGAGCTTTGATAAGAGTGCATCGTGCCATACTCAGTCAAAGGCCTTGGAAATATGAAGAGCCACTACCTTAGTCTCACTAAGCCGCTGGATAGATCGACTCCACTGCTCCGAAAGGAACGCCATCGGGTCTCCAGTAGATCTCATTCTACGGAAGCCATGCTGTCGATCATTAAGAAGGACATTAGACTCAAGATGTTGCACCAGATGATGGTTAACCATGCTCTCCATAACCTTCGAGAGCGCAGAACAAATTGCAATTGGACTGTAATTTGTTGGGTTAGTTGCATCACCTTTTTTAGGGATTGGCTGAACATTAGCAACCTTCAACGCGCCCGGAAGACTCCGCACGGTATGCAAGATGCAAAAGGTGCAGTGGACACGCCACCGTTTAAGAGCACCTACTCAAGACCAGTGCAGATATACCATCCGGGCCCCAGCTCTTTATGTCAAGAGAAGAAAAGGTATTATTTTATTTTTAAGAGAAGGTACTTTTAAGAAAAGAAATTTTTGTAAGAGAAATTTTTTTAAGAGAGTAAAGGGTTTTTTTAAGAAATGGGGTATTTTTTAGAAATGGTCCTTTTTTCAAGACTAGGTAAATTTTTAAGAGTAGGTACTTATCTCAAGAAAAGTTATTTTGTTTCACAAAAAAAGCCCTCTTTACAGTAAATTTTGTTTTTAAACAACGGCAATTTGTTGTGAAAAAATATACTTTGTTAAGAAAATGTACTTGTGTATTTTAAAAAAATATTTTTTTTTAAAAAGGTTCTTTTTGTAAGAAAATTCACTTTTTTTATGCAAAGGTACATCTTTAATATAAGGCTTTTTTTTTAAGAAAAGGTACTATGTTTAAGAATATGAAAAGGAATGTTTTTTTTGAGAAAATTTACTTTTTTTAAGAAAATGCGCTTATTTAAGAAAATTTTCTTTTTTAAACTTCTTTCACTTTGGCTTTTCCAAATTTACTTTTTATTGGGTTGAAATTTGCAAATTACACCAAATATTGGTTACAGGCTCCACCCAGAAACCTTCCCATTAAACAAGCAATTTCCCAACACATGTTAGTCTAGACACAAACCAAAGCAAAAGAACCCACCATAGTTGATAATACTGGGTTGTAACATAATAGTGTTAAAATAATTTTTGTAAAAAAAATCCATAACAGTATTAATTTTATTTACAAAGAAGTACTTTTTTTAAGATCAGGTACTTTTTAAAGCAGTGGTACTCTCTTTAGGAAAAGGTAATTTTCATAAGAAAATTGTACTTATTTCCAGAAAAGCTATTTATGCCAAGAAAAGTAAAGAAAGGGTATTATTTTAATGTTATGAAAACGTACTTTTAAGAAACGTATTTTTTGTAAGAAAAGGTATTTTTTAAGAGAAGGTATTTTTCTGGAGTAAAGGTTTTTTTTAAGAAATGGGATATTTTTTTGAAATGGTCCTTTTTTCAAGACTAGGTACATTTTTAAGAGTAGGTACTTATCTCAAGAAAAGTTATTTTGTTTCACAAAAAAGGCACTCTTTACAGAAAATGTAGTTTTTTAAACAACGGCAATTTGTTGTGAAAAAATGTACTTTGTTAAGAAAATGTACTTATGTATTTTGAAAAAAAAAATTATTTAAAAAGGTACTTTTTGTAAGGAAATTCACTTTTTTTATGCAAAGGTACATCTTTAAGATAAGGCATTTTTTTTAAGAAAAGGTACTTTGTTTAAGAATATGAAAAGGAATTTTTTTTTTGAGAAAATTTACTTTTTTTAAGAAAATGTGCTTATTTAAGAAAATTTTCTTTTTTAAACTTCTTTCACTTTGGCTTTTCCAAATTTACTTTTTATTGGGTTGAAATTTGCAAATTACACCAAATATTGGTTACAGGCTCCACCCAGAAACCTTCCCATTAAACAAGCAATTTCCCAACACATGTTAGTCTAGACACAAACCAAAGCAAAAGAACCCACCATAGTTGATAATACTGGGTTGTAACATAATAGTGTTAAAATAATTTTTGTAAAAAAAATCCATAAGAGAATTCATTTTATTAACAAAGAAGTACTTTTTTTAAGATCAGGTACTTTTTAAAGAAGTGGTACTCTCTTTAGGAAAAGGCAATTTTCATAAGAAAATTGTACTTATTTTCAGAAAGGCTATTTATGCCAAGAATAGTAAAGAAAGGGTATTATTTTAATATTATGAAAACGTACTTTTAAGAAACGTATTTTTTGTAAGAAAAGGTATTTTTTAAGAGAAGGTATTTTTCTGGAGTAAAGGGTTTTTTTAAGAAATGCGATTTTTTTAGAATTGGTCCTTTTTTCAAGACTAGGTAGATTTTTTAGAGTAGGTACTTATCTCAAGAGAAGTTATTTTGTTTCACAAAAAAGGTACTCTTTAAAGACAAGTTGGTTTCTTTTTTGAGAAACGGCAAAGTGTTGTAAGGATATGTACTTTTTTATGAAAAGGTACTTATGTTAAAAAAATAATTTTTCTATGAAAATTCACTTTTTGTAAGAAAATTACTTTTTGTAAGCAATGGTAATTCTCTAAGATAAGTTTTTTTTTTAAGAAAATGTTTGAGAAATTTTTTTGAGAAAATTTACTTTTTTGAAGAAAATGCGCCTTTTCAATAAAAATTGTCTTTTTTAAACTTCTTTCACTTTGGTTTTTCTAAATTTACTTTTCATTGGGTTCAAAACTGCAACCTACACCAAATATTGGGTACAAGCTCCATCCAGAAAACTTCCCAGTAAACAAGAAATTTCCCAACATATGTTAGTCTAGGAACAAACCAACGCAAATGTACCCCATATATTTGATAATACTGGGTTGTAGCATCACTATGCGAAGTGATCGCCGCCGAAAGAAATTTAAGATGGTCAGAGCAGGAATCGAACTCACGATCTCCTGCACAAGAGCCGCGCCTACTACCATTGTACCATCGACGGCTACTCCAAAAAAGCAGAGCTAAACTCATAAGGCATAAGGAGGAAGGTCGAATATATTAAGGGTTTTTCAATAAGAGTGCTACAAAAGTTTTCCTGTGAAAGTACGTTCGATGCCTGTGAAAGTATGTTCGATGCCATTTTGTATGGAACTCGATTTCTTTTGCATGGCCACCACGGGCACGCTTGCAGAAGTCCAGACACTGAACCCAATATTCGACGGTTCTCAAGCATAAATCGGCCGATACTGCTGCAATTTCATGTTCGATATTCGTACGAAGTTCATCAATCGTCGCTAGCTTGTTGGCATAGACCATAGACTTGACGTAGCCCCACAGGAAATAATCTAACGGCGTCAAATCGCAGGACCGAGGCGGCCAATCGACTGAGCCATTTCGTGAGATAACACGTTCACTAAACTTGGTTTCCAATGAATTGATTGTGGCATTCGCTGTGTGGCTTGTGGCGCCGTCCTGTTGGAACCACATGTCCTCCAAGTCCATATTATCCAATTGGGGCCAAAAATATTCGGTTATCATTGAACGGTAGCGATTCGCATTCACAGTAATGTGCCGGTCTTGATCATCACGGAAGAATTACGGCCCAATGACGCCGCCGGCACATAAACCGCACCAAACCGTAATTTTTTCGGGATGCAATGATGACTCATGGATTACGTGTAGATTGCTGTCTGACCAATAACGCATATTTTGCTTATTGACGATGCCATTCAGCCAGAAATGAGCCTCATCGCTGAAGATGATTGAGGCCACTGACTCCAAAATTCGGTAGTAAATTTGAATAATTTCGACTCGCTGTTGGCTCGTATATCGTTCCATGATGAAATGGCAAACCTTACTGAAGAGAAATGTCAAAAGAGCGGGAAAAATACGACGTCGTTTGCTGTCCCTATCGATATACATTTGTAGCGTCTCTGTTGAAAAACCCTTTACAATTGATGATCTACCGATGTTATCAATTGAGAAGTAGTAGCTAGACATCTGACAATAATGTTGTCACAGAGTTCGAATGTAGTCATGACAGCGAGTGAGTTTATCAGAATTGTCGATTATTCCAACACTGACTACTGCACTGAGAGAAAATTTTCACATCAAATCGATGCTAAATATTCATCAATTATTCTGCATTGAATTGATGACATTTCCCAAGTTTTTCAATTTGAAGATTGTGCATTTCTTCACGTTTTTAGCTTCATTGAATTGATGATCCATTTTACATCAATCTTCATCACCGATATTAGGCATAAATATGGATGTATTTTTGAAAAAATAAAGACAAAAATTAACAAAATAGTAGAAGAAAATTAAAAATAGAAAAAAGTCGAAAAAATAAAAATATAAAATAGTCTCTGCCTGAAAATAAGTATGATGGTAGTCATTTAGCGGCAGCGAACAAACAAGCAGGTCGTCGTCGCCAAAGAGTATTGAATAGTATAGAGAAGTGATGGAACGAACTTTATAACTCAAAAGCACTGGCGACATCTGGCGAATTATTAACAACATATTACTCTCTTTTTGTCATAAATTGATCCATTCATAATTTTGATGTGAAACATTGTTAAGTTTTGAAACATTTATGCTTTTTGTATTGTTTTATGTTTAACATTGTCGAAATGGTGCATTTATATTGAAATATTCTATGAAGAGAATAAGACTGGTTTATGCTCTTTTACTCAGACTCTCTACATGAGAGCGGAAAAAGAGTGCAATAAGTTCTCTATACTATTCAACACTTTTTGTCGTCGCTGTATTTTTGATACAACAAAAACAATTATTTTAGTAAGCTAAATATTGCTTTATATTCAGGTGTCTGATAACAGTCAAACAAGCAGGTCGTCGTCGGTCTCTTTATGACAATACAATTATTTCAGTGAGCTAAATATTGCTTTATTTATTTTAAAATTATGACATCTAATGTTAAAGCCGATGTAAGAAAAAAGAAAGTGCAATTGCAAAACTATTCTTTTCGATGTTTTCCAATGTAACATTTACTAATGTGTTCATAGAAATCGAACAGGTGCCGTGTAACAAAAAGGTGTTAAAACATCGCACGTGAGTTCGAACACTCATTGATTTTTTTACGATGAAAAATTGGCCAGCGAGTTTGGCAACACATTAACAAATAACTTACATAAAAATTATCACCAATTTACATGAATTTGATGACAAACTTACATCTAATTGGCGAAAAATGTACAGGAAGTTGATGAAAAATGTACATCAAAATGGTGAAAACGTTACTTCAACTTGATGAAAAACTTACATCAAATTCGATCAACTTGATGTAACATTGTCGTTGAATCAACGTAAGCTATTGATAGAAGATCGATGAAATTTTTTTCAGCAATTCAATGAAATGTGTCGTGGGTTGGAAAATGAGGAAATGTTTTATCAAATTGATGAAGGAATTATTAAAATTGATTAAGCTTTTTCTTTCAGTGTGAAAATTTACTTCAAATTGATGACAAACTTACATCAAATTGAAGAAATATTTACATTAACTTGATGTAAAATTGTCGTTGAATCAACGTAAGCTATTGATAGAAGATTGAAGAAATTTTATTCAGCAATTCAATGAAGTGTGTCGTAGGTTGGAAAATAAGGAAGTGTTTAATCAAATTGATGAAGGAATTCATAAAATTGATGATTTTTTTTTCGTTCAGTGTAAAAATTTACTTCAACTTGATGAAAAACTTACATCAAATTGAAGAAATATTTACATCAACTTGATGTAACATTGTCGTTGAATCAACGTAAGCTATTGATAGAAGATGGATGAAATGTTCTTCAGAAATTCTATGAAATGTGTCGTAGGTTGGAAAATGAGGAAGTGTTTCATCAAATTGATGAAGGAATTATTAAAATTGATGAAGCCTTTTTTTTTCAGTGTGAAGCTCATTCTTTCAGTGTGAATGCTGAACCAACACAGTACTGAAACCCATTAAAGATCAAAGATTGGCATTACTGTAATGTTATTATACCTAAATATCAATAAAGGCACCTCAATATCACCTGTGCAAGAATTTGATGGTCGCTGGGCTGATGAGAATCGATTCTGAAACACTGTGCAACTCCGACCATACCTTAAATTAGTTACAGTGGGATAAAATTTTCTATTAAATTTGAATCGAAACCTTATGGCGGTATGGGATCCTTTTGTGGAGAAAGTAAATAGGGACACATTGGAGCCTAAACTTCCACTAACAATCCTGTAAATTAACAAAATGTAATGGCCATCATTAAACGTTGTTAGATGACACCAATATTCTGGATACCAATTTCTCCTCCTTATGTTAATACAAGAAAAATATCAAATATGCACTTCACTTCTGGCGCATCTACGTAAGGAAAAAGTGCTTAAGTCATGTCACGTGACACAACAATCGAAAAAAGGAGACCCATCTAATATGATGATCTGGCATCAACAAATGAGAGAAGGGAAAACCAACATCTTGAAGTAAATGCTCCTTAGAATCTTGCCAGTGAAAAACCGCCAAAACTCTGACAACGCCAATGCCTATTTTGAGGGCGAAGAAGCCACCAGCGAGCAAAATGAGTGTCAATCATAATATTTTATAGAACCAAAAACAAAACGCCAGAAATAGCAGAAGAATGAAGACATCTGTCAGATTCTTGTTTGGCATGCAACAAGGATAACAGAAAGCAAGCAACACGTCAAATATCTTAGATGAAATGAGCAATGAATACGCAATTGAATGAAGTCCTTTGAATAGAAAGAAATACAAAACACAAAAACATGATGAAAAGGTCCTCCAGAGACTTAAGTGCGTAGGGGAAAAATGAGCATCTACGTTGCAAGGAACACCACCAGCAGAAGGCGTTTTGTTTTTCAAGTCAACAGTTACAAGTCATGACTCCTTCACATCTTGTTAGGAAACTGATAGAAGTGAATATAGATTGGGAACAAAAATCTAAATATCTTATGAATTTGATCGATTGTAGAACCAATTTGATGACATTTCAAACAAAAAATGACAGTTACATTTGAATTGTCATTAACCCAAGGGAGCGTGCGTGAAAAGGTGTCTGCCACCGAATGAGTTCAACTCATGCATTTTAAACTTCGACACGTGACTTCATTACTGTTTCAGGCATAATCAGTTCTACATATGCGCACGTATAATAGAAGTCATTAATTGTCCGCACACGCCATTTGGCAAAGTGATAAAATAGTTTCAAAGCTGTTTCGAGAAGTCAAAAAGTTATGTAGCCAATACAGTCATGCATGAGACATGTATGCGAATGTATGCGCTTGACAGCATTTGCGCATGTGCCATAATGCCCAAAGCCCATACACATGTGTGGTGGTGTTGCTAAATATCTGCAACATCCAAAAGCTAGGGGTAGCAACCAACCCTCTTTGTGCAAACCTTTAATAAACTACATTTACATAGTACCCCTTACCCTTACCCCGGTGCCATGTTACAGGATGCATTAGAAACAATGCAGGTTACATGGCATGCCCGAGTGCATTTAACTGCATATGCATTTGGCATCCATGCAATTTTTATGCAAATTATTTAGCTGCAGGCTCTTCAAACGCAGCAGCAGCAGGATAAATACAATGTAAACACCCTACAACGATTTTGTTAATAGACTCTCTCTCACTATCTGGCCTCTCACACAGGATTGTGATGCTATGATTGCAAAGTTAATCAAATTCTCATTTCCCTAACAGCATTGTCCTATCGTCCTTTATTTTTTTAATTCTTTGATGTCAATGAAAAATTGCTTAGAACTAAGTGATACGTTTTCCTTTCTGCCGTTAACTTTGACTGATGTCCACTCTGACTTTTCGTTTTTAGAAACGGAAAAATGATCTTGTCATTTGGTATTTTTTTCTATGAAGTTGTTGTTAAAGCACAAGCCACCCTGGTTATTAAAAAGTGAAGTTTAACCCTCTTTGTAACAACAAGACTATTTGTGGACATGCATAATATTAAAAGTAAAGAGCAAAACTTTAGCACTACCACAGATAGATATGTATATACCACGAAATTATGCTCCATAGTAAAGGGTGCAATCACAACTTTATAAAGGGTGGACCATAAACAATCTGGAATTTAATTTCGCTCTAAAAAAACGCTGATATGCATTTCTTCGAATTGACATCATTGACATTTATGAATGAAATACAAAATCTCTCACATGGATTCCACGACTTGCTTTAGAGCACCTCATTCTACCAAGCCAATTTTCAGTACATTTTCGATTGTTAGGGCCTCTATCTCGTGAACGACATCGTCGATTTGATGTCTTAAGACCTCAATGGACTTGGGATTGTATGCGTAACGCTTATATTTCACAGCTTCCCAAAATTATAGCACAACGGGGTCAAATTGCAGCTGTGAGGCCGCCAACGGACTTTCGATTTTCGGCTAGTTATGCGGTTTTCGAACACAGTGCGCAAACGATTGATTGCAACTCTGGCTGTCTGGCACGTACCGTCATCCTGTTAAAACCGTACGTCGTCCATAACATCCTCTTCAACTTTTGGGAACAAAATAACGCTGAGTATGGCACGGTAACTCTCACCATTGACGGTAACAGCGGCACCTTGATTATTTTCCGAAGAAAACTCAATAAGGGTTTGAACTCACGGGCGATATGTTAACAACTTTTTGTTACACGGTACCTGTTCGATTTCTATGAACACATTTATAAATCTTACATTGCAAAATAAAAAATGAATAGTATTTCTGCTGAAGGCTCTTTCGATATTGCCCTTATTTTTCCTTACATCGGCTTTAACATTAGATGTAATATTGTTAAAATAAATAAAGCAATATTTAGCTCAGAAATAATTGTTTTTGCGACGACACAAGTATTGAATAGTATAGAGAACTTATTACACACTTTTTCCGCACTCTAAAGCAATATTTAGATCACTGAAATAATTATTTTTGTTTCGTCATAAACAGAGCGACGACACAAGTATTGAATAGTATAGAGAACTTATTGCACTCTTTTTCCGCTCTCATGTAGAGAGTCTGAGTAAACGAGTCTTATTCTCTTTATAGAATATTTCAATATAAATGCACCATTTCGGCAATGTTAGTATATAAAATAATACAAACAGCACAAATGTTCCATAACGCATCAATGGTTCAAATAATGAAGGTACCAAGTTACGACAAAAAAAACAGTAATACACTTTGAATCATTCGCCAGATGTCGCCAGTGGTTTTGAGTCATATAATTCGTTCCATGAGTTCTCTATGCTATTCAATACTCCTTGGCGAAGACGACCTGCTTGTTTGTTCGCTGCCGCTATATCAGTACATTCATAGTTATTTTCAGGCAGAGACTATTGTTGTACAACAACCACGTATGTGATGCTAACGGTGTCTGTTGTTCGCGTGTGTTCACTTTGATAGATTGCCCTACTCGTGCCTATACATGTTAACACATCAAAATTGTCCTATTTATAAGTGAATCGAAATAAAGAAAGCCAATGATGACACCATGCCAAAAACCGCACCAAACAAGCTTTCGTTGTGGATGCAACGGCATCTCCTCGACGGCGTGTGGTTTTTCCGAGCCACAAATGTTAAAATTTGTGACATTTGTTTAAAAATGCTTATCTTCACCCAAGTTACCTTCAGTCTTCTCGGCGAAGCGAAAGGACATCGCATGGTAACCAGGCTTCAGTTCTTAGACTAATTGGACATAGCGCATGGTAACCAGGAATCAGTTCTTAGACTAATTGATGGATGTTCGAACACACTTTCAGCTACAGTGGCAATATTTTCCGCTGAACGCACTGGCCAAGCAAGGACACGAGTTCTTTGGTGCAAAAAGGACCCGGATTGACGAACTCGCTTCAAAAATTGATCCACAATCTACGATGATAGCACTGAATGAATGATTGCAACGAAAATAAGCCTCAAAACAAACCCTAGTACGAGGAAGAACATTTTATTGCAATAGATGAAACTAACTCTACTCTTATGGCAATCTTTCATTCAGTGACAAGGCGAGAGAATCAAACTATAGAGCACTCGATACGAGTCGTCATCCCTCTCTTTACGTTCTCTCGATGACGACGAGATAGTAGGTCATCTCAACGAGTTCGAGTTGCCGTTGTATGTTACACTTTGGTTGGACACAAAACGGATAGCAATAAAAGGGAATGCACATTTTTGTTCGATGCAACGGACATAAAACATTATTTACTTGTCATTAGTATTAATCAAACACTGTTCAAAACTACACTGAAAGCAAATCTTTACATAAAATCGATGATAAATGTTCATTAATTGTTTGGCATTGATTTAATGACAAATTTCATCAATTCAATAAAAAAAAGTTCTTTCATTCGAGCCATTTCAGCTTCATTGAATTGATGATCTTTTTCACATCAACTTCCAGCATTGGAATTTGGAGATAATTAGTGGGATTCATTCAAAATATGGACGTAGTATTGTAAAACGAAGCAGGAAATAAAGGTGTGTAAAATTTAAAATAATTATACATGTAAGAGAAAATAGAGGAACGGTCGGAAAACATTATCCACGCTATGAGCATTTTTCATGTGGTCTTATAGCCTGTTCTAGTGATTTTTTATTACGATGAGAATATACCAAAGAGTTTGGCTACTCATTCACAAACAATTTACAAAAAAATTATTATCAATTTACATCGAATTGATGGTAAACTTACATCAAATTGATGACAAGATTACATCTAATTGACAGAAAATGTACAGCAAATTAATGAACAAGTTGCATTGAAATGTTGAAAAATTTACTTCAATTTGTTAACAAACATACATCAAATTGATGTAATATTGTTGTTGAATCAACGTAAACTATTGATGAAATATGGATGAAAGATTGATGACATGTTCTTCATCAGTTCAATGAAATGTGTCGTAGTTGGGAAAATGAGGAAATTGGGAAAATGGAATTCATAAATTTGATGAAGCTTTTTCTTTTGTGTAGTTTTCGGCAGGGTTTGCTTCTGGGCGCTTACAGCTCTCTCTTTTCAACCAATTTCCTACTTCATAGGCGATCAGTTGTGTCATGGATACCCTTTGATTAAATCGAAATATAGAAGTTAAGAATGTGCGAGAGTGAAAAAATTGATACGCACAGAAGAAAGAACGAAGCCCGTTCCATAAAAATAATGCCAGATATCTAGAAGCAGATATACAGAGAATGTTAAGAATACGATAATACCAATTCACAGCATTATTTTCCCAGGACAAACCAATGTCGAACTGTTAGTTAAGCAAATATGACACATCGCTGACGATTTCTTTCAGTATAGACGAGGTCACAAGAACAATTAGCCGGCTTAAAAGCAACCAGGCCGCAGGTGCTGATGGACTACCAGCTGAGTTGTTCAAACCTGGCGGCGCTGAGATGGCAAGGTGACAGCACAGCTCTTATGCAAAATCTGGTTAAACGAATATATGACCGGCAATTGACGTCTCGGCGTCCTACTGCTTAAATTTTAAAAAATGTGACCCGGGTATATGTGTCAACTGTCGTAACAGTTCATCTAATTTCTTTAATTGTAACCAGCAGACAGGGGATACAAAAATGTTTTCCCACTACATCCCATGAAGTGATTGGGAAGACCTTCTCACAATCAGTGCTGTGCCCTTTCTAGACTGAATGGGACCTACAGTTTTACACCGGTTCTAAATGGTATTTGCAGAAGCGTTTCCATGGCTCAGTACTCGATAGTGTCACCATCCCAAAGGTAGCTGACCGTCGTCGAAAGAAATGTAAGGTGGTCAGAGAAGGGTGATCAAATAGGAGTGCAGAGCAGGAACAGTCAGGGAATGCTCCCTTTAAATGTGATGCACTGTGGAGGTTAGGTAGGAGAGAAGAAATAAAGGAAACAAGAAATAAGGGTAAAGAGTTTATTGATATTCGACTTAAACCTGTGGAAATTGTAAGATCTAGGAATGACGCTTGTGGGATGTGAGATCTTCCCAGATGTTTTCTATCAACAGAATAATATAGTCCTAATTGAAGGCAGTTCTACAAGAAATGAATGAAGCCATGGAACGAATTCAAGTATTTCGGCCGAATATCCCAAGTCCAAGGATGATATCGGTTATCTTCGAAGAACAAGGACAATGAAAATTTCTATAGAAAAGTGGCACACATCTCGCATTCCGATAATTTTTATGGGGAGCAATTTAGTGAGACACCGTAGTGCCCCCAAACAGCACATAGGCTCTCTTCTGAATCCGGTCAAGTTGTTGCAGAGAAGATTTGGCAGCTCTAGAGCATATGATCGAGTTGTAGTCTAGTTTAGCCTGAGTGTACGCCGTGAAAAATGTTGCAATGGTTAGTATGCGCACCTCATATACTAGAGATTATGGGTTCGATCCCTGCTCTAACCACCTTAAATTTCTTAGTGACGGCGACACTATCGAGTATTTAGCCATTAAAACTCTTCCCAACTACCGTTCGGAACCGGTGTAAAATTGTAGGTCTCAATAAGTTGTTATAAAAACTACTGTGAGGAGCTCTCCTCTGGGAAATTCGGTTATTTCTTTTTATTTTTTACCAGCGCGACAGTTGTCTGAAGAAATACTTGCAGGAACCCGAAAAATGGCATAACCAAGACCCCGCTTGCAAGATCAAGTTGATGAATCCCTGCAAAAATGTAGCTTACTAAGTGGAAAGAAAATGCAAAAGATCGATCCTGTTGGAGAAATATATATAATTCGCTTTGTAAGGCGCCTAATCTCCCGGGGTTGTTTGAGTTCACTTAAATATGTATGTAAAGTGAGTTAGAGGGCGGATTAATAAATCCGTGACTTCTTGAACTTCCCTCGTAGCGATATGAAATGCAGCACTGCTCCCATCAAGTATCCTCTGTTAATAGACCACTGTCAAAGTTTCAGAAAGTTCCGTTATTTACTTTGCGTTTAACAGCTGTTTAAAACATACAACCTCGTGTATATTTTAAAAATGGAAAAAAGGGAGTTTCGAGTTTCCATTAAACATTATTTTTTGCAAAAAAAAAAAACGTCAATCAACCCAAGGAAAAGCTTGATAAATACTATGGGGACTCTTCACCATCGATTTCAATGGTAAAAAAGTGGTTTACTGACTTTCGTTGTGGTCGCACAACTACAAATGACGCTGAACGTTCTGGACGTCCAATTGAGATCAATATGCCCGAAAATGTCGAAAAATCCTCTACATGGTGTTGGCCGATGGAAGAGTAAAAGTACGTGAGATTGTTCATGCCATAGACATTTCTTATAACAGTGCGGTTTCGATTTTAAATGATCAGTTTGGTTTAAGAAAGCTCTCAATTGACCATGAACGTAATCGTGTGACAACTTCAAAGGATTGTTTGGAGTTGTTTAATTGGGCTACGAATTGGTACCTCATCCGCCATATCTTCCGGCTTTAGCCTTCAGTGACTATTTCCTATTTCCAAACCTTATGAAAGCTGTCTGCAAAGATGGGTGCCGCGTTTGCTCTCAATTGACCATAAACGTAATCGTGTGGCAACTTCAAAGGATTGTTAGGAGTTGTTTAATTGGGCTACGAATTGGTACCTCATCCGCCATATTTTCCGGCTTTAGCCTTCAGTGACTATTTCCTATTTCCAAACCTTATGAAAGCTGTCTGCAAAGATGGGTGCCGCGTTTGCTCTCAATTGACCATAAACGTAATCATGTGGCAACTTCAAAGGATTGTTAGGAGTTGTTTAATTGGGTTACGAATTGGTACCTCATCCGCCATGTTCTCCGGATTTAGCCCCCAGTGACTATTTCCAAACCTAAAGAAATGACTCGTTGGAAAGATGAAACGTTGAAATTATTGATCAAAATCCTATTTTTTGGAATCCAAAATTTGGAGCAACTTTGGACTAGGTGTATTGAGCTAAGAGGAGGTTATGTTGAAAAATAATTTTTTTTTTCAGAAATAAAACTGTGTTTCATTCAAAAAGTCACAGACTTATTGATCCGCCCTCTACATAACTACTTATCGGTCTCAAGCAACCCCGGAAGGTCAGAGACCTTCCCAAAACTAAGATAACATATTTCGCCTACCACTTTGATCTTTTGCCATATCTCTCCAGATGGTAATACCAAGCGTATGAAGAAATTCGACAACCAGATCCCTCTAGCCTTTGTCATCCTATTTTTCGTCTTCTTTCGAATTCGGTTTCGAAAACACTTCGTACTGGTTCATCTTCATCTATTCTACTGACATGGCCTAGCCAGAGCAGTCGCGCTATCCTGATCCGCTTAACTATGCCAATATAAGTATGTATACAGCCCACACAGATCATCCCAGCGGCAGAGGTCATGACCTGGAATACCTGAAATCATGACTAAACAGGCCTTCTTTAAAATACGGAGGGCATTACCTCCTCCTTTCTTTTTAACATTGCGTGAGATTGGGAGGCAAGGCCTTCCTTTACCATTGCCTAAAGAAGGCCTTAGAAGGCATGCAAAGAGGAGGGTCTTAGAAGGCATTTACGTTAATTTATTTTTATTAAACAAAAACAAAATTTAAATAATTTGTTTTATCACAAAATCATTATCTACTTCTACATATTTATTTATAAGTATGTATGTATCTATCTCAGAAAGTTGTACCACGCCCAACTTCAAATTGAAAATTTTAAAAATACCCTGAAAAATATTAAATAAACAATATAATTTTTAAATCTGTAGGAAATTTTCCAATTAAATTACGGTTGCAAAGAATCGGAAAATAAATATCTCAAAATTGTAAAAATCTTCTCCTTGGTTATATCTGATAAAAAAAAATGCATGCATTCCGCAGGCCTTATTTTAGGAAGGTATTACAAAAGAACCATTCCGCATGCCTTATTTGTGGAAACCCTTGCGATTTCCGACGCTGGGATGGTTCAAGCGTCGCCGGTACTCCCGGTCGCCGGTCACGGACTTATTGATCCGCGTCGTATAACTCCTGCTATTTATTAAAGCTAAAATTTTACACCAAGCTGTTGTATAAATGTAGATAAATATATGGCAAAATGCTTTTTTTTCAAACGACGACACTGCTACCGCACAATTCTATAAATGACACAAGGGGTAGAAAGCGAACACGCGTCAATCCACTGTTTGTATTGGAAACTATTGTTTTTCCTTCAAGCTTTCCACCAAACAATACAACCAAAGTTAACTTAAATTTCCACAATTTTAAACATGTCATTTATTTGTTCCCTTCGGCTGTTTGTAGTTTTTGCAACACACCCCGTGTAAATTGGAAAAATGTCCTGGAAAACCGGTAAAAAGGATATAAAAATGCCGGTAATATGTAAACAAGTTGTATGAAAAAACTATGAAATGAAAAACTGCCGAAAAATACGGTAATTTTCCTGTGTTATGAAAAGGAGGTGGTTACGCCTGTCATTCTCATACTCATACCCAGATTAAGAACAATGGTAGCTACAGCAGCAGACAAAGTGGCAGCAGCATCAGTGACATTGTATGGATGTAGAGTATTTGGAAATGTTTGCATAGATGGGTCGGTGTGGCATGAGTCGGTGAAGTGCCAAGAATATGCCACTTTGTACAACATGTTGTCATTTTAGTTTGTTATTTATTTTTTTTACTCTCTTCTATTTGTTTTTGTCTGTTTAGTCCGCTGAGGATGTCACAGCTAATAGCATTTTTTTTCTGGGTGTGGTTTCCCCCTGGATGTCACTGTATGCCCTTTACAAAAACGTGAAAACTGTATGCAAATATGAAAATGTTTTATACCAATTTCAATCTAGATTTTGGTTTCCGTTTGAAATTTTGGAAACTAGACTATATTGTTTGTTGATCTGGCTGGCAACAGCATCAGCCACCCTTATGGCGTTGAAGTGCAAAGGTGTGTCTATTTGTTACAAAATATATCCCTTTGTTAAGGAAGTAAATTTGTATATAATTAAAATAAAACTTCATGTTCTAGTTTTCCAGGAACACGAATAGGATTGAATTTATTGTCATTCAACCACAGCAATTTATTTTTTACACAAAAAAAGTTTTGGTTTTATCGCTTTTTAATCTGAAATGTATTATTTTGCATCAAAATGGTAGAAATGGTGGCAACACGTGTCCTGAAAGAAAATTAAACAAGTAACAGTGAATGATTTTAGCAAGAAAAAGGTGGCTTTTAGTTGTAAACTATGACTGACAAAATTCGATATTATTAATCTTTTCTTAGAGAGGACACAAATATTTCAAATTGTATACATAAACAATTTGTGTCTCAGTAAGAATGCACTTTTTCATTTTAATATAAAAACATGTATTTTTTCAGACAGTTATAATATTTTTATTGGATTCTAAAGAAGACATGTTCCTATTAAGTATGAAATAAAATATCCGTCAAATTTCCCCCACGGCTCTGATGACAGGCCAATAATCTTTTCATGCAATTTTCCATGACTTTTCACAGAGATGTGCCTGCATCTCACCGATAACGCGTCGGATCTCTGATTTGAGCTCAGGAATTGTCTTCGGTTTATTCGCATAAGCCCGAGATTTCACAAAACCCCAAGAAAAAAGAAATTGCTTGGCGTTAAACCGCATGATCTTGGTGGCCAGTTGACATCAGAATTTCTTGAGATAAGTTGTTCTGGAAATCGTTGCTGCAATTAATCGATTGTTTCATGCGCGGTGTGGCACGCGGCACCGCCCAGTTTAGGCCACAATAATTCCGTTATCATGTTCCTGTAACGAATGGCGTTTGGACCTACCGTTTTCGAATTATAGTTATTTCTTTAGTTTAGAGATTTTCTTATTTTGGAGATTTTTTTTAAAATCGTCCACACGAATTGGACCACTTTATGAAAACCCCTTAAAAACCGGGAAAAATTGGTTATATTTCGATTGAACGCTTCGTTTCCGAAAGTTAGACATAAGGACGTTTTAGCGATTTTATATTCCAACAATTTTAGTGGCCGTCGGTGGTGCAATGGTAGTGTGCGCGGCTCTTGTGCATGAGGACGTGGGTTCGATTCCTACTCCGACCAACTTAAATTTCATTCGACGGCGGTCACCTCGCTTAGTGACGGCGACATTATCGAGTATTTAGTCATGAAAAAGCTTCTCAAAAATACCGTTCGCAACCGGTGTAAAACTGTAGGTCCCAATCAGTGAATGTAAAACTAGAACGCGCACAGCTCGCTGGCTGTGAGAGGGAGAGCTTGGGATGTAACGGGAAACGATTTTAATTTTAGTGTTAGCGATCTGTTAATAAAAACGTGATGGCGTAATAAAAACATCCATTGGTTATTGCTTGTAAAGAAACTAAAAATTTTTTATTTTCTAGATTGGAGGCATCGTTTTGGAGTTATAGCCATTTTTTATTTCAGCGATTTTCTTATTTTGGCGATTTAAAAAATCAGAACGAATTGGACCATTTTTGGAAACCCCTCGAATCCCTCAAAAATTCGTTATTTTGTGGATTCGACGGTCCGTTTCCGAAATCTACAAATTTTTTCATATTTTCGATCAAACATGGGAATGCGTTGGTAACCTATGGTAAACCATTTCCTACGAAATATGAGAAATAGATATCTTTCCTAATTGTTTCATATTTTTATCACAATTGGAAATGGGCCACCCAGGGTAACCCACGAAATGCGAACCCGTGTTACAAATAATAATAATATAGTTTATACTTAAACATAAAATACACAATTTTAATGAAAATTATTATATTTTGTTTTTTTTTCTATAAATGGTTGCACGCTGGAAAATAACGGCCCCAGCAACATATTGCAGGAACCATGTATATTTTTGCAAAGCAAAGTTTTTGTGAACTGGAGACCTTCTGCTTTTTTTTATTTAGTGTCTGTCACGATTTTGTTTTCAGCACTTTTCAACAAACAAAACCACATTTGGGTCACAAATGCGTATATTATAACCTATTAATCATTGCGTCCCAAACATGTTATATTGAATAGCAATCGCAATCTGTTTGCGCATAAGTATTATATCGGGTTTTTCAATAAGAGCGCTAAAAAAGTTTTTTTTAAATAAAACAAAACCGGTTTTCGAAACCAATGAAATTCTTTATTCCTGTGAAAGTACGTTCGATGCCATTACGTATGGAACTCGATTTCTTTTGCATGGCCACCACGGGCACGCTTGCAGAAGTCCAGAAGCTGAACCCAATTTTCGACGGTTTTCAAGCAAAAATCGGTCGATACTGCTGCAATTTCACGTTCGATATTCGTACGAAGTTCATCAATCGTCGCTGGCTTGTTGACATAGACCATAGACTTGACGTAGCCCCACAGGAAATAATGTAATGGCGTCAAATCGCACGACCGAGGCGGCCAATCGACTGGGCCATTTCTTGGTTTCACCAAACTTGGTTTCCAATAAATTGATTGTGGCATTCGCTGTGTGGCTTGTGGCGCCGTCCTGTTGGAACCACATGTCCTCCAAGTCCATATTATCCAATTGGGGCCAAAAATATTCGGTTACCATTGAACGGTAGCGATTCGCGTTCACAGTGATGTGCCGGTCTTGATCATCACGGAAGAAGTACGGCCCAATGACGCCGCCGGCCCATAAACCTCACCAAACCGTAATATTTTCGGGATGCAATGATGGCTCATGGATTACGTGTGGATTGCTGTCTGATCAAAAACGCATATTTTGCATATTGACGAAGCCATTCAGCCAGAAATGAAATTCAGAAATTGGACGTAGCGCTCTTAAAGTTGACGCCACTAACTCCAAATTTCGGTAGTAAATTTTAATAATTTCGACTCGTTGTTGGCTCGTATATCTTTCCATGATGAAATGGCAAACCTTACTGAAGAGAAATGTCAAAGAGCGGGAAAAAATATGGCGTCGTTTGCTGTCCCTAAACACCATACACCAACAATAGACAAATTTTTCACCATGTGTGTTTAATTAGTTGGGCACGCCAATGTATTATTTGCTATAACCGAATTAGTGTTTACAACAAATAGACTAATCACCACAACAGGATAATTTGATTTCTAGAACTAAAACCCGATTAACAGATCACATTTATTTCTGCACGCTGAAAAATATCGGCCACAGCAACATATTGCAGGAAACATTTACATGCTTGTAAATATTGTTTTCGTGAATTTGAGATCTTGTGCTTTTTGCTTCTTTATTGTCTGTCACGATTTTGTTTTTAACAGTTTTCACAGAACAATGCTACATTTGTGTCACAAATACACATATTATTAACTATAAATCACTGTGTCCCAAAGATGTTATATTGAATAGCAAATACAATGTGTTTGGACACAAGTATAATATATTTGCGACAACCAGCAAACACTTTATATTTGCATACAAACAACAAAAACAGAAAAAATTTCAGCGTTGGTTGCAATGGCTTCTACTAAATATTTCAGTTGTTGCAACCAAAATTTAATTTCAAATCAATTGTTATGGAAAAAACTTGCAAATATTATTTTCGTGAATTTGAGATCTGGTGCTTTTTGTTTCTTTATTGTCTGTCACGTTTTTTTTTAAACAATTTTCAAGAACCAAAGCCACATTTGGTCACAACTACACATATTATTAATTAAGATGTTATATTGAATAGCAAACAAAATTTGTCTGGACACAAGTATAACATATTTGCGACTGGCTGCAAACACTTTATATTTGCACAGAAACAACAAAAAAAGAAACAAAATTTCAGCGTGTGCTTGCTGTGGCTTCTACTAAATATTTCAGTTGTTGCAACCAAAATTTAATTTCAAATCAATTGATATGAACAAAACTTGCAAATATTATTTTCGTGAATTTGAGATCTGGTGCTTTTTGTTTCTTTATTATCTGTCACGTTTTTATTGTTAACAATTTTCAAGAAACAATGCTATATTTGGGTCAGAAGTACACGTATTAATAACCATTAATCATTGTGTCCCAAAGATGTTATATTGAATAGCAAACAAAATTTGTCTGGACACAAGTATAACATATTTGCGACAGGCTGCAAAAACTTTATATTTGCATCCAAACAACACAAAAAGAAAAAAATTTCAGCGTGTGCTTGCTGTGGCTTCTACTAAATATTTCAGTTGTTGCAATCAAAATTTAATTTCAAATCAATTGATATGGACAAAACTTGCAAATATTATTTTCGTGCATTTGAGATCTTGTCCATTTTGTTCCTTTGTTGTCTGTCACGTTTTTATTGTTAACAATTCTCAAGAACCAATGCCACATTTGGATCACAACTACACATATTACGAGTATTAACTAAGATGTTATATTGTATAGCAACCACAATTTGTTTGTACACAAATATAATATTTTTGCGCCAAACTGCAAACATTTTATATTTGCATAGAAATAACACAAAAAGACAATTTTTTCCGCGTTGGTTACAGTAGCTTCAACTAAACATTTCAGTTGTTGCACACAAAATTTAATTTCAAAAAAATTGATGTGGACAAAACTTGGAAATATTGTTTTCGTGAATTTGAGATCTTGTCCATTTTGTTCCTTTACTGTCTGTCACGTTTTTGCTGGTAACAATTTTCAAGAAACAATGTCACATTTGGATCACAAATACACATATTATTAACTATTAATCATTGTGTCCCAAAGATGTTATATTGGATAGCAAATACAATTTGTTTGGACACAAGTATAATATATTTGCGACAAACTGCAAACAGGTAATATTTGGTAGACACATTTATACTTATAAATAAATATGTAAAAGGGGATAATGATTTTGTGATAAAATAAATTATTTTAATTTTATTTTTGTTTAACAAAAATAAATTAAAGTAAATGCCTTCCAAGGCCTTCCTCTTTGCATGCCTTCTAAGGCCTTCTTTAGGCAATGGGCATGTAAGGCCTTGCCTCCCAATCTCACTTAAAAAGAGTGGTGGAGGTAATGTGTAGGGAAGGCCTTCCGTATTTTAAAGAAGGCCTGTTTGGTCATGATTTCGGGCCTTCCAGTTCATGACTTCCGCTGTTGGGTATAGTTGAGTAGTTGAGACAACGAATCTCTTCCCTGTGTGTATGCTTAGTTTGATTTGTGTGTGATGTTTAAATGGCAAGTGAAGTGAATGTGGCTTGTGTGATAAGGTCATAAGAAAGCTATTGCTTCCCAGCAAAAATAAAATGAAGTAGTTCTAGTAGAAGTTATTATTTTTGTACATCTTCTGCAACATTATGCGCATTTTTAATGCAATTTTGTTTCTGATCAAAAACAGCTCCGAAAAATCTACATTTGCATCACAACCATTATGATGCAAATTTATTAAAGAGCTAAAGGGATAGTGGACAAGTGCACAGATGCCTAAATATATTACTTGTTTTTAATTTGTATTTACTTTCTTTCAAATCGCGTTTCATTTCCTTTCTTTTTCACCTGTTGACGGAAGCATTTGGAGTACTAATAAAGGTCAATTAATAAAATTATTAGTTATATAAAAGGTTAAAAAGTTAAGACCTAAAGTTGCAGCTTAAAGTCATAACTTATTGCCAAGTTTCAAATGACAAGAAATTTAAAAATTGTTGAAATAATAGTTTTGGTTGCTCGTTTGCGGACGAAATGTAGCATAAAAATGTTAGCATAAACTGCTCTTCCAAACAGTCAAATAAGAAGAAGTGCTGCGTTGGACAACGCCATATTAAAAGAAGTACTTCTGCACCTAAATTAGCACCACATCTTACCAAGTAGTTGTGGTGCAAATTCTACTTCTTGGTATACTCTTTTTTTGCTGGGTTGTTGTAACCATTTTCTGATTCTCGTGAACAAACTTATATATTTATGACCAAGAAAATGACATGGTTGATTCCAAAAATGTTGGTTTGCCGCTGTTACAAAAATGATTGATCCTTGGACTGCTTTAAGCAAAATATTTTTCCCGCTGTCAACTGAAGTAATAAAATAAATGTTAAGTCAATTTCTGGAACAGTTGCTCCCAATCAAACTTGAGGATACACAAATTGATGTCAATTAAACTTTATTTAAAAAAAAAGAAATTACCAAACAAAATTCTGTCCTTGGTCACTTAAAAAAGACTGTTGTCAGACCAATTTAGAAAATCAATGTGATGACTTCATGTAGGATATAATATTTATAATAGGATTGTTATATACAGTTTTCGATATTATACGAGCAAAATTTGCATTGGAAGTGTACCATGACCCCTGTAGTTTACACACAATCCAGGTCAATTTAATATGTATAACAAAAAATTTACATTTACATATTTAAAGAAAAAAGAAATGTCATGACCTGATTTCGACAAGCCATACAAACGGCATAAAGCTATTGTCATGCCAATAAACTTCATTGCATTATGTGAAATTTATGCAAAATATGTAGAACCAGCAACAGAGAATGAATTCCGTAATAAATGAACCGAAAAAAAACTAAAGACTGAGTAGAATATAATGATAAACACATGACAGGACAACGTTTAAGCATTAGGAACATCCCACCACCACCAACACCACCCCGCTAAATTTCCCCAGCAACCACTCTACCCTGTGGCAACAACACCATCCACCAACTCAGTCTGCCACTCAGTCATAAACAAGGACACGTAGACTCGGATACTCATCAATTTCATAACTGCTAACGAATGACACATGAACAATTAGTAGCACCGAGTTGTTTATTACAGTGAATATCGAGTGTAACGGGGAATTCAAAACGCGGTGTTAACCGTGCAGACAGACAGGGTGTGTGTTGGTGTTTTCAAGGCGTCGTAACTATAACTGTCCGTCCAGCTTTCAGCAAGTATTTCCTACTATCTAAGCACCACCCCAGTCTCGGTGTCACTGTCATTTGTTGATTTGCCCAAAGCCATTTCCTTGTTTTTAACCAAAATCCCATTTGTAAGAGATTTTTCTAAATTTATGATAAGATTATCACATGATGCACTGACACCATCAATAACATCCCCCAGCTTCTGATGATGGCAGTTGCAACAATAGCATTGCAATTCACAAATTCTTGTTAGGGAAAGTTCCTGTTCCAGCTATAATTTAATATTCCAGGAGTCCAAAGGAAACTGTATGCGAAAGAGCGAGATTTTTTAGGAGGATATTTTGTATCGAAAAGAGAAATGTCAGGCAAGTCAAGTGGGAGGACAGTAACTTTATTTGGGAAACCCCGACAAAAGAAATTGAAACTTGACAGTAATTTGAGCACTGTGCTGACATTTGAAGGGAAATGTGTCATATTTGTAGATCAAACTATTTCAGTAAAACTCTCGCAGTGCCTGTTTAATAATAGAGACGAACAAAGAGATTTTGTATGTTGAAAGGATCATGCCTTGCGAATACCTGATGAAAGAGCTCGTGTAATAAACCCAAACTATTTAAATTCGTATCAACATCAAATGTAGCTATAAATCTTTTAATGTTGAAAGGACCAAGCCTTGCGAATACCTGATGAAAGAGCTCGTGTAATAAACCCACACTATTTAAATTCATATCAACATCAAATGTAGCTATAAATCTTTTTAAATTTCACGTTAAGGAGGTGGCTGCAAGATCAGAAAACTTGGCATTTATAGACTCTTGGACTTGCCTCCTTAGAGGCATGAGAATGATGAGATGAGATCACACTTCATTTACTTTAACTGACAATTTACAACCTCATAAGGTCCGATAACAAAAAAAACAAATTTGATAGTGTCGACGACTACACAATCTTTTGGACTGAGTCCACACTGGAACGTCGACAACCGCTTTAATTTTGAAGTGGTAGATGCTTTTATCTACCTTGGATCCGCCGTGCACAAGAACAACTACGTCAGCCTGGAGGTGAATAGGAGAATTCCACTTGCATATAGATGCTATTATACGGGCTGTAAGCAGTTTCAGAACAAAGCCCTCACTCGACAAACAAAAGTCCAGCTATACCAGGCTCTCATTGTTCCTATGCTGGCATATGGCTCCGAAACTTGGGTCATATCACAGGCAGGTGAAAAATACTTGGTAATATTCGATAGGAAAACTATATATGGTCCTATTAAGGATAATGGGAGTACCGACGTCATTGGAACCATGAGGTTTATCATATGTTTTCCGACATAGACATTGCTGGGTGTGTCAAATTACGATAATTACGTTGGATGGGTCATGTTATCAGATTGGGTGAAGATGAACTAGCGCGAAAGGTGTTCGATGACGTACACGATGCAAGAAAAAAGGATGACCAAGAATCCCATGGAAAGGCCAGACCGAAGAATCCCTCCGCATGCTTTGTTTTATCAACTGGCGAGAAAAGGAGCAGGATAGAACTAATTGGAAGAATGTGTTGTTTATTAAAAAGTAAAGTGCAAGCCTAAAAGACACGACCTCTGTAATATATTCTCCCAAATAAATTCCGCAGGAACCATGCATATATTTGGAACGCACTTCAAACATTCACATGTTTGCAAGTCCCAAACACAATTGTATTTAAATGCAAACAGTAGCATGTTTACTGGCAAACATGTATGCTTTTACGTGGAATCATGAGCTCTTCATCCCAAACATCCATGTACTTACATGGAAGCATTCGCGTATTTCCCATTACATGGAAATATGTGCGTATTTCCTCTCAAACATAATAATATTTAGAAACGAATTATTTTTTGAATTCAATATATTTGTATCATTTATTATAAGTAATTTTATCAATATAAATCCACATTTTTCAATAATTAATACAAAAAATTAAAAGGTTTTAAACGACCCTTGTTACCGTTACTTGCATTGAATGTATTATATGAATCTGCTGCTCTTTTGCTTCTCCTTTCATAGTTGTCTCTCAAGTTTTTGTGTTCAGAAGGTTTCAACTATGCATTGGTTATCACTATGCGTTGGTAAACAAACAATGTTGGTAAATATACAATATACAAATCATGCAAGCCAAGCATGTAATAATGACTTGTGTTCTTTTTTTTATCATATTTAACAAATGGTCCGCCGTTTCGATTTTCCCAGTAAGGGCTCAGACAGAAAAATGGCTTCACGTTGTTGCCCTTTCCAGTTTCTTTCCTCAAAATCATCAATCACTTTGGTAGCACACATACGTATATACGAAATACTTACACAAAAACCAAAGCAGCATCAAATCATTTAACCGTCCGAGACTTTGTTTATCCTTTCTCCACTAACCAAGCGCTTTTGATATCCTCTGTCCGTTGAACCAATGACGACTGAATATATGAAACATCGCCTTCAATTTACACACATATTCAGGAAGATTTATGAATCACTGAGTGAGAGATTAATGCAAAAATACCGATACACACTTACAAGATAGACTCTCTCGTTGTCGCTGTTTTATTATCTTGCTCTCGAGGGAGCATAAACAGTGCAACAAACCCAGCTGTATTTGTATCACAAACACATATATATTTGAGTAGCAAACAGATACATATATTATAACAAATTAATCATTGTGTCTCAAACATGTAATATTGAATAGGAAACACAATGTGTTTACACACAAGTATATGATATTTGCGACGAGCTCCAAACATACGTTATATTTGTATCCAAACAACAAAAAACGACAGATGTTTCAGCGTGTATATATTCTGTAGCCTGCAATTAATGGCAAAAGCAAGGGTCCCTACTATTTTCCGGGAAACCATAATTCGTTCCTAAATAATCTGTTCTAGAATCTATTATTTTAGATCCAGTAATAGTGGGACACTACCATGAAGGTTGCAGTTAGCACATCGTTGATCTTAGTGGTTTCGTTAATATCCCACAAATATTGGAAAGAATGCGGTTACTTCATTCGCGCTGACTACCTTATAAGTATAAAATAACGACAGTTTTTAAAGCATTTTAAGCATCCGACAAAATTCCATAAATCAATAACGAGCAAAAATTATAGAAATGTGAGCATTATGGTTTAACCGCAGTAACTTACTGATCTTTAGATACAAATTCATCTGTCCTTAATTGGTTTTTCGAATGCGAAGACATACATTAAGGATATCGTTTACACGAAATTAACATAATTGCTACAGCTGTAAAGGATAACCAATTGATTTTAAAACTGAGAGAAAAAATGGGAATACGCACCTGTAGATTAAAAATGTAAACTTAAGAATTTATGTTTTCTTTAATAGCAACGTAATGTGAAAACATCGTAGCCAAGGATCAACTCCTTTTTCGAATTAGGCTACAAATTAGGTCACCTCTACAAATGTCGGACCTAACAACAATAGTGCCTTCTGCTGATAAGGGTTAAATAGTGTATTTAAACAAATCTCTATTTCAAAATCCTTAAAACAAATATAAACGGAAACAGAGGAAAAGTAAAAAAAAGTACCATTCATTGTTTCCATTAAGCTTTATTATGCTTTATTTACTTTAAACTAATTAAGAGTTTTCCGAGAGATTTCCACCAAAGTTTCAATGGTGTTTTTGTTTACATTACCCGTCCAAAATAGTTCATAAAGTAAATTTTTTTGTTTACTTTTCTATAACACGACTCGAGTTTCGACTCCCCACTACATCTTTCACTTGGTAAATTGTGAACGAAAGTCCTTTATAAATTAACAAAACAACCCTTTCCTGTAGTTCGCAATGCCTCACGGCGCGTGTGCGCCCGAGTCTGTGGATAATCCTGAAAATATGAATAACATTGACTGTGTTCGTTTGTCATGCAGCACAGTGATGTAAATTCCTGGATCGTTTATATTTTGATATCAAATGGTTCATGTGGATTGTATGATAGTGTAATCCTACAGGGTCAGTTGCATAAGTCCGTTAAAACAAAATTGTTTATCAGGGTACATGAATGTAAGCTTACATTCATTTACTCAATGATATCATCAATATAGTCAAATGTGTGGCACAGTGTTTTGAAATCAAAATGTTTGCAAATACATTTAGTGAACAAGTAAAGTGATAACACTTTAAACATACTTAAATCCAAAAAAAAATCCAGAAGTTTGAAACTTAATAACACAAAACATCAATAAAAGTCTTAGATATTTCCTAATCAATATGTGATATACGATCTTAATTGAAATTATTTAGGGTGTTTACCAGAGGGTCCTAACTGTTGTTTGTGTCGTATGTGCTAAAGTTCTACAACAGTTGTACAACTATAGTAGATTTTTTCCCATACAAAAGTGTTGTACGATAGTACAACTTTTGCAGATATGTGTTTGCAGTGTACTAAGCGATCAGCTGATACCATTTGTTTACCATTTAATCAGCGGTAGTATTCATATCATTTCAGATTGTAGCAAGGCGTAGTGAAGAAGGTGGTTGCACCAACACAGCTGATCGAGTTTGTTTATTATTGTAATCAAAAACTGAAAACCGGTCTACCGGTGGGGTAGAAGACATAATTTTAAGCTGAAAATGTTAGATACAAATGTTTGGGTAAAATTCTATATTAGGAGTTCTGGCCGCCAAAGTTCAGTTATACGGGGGACTACTATGTATTAAAAAGCGTCTAAAGGAATTTGTCTGGCAGCGTTTTTGAACTATATAAGGCAAAATAAACAACACAAATTAAATGAAAATTGTCGATAACTCGGTTTGTTATCGATATTGGCCGTTAAAATTTTAAAAATTATGGAAAAAAAATCCAAATAATCGAGAAATGCAAAATAAGGAACAGAGGTATTTCTCTCCCTGAGCCCGGCCGGACAACTCGAAATACAAAATAATAGTCCGTCAAAAAATATCGTGCGACAAAAATATCCCTTTATTCGGACTTTGGAGGCCCATAACTCCTAAAATAAAGATTTCCCCCCAACTTTTGTATTGAGCATTATGTGCTGAAAATCGTGTGTTCTACCCCCTTCCCCATAACATGTTTGATACGACAACAAGACATAAAGTCGACCGTTTGTTATTATTTCTATTAAATGCAAATATGTGTGAAATTTTGAAAAGAAAATAATAAAAAGGATCATGAATTAACATAATTTATGCTTTTTCTATAATTTTTTTGGAACGAAGTTCCTTATCGCACGTTGCGGGATGGGGGGCTAAATGAAAAACTTTTTTAACTACTTTATTACAACCCATTGTTGTCAACTATATTGGGTACTTTTGGTTTGGTTTGGTTTAAAGGGCAATTTTCTAAAAAGTAAATTTAGAAAAGCCAAAGTGCAAGATTGTCAAATCAATGGAATACAACCCGGAGCACGGAATTACATTTGGCAGCACACTTACTTTTACACTCTTACTTTTGGGTTTGGTTTGTGTCCAGACTAACATATGGGGTCAAATTTCTTGGTTAATGGGAAGTTGTCGACGTGGAGCCTGTTTATTACATATTGTATAATAAAAAATAAATTTAGAAAAGCCAAAGTGAAAGAAGTTTAAAAAATAACATTTTCTTAAATAAGTGCGTTTTCTTAAAAAAAAGCCAATTTTGTAAAAAAAATATTCATATTCTTAAAAAAAATACCTTATCTTAAAGTAGTACATGTGCTTAAAAAAGCAAATGTTCTTACAAAACGTACCTTTTCTTAAAAAAGTAATTTTTTTTAAATAAGTACTTTTTCTTAAAAAAGTACATTATCTTACAACAAATTGCCTTTTCTTAAAAAACTACCTTTTCTATAAAGAGTAATTTTTATGTAAAACAAAATATGTAACTATTCTTTAGATACCTTAAAACTACTACCTACTCTTAAAACTTAACCTGTTCTTGAAAAAATTCCCATTTCTAAACAAAAAACCTTTTCTTCAAAAAAAATTTCTTCTCCTCAAAAAAAACCTTTTCGTACAGAAATTCCTTTTCTTAAAATACCTTTTATTAAAAATAAAATAATAAGATAAGTATCCTTTCTGAAACTAAGTAAATTTTCTAAAAAAATAACATTTTCCTAAAAAGAGTACCACTTCTTTAGAAAGTACCTGTTCTTCTTGTTCTTACAGCAAGTACGTCTTACTAAAAATGTTAACTTTTCTTAAAATACAACATTAGCGTTTATTAAAAGAAGTACCTCTCATTTAAGAAAGGACATTTTCTGGAAAATATAAGACATATTCTTACAAAAGAGGACGTAAAAATATCCTTTGTTTAAAAAAATACATTCAATAAAAAAAAATTCTTAAAAACGGTTTATTATTTAATTTATTTATTTTACAAAAAGTATCTTTTCTTAAAGATCCATTTAAATTATAGTATTTTTCAACAGGCGCCTTAGGCGTGTTCGAACTAACTAGTTCATAATATATAGCGAAAGGAACTTGGTTCCAACCGGATGTCCCCTGACACCTCATGTAATTGTTTACATTAAAAATAACCGTTGCCACAGGTGTTTCAAAAATTGCTCTTTTCGAAACAACTGACACCTCGGTTTCTGGGATAAACGGTTTCCTGAATACTCTTCTCACAATCAGCTGATTTTGACAATTTAATTAATTAGAGGTCGCCCTATAACAGCTGATTTCAGTATTTTCATGACGTTGTACCTAGCAACTGTCAAATTCATGTGTATTTTGTTTTTGTACATGCTTGTTTAATTTTACTGTTGGTACACATACATGCAGAGTTTGACACAACGTCGGTACGAAATAAAATAAAAACCAAATGTCTGTTGTTTTTGCCTACAATTACAACAGCGCCTAATACTTCCACTTGATATAAATACACTTTGATCTAGTACCACCACATTCTTCAATACGGCTTGGATTCTAGAATATTCATTTACGACAGGGTGCTATTGGATGTCTTATATTTTCTTAAAAAAAATAAATAAATGGTTTCCCATTACATCTCATCAAGGGACAGGAGAGAGCTTCTCACAATCACTGAGCTGTGCGCTTTCCAGTTTTCACTCACTGATTGTGACCTACAGCTTTACACCGATTCCGAACAGTATATTGAGAAGCTTTTTCATCGCTAAATACTCGATAGTGTCGCCGTCACTATGCGAGGTGACCGCCGCCGAAAGAAATTTTTAAGGTGGTCTGAGCAGGGATCGAACCCAGGATCTCATGCACAAGAGGCGCGCACACTACCATTGCACCACCGACGGTGCAACCCACAAATTTAGTGCACCTTGTGAATTCCCTAATTGTAAGAAAGTCGAAGACAAAGGTCTTAACTCTATACTATTGCTTACTTACTTCTATTTGAAATCTAGGTATTCTAGATTCAAATCTAGATAGCTGTTATTAAATTAATTTCACTAACCATCTCTTCGACATCTTAATCAATTTGACAATATAGAAAACCTGCAACATAGCTTACTGAATGTCTGTTGAACCCAGTCTCACTGCCAGATGTACTGACAAATGAGGTTACAGAAAAGCGATCCTTTCAACTGCTTAACCCTCTGAACTGACGTCGTAGGCTGACAGACACCGCAGAGTAAAACTTCGTACACTTTTGTAAAATTCGAAGTTACGATCCTTTCGAAATACATTTTTTGATTTCAAATTGTAATCCTGTGTTACCTTGAAGACTATTGACTTCATGATATGAATGGAACATGATTGATAAAAAAGGAACAAATGAAGCTGCAATAGATGCAGCAGGATAGATAAAGCAGGAACTGGTGAAGTATGTGGAGCAGGAACAGATGAGGCAAGCACAGATGACACGGGAATAGATAAAGCAATAACAGATGGATCAGGAACTGACGTAGCAAGACTAAGGAAGCAGGAACAGAAGAGGCAGGAACAGATAAATCAAGAACAGGTGACACGAAAACAGATTAGGGAGGAACAGATGAAGAACTATAAATGACATAGAAAAAGCAGGAGCAGATGAAGCAGAAATAGATAAAGGTGGAATAGATAAAGTAAGAACAGGAGAAGCAGGAACAGGTGAAGCAAGAACAGATGACACAGTTAAAGCAGGAACAGATGAAGCAGGAATAGATGAAATAGGAACAGATGCAGTAGGTAGGGAATGAAGCTGGAGCAGGTGAAGCAGGACATATGAAGGAGAAATTGATGATTTAGGTGGGGCAGGAACAGACGAAGCAAGAACAGATGATACAGGAACAGATAAAGCCGGAACACATGGAGCAGGAACAGATGTAGCAGGACACATGAAGTAGGAACTGATGAAGCAGGAACAGATGAAGCGAGAACAGATGATACAGAAACAGAATAAGCAAGAACTGATGAATAAGGACAGATGAAGCAGGATCTCTTGAAACAGGTAAATCAGGCACAGATAAAGCAAGACCAGGTGCCACAGGAACAGATGAAGCAGTAACAGATACAGCAGGATGAGAAGGAAGCAGGAACAGATGCATCAGAACATATGAAGCAGAAACTGATGATTTAGGTGGGGCAGGAACAGATTAAGCAAAAACAGATGATACAGGAACATATAAAACAGGAACAGATAGAGCACGACCAGATGTAGTAGGTCATATGAAGTAGGAAGTAATGAAGCAGGAGCAGATGAAGCGAAAGCAAATGACGCAGAAACAGATTAAGCAGGAACAGATAAACAAGGACAGATGAAGCAGGACCTGTTGAATCAGGTGAAGTAGGACCAGATAAAGCAAGAAGAGGTGTCACAGGAACAGATGAAGCACAAATAGATACGGCAGGATGAGAATGAAACAGGAACAGATGAAACAGGGCATATGGATCAGAAACTGTTGATTTAGGCGGGGCAGGAACAGATGAAGCAAGAACAGTTGATACAGGAACAGATGGAGCAGGACCATATGTAGCAGGTCATATGAAGTACGAACTTATGAAGCAGGAACAGATAAAGCGAGAACAGTTGACTCAAAAACAGAATAAGCAGAAAGAGAAGAGTAAGAACAGAAGAACCAGGATCTGTTGAGACAGGTAAATCAGGAAGAGATAAAGAACAGGTGTCCTAGGAACAGATGAAGCACAAACAGATACAGCAGGATGAGAATGAAGCAGGAACAGATGAAGCACGACATATGAAGCAGGAAATTTAGTTCGTCCAAAAGGAACCAAAATTAATTCACATAATTACTCGAATGAAATCTTAATCTGAAGTCACTAAAAAAAATAATCGTTCGTTGAATTACTTCGATAGAATCCCGTAGAGAGAATAGATGGTGAAACTCAGGAAAAGTATTGCAAAGAGTAAAAACTGGATTAAAGGATTCGTAGATATGTTTGAACGCGGGTAGAAAATATGGAACATATTGTCTAGAAGCTCTAAAAGGAACATTACATTTCAGTGAAGAGAATTATTGAATTAATTTCTCCATTGATTAGTTTAACCATAAAATATACAGACAACTAAAGTAGGTAAATCAATGAGCTGTAATCTATGAATACAGTGAGGTAGTTGCGAAGATGAACTCCAACCAAAATTGCGTAAAGCAAAAAGTAAAAACTGCTTCTGAACAGATTCGATTCTATCAATATGGCACCTATAATGTGAAAGCCAAACAATTGAACCGTACTCAAAAGTCGGCCTTACAAGCCTAGTATACAGTCGCTTTGACAAATAAGGATCAGCAATTCCCTGGAGCAACGTGTTATAAATCCTAACAAACAAGATGCCCTACCTATGCAAGTATCAATCTGTGACGAAAAAGTAAGTTTACTATCAAGAGTCACACCTAAGTCGCAAAACTGAGGCACATTATCGAACACATTATCACCAGTCTTGTAAAAAGTTTCCCAACACATCCTTTTGTTAAGCGACATTTTTTCCATTTACTCAAGTTACGAAGCATAAAATTAGAATCACATCATTTAACAAAACTTATCAAATCCTCCTGCAGTAAAAGACATTCATTCACAGACTTCATAGACAAGTACAATTTTACATCATCTGCGTACATTAGAATCTTTGAATGATTAATAACCGACTGCAGGTCATTTAAAAACAAGTTAAAAAGAGGAGGCCCTATATTGAGGAATTTCCTAATTTTCCAACTCACGACATATTTTATTGAATTGATGAAGAACATTTCATAAATCTTTCATCCGTATTTCATCAATAGTTAACGTTGATTCAACGACAATGTCACATCAAGTTGGTGTACATTTGTCATCAGTTTTATGTCAATTTGTCATCAAGTTGAAGTAAATTTTTCACTATTTTGATGTAAATTGTTCATAAATTTTTCGCTAATTAGATATAAAGTTGTCATTAATTTGATGTAAATTGGTCTTCATTTTGATGTAAATTGTTTGTTAATGAGTAGCCAAACTCGCTGCCCTGTTTTTCATCGTAAAAAATGCTCACAGCATTTTTATTGTTTTTTTAATTTTTAATTTTCTACTACTTTTTTTCTCTTTACTCATTCAATACTAAATCCATATTTCGAAACAATCCCAGTAATTATTTCCAAATTCCTGTGATGAAGATTGATGTAAAAAAGACCATCAATGAAGAAACGCCCAATCTTCAAATTGAAGAACTTTTTCATTGAATTGATGAAATTTTTCATCAACATAACGGCTTCTGTTATACTTGTCCTAAGTTCTAATATGAATTATCTTACGTGCAATCTCTTCAAGATCATGAAGACGATTACTGTAAAGTGGTTACATAAATGCTTAAAATCCGTAACTATTTTTTACATTGTAAGGTAATTTTTGCTTGCAGCTCTGAAGTCAAACAAGGTTCCAGAGATGGTTACAATATAATGTGCAATCTCATCAACATCTAAGTCAAAAATTGAAGAGAAAATAATTTAAATAAATTTAATGCTTCACTAATAATGATTACGCTGAAACTCTTAAATATATATATAATGACAAACAAGAACAGTGTTACAGTATGTCGTGCAATCACTTCAATATCCTCGAACAGACTTGTATAAGAAACAATTCTACAGGAATTAACAATTCCTTTACTGTGTGCAAAACTTTTTCCATTTAGGATGGTAACAATCTGGTGCGCCTAAAGTCATAGAATAATTTCCGTGGGCTAATATAATATCAAGCAAGGGTTTTGCTTGGTTATAATCTAACGTGCAATCTCATCAACTTCTATAGAAATTCTCTGTTTCATTAATAATGACTAAGCTGAATCAGTTCTGGACTTCTAATGTGAAGCAAAGCCTCGGGTATGGTTAGAATCAGATTTGCAATCTCTTCAACATCTTCGAAGAAACTATTATCGAGAAAGGTTACAAAAAAATTAGCAAACACTTTACTGTATGCAAATCTGCTTCTTTACTGTGAACAAATTTTTAAACAAAGCTCTCACATCGTTTCTTAGCTGTACACAATATAATATGCAATCTCATCAACATCTTATTCGTCATATCAATAGAAAAAAAGTACATCGAAATGCAGTCCTCCGTTAATAATAGACAGAACTGAAATTCTTATGCATACACGACATCACTCAAGACCTCGAACAGGGTTTCAGCCTGACCAGCAATCTCTTCAACACCTTCGAACAGACTATTATCAGAAAAGATTTGATATTATCAACTTCTTGACTGTCGGCAAACCTGCTACTTTACTGAATAAAGTCACTGGTGGGCATAAAGTTATAAAATAATTTCCGTGTGCGAATATGATATCAAGCAAGGGTTTTGCATAGTTATAATCTAACTTGCAATCTCATCAACATCTTAGTCTAGATTTCAATAGGCTTCTGTAGAAATACTCTGTTTCATTAATAATGGCTAAGCTGAATCACTGCTGGACTTCTTACGTCAAGCAAAGCCTCGGATATGGTTACAATCAAATATGCAATCTCTTCAACATCTTCGAAGAGACTATTATCAGAAAAGATTACACAGATATTATCAACTTCTTGACTGTCGGCAAACCTGCGAACGCGTTTTTAAACATATATCTCACACATTTTCAGAGATGTAAACAATACAACGTGCAATCCCGTCAACATCTTATTCGTGATATCCATAGAAAAATTCAAATATTCGTGATAGGAATAGGAAAATGCAGTGTTTCTTTAATGAAAGCTAACCTGAAACAATCTGACCAGCAATCCTTTTAATATCTACGAAGAGACTATTATCAAAGACCTCGGACAAGGTTACAGTCAGACCAGCATAGACCGATACGAATAGACCGATACAACGCTGTAACCAATACAACGATTTCAATAGAAAACAATACACTAAAACCCATTGTTTCATTAGTAATGGCTAACCTGAAACTTTTCTGCATTCATGACGTCAAACAAGATCGCGGAGCTCTTCCACATTTTCAAAGAGAATATTTTTAGATAACATTACACAGATGGTAATAACTCCCTTACTGCCTAAAGACCTGCCTCTTTCATGCGGATATGTTATTAATAATTTGTCACACATTTCCAAAGGCAATATTATCAACAAATTATCCTTGATTTCATATGAGACGTTTTCGATATAAATCACTGAGAATTTTGTAGCAGTTTAGCTCAAACTCTTCGGATGAAATTACAGTGCATCCTGCAATCTCTTCAACCTCTTCGATTAAGAAAAAAATAATACAGAAATTTACAACTTAGTTGTTGCCTTCAAACTTGTGTCTTTACTGCGGATATTAATTTAAAAACAAGTCTCACACAAGGTGTCTTCCAACCATGCGATCGCTTCGCCATCTTAAGGTAGGTTATCCACAACTGGCTACTCCGACAGTAATGGGTTTCTAATGAGGTAATAGGCTACTCCGAAAGTAATAGGTTTTCTAAATAGGTTTTTAGATGCCTTCGAAAGTAAGCCTATACACTTATGGTTTAAAACTAGGAAACTCTGTTAGCATAACAATCTCGAGTTCATTCTCTTCAACATCTTAAGGCTGACTTCTATAAAACAGTACTATATTATCAACACCACAAGACACTGCTTCTGTTTTGTCCTCTAAGCCTAGTATATACAGTAGTCGTACTCTTAATCTGGAGATCAATTAATGTTACAATATAACGTGCGATCGCTGCAACATCCGGTTGTAGGTTACACCAAAAAACATGTCAAAATTCCCACCTACCTAATACAGTATGGTCTGCCCGTTTAGTATATATCTTCGATTAAAGGTTGAGGATAAATAATAATATTACTGGTGATCTCTTCAACATCTTAATTTCGAATGCTATAAAAAGCTGCAACAAAATGTTCTCCATATTTAATAACTATTATTCTAAACCTTTGCAGCATTTATGGTATCAACCGAGGAAATATACAATGTAACTATATAATGCGCAATCTCTTCAACATCCTTATGGAAAATGGATGTATAAAATGGTAGACTTCACTGCCGCTCTAGGCAGAGCAAATACTCGTGGAGGACCGAAAAAAAGAAGAGTTCGGAGGTATGTCCAGAATTTAAGCAAAATTGAATTAAAATTCCCTTGAATAGATCACATTGTACAATTGTCTGAAAATTCCAGACAAAAGAGGGTCACCATAAAAAAAATAAATAAATCGTTTCCCATAACATCCCATGAAGGGACAGGGGAGAACTTCTCACAATCACTGAGCTGTGCGCTTTCCAGTTTTCACTCACTGATTGGGACCTACAGTTTTATATCGATTCCGAACGGTATTTTGAGAAGCTTTTTCATGGCTATATACTCGATAGTGTCGCCGTCACTATGCGAGGTGACCGCCGCCGAAAGAAATTTTTTTTATGGTGGTCAGAGCAGGGTTCGAACCCAGGATCTCATGTACAAGAGCCGCGCACACTAACCATTGCCCCACCGAGGGTCACCATAGATATGTTGAAACCTTAGCGCAGTTTAAACACATTATCCAGATTGTAGATCCACACAAAGATTGAGGAATCTTCTCTATTGTAATCGAAGTTAATGCCAGTCTAGCATTGTTTCTAAACACGGTACCTTTCATTTTTTTTGTATTCAACGATCATCAACATGCTGATGTAACCAAACATCCAAACACACACACAGTGGCCAGTGAAAGACTCGTCCTTCGAAAAACAGTGCTACAAAAGTGAGCGTTACAAAAATGTAAATAAATCCCAAGGAACAGGTTTCAAGTCACGTGCTGCTAATTAAAACGATAAAACACACAAAACCCACATACGCGAAGGACAAAGTCCTTTTCTAACCATCATCAATATCCTTGTATCAAACAATAGCCAGTGCTTGGCAAGATTGTTATGGTGGTGGTAATGCTAGCGCTTCTGCTCAGCCGCTGCCACATTCATAAGCATTTGTGCCTTTGTATCCTGATTAGCTAAAGCGTTTTTTTCCTTTCTCTTCTTTGTCCTTTATACGTTCGTTCCAGTTGTTCCATATTTTATGCTCACTTCATGTGGATTTTTGTTTTTTATTATTTGATATTTTTGTTTTTTTCTACATATAATTTATCCTTTTTTGTTAAGGACCTTTTAATGCACCGTATGAGAATTCATAGCTCAAGTGCTTGTTCAACGTTAAGTGGTGTGGTTTTAATGCCATTTTAGAGGGATTTTTTCCTAGTTTTCAGTTAATTTGCCAAGCAAACTGCCTAGAGCTTTATAGGAATGAGTAAATATTTATCAAATCCTGGCAGGAGGTTTGAAATGCTGAAATGGGATAATTGAAAATGACGGGTTTGAAAAGAAATAATCGTATACATTACAGGTAAATGCTGTGGAAAATAAAGTGTGAAATAAGATAAAAGTGTACGAGGTTGCATAGTGGAAAAATGCGGTAAGGAGACTTTTGGGTTGAGATTGAGCAATCTGGAATATTTTATTCTAATAATAAAATATGATTTTCTTTAATAAGGTAGTTTAAGCAGCAGTAAGATTAAGCATCATATGTAGAACAAATAAGAAAGGGCAGAGAACTCTCTTTTATTTATACTACAACTTTTTCGCATTAAAAATGTTGACGACCCATTTTTATATTTACCACCCAACGGTGGAAGTCATGACCGGGAAGACCTGAAATCATGAGCAAACAGTCCTGTTTTTAAATACGTAAGGCATTCCCTACACATTACCTCGTCCCTTCTTTTTAACATTGCGCGAGATTGGGAGGCAAGGCCTTCCTTGCCCATTGCCTAAAGAAAGCCGTAGAAGGCATACAAAAAGGAAGGCATGCAAAGAAGAAGGCCGTAGAAGGCATTTACTCTACATTATTTTTGTTAAACAAAAATAAAATTAAAATGTTTTATTTATTTCTTCTAAAATTCTAAACATATCCTGAAAAATATTAAATAAAAAAAATTTAATTTTAAAATTTGTATGAAATTTTCCAATTAAATTACGGTTAAACAGAATCGGGAAAAAAATTTCCCAATATTTTAAAAATCTTCGTCTTGGTTATATCTGATAAAAAAATTCATGTATTCCGCAGGCCTTATTTTAGAAGGCATTACAAAAGAGGCATTCCGCGTGCCTTATTTGTGGAAGGCCTTGCGAATTCCGACGCTGGGCAACTGTGACAATCAGTGTGCTGAACAATACTGGCCACCAACACCAACATGTTTCCAGTGAATGCTACCGTTTTTGAGAAGCTTTTTCATGGCTAAATACTCGATATTTATACTCGATCACTATGATCATTGTATCTGGTATTTTGCTGAAATTCTGTCAATTAGAAAAGCGGCCAACTGGCTGATGGATAAAAGTCCAGCAGTGTTTGGGTCATTGAATTCTGGGACAGTTAGACGTACCTGGAATCAGAATTTCTTAATTCAACTGTTGCTCAGGACAGCGGCAGATCGCTTAAAGAGATGGCTTAGCAGTACGATATTCAACTCATTTGGGTGCCAGGACTCAAGGACATTTCTCGCAACTGCAGCGCGGATAACACTGTGTGTAATTTTTTAAGTCAAGGAAATATAACCATATACGGACACCACTACGTGATAAAAGAGCAAAAAAAGTCACATGTCTCCCAGTTTTGCTCAAAGTCATGCACTTTTTTTCCCCGCTGAGCTCTCATTGACGTCGCGCTGTGTAATGCCTCGATGTGAGCGTCGTGTCGCTTTTATATTGTGTGCTGCGTCCCTTGTTGCGTGTGCTGAGCTTACTGCTTTGCCTGTGCTACTGCGGTCGGTGAGTTATCATAGTATCCCAATGTTGAAGTAAACGGGGTTACGAATCATTCCTAGGAAGTTCATAGACAGTTCTCTACTGAGATCTTAGGTACATTTTTGTAGTTGATTGTTTTCTTGAATTTTGATCATTTTACTGCCTATGGGCCTGAACAGGGGAAAAAAAGGTAAAAAAAAAAGAAAAAAGATTTTGACCTTGAAGATGAAGTTGTTTTAATTTTATGCGTTCACAATTTTTGTTCCTTACGATAAGAGCTATTGCTTTCCCTCAGAGAGTAAATCAAAATTCCGAACGGTTTGCAAGATATGAGCCTGACAAACTTATCACGTTTTTGTAAAAATGACACCGGGGCTTCAAATCTTTGGGGACCCATAAAAAAAAAGTGCATGACTTTTGGCAAAACTGGGAGACACGGGTCTTTTTTTTGTCTTTATGTCCGTATATGGTTATATTTTTCGTGTTGCACTGTGTAATTTGGCTGTGACAACCTCTAATTCGACACTGGCAAACTTCAATTCGCCTGCAATAACGTCTAATTCGATTGAGACAACCTCTAATTCGGTTGTGACAACCTCTAATTGGGTTGTGACAACCTCTAATTCGGTTGGGACAACCTCAAATGCAGTTGCCACAACCGAATTGTAGTTTGCACGACAGAATGTGCTCCCCATATCTGACATTCAGTGGAAGGAACCTCTAATGGTTTATGACAACCCCTAATCCGGTACTCACAACCTATAGTTCTTTTGTAGGAACCTCTAATTGGGTTGCAACAACCTCTAATGCGGTTGCGACAAATTCTAATGCGGTTGCGACAACCTCTAATGCGGTTGTGACAAACTCTAAGTTGGTTGCGACAACCTCTAATTATTCTCGACTAATTATTCCAGCTTAAGGTCTCTTCAGATTTCATACAACTTTTTGTTTTTTCGATATTTCGATTTCCTTTGGAAATCTTCTTCAGGAAATCGAAATATCGAAAAAACAAATAAGTTGTATGAAATCTGAAGAGACCTTAAGCTGGAATAATTAGTCGAGAATAATTAATAAAATAAAGGTCGAAGAATTAGAAACAAATTGACAACCTCTAATGCAGTTGTGACAAACTCTAATGCAGTTGTGATAAACTCTAAGTCGGTTGCGACAACCTCTAATTCGGCTGCAACAACCTACAATTCTTTGATTCGGCTGAGACAGCCTCTGAATTCGGTTACGGATAATTCGGCTGCCTCAACCGAATTTTTGTGTCAGTGTATCGTAGCTTTTCCGTCAGACAATTTGCTTCTGCGGAGTGATATTCCCGACATCCTAACTCCTCTCATCTTTCTACCACTCTCCTTAAAGTCAACGTTAAATCCCAGACATAGTTCTGAGTAAACTCTACAACCATTCTCTTTATTAGATTTTTGACAGCGACGTGAATAGATTTCCCAAACATGTCGTTTAGGATCTGACCGTAAATTATACAAATTGCTTCCTCTACCTTATAGACAGGATTCCTTTGAAATTTAAAGAGTTGAATAACATACATCTGCAAAGGACTGGCTAAATTTGTAAAATTCAAACCCAGCCTTGCAGTTTATTATTAGGACATCCAAGTAGGGGGTCTAAGAATGCACTTTTTCATTTGAAACAACAAACACGTAGTTTTTGAGATAGTTGTGATTTTTTATGGGATTGTTCCGATTAAGTATGGAAAAAAATATCCGTCAAATGGTTCTATGCCCGACGATTGGAGTCTCAGTGTATTATGTCCTGTATTCAAAAAGGGTGATCCGCGTGTCTGTTCCAACTATCGCGGCATCAGCCGTTTATCCATCGCGTATAAGGTCTTGTCGAGCGTATTATGTGAAAGACTAAAGCCTATTATTGAAAACCTGATTGGACCTTATCAATGTGGTTTTAGACCAGGTAAGTCCACGACTAACCAAATATTCACTCTACGTCAGATTCTGGAAAAGACCCACGAAAAACAAATCGATACATAACACCTTTTTGTCGATTACAAAGCTGCTTTCGATAGCCCCATACGATGAAAACTGTACGAAGCTATGTCTCAACTTGGTATTCCGGCAGTGAAAGTGGGGAAAGATCTCACTGAACCATTCTGTATCAAGCGAGGACTTAGACAAGGCGACACACTTTCGTGCAATCTCTTCAACATCTTAATGGAGATAATAATGAGAAAGGCTGCGGTAAATACGAACAAGACCATTAATACGAACAGCCATATGTTGCTGGCGTATGCTGACGACATAGACATCAACCGGGGGAAATTTGCGAGAGGTTACTGCAGTATTTTCAAGAATCGAAAAGGAATCAGCGAAGTGGGATCTTTCTGTTAATAAGGGCAAGACAAAATTGATGGCGTCAACGACTAGAGAAACCTCTCGACTTGGTCCGCACTTGAACATTGACAACCGATTTAATTTTGAAGTGGTAGATGAATTTGTCTGTGGCCGTCGGTGGTGCAATGGTTAGTGTGCGGCCTCTTGTACATGAGATCCATGGTTCGAACCCTGCTCTGACCACCTTAAAATTTCTTTCGGCGGCGGTCACTTCGCATAGTGACGGCGACACTATCGAGTATATAGCCACGAAAAAGCTTCTCAAAATACCATCCGGAATCGGTGTAAAACTGTAAGTCCCAATCAGTGAGTGAAAACTGGAAAGCGCACAGATCAGTGATTGTGAGAAGCTCTCCCCTATCCCTTCATGAGATATAATGGGAAAGCATTTATTTATTTTATAGATGAATTTGTCTACCTTGGATCCGCCGTGAACAAGGACAACAACGTCAGCCTGGAGATAGACAGGAGAATTGTGCTTGCAAATAAGTGCTATTTTGGGCTCAGCAAGCAGTTTAAGGACAAAGCCCTCTCTCGATGGACAAAGGTCCAGCTATATCGGACTCTAATTTTACCTGTCTTGACAGATGGCTCCGAAACTTGGGTCATGTCGCAAGCGGATAAAAAGCCCCTGGGAGTTTTCGAGGGAAAAATTCTCCGTAGAATATATGGTCCTGTTAGGTAAAACGTCGAGTACCGACATTGATATAACGCAGAGCTATATAGTCTATATTCTGACGTTAGGCGAGGCGAATCAAATTAAGCCAATTGCGTTGGCTAGGCCATGTTAGCAGAATGGATGAAGATGAGCTAGCGCGAAAGGCTTTTGATAATGTACCCGATGGAAGCAGGAAAAGAGGACGACCGAGACTCCGCTGGAAAGACCGGGCAGAAGAATCCCTCCGTATCCTTGGTGTTGCCAACTGACGAGAAAAGGCGAAGGATAGAGGCAGTTGGAAGAATATGTTGAAATTTGTTTAATTTGTTTGTTTAATTAATAGGTGTAAGACGTCTGACCTCATGAGGTTGTAAAACAGTCAATAAAAGTAAAGTAAAGGTTCCACCGCTCTGATGACAGGCCATTACCCTTTTCATGAAATTGTTGATGACTTTTCCACCGAGATGCGGCTGTATCTCACCGATGACGCGTTGCATCTCGGATTTGAGCTGTGAAATTGTTTCTGGTTTAAAGAAAGTAATCTCATGGTGTTAAATCGCATGATCTTGGTGGCCAGTTGACATCAGAATTTCTTAATAAAATTTGTTCTGGACGTCTTTGCTTTAATAAATCCATTGCTTCATGCGCGGTGTGGCAGGTGGCACTGTCTTGCTGAAACCACATATCATCCAGATCCATGCCGTCAAGTTGCTGCCACAAGAACTGGGTTATCGTGTTCCTCTAACGAATGCCGTGCACTGTCACTGCAATTTCGTCCTCCTCTTCAAAACAATAAGTGCCAATCACGCGTCCTGACCAAAATGCGCACCATACAGTTGCTCGTTGTGGATGCATTTGTTTCTCCTGATTTTCTGAGCGCCAAGTTCGATAATTGTTTGTATTCACGAAGCCATTCAGGTAGAAATGCGCATCATCGAAGAAGATGTGTTTCTTTTTGAAAAATTGGCATTGACTTCACTTTGCTCCATTACCCATTGAACGAAATGCCAGCGCTTTCCGTGGGCTGATGGTTTGAGGTCCTGAGTATGCTGAATTTTTTACGCATGAAGGTGGAGGTGTTTTGTCAAAATTCGCTGCGTACTGCTTCGTGAAATTGGATGTTTATTGAGAACGATGCTGAATTGATGTTTTCGGGGACACTCCCATTTACATCAGCAATGTTTTCAACACACTTACCGGTACGATGACGCACTGGAGTCTTACTGTCCATTACCAACCCAGTTTCTTCAAATTTTTGGACCACTTTTCGAATGGTTGACACGGTCTCAGCATAACTTTCCAAATGTTTGTATCAAGTTTTAAAAACTAAAACGCGTTGTTCTTTCGTACAGCGCTCCATTTTTAATTATCGAAATATACACATGTGACAGCTGCCAAATTTCAGAGTTGCCACTTGCACGGAAAAAATTACACTAAATTTTAAAAAGTGCAATCTTACTGAGACGCCCTTTAGAAGTGAATACGAAAAACAAGTGAAATACGAAATTTAGTTCTGATTTGAATTCAGAGCTGTAGTTTTCATAATGTCGGTTTGAGGAACTTTATCGGCAATTTGTTATACGATACTGACAATATTCCTTTCACCTTCATTTTGATGTACAGGCTGCCACAAGAAACAAAGCTAGACACTCACTTTCGTTCTTCTGCCTGACGTTAGCCCGGCTTTAAGTCATATTATGTGGTTGCGTATTTTCAAAATTGGGGCGCACTAACTATTTCTGCTGCCATCTAGCGAATGTGGATGTCAAAACCACTCACTTGTTTTTGATTAAATTGAGAGATACATTTTTCCAGGATTTCCACACGCAAAAATTTAACAATTAATCAAAAGCACTAGCTGTGGAGAAAAATCAATAAAGCCTCAAACTATATTGCAAATTTTCGCCATCTTAATGACAAATTTTATATAATGTCTAAGGATATAAAAGGATTTTTAAACAAACAGGAAGATTTAAAAACAAAACAAAACATGTACCATATATAAACAGGCAAAAATGGGTTAATCAGCTAAAATGTCTTTGTGTAAAACAAACCCCAAAAGAAACCCTTAAAAACGGATATTAAGATTATTGTAGAAAGGATAGTAGATTGCTCATAGATCCTTTAATCAATGCTGTAGATTTTTGCCATAATTTTTCTTCCTTTTTTTGTAAGAATCTTTATCAATTCAAGTCTCATTATATTGTAATAATCCAAATGTTTATGATATTTGCCCATTTTTAAGCGAATCAAACAATGGGTACCCATCAGGCCGCAGGATTGTAACTAAGGCTGGTGCTTTATAGGGATGGTTTTTTTTATTTTTTTGAATTCTTATGTTACCGATTCATTCTTTTGTTCAAATTCTTTTGTGAAATATGATGATCATTTATATAATTTTCAATGGGTTGTTAGACAACAATAGCAAAAAGTACACAATTTCTAATGCAGTTCTTAGCGTTTGTGTGCTGCTGTCCTTTTCTCGTGTTGATAAATTTTTGATGGATTTTTCGCATCTTTTTGGGGATTTTTTAAAATAATTTTTTTCCTAAAAAACCTTAAACGTTGGTTTACTTTTGTCAGCAAATTGGTTGCGGTGGCAGAGAGTTTGTGAAAAAGTCATAAATGATCATATATTGCTGGGTTTGTGGGTCTTTAATTGCATTTTTGTTTGTTTAACGAAATCCTTTGAGTCATTTGTTAGCAGTTTTGAAATTGATCGAAAAGTAACGTTTTCGTTTTGTGTTACACAGCAGAGATTAATGAGCTGAGGAAATCTATATTAAATTGATTTTAAAGTTAGTTTAGTGTAAACTAGATTAATATTAGCTGACATCTTTATTTGAAAGGATAGTGATGTCTCTTATAGGTACCATGAATAATGAATCTGGTTAATAAAATAATGACGCAAAACCGAAAATTATATCATTTTAAAAATCAATAATTGGACTTCCAACAAACAAAAAATCGGAAAGATGAAAACCAAAGAATGAACAAATTAATTTGCCATCAGATACTTTAGAAAAATTACATGAGTTTTCAGGGGACACCCGGTTGGAACGAAGTTCCTTTCGCTATATACTCGTATTTTGTAAAGGGTCCGCCATCTAACGTTTTTTTTTTCAACTAGTGCATATTTCGTGAATGGTAACACTTAGCCCATAATGAAATTTAATGAGGAATAAATTCGTAAAACATTCTGAATCCGTAGCTGGTCTGTTTAGTGTGTAAATTTTTGGTACTTTCTGGACAAAGTACGAAAACGACCCTTTAAATTTTGAAATAGAGCATTTGAATATTCTACGAAACTAATCCTTGTTTCACTGAAGACATGTTATCACAAGAATTCGCTGAAATCAGTATTTATACTCGATAATAATGGGTCTGCCATCTAACGTTTTTGTTTTCAACTAGTGCTTATTTCGTGAAGGGTAGCACTTAGCTCATGCCTGATTTGACAGATAATTAGTTTTATCCTCCCGCTGAACGAATATGGTTGTGTATGCGCTTCAACAATGCTGGGAAAAATGGGCCTGCGATCGACTTACAGAAGAAGCCGATTTTGCCAAAAAAAATCATCTTTTCAGATGAAGCTCATTTTGATCTTGGCGGGTATGTAAACAAGCAAAATTGTCACATTTGGGGCACAGAAAACCCGCACGCATACATTGAAAAGCCGATGCACCCAAAACGAGTCACTGTTTGGTGCGGATTTTGGTTCAGAGACATAATTGGGCCATTTTTCTTCGAAAATGAGCAAGGAGTGGCCGTTACAGTCAATGGCGATCGTTAACGATCGAACTGTTGTTCACAAAAATTGAAGAGGAGGATATTGGCAACATTTGGTTTCAACAGGACGGTGCTACGTGCCACACAGCCGAAGCTACACTCGATGCGCCCTGTTTTTGAAGATCGCATTTTCAGCCGCAGAGCTGATGTCGTTTGGCCACCTCGGAGCTGCGATTTGACACCGTTGGACTATTATTTGTGGGGTGCCCTCAAAGATAAGTGTTACGCCGACAATCCAGAGACAATTGACGCTTTAAAGGACAATATTCGTGAAGCCATTGGTGAAATACAGCAGCACACAATCGATAATGTGCTTAAAAATTGGACCGATCGTGTAGGCTACTTCATGGCCAGCCGAGGCAGCCATTTGAATGAAATTATTTTCAATTATTAACCGGAAGGACTGTTCTTTCAAATAAAAAAAGAAATTTGAGAAAATATTCAGTAGTTTTTTTTAAAGCACTTTTAAAAAAAAAAAGTTATTTGGCGGACCCGTTACCAGTTAGTTCCAACACTCCTAAGGCGCCTGTTGAAAAATACTGTAATCTTTAAGAAAATATACTTTTTTTTTAAATGAAAAATTTATTTAAGACAATTTTTGGCGTAGAATACGTCTTACCTTACGGTATAGGGAGTCATGTCAGATTGTTATTGTTGTAATCTTTGTTTCATTGATTATGAGGAAACGGCGAGATAACTTTTTTTAAAAATTTTTTTGTAGGTAAATGAAGATGTTATCTTTCGTTTGATATACATTTCATATTGGTTGATATCTTCCTAATATTTAAATTTCTCAAATGAAAATTGTTTAAACACATACACTCAAACATATGTGTGGTGTTTGGTTGAGTGTTTGTGTTTGTAGCGTGAACACAAACTATGCTGCTGTTTCAGTGTGGACACAAACCTTCGGCTGTTGTTTTGATGGATGAAATATTGAAATTTCGTATATTTACTTATGTATTTAAGTGAAACAAAATGTCAAATGTGAATTTGAATTTAACATGGATATATAATTATAGAAAATATATGAAAAAATTAATTCATACATTTTGGCGTAGAATACGTCTTACCTTACGGTATAGGGAGTCATGTCAGATTGTTATTGTTGTAATCTTTATTTCATTGATTATGAGGAAACGGCGAGAGAACTTTTTTTATCCTATTTTTCCTATCATAAGCCCATATTATCAAAAGTAACTTTCAAATAATCAAATTGATTTGCGTCTGTTATTTATCATTTATCCTTACTCTTTTGATTTAAAAACATATTTATCCTATTTTTCCTACCATAAGCTTATGTATATTATGAAAAGTAACTATCAAATAAATAAATTCATTTGCTTATGTTATTTATCATTTATTGTTATATATGTTTACTGTCTTATCGGATGGCGTATTCTACGTTAAACTTAAAGCCTGCAGGGACAGTCCGTGGCCGAAGGCCTCGGACAACTGTATGCTGTTTTTTTTTTTATAGAATGTATTATTACGATAATTTAAATGGATACGATACGATAATTTAATTTAATACGATGATTTAAATGGATCTTTAAGAAAATATACTTTTTGTAAAATGAAAAATTTATTTAAGAAAAATTTTTTTATAGAAGAATGTATTATTTTTTTGAAGAATATTTTTAGGTCCTTTTTGTAACAATATTTCTTATATTTTCCCCAAAAAGGTCCTTTTTCTAAGAGAGGTACTTCTTATATTAAAAGCTGATGTTTTTTTTAAAGAAAATGTTCTACTTTTAAGATGATGTACTTTCTGGAAGAAACAGCCATAAGAGTGTGCATTTTTTTTACAAAGAAGTACTTATTTTAAGAAAGGCTACTTTAGGGAGTCCCAAAAATTTTTCTTTTTCAATTTTCATGGTTGCTCAAGCTTGATTGGAAAGCTTATAGGGTAAGGTACAAGTCGAACAAGTCGAATTTCCCCAAAAAAAATCGGGTATTCCGGACGTTTTTAGAATTTTACTTTAAACTCGGTCAATAACCACGATTTTCTTAGTTTGTAAGTCAACAGTTTTAAAGCATAACGTCCAAATTTTATCGTATATGCATAAACCACCAGTTTTGGCAATGATTTTCCTCAATGAGGTAGCACGTTTTAAATTTTTTCGTAAATTTTGGATACATTTTGACAGTAACGCTTTATAACTTTTAAATTTTTTATGCAAATTTAAAAAACTAATGATGCATTCTAAAAGACAAATAAATTCCGTGCAATTTTGAACCAAAAAATTTTTAATTTGCTGTTACTGTTCCAGAGTTATACCATTTTAAAACTCATTGTATGAACCTAAAAATATTATAAACTGTTGCCATTTATGCATCGGAATTTCTTTAAATTTCTATGAAAATTTAAAACACTAATGATGAACTTTAAAAGATGAATAAATTCCAAGCAATTTTGTGGAAAAAAATTTTTAATTTCCTGTTACTGTTCCAGAGTTATACCATTTTAAAACTTTTTACCCATTGTATGAACCTAAAAATATTATAAACTGTTGCCATTTATGCATCGGAATTTCTTTAAATTTCTATGAAAATGTAAAACACTAATGATGAACTTTAAAAGACGAATAAATTCCAAGCAATTTTGTAGAAAAAAATTTTTAATTTCCTGGTACTGTTCCAGAGTTATGCCATTTTAAATCTGTACCCATTGTATGAAACTAATAATACTATAAACCGACAATTTTTCCAAAATTATATTCGCGTAACCATTCACAATAATCATATTTGGTTTGTGCCTTCGCTAATTATAAGGGGTTTTCAACAGAGACGCTACAAAAGTAAATCGATAGGGACAGCAAACGATGCCATATTTTTTCCCGCTCTTTTGACATTTCTCTTCAGTAAGGTTTGCCATTTCATCATGGAAAGATATACCAGCCAACAACAAGTCGAAGTTATTAAAATTTGCTACCGAAATTTTGAGTCAGTAGCCTCAACTTTAAGAGCGCTACGTTCAGATTTTCATCGGAAAATCATCTTCAGCGATGAGGCTCATTTCTGGCTGAATGGCTTCGACAATAAGCAAACTATGCGTCATTGGTCAGACAGCAATCCACACGTAATCCATGAGTCATCATTGCATCCCGAAAAAATTACGGTTTGGTGCGGTTTATGGACCGGCGGCGTCAGTGGGCCGTACTTCTTTCGTGATGATCAAGACCGGCACATTACTGTGAATTCGAATCGCTACCGTTCAATGATAACCGAATATTTTTGGCCCCAATTGGATAATATGGACTTGGAAGACATGTGGTTCCAACAGGACGGCGCCACAAGCCACACAGCGATTGCCACAATCAATTTATTGGAAACCAAGTTTGGTGAACGTGTTATCTCACGAAATGGCCCAGTCGATTGGCCGCCTCGGTCGTGCGATTTGACGCCGTTAGATGATTTCCTTGTGGGGGATACGTCAAGTCTATGGTCTATGCCAACAAGCCAGCGACGATTGATGAACTTCGTACGAATATCGAACGTGAAATTGGAGCAGTATCGGCCGATTTATGCTTGAAAACCGTCGAAAATTGGGTTCAGCGTCTGGACTTCTGCAATCGTGCCCGTGGCGACCATGCAAAAGACATCGAGTTCCATACATAATGGCATCGAACGTACTTTCACAGGAATAAAGAATTTCATTGGTATCTAAAACCGGCTTTGTTTTATTTAAAAAAACTTTTGTAGCGGTCTTATTGAGAAACCCATATACGTAAAGGGTGTCATATTTTAAGCTTGGTGTAATTTTTTGTGAAAGTGGCAACTCTGAAATGTGGCAGATGTCACATATGTTTATTCCGAAAAATGGAGTCCTTTTCGAAAGAACAACGCATTGTAATTGTGCAAACTTATTACAAAACTTTGGACAGTTGTGTTGAGATTACTAGCAAACTTCGAAGAATTTTCAGGCGAGAAAGTTCACCTAATGTGTCAACCATTCGAAGAGTGGTCAAATAATTTGAAGAAGCTGGATCGGATATGGGCAGTAAGACTCCTGTGCGTCAACGCACGGGTCGGTCTCTTGAAATCATTGCTGCCGAAAACGAGGGTGTCGCCGAAAGCCCGAAAATATCAATTCGTCATCGTTCTCAACCGGTCTCCCCGGTCCGTTCATGCGATGTAATGGGAAACCAATTACTTATTTTTTCATCGTTCTCAACAAATTCAAATTTAACGAAGCACTACGCTGCGAATTTGGACAAAAGACCTCCACCATCATGCCTACAAAATTCAGCTTACTTGGTGGCCCAAATCAGCAGACCAGGGAAAGCGCCGGCAATTCGTTCAATGGGTAAAGGGCCAAAGTGAAGTCAATGCCAATTTTTCAACAAAAAGTCATATACTCCGATGAAGCGCATTTCCATCTGAATGGTTTCATGAATACACAAAATTGTCGAATTTTGGGGCCCAGAAAATCTTCATGAAATCCATGGGAAACAAACGCACCCTCAACGAGCAACTGTCTGGTGTGGATTTTGGTCAGGTGGCATGACTGGGCTTTACTATTTTGAAGATGAGGCCGAAATTGCAGTTGCTGTGACCGGCATTCGTTACAAGAACATGATAACGGAGTTCTTGCGGCGTCAAGTGAACGGCATGGATCCGGCTGACATGTGGTTTCAGCAAGACGGCACCACCTGCCCCATCGCGCATGAAACAATTGATTTATTGCAGCAGCGATTTCCAGAACAAATTATTTGAAGAAATTCTGATGTCAACTGACCACAAAGATCATGCGATTTAACGCCGTGGTATTTCTTTCTTTGGGGTTTTGTGTACTCTAGCGTTTATTCGAATAAACCAGAAACAATTCTTGGGCTCAAATCCGAGATCAAACGCGTCAATGGTAAGATGCAGCCACATCTCTGTGAAAAAGTCATGGAAAATTTCATGAAAATATTAATGGTTTCTCTCCAGAGCTGTGGGGGATATTTGACGAATATTTTATTCCATGCTTAATCGAAACGTGTTTTGTTTCCGGTTAACCGAAGTCAAAACACCGGTTATCGATTTATTTGTAAATTACGTTTTTAAAAAACCATGACACTGTTAAAAGCACAAAACCCGGGTTAATCGCATTATGTTGTTTAAGCAGAGTAAAATGGAATTGACGATTCTATGGTTATATAAGTAGAAGAACTAACAAGTATTTATTGAATTCACTTATACATAAGAGATTGATGACACGCATATACTAATATTTTGTACGATCTTGAAAGTCTTAAGATCGTTTCTACATTTGATAGTTATTCGATTTACAGCCGGTTTTTCGGTTTTGAAAATTGGTTGACTCTAGAAAATGTACACATTTCAAGATATCTGTATAAGTACTGACAGTATTGAAACGACTGAAATGTTTGCAAGAAAATCTTCCTTGCCGGATAGCAATCAGCCACTCCCTGTGATCAATTACCTATCTTGATCCCTGCCCAAGATATTTTTTCGAACGCGAGTGGTTAAAAAGGTTCTTGCGAATCTCGTCGTAAATAAATCCCCGGGCTCGGATGGCATATCTGCACTGGTCTTGAGTAGATGCTCTTCGACGCTGGCGTGTCCACTGCGTAACCTTTTCAACCTTGCATACCGTGCGGGAGTCTTCCCGGCGCGTTGAAAGGTTGCTAATGTCCAGCCAATCTCTAAAAACGTGATGCAAGTAATCCTGCAAATTACCGCCCAATTGCAATTTGTTCTGCGTTCTCGAAGGTTATGGAGAGCATGGTTAACCACCATCTAGTGAAATATCTTGAGTCCAATGTCCTTCTTAATGATCGGCAGTATGGCTTCCCTAGAATGAGATCTACTGGAGACCTAATGGCGTTCCTTTCGGAACAGTGGAGTCGATCCATCCACCGGCTTGGTGAGAGTAAGGTAGTGGCTCTTGATATTTCCAAGGCATTTGACAGAGTATGGCACGATGCACTCTTGTCAAAGGTCGCTGCTTTTGGTGTCGGTGATAACTTCACACGATTTATATCGAGTTTTCTCAGAGATCTCACGTTACGAGTTGTTGTAGATGGAGTTTCATCCGACGAGCATGAATTGGCTGCAGGTGTACCACAGGGCTCTGTTTGTTCTCCTTCTCTTTTTCTTATTTTCATTAATGATCTCCTAGGTCAGACTGTGAATCCAATCTACCCTTTTGCCGATGACAGTAATCTCTGTCATTCTCATTCATTCGATCGTAGGCCAAGTCGTCAAGAGATTGAAGTCAGACGCCGGATGATGAGCGAAACACTCGGCTGGGATCTGGTGTCCATTGTTGAATGGGGTCCTATGAATAGAATAGATTTTAATTCGGGTAAGATCCAGTGTTGTTTGCTGTCACATAAGCGGATTGATGACCCAGGTGTGTCGTCATTGTCTATGCACGGTGTGGATATTGCGGAATCAGACGCTCTTGACGTTCTGGGCATGAAAATACAATGTGATGTCCGTTGGGTAAAACATGTATTTGAAGTGTCGAAAGATGCATTCAAGTGTCTAGGCTTTTTAAAGCGGTGCAAGAAATACTTCACTCCGTCTGATCTTCTCAATATCTACACCACCTACATCAGGCCAAAGATGGAATATAACTCCCATATATGGGCAGGTGCTTCTAGGACGTCTTTGGAGCTACTCGACCGTGATGAGAGAGCGGCGTTGATAGGGGACAGTAGGTTATCCATCTCTCTTGTCTCCCTTGAGCATCGTCGAAATGTGGGTTGCGGGTCGCTGTTCTATCGATACTTCTATGGTATGTGTTCCTCGGACATCCGTCAACTTATGCCAGACGTGAGGGTATTTAACCGAAGCACGCGACTTTCCAGGAACTCTCATCCATTTTTTATCGGGTGGCCGGTGACCGCACTACACACTATAGAGAAAATTCCTTTTTCAACTGTACAGTCCGCATGTGGAATAAAGTTCCGGCTAGTGTATTTCATATCAATTGTGACATTCAAAGATTCAAGGGAAATATCAACAGACTCTACTCCCTCTTTTCACTCTCCACTACCTCAATTTGCGTTCGCCAACACAATGCACTGCATTTATAGGGGGCATCCCCTGAGTGTGTGGTCCTCAGTGGTGCAATGGGTAGTGTGCGCCCTTCTTGTATTTGAGATCCTGGGTTCGATCCCTACTCTGACCACCTTAAAATTTCTTTAGACGGCAGTCACCTCGCATAGTGACGGCGAAACTATCGAGTATTTATCCATGAAGATGTTTCTCAAAAATACCGTTCGGATCCGGTGTAAAACTGTAGGTCCCAATCAGTGAGTATAAAACTAAAAAGCTCACAGCTCACTGGTTGTAAGAAGCTCTCCCCGATCCCTTCATGGGCTGTAATGGGAAAACATTTATTTTTTTTATCCCCTGAGTGTTGGTTTGATAAAAAAAAAATCATTGAGTGTTCGAACTCACGGATGATGTGTTAACACCTTTTTGCTACACGGTACCTGTTCGATTTCTATGAACACATTAGTAAATGTTACATTGGAAAATAAAAAATAATAGTTTTTTTGTATACACCGGGCAATGCTGAACATCAAATGACTCGCTTTGTTTGGCCATATCAACAACAACCAAACACACAACATCACACATACTTTGTCCGAAGTAGCTGACGTATTAGTGTGTCACATAACCACATGTTTGCCATATCAACAGCGGCGAAACAGCCAAACACACAACATCACACATACTTTATACGAAGTAGCTGACGTATTAGTGTGTCACCATAACGTCGACTGCGCAAGCTTACAAATTAAATTTTGCGTGGCTATGCTTTATATCTCCGTTCAACAGCTGCAACAGATACATGTACATACATTCTTATGGTAATACATACGCTATAGACACAATTTCGTTTGCCTCACCCCTGCCACACCACTCTTTCATTGCTCTCTTGCCCGCTCATTTTTGTTTAACACGTCATTATTCTCCTTCGCAGTCGCAGAAAATCTGGTTTTAGCAGCAGCATGAAATCTGGTTTTAGCAGCAGCATAACATCTGACTTTGATAGATTTAGTCCCTATACGCCGCTATAGATGTTAACACATCAATAAACAAAAAAACATAATTTGAAAGTTGTCGCAACATTTGATTTAAACTGTTTAGTTTCTTTTCACTTCTGTATTTAATTCTCTTGCCTACTTTGCATAATTTATAACTAAGCTCTTAATCAGTTGCGAAGACATTAGGTTTTTCAACAAAACCTGAAAATTGCAATTCAAATGCACCATAAGGACATCGCCCAAAGAGAGAGAGAGAGAGAGAAAACATAATGCAAGCACAAAAGGATTCTTGAAATGACGCGTGACTGTCGACGCATTTTCATTTATAACCGAAATATGTTTCAAGGACAAATAACAAGTAGTTGGAATATGAAAAAGAATATTTCGTCCAACAATTTTCTTGATGGTGACTACCACCATGTGGTGTTAATGTTGGCAGCGGTGTAGGTGCTGACATCCTTTTAACAAAGTGTTTTATTTGTTCCTACTGTTAAGATAAATTTGCATTTTTATTGTTTTTTTTTTTTATTAAAGAATTTTCTTTCTGACAAGCAAATGACGCCATATGGCTTAAAGATATCCTTTTTTCAAGTGAGGGTGTACGCCATAAGTGTGTTGTTCTTCTTATAAATGCTACACCCTCTCTTGACAGTTGGTGGTTGACGGGGTTCGTCGTAGCTTTAACAAGACCATTTGGTTACGCTTGCTTGGATTTATAATTGAATTTACATAAATTTCCGAGAAAATTTTCATATTTTTATAGCTAAACGTTATTCGTCAGTTAAAAAGGACGAAGGTGGCTTTCTATTATTTAAATTGTTAACGCTTTAGATAATGATCGTTATATTTTCAAAAAAAATTATAGGAGTAGTTAAAAATTATGTAGAGGAACGCCTTATGGTTTATGATAGCGCAAAGATGATTTAATATAAATATGTGACATGTCAAGGTGAAAGTAATAGGAATATCCTATAAGAATTATAAAAATTGGCTTATAAAGGAGTTGTCACATCAGCGATTTGGAAGTGACATGTTGTACGTAGTTCAAAGTCTACATAAAATCTGGCCCAGCACACAGGCGAAGATTATTATAAATTGGTATTTATGTATTATATGTATATTATTATAAAAAGGTCCAGGAGGAATCCTTTCATCTCGTTCCTTTCCCAAGAATTTGGTCTATAGATTTTTAAGTGATTGAAATCAGTAGTAAAATTTCATGTGTGCATTTAATATTTTTTTACATTTCGCTTCGTTTTCCGATTACTACACGCTGAAAAATAATTGCCCCAGCAACATATTGCAGTGAAGATCGCCACCTCTTGGGATTCTCCTGGATACCCACTTTCCCAATGACGACAGGAATGCTGGTCATCAGCCAGAAGAGCTAGGTAGAAACTCATGTAGCTTAGAAAAGTTCGCTCAATAGAGAGCAGAAAGAATCTGATATGGGCCATTAGATGATTCAAACCCTATAAATTAGCCGGAACTGAGGGGATAATTCCCGCGCAACTACAGGAGGCACTATACCTATATTGTAGTTGGTTGGAGGCAATCTTCAAGGGCTGCCTTATGCTGCAGTCATCCCTAGCATTTGGAAGCAAACAAAAGTGGTTTTCGTCCCGAATGCGGGCAAATGCTCTCATGTCAAACCAAAGGACTTTTGACCAATCAGTCTATAAGCCTTTGTTCTTAAGACATTTGAAAGGTTACCGGACATTCATGTTCGATGTAATCGTCCACATAATCGAGTTCTCAGCATGCCTATATCAAGGGCAGGTCAACTGAGACGGCTCTCCACTCTATAGTCAGCATAATAGAAAACTCTCTTGACAATAAGGTTTTCGCTCTGTGGACCTTCTTGAACATCGAAGAAGCCTTCAATAACATTCAACCTTCGGCGATTCTTAGGTCGTTACAGAATCTAGGAGTCGACAGCTTAGTGACATGCCTAATTGGGAATTGGGGTAGATCCGTCAAAGCTGAATGGGGTGGTGTTACAATTGCCAGGAAGGTTAACAGGGAGACACCGCAGGGGGAGTTCTGTCTCCACTATTGTGGTTAATTTCTGTCAATGAATTGCTTCTTGAACTGGACAGGGCCGAATGCCAGGTCTTTGCCTATGCCGATGATATTGCTATCATCTGTACGGGTAGAAACCTCAATTTACTTAGCATTCGTACAGCCATCCTACTAAGTCTGATTTCGAATTGCACCACTTACAACGGACTGTCACTTAACCCACTTAAAACCGATCTTATATTGTTCTCTCGGAAATATAAAATACCCGCATTTGAACTGCCGTCAGTTAATGGGGTGCAATTACAGTTGACGGAAAAGGTCAAGTATCTGGGGATAATTCTCGACAGAAAACTGTCTTGGAAACCGTATGTGGAGGAGAGGGTGAAAAACGCGTCTGTTGCTCTTTACTGCTGTAAATGGGCGATGAGAAAGCGCTGGGGACTGTCTCCTAACATCACCATGTGAATTTATACGGCAATAGTCAGACCAATACTTCTCTACGGCATCGTAGTTTGGTGGAGGTCCCTTCAAAAAAATATATTCTGAATTCCTTGATGAAAATTCTAAGGTCAGCACTGATTAACGTCTTTGGGGCAATGGGCACGACGTCAGGTACTGCACTTAGTGCTGTCCTGAACATCTGTACTACTGATATCATGGGCGAATCGGAAGCCACTACATCCCTGCTGAGAATCAGAGATTGTGGCGTCATGATATCGGTGCACTCATGACACGCTGAATTGCTACACCGAATCAACTCTATTCCCGTAAAAACGGACTACTGTATCCCTTACCTCTACCAGCGACAAATCTAAGGACTTCTATTCCCAACAGGAATACCTCGGAAAAGTCGTATCAGATTTTTCACGCATGGATCAAAGTTGGACGAGCAAGTAGGCTATGGGGTCCATTCACCGGACCTTAATATAAATATCTCTTTCAAGCTGCCTGATCACTATAGTGTATTTCAGGCGGAAATTACCGCCATACTGAAGGTTGCTGAACTACTGAAAAGTAGTGCCACAACCCTTCGGAGAATATGTATCTACACAGACAGCCAGGCTGCCATAAAATCCCTGGAAGCCATGTTTGCTACGTCCCTGACGGTGAAAGAATGCCACTCATCACTTAGGGTGATGGCAGAGTATTTCGACATCAGGCTCATCTGGGTACCGGAACACAGCGACATTCCAGGCAATTGCATAGCGGATGGGTTAGCTAGATAGGGTATTACGGCACAGGCAAAAGAAGGTCCTAGTATGCCAATATCTACCTGCCGTTTGCAGATCAGGCACTGGGCCGATAATATGTGCAAGGAGAAGTAGAGACTTACTTCAACTTGCAACCAAGCCAGTGTCCTCTGGCCACAGGTGGAGAGGAAGAGTATTAAGCAACTACTTAACTTGCCGAGAGGCAGTTTATCCACAATGATAGGAATACTTACGGGACATTGTGTTGTAGGAAATCACGCCCTAAGATTGGGACATAGAAACTCCACTCTCTGTAGATGCTGCATGGAAGAGGATGAAGAAACGACGAAACACCTTCTCTTGGATTGCCCTGCTCTGGCAGGACTGAGAAGTAGGATATTCGCAACACATTTAGTTAGCACCGAATATCCTACTTCTCAGTCCTGCCAGAGCAGGGCAATCCAAGAGAAGGTATTTCGTCGTTTCCTCGTCTTTTCCATGCATCTACAGAGAGTGGAGTTTCTATGTCCCAACAGGATATTCCTGTAGGTCTTGTAGACGAATTTATTGAAAGTGCAAATTGGCTGGAAGACTAGTCACTAGTTGCTATGGAGGAAACTGCAGGTATCACAATGGGCTTCTTTAGTCTAAGTGTGCTAGATAGCGTGCAATAAGTGTGCAAATTAGGGAAATATAAAAATATTTCGCTTTTATTCGGATTGTGGCTATACGTTCACTCACAGGATTGAACCTAGTCAATAGATGTCGCAGTCTTTTTCCAACTACAAATCCGCAACCAAATTTATGTTTCTTCTCATGGCAACTGTAGTATAACTCTAGTATATGTCGCAGTTTATATTTCTTGTGCAGCCATGTCCTGACCATCGCATTTCCTGGATAGCGGTAATGGCAGCCTTATAACTTTCGAGGACATCTGCCGGTTGGATACTTGCACCGCATGTACATAGAGTTCTTACATTCCAAGTGCATAGCCGTAAATATTGGTCCATATAACGGTTGCGGGGGTCATCAACAAATAGGTGTTGTTTATGTTTTCTTTTTCGTTTTTGTATTTTCACTGCCATTACGAACGGTGGCGGGAGGCAGACCCAGTCCAACGGGTTTTTGCATTTTACCTACTGCCAGTTTGAATTATAGGAACTGAATTATAACAGCCCTTAAAATACACTAGATATATATCTTTCAGTGTCAATGGAAAAGTAAATCAAAATATATAAATTTTCACTCCTTCATTTCCATCAATGAAAAATTGTATCAAAGTATATAAATTTTCACTTCCTCATTCGTCTGTGTAAAAATATGGTTTGTAAGCTCCACAAAAATGTGATTATTTTCGGCGACAACCCCTATAAATTGCACCATTGATTTCATGCTGATTTTTAGCATCCTTGGATGCTTTCTTTTTGATGGGTAGTAGTAGGTAATCTAAACTCTATGATTTCGTGGTAAAGTTCATTAATTTTTCATTTTAATTAAAAAGATAACAAAGACACATTTTGCAGTTCAATTTTAAAATCAAAATTGCCTTCATTTATATTTTATCTTCATTTATTTACTAATTGAATTCATTTTATTACTAAATAATTAACCATATTAAGGTGTTTACTCTTTATTGTCTTCCAAACACTTCAATAAAACTATAAAATTTATAATAATATAACACTGTGTAGAAAGAGAATATGAATTTTGCCACAAACTCGGTTTAAAACATCACGCAGTCCTTGCAAAAGGATAATACAAATACAACAAATCCTTCAACGAAGCATTTACGATTGCCAAGATTTACGATCACTTGATTGTCAAGAAGTGCAGGAAAAAAACCTAGTAAATTCAATTGTCTAATTTGGTAATAAAACAATTTCATAGCTCAATTATAAAGAGAAGATATTTAAAAATTTCAAAATTTTACTCAAAGCCAAAAATTGTTGGGAAAATAAATAGCAACACAATAAAATCAAAACGATCTAGTGCTCGTAAATTTGCAGAAATATTGACACAGAAACTTGTAGAGACAGAAGGAAAAACATGTACAATGTACTTTTTCCCTTTATGGTCATACAATTGTATGTGTTGTGATGGGCTGTAACGAAGGCTAAGCTGGTTCCTTGTTTCAATCACTCCAAAATCCACCCCTAAGTTAATCGACATAGATTGGCTACTATTTTAATGTATTGCTTAGAAACTGATATAGTGCAACGAATTGCTGCCTCCCTATTCATATGTTGATCCAGTGTCCGAGTTTTAATTAGTTGCACTTACTGACAGGACAGTTTTGTCAATGTAATTTGCATGAATGCAAAAATTTCAAATTTTCCTGTGAAAGTAAATTTTCATATCTATCTGCAAATGGGATTTGTCTTTGTCTAGACTTCTTAAAAATTATTTATGCTGTGGAGATTTATTCCTTTGAATTAAGGACGTTTTTCGCTCCCCTTATTGCTAGCCTGGAAAGTATTTGCATATGTTACATAAATAACTGTAATCCCATTCCTCTATTATCCTGCCAAATAAATCATTGTCGCCTCAATGCAGCCCAACGAATTGTCTGAATAATGACTCATTTTTTAAGGGGTTTTCAGGATCTTTTTTGCAAGGATAATTTTAAAATAATAAAAAAACATCGTAAATATTGTGGTCGCATTATAAAACCTCTTCAAATATTGATCTTTGGTCAGTTTTTTGTTCTCCAAACAAATAATAATGTCCTATCAATGACATATTTATGGGCGGTTTGTTGGAAAGTTCATAAACTAGTAAACATGATCATAGTAGAAAAAGATCCAAAAAATACAAAGGATAATCATTGGCTTTGTGCGGTAAATGAGTTCCTATTGCAATATTTAGGGATTAAAAACCATTATTATTCTAAGGCTAGTAACCGTGAGAAAATATTTAAAGATTTCAAAATTTCTAAAACAACCACACTTTGAAATCTACAGGAACATTTCCCCTGTATTCGGTATAAAATATTAAACAGTTCCCCAAGAGTCTTATTACTTCGAATCTACAAAATATTTTAAAAATCGGTCTATATCTTCTAATAAGAAGTGTGTGCGACATAAATGGTGCATACTTTTAGGCTTAAAACTTTGAAATCTACATGAATATTTCCCCTGAATTCGGTACTGTATTTTTCCCAAATATTAAACAGTTCCCCAAGAGTCTTAATACTTCGACTCTACAAAATCTTTTTAAAATCGGTCTATATCTTCTATTAAGGAGTGCGTGCGAAATAAATGGTGCATACTTTTGGGCTTAAAACTTTGAAATCTAAATGAATATTTCCCCTTCATTCGATACTGTATTTTTCCCAAATTCTAAACAGTACCCAAGAGTCGTAATTCTTCAAATCTACAAAATCTTTTTAAAATCGGTCTATATCTTCTATTAAGAAGTGCGAGCGAAATAAATGGTGTTTACTTTTAGGCTTTAAACTTTGAAATCTAAATGATCAGTCCCATGTACTCGGTACTACATTTTTCCCAAAACAGTCTTAATACTACGACTCTACAAAATCTTTTTAAAATCCATCTATATCTTCTATTAAGAAGTGCGTGCGAAATCAGTGGTGCATAATTTTAGGCTTAAAACTTTGAAATCTCTATATACTATACAGTTCCCTAAGAGTCTCTTACACTTCGACTCTACAAAATCTTATTAAAATCGGTCTATATCTTATATTAACGAATGCATACGAAATAAATGGTGCATACTTTTAGGCTTATAACTTTGAAATCTATTTATACATGAATCTTTCCCCTGAATATGGTACTGTATTTGCCCCAAATACTGTACAACTCCCCAAGAGGCACAACACTTCGACTCTACAAAATCTTTTAAAATCGGTCTATATCTTCTATCTGGGTGTGGCAGATCAAAATGCTTTTCAGACGTCGGGAAGCAAAACAATTACATGAGGTGTCAGGGGACACCCGGTTGGAACGAATTTTCTTTCGCTATATATTATGTACTTGGTAGTTCCAACACGCCTAAGACGCCCGTTGAAAAATGCGAAAATTTAAATGGATCTTTAAGAAAAGATGGAAACAATGGTTTTCCATTACATCCCATGAAGGAATTGGGGCGAGCTTCTAAGAAGCAGTGAGCTGTGTGCTTTCTAGTTATACATATAGTTTGGGACCTACACCGATTCCGAAGGGTATTTTGAAAAGCTTTTTTTTTTAAGAAAATGTACTAATTTTAAGAAGAAGTACTTTCTGTAAGAAAAAGCCATAAGACTATGATTTTGTTTACAAAGAAGAACTTTTTTAAGACGAGGTACTTTCAAGATCAAGGTACGGTTCAAGATCAATAACTATTAAAAAGGACTTTTTCTGTGAAAAAGTACATTTTAATAGAAATATTATTAAAGAAATATGTAATTATTATAGTATTTTGTTGACGTATAGGTTTTTTTTAATAAATGGGAATTTTTTCAGAATTTGTCCTTTTTTCAAGACTAGGTACATTTTTAAGAAAGGTAGTACATCTCAAGGAAATTTATTTTGATTCACAAAAAAGGTACTCTTTAAAGAAAATTTAGTTTTTTAAGAAAATGCAATTTGTTGTAAGAAAATATACTTTTTTAAGAAACTGTACTTATTTAAAAACATAACTTTTTTAAGAAAATGTACTTTTTGAACGATAATTTTTTTTTTTTTTTACAGCAAAAGTACTTCTTTAAGATGAAACATTTTTTTTTAAAAAAAGGTAGTTTGTTTGAGGACATGAACAGCTATTTTTTTTAAAAAATTTACATTTTTTAGGAAAGGCACTTATTTAAGAAACTTTTTTTTTTTAAACTTCTTTCACTTTGGCTTTTCTAAATTTACTTTTTTATATACTAAATATTGGTTACAGGCTCCACCTAGAGAAACCCCATTAAACAAGAAATTTTCCAGCATATGTGAGACATCTAGTTAGTCTAGACACAAACCAAAGCAAAAGTAAACAATATAGTTGATAATAGTGGGTTGTAGTACAATAGTGTTAAAACAAAAGTTGTTTAATTTTTTTCTCATTTAGGCCCCATCCCCCAATGTGCGATAAGGAACTTCGTTCCAAAAATTATTAGACATTCTGAAGAAAAAACCTAACGTATCAGGAAGAAAAGTTGGTCAGAAGACCAATTGATCGGGGGTCTTTGGTAAGAAAAGTGAAAACAGAGGCAGGTCTCAAAACTTACAAAGTTCAAAATGAGCCCGACAGAAATTCAAAACAAAATTCCGAAGCAATACGAGGGCGGATTAATAAGTCCGTGACTTTTCGAATTTTCCTCGTAGTTATATGAAATGCAATACTGCTCCCATCAAGTACCACCTGTTAATAGACTACTGTCAAATTTTGAGCAGGTTCTGTCATTTACTTTTCGTTTAATAGCTGTTCAAAATATACAACCTCGTGCATTTTTAAAAATGGAAAAAAGTGAATTTCGAGTGGTCATTAAACATTATTTTTTGCGAAAAAACCGTCAATCAAACTCAGCAAAAGCTTGATAAATACTATGCGGACTCTCCACCATCGAAAATGTGGTTTACTGACTCTCGTTGTGATCGCTCAAGTACAAATGATCCTGAACGTTATGGACGGCCAATTGAGGTCAATACACCGAAAATGTCGAAAAAACACGATATGGTGTTGGCCGATCGAAGGGTAAAAGTGCGTAAGATTGTTGATGCCAAAGGCATTTCATATGACAGTGTGGTTTCGATTTTACATGATCAGTTGGGTTTAAGAAAGCTGTCTGTAAGATAGGTGCCGCGTTTGCTTGCAATTGACCATAAAAGTACGGGTGCAAACGTCTGTAGCCTCAAAGACAAAATTCCATGAAGTAGGCTATGAATTGGTACGTCATTCGCCATATTCTCCGGTGACTATTTCCTATTTCTGAACCTAAATAAATGGCTCGGTGAAAAGAGTTTTAGCTCCAACGATGAAATTATTGATCAAACAAATGTCTATTTTATGGAGCTCGAAAAACCCTATATTTTGGAAGGGATACAAATATAGGAGAAACGTTGAACTAAGTGTATTGAGCTAAAAGGAGATTATGTTGAAAAATATATTAGTTTGTTGCGAAAAAAAACTGTGTTTCATTCAAAATGCCACGGACTTATTGATCCGCCCGTACTTCGAGCTAAAAAATTTACAAAGAAATTTCATTCCAAGTTGTGCATGCTGTGTAATGGATGACGAAACCTATGTGCTGTCCTACTGTTTACAGCTACCTGGCAAGGAGTTCTATACTGCAGATAGTAGAGGAAATGTTGCAGAAGAGGACAGAGTTAGAAGATAGATCGAGTTAGATACATTTTTCTTTATTTCAATTTGTTGGATATGTATTTAAAAATCAATAAGTAATTCAACACCTTAAAGGTGGCTGTGATATAAAGAAAAGGGTTATAGTTTACTTATAGCTAAATAAGCCTCATTATAAGAAGTTGACTTGTCGTCAATTTTACTTCCAAGCTCATCTTCAGACGATTTGGCCATTGTTTCTTGGAAAGCAATTAGCATTTCAGTACTAATGTTTTCCACATCTACATTTTTAACGAAGACTTTATTATCCAAATTTATATAATTGGACTTCGACCTCAACTTGTATTTGGCTCTGAACTCAATTAATATCTATAATTTATTGGTTTTAATAACTCCAAAGCTGAATTTCCATCTTCCATTTGCGTCAAAATTTGTTACGAGAATAATGATTTATACAAAAACGTTCAGCCAATTTCTTCAACACAGGCGAACGATTTCGTTCGCTTTCAAAACGACAGTCGTCTGATTTGGTTTCCGGAACACACAAAGCGAACAAAAAGCAAAAAGAAAAGAACGACAAAGTGAACAAAAAGCTGTATCGTTCTTGTGAGTGTTACGGGAATCCAAATCAGACGATTGTTATTAAAGTTTTTTATAACGCCTTGATCTGACAAAATGCTGTTGTGGTGTTGGGAGGTAAATAGCTTTCAACATTTTTCTGTTTGAGATCGCGAGGATGAGAAGCCGCATTGCCTAAAAATAGCCCGACTTTCCGCTCTTAAAGTTTCATATTTCTAGCGAACTGCACTAGAAACTAAGTCATCATATCAGACGTCATCCAAGCCTTTTTGTTTGATCGCCACATAACTGTTAAATTATTCAAATAAATGTTGCGAAACGACCGAGGTTTCGTAGCTTTCCCAATAGCAGAAAGGCGTTCCTTTTCTGACGCAGTGAAAAATCTCGAGCCTATCCTTAACCATTTTCCACCAGCGCATTTTTCACCTCTTAATGTAAATGATTTATCGGGTAGTGCACGAAAATAGAAGCCAGTCTTATCTGCATTATACATATTTCGGGAATATGGAAATGAGTAAACGGAAAAACAGTGTTAAAACAGTGATGAAAGCTGTCCGGTTCTGAGGATCAAAAATGCCCTTTGGTGTGTTATGGGAGAGTTGTGCGCTCAAGAGGAAAAAAATTAAAAAAAACCCTAAGGATTTTTTCGGTACTGAAAAATGTGTCCGTTTATGGGTGGTGTCCGCTTAAGAGAGTTGTCCGTTAGGAGAGTGTATACGTATTCAAGTAGTGATCTCGAAACTCAGCCCTTTTTGCTATTAGATGCACCATTTAGAAGATACGGCCATTTTTATATTTACATTGTTCTGGCGCGATCTCGCGTCTTACCATTTCAGCAAACGATCTATTGACTACTGGCACCAAAACAATAATGCAGTGTTTGTACCAAAGGAGGCAAATCCACCTAACTGCGCAGCACTCCGTTCGATCGAAAGATATTGGGCCTTAGTTAAGCGGGATTTAAAGGCTACGAAAGGAGCTGGTAAGCATGCAAAAGTTTTTAGAAGAGAGTAGGTTACAAGCACGTGACACACCGTTTAAAAGATATGGTCATTTTTATATTTACATTCTTCTGGCGCGATCTCGCATCTTGCCATTTCAGCAAACGATCTATTGACTACTGGCACCAAAACAATAATGCAGTGTTTGTACCAAAGGAGGCAAATCCACCTAACTGCGCAGCACTCCGTTCGATCGAAAGATATTGGGCCTTAGTTAAGCGGGATTTAAAGGCTACGAAAGGAGCTGGTAAGCATGTAAAAGTTTTTAGAAGAGAGTAGGTTACAAGCACTCATATGGTACCAGATAATAAAATTAAAGCCCTAATGGAAGGGCTGGAAATATACATAAAAACTAAATATTTGTAAGCCAGTGTAAAATCTGACAGTGAACTTAATTTTTGTTAATAAATAAATCCTTGTTAACAAATTAATCCATTCGCGTTGATTTTTCTACCAATATTTTGTACCCACTCCTTAGTCCTGTGAGAAAATTTTTATTGTGCTTATTTTTCTATTTTCGTTTAAATTTTCTAGTAATTGAAATAATTTGTAGCCACAACTCAACCACATGTTGGTTCAACAAATAATGACCACAATGATGATTGTACACAATTGAGATATATCCTGGTTTCCACTTTACTCCCGACTGCCAAGGATAACAAGTGTTTGTATTTGGGTGTTTCCACTTTAACGCAAAACATCTTGAATTACAATCCAGAAACACATGTTAACATGACATTTCCATTTTAGAGCAACGGAAGGAAGAATGTCGGGATGAAAATGTTGATTTTAATGTCGATGATGACCAAGATGAAACTAAGTCAAAAGTCATCAGGGGAAACCACTTATATTCATCAATGCATGACAAAACAAGTCAATAGTTGATGAGAGACCAGCAATCAGACCAATAAACAGGCGTCGTTTAAACACAAACGAACAATTGAAGAAGGACCTTTAGTTAGTTTCTAAGAGAAATATGATATCACGATGTTTTACATCAAAGTGGAATAGATTCTAAATCTGAGGTTTGGAAACTTTGGGACAAATAAGAGTGAAAGTGTTGCTTAATGTAAAAGTGGCAGTGTTCTTGTTTGTCTCCTCTATCCGCCACTTAGATGTAACGAGTTTTAAAAACCGAAGCGGCAAAATTTCAAAAACGACAAAATATTTAAAATTAATTAATTCTCTGGAACAAGTAAAGTACTGCCGTAAAAAGGATGAGTACTTGTACAAACTAAAATACATGACTTTAATTAAAATGAGTGTTGAGGTATCCGTCCAATAATTCTGTATTACAATGGGTAGAAAAAATTTACATAATATGCACCAAACATGTACCAAAAAGTTCATAGTATTTATATTTTATTAGGTGACCCTGTTACTGAAGCTCTTCAGAGTAGTGGACATATTCTTCTGCCCTTTGAAGGCGGATGCGCCAACACCTCTGGCCAACGGTGGATCAAAATTGTAGAAACCAAAATCCAGAAACCAAATCCAGCTCTCTGGTCAGCATCTGATCCATAATGGGCGGCTGAAACAATCATCCTGGCAGTAGGTAAAATGCAAACCACGGTGGGCTGGGTTTGCCTCCTGCCACCGTTATATTGGCAACGAAAATACACGATAAAATTAATGAACAAAGAAACCCCCCAACTGTTGACGACCGTCGCAAATGATATAAGGGCCATGATTTAAGGATATGTACGTGGAATGTTCGAACGTTATATAGGACTGGTGCCACTTCCAACTGGCGGATGTCCTCGGAAAATATAAAGCTGACATCACAGCGATCCAGGAAATGCGATAAACAGGATATGGTTGCACCAGAAAGAAACACTTCGATATTTACTACAGCTGCCATGAGCGTAAGCACGAATTTGGGTGCGGATTTATAGTTGGCAAGAGACTGCGACACCTAATTCCAAGGTTCAACCCATTGAGTGACCGCATAGCCACAATTCGCATCAAAGCGAAATATTTCAACATCTCGTTAATTTGTGTGCACGCACCGACAGAGGCTAATGCTGATGAGGTCAAGGACACATTTTATGAGCGTCTGGAGGAAGTATATGAACGCTGCCCTGACCACGACATTAAGACTATTCTAGGCGATTTTGATGCTAAATTAGGAAAGGAAAGTGTCTTTCGACCAACCATCGGTAATCACAGTCTACACAGTCGGTGGTGCAATGGTTAGTGTGCGCGGCTCTTGCACATGAGATCCTAGGTTCGAACCCTGCTCTGACCACCTTAAAATTTCTTTCGGCGGCGGTCACCTCGCATAGTGACGGCGACACTATTGAGTACATGGCCATGAAAAAGCTTCTCAAAATACCGTTTGGAATCGGTGTAAAACTGTTGGTTCCCATCAGTGAGTGAAAACGGGAAAGCGCACAGCTCAGTGATTGTGAGAAGTTCTCCCCTGTCCCTTCATGGGATGTAATGGGAAACCATTTGGTTTTTATTTTACCTGATACCACCTCCGATATTGGAATAAGACTGGTAGACTTCGCAGCTGCAAAGAACATGGTAGTTAGTAGCACACGATTCCAGCATAAGGACATTCATAACGCGACCTGCATATCTCCTGATCAGCGGACGAAGAACCAGATTGATCACTTGGTAGTAGATGGCAGGCACTCTTCTAGTGTAATGGATGTACGTGTGATTCGAGGTGCCAATATCGACTCGGATCATTACCAGGTGGCTGCCAAAGTTCGTACGAGATTGAGCAGGGAGAAAAACGTACGAAGCCGAACACAGGAAAAGCTGGATACTGACAAGCTACAAATACCGGAGATATCAATGTGCTATAGACAGAAACTCTCTCTCCTGCTAGAGAGAAGACCCAGATGCGCAGTGGAAGTACATATCCCAATCTTTGGAAACCGCTGCAAGGACTGAACTAGGTTATCAAAAACCGCAGAAGAATAAGCCGTGGTACGACGAAGAATGTCGCATTGCAACTGATGAAAAAGACGCTGCACGTATGGCAACGAAACAGTCAGTTACAACGCGTGCTGCGAGTGAGCGGTACAAGAAGCTAAGAAGGGAGGAAAACCAACTATTTAGGCGGAAAAAATGGTAGTGGGAGCAGAGAGAGAGAAAGTGAAAAAACCGAAATGTGCAGGATGAATGGTGAATCCCGAAAGTTTTTCCAGAGAGTAAGAAGATTGAATAATGGGCCTCATAATTGGTTGCCCGCCTGCAAGGACGAGAATGGGAGTCTGGTGAATGAGAAGTAGTGTGTGCTTAAAATGTGGAGAGACCACTTTTCAGCACTTTCCACTGAGGATCAGGAGGTAATGATAGTGGAAAAAGCTCACTGAATCATTCTGTACCAAGCGAGGACTTAGACAAGGCGACACACTTTCGTGCAAGCTCTTCAACATCTTAATGGAAATAATAATGAGAAAGGTTGCGGTAAATACGAGCAAAACCATTAATATGAAAAGCCATACGTTGCTGGGGTATGCAGACGATAAAGACATTATTGGGCAAAATTTGCGAGAGGTTACTGCAGTATTTTCAAGAATCGACCATGAATCAGCGAAGGTGGATCTTGCTGTTAATGAGGGCAAGACAAAATGATAGTGTCAACGACTAGATAAACCTCTCGACAATCGATTTAATTTTGAAGTGGTAGATGAATTTGTCTACCTTGGATCCGCCGTGAACAACAACGTCAGCCTGGAGATAGATAGGAGAATTGTGCCTGCAAATATATCCTGTTTTTGGCTCAGCAAGCAGTTTAGGAACAAAGCCCTCTCTCGACGGACAAAAGTCCAGCTATATCAGACTCTCATTTTTCCTGTCCCGACATATGGCTCCGAAACTTGGGTCATATCCCAAGCGGATGAAAAACACCTGGGAGTTTTCGAGAGAAAAATTTTCTGTAAAGTATATGATCCTGGTAGGGAAAATGGCGAGTACCAACGTCGCTGGAACGCAGAGCTTTATAATCTACATTCTGATGTGGACATAGCTAGACGAATCAAAGTGGGCCAATTGCGTTGGCTATTGACAAGACTTCGCTGGAAAGACCAGGCAGAAGAATCCCTTCGTATCCTAGGTGTTACCAACTGACGAGAAAAGGCGAAGTGTAGAGCCAGTTGGAAAAATATGTTGAAATTTATTTAATTTTTTTGTTTAATTAATATGACCTCATGAAGTTGTAAAGTAGTCAATAAAAGTAAGTAAAGTATTTATAAAAATAGGTTCATACAGTGTAGCAGTAATTCATCAAAAAGTCCATAAAGTATACCAAAAAGTACATAAACTGTACTAAAAAGTGTACTAAGTATGGCAAAATACATAGGTACCAAAGCGAACATGAAATAACCCAAAATATACATAAAGTGTACAAGAACTATATAGGGTTTTGGTATAACTTTTGGAATTATATATATATTGTATATTTCTGTATATTTTCAAATTGTTTGGAATCCATTTCTTTTCGATTTTTTGTTATCTTTTATAGCAACTATTTCCATTGGAAACTGGGCATACAGGGAAATTCTTTTCAAAGTATATCAGTCAATTTGAACAATTGCTGAATGGAAAATCTTTTGTACAGTTTTTGTACTTTTGATGCACAATATATTCCCATTGATGCATTTATAGTACTCGGTGATTCAATTGTAAGTCGCCGTCAGTGGTGCAATAGTTAGTGTGCCGGGACAACCTCAATTCGACGTCGTCTACAGGAATTGAACCTTTCCAAAATCACCTTTCGGCTGAAGGATAGAGACCACTTGCAGCACCGTATATTAATTATAGCGTTATCCCATGCCAACCCAGAAGATTACTCATAAAATTTTAATCCGCATAAACTGACGTTTAATTGTTAACCACATTTTAAACAGGTGTACAATTTGATGCAACTCTGCTAATTACTAATAAAATGCAACCATAATAAAACCATACAAAAACGATGTACAAGTAGACAGTCAAAATTTCTCATCACCCAAATGCCAACAAATAAAAGGAGTGAAACCCTAGTACTTCTCTACTCTCTCTCTCTTACTCTCTTCATTGAATATTTCAATACACGAGCAGCTTTTTGATAGTGTTATTGTATATAACTATACAAATTCCAACCATGTGGAAGTAAAATTACATAAACTATGCAAAAAGTATGAAATAAGCAAGATATGGCGCGAGAGAGAAATGCGTTTGAGTGAACTCCTAGCACATTTTGGTTCTCTTTTACCAGGGTTGCCAAGTTGCGCACATCTTCTGGTCGTCTAAGTCAAGACGACAAGAAATCAACAGTTTGACAGCGGAAGCCGAACGAACATTTTTCGACTCGTCGCCGCCAACAAAATTTTTTTGAAGCTCACGTCGCCGCCGACATAACTGGCTCTTATCGGTTTAAAATGTGTGCCGATTTGACCGACTGGCACGATTTGTCTCACTGATCCAATTTTAAAGGTTCATTTATTTCAAAAACATTCCAAATTTGTACAAAACTATCAAAAGTAGCCAATTTAATGTTTCTGTTGTGCCGCCGTCTTCGACAATTTGGTCTTGGCACGGAGTTCCTCTAAATTAGTCTAAGCACAAAGTTGCCACCTGAAATGTTAATTTAATCTTAATTGGGTGGTGTAAACGGCAAAGATTAGAGAACAAGGCTATCGCTAATTTGCCGCAATAAACTGCAGTCTAAATGCGACATTAACCTACGAAATGTGTCAACCATGGTCGGTGTGAATGCGGTCTTAGAATTAAAAACCAAATATGAAAATATTTGGGATTATAACCTGGACAGGTTGCCTCTTGTCGGTTGTGCTAAAGCCATTTCACAATTCTTGTTTCTCATAAACATAGTACTAAATGTTCGTTTGCGGATATAAATTCCTCAAATGATGTTTAGTTTGTAGAGAAGATTTATTTAATTTGCTTGTTTACTAATTTATATCACTAACTGAAAATATGGCGCATATTGACACATAAAATTGGACATTTCCTAAAAAAGAACAAGAATTAAGATGCCTAAATTGTACTCCAAATTCATAGAACCTAGATCATTCTCAAATTTTAGTTGTCTTTGATCCGAGTTATTTTTAAAGTTGTAATTCCTTCACATTAGGTTTTTTCCAGTTAGTGAAAAAAATTTAAATGCCGCGAGTGAGATTCGAACTCACATTAACTGGACGATCATTTCGATGTTTGTAAAACATCATCTTCACCCGCTAAGCCACCGCAGAGTACATTTTTGTCCCGACAATCTCTTAAAGGCCCGTTTGTCTAACTTTTGCCCTTCCTAATCAATGATTAATGATCCTTCACATTAGACAGTATATATCAATGCATGACTGACTTTCGCATCAACCACATCATCATCATCATAATTATTTGCCACTGGAGTGACGAAAGGACATTTTCATCCTGATCGTTAACTGTTGCCTATAATTAATGATGTTTCGTTTGTCCCCTTTCTGTAATGGTTCTTCATTTTCCCTGAGTTGCGGCCAAAATTGTTGGGTTTTTGGTTGCACTAATAAATAATAATGAAATCCTCTATTATTATTTGGTTTACAATGATTTTACAAAATTTTAAATAGAAACAATAGAATTTGTTAATGATTTTTTTGTGTGTTTGAAAAGATCATACTAGTTACGAAATTTAAGATAAAAAGTTCAAATTTTATTAACGTTAACAACATTTTTGATAAAAACCAAAAAAATATATAAGAGATACGGGGCGGAAAGCATGATTTGATAAATTTTTGAAAAATGATGTTCGAGTTTCATTGGAATGTGTTGAATATTTTTTAAAGTTCAGAGTTTAACGATATTATTCTTAAATAAAGTATTCGCTGTTTAGAATTTCAAAGCATTTGATGGAAATGCATTGTATTTCTAAAACATTTGTAAAGTTTCATAAAGTTTGGAAGAAACTGAATATGAATATGATTGTTATGGTTAGTTTTTCAGTCAGTGATCATCTTGGTTTCTTAGTTAAACTGTGGTTAAACATCTAATTGTGTTTTTTCAGTCAATGGCTAACTGTGATTTAACCACCCAAATTTTGGTTGGTTAACTTGTAGTCAGAACTATATGATTTTGACAATCACATTACTGATTGTCAGAATGACATATGTTTGATTATATAAAACTCATGTTTCTGTTTTGTGTATTTATATACATTCTTTGAGCCCAGTTAAATTTTTAGTAAAATTTATTGAATTGTTGCTGAAATGACTTCGATTCTCTGCATTTATTTGACATTTTACATAATTCCACTTCATTGTTCCTGTTTGTTGTTTTGGTATTTAGCCCAAAACAGATGTTTTTCCCAATTAGAATACAAGGGTTACCATAATGATTTGTTATCTTAACTCGCCACTGAAAACCAAAATGAAAAGTTAAGCTCTAATTAACATTCAATTACGATTAAGTAATCCGATAGTTAACTACCCACATAAAAACTGGCCATAAGTGGTCAGGAGTTAATCGGTTATATTGCCATTCAAATCGTTTCAAAGATTCCACCTAAGTTTTACTAATCAGTAACACAAGTAGATAGAGATGAGCGGGCATTAGTTCTTTTTTTCTTCTCCCAGGGGAAGCAAAAGCTTTTGGTAATTTGTTAAGAGAGTTCCTCGTCAATCCCAAACACAATTAAAAATATTCAAATATTTGCTTACCCGATTGCTAAAGCTAGCCTGTTATACTGTAGTTAGTAATCGACAATATGACTTTTGGCAGAAATGTTTACTGGAAACGAGCTCTGTCAGATAGCTGTCAACCACTCCCCGTTACCGAAGACGTATCTCGTTCCATGCCTGAGATATTTGTTGGTTGGCAGAAATGTTTATGGGAAACTAACTCTGTCAGATAGCTGTCAACCACTCCCCATTATCGAAGACGTATCTTCTTCCACACCAGAGATACTTTTCCGAACTCCTGGAATTAAAAAGGTTATCGAGGATCTCGACATAGGAAAGTTCCAAAGGATGGAAACCCGGAACTTGTTTTGAATAAATGCTCTTCGGCGCTTGCTCGTCCACTGCGCAACCTTTTCAGCCTCTCATACCGTGCGGGTATTTCCCGTTGCATTGGAAGGTTGCCAATGCCTAGCCGATCCCCAAAAAAAGTAAGGCTGCTAACCCCGATAACCCGATAACATCCCCGATAACACTCTCAAAAGCATTGGAGACATGATACATTTGGTAAATTATCTGGATATAAACGGCGTAGTTACACGCAAAGAAAAAAACCTATATTGCTCGGTTGCCGCAACAATACTTTGATTGATTTGAATTAATTTATTAATTGCAACCGTTCATGAAGTTCTCCCAAATTAACTCATATATCGCAAATGTACATCATGTTGTTGCAAACGAGTTCTCGTTTGCATCAAACGCATACAAAATTACATTTGCCGCAAGTTAAAACCCGTTTGCGATAACTGAAATTAGGCATTTTTCTAATGAGAGCACAGATTACGAAGAACGTAAATTTCTCTCTTTCTCTCACAGTATACACACAATTTTATCGACTCGTTTGGCATACACACTCAGGCATACACATAAAAGTGATCACCCAATCTAATGCTTCTACCATGGTAAAATAAGAAAGGTAAACTCGTTAGAACAGCTGATTTGAAAAATTTTCTTGCTTAGGTGTTTCTCTTATGTCAAATTCACATGTATTTTGTTTTTGTACCTTTTTGTTTACTTTTGCAGCAGATACACTCATGTAGAAAATTTGACAGATTATGGACAACAAACAAAAACAAAATGCCTGTTTTTGTTGTAACAATTCCTACTGCGTTTAGCTTACATATGTATTTTACCATGGCTTCTACCTTTTCAATATATCTTGGATGGACAATTAACTCGTTATAGTTTGCTGCGCTTTTAGTTGTTATTTGAATGCAAGGCGAGACAGACGTGTAAGTAGACAGTGGAAAAATAGGTAAAAATTCCAACTTTTTTTTAAAACAAACATCATATGTAAACCCAAAATCATAAAAGTTGGAAATTTAAACAAAATAGAGATTAGGAAGCCATAAATAAAAGTTTTAATTACAACTCAGTTGCTGTAACCGAAAGAACAGTCGGTGGAACCGTTTTTTGCTTCTCGCAAATGTTGTTTCAGCTTTAATTTTTCATAGCTAGTTTACTGCAAACGTTTTTCAGTTCTCGCAAACGTTTTTTTAGTTAAGAGCAACTAGAACTTGTTTGCTGTAACTGAGAAAACAGTTGGCGGAACCATTTTTCGTTTCTCGCAAACGTTCTTTCAGCTTATATTCTTCATCCTCGTTTACTGCAAATACTTTTCGGCTCTGCCAAACAACATGACATGTATGAATTAACAGAAGTTCGTTTCTACCAACTACATTCCCCAAACGAACTTCAGTTATCTGAGATTTCGTTTGGGAGGAACGAGTTTTTTCTTTGCGTGTAGTAATCGCCAATGTGGTTTCCGCAGAAACCGTTCTACAGGTGATCTGATGGCGTTCCTCACGAAACAGTGGAGTTGGTCTATACATAGACTGGGTGAGAGTAAAATGGTGGCTTTAGACAATTCAAAAGAATTTGGGAGAGTTTGGCACGAGGCACTCATATCTACCTAATGGTTTGGATAGTAATTTTTCTCGATTTATTTCGAGCTTTTTCAGAGACCGTTCTACACGATTTGTTTAGACGGCGTCTCTTCTGATGAGTATATGGTTACTGCGCGGGTACCACAAGGCTCCATTCGTTCTCCTTCTCTCTTTCTGATTTCGATTAACGAGCTTGCGTACCCTCTTTAATCCTTCGCTGATGAGAGTAATTTATGCCACTCATATTCGTTCGATCGTCGACCTAGTCTTTCCGCGGTTAAGAGAAAGAGAAAGGCAATCATGACTCATAATTTGCATTTAGTTATAGAAGGCAGGTTGCTGTTACCCACAATTCAAACAACGTCTTCTGCTAATATCACGTATTTGTTCTATGGTAGCCGTTAATCACTATTTTGTTGTTTTTGTTTGTAGTTTCCATGGCTTTGCTGATAGAACTACACACAGGCAAAATAAATACAAGTCTAAAGCTAAATTCATCCGATTATTTGAAATCGATTCGTTTAGCTTCGGAACAATTTAACTCGCTCTGAACCAAATTTGTAGTTTTTGTTTGTAGTTTGTATGGCTTTGTTGATAGAACCGCACACAGACAACATAAATACAAGTCTAAAGCTAAATTCATCCGATTATTTGAAATCGATGCATTTAGCTTCGGAAAAATTTGACTCGCTTACGATCAAATCAAATATTATTCGTTTGTTGTTTCTTATACTTCGTTTGCTTTGTTCTTGACGATGAAACCGTCAGATATCTTGAAAGTGAGTAGCTTGTTGCTACTCTCTAATATCAACCTAACACACATTTGGCCGAAAATGGAATACAACTCTCATAATTGGATTGGGGCTCCTAGAACCAACATTGAGCTTTCGGATCATGTGGAGAAGAGAGCGTTGATGTTGATAGGTGATAGACGAAAACAGTGAGTCTAAGCCTGTTGTCTCCTGGGAGCATTGGCGAAATGTTAGCTGTGTATCGTTATTCTATTGATATTTTCGTAGGAAGTGTTCCTCTAAGGTACATGGCCTCGTTCCAGAGGTTAGATTATTTAACCGTACGACGCCGTTATCCAGAGAAACCCATCCGTTTATTGTCACCTTGATAGGAGATCAGACTATGCATTACAGGGAAAATTCGTTCTTCAGTCGCGTATGGAATAATCTTCTGGCGAGTGTATTTGATATTACTTACGATATTTTCCGCCTTTAAGTCAAACATTAACATACACTATTCACTCTTTTCTCCTACTGCCCACTTCCTAAGTCCAATGCAACGCACAGTATATATTGAGGACATCCCCTGGGTAAACACGAAAAAATCGAAAACCCCTGTTTCTAAAGCCTGAAAGTGCGAAAATTGTTCAGTTGCTGCGAACGTGGCGAGATTATATTGAAGGCTGTTCGATCATACTTTCAGCTACTACTGCAATATTTTCCACTGAAAGCACTGGACTAGCACGAACGCAAGTGCCTTTGCTCAAGAAGTACCCAGATTGAGGAACGCGCTTTACAAATTGATACACAATCTGCGTGATGTCACTAGACATCTACACAAGACGTCTTGAATGGTCGTTCAAGACATTTGCTTTTTTTCAAGACCTGTACTACAGCGAAGTTGCTACAACCAAATATTGCGGGGTACTGTCGTCAAAGCATTCGTGAATGTATGTACTCGTGTGCGTGCGTGCACAAAATTACAATACGGGGTGAATCGGAATAGAAGTAATATTATTGAGTTTTCGTGCACGACAGCTTCACGAATGTTTTTCTCTTCGGAACACTGAATTATTTGGTTGCTGTTACTTCGCTACAGTACATGTCTTGGAAAAAACAAATGTCTTGAATCGCCATTGAAGACGTCTTGTGCAGATGTCTCGTTAGCACTCTATTTCTATCAAAATTATTACGTAGATTTCTTACAGTTCGAGTTGGAGCCTCCGGAATTTGGAAGAAAGTTTATAACATTCCCCAATTTTCGACCCATTTTGTAACTTTTAACTTGTAAATAATAATCTGTGACTTCGTAATTTTCAAATAGGCCTTCTGCTTTGAATTATCGGGGGATTCTAATTCCAAATTTTACATGGAGGCTAAGAAGTGATACGTTCTAAATTTTTTTTATATACTTTCATTCCTATATTGCCTCTACATTAACAGAGAAATGCCCTACCAAATTTCCTTTCTCAATTTTAGGTGCCTTTGAACAGAGTTATTGATGTGTTAACATCTATAGGCACGGGTAGGGTAATCTATCGCACTACACATATGCAAACAATACACAGCGTTAGCATCACATACGTGGTTGTTCTATAACAATAGTCTCTGCCTGAAAATAAGTATGGTGGTATTGGCAAAGCGGCAGCAAACAAACAAGAGTATTGAATAGTATAGAGAACTCATGGAACGAATTGTATGACTCAAAAGCACTGGCGACATCTGGCGACATTTGCCGTCATCTGGCGAATGATTCAAAACGTATTACTTTCGTTTTGTCATAACTTGGTCCATTCATATTATTGATGTGAAACATTGATGCCTTCTGAAACATTTATGCTTTTTGTATTGATTTATATAATAGCATTGTCGAAATGGTGCATTTATATTGAAATATTCCATAAAGAGAATAAGACTCGTTTATGTTCTTTTATTCAGACTCTCTGCATTAGAGCGGAAAAAGAGTGCAATAAGTTGTCTATACTATTCGATACTTTTTGTCATCGCTCTGTTTACGACAAAACAAAAACAATTATTTCAGTGAGCTAAATATTGCTTTATTTATTTTAACAATATCACATCTAATGTTAAAGCAGATGTAAGAAAAAAGAAAGTTCAATAGCAAAAGAGCCTTCAGCACAAAAAGTATTCTTTTTTTAGTTAATGTATGAGAAATTCATACTACAAGCTTACAAGTCATTCCGAAATTCAAAAACTTGTGCTCCAATTCCGTTTGTCCTTGATGTCCTTAATTCACAAACCAAAATCAGAGTACAATAAACCACCAAATTATGACCAATTAACAATTAGGTCCTTATTTATGTTTCAGCCTATAATTACAAAAATGTTTGATATGTACATTTAAATGATTACCTCCATGTCGACTCCCACTTAATGGCTCTACTATTTCCAAACACTTTACTCTAAAGCCTGACCCCCTAAAACGCCTTTCGCAAACAATTCCCCTAATTTCTATTATTGTAAAGAACTATTCAATAATCGACAATTTTGTGGTTGATTACACTTATAGTAGTCGTCCTTTTACCCACACATATGTACGTAACGTAACAACACCTTTCAATTGAACGGAGCACTAGAAACCCGAGTCAACTAAAACTATGCTGGTCATTCTGGTGGATATGCAAAGAAGTCATTGCATCATATTGGCCATCAGCGTTTGGAACGCACGCCAGTAATTTGCATTAATTACAATAGCGTTTTTTTGACGACAACCTCCGGCACACGACCAAGCCCAAACTGTGTAATCAACTACGCATACAAATGAATAGAGGGAGTTAATTTCCCACTTTTTGCATTTCATTGCACCACAAACCCCTATATCAGCTTGTGCGCAGTCGCAAACTGCCTGCCACAACTGGTCAGACGGTTGCCGTTTACTTGTGTCTATGGCCACTGGAAAAATCCACCCCTTTATTCAGTTCCGGAAAAATTTACATAAAAAATTATCTTTCCTCTATGTTGGTTTTATAGTTTACATATGTTTTTAAACGTTTTTCCTTCGAGGTTTTCTTTGGATCAAAAGGGTATTGAATCTTGTAATAAAAAACGGAAACTTTATGCTTCCGTGGTTTTCCTCTAGATCTCTTGAGATGATACAAAGGTTGTCAGTTTTTATTGGCATTTAATTTATTCATACAATCGTCTTGGTTAGGTGTCATCTGGTTACGATTATATGCGGTTGGTTTTCCTTGATACTAAATCACTCAAGTGTTAAAGTTTTTGGTTGCGGTCTCAGAGCCATATGATGGGGTTGTGACGACATGTAATCAAGTAGGGGTGTAAGGCTACAGCACTTGAGTATTTCGAGTCATTTTGTCAGAACCGTCCAAATACTACCTTTGGTGTAGGTTATGCTGAACATCTCTGCAAGTAGTAAGCGGAACATGAAGATACCAATTCACTGATTTTCTGTAAAAACCAGGTGACAACCAGCAGACTGTTGAAACCTTGCTGACTGTCAACGAGGCAGTACCGCAATATATAGGAAAAGACTCGCAGCGATAGTGTCAGCAGCACGAGACCATGAATAACACTGTGCAATAGTGGGTCTCGGGCCTCAACCAAACCAAAAAATTGTGAAAGTACTTGGACGTGCTATCACAAAACCCCGCTAGGTTGTGCCCCTATACGTATCACTTTTGTTTACAGGCCGAAGAAAATTTTGGAGGTGGGTCAAGGCCCTATTTCAGATTTTACTTCAATAAATCCTAAACAGCTTGAAATATTGGATTACAACCTTCGACAATATTGCAGTTGTTTTTAAAATTGTTTTTAAGTTGTTTTACTCGAACCATCGAAACCATCAGTATTTGGTTTGGTCGAATCGTACATTATCCATCAAATAAAATTGATCACGAATATCTGTCCCCGGGATAAGAGACCAATTGCCATCAGTACCATTAAAATGTTTCGCGAAGCAAACAAGGTAGATACCCCAATGATTTTGGGCGCGGACGCAAACGCACACCATCCATTACATAGTAGACATCTGCAAAAAACAAACACCAAGCAGTATCGTTTTATATCAATGCGTTCAGTGTCAAACACAATACACATGGAAACATGTACTACCTAGATTCGGAATTGATGAAACATGAACAAACAATTACAGAGTAAACCAAGTATCAAAACATACCAGAACCAAGATTAGTGCGAATCAAAACGTCACAAAATCTTCCTCCAATTGTTTGATGTGTTTGAACACACTGATGTACCGAAAACAATCAGTTTGATAGACGTACACAACACGAACATTATATCGAAGATCGTATGAGAACAACAAATTTCATTTAGTAGCTCGTCAGCGTTTACCGACGGTTTGGAAAAGTTGGTATACTAAGTCCCGAAACATACACGAATGTTAATGGATTGGTGTATTTGTAGTTTGGTGTAGTTTTTGTGTACTCATGTCTAGGAACAGACAACGAACAAAACAATTGTTCGTTGGAGCTTTTGTTACATGTATCCAGACTCTGTGAGAAAGATACACCAGGATTACAGAGTAAAACGAATATTATTTGACTTGAATTCGTATTCGTTTATTTACGATCAAAGAGTGCTTGTTCATGTTTGGAAGTTTGATATGTTTTGCTTGTTATGTTCCTAACGACAAAACTACAAAATGTTTTGAAAGAGTATAGCTTGTTGGTACTGTATATTTCGTAGAAGCACTGGCCCCATCCGAAACAATCGTTGAGTAGCTACTGGCTACTAGCCATCGGTGGTGCAATGGTAAGTGTGCGCATTTCATGTACATAAGTACATGGCTTCGATCACTGCTCCGACCACCGTACATTTCTTTCGACGACGGTCACCTCGTTTAGTGATGGCCACACCACAATAATACCTTCCGGATCTGGTGTAAAAACTGTAGGGTCCTATCAGTGAATACAAAACTAGAAAGCGCACAGCTCACTGGTTGGGCGTAGCTCTCCCTAATCACTTCTTGGGCTGTAATGGGAAACTCCTTCTTTTTTTGAAAGGTTGGAAATGGAGACTTACTCCGAGGATTGTTCACTGTATCTATATTCGGTGGTGAAACCGATAAGGGTATTATTGGGGTAATCGTGACTAGGATCCACGAAATGGTGACAATGGACATCACGTGTGATCTGCACAATCCTACCACTGAAGCACTGAAGGTAATGTTACATTTGTTGCCGGTGGACATTATAGACAGACAGATTTCTTGTACGTCTTCCGTCTGGTTAACGCAACTCTCACAACGGACATGGTGGGGGTCGGCCACAGAATAGTGCTAGAGGTGCCAACAATGCTGAATTTGCGGACTCCTCGACAGCGGAACCAATACTCGATCGAATATACCAACTTCCACACAAGAAAGGTCTTGCTGGAATAAGGAGTTCGTGACATAGAGGGATATATCAATTATCAATATATCAATTTCTAATCCGATGGGTCAAGCAAGTTTCACACTCGAATGGGTATGGGATTTTCTTCAGGGAACTGGGATATTCTCTCTCTCAAATACTACATAGTCAGTATAGCATTTTTCAGGTAGATATTTATAGCATTTATCAGGCAAAAATTTTGGCAGTTAGGGAACTGACTGGCTTGCTGAGGAATAATTGTGCAGTAGTTATTATGGTCAATATCATCTCTTGCAGTCAGGCGGTGATCAAGTGTTTGCAATGACTGCCTTATCGAGATGAGTCAGCCGTACGACATGCAGCTCACATGGGCGCCAGAGCCCCTAAGAATTCTGTTTCTAGCCAAGCACAAGGCAACAATACTTGTTCCACTTTTGATGGGGCACTGTCTGATAAATAGACAAGCGGCGATTATAAAACTCAGGGTAAATGACTTCTACTGAAGCTGTACACTAAACGGAAAAGCATCGTCACACGTATGCAAATGTTCATCATCCCAACAACTTTTGTCATCGAAAGTGAGCTAACGTAACGTTTTATTCCCGCTATGAAAATGTGTTCATCAACTGCAAATTGTTCGTTACTGTGGTGAAGGTATGGTTGTTGCTGCAATGAATTTGCTTCATTATTGCAACGAATTTGTTTCGTTGCTGCAATGAATTTGTTTCATTGTTGCAATGAATAGGTATCGTTCTTGCAAGGAATTTACTTCATTGCTGCAAGGAATTTCTTCATTGCTGCTATGAATTTGTTTTATTGGTGCAACGAATTGGAGTCATTGTTGTAATGAATATGTTTCATTACTACAATGATTTTGCTTCATTGCTGCAATGAATGTTTTGAAGTTTGTTTGATATTATTTATTGACAATTATATACAAATTCATGGAATGTAGTGGGAAAACATTTATTTATATACGGTTTTGTATCCTAAGTGAAGAAAACTACATATATGGGTAAATTCAATAAAATTGTAGTAAATTTCGCACTTATACACCACTTTTCTCCATTTATGTCCCAAAAATTTCGTTGGAGTATAGCACACGTACGTAATATTTTTGTAGATTTTTAAAGTCGATTTTACTATTTTTCCGTGATTTTTGAATGTCGAAGAAATTTTAAATTTTTCCGAATAGTTGATTATTTTTCTAAATTGTGCTCAAACGGTTTGATCAAGTGAAGAGATGTATTAGAAAAATATTATTGGTATTTAATAGTCTTTCGATTGGTACCTTAGACTAAATATTCGGAGCATCCGTTCACAAGATATGGGCTAAAGAGTAAACAAACTAGCGCAAATTGGATTTTAACCCATTAAAATTCAGTGGCGTGACAGATATTTTTTTAATATTTTTTTCAAGTTTCAAACCAAACTACATCCGAAAAACATAGTGGCGTTCTTAGGACAAAAGATTTTTTTTAATTTGTTGCTCTTCTGTCCGTATATTTATAGAAGAGGGCCCTAAAATATTGCTGTCATTTTGACTTTTGACGTTTCATTGGTATTTTGTATAATACATTTTAATTTGTATATTGAAATAATAAGTTTTAGGGAGTTGTCCATCGACTGCCATCGAACACCTAACCTCACCTTACTGACTGTCATTTACTTGCAATAATATTAAAGTCATAAAATACAAAGTGAAACAGATTTGCTGTCATAAAGCACTATACTCCCAAGACTTTCTGTTCACATGGCATCTGTTTTCACTATCAATAAATACCAAAATATCCTTATGGCCATGGGAAATCGCATGCAAATTTTAACGGATTTCATACTACTCTAGCCGTAAAGATAGCAAATCATTCGCAAGCATTTTGATATCCAACAAACAACAAAAAAAAACTCATAAAATGCTAAACAACTTTTTAATGACCTCAAGAGTACATAGAAAACCCTCATAAACCATTGCACCCGACCTTATGTTGTTCTATTTTCCAAAGGACAGTCATACACAAAACACCCGTAATTATTATCATTATCACGTACTTTCTAATGACAATGCAAAAATAGAAAGGATCATCATCATCAGCAAAAAAATGTGCAATAAAAACCAAAATAGGCATGACAGTAGTAGCAAAAACTAAGAATTAGCTACACAAAAACATAAAAAAGTCATAAAAACCAATAGACGTAAGAGCAGGACATCCGAAAACTACGCAAACTACACACAAAATAGCACACATTGTGGTGGATTACTTATGCAATTAAGGATTGAAGGAAGTTCTTTCGATGCATGTGTTTATTTTGTTCAGGGTGACAATCACAATATGGCCAGTTCTTTATGTGACAATCATTGCAGGAAGTAAAAGAAAGAGAGTCATAACATTTTAAACATTTATACGAAAATCTCATAAAAAAAATGTATCGTCCTTAGCCGGGGCATTATACAAAGAGTGAGACAAGAAAAACAAAGTTATGTTGCAGTTTTGTTTATTGCAAATTTATGAAAATTTCTTTTTTATTAGTTGATCCTTGTCTTAGGGCTAACTGCTCCAAATCTCTGTGGTGTTTTTAATGGTTTTGGTAAATTATTTTTTAACGATCTTTTATGTTAAGGATACATTGCTTATTTAAGGATATATTTTATGACGATTTGTATTTTAGTTTATTTTATAGCCTAATGAGATTTGCATGGTTTTGTTAAATATTACATCAAGTACAAAATCAGACTGTCATCCGTCACTGAAAGAGGCCAAAAATACCGATAGAAAGGAAACAAATCAAAATCTGAAGGAGTTAATGGTCACTTGATAGGATTTTCCAATAGTCCTGAGTAATATCCCACAATGTATAAGTCGAAGATAGCTGGCTGGATCTGCAGATTTTATAAGAAGCAGTTTTCAAGTTATTACCGAAATGGCAAAATCGGGTCACTGTATTTTTGTTGGGTTTTTTTCACAAACGGAGAAGGAACAAAGGCACAGGGCCATTGTAAGCAGGCGCAATTTCATGGCTTAACAGCAATAAAACCGCACAAGCTGAGCTGGTCGAAGCTGGCGGTGACTTGCTGCCAAGGTGCACGCCACGCATGTCGGATGATTAGAATCTCAATCATGTCTTGTATTAAAAAATCAATGAGTGTTCGAACTCACGGGTCATGTGTTAACACCTTTTTGTTACACGGTACCTGTTCGATTTCTATGAACACATTAGTAAATGTTACATTGGAAAATAAAAAACAAATAATAGTTTTTGTGCTGAAGGCTATTTTGCTATTTCACTGTCTTTTTCCTTACATCTGCTTTAACATTAGATGTAATATTGTGAAAATAAATAAAGCAATATTTAGCAAACTGACATAATTGTTTCTGTTTTGTCATAAACAGAGTGACGACGACCTGCTTGTTTGAGTGCTGGCATACAACTGAATAAAAAACAATGTTTAGCTCACTGAAATAATTGTTTCGGTTTTGTCATAAACAGAGCGACAACAAAAAGTATTGAATAGTATAGAGAACTTATTGCACTCTTGTTCCGCTCTCATGTAGAGAGTCTCAGGAAAAGAGCATAAACAAGTCTTATTCTCTTTATAGAATATGTCAATATAAATACACCATTTCGACAATATTATTGCATAAAATAATACAAAAAGCATAAATGTTTCAAAAGGCATCAATGTTTCACATCACAATTATGAATGGACCAAGTTATGACAAAAAGAGAGTAATATGTTTTGAATCATTCGTCAGATGTCGCCAGTGCCTTTAAGTTGTACATTTCGTTTCATGAGTTCTCTATACTATTCAATACTCCGCCCTGCTTGTTTGTTCGCTGCCGCTACATCAATTCAATCATACTAATTTTCAGGCAGAGACTGTTGTTATACAACAACCAAGTATGTGATGCTAACGCTGTGTGTTATTTGCATGTGTTCACTTTGATATATTGCTCTGCACGTGCCTATAGATGTCAACACATCAAACAGGTATCCCAAGTGGGCTAACTTTGGAATAAGCTTGTATGCACTGCATACCAGGTTCTCTGAAACGTGATATGTGAAAGAGTATCTCAAATTTTAGATTAGGCAATCTCAGGATGGGTTTAGACCTGGAAAATCAACAACTGCTCAGATATTTACATTACTTAAAATTCTGGAGAAGCCACACGACCATCAGATAGACCCCTTCCATAGTTTTGTTGGTTAAAATTAAATAAAAAAAAAATGGTTTCTCATTACATCGTCGGAAGCGATTGGGGAGAGCTCCATGATTGAGACGTACAGTTTAAAACCAGTCCCGAACAGTATTTTTAAGAAGGGTTTTCCATAGCTAAATATTCGATAGCACTAAGCGGGGTGATCGCTGACGGATGAAATGTTAGGCGGTCCGAGCATGGATAGAATCCACGCACTTATGCACAAGAGCCGCTCACGCACCGTCGCATTATTTATGAGCTTTATAAATACCGAGATTAGTAGAACGGTTAAGAACGAACCAACGCGAAAGTAATACAAAGGCGTACTCGAAGGAAATTGAAAAGTAGACGGTAAACAGTCCACTGCCAAGACCAGGAGGAAGAGACTCTGCAATAGCTTACTGTTACCAACTGAAAATAAAAAAACCAACCCGTAAAAAATCGTAGTTTTGGACTATAAATTCTTTATATATGATACATGGTTTTGAACATTACTCTAGACACAACCTTTAAATGACAACACTACCATGTCCCTTTGTCCAATCCTGCCCATATTTGTAGCAGATCTTAGAATATGTACACCTAACCAACATACCCAATTTGGTTCAAATACCGTTAACAGGAGCAGAAATAATGGAGTTTTAATTTGTGATTTGAATGTGAGATACTACGCTCCTTTGACCAATCACACCCATATTTTGTCAGTTAATTTTTGTCGTCGCCATTAGTTTGCATGCGAAGTTTCAGCTCAATCACAGGAAAAGGGTTAAAAATCAATCCAAAGTTTTATCAGCCTGCATACATGCACACAGACAGGTGAAGTTACTATAAAGAATATAAAAATTAAATGAGGTGTCAGGGGACTCCTGGTTGGAACGAAGTTCCTTTCGCTATATACTCGTATTATGTACTAGCTAGTTCCAACACGCCTAAGGCGCCAGTTGAAAAATACGATAATTTATATGGATCTTTAAGAAAAAAATACTTTTTGTAAAATGATAAACTTTTTTTAAGAAATTTTTCTTTTGTAGAATGTATTTTTTTTTGATGTGTTAACATCTATAGCGGCGTATAGGGACTAAATCTATCAAAGTCAACACATTTATGCTGCTGCTAAAACCAGATTTTATGCTGCTGCTAAAACCAGATTTTCTGCGACTGCGAAAGAGAATAATGACATGTTAAACAAAAATGAGCGAGCAAGAGAGCAATGAAAGTGTGCTGTGGCAGGGGTGAGGCAAACGAAATTGTGTCTATAGCGTATGTATTAACATAATAATGTATGTATGTACATGTGTCTGTTGCATTTGTTGAACGGAGATATAAAGCATACCCACGCAAAATTTCATTTGCAAGCCCATGTGCTTGCGCAGTCGACGTTATGGTGACACACTAATACGTCAGCTACTTCGTACAAAGTATGTGGGATTTGTGTTTGGCTGTTTCGTTGCTGTTGATATTGTGCAAACATGTGGTTATGTGACACACATATACGTCGGCTACTTCGGACAAAGAATGTGTGCTGTTGGTTGTGTGGTTGTTTCGTTTTTTATCTCATCGCATATTAGTTAGCAATCACCAACATTCGATGCTCTGCTTTGTTTACATTTGAAACATGATCATTACAGCGATACACATTTTCATTAGTCGGTAATGATCATTTTGGTTACTTGTTTTGTTTTGTTTTTTTCCTTCTCATTTTAAATTCAATTTCGCTTATGATATTTATTATATATATTGGTTTTATATGCCTGAAATCATATATACATATACTAATGATACTACGTATGGATAATTGTATGTAAATAAATATGTATGGAGTATATTAGGTCATAATGAAAATTCAAACTAAGTATAAAGGAGTCGGCGAGTATGAACAGGTAAGTACCCTTTATGCTCTGTTATCTGGCGAATGATTCAAAACGTATTACTCTCTTTTTGTCATAATTGGTCGATTAATAATTTTGATGTAGTACGTTGATGCCTTTTAAAACATTTGTGCTTTTTGTATTGTTTTCTGTTATATCATTGTCGAAATGATGCATTTATACTGAAATCTTCTATAAAGAGAATAAGGCTCGTTTATGCTCTTTTACTTAGACGCTATACATGAGACTGGAAAAAGAGTGCAATAAAATGTCTATATTATTCAATACTTTTGTCATCGCTCTGTTTGCGACAAAATAAAAACAATTATTTCAATGAGCTAAATTTTGCTTTATTTATTTTAACAATATTACAACTAATGTTAACGTAGATGTAAGAAAAACGAAAGTGCAATAGTAACGGAGCCTTCAGCATACAAAAAAAATACCAATGTGTTCATAGAAATCGCACAGGTACCATGTAACAAAAAGGTGTTAACACATCACCCGCGAGTTCAAACACTCATTGATTTTTTTATAAAAAGTATATAAGTATTTTTATGTCCTTTTTGTAAGAATGTGTATTATATTTACTTATATTTTCCCGGAAAGGTAAGTTTTTAAAGAGAGGTACTTCATTTATTTTTAAGAAAAGATTTTAATTTTAGAAGAAGTACTTTCTGTATGCATAAGCCATAAGAGTACGAATTTTTTTTACAAAGAAATACTTTTTTTAAACACGTACATTTTAAACAAGTGGTATTCTTTTTAGAAAAAGGCTATTTTATTAATAAAATTTACTTTTTTTCAGAAATTTACTTCTTTCTCAAGAAAAGATGAGAAAATGTATTATATTATTTTTAAGAAAAGGTACTTTTAAGAAAACGAATTTTTGTAAGAAAAGGTATTTTTTCAAAGAAGGTAATTTTGAAGAAAAGGTTTTTTAAGAAATTGGATTTTTTTTTTCAATTTGTCCTTTTTTCCTATCCTTGAAGGGTAGGTACTTATCTTAAGAAAAGTTATTTTGTTTCACAAAAAAGGGACTCTTTAAAGAAAAAAAGTTTTTTTTTAAGAAAAGGCAATTTGTTGTAAGAAAATTTACTTTTATAAGAAAAGGTACTTATTTAAAAAAATTAATTTTTTCAAGAAAATGTACTTTTTGTAAGAAAATTTACTGTTTTTATGCAAAGATACTTCTTTAAGATAAGGTATTTTTTTAGGAAAAGGTACTTTCTTTAAGAATATAATAGGTATTTTTTTTGAGAAAGTTTACTTTTTTTAAAAAAATCACTTATTTAAGAAAATTTTATTTTTTATTTTTTTTTCAAATTCGTTGTAAGAAAATTTACTTTTTTAAGAAAGTACTTTTTTTTAAAAGACACTTATTTTAAAAAAAAAAAAACTTTTTTTAAAAAAATTTACTTTTTTATGAAACGGCACTTATTTGAGAAAATCTTCTTTTTTTGAAACTTGTTTCACTTTGGCTTTTCTAAATTTACTTTTTATTGGTTTCAAAACTACAATATATACTAAATATATGTTACAGGCTACACCTACGAAACTTCCCATTAAACAAGCAATTTCCCAACATATGTGAGACATCTAGTCAAGTTCTTTCTCTATTATCCAAGCCGTTAGCCTAGACACAAACCAAATCAATAGTACCCATTATAATTGATAATACTGGGTGTTAAATAAATTTTTGTTATCATTTCGCCCCATCCCGCAACGTGCGATAAGGAACTTCGTGCCAAAAGCAAATGATCGGCTGGTTGGGGACATATGTTATACAGCATTCGCACTGGCATCGATTTTCTTTATTTTGCCACTTTTGTTGATTTTGAGCAGAAAACTGGAAAATTTTCTTGATTTCCCATACGTTTTGACAGACGACAAATTAGGTATTTTTTCTTAATTTCCCAGGAATCACGAAAAAAATGTTTGATTTGCTTTATGCAACGCTGTTTTATCTCACACTACTAACGAATAGTACGTTTGTTTACAACCATTTTAATCATGGCACATTGATGTGGTGGTACCACTAGAATAGCCGACTTTATATTTGTCTCCTTACTTAGGTATTTATTGTTTCTCAAACATACATACATATATTTTTTATACGTTTTTCTTTACTTTTATTCCTGGAATAGATTTGTGCTGTATTTGATTGTGGAAAAATACCAGACAAACCAAAATGCCGTATGTTGTAGGTTTGGTACGTTTCTTGTCGTAGTAACACTACCTCGTCAATGCGCCTTGACTTTCAATCAAATCAGAAACAAACCCAATGCGAACACTTCAGATTTTGATACGACATTTGATGCGAAATCGGGAAAATATTTTGCAGTGCGAATGAGCTATTATATTCGTTTCATTAGGTATCTAAATTGTCCATTAGTAGTTCGTTAAACTGAGCACAACATTTTCAATTTTGTGCGTAATGTAAGGAATACTATCGGGCGACACTTACGAGTGCTTAGCCATGAAAAAGCTTTCAACAACTTTTTTTAAAAAAATTTACTTTTTTATGAAACGGCACTTATTTAAGAAAATGTTGTTTTTTAAATTTCTTTCACTTTGGCTTTTCTAAATTTACTTTTTATTGGTTTCAAAACTACAATATATACTAAATATATGTTACAGGCTACACCTACGAAACTTCCCATTAAACAAGCAATTTCCCAACATATGTGAGACATCTAGTCAAGTTCTTTCTCTATTATCCAAGCCGTTAGCCTAGACACAAACCAAACCAATAGTAGCCATTATAGTTGATAATACTGAGTTGTAGCATAATAGTGTTAAATAAATTTTGTTGTCCTTTGGCCCCATACCGCAACGAGCGATAAAGAACTTCGTGCCAAAAGCAAATGATCCGCTGGTTGGGGAAATATGTTATAGAGCATTCGCACTGGCATCGATTTTCTTTATTTTGCCACTTTTGTTCATTTTAAGCAGAAATCTAGAAAATTTTCTTGATTTCCCATACGTTTTGACAGACGACAAATTAAGTATTTTTTCTTATTTTTCTAGGAATCAGGAAAAAAATGCTTGATTTGCTCTATGCAACGCTGTTTTATCTCACACTACTAACGAATAGTACGTTTGTTTACAACCATTTTAATCATGGCACATTGATGTGGTGGTACCACTAGAATAGCCGACTTTATATTTGTCTCCTTACTTAGGTATTTATTGTTTCTCAAACATACATACATATATTTTTTATACGTTTTTCTTTACTTTTATTCCTGGAATAGATTTGTGCTGTATTTGATTGTGGAAAAATACCTGACAAACCAAAATGCCGTATGTTGTAGGTTTGGTACGTTTCTTGTCGTAGTAACACTACCTCGTCAATGCGCCTTGACTTTCAATCAAATCAGAAAAAAACCCAATGCGAACACTTCAGTTTCTGTTAGGACATTTGATACGAAATCGGGAAAATATTTTGCAGTGCGAATGAGCTATTATATTCGTTTCATTAGGTATCTAAATTGTCCATTAGTAGTTCGTTAAACTGAGCACAACATTTTCAATTTTGTACGTAATGTAAGGAATACTATCGGGCGACACTTACGAGTGCTTAGCCATGAAAAAGCTTTCAACATACCGTTCGGAACCGGTGTACAACTGTAGGTCCCAATCAGTGAGTGAAAAATTAGTAAGCGCACAGCTCACTGGCTTGTGAGAAGTTCTCCCCAATTCCTCCATGGGATGTAATGGGAAACGGTTTTTTTTTAAAGGAACTCAAGGTATTTTCTTTTTGCGGGTCCATTAAATAGCGAATTTCCTATATCAGTGGTTCGTTACAAGGGCAAACTACGATACATAGAATCGATTGTTATTGAGGATACAGAGTAGGTAACATAATCAATTCTAACAATGTCGAAGATTGTGAATGACTACCAATCAACCACAATAATATCAAAATTACAACCTTTTAAAAGAAAGTTTGGCTTTCGGCACGATTGGGTTGTGAAAACTGATAGATAGAGACGACGGGTAGCATTGTGAGATTTGGCATTTCTTAATAGATTTAATAACGTTTTTCATTTTGCGAAACAAGCCGCTGGTTAGGTCGTGTAATGAGAATGAATTCAGAACGGATTTTGTTTTAAGAATCAAATTTTGAACCGCCACTTTGAACTTACCCAAGCTGAACAAATGTAAATAACTGAGATAGGTAAACTGATCTTCTATGTTATTCATTTCCATGAGAACATAAAGGGGTTTTCAACAGAGACGCTACAAAAGTAAATCGATAGGGACACCAAACGACGCCATATTTTTTCCCGCTCTTTTGACATTTCTCTTCAGTAAGGTTTGCCATTTCATCATGGATAGATATACGAGCCAACAACGAGTCGAAATTATTAAAATTTACCACCGAAATTTGAAGTCAGTGGCCTCAACTTTAAGAGCGCTACATTCAATTTATGGTCGTCATAATCATCCTACCAGATCAACAATTGAGAGTCTAGTGGAAAAATTTGAATCCACAGGCACAGTACAAAATGTTCCCGTGCCAGTGAGACAAAGAAGTGCCCGTAGTGTCGAGAATATTGCTGCCGCTGAGGCTTCAGTTTAAGAAAGCCCAAATGTGTCTCTCACACGGCGTTCTCAAGCGTTAGGCATCTCTGTGACGTCGTTGTGGCGAATTTTGCGAAAAGATCTTGGCCTACATCTTTACAAGATCAAATTGACGCAAGAACTGAAGCCGCTTGACCACCATAAGCGTCGCATGTTCGTGAATTGGGCTGAGCAACAACATGAAAATGATTCGGATTTTCATCGGAAAATCATCTTCAGCGATGAGGCTCATTTCTGGCTGAATGGCTTCGTCAATAAGCAAAATATGCGTTATTGGTCAGACAGCAATCCACACGAAATCCATGAGTCATCATTGCATCCCGAAAAAATTACGGTTTGTTGCGGTTTATGGGCCGGCGGCGTCATTGGGCCGTACTTCTTCCGTGATGATCAAGACCGGCACATTACTGTGAATGCGAATCGCTAACGTTCAATGATAACTGAATATTTTTGGCCCCAATTGGATAATATGGACTTGGAGGATATGTGGTTCCAACAGGACGGCGCCACAAGCCACACAGCGAATGCCACAATCAATTTATTGGAAACCAAGTTTGGTGAACGTGTTATCTCACGAAATGGCCCAGTCGATTGGCCGCCTCGGTCGTGCGATTTGACGCCGTTAGATTATTTCCTGTGGGGGGCTACGTCAAGTCTATGGTCTATGTCAACAAGCCAGCGACGATTGATGAACTTCGTACGAAGATCGAACGTGAAATTGCAGCAGTATCGGCCCATTTATGCTTGAAAACTGTCGAAAATTGGGTTCAGCGTCTGGACTTCTGGAAGCGTGCCCGTGGTGGCCATGCTAAAGAAATCGAGTTCCGTATATAATGGAATCGAACGTACTTTCACAGGCATTAAGAATTTCATTGGTATCTAAAACCGGTTTTGTTTCATTTAAAAAAAACTTTTATAGCGCTCTTATTGAAAAACCCGTTTTATGACATGCATTGGACATTTTTTTAATCTCTGTTGATGTTACTATTAGAAATGTATTTTTCTGTAGCACACGTGTAAATCAGTATGTGACTTGCTCCACGAAAAGGGACCTCTGCGCCGAAAAGAAGTTATTGAGAAAAACGTGTTTAAAAAAAGCGCTTCGTTCATTTTTTCATATATATCATTAATTATGTTCGTCTTTACAGGTGATTTGTAAAAAAACTAAAAGACATAGGAACTTGCGGTTTGCGGCATTTGAAAGACCGTTTTCCTATAAGACCTATAACAATCACTCAAAAATCACTTCGGCGCAGAGGTCCCTTTTCGTGGAGCAGGTCACATATGACTCTTGGTTTAAGAACTAAAACAATATTTTTGTAACAAATGTATGAAAAATTTATATTCAAACAAATTCAATACTATTTTCACACTGCAACATCTAAATGTATTGACTGAAACTTCAACACAGCTGCCCAGAAATCATTAATATTTGGTCAGTATTGAAATGGGATTGCTATTACACATTCACACATTGACATACAAAAAGGATCACTACAATTGGCTGCACATAAACTCTTCCTGGATTGGTATAAACCTTATTACTCTCTGGCATGAGTATTTGTTGATTTTGTTCGTGTTGTCCATCCGTTGTCCGCTGCTCCTGCTAGTAATAACAATAGAGAAAATATAATTTTTTTTTTCGGTGAAATTGCATGGTTATCAAAATATTGATTTTGCAGGAAATGAATCCATCCATTGCAAATCCATTGCATAAAATTCAAATAATGTACTTTGTTTCGAATATGATGATTTAAAAGGATTTGTATTTTTCCTATTTGCCGAAGACATTTGGAATATTCGTACATTTGTTGTGGCTGATTAGCATGATGTAGAATTTGTTAAAGAAAGTCAGACAAAATTATTAGTTTTGTGATATCCTTGCAAATTTGCAGATGGTTTGTGAAGGTTTACTTGTATAGCAGATGGTTGTTTATTATGGAGGCAATTGGTAATTGGAAATGCTACAACAATATAATTCTGCCTTTTTTCTAAGTAGTTCTTCTATTGATTGAGGGATTTTTCATTTAAAAGCTTCATTGTTGCATAAATCAAAGTTACAAAGTTTCAGACAAAAGTTTTCGCAACAAACAACATTGCAGTCCTTGGACTCTTACAGTTAGAGTGATTTTGAACTATTTACGAACTAGCGATCAATAGAGAATAGAGACACAATTACTCGTCGATTGCTGAAAACACTTGTTTCAAATGCGTTACCAGGATATGCAGCAAGAATTTCTGTATTTTTTTTTTTAAAGGAATCGGAAATATTACGCTTTTGAATATCAACCAAATGCTACATTACTATTTTCACAAATATTATTCATAGTGCATCGTGTAGTTATAATGAAGAACGTTAATCAAAATAATCAATACATTACCCACCATTAGAAGGTAATGCAGGAAGAAGCAATCGTTAACCTTTTATGTTATGTTATGTTAAATGTGTGATGAGTTTTTTTTGTGTGACACATTAATGCACCTGGAAGTACCTATCATTATCCCGGAAGCGTTAATGAATTGGCTGAGCTGAGGATGCATCTAGACTTAAAGCGTTCGGTGAAAAAATTAAGCAACGAACAGGTTTTTAATGGTCACACAATAAGAAGTGCTTCGATCTCATTCCATTTCGTGTCAACGCAGCCAGAGCACTTAATGGCAAGTTCGAATAGCCTCATGAGTCAGTCGCGCATCCCAATGCACAACCCGTTACGATCATTGCATTCGGTCTTGGGCTCTACTGCTGCAAAGAACAAAACCAGCATCTAGACTTGAAATTTCAGCTCATACCTATTGCAGAAGCTGTGGGAATGAAGACGAGAGCGTCGAACATCTCATATGATACTGCTCGGTCATGTGTATAAGGATATTATCTTATCTAGGCTCTTACTTCATGTTGGATCTAACAGACTTTCAGAAAGTTTAGCTATATGATGTCAGAACCTTTCTGCAGAGTACGAATAGGTTTACCAGGATCCAATGTACGTCTTTTCTTAAACCACATCATGAAATATAGGGATAAGTTATCATATAGCTTGAACATCCCTTACCCATAGAAGTTTTATATAGTTTCTAGTTTTATACTTTGTACGCTTTCTAGTTTAACCCATACCTGGTTATTTTACAGGTTCAAAAATGTGGCGGAATATGACGTCCCGAGGTATCACAACGGTGCTTATTGTACTAAGTGTGTCTGACAGCCACTTCTACTTAACATAACGTAACCAGGACTTGTCGCTTAAGTCCTTCAACATCGTTTCAGTTCCCAACCTTCTAACTGACAGATGTAAAATCGCAGTTACTGGCCATTATTTGGCTTGTCAATCATATTCCCTATGATTGCTGGATGATGGTAGCCACGCGCTAGAGGGGATGGGATATCGTCCTTTCCAACGACGCCTAGTTTGACACCAGGTCAGATTCCTTTATCTTAGCAATGGTTTCTTTCTACAAGTCAATAGATCGCATGTTACCTAACGCAATGCGCTTAATTCTACCTTGGTACCAGCCAGCGTCACAGCGGACAGGAAGTCACAAAGAAGAATCTCCACAGACCACGTTAAAGGCAGCAACAACAGCGAAACATCTATTCCGGAAGGTGGTTCCGGGTACATGCCCTTTGTGTATGACTGCCATAGTGTGGTTAATCTTCAGCACATCACTAAAAGCATCCGGTCCATGGTTTCCGGTTAATTTGGGTCGTTTAGACTTTGACTGTTAATCGGGTGATCGTAAGCATTTGTGTGACTTCATCGAAGTCATCGTCGTACAGGTGGCCGGACAAATTTTGTGCTAAACGTCGAACATTTTCGCCTATTCCACGACTATAGAACGGTGATTCCAACCACGCACTAGTCTGGTTGATTTCATTGTTGTTTCTTGTATCACTGGAGACACAGGAGAATCTCCAAAGACCGGATAGTATACGGCATTAAGGGCAGCCACAATAGCGAAACATCTATTCCAGAAGATGGTACCGGTTACATGACCTCTGTTGAACGGCCATAGTGAGGTTCTTTTCCAACATTTCACTAAAAGCTTTCGGTCTGCGGTTTCCGGTTACTTTGGGTCGTTTAGGTTTCGGCTGATGATCGGGTGATCGTAAAAGTTTTCCTGACTTCATCGAAGTCATCGCCGTACCGGGGGCCTGACAAATTCCGCGCCTAAACGTCGAACATTTCGGCGTCTGTCCCACGACTTTAGTCCACGACTATAGACCGGTGATTCCAGCCCTGTACTAGTCCGCTTGATTTCATTGCTGTTTCTTGTATCACTGGAGATAAAGGAGAATCTCCACAGACCGCATATAGTACTCGTACACGACGTTAAGTGTAGCCGCAACAGCGAAACTTCTATTCCGGAAGTACACTAAAAGCATCCGGTCCACGGCTTCCGGTTAAATTGGGTCGTTTCTTCTTTGACAGTTAATCGGGTGATCGTAAGCATTTGTGTGACTTCATCGAAGACATCGTCGTACAGGTGGCCGGACAAATTTTGTGCTAAACGTCGAACATTTCGCCGTCTGTCCCACGACTTTATTCCACGACTATAGAACGGTGATTCCAGCCCTGTACTAGTCTGGTTGATTTCATTGTTGTTTCCTGTATCACTGGAGACACAGGAGAATCTCCAAAGACCGGATGGTATACGGCATTAAGGGCAGCCACAATGGCGAAACATCTATTCCAGAAGATGGTTCCGGCTACATGACGTCTGTTGAACCGCCATAGTGCGGTTCTTCTCCAGCACTTCACTAAAAGCTTTCGGTCTGCGGTTTTCGGTTACTTTGGGTCGTTTAGGTTTCGGCTGATGATCGGGTGATCGTAAAAGTTTTCCTGACTTCATCGAAGTCATCGCCGTACCGGGGGCCTGACAAATTCCGCGCCTAAACGTCGAACATTTCGGCGTCTGTCCCACGACTTTAGTCCACGACTATAGACCGGTGATCCCAGCCCTGTACTAGTCCGGTTGAAACATCTATTCTGTTGAACCGCCATAGTGAGGTTCTTTTCCAGCACTTCACTAAAAGTTTTCGGTCTGCGGTTTTCGGTTACTGTGGGTCGTTTAGGTTTCGGCTGATGATTGGGTGATCGTAAAAGTTTTTCTGTCTTTACCGAAGTCATCGTCGTACCGTAGGCTGGCCAAAATCTGTGCCTAAACGTCCAACACTTTCCCTTTTGCCGACGACTTTATTCCACGACTATAGAGCGGTAATTCCAGCCCTTTCCCAGTGACGGAATTTGCGAGGCCTTCCACGAATAGGGTATGCGGAATCGTTCTTTGGTAATGCCTGCGAAACGCATGATTTTATAAGGCTTCCCCGGGCCTTTTAAAAGAATGCCAGAAGACGCTGTTGTTCATGAAAACATGTCTTTCCACATGTTCGCAATGCGTCGGTGCAAAATCATAACATCCGATAGTCCAGCAGATAAAGCGTTCGACTATAAATTCTAAGGTCGCGTGTTCGATTCCTGTGGCTGCAGAATTTAAAAATATTAATTTACAAGAATTATAATTCGATAAAGTATAAATGAAAATATTATTAATTTGGAAATATATTTTTCTATTTTTACTTGAGTCCTTCTAAAACTACTCTTTTTTGCAGGCCTTCATAAGGACTTCTAGTAGAGAGGAGTGAAGGCCTTGCCTCCCAATCTCACGCAGTGTTAAAAAGAAATGAGGAGGTAATGTGTAGGCAAGGCTTGCCGTATTCTATAGAATGCCATCTGGGCCATGATTTCAGGCCTTCCAGCTCCAGATTTCCGACGCTGGGATACTAGTCTGTTTGATTTCAGTGTTTTTTTTTTTGTATTGCTGTTCATTACAATGCAATTTTCGTCATCGTTTGTTGCGTTGATTTTTTAATTATTGTTTGTAGATTTCATTTGCGGATGCACGAGTGTACTGGATTTGAGATCAACCGCATCATAGCCCCCATTAGTACGGTAAGAACTTGGCTGACGGCCTGTTACTTACTGAGGTGTCCTCGTATTAGTAGGGCACCTCTAAAATATAGTCAGGTTTCATTAACATTTACATACTTTTAAACACAGCTGCTTGCATACATAGTCTTTCAAGAAACTCAATCTGTATAGGGGAAAAAATGTTTAATTTGATCCTTTTTTGATATAAAGTGTCAAATAAAACACACACATCATCTGATTCTTGATTCCGGCATAGAAACACTAAGGATATAATTGTCTTGTTACAATTTTTTATGGACATAATCAATGAACGGCAATATTACCTATTGTAATACAGGGCGAAATAATGTAAAATTTTAAAGAACAAGATGGAAAAAATTGAAAAATGATTCGAAATCACCCAGCATTTTGTGTGATAATGAAGAAAATGAAGCAATTTTATAAGAATTATGAGACAATTGCCCAAATTTTTTGGCAGTTATCCTACAGTTTTTGTGGCCTCTAACAAATGCGTAAAAAGTGATGCATGCATCTTTGTTCAATGGGACAAAAAAAAACGTCTAAGAATTGCATAAATCTCATTAACTTGATACAGAATAATGACCTAACAAAGGACTTAACCTTAAATGGCAAATGCAATGGAAAGAAAGCAGAGGAAAAAGTCACCCCTAAAGATGCAAGGCTGCTTCCTCGTTTGAATTGGGTATGCGTCAGGACAGTGCTGTGTGTGCGCCGTAACAAGCGGTCATCTTCCAACAAATGTAGATCTCATAAATATGAAAACTAATGATTTTTTTGACAAGAATTTTTCTCCAAATATCCCGTTTAAATAAAAGTAATACCATCTTCTTCAAATTGAATATTAATTTCCAATCATTGTCAAGGAAATTTTAATATCCTAGCAACTTTGTTTTCGTGGTCACGTTGGCGGCTGTTACATTTGCCAACTTTTTAATTACTTTCTCGTTTATTTGAAATTTTCCTCCATTGTCCTTTTTAATATTCCCCCTCTTTGCGATAGAGCAAACAGCCGAAAGGCCGTAAATTTAAATCAAATGAGATTCTTATCCTTACGATGTAAAAATGATATTCACAATTCTCTTGCTCGCAATGTCTCTATTACTTCGATGTTCTTTGCTATTGTCGAGAGTCCTTTTGCGTGTTGCACTAGAAAGGTTCGTTTTTCAAAGATCAATCATGTGGATAATGTCATTTGGAGAGTGTCACTACGTGCTTTCTCCCGAGAGAGACAAATGAATATCGTGAATAATATCGTGGGAAATATGTAAATATTCACTGTTGAATAAGTTTTTCCCTAACCACTTTCTAAAGGACACAATTCTCTTATGGCTAATTAAATGTTTTCCCTATTTAGACCAGATCTTATCTTTGGTGCTAATAAAAATTCTAACGCTAGAATGATAGAGTATTTCGTAAGGGCAGGTGAATTTCATTTGAGCGTTAAGTTTGTTGGAAGGGATAGGCCAGAAGTGTTAATTATATGTTTCCAACAAATTTTGATACTCTAATTAGGTTAAAGCACACTAAAAAGAAAAGAGCTAGTGGAAAAATGCAATCTTGGAAATCCAGCTATCAACACCAATTTTTATTCGAAAAAAATGCAACAAAAATATTGGAAATCTTTATCCGATTTGATGAGTCAGATACAAATTGTCGCCCATGCTGCTAGAAAATAAATAAATAAAAAACAAAGACCTCGAGCTTGGAAAATCATTTATTAGATCACAATAAGAAAAGTCGAAAAAATTTTTTATTAAAAATGTTCCCTTTACCTTCCAAGAAAGGACAGATGAGAGAGAGCTTATCACAATCACTTAGCTGCTGGCTTTATAGTTTTAAATTCATAGATTGGGACCCACAGTTGCACACCGGTTCCGAATGAGTTTTTGGGCTGCTTTAACGGTCAATTCCACGATAGTGTCGGTGTCACTACGCGAGGTGCTCGTCGTTGAAAAATACACGCTAAAAGACTTATCTTCTTTTGTTGATTGGATGTAAATATAACGTGTTTGTAGGTTGTCGCAAATATAGTATATTTGTGTCCAAACACATTATGTTTGCTATACAATATAACATGTTTGGGACACAATAATTAATAGGTTAGAATACATGTATTTGTGACCAAAATGTGGCAAACTGCTGAAAACAAAAACATGACAGACAATAAAGAAACAAAAAGCAGCAAATATTCTACTTACGAACACAATGCTTGCAAACATGTACATTAGGGTATCCCATCAATAATAAGTATTTTTTTGATAATTTTTTCAGATTTTTCGGAAATGATTTAGAAGTCGCACAAGTCGAATTTCCCCCCAAAACTCGGGTATTCCGAGCGTTTTTTGAATTTTATTTAAAACTGTGTCAATAACCACGATTTTTTTAGATTTTAAGTCAACATTTTTGAAGCTAATCGTCCAAACTTTTATTGTATATGCACAAACCAGCAGTTTTAGTAATGATTTTCCTTAATAAGGTACCACGTATTACATTTTTTCGTAAATTTTGGAAAAAATTTTGTGATTGACGCTTTATATCTTTTACAATTCCTATGAAAATTTAAAAACCTAATGATGCACTTTAAAAGACGTATAAAATCCAAGCAATCAAATTTGAATTTGCGATTACTGCACCAGAGTTATACCATTTTAAAGCCTTTTACCCATTGTATGAAACTAATAATATTATAATCTGTTTGCAATTTTTGCATATGATTTGCATTAAATTTCTTTGAAAATTTAAAATACTTATGATGTACTTTAATAGACGGGTAAAATCCAAGCAACTTTGTAAAAAAAAGTTTTGAATTTGCAGTTACTGTTCCAGAGTTATGCCACTTTAAAACTCTTTAAATACTAAATTTTATTTGTGCGACCTCTAAACCTCTTCCGAAAAATCTGAAAATAATCTCAAAAATACTTTACCCTATGAAAATGAACCATGAAAATCGAAAAAGAAAAATTTTTTGGAACACCCTAATGCACATGGTTCCCGGAATTTGCTACAGGACCGTTATTTTTCTGCGTGTATGTAAAGAGATCACAGCAGAAATCAAACCCATGTTATCATGTACAAGGGATAAGCACACTAGTTATTGCACCATCGACAACCCCTTCGACCATGCTGATACTCTCAAGTTACATGTTAAAGGGAATGTACCATATACCCCATGAAAATGCTGTCCCTTTTCGTTGTTTGCATGCAAATATAACGTGTTTGTAGCTTGCCGCAAATATAATATACTTATGGCCAAACATATTGTGATTGCTATTCAATAACACATGTAAGAGACAGAATAATTAATATGTTGTTGTGACCCAAATGTGACTTTCTTTGTTGAAAACTGGTAAATCAAAAACGTGACAGGCAACAAAGAAACAAAAATGCAGCAGTTGCTCAATAAATGAAAACAAGACTTGCAAACATATACATGGTTCCTGCAATATACTGCCGGTCCCGTTTTTTTTTCAGCGTATAATTATCGAAACTTAAGAATGGATCTTTATCTTCAACGTAGCGAACACCAGCAATGATGGAAAAATAGCAGCAGCTATGAAGGAGATTACACCAACAATGATGGAGATTAATGTTGCACCAATCAAGGACGTTAGTTCCGCAGAAAGTGACGAGCTTGAGTAAAGCCAACGTCCAATGTATCTAACCTAATATGTGCCCTCAGCCAAAATCTTGAATTTTATGGTACTACAACTTATATTGCCTCATCTCATCTCCCTGTAGGTTCTGATGAAGCCAGTTTCTGGTCCCCTAATAATATAATCCCCCGTATCCACCATCCGACGCACCGACCTAACCAACTGTATCTCAGGTAGGTGATAGTGATGTGCGGTTCTGGGTTTTTAAAGACCCGGTCCTGTGGAGTCCGGTTCCGTGTAGAACCGGGTATTTGGACCTTTGGAAATTGTCCCAAAGAGGCTTAATGGAGTATCTCATTAAAAGAATATAGAACTTGAACAAAATGCACATGCTTCGGTACTTTTGAAACCGTTTTACAGTTCTTTAAGAACCGTTTTCTGTTAATTTAGAACCGTTTTCAGTTACTTGAGAATCGTTTTCGGTACATTTGGACCTATATTTCAGTTCGTTTGAAACCTTTTCCATTTTTTTGGAACTGTTTCCGGTACTTTGGAGCCGATGATCGGTTCTTGGGAACCGCTGTTCGGTTATTTGGAACCGTTGTTTGGTTCTAGCAAGCATCGGTACGGTCGGTTATTGTAAAGGACCGGTTCTGCGGAGAGGCGATAAACATAGTTAAGGAAATTTAAACAAATTTGGATGAAGTCGAGGCCTTATCCGTTTCAGATGCACATTATTTCTTGTAACACCACGACTTATATATTACATTTAAAATATCACGGCTCGGACTAAATGCATAAAGACGTCCAGAATTGCCCTACGTCAATTTACAAGGATCATGTGATATGGAAAGGGAAGTAGACAAGCTGGCAGAAACTTAGCTGAATACATTAGAAGAATGCTGCCTCCTCCGAGAGAGAAAATCGAACTTTGAAAGCCCTGGATGACAGAGGAAATATAAGTTGTGGGAGAGGACACAAAAATTGCCCTTTGGATCTATACAAGAGCATGTCGAAAAGGCCAAAGTAAATACTGGGATGAATATCATAGGCTACTAGGTAAGGATAACAGTCAGAGAAATGGGGCTCTTAACTATGACTCTAAGCTTAAATAATTCTCGTCGAATTTCAGACCGAAACTATAACTGATGCTCAAGGAAAGTTTCCGGAATCAATCTGAGAGTACTAAGGGGCAACTCACGATCGGACTGGTGAAGCAGGGCCCACGGTAGAGTTGTTGAAATCCAAACTCGACAATCTCAAACGATATAGTAAGGAAGACGCCATAGAGCTTCCCGCTTCTGAAGGAGATGGGGCCAGTTGAAATATTTGCAGGAGTATTACTGTGGCCGTCGCCTCGCTTAGTGATGGCGACACTATCGAGTACTTAGCCATGAAAAAGCTAAGCGGAACCGGTGTAAAACTGTAGGTCCCAATCAGTGAGTGAAATTCTAGAAAGCACACATCTCATTGATTCTGAGAAGCTCTTCTCAATCCCATCGTAGGATGTTATGGAACACCATTTATTACAACATGGAATGGAGTTGACGGTTACGTGACGGAGTTGACGGTACGCATATTCTTCAGGACGTTGGCAGGAGGCGAGAGTAACCTTTATCAGTAAACCAGAGAAGGCAAGTTATGTGAATCCAAGGGTCGATCAAGCTTACTCATCAATAATATAATCTTCATACTTAAAACCACGGAGCGCATTGTCGAAGCCATTATAAATCCGCGGTTACCACTGGAGCTGCTGAAGCTCAACCCAAACACTTAACACTTAAGATCAGTGGAAACCGTATTACACGAGGTAGTCGACAATATGGAAAAATCGTTTAGAGACAAAAATTACACCCTGGCTATTTTCAAGGACATAGAGAGTGCCCTTTTCCAAGTTCCTACCGCTACGCTAATTCTCTACTGTGCTCTGGACACGTTTTGGGCTCTGGACACTTGTTTTGGTGACAGCCAGTGTACACAGAGCCCGAAAACTCGCATTAGCACCTTCGTCCTGTCCACCCGAGCGTTTAAACTAGAATACCTTTTGGGTCTAAATTTAGAGAATGCCGTTTTTTATAATGACTTTCTACAGCCTAGCGACCCTTTCAGTGCCGATTTCCAAAAGCAAAACTTTTAGTATTTTTAATAAAAATTTCTAAAACGAACCCTCAAAAAACAAGCAAAAGATATCGACAAATTCGAAAAGATATTCCAGATATGTTTCAAATTGGGTGTGCTATCTTCCTAGATAACCATTTGCGGTCAGAGAAGAAAGTATTAAAATGTCCCATCCTAATGCAAATATAACCTAAATCAGTTTTACTGGGAAATTTTTCTAACCAAGATAATATTAACTGCATCTAACACAATTTTTTTTCTCCAATATATAATATATTTACTTCAAATGTACATCGTTATCACTTGGAATACTGTAAGCCTTAAATCTTCCAGGTGGTGCAGAAAAACTTTCAACTTTATTAACTCATTCATCCAACTTTACCCATTTCTAGTTTAACCAAAAAATTCCTTCAATATTCTGAGAACTTGTTACACTTTCCCTATGTAAAAATCTCAAATTTCATATAAATGTCCTGTATCCTTGCAGCGAGTGATTTATCTAGATTATTTGATCAAATCTGTCAAAATGTGTCAATAACAAAATGTAAATCAATAAGAAACTCATTACCCGCTAACAAAGCACAAATTCTTGAAAAGGGTAAATGAAATTGTATCATTTTACATAAAACTATGAGATGCATAATTGTGTCATACCAACATAATATCCTTTTTGAAAATATTATAAATGTTTACAAAACGTTCATTGGGTTAATTACAAAATTCGAAAGTTTTGCCTTTTTGTAATTAAAGATAAGAATGAAGACGATGGCATGTAGGGAAATTTATGTAAATGTTGGGAAAACTCGAAACTTTAAAGAAGCCGATGTCAAAGTCGAAAAAGATTTTCATCTTTCAAAAAACCAACCCCTTCATCATGTTGCATTGGGAAAAAAAAACGCGTATGCATATGCTCTGGATGAAGCTGGAAAAAACAAGACTGAGATGTGCACCCTAAAAATGTCATACTGACAAGGATACATCACAGGATATCTTTCGTATACATATAACGCATCAGCAAGGCCGCAGTTACCTTAAAACAAAAACAAAAATTTGATATATTTAAAAAGTTGTTTAATTTAGGGATGTATCCTAAGGAAAATCCACGAATTTCCAACACAACTGAAAAACACCCACAGAAAATATATCAAAATTAGCAGTACCTCAATTTAGAGGTTTTCACACCCATAACAGATGCAACCACAATCGAACTAGATGCTGTCGCAACCGCATTAGAAGTTGTCACAGCCTATTGGATCTTTATTCGACCGAATTTCAATTGTGGGGACTGAATTCAGTCGTGACAACTGCATTTCGTTGACAACCGCCCAATTTACGGTTGCTACAACCGATTTTCAAGCAATAAGTTTCCTGAATATAAATTCAGCAGTTTCGCTCGTTTGAGGACAGAATTATTTTATAAAGAGTCCGCCAAATAACTTTTTTTTTTTGAAAATGCTATAAAAAAAACCACTGAATATTTTCTCAAATTTCTTTTTTATTTGAAAGTACAATCCTTCCGGTTAATAATGGAAAATAATTTCATTCAAATGGCTGCCTCGGCTGGCCATGCAGTAGCCTACACGATCATTCCAATTTTTAAACACATTATCGATTGTGTGCTGCTGTATTTCACCAATGGCTTCACGAATATTGTCCTTTAAAGCGTCAATTGTCTCTGGATTGTCGGCGTAACACTTATCTTTGAGGGCACCCCACAAATAATAGTCCAACGGTGTCAAATCGCAGCTCCGAGGTGGCCAAACGACATCAGCTCTGCGGCTGAAAATGCGATCTTCAAAAACAGGGCGCAAAACATCGAGTGTAGCTTCGGCTGTGTGGCACGTAGCGGCGTCTTGTTGAAACCAAATGTTGCCAATATGCTCCTCCTCAATGTTTGTGAACAAAAATTCGTTCAACATGGCCCGATAACGATCGATATTGACTGTAACGGCCACTCCTTGCTCATTTTCGAAGAAAAATGGCCCGATTATGCCTCTGGACCAAAATCCGCACCAAACAGTGACTCGTTTTGGGTGCATCGGCTTTTCAATGTATGCGTGCGGGTTTTTTGTGCCCCAAATGCGACAATTTGGCTTGTTTATATACCCGCCAAGATCAAAATGAGCTTCATCTGAAAAGATGATTTTTTTGGCAAAATCGGCATCTTCTGTAAATCGATCACAGGCCCACTTAGCGAAGCGGAAACGCATTATTTCCCAGCATTGTTCAAGCATATACACAACCATATTCGTTCAGCGGAAGGATAAAACTAATTATCTGTCAAATCAGACATGAGCTAAGTATTACCATTCACGAAATAAGCACTATTTGAAAAAAAACGTTAGATGGCGGACCCTTTACTTGTTTTTGCGTTTCTGAGGGTTTTTAGAACTCTGACGTTTTAGGGCACCGACTTCTCAAAAAGTCACCGTAAACCCCTTTTGCCTAAAAAAATGGGTACCCATTATATCCAATGAAGAGACTGTCAAGTGCTTCTCACAACCAGTGAGCTGTACGCTTTCTCGTCTTTACACTCACTGATTGGGACCTAAAGTTTTACACCGGTTCCAAACCTGATTGTCGTGAAGCTTTTTTATGGCTAAGTAATCGATAGTGTTGCCCTCACTAAGCGAGGTGACCGTCGTCGAAAGAAATGTATGGTGATCAGAGAATGGATCGAACCCACGTTTTGATGTACAGGATTGAATGTACAAACGGATGTAAATCTCTGAACAACCGTGCGGATACATACTCTTACCTCCAGAATGAGGCGGAACATTTTCCATGGGTATGTCGATGGAACAATGACACCCAACTTTCATTTCTAGGATGTTCCAAGGGTACTATACACGTTGAAAAATGGGCCCCAGCAACATGTTGCAGGAATCATGTATGGAATTGCAAGCACTGTTTCCATTAATTGAAAATCTACTGTTTTTTTTACTAGAAACTACACACATCACTGGTTGTGAGAAGCTCTCTCCAATAGCTTCATGGGATGTTATGGGACCCCCTTTTTTTCTTTTTGTATGACCTATTAATCATAGTATCTCCTCCATGTAATATTGAATAGCAAACACAATGTGTTTGGAAACAAGTGTACTGTATTTGCCACAAGCTAAACACAAATTATATTTGCATCGAAACCACAACAAAAATACAGATTTATCAGAGTGTAGAGTTGATTTTACTTGCATGGCCTATCAGTATCATCGCTCTCTTTTGCATACGGTCTAGAAGCTCCAAGCTCCAAGGTCGATTTAGAGGTACCATCCAAAATATGAAAGTTTTAATGCATCTTCGGGCTGATGTCATTTTTGTACACATTTAGCAGGTCAGATAGAGTGAAGAATCTCCTACAACTCTTATAAACGCCCCAACACTTGACGGCTCTAAATTCGTAACTGCAGATATTGCTCTTTATATCTACACCCAGTAAATGAAGAGCTTTCGATTCCTAAATACACTCCGGTTCACTTATTTAAAGGCATTAAAAATTCCATATTCAGCAGTTATGTATATCATGTTTAAAGACAAAAACCAATTATCGCTGACCTGATTGGACCATACCAGTGTGGCTTTAGGGCTGAAAAATCGACAACTGACCAGATTTTCACGCTACGTCAAATCCTGGAGAAGACACACGAAAAACAAATCGACACCTATAATCTATTTATCGATTATAAAGCGGCCTTCGATAGTCCGATACGGGAGAAACTCTATGAAGCAATGTCTCAGCTTGGTATTCCTGCAAAACTCATACGCCTTTGCAGGATGACCTTGACGAACACCAAATCCGCAGTGAAAGTTGGTAAGGATCTTACCGAACCTTTCGAAACAACGCGAGGCCTCAGGCAAGGCGACACCCTATCGTGGGATCTCTTTAACATCTTAATAGAGATTATTCTGAAAAAAGCTGCTGCCAACATGAATAAAACCATCAGCAGCAAAAGTCACATGCTGCTCGCGTATGCTGTTGATATAGATATCATTGGGCGCACAATTTGAGAAGATACTGCGGTTTTTTCGAGAATTGAGAAGGAGTCAGCAAAAGTGGGTCTGACGGTAAATGAGTACAGGACAAAATTAATGGTTTCAACGAACAGGGCCTCCACGCGATTAGACCAAAGCGTGAACGTTGATAACCGTTATAACTTCGAAGTAGTGGATAAGTTTATATACCTCGGATCTGCCATAAACAAAAACAACAACGTCAGCCTTGAAAACAAACGGAGAATTGTGCTTGTGAATAGATGCTATTTTGGGCTAAGCAAGCACTTTAGAGATAAAGCCCTCTCTCGAGTAACAAAAGTCCAGCTGTACCAGACTCTCATTCAACCTGTCGTGCTTTATGTCGCAGAATCCTGGGTCCTATCGCAAGCAGACGAAACATCTGTAGGAGTCTTCGAGAGAAAAATACTCCGAAAAATTTATGGCTCTATAGTGCACGACGGCGAGTATCGGCGACGCATGAATCATGAGCTGTATGAGCTTTATCCTGACATTGACATGGTTAAACGGATCAAGATATTGCGCTGGCTAGGTCATGTCAGTAGAATGGATGAAGACGAACCAGCACGAAGAGTTTTCGAAACCGAACTCGAAGGAAGACGAAAAATAGGAAGACCAAGACTCCGCTGGAGGGATCAGGTTGACGAATCCCTGCGTACACTTGGTATTGCCAACTGGAGAAATAAAGCAAAAGATCGAACTGGTTGGCGAAATATGTTATCTTCGTTTTTTAAGGTCCCTGACCCCCCGGGGTTTTCCGAGACCGGATAAGTAAGTAAGTAAGTATATCATGTTTTAGCTGACTCCGCCCTTAGAAAAAATTACAAGAGGAGTCAGGGGACCCCTAGTTAGATCTAGTTAGTTCCAACATCCCTAAGGCGCACTTCGAAAAATACGATAATTTAAATGGATCTTTAAAAAAGATACTTTTTGTAAAATGACAAACGTTTTTTAAGAAATTTTTTTTTATAAAATGCATCGTTTGTTTAAAAAAAAGTATATTTTCAGGTACTTGGTGAAAGAATACGTATTATATTTTCCCGAAAAGGTCCTTTTCTAAAGAGAGGTTTTTCTTTGATTAAAAGCTAATGTTTCTTTTAAGAAAGGTACTATTTTTAAGACGTACTTTCTGTAAGAAAAAGCCATAAGAGCATAAATTTTTTTTACAAAGAAGTACTTTTTTAAGAACAGGTACTTTTTAAAGAAGTGGTGCTCTTTTTAGGAAAAGGGTATTTTTTTAAAAAAATTGCTTATATTCAGAAAGGCTACTTATCTCAAGAAAAGGAAAGAAATGTACTATTTTATTTTTAAGAAAATTTACTTTTAAGAAACGGAATTTTTGTTCGGTATTTTTGTAAGAAAATATACTTTTTTAAAGAAAAGGTTTTTTTTTAAGAAATGGGAATTTTTTTTAGAATTGCATATTTTTTCAAGAATTGGTAAATTTTTAAGAGTAGGTACTTATTTCAAGAAAAGTTATTTTTTTTCACAAAAAAAAGGTACTCTTTCAAGAAAAGATAGTGTTTTAAGAAAAGGCAATTTGTTGTAAGAAAATGTTTCTTTAAGAAAATGTACTTATTTCCAAAAAAAAATTATTTTTTCTAGCCACTGACTGCACTAGTGATGCGCAGTTTGGCGTATTTTAAAAGCCAGTTCTGTCGAGTTCGGTTCCAAGAAGAACCGGGTATTTGTACAGGTTACGGATCTCTGCAAACCGTACCGGGAATTTGGACCGGTTCCAGTTCCCAATAAATTACTGCCCCAAAAAGGCTTAAGTGAAATATCTTATTATCTTTATATATATAATTCTACTGCACGTGTGTTTGTGACTGAACTCCTCCTAAACTTCTGGACCGATTTGAATAAATTTTTTTTGTATGCGTTTGGGTGGCGCCCTGGGTTTTTTAGATTTACTATTCGGTCCAATTGGACTAAAGGGCGTGGTACCTTCCATACAAACCACAAATTGAAAATCCATTATTTCTGCTCCTGCTAACGGTATTTATAAAGAATAATGAAATTATAATATTATTTGTCTTTCATTTCATACTTTGATTAATATCCTAATCGCTTGAAATATTATGCAGGACAACGTCTGCCGGGTCAGCTAGTAAGAATATAAAATTAGATAACAATTCACGTTTTCGTACTCTCACCCATAGGTTAACACTTTTAGTTACTTTGGAAATGAGTCCTCTTATTCAGGAACCATTTTACGGTTCTTTTCAACCCGTTTTTCAGATCCTGTAGAATCGTTTTTCGGTCTTTTTGGAACCGTTTTTTGTTCTTTTGAACCCGGCTTTTCATTCTTGTAAATTATGCCATTTGATAGCAATCCACTGGTTAAAGCCTCCAGTATGGGTAAAAAATTTATTATTTATTTTTATTAAATTTATTATTATTTTTTTTTTAAATCATCCATACGAATTGAACCACTTTATCCAACCCGTTTAGAAACCCGGAAAAATTATTTATGATTCCTATTGGATGCCCCGTTTTCAAGATATCCACTCCCACTGGTTAAACGTCCAATGAAGGTCAACAATTGATTATTTTTGCGAATGGACGCACGGTTTCCGAGTTACAGCTATTTTTGTATTTACCAATTTTGGTATTTTGGCGATTTCCTGGAAATAAAACTGGAAAGCGCACAGCTCAGTGATTGTGAGAAGTTCTCCCCGGTTCCTTCATGGGATGTAATGGGAAACCATTTATATATTTTTAAAACTTCCATACGAATTGGGCCACTTTATAAACCTCTTAGAAACCCCCTAAAGTTGATTCTTTTTTCTATTGGTTGCTCCGTTTTCGAGATTTAGGAGTTTTTTTTAAATATTTTCATATTTTTGATCAAAAATGGTGATTGATTACCCCGGGTAACCCATTACCCATCGCCGTGGGTACTATGTTAAAGTGGCTTACTCATATCCTCTTGGACATGGACAATCGGGTATCTCCACATTATCTTCCGCATACCCTGTAGGAAATGGGTAAACGATCGTTACCCACAACGTTGTGTATGGGTGTTTTTCCGACACCCTGTGGGTAATGTGTAATCGTGATGAACCCCACATTATATTCCCCATACCCTGTGGGTAATGGGCAAAGGAACGTTACCCACGATGATGTGTATGGGTTACACATGAGTGGGTAAATAGGAATCCTGCTTTTGGTATCGCACATTAATCTTATACTCTACGATATCTATCTATATAAAACGTTTATATAAGTAGAACGATCCCTGAGAAAACTCATAATAAATCGAGAATAATTACTACCCAAGCCAACAGCTTTAATCTTTGATTAGAAAGAATGGCAAAGACGAACGGTTAAAAAAATTAAGGATGAAATGTTTCCTAGCATCCACGACAACATTCCATTACGCCAGTGTACACACAGTAACTAACATGTTTTAATCCTCTAGAAAAAATTTTGAAACGAAGCTCCTTATCACACGTTGCGGAATGGGGGCTAAATGAAAATAATTAAACAACTTTTCTCTTAACACTATAATCCCACTATTAGCAACTATGTTGTTAACTTTTGCTTTGGTTTGTGTCTAGACTAACGGGTTGTTTAATGGGAGTTTTCTAGGCGGAGCCTGTAACCAATATTTAGTATATATTGTGGGTTTGAACCCAATAAAAAGCAAATTTAGAAAAGCCAAAGTGAAAGAAATTTAAAAAAAGAACATTTTCTTAAATAAATACCTTTTCTCAAAAAAAAAGTAAATTTCCCCAAAAAATAAAAAATAAAATAAAAAATTTCCCCAAAAAGTACCTTTTCATATTCTTAAAAAAAGTACCTTTTCTTAAAAAAAATGTTTCATCTTAAGAACGTACCGTTGCTTAAAAGAAGTAAATTTTCTTACAAAAAGTACCTTTTCTTTCAAGAAATTGCCTTTTCTTAAAAAGAATTTTTTTCAAAATAAGTACCTTTTCTTAAAAAAGTAAATTTTCTTACAAAAAGTACCTTTTCTTTCAAGAAATTGCCATTTCTTAAAAAAATATTATTTTTTTTAAATAAGTACCTTTTCTTAAACAAGTACATTTTCTTACAAAAAATACCTTTTCTTAAAGAAATAAAATTTTTTTCAAAATAAGTAGCTTTTCTTAAAAAATTAAATTTTCTTACACCAAATTGCCTTTTCGTAAAAATCTACCATTTCTTTAAAGAGTACTTGTTTTGTGAAACAAAATAACTTTTATTGAGATAAGTACCTACTCTTAAAAATTTACCTATTCTTGAAAAAAGACCAATTCTAAAAAAAATTCCCATTTCTTAAAAAAAAACTTTCCTTCAACAAAATGCCTCTCTTAAAAAAAACCTTTTCTTAAAATACCCCTATTCTTAAAAGTCCATTTTCTTAATAATAAAATCATTATTAATCATTATTATTCTTTAAAAAGTACCTGTTCTTAAAAAAAGTACTTCTTTGTAAAAAAAAATTAATAATCTTAAGGCTTTTCCTTACAGAAAGTAGTACTTCTTCTTAAAAATAGTACCTTTTCTTAAAAAAAAAACATTAACTTTTAATAAAGGAAGTACCTGTCTTTAAAAAATTAACTTTTCGGGAAAATGAAATACATGTTCTTATAAAAAGGACCGAAAAATATCCTTGTTTTAAAAATACTTATAGAAAATACTTCTTAAAAAAGTGTACCATTTTACAAAACGTATGTTTTCTTAGAGATCCATTTACATTATCATATTTTTCAACGGGTTCCCTAGGTAGGAACTAACTACACCATTTCCAATTGAAATTTGAAAAATTTCAATTTAATTTTGAAAAAAATCAATTGAAATTTGAAAATTATATTTGAACTTTGAAATACATCAATTAAAATTTAAAAGTTCTATTTGAAATTTGTGGCCGTCGGTGGTGCAATGAGTAGTGTGCGCGCCTCTCTACATGAGATCCTGGGTTCGACCCCCCTGCTATGACCACCTTAAAAAAATAAAAAAACTTCTTTCGGCGGCGGTCACCTCGCATAGTGACGGCGACACTATCGAGTATTTAGCCATGAAAAAGCTTCTCAAAATACCGTTCGGAATCGGTGTAAAAACTGTAGGTCCCAATCAATGAGTGAAAAATTAGACATCATGGGATGTAATGGGAAACAGTTTTTTTTTTTTTATTTGAAATTTGAATTTGAAAGACATCAATTGAAATTTGTAAGACATCAACTGAAATTTAAAATTCATCATTTGAAATTTAAAAATTATTAACCGATCTTATGTATTAGATTGATGTATTTTAAATTTCAATTGATTCAAAGTGAGTTAATACAAATGGCATACCTTCTCCTAAAAAATCTTTCGAGACTACCCACTGCATATTGCATCGAATTAGTCCAAAGCCACATCAGACTGAAATTTGCTGCGATTTTCTAAGTTCTTTCACATTTGGCCGTCATCTTTAGGATCGTTTTTTTTCAGACGCTATTGCTCTTCTCACTGTTGTTAACCTTTCCGAAAGGCGATGCGTATCCTTATCCTCCTTTATCTGTCTCATTTGTGTGTTGGTTAAGATTCTATGGGTTTTTTATTTTTAATTAAAAAACCTCTGCTTTTTTTTGGGCACAAAAATTTGCATTTTTTTGGGTATAAAATACATGTATTGTACCCCCATGAACTTCATGCTGCTTCCCCTAATTATTTGTTGTTTCGCTTAGGTCTTCGACTCCTTGATGCAAGGATTGCCGTAACGTTATTGTCAGGGTCATTTTTGAGTTTTGCCTTAGTGTATGCATGAACCTCGGAAGTTGTTTCCTTTGCTGTTGGCTACATTTTTATGCACTTTTTTTTTGGAATGAGAAAACAAATTTTTGGGTGATCTCACTTAGCAGTAAGGATGCTGTCGCTTATCTTCCTTTATTAAGGTGGTATGATTAAGGTTCAACATGTCACTCAGTGCAATTGCATTTCAGGTTTTTTTTTTCTTTAGAATTTCCAAAAAAAAGAAGCAGGATTTTATGGATTTTCTCAGTTGCATGGCTGGCATAATTGAAGGTTTATTTACACTGACAGCATTTGTCTGGAGCAGCAGGCAAACAAGTTTTACTGCATTTAAAAAATGATGTCCTTTGTAAAGGACTCAAAGGTATTTGGTTGTGCTGTCTGTTTTTTTTTTCGATAAAGGGAAAAAGATGAAGTTTTTCTGAAATTTAAATTTATGTTTAATTGTCGTTATTGTACTTTTATGTTACACTAGGGAATTTTAAACTGAACTGAATTAAGAAACTATTTGCGTTTACGAGAAACAAAAAGTCAAACAAAATTTAAAATTTTTCATAATTTTAAATGGAACAAAATGTTAATTTGTTAACTTGTTGCCTACCAACATATCGCACTCCCAATGGGATAATTAGTGAAGGGGACAAATACAATTAGAGACCATTTACTAATAGCAGCTTTCATAGTTTACAAGGGTGTTCTACAGAACACTAAAAACTGACAAACACTGTGCTCCAAATCTTCGGATGTTTTTATTGGGTGGTAAAATTGCATCAATGCTGTTACTCAATGAGAAAGAATATTAGCTTTCCCTTAATATTATGACTGATTGCACTGTGCATAGTTTTATAAGTTATGGAAATATAACCATACACGGACAGCACTACGTGACAAAAGACCCAAAAAAAGAACCGTGTCTCCCAGTTTTGCCCAAAGTCATGCACTTTTTTTATGGGCCCACAAAAATTTGGGACCTCGGTGTCTTTTTTGTAAAAAAGTGATCATTTTATCAGGCTCATATCTCGCAAACCGTTCGGAATTTTGATTTACTCTCTAAGGGAAAATTGTAGCCCTTATCATAGAGAACAACAATTGTGAACATATAAAATCAAATAAACTTAATCTTTAAGGTGAAAATCGAAATCGAAATTCGATTTTTTTACCTTTTTCCCCTGTTCAGGTCCATAGATAGCAAACCGTTCAAAATTCAAGAAAACAATCAACAACAGGAATGTACCTAACCTAGAAAGTATGAACTTCCTAGGAATGATTCTTAACACCGTTTACTTCAACATTGGGATACTATGCTATCTCACCGACCGGAGCAGCACAGGCAAAGCAGTAAGCTCAGCACACGCAGCAAGGGACGCACCACACAATATAAAAGCGACACGACGTCCACGTCGAGGCATTACACAGCGCGACGTCAACGAGAGCTCAGCTGTGAAATTGATAGAGAAAGTGCCACAGCACATCGATGATATTAAAGCTACATTCCCTTCATTTTCATTTTGACGATTTTATCAAACAACTTCCTACCGAATCCGACGAGCAAGGAGAACGGTTTCACCAAACCACAATGCCCATGGAAAACCGGTAAAAATGCGAAAAACTCGACGCATTGCTTGCAGAGGTAATATCAATTTTATTGATGCATTCCTTTTTTGATTTGTTTTCTAATTCATTTCAGGTATGTTGGTGGAGTCGCCAGATCACCCTGTATGATGTTAATGAAGTATTTGAAGGAGAGAAAAAGCTGATGATGGAGGGCAGTCTGGAAGCAACGTGCCTGTGGACACCATAAGTTCTGAATCAGATTCAGATTCGGCAAGTCCAGGGCCATCAGCATTATAAACATAACACGAATGTTTTTTTTATAATTTTTGTAATAGATAGCATAGTATCTCAATGTTGAAGTAAAGAAAAAACAAATGAAGTTAAAAAATTTTCGGGAAAATTTACACTTTTGCGGCTACCTAAACGCGACAACTACAACTAGAGCTACAACTTTCCCTCAGAGAGTAAATCAAAATTCAGAACGATTTGCAAGATAAGAGCCTGACAAACTGATCACTTTTTGCAAGAATGACACTGAGGCCCCAAATCTTTGGGGGCCCATCAAAGAAAAAGTCCGTAATTTTGGGCAAAACTGGCAGACACGGGTCTTTTATCAACTAGTGGTGTCCGTATATGGTTATATTTTTTCGCGCTTCACTGTGTTATTTAAAAACAGTCTTACAGCCTGTTTCTCTATCTTGAACGATAGCTTTCGTTCGTGTTCGTGTTCCTTAGAAGAAACAAACCCATTTTCTAAAATTCGACCAATATATATTTGTCAAATTGGTCATTATATGTTTGTCTACATAATCCAACAGCGTGCAACTTTATAACTATCTTTATCTTCTCATATTCCTTGAAATGAAAAGGAGGTCGCCATAACACTTAAACAGACAGCGAAATTCTTTTACTGTCTGTATCCTTATTATAGAATATATCTGATACTTCGCTTGATGTTAAATGATTTGGTAAGGTCTTTGACAAATTCCTCAATAAATATGCTGTAAGTCTAGGACATTCTGTGACAACTAAGATATTTAACAGTAGTATCGAATTTAAGATTATTATCCTATAACCCCGACCCTTTGAAATGAGTGGCCGGTATGGTGGTTACGCCAACATGTTCATCATAGCCTTAGAAATATTTGCGAAACAGTTTTCTCTTTAAAATTCCAAGGGCCACTTTCTCAGTGTGCGGTTAAAGTGTCTGCTTAATAATCGGTACTTCAATTTATTGGGCTGATATATTGCTGTTAAGGTTTTTCAATTTCTCATACTCTGGTTAATTTAACAGCATGTTAAGTGTTTTACGCTGGCAACTCTGATGCAAGGTATGACTATAGGGTAATTTCAAAATAAAATCGACATAAAAATCAGAATTTTCGAACCCGACCACCTTTGATTGGTATAAAATTTGGGCAGGAGTTTCTCCTCATCCATTTGATGACACCCGAATTGAGTCAAAATTCAAAGTAGTTTTTGTTTTCCGGTTCGTTGAAGTAGGTATTGCATGGCACTTTCTGAAAAAAGGACCTGACTTAAAAATGGCATAACTTTGAAATGCGTTAATGGTTTTCAAAAAGTTGGATATCATTTTATAGCTTGCAATAACCGCTTTAATATTACTAGCGGATACAACAGTCATGTCGTTGTGGTTCAATGTTAGTGAAAACTCCAAAGTATATTTTATCCTTGAATATCCTGGCATAACGTATCTTTAATTTTTGATTTCCCCCACCAAAAGGAAAGTCCATCTTTTTCTCTACATTATAGCAAAATTTCATAATGGGATCTCCATGGGATCAATAGATACGTAAGGTTAAGTAAAGACTGCTCGAGTTTTGCTGTTTTAGTTTCGATTTTTCAACTACTGACTGACTACATACAATACAGTTACAAACAATTCTAAAGTAGAAATACCTGGGAAGTGATAGAAGTTTTCTTGTAGGTATTGTCGCGTGAAACAAGAATCTACTTGTGAAATTTGCTAAACATCCCCAAAATCTTTAAAACCGGTTAAACCCCCGGTTTTGCGTTCTTTTGCACACTTATAAGCCGGTAACTTAGTTGATTATAAACCGATTTTCACTTTCCTACCGGATTTAAAAAGAAGAAACTTAGTCCTTTCAAACGATATATACATTCTTTAAGAAAATATAAGAAGTCTGTTTGTATTTGTCCAGCAAACTGATATTTTTTAATTTTTTTCGCCATTTTTCAACTTCGGCGACGATTTCACACACTATTTTATAAATAACCCATAATACTCTTGAATTTATTCAAAAGGGAATTTGAATTTATATCCGAGTGAGTAAAACGTTTTTAAATATCCAGTATTAATTGACTAAGTTATTGAAGTTATTATTAGTTGTTGTTGTTGTTGAAACTTTTGTCCAAATTTCGTACAATTCAATAGGGGCTGGGTCCTGGAATGTGTCGAAATATTTTGGAATTGCCCTATACTTGTCAGCACTATAAGATATCAGCAGTATACATTATTATTATTTTTTTCAAATTATGGCGGAAAACAGTCATAAAGACTACGTGGGAAGAAGTTCTCAGTTGCCGAGGAAGATTTATTTGTTAAAACCTAAATTCTTAAATCATAACAACATGAAAACAAAACAGCTGTTGCCACCAGTTGTCAGCTGTTTGCATGTATCGTTCCGATAAACTTCTAATCGGCGCTTGACCTTCTCTAAAGGTAATCGGCCAGATAAATGTTAAGTATATACACTACCGAACATTGAGAGAGTAACCCTAATAGATTCAGCATATGCTTGTGGAGTAGGCCATAATTCTGTGCCGTATACAGCATATAAGGTAAATATTTTTAGGACTATCAAGACCGTGCTGGGACATTTCTACCCGCCGATGACTGCATACACTTTATAACAACCTAACTTACTCTTAAAAACATTAAGGAATGCCTTTGTAAATATAACAATATGTCCTATTGAAGGCAGGATTTAGAAGTTTAAGCTTCAAATGTGCATGGACAGACTTCTCACAATTTTTGTAATTCTGTAGCTCTTAAATTACATTGTCTTACACATCAGTCCCGAATTTTGTAAATTGACAACTCAGAACTGTATTGAATATTTGAGAAACATATGCGCGCTGAAAAATAATGGTCCCATCAACATATTGCAGGAACCATGGACATGTTTGCAAGCATTGTTTTCGTGAATTGAAAATCTTCTGCTTCTTTCCTTATTGTTTGTCACGTTATTGTTTTCAGCAGTTTTAAACAAACAAAACCACAGTTGGGTCACAAATGTATATACAATAACCTATTAATGATTGTGTCCGAAACACGTTATATTGAATTGCAAACACAATGTATTTGGACACAAGTATACTATATTTGCGGCAAGCTGCAAACACGTTATAATTGCATCCAAACAAGAATAAAAGACAAATTTTTCAGCGTGTATATGTAGACGTTGAGATTTCGGACAATAGTGTTCGGTTCTTTGAAGAACTTCTGACAATTCTGAATGCTTCTGGGCAATCTCTGCAGTTTTATCGAATGCATTGCTTTCCGTTAATACCACAAGAATGTTTCATGTAATAAACTCGAGGACTTTAAGAACAATTATAATAAATTCTGAGACAAATAATCAAATGCCATTAGCAGCTCCTTAAAATAAATATCTTAGCACTCTTCAATATTTTCTGCTCATCCAATATCTCATTTCCATTTCCAATATATCATTCTGCAAACTGTAACAAATTCCATTTGTTGAAATAGGAAGAATTTTGGCTACCAATACATCCCTTTAAGGAGAATAACAAACAAGGAAATGTGCAAGTTTTGGGCAATTTCCCCCCCTCAAATACGACTTGTATTAATGACCTGCAATTAATCAGACCACGGGGAAGAAAAGACAACCTTCCTTTGTTTCGTCCAAAGGAAATGCAAACATTGCGCAACATTTATACTACATAGTATAAAGAAGTATAACTATGCAACATAATGTGGCACAGGAGGCGAAACATAGTTGTGCAAATATTGAAACACCAAATCTGTTCTGCTCTCTCGAAACATATGAAAAATTTCAGTATAAATGAAGAGAAATTAGAAAAATTAGCACACGTACGAGTCTGCACATGTCCTGACATTAGGCAAACGCAAGCAGATCCTTTGTTAGACTATTCCAAAAATGAGAGCAGAGAAATTGTATTTGATTGACAGCTCCATGAAGTGTCAGACACGAAGAATCTAATATACAAAAATAAAAACAATACTTAAAATCATACATGAACTACTGAAATGTATTGAAGGACTTTACACTCTCCCTATAACGCTTGACATGTGATGTGTAAAAGTCATTATCATCATCAGTTTCGTCAGCATTCTCTTTATTATAATATCAAGAAAATTTGTCAACATCATTGGGACGAAACTGAAATTTCCAACAAACAAAAAACTGAACAATCGAAACATTGAACAACCCTACAAGGTTTTACCTTGTATTCTTATCTTTTATTTAATGTTTTTCCAAATTCTCTGGAATTATTGTGAAAATCATTGCTTGTATCCTGTTGGGATTTTAAATTTTTTAAAATTTTTGCAATGTCACTTTTTGGGGTAAACCAAAAAACTCTTGAAACTTTTCAAAAACCAAATTTATAATAAATCAAATATGGATATCCCTCAAATATTATAAAATAGATTTTTCACTCTTATATCTTGTCTAAGCCTTCTTTTTTTGCGCTGAGCTCAAAATCCTTGATACTGTTCTCATTACTCGATATGATAACTATTATCCTTACCATTGAGTCTAACATCACTTTCCCTCTCCCTTAGCTTGCAATGCATTGCTTTAGTTTTAATGAAATTTGTTGTTCGCAGTTGAGTGCGCAAATGTAATTTTTTACGCTTAGCTGTCAAATAAATGTCACATTTGGTTTGACATTTTGTTCATCACAAACGCAATGCAAGCACTAAAATGTCATAAATGTCAGATATGAATGTCTGGCTTTTAGTATTAATTGACTCATTTTACATCAACTTTATCATGGCAAAATAAGTAAGGTAGAAGCAGTAGGAATTGAAAGCATTTTGTTTTCACTTCAAGAGCCGACCTTGTCAAATTCAGCTGATCGAAATTGCCAAGATGTATTTATTTCAGGTTATAGCAACAGAGATAGTTGTAATAGTCGGCAACAACCACAAGGACAAGAACAAGAACAAAGGTAATCTTCTGTTTTAACGCTACCACCTGTACTAGATACATCTAGGAAATTGGTATGAACAACATTTGACAAGGTCGGACCACAACGATAAGAAAAAAAATTGAAATCAGCTATTCTAACGCTTCCACCTGTAATAGATACATCTTTAACTTTATTTAACGGAACACATAAAATGTCCGAGAGGATGTAGGTAATGTAAAAGTGGGTACAAGTAGGGCCGCAGACTGCTCAACAGGGCTACGCGTAAAAAACTACCATTACTCGTATAGTGGGAGGACTACACGCTGAAAATGTTGTCTTTTTTTTATTGTTTGGGTGCAAACATAACGTGTTTGTAGCTTGTCGCAAATATATAATACTTGTGTCCAAACACATTGTGTTTGCTTTTCAATATAACATGTTTGGTACAAAATGATTAATAGGTTATTATATTTGTATTTGTACCCCAAATGTGGTTTTGTTTGTTGAAAACTGGGGGAAAACAAACACGTGACAGACACTAAAGAAAAAAAATGGAGTAGGTCTTCTATTCACAAAAACAAAGCTTACAAACATGTACATGTTTCCTGGAATATATTACAGGGGCCGTTATTTTTCAGCATGTACAAGAAAAGTCTCAGTGAATACAACGCAATATTGAGATATTCGAGTCGTAACTCCTGAACAGGTGGATAGCGTCAATGATATGTCGAAGATGAAAAAAGCCATTTCTAAGATCCACGATCAGGTGGAAACGCTAGTAGGCGCCACGGTGAAAAGAACGAAGACAATGACACAAACGTTAAGGCACCTGATGAATACACACTTTCCGAATGGGATCGCGTAACCCACAGGGGAACGACGACAATGTGAAACTGTAGTACATCAAGCACCAATCATCACGGACCAAAGCGGCAGGACTGGATGGAGTTTTTCCGACTATCTAACAACATCAGGTTGACCAAATAACAACCCATTTGGTGGGAATCTTAACCGCATGCTTAAAATTCGCCTATACACCAAAGGATTGGCAGGTGGCTAGGGTAGTATTTATATCCTGCAAAGGTAAGTTATGCAACAGGAATGGCTTACAGGCCATTTAGTCGTACCTCGTTTATACTCAAAACCGTGGAGAGACTAGTGGACGATATGGTGAAAAATAGAATACCCGACGATATGCTGACGTTCAAGTAACACGAATATGTAAAAGGCAGCTCAGTGGAAATCGCACTTCATGAGGTAACCCACTACAAAGAGCAATGCCTCAATATCGAATTGTGCAAGGTGGCGCAAAAGTAATCCTCCTATCAGAAAATGTTATAAATTTTGCGATTGGCCCCTAATGTCAGTTCTGTTTTGACATTTGTGTAGTAAACACATGCGAAATACACGTTAATAAACAATGTTACGCTACACTGCTCCAGAACGCGGAATATTGCTGACTATATATTTGACCAATAATAAAGATTTCCTTGCCGTCCAACGCCTACTGGTGAAACACTACGACGTTTAGCCACTCGCCTCGAAGAGACTGGCACAACACGAGATGCTGCCAGGCGTGGCAGACCCCGGAGTAGCCGTTCTGCAGAGAATATTGCTGCTGTAGCCGAGGATGTCATGGAAGCGCCGTCGATGTCATGGAAGCGCCGTGAGCGCTACAGAGCAATGATCAACGAGTTCTTTTTGCCGCAACTTGATGAATTGGGATTGGAAATCATGTGGTTCCAACAGGACGGTGCAACGGCACACACTGCACGTGCCACAACCGATATGCTGAAGGATGCATTTCCCGGGCGCCTAATCTCCCGTTTTGGCGATTTGCACTGGCCAGCAAGATCGCCTGTTTTGACCGCTCCAGACTTCTTTTTGTGGGGCTTTTTGAAGTCGCGGGCCTCAGACTCTTGCAGCTCTTAAAGACAATATCCGTCAAGAATGTGAGAACGTATCGCCGGAAGTTTTGGCCAAAGTGATGGAAAATGCCATAAAAACGTCTCAAATGACAATCAACTGTGGCGGCGGCCATTTACATGACATCATATTCTCGACTTGATGTAAAAAAAATAAAAGACCAAATAAAAATAATCCACAAGAAGAATCAAAGTTTTTCATTTTTTTTTAAATTACAGCCAAAAAACATCGGAAGTTTACTTTTGCTCCACCTTGTATATACTTTTCGTATGCATAGATATCGAGAAAGTGCTCAACAATGTCTAGACCGAAACACTCATCCAATCCTTAGTCCAGGTTCTATGGTGGACAGGTCATTAAAAGGCTGGATAAATTATTTGCTAAGGAAAAGATCGATAAACTGCGGTTCCATTGACATAAACATTTGAGATAGGGTACAAAGCGGAATACCACAAGGGGGATTACACCACCACTCTTGTGGGTCCTCACAAGACACAGTCTTCAAAGGCAGCTTACCGATGAAGGACTTAAACCAGTCTGCTTTGCATACAAAGTTGTAACACTTTTATGAACAAGGATCCTAATCAGTTACGCAGAGAGGCCGAGAGGGCACTGTGTAGCGTACAACAGGGCACAGCCCCCCGTGTAAAACTGTAGATTCCAATCAGTGAGTGAGTTCAATCCCTACTCTGATCACCTAAACAAATTCTTTCGACGGCGGTCACCTCGCTTAGTGACTGCGACACTATCGAATAAAAAGCTTCTCAAAATACCGTTCGGAACCGGTGTAAAACTGTAGGTCCCAATCAGTGAGAATAAAACTGGAACGCGCACAGCTCACTGGTTGTGAGAAGCTTGTAACGGGAAACCATTTATTTTATTTTTTAATAACCTGTCACTTCCTTCATTTCAAATTCGACATCAGCAAAATCCTGTGTCATATCGCAAGCAAGCGAAACGGAACTGGGAGTGTTCGAGAGGAAAATTATACTATTATTTTTCCCATTACATCCCATGAAGGGTTACAGGGGAGCTTCTCGCAATTAGTGATCTGTGCACTTTCCAATTGTACGCTCACTGATTGGGACCTACCGTTTTAGACCGGTTCCGAATGTTATGCTCTAATGAATCATCATATCAGTTGAAAACAATGTACTCCTCTAGTCTAGTTCTCTAGGCCGTATTAGACACAATTGAATTCATGACCACGATTTCGGGTTATTAGATTGATACATATATTACCGGATAATTAACTTGTTTTTTCCAGTGAATTGACTTCCATTCTGACCCTGAATTTCGAATAAATAATGATCGGTTATTTATAGAACTTAAAAATGTTTACTAGATCAAAATTATTGGAGTTTGGCCGATATAAATCGATTCTGAACCACTGCGATTTCTCACTCCAAATGCGACAGTTTTTATTTTTGACCAAATGTTTGAACCACATGTTTTTGCGTTAATCGCGATCAACATTAACCTCGGTTTGGGTCCATTCACAGAATTCAAGGGAAGGGACGCCGTTTGGTTAGGTTGCAACAAAAGTAGATGAATAACACTGTGGAACAAAAATAAGCTTCTTCTTAAGTAACAAGGTTCTGACAACGGATTCTTCTAGAGGGGTAAAAAAAATATACGTATAACGGCGTTTTAAAATTTTACGTCTGAATTTTTTTTAAGGGGGCGTGAAATTTCCCCCTTTTTTACATTCTTATAATGTGTCCCACAATGTAATTGGTGCTTCGCCCCGTAAACCATTTCTGGACATACACTGAAGTCAGAAGTTCCGCCTGATTTCAGCTCTTCGTACTACTGGTAGAACCCCATAGTTCTTCATAAGAACACACGTTGCAAATTGGGTATTGCATCAAATCAGAGTTTTTGGAGCCTTAGTCCATTGAAGGCAGAGCAATGTTCTTTCAATGTTTCAATGGACATAGAAGTTCTGCCTGCTTTCAGCTCTTCGTAGTACTGGGAGAACCCCATCTTTCTTCATAAGAAGAAATGTTGCACATTGAGTATTGTATCTAATGAGAATTCTTGGAGCCTTAATCCAGGGAAAGCTGAAAAAGTGATTCATCGTTCCAATGTTCTCCTCGCACACCGTAAATTCATTTGCATCGACCCGCTCAATAGTGTGCCGATGTGCACACATATTACAGAGTTCTTGTCCGAATACCTATGAATCAATTCAGTTCGACAGTGTCCAGCTTCATCAAACTCCTAACCTATTGTGACTTACGATGTTTATATGCAATAGGGGCGTTTTTTTCGCATCCGATAGACGTTAACTCATACAAAATGAAAACCTGCACGTTGACATATATAATTTTAGACGTCGAGAATAACTCCGATAAAAGTGTTACCAAGTTTGACTTTGTTGTATGAAAAATATAAAATGTAAGTCATTCCATTTCTTATATTTCCACGACGTTTCGAAAATTATGATGTGTAAATATAAGGGGTAGTTAGTTTTTTAACAAAACAAAAAGTTGTATAAAATATTATTGATTTTTTCTTCTTCCACAAGCAGAATTCCAAGACAATACTAAAAACAAACAACAACTAAAGCAAACCCAAAAGGAAGTGAATTGAAGAAGGTAACCGAGGAATAGCTCGATTCACAATCACATACTTTCTCCGATATTCTCCCATGATTCGATTCGCCAGTTCTGTCTGTTTGATGATCTTTGTATGCTTTTTTGATACGATTTTTGGTAACTTTGTGTACTTTTTTTTAAACTTTATGTACCATTTGCATACACTTTATGTACTGTTTGTTACACATTTTAGTACTTTTTGCTTTTTTACGTTACGTACTTAGTTTAAGCAATCGGAGATCTACATATCCATTCAGATTATAATTCATTATTATTCAGAGAGTAATGTCATATAGAGCTGCCATTCTTCTCATCTGACATTTCCTTTCCTTTTTTCCTTTTCCACTATTCGTGGTGCGGTCGGTGCGATAGAGAGTTATTTGACGTAAATTGAATTACACCTGGTGGAATTACAAAAATTGTTGATTTAAATTGTTCATGACGTTTTGATGAAAAACTGTGAAATTTAAACATATTTTGGATTTTTTGTTGTATTTTATTTTATTGTTGTTATTGTTATACATTCGTGGTGTAGTTACACAAAAAAACTAACGCACAAAACAAAATGGCGTTGCAGATTTATTGTTGGTTGGTTTGAGCCATCGCCTCTATCTGGTATTATTAAAGCAATACTTTGCAACATCCAACCGCCCATCTGCAACATACCAAATGTCATCAATTTACTGAGAGAGTTGGCTACTCTATATGTCACTACTCTATGTTATTATTACACTGCGTTTAATTTCGTGCAATGGCCGTCGGTGGTGCAATGGTTAGTGTGCGCGGCTCTTGTACATGAGATCCTGGGTTCGAACCCTGCTCTGACCATCATAAAAAATTTCTTTCGGCGGCGGTCACCTGGCATAGTGACGGCGACACTATCGGGTATTTAGCCATGAAAAAGCTTCTCAAAATACCGTTCGGAATCGGTGTAAAACTGTAGGTCCCAATCTGTGAGTGAAAACTGGAAAGCGCACAGCTCAGTGATTGTGAGAAGTTCTCCCCTGTCCCTTCATGGGATGTAATGGGAAACCATTTATTTTATTATTTAATTTCTTAAGTCATGGAAATATAACTACGTGATAAAAGACCAACAAAAAGGACCCATGTCTCCCAGTTTTGCCCAAAGTCATGCACTTTTTTTTATGGGCCCCCAAAGATTTGATGCCTCGGTGACATTTTTGCAAAAAAGTGATCATTTTGTCAGGCTCATATCTGGCAATTCGTTCAGAATTTTGATTTAATCTCTGAGGGAAAGCTGTAGGTTTTGTCATAAAGAACAACAATTTTGAACATGAAAAATCAAAAAAACTTCATCTTCAAGGTCAAAAATTCGATTTAATTTAATCTTTTTTCCCATTTTCAGGTCCATAGGTAGCAAACCGTTAAAAATTCAAGGAAACAATCAACTTCAAGAATGTACCTAAGATCTCAGTAAACAATTTTCTAGAACATTTGAGCTTCCTTGGAATGATTCTTATATTGTGTGCTGCGTCCCTTGTTGCGTGTGCTGAGCTTACTGCTTTTCCTGTGCTGCTGAAGTAAACGGTGTTAAGAATCATTCCTAGGAAGTTCAAATGTTCTAAAAAGTTCTTTATTGAGATCTTAGGTACATTTTTGTAGTTGATTGTTTCCTTGAATTTTGAACGGTTTGCTACCTATGGACCTGAACAATGGAAAAAATGTAAAAAAATCCAATTTTTTAAAGTGTTTTGCAATTTTGACCTTGAAGATGACTTCACAACTTTTGCTCCTTAGGATAAGATCTAAAACTTTCCCTCAGAAAGTAAATCAAAATTCCGAATGGTTTGCAAGATATGAGCCTGACAAAATGATAATTTTTTTTTGCAAAAATGACACCGAGGCCCCAAATCTTAGGCGGCCCATAAAAAAAAGAGTGCTTGACTTTGGGCAAAACGCGGGTCTTTTTTATTGGTGTTTTATCACGTAGTGGTGTCCGTATATGGTTATATTTCCATGACTGAAAAAATTACACACAGGGAAATAAAAAAATTAAATTTTCGGGAAATTTTTTCATTTTTGCGACTACCTAAACAAACGCGACCTACAGTTCATATGTTCTAGAAAGTTGTTTACTGAGATTTTAGGTACATTCTTGTAGTTGTCTGTTTCCTTGAATTTTGAACCTATGGACCCGAACAGGGGAAAAAAGATTAAAAAAATCGAATTTTTTAAAGTTTTTTGCGATTTTGATCTTGAAGATGGAGTTTTTTTCATTTTATGAGTTCTTTATGGCAAGAGCTACAACTTTCCCTTAGAAAGTAAATCAAAATTCCGAACGGTTTGCAAGATATGAGCCTGACAAAATTATCACTTTTTTGCAAAAATGGCACGGAGGCTTTGGGTGCCCATAAAAAATGAGTGCATGACTTTGGGCAAAACTGGGAGACACGGGTTTTTATTTTATTGGTCTTTTATCACGTTATGGTGTCCGTATATGGTTATATTTCCAATTACACACAGTGAAATAAAAAAATATTCGATAAATTTTTCACTTTGCGGCTACCTTAACGCTACCTAAACGCTACATAAACGGTATTAAGAATCATTCCTAGGAAGTTCACATATTCCAGAAAGGTATTTATTGGGATCGTAGGTACATTCTTGTAGTTGATTGTTTCCATTAATTTCGAACAGTTATGTTCGATGGACCTGAACAAGGGAAAAAATTTAAAAACACATCCAATTTTTTTAAAGTGTTTTGCAATTTCGACCTAGAAGATTAAGTTATATGTTCACAACTTTTGTTCCTTATGATAAGATCTACAACTTTCCCTCAGAAAGTAAATCAAAATTCCGAACGGTTTCCAAGATATGAGCCTGACAAAATGGTCACTTTTTTGCAAAAATTACACCGAGGCCCCAAATCTTTGGGGGCTCATAAAAATAGATTGCATGACTTTGGGCAAAACTGGGGGACACGGGTTTTTATTTTTTTTCGTGTTGCACTGTGTTATTCATGACTTACACAATTTTTTGAATTAATTAATATTTAATAAATTTTTGTAAATTTTTTTGAGAAGCGTAAAATGTTAGTTCATGTTGTAATAGATTTTCAATTATCCCCAAAATGTGACATGACTACGAAATATGATTATGAATAAATTGTGTATACATTTTAAAAATCTTATCGAAAACTTTTAAGGATTAAGGATACGCTTGAATATCCTTATGACATGTAATCAATAATTTTAAGGCAGCAAATGAATTCTTCTAGAGAACAGTGAAAATCCAATAATCTGTAGGCAGGCCGAATTTGATACGCTATATACTAAGATGATTGAAAATCCTTTTTGTTGTTGCCCAGAACATTTGGTAACCCAAAAATATTGATAAAAATGATCATGCATAAAATTCTCAACTAATTACCCATAATGCAAATCCTTTATTATATCAGCGAGGAGAATGAAACAGATAGACAGAGGAGATAGACAATATATGGCGGAATCAATGAGTTATTCTCAAAGGGGTTGCTATGGTCTTAAGGGCTTAGCATAGGCAATGCTCTTATAAATTGCTTGTCATTTATAACATCTTAAAGGATTTGCCAAATTAAGCGCAAAATAACGAATTAACGCAATTTGCAACAATGACTAATTAAATATGCAAACACTCGATTTTACAACATATCCTTGGAAAAAGGACATCTTTGTAGGACTCACAAGGAAAGCAAAATCGAAGTGTTGCGAAAAAATCAATAGCATTTGTCCTGGCCGTCCATGTAAAGCACATAATATATGCTGGCTGTCACACACTTGAAGGATAATAAAAATGAAAAAAGGGTTCACTCGTTTGCATGTGTCCCTGGTAAATTCCTTGCAAATTTATGCTTTTAATTAATATTCATGCAATTTATTATCCCTTTGGCCTGAATGTCCTTTTTGTCGATCTAGTTTTATTCCCATCAATTGCTCGCTTGCTTCAAAGGATTTCAGTCTTTCTAATGATTCATACACCTTTAAGTTGTTTCTAATTTGTTTTCCTAGTAATTGATTTTCTATCTGTAACACAAGATAAGTTAATGGAATTCAGTTGGGCAAAAAATTTGCATACATTTTTAATTTACTACGCTTATATTTTGACATCCTTTCGTATTTCCCAAACATTTGAGAATAATGCAAGCATTTAATTTTAGTATCCTTTTTCATTTAAAGAAAATATTTTGTCATTTTTTAAAACCCTAGGAATTAGAGGTAAATGTCTTATAATAAATCGTATATAAGTCAAAATTGTTAAATCCAACTTCACACTGCAGCACACGGCACAATTTGAGAAAAAGAATCTATTTCCATTGCATACCTTGAGGAGTTCATTACATTCGTTAGAACCCTATATAAAAAAATGAGTGCTCATTACATCGCATGAAGGAATTGGGAAGAGCTTCTCGCAACAAGTGAGATGTGCGCTTTTTTTTGTACTCACTCATTGGGACCCACAGTGTTACACCGGTTTCGGACGGCAGTTTTTGAGAAGCTTTTTCATGGCTGACTACTCGATAGTGTCGTCGAAATTTAGTGCCGAAAGTAATTTAATATGGTCAGAACAGGGATCGAACCCAGGATCTCATGTACAGGAGGCGCGCACACTAACCACTGCACCACCGACGACCACACCGACGGAGAATTCGTTAGTGATTTTTAGAAGCTTTTTACATTTCTAGAAGCTTTTTAGATTTTTAGAAGCCTCATTATCTGATGGTTTCCATGGTATTCAGTAATGATGGCCCCTGAGGCCGGCAGTCAGGAATGGACCCAGAATATGAGCTTTCTGCATGATAGGCGACCACTGCAACCCATACATTACCACCGATGATCTCATAAATTTACGAGAATTGTGTCCTTTTTCCTTAATGCGGAAATAAGGATTAGGAAACATCGTTGGCCAACACGATTAAGGAAACAAGATTAGGAAACACATCGTTGGCCAACTCTGAGATTAAATTAAATGCTAGTTAAAATTTTTTGATAAAGCAATAAGGTATATAATTTCTAAACTGTCTAGGTGGTGAAAAAATCTACTTCTAAAGAGAGGAAGTCAGCACTGTTCCAGACTATCTATCAAAATCATGGAAAGGTCACTAAAACAATCGACACGTTGGCAAACAGACTATGGACTACGAGTTAACCCGACGATAACAGAACTATTCCTTTTTACGAGAAGATATAAAATTCCGAATTTCCAATTCGCAATACTACAGGGAATTAAACTGGCGAAAGAAGCAAAGTTCTTAAGCATGACCCTTGACTTCAAGCTATCCTGGAATAGGAATCTATACCTATAAGAAGACCCGAAATTAGAACCGAAAATGATACACTGGATCTACACAGCAATTATAAGACCGATACTCTCCTTCGGATCAGTGGTATGTTGGGAAGCGGTAAATAAGAATTCATACCACGCATACCTGGCCAAAATGCAACGACTGACATGCGTCGGCATTACTGGCGTCCTCAGATCTGACCCTCAAGTGGCACTGAAGGCGATGCTGAATTTCCAATTCCCAAGACTACAGGGAAAGGTGCTTAAACTGTCGAAAGAAGCAAAGTTCTTAGGCATTACCCTTGACTCCAAGCTATCCTGGAAAAGGAGTATGGAGGAAAGGAGTAAGAAGGCGTTATGCGCCTTCTGTGCCTGTAATAAAATGTTCGGACGCAAATGGGGTTTACAACCGAAAATGATACACTGGATGTATACAGCGATTATAAGATCGGTACTCTCCTTCGGATCAGTGGTATGATGGGAGGCGATCACTAAGAATAATCACCTCTCACACCTGGCCAAAGAGGAGCGATTGACATGCATCGGCATTACCGGCGCCCTCAGATCTGGTCTACACCAAATCCTGGAGAAGCCCCACGAAAAACAAACCTACACCTACCATCTATTTGTGGATTAAACGGCCTTCGATAAACCGATACGGGGGAAACTCTACGAAGCAATGTCTGAGCTTGGTATTCCTGCAAAACTCATACGCCTTTGCAGGATGACCCTGACGAACACCAAATCCGCGGTGAAAGTTGGTAAGGATCTTACCGAACCTTTCGAAACTAAACGAGGCCTCAGACAAGGTTACACCCTATCGTGCGATCTCTTTAACATCTTAATAGAGATTATTCTGAGAAAAGCTGCTGTCAACATGAATAAAATCATCAGCAGCAAAAGTCACATGCTGCTCGCGATTGCTGATGATATAGATATCATTGGACGCACAGTTAGAGAAGTTACTGCGGTGTTTTCGAGAATTGAGAAGGAGTGAGGAAAAGGGGGTCTGACGGTAAATGAGGACAAGACAAAATTGATGGTTTCAACGAGCAGGATCTCCACGCGATTAGACCAAAGCGTGAACGTTGCTAGCCGTTATAATTTCCAGGTGAGGGACTAATTTATATGCCTCGGATCTGCCGTAAACAGAAACAACAACGTCAGCCTTGAGATTAAGCGGAAAATTGTGCTTGCGAATAGATGTTATTTTGGGCTAAGCAAGCACTTTAGAGATAAAGCCCTCGCTAGAGTAACAAAAGTCCAGCTGAACCAGACTTTCATTCAACCTGTCTTGATTTATGGCGCAGAATCATGGGTCTTATCACAAGCAGACGAAACATCTGTAGGAACCTTCGAGAGAAAAATACTCCGAAAAATGTATGGCCCTATAGTGCACAACGGCGAGTATCGGCGACGCATGAACCATGAGCTGTACGAGCTTTATCCCGACATTGACATAGTTAAGCGGATCAATATAACGAAGACGAACCAGCACCATGGGTTTTCGAAACCGAACTCGAAGGAAGACGAAAAATAGGAACATCAAGACTCCGCTGGAGGGATCAGGTTGACGAATATCTGCGTACACTTGGTATTGCCAACTGGAGAGATAAGCCAAAAGATCGAACTGGTTGGCGAAATACGTTATCTTCTTTTTGTAAGGTTCCTGACCCCTCGGGGTTGTTCGAGACGGGATAAGTAAGTAAGTACTCCCCTACGGATCAGTTGGATGAGAAGCGTTAAATAAGAATTCACGCCTTTCACACGTCTCCGAAGTGCAGAGATTAACATGCGTCGGCATTACCGTCGCCCTCAAATCTGCCCCTTCAAGTGGCACTGAAGGCGATGCTGAATCTCCAACCGATCGATATACATATCAAATGCACCGCGACGAAAGTGACCCTACCGCTAAGGGAATCGGGAATACCTGTCAACACTGCACACGGCATGGCTCAGTCCTGGTCAGCATGGGTACTTTCGAAAATATGAACAAGCGTAAAGTCAATTGTATAATAAAGCTTACAGCGAGGGCAATCTTCGGTCGGTCTTAAAGAGTTTTTCCACCAGGATTGATTCATAACTGGCTTCGCGAATACGACATAATTTGTTCCTATCTTTATGTCTCAGGAATTGTAACAAATCATATCGATTTTTATAAATTTCAAACCCCAATATCTTAATAGCTAACCGCGTTATCGAAACTTTTTATTTAATATGGCCGTATAATTGTACGGTGGTGTACACTATCGACAAACATACGAATGTGGATGGATGTACCTCGGATGTTGTAGTCTTAGCCGTCTCTTGTACAGGGGAACGTTAGTATGCGGTGTAAAATTGTTATACCTGCTCAGCGACAAACTCCCCCTATCTGGAACGTAACGGTAAACAGGGACTTTTTGAGATGGTTTTGCATTTACTTACTTTTATTGAGTATTTTATAACCTCATGAGGTCAGACGTCTTACACATATTAATTAAACAAACAAATTAAAAAAAATTCAACAAATTCAATTCTTCCAACTGGTTCTATCCTTCGCCTTTTCTCGCCAGTTGGTAACACCAAGGATACGGAGCGATTCTTCTGCCTGGTCTTTCCAGCGGAGTCTTGGTCGTCCTCTTTTCCTGCTTCCATCGGGTACGTTACCGAAAATATTTCATGCTGGGTCATCTTCATTCATCCTGATAATATGGCCTAGCCAACGCAATTGGCCTAATTTGATTCGCCTAGCATTGTCCACGTCAGAATATAGGCTATCCAGCGACGTCGGTACTCGCCGTTTTCTCTAACAGGACCATCTATTTTAAGGAGAATTTTTCTCGAAAACTCCCAGGTGTTTTTTTATCCGCTTGCGATATGACCCAAGTTTTGGAGCCATATGTCAAGACAGGTAAATTGAGAGTCTGATATAGCTGGACTTTTGTCCGTCGAGAGAAGGCTTTGTCCCCAAAGTGCTTGCTGAGCCCAAACTAGCATCTATGTATACGCAAACACAATTCTCCTATCTATCTCCAGGCTGACGTTGTTGTCCTTGTTGACGGAGGTTCCAAGTTAGACAAATTCATCTTCCACTTCAAAATGAAATCGGTTGTCAACGTTCAAGTGCGGACTAAGTCGAGAGGTTTCTCTAGTCGTTGACACCATAATTTTTATCTTGCCTTCATTAACAGCAAGACCCATTTTCGCTAATGCCTTTTCGATTCTTGAAAATACTGCAGTAACCTCTCGCAAATTTCGGCCAATGATGTCTATGTCGTCAGCATACGCGAGCAACATATGGCTTTTCGTTTTAATGGTTTTGTTCGTATTTGCTGCATCCTTTCTCATTATTATCTCCATTAAGATGTTGAAGAGATTGCACGAAAGTGTGTCGCCTTGTCTAAGTCCTCGCTTGGTACAGAATGGTTCAGTGAGGTCTTTCCCCACTTTCACTGCTGATTTGGTGTTGGTCAGCGTCATTCTACAGAGGCGGATCAATTTTGCTGGAATACCAAGTTCAAACATAGCTTCGTACAGTTTTCCCCGTATGGGGCTATCGAAAGCAGCTTTGTAATCGACAAAAAGGTGTTATGTATCGATTTGTTTTTCGTTTGTCTTTTCCAAGATTTGGCGTAGCGTGAATATTTGGTCGGTGGTGGACTTGCCTGGTCTAAACGCACACTGATAAGGTCCAATGGGATTTTCAACAATCGGCTTTAGTCTTTTACATAAGACGCTCGAAAAGACCTTATACACGATGGATAAAAGACTGATACCGCGAATGTTGGAACAGACACACGGATCATCCTTTTTGAATATAGGATATAATACACTGAGTCTCTAATCCTTGGACATAGATTCCCCCAACCATATACCGCAAATAAGTTGATGCATGTGGGTTGGCAGTTCTTCGGCACCTGCCTTAAAAAGTCCAGCGGGTAGGCCATCCGCACCAGCAGCTTTTTTATTCTTAAGGCGGGAGATCGACGTTCTAATCTCATCTTGATTGAGGGGGGGGCGGGTACAATCTACACTATCTTCCACTATCATTACCTGCCGATCTTCAGTGGAAGAATCCGAGTGGACTAGTGCTGAAAAGTGGTCTCTCCACATTTTGAGCACACACTGCTTCTCAGTCAACATATTCCCATTCTCATCCTTGCAGGAGGGCAGCCCATTATTAGGCCAGTTATTCAATCTTCTTACCCTCTGGAAAAACTTTCGGGATTCACCATTTATCCTGCACATTTCGGATTTTTCACTCTCTCTCTGCTCCCACTGCCATTTTTTCCGCCTAAATAGTTCGTTTTCCTCCCTTCCCAGCTTCTTGTACCTCTCACTCGCAGCACGCGTTGTAACTGACTGTTGCGTTGCCATACGTGCATCGTCTTTTTCATCAGTTGGAATGCGACATTCTTCGTCGTACCATGGTTTATCCATCTGCGGTTTTTGATAGCCAAGTTCAGTCCTTGCAGCGGTTTCCAAAGATTGGGAGATGTGCTTCCACTGCGCATCTGGGTCTTCGGGAGGGGGGTATTCTGCTCTAGCAGGGGAGAGAGCTCCTGTCGATAGGACATTGATATTTCCGATATTTGTAGCTTTAAGGGTTTTTAATTCTATAGCCTCGTTTCCGTAGTTTGGCAGATATCCTGGAATGAAACAAATTCCAAACTATTACAAAGTCCAACTATTATGTCATACGTTTGCTCCCGTAAGTCTTTCAAAGACTGGCATTATGCTGCATTAACAAGTATTTGGAAACTATAGGGATGGAATCAATTTAAATATTACGGCAGTAATCGCACTAAAATTACAAGATTGCATCAGGTAAACCTGACTATGGTGCTTTCAAAGTTGGCTCTATTTAGCATTTTTTAATTTCGTTTTATCGTTTATCTACGTTTATCTACGTTTCTGCCAGGAATCAAATATCGTATCTTGGAATTGGTTGGATATATGGGATTGGAGAAAATGAATAGTTAGGCTGCAAAGATTTAAAGAACTGAATTTAGTGTTTTCGGTTAAGGTGAGCCCATCTCGCCTAATTTTTCAATGGGATGAAATTCTCCTTTCTCCTTCCAAATGGTCTGCATGTTAGGAGTCCATAGATTGTGACAATAAAATCCATTCTTACGGTCGGAAAAGCGTTGCCATTCTTAGCTGATAAATGTATATCGTTTTAGCTAAACTCAAGGATAATATAATGCATTATCCTTTGCACCTACTGCTTATGGTATTCATTATAACTTTATACCTTTCTTTAACAAATACTGGAGCTGCTGTTCAAGACAGTCATTGAAGAACTTAAGTTACGGCCCAGATGTTTTACTATGGATGCAGATGGAAACATTTTATACAAGAAAATGGCCAAGCACGTTTTTGTACTTGCTTCATTGAAGAATTGCCACACGACAGCGTTGGTATGACATGCAATGATATCTGATGTCATTATTACAAATATAAAAAACTCAATAAAATGTCATAAAATATCCTGCAGCCATTCATGAAGAAACATTTCTAAAACAAAAAAATACAAACACAAATAAATGAATTTTCTAATACAAAAACTTCAACTAAAACCCAAGATACCAATCAAATTGATTTGAAATGCAGTTCATATGGAACTAAACGCAATCTGAACACTGCTTAGTAGCCAACCCAAATATCTTCATTGAATATTCTACTATTTCCAAGGATCAAACAATAACGACGAGTTACAAAATCATGTAAAATTATGTGACACATGTCACATAAATTGAGGTGACCAACAACAGAAAGGTGCACGGACGGACCAATCGCGGCATCAGAAACGAATTATGGCATTGTTGGATATTAAGAAATTAAACAAAGATTTTGTTCTTGTTAAACCTACAAATTAGAGCGCAGTATTGGCCAACAATGCAAGATTACATTTTCTTGACCAAAACTCAAATGTAAAAGGAAATCAGAAGGAAATGTCGCTACCTCGACAATGAAACAACATCTGTTTAAATATTTGCTAAAAACAAAATATGTAGCCAACAGGAATTGAAATATAACTACGAGAACTCGCAAATTTACAGGATGTTAGAGAGATCTTAACATAAATGTATACTCTCTTTCCACTTAGGATTGCAAGGATATTTAGCTACTGTTCGCCTGTATGACACTGACACCTTGCTGACCAGCTTCCAACAACAATAATTTGTCTAAGCAGGATTTTTGAACAAATACAAAACAAACGTTCACTGGATCTTAACACTAATCATCATCTTGGTCAGGACTCTGTTAAAAGTAAAGGTAGCTCAGCATCTGTCCATCGAACAAAATCACAGAAAAATCTCAACTCTTGAAAACACAGTTCGTTCTTCTATTTTGATATTTCTTTGAGCAGTAAGAAAAAGGCCATATAAGAACAACTAAGGATATAGTATCCTTAATTTAACAAAAAGGTGAGCAAACACGTGGTTTGTTATTTTAGATTTGCTCATAGCTGACACTGTTGCTATATCTGAGGTTCGTTATCGTCTGTCTCTTTCTCTCGCTCTTTTCTTAAACCACTAACAGTTTGTCTTAATATCCTGCAGCGATAAAGAGAGTGAAAGTGCTAAGCAAAACAACAACAAGATCAGCAGGAGTTAGCAACACCAACAACACAGTCACCGCACAATATTATCTTTAACCGGCCTTCGTTAAGCAGGAAGATACTGTCAACAATTGTAACAATAAGATCAGCGAAAATTCCTGTACAAAAGAGAGTTAGCGTGAAAAAGAGAGGGAGAGGGAGAGAAACTCACCCAAAGAGGGAGAGTCCTGTTTGGCTCTCTCTCTCTTTCGGCATATGAAGTCATTTAATGCTCTTAATAAATTTTGATATGTTTACTATGAGAAAACCCACTGCCATTTAACGTTAGAACGCCCTCTGGCGGGAATAATTCCCAATAACTTTGTCGAAATCAGCGGATAGTTCGGATAGTTTTGTAAATACAGGGTACCTCAATCTGTGAATAATTTTCTTTATTAGAAAATTTACCTCAATCTGTAAATAATTTTCCTTATTAGAAAATTTCCTCAATCACATTAGAATACGTGTGGATTGGGTTTGAGGGACCCGCAGGTTCCATTAAACTCAAAAACGTCTTTTCTCAATATCAAGTCTCAATTAAAATTGTTTTTATCCCAATATCAAATGGAAAATCTCACTTCAATTGATAATTTCTCCGTTTTAAATTGAAAATCTTTATTCAAAATCAAAATCATAGTTAACTTGATTTCCCATTACAACCCATAAAGGGGTTTCTGGGGCCACACTTTTACGCGGATTCCCCGAATGGGGCTTTCGAAACTTCGTATTTTTAATTATGCGAGAAATAAAAGAAAGCTGGCCATAAATTCACTCTAGGGCCCATGCTCTGATCTGCACCAAAAATTTACCAGCGACAAAACCTTCTGCGCTGAGTTCAAAAAGTTGTTTTTTTCGGTGCCGGGTCCAACTTATTGAGATATGGGCCTTTGAATCTTGAGTATATAGTCGCTCATATCTCAAGTATTTATTATCCGTTCACCTTAAAATGGGTATCATTACAAAGGAAATAAATATATTTCCTTTTATTAACCCATTGGGGCTATTTAAAAAAAAGGGTTTTTAACCTCACTTTCTTCCTTTAAAATGTACTATTTTCAAAAAAATCCTTAGTGGACATATTTATTTGCTAAACTCCGATAATAGGTCAGACTGTAACCTTTTTTTTAAGTATAATACTTCCCTTTAACCCTTCTAATACCAGACATATTTAAGAAAAATTAAAAAATTATTTCAAAAAAATCGCGTGGTTTTTCTTATTTTGCCACACATTGACTTAAGGTACAGAAGGAATTTCAACCGCCCCTGCCTGCGACTAGGTGGAATATAAATTTAACGATTTTCAAAAATTTATTATCATTTTTTCATTTCGACGTTACGGAAATTTTACTCGAGCCGAACATGTTACATATCTGAACTTTGAAAGGCCATAACTCGGGAAATATGGGCCTCCAGGAAATTTTTTGTTTTTTCTTATTTAAAAATAAATTCTATCCACCCAAAAAAATTTGCTCAATTGCCCTTAAAATAGAGTTGTTCCCGAAAAACATTTCTAACAAAATATTTTTAATGAAATCTTAAAAATAAGAGGAAAAACTTAAATACATTTTTTCGACTTTAATATCTCCGGTCTTTGAAGGGTTTTATTGAGTTTTATACCTTAAACAAAATGCTGAAGACTTGCCTATTATCGGACTCTTGTAAAAATATATGTATACTAGGGCATTTTTTGAAAAAAAATATATATTTTTAACAAAAAAGTGAGGTTAAAAAATCGTTTTTTTTTCACCAGCCCCCAATGGGTTAATCAAAGGAAATATATTTATACACAGAGTTAGTGTGTTTTTTTAAAGTGCTTTGTAATGATACCCATTTTACCCAGATCGGATAGTAAATACCAGAGATATGAGCGACTATATATTCAAGATTTGGAGGCCTATATTTCGGAAAATATGGGCATGCACCGAAATTTTTTTTTTATTTGTTATCAGCATTTGATGCCCTATCAGGTCCAAAAAAAACGAAAAATATTGGGCTATGGGCCCTAAAGTGAATATGTTCCATCAGACCCTTACACCAAAAAAAAATAACATGAGGTATTAGGGCACACCCGGTTGGCACGAAGTTCCTTTCGCTATATATTATGTACTAGAAAGTTCCAACATGCCTAAGGCGCCCTTTGAAAAATACAATAATTTAAATTGATCTTTAAGAAAATATACTTTTTGTAAAATGATAAACTTTTTTAAAGATAAATTTTTTGTTATAGAATGTATTTCCTTTTTCAATAAATAAATATATAAATTTCCTTTTTTAGAAAAAAGTATATTTTTAGGTCCTTTTGTAAGAATATGTATTATATTTTCCCGAAAAGGTCCTTTTTTAAAAAGAGGTACTTCTTTCATTAAAAGCCAATTTTTTTTGAGGAAAGGTACTATTTTTAAGAAGAAGTACTTTCTGGAAGAAAAAGCCATAAGAGTATGAATTTTTTTTACAGAGAAATACTTTTTTTTAGACCAGGTCCATTTCAAAAAAGTTTGGAAAACGTTATTTTTTTAAGAAAATGTACTTATTTTCAGAAAGGCTACTTATCTGAAGAAAAGAAAAGGTTTTATTTTATTTTTAAGAAAAGGTACTTTTAAGAAAAGGAATTTTTGTATTGCTTTTATGAGAAGGTATTATTTTGAAGACAACGGTTTTTTAAAGAAATATGAATTTTTTTTAGAATTGGTCCTTTTTTTAAGAATAGGTAAATTTTTAAGAGTAGGTACTTATCTCAAGAAAAGTTATTTTGTTTCACAAAAAAGGCACTATTTAAGGAAAGATTAGTTTTTTAAGAAAATGGAATTTGTTGTAAGAAAATGTACTTTTTTAAGAATAGGTACTTATGTTAAAAAAATAACTTTTTTTAAGAAAAGGTACTTTTTGTAAGAAAATTTAATTTTTTTAAGCAAAGGTACTTATTTAAGATAATGTATTTTTTTAAGGAACGCTACTTTGTTTAAAAATATGCATAGGTATTTTTTATAGAAAATTTACCTTTTTTTGTCAGTCTTGCACCTTGGCTTTTCCAAATTTACTTTTTATTGGGTTCAAAACAACAATATGTACTAAATATTGTTGACAGGCTCCAACTTCAAAAGTTCCCAGTAAACAATAAATTACCCAACATATGTGAGACATCTAGTTAGTCTAGACACAAACCAAAGCAAAAGTAAACAATATAGTTGATAATAGTGGGATGTAGCCATAGATAGATAAAAAAATAAGTGGTGGATTTCAAAGTAATGGGAAATTTTTTAGATGGCGCCGGATTGGTGAGCATGGGCAAATTTCCCTGGAAACAAAACCTATTGAAAAAACTATATAAGCATGCTTCATTGCATTTTGGATTGTCAACAAATATCAAAAGCGATATGGTTTTCTATTATTTATATTCTACTTTCAAATTTAAACAACAGAATTGAAATAAAAATTATGTTTGAGGGCTTTTTCGTCGCATCCGAGAGAAAAAGTGTACCACGGAAACAGCCTTTGCCCTCTGGTGAAAATGGTGATTAAGCAAATAAATCATCTATGGTTTTTATTTATCTATGGAAATGGTCCGTTTTTAAAGAATAGGTAAATTTTTAAGAGTAGGTACTTATCTTAAGAAAAGTTATTTTGTTTCACAAAAAGGTACTCTTTAAAGAAAAGTTAGTTTTTTAAGAAAACACAATTTGGTGTAAGAAAATGTACTTTTTTAAGAAAAGGTACTTATTTAAATGGGTGAAATGGAAATGGGAAAATATTCCTGGAAATAAAAACTATTGAAAAAACTATTTAGCCATGCATTTTTGACTTTTGTATTTTTAAAAAATATCAAAAGCGCTATGTTTTTCTATATTTTATTGTCAAATTCAAGCACCAGAATAGAAATAATAATGATTTTGAGAGCTTTCTCGTCGCATCCGACTGAAAAATGGTCGCACCGAAACAGCAAGTGCCCTCTGGTGAAGATGGTGAGTAAGCGAATGCATCACCTACGGTATTTCTATTATCTTTGGTATTATTTAACGTATTATTTACTTTTTATTGGGTTCAAAACTACAAAATATACTAAATATTGGTTACAGACTCCACTTAGAAAACTTCCCATTAAACAAGAAATTTCCCAACATATGTCAGACATCTTGTTAGTCTAGACACAATCCAAAGCAAAAGCAAACAATATAGTTGATATCAGTAGGATCATAGATTAATTAAAAATCATAGATGGTGAAAGATAAGTGGTGGATTTGACAATAAAGGGTAATTTTCTAGATGGCGCCGGATTGGTTAGCATCTGCAAATTTCCCTGGAAACAAAAACTATTGAAAAAACTATATAACCATGCTTTTTAGCCTTTTGTATTGTCAACAAATATCAAAAGCGATATGGTTTTCTATTATTTATATTCTCCTTTCAAATTTAAATAACAGAATCGAAAAAAGTGATGTTTGAGTGCTGTTTCGTCGCATCCGAGTGAAAAATGCTAACACGGAAACAGCCTTTGCCCTCTGGTGAAAATATTGATTAAGCAAATGAATCATCTACGGTATTTTTATCATCTTTGGTATTATTTAACGCATTATTTACTTTTTATTGGGTTCAAAACTACAACATATACTAATATTTTTTTTACAATATATACTAAATATACAATATATACTAAATATTGGTTACAGGCTCCACTTAGAAAACTTCCCTTTAAACAAGAAATTTCCCAACATAAGTGAGACATCTTGTTAGTCTAGACACAAACCAAAGCAAAAGTAAACAATATAGTTATAATAGTGAATTTTAGTATAATAGTGTTACATTTTCGAGAGAAAAATTTTCCGTAAAATATATGACCCTGTTAGGGAAAACGGCGAGTACCGACGTCGCTGGAACGCAGAGCTATATAATCTCTATTCTGACGTGGACATAGCTAGATGAATCAAAGTGGGCCAATTGCGTTGGCTAAGCCATGTTATCAGAATGGATGAAGATGAGCCAGCGCGAAAGGTTTTTGATAACGTACCCGATGGAAGCAGGAAAAGTGGAAAGACCAGGCAGAAGAATCCCTCCGAATCCTTGGTGTTACCAACTGGCGGGAAAAGTAAGTAAAGAAAATAAAGTATTAAAACAAAAGTTGTTTAATTTTTTTTCATTCCGCCCCAATCCTGCAACGTGCGATAAGGAACTTCGCTCCAACTGGAAAGCGCAGAGCTTAGTGATTGTGGGAAGCTATCCCCTATCCCTTCATGAGATGTAATGGGAAAATATTTACTTATTTATTTATCTTTAATTTCTTGTGGAAGCAATTTAGAGTAATATTATCTTCACATCCTCAAATCGCTCATATTTATGGCATGATTTTCTTTATTATCCTTACAGGAGGCTGGGCTTTAAACCTACTGGTGCAATCTGCACTCTTCGTTCAATTTCCTGCGCATTTAAATTTATTCTTCCTTGACTATCCCTGCTGCTATTTTAAATGCTGCTAAAATGGCAGTTCAGCTTTCTCCTCATTTCTTTATATCGTTTCGACAAAACCTGCGTTGCAACTGTCTGCAGTGGTATCATACGAGTATACATTGCAACATTTCGAACTAACGAAAAGACCATACGTCATCAGCGACGTCTATATAATCAACTCCCTGCTCCTAAAAATCGAAAACAATTCAGCTGCGTTCAAACAACAAATTAATCCAAACGAAATCTTATTAGCAAAACCAAGAGCTTACAGAATCAATAGGATATCCTTGCCTTGTCTACAGGGTGACTTACATATTTCTATGCTAGGGTTTACCAGATATCATATTCCATCCCAGACACCAACCTCGGGACGACCTCTATCGGTCAAGTGCTATTTTAAATAGCATAATATTGTGAGTTTCTTTTGAGCATTGTTTTGTTTATGTGAATTGTCACTGAGAGAGGTTTAATCACATGACTCTCCTCTATTAGATTTATCCGGTTTGTTTATTCTCTCGCCGTTAGCGTAATCTCTCTTCTCTCACTCCTTCAAACATTGATTTGTGTGCGAAGTTTATAAACGGTAACTTGGTGGTGGGGTGGTTTGAAATGTACAAAACTCTTTAAGAGAGCGAGAGTTTACGTTAAGTGTGCAACCGGTTGCTGTGTGAGCAAACAAGAATTGGGCGCACAAACTTGTAAGAGGTTTATTTGCAATACTGAGGTATTCGTGTTGAAACTGTCGGTGGTTTAAGATCGTTGCAGAAGGTCGAAAGAGAACTAACAAAACAAAATTGTGATTGACATTTATGTGGAAAAATATTGGCAAATCAGTGATTTCATATACAATCAGTTGTTAGGGAATTTGGGATAAAGATGTGTTAAGTTTCGCAAAAGTTTTAAATTGTTAAGTTTATTGTTTATAAAAAGCGAAAAGTTGTTGTCATATTTTTACAAAATTTCTTAAAAAAAATTACTTGATTTAAAATATTGCAAATTGTTGTTATTTATTTAAAATATTCTTTGCAGTTTTGTTGTGTTAAGGTAAGTTATTCCCCAATATTTATGATATAATTATTATGTTCACTACATCGCATGATGAATTTAAATTCCTTTACCACCACGCCTCTTCATTAATTTTCCACCATAATGCAACGCGTGACAAATAAATGTTCACAAAAAAGGACTACATACTTGGAAAACATACCAATAGTCACAGAGTTGCCTTTATCTACATGAATTCCATGTCCTTTATAGGATAACCTTGAAATTGTGTTTGCTTTCAACCGCCAAATACTCTATATACTTTGATCTTAATTAAATGAAAAAGCATCCGTTATCCTTTTGCCAATGCTTAATACTAATGCTACGCAACCTCCCTGATTTTGATTTTGCCATTTTCTGTGTGTCATCTCGTAGGATCCCTCAGCTAATCTTGCTACAAATGGAAACACCTTTTGGCTTGAGGCTTTAGGTTTTTTCTATTTCTTCTATTCAAGTTACCCTCAATACGTTTTTTCTTTCTTAATATTCTAAACCTTGGGGTGACGTTTATAGATTACTTTCGATTTTTTTTCTGATGCCCTCGTTTCCTTATTCTTGCTGTTGAATCTTTTCGCCGTGTATCCCAAAAGCCTTCGTCCTACATGATCTTACCCTCACGGCAAACAAAGGAACTGATCTAATTTTTTTTCTCGCTCCTCATCAATCTTGAACACCTTTCGTTTTGGGATTTGTTTTCTTTCTCAAAGGATTTCTTCATTTACTATTCTGCAAGGCAAAAGGATTTTCCACTTTTCCGTTTTGGATTTGTTATTGCCTTTCTTTTACAATTAGTTGGAAAATTTATAATTTTATGATATTAAACGAATTATGATTTGTTATGAGTAGAGAAAATTTTGCGGTAGATTAGCGATGTTTTCAAATGCGCAAGGACCTCCGAAGAAGCCTTGGTTTATGATTCTAAAATTTGTTTAAAAGATCATGGCTACTATTGGGTTTTTGCGGCAACAAACGAAGTCCATGACATGCAATGGAAAATAATCGTAGAGAAACGTGTTACTTTCCCTTTGACTAAGGAATAGTTAGTCTATTTCACTAAGGCACGCAAGGTGTACAAAAAGGAACACGTTGTTACACTCTTACTGACGTGAGTTATTTGTTGTAAACCAAACTATTTTCCCATTACATTACATGCCAAACTATTTTCCCATTTCGCCGTCTCCTTTACACAATCACTGGGCTGTTTGCTTTTACAGACTCACTGATTGGATCCTACAGTCTAACACCGGTTTCGAACGGTTTTTGAGAAACTTTCTCACGGCTTATTACTCGCTAGTGAAGCCGTCACTAAGCGAGGTGACTCTCGTCAAAATAAGCAGTACCACCGACGGCCATTTGCTGTACTGAATCTTCTAGTTGGAAAATGGTCCAGCAACAGAATCCACATGTCCTTCTTTTCTTACAACTTTCCTTTAAAGTATAGCTTCTTCTTAATTTCGGTCCCTAAGATTTTTCGTCTTCCTTTCAACCATGTCGCCGATCACTAGTCGTGTCGCATGTCCGCGCCAAGTTCATCCCTTTGATTTCAATCCGTCTTTCAAAGATATCTTCCTTTGTTTATTTGTCTTCATCACTACATAGTCTATTCCACTTCGGTCCCCATTCATCCTTGTAATTTAAAGTTCCTAGACCTCCGTATTTCAAAGTATCCTTCCTTTATTTATTCTTCATAATAGAAGCATAGTAGCCATCGGTGGTGAGAGAATATGGTTTCGATCCCTGCTCAGACCATCTTACATTTCTTTCGACGACAGTCACCTCGTTTAGTGATGGCGACACTATCGAGAACTTCTGAAAAAACCGTTCAGAATCGGTGTAAAACTGTAGGTCCCAATCAGCGACTGTAAAACTAGAAAGCACACATCTCACTAATTATGAGAAGCTCTCCCCAATCCCTTCATGGGATGTTATGGGACACCATTTTCTTTTTTAGAAAAATAGTCCATTCCTCTTCCGCCTTCATTCTTATAAATATTTGTCCTAAAGAATTTCCGCTTTTTCATGGGCTGAATCTTCTTTAATCTAACATTTTTCTTCTCGAAATTTTCCCTTTCAAATCTATAATTTTCCCAATATTCATCCACATCTTCACAAACCCTTTCTTCCTTCCAAATTTATAAAAAAAACTAATTTTTTCCCATTATATCCCGTGAAGTGATTGGGGGCCTCTCACAACCAGTGAGCTGTGCTTTTTCCAGTTTTTTACCCACTGATTGGTAACTAAAGTTTTACTCTGGCTCCGAACGGTTTTTTCGATTTTGTCATCACTAAGCGAGGTGACAGCCGTCGAAAGAAATGTATGGTGGTCAGAACAGGTATTGAACCCACGTACTCATGTACAACAGCTGCATATAGTAATCATATCAACACCGAAGGCCACCCTTTCGAATCGTTGATATTAAATAATCCCCCCCCCCCCCCACTACAATAATACATACTGTTTTCCTATCAAATAATCCCCCCCCCCCCCCACTCCAATAATACAGACTGTTTTCCTATCATTGTGACAGAATCGTCATAGAATTGTGAGCTTGTGCGACTGTTGAACATGACAACATGGGTTCAATTCCCATCTAATAACTTTAAATTGATTTCGGTCACGTTCAATACTCTTAGTAATAACAACACTGTTAAGAAATTCCACTGAGAGGAGAAGCTTCATCAAATTTATGTATTACTTCATCAATCTGATGACACATTTCCTCATTTTGAAACCAACGACACATATCATTGAAGACACATTTCCTCATTTTCAAACCAACGACACATTTCATTGAAGAACATTTCATCAATCTGTCATCCGTATATCATCAATCCTTCATCCATATTTCATCAATAGTTTCCGTTGATTCAGCGATAATATTACATCAAATTGATGAAAAATTTTCATCAATTTGATGTAAGTTTGTCATCAAGTTGAAGTAAATTTTTCAAAATTTTTAAGTGAATTGCTCATCAATTTGCGGTACATTTTTCATTAATTAGATGTTAGGTTGTCATCAGTTTGATGTAAGTTTGTCATAAATTTGATGTAAATTGGTAATTGGTAAATTTGTATGTAAATTGTTGTAAACCACAAGAACAGGCAATAAAGGCAAATAAAAAATGCTCAGAGAGTAATAATTCACTATTTCATATGAATTCTGTCCAGTACACTATTATATATTATGTATTTCTTTTATATTTTTTTTACTTTTTTCTTTTTTCATTTATTTTGTCAATACTGCGTCCATACTTTGAATCGATCCCACTAACTATTTCCAAATTCCAATGATAATCATCAATATCATAAAAAAATTCATCAGTTCAATGAAGCTGAAAAAGGTGAAGATACACTCATTCTTCCAATTGAACATTCTTCAATTGAATCGAAGAACTTTTTCATTGAATTGAAAAATCCTCTCTATGCATAACCGTTCGGATTCGTTGTAAAACTGTAGGTTTTGATTATTGGGCCTAATAAATCAGCTGCGTGATTCTGAGAAGCTCTCCCCTAACCCTTCACTAGATGTCTTAAGAAGCTAAGTTTCACGTTTTTTTGTAATTCAAATTGTTCTTATCAAGTTTACGCTTTTCCAAATCATCTTCCCTTTCACCTTTCCAACTAGATTCCCATTTAAATTTGTGTACTTTAAAATTTCCGTCATAACATTTCCTTTCGTATCAGCGTTGCGAATACTCTCACTTCAAAGTATATATAAATCTAACCAATGTTTTTCCCCAAATGTACACGCTGCTATATCTCTGTCTTTGCAACTATTGGTCCTTATCGTAACAATAGTGTAGTTGGTCCTTAAAAATGTGTGTGCCTGTATATTTTTTGGTTTCAATCTATTATTGTTGAAATTATTTTATATTTTAAAACCATTCGAATAGTTCGTCGTGCCGGCTATATGCCTCCTTCAAATATAAGTCCTTCCCACATGTACGTCTTTCCAAACCACTGGCCTTTTCACTGTTCGCATTTGGTCTTTCAATCATATTTCCTTGAAAACAGCGGCCTATCAAAGTTGTATCCTTAATTTTACGCACTTTTTCTTTGGATAATTTGTCAGAAATTGGTTTAGTCCAAAATATTGAATTTCGGTGTGCCCTTTCGAATAGTTGTCCTTCAAAATGTATTGCCTTCTTACAACTCTTTGCTGTCTTTCCAATCGTTAATCATTTAAAATCTTTTCATGTACTGCTTTCACTCTTTTTAGAATCTAGGATCTAAACACATCGACTTTCTTGCCAATGTTCGGTCAATTGGTCAACATAAATGATTTTTCATGGAGAGGAGTCAGGAAGGCGAATCACTACGTCGCCTTTGAAATATCTCTCATCTCTTCCGGATTTCTTTTGAAATTTCTGCACTTATCCCAAATCTACACACAAATTGACCTTTTTAATCTTTTCTAATTCTTGTTGTGGCCGTCGGTGGTGCAATGGGTACGATCCCTGCTCTGACCACCTCAAATTTCTTTCGGCGGCTGCAACTTCGCATAGTGACGGCGACACACGGCGACACTATCCACACTAGCGACAATAAACTTACATCAAATTGATGAAAAATTTGCATCAACTTGATGTAACATTGTCGCTAAACAATCGACGAAATATAGGATAAAAGAGTGATGAAATGTTCTTCATCAATTCAATGAAATGTGTCGTAGGTTGGAAAAAGAGGAAATGTTTCATCAAATTGGTGAAGAAATTCGTAACTTTGATGAAGCTTTTTCTTTCAGTGTAACTTCTTAACAATATTGTTGTTACTAGGACTGTTGTCCGTGATCGAAATCAGTTTAAAGGCATTAGATGGGGATTGAACCCATGTTGTCGTCTACAATAGTCGCACAAGCTCATCATTCTACTACCCTACTGTCACAATGTTTAGAAAACAGTCTGTATTATTGTAGGGAAGAAAATTAGAAAAGGGTGGCCTCCGGTGGTGATATAGTTAGTATGCGCGGCTCTTGTACATGAGTATGTGGGTTCAATGCCTTCTCTGACTAACTTAAATTTCTTTCGGCGGCGGTCACCTCGCATAGTGACGGCGACACTATCGAGTATAAGCCATATTTGGGTCACAAAAAAACATATATTACAACATATTAATTATTGTGTCTCGAACATGTAATATTGAATGTCAAAGACAATGTTTTTGGACACAAGTATACTAAAGTTGCGGCAAACGACAAACGCATTATATTCGCATCCAAACAACAATAAAACAGATAGATTTTTTGACGTCTACTCTTCGTTATCGTGGCTGTCGGTGGTGCAATGGCTAGTGTGCGCGGCTCTTGTACTTGAGATCCTGGGTTCGATCACTGCTCTGACCACGTAAAATTTCTTTTGGCGGCGGTCACCTCGCATAGTGACGGCAACACTATCGAGTATTTAGCCATGATAAAGCTTCTCAAAATACCGTGCGGAACCGGTGTAAAACTGTAGGTTCCAATCAGTGAGTATACAACTAGAAAGCGCACAGCTCACTGGTTGTGAGAAGCTCTCCCCAATTTCTTCATGAGATGTAATGGGAAAACATTTTGTTTTGCTCTTCGTTATCTTACCAAAGGTCAGTCACTGACACCCTTTCACATTAACAATTTCCATTATGTTTAAAAATCTACCATGACATCAAATCTGCGTCCTTAAAAAATCAATGAGTGTTCGAACTCACGGATGATGTGTTAACACCTTTTTGCTACACGGTACCTGTTCGATTTCTATGAACACATTAGTAAATGTTACATTGGAAAATAAAAAATAACAGTTTTTTTGTATACACCGGGCAATGCTGAACATCAAATGACTCGCTTTGTTTGGCCATAGCAACAACAACGAAACAACCAAACACACAACATCACACATACTTTGTCCGAAGTAGCTGACGTATACGTGTGTCACATAACCACATGTTTGCCATATCAACAGCAACGAAACAACGAATACTTTGCACGAAGTAGCTGACGTATTAGTGTGTCACCATAACGTCGACTGCGCAAGCTTACAAATGAAATTTTGCGTGGCTATGCTTTATATCTCCGTTCAACAACAGCAACAGACACATGTACATACATACATTATTATGTTAATACATACGCTATAGACACAATTTCGTTTGCCTCACCCCTGCCACACCACTCTTTCATTGCTCTCTTGCTCGCTCATTTTTGTTTAACACGTCATTATTCTCTTTCGCAGTCGCAGAATATCTGGTTTTAGCAGCAGCATAAAATCTGGTTTTAGCAGCAGCATAAAATCTGACTTTGATAGATTTAGTCCCTATACGCCGCTATAGATGTTAACACATCAAAAATGTCCCTGCTTCTGAACACTAGACCCACAGAATAATTAAACGAATTAGCCGTAGCCGACTTAAGAGGCTGTCACGACCATATTAGATGTCATCGCATCCAAATTAAATATTGCCACAACCGCCTTAGGGGCTGTCATAACCTACTAGAGTTTCCTTCAACCGCAATTCATTTGTGGGTACTGAACTCAGTCGCGACAATGTCAATTCGGTTGTGGCAACAGAAATTAGGTGGCAACAACCGAAATTGGGATTGCTACAACCTTTTTTCAGTGTGGAAAATTAGGTTAGTGTGGCAATAAAAGGTTGTTGCGAAGAATGTTAAAACCGTAGTCTCATTTACAAGACTTGCGAAGGACGATCTTGAAATACCTTTCTTGTCTTCTGTTTTTATTTCGAGATGTGTTTCCTTTTACTGATAGCCATACAAAGGACATTTTTAATTTGCCTGTTCGTATTTGTTGGGTTTTCTATTAAACCCTTTTTGGTTCATGATTTACGACACTTTTGATCCTCCTGCGGTTTGTCCGATTGTTCTTCTATCTTACTCTTCCGATTTGACAATTTCTATTTTTCCTGCTTTCCACCTTACGGGCACTTGCAACCTTCGGCCGACCATGGGTAAGATTGTGCCACTAAACCTTAAATTCCAATCAGTGGTAGTTAACAAAATCTATGAGCAAATCTTGATCATTTTCAAATATTTCCTCCTCCTGAGTAATGGAACTTTAGGAAGGAAGGCATTGCCTCTTATGTTAGGTGGAACTTACAAAGAGTTTTAAAAAATCTTACTAATATTTAAATGGGAATTCATGAAGAATGTAAACTGATGTTGACAATTATTGCTACACCCTGAAAAATGTCGGCCCCAGAAACATATTGCGGGAACCATGTACAAGTTTGCAAGCATTGTTTTGGTGAATTGAAGAACTGCTGCATTTCGTTTCTCTATTGTCTTGAACGTTTTTGTTTTCAGCAGTTTTCAGCAAACGATACCATATTTGCCTCACAAATACATATATTTTAACCTATTAATCATTGTGTTCCAAACATGTTATATTGAAAAGCAAACACAATGTGTTTGGGCACAAGTATACTATATTTGCGACAAGCCAAAAACTCGTTATATTTGCATCCAAAAAGAACAACAAGCTACAACTTTTCCGGTGTGTATAATTTGTTCTGGATACTCAAGTTGTTCTAGCTTATTCTCCCATAATTTATAATTCTGTGGTCACAAACAATAACAGCCTAAGTCGATTCTAAAATGTTTTCAGGGAGAGCAGTTACTTCAAAAAAGAGTTTCTTATAACTCGAGTTAGGATGTTATTGTTTGTGACCACAGAATTATTTCCCGTATATTGGTTATAAAATTATTTAAAAGCAGAAACTTCGAGACCTGGCAGACTCATTATACGATATTAAGTAGTGGGTGCAATAGTTTCCTTATATTCCCCCCTAACTTTAATGTTTTGTGTATTTTCATGCCCAAAAAGGGGTTATGTACAATTCCTTCGAAAACTTTAATTGTTTTCTCGGTTCGAATCAATTTAATGGTTTCCAATTTTAGGGTAATTTGTTGGGAAACCATCAGACGAATTGAAATTCCCCAAACAAAAGAATCATTTTCTTGATTCCGCACACGGCAAAATCTTTAGAAAATTTTTAATTTTAAATTGCGATTTTAGAATTTGCTTGCAGTCTTAAATAGCCGCGAGTGAAACCAATGAAACAAAACCAAAATTAATTTAAAGAAAACAAGAAACGAAAGAAGGAAGAACAAACAGCGAAGAAACAGATTTCCGAAATCTGTACAAAAAAATCAGATGCTTAAAATAAACAAAAGATGGTCAGACAGAGGGTCTCTCTCTTGGATTCATTCAATTCATTACAATTCGAATGTCTGCAAAATCCTAAAGAAACTGGTTTTCATTAACACACGATCCAGCAACAAACGTTTGCGAAACATTTACTCATATCGCCACAATCTTTAAATATTTCAACCAGGCAACTCTCAGTTTTTAAGCTTCACCAAAGAAGAGATTTAGCAAAAATTGCAAAAAAAAACATATGCGCCTGCGCAGTTATTGCTCTCTGGGTGATGTGTGACAGCAACATAACTTTGTTGCTGGTTTTTTGGCCTTTGTGTTTATGGATCTTGACATTGTTGTACGTATTGTTGGTAGTGTTGCTGGAGTTGTTCTTGTTGTTGTTACATAATTTGAACAAATAAATCACTGAAATGTCGTAGACTTGTATAGTAACTGGATTTATTTGCCTGAAAACAAAGCATTAATTATATATTCCCTTTTCCGTCTCCATCTACGTCCAACCATCCATCTTTATCTCTTTCCCTTCCATGTCTCTCTCTAGTGCATATACAACTGATCCTTGACATTAAAAGATACTTGTATTATATACAACATTTTTACCGTATTGTCCTTAGAGCACAATCTCGACGAACAACAACAAACCAGAAGACAATTTTTGCCATTTTATCTTTTGCGTTTATTGCCATTTATTGCGGCAATTTGTGCCAAAAAAACAATAAACGAAATCTGTAGAAATTTGTTTCAAAGGATATGAGTTTTTTAGTCCTTTTGTATAGATTATTTTCATTCATCTCTTTACTAAAGGCTTGTAGAACTAATGGGGAGTTCTTGTTGTTAGTGTTCTACGCAGGAACAACCTACAAGCATGACCAACATATGGGCATGGTAGACAGCCGGCAGAATAAAATCACAGATTTGTGGAAGGATAGAAGCCCAACAGCCAGAATATAGAATAGTTGGCATTTTAGAGGAAATAATTAGGTGCTTACTACGATGGTGTCGTATAGATACCATAAGGGGAAAAGCATGAATCTTCAAAGGCCGTCTATTCGGGAACGCAAGCCTTTAGAGAGAAAGATATTCGAACAAACCTACAATGAACAATTAAAGTTTTGAATTTTTTGAAACTCTATTCGAATGAACCACATCTGAAATAGAGACGACCCAATTAAAAACCAGGACTTCCAAAAGAATTAGGATTCAGAAATTGTTGTAGTCGAATAAAAGTCTGGACCAACTAGTCTTTTGATGGTTATCATGGAAATCTACGGGTAGAAAGAACTCCCTAAACCACTAAAATATTCAAATGAACCAACGCTGAAAAAGAGACACAATTGAAAATCAAAACTTCCACGACTACTAGGATTCAGAAACATTTGGAGTCTTATAAGTTTTTCAATAAGAGCGCTACAAAAGTTTTTTTAAATAAAACAAAACTGGTTTGTGATACCTATGAAATTCTTTATTCCTGTGAAAGTACTTTCGATGCCATTATGTATGGAAGTCGATTTCTTTTGCATGGCCACCACTGGCACGCTTGAGGAAGTCCAGACGCTGAACCCAATTTTCGACGGTTTTCAAGCATAAATCGGCCGATACTGCTGCAATTTCACGTTCGATATTCGTACGAAGTTCATCAATCGTCGCTGGCTTGTTGGCATAGGCCATAGACTTGACGTAGCCCCACAGGAAATAATCTAACGGCGTCAAATCGCACGACCGAGGCGGCCAATCGACTGGGCCATTTCGTGAGATAACACGTTCACCAAACTTGGTTTCCATTAAATTGATTGTGGCATTCGCTGTGTGGCTTGTGGCGCCGTCCTGTTGGAACCACATGTCCTCCAAGTCCATATTATCCAATTGGGGCCAAACATATTCGGTTATCATTGAACGGTAGCGATTCGCATTCACAGTAATGTGCCGGTCTTGATCATCACGGAAGAAGTACGGCCCAATGACGCCGCCGGCCCATAAACCTCACCAAACCGTAATTTTTTCGGGATGCAATGATGACTCATGGACTACGTGTGGATTTCGGTCTGACCAATGACGCATATTTTGCTTATTGACGAAGCCATTCAGCCAGAAATGAGCCTCATCGCTGAAGATGATTTTCCGATGAAAATCCGAATTGTTTTCAAGTTGCTGCTCAGCCCAATTCGCGAACATACGACGCTTATGGTGGTCAAGCGGCTTCAGTTCTTGCGTCAATTTGAACTTGTAAGGTTGCAGGCCAAGATCTTTTCGCAAAATTCGCCACAACGACGTCACAGAGATGCCCAACGCTTTAGAACGACGTGTGAGAGACACATTTGGGCTTTCTTGAACTGAAGCCTCAGCGGCAGCAATATTCTCGACACTACGGGCACTTCTTTGTCTCATTGGCACGGGATCATTTTGTACTATGCCTGTGGATTCAAAGTTTTCCACTAGACCCTCAATTGTTGATCTGGTAGGACGATTATGACGACAATAAATTGGACGTAGCGCTCTTAAAGTTGAGGCCACTGACTGCAAATTTCGGCGGTAAATTTTAATAATTTCGACTCGTTGTTGGCTCGTATATCTTTCCATGATGAAATGGCAAACCTTACTGAAGAGATATGTCACAAGAGCGGAAAAACTATGGCGTCGTTTGCTGTCCCTATCGATTTACTTTAGCGTCTCTGTTGAAAAACCCTTAAAAGTCTGTATCAAATAGGCTTTTAATGGCTGGCATCGTAATCCGCAAGGAGGGAGGTTACTCTGGACGGTTAAAATATTATACACTCGGAGAGATGCCACTTGTAAAGTGTCACTTGAGATGTACGATATAAAAACAAATATTTTCCCATTAAAGCCTATGATTGGACAGGGAAATGGATGATTGGACAAGGCACCGGATGAATGGTTAGGGAAGAGTGTAAAATGTATTTAGGTTATAAGAGTTGTTAGCTGCCTTACGCTGTTCTGCGATTTCATAAATGTAATTACATTCCAAAGATCCTACAATCTAACAAAATATGCACTCAAAGAAAAATTCGGTTGAAACAACCGAGTTGCCTGCAAACGAATTTAGAGGTTTTGAAAACTGAATTCTGAGGGTGCTGTAACCGAATTTTGAAGCTGTCTTCTACAAATTTTTCGTGGTGATTGTGATTAGTTTCAACTGAGATATAATAATAATAATCTGTAATATTTTACTTAACTTCATAAAACTGGCGAAGTTGCCACGCCCATTCTGGAACCTTTCACACAAACCCTGGAGGACGTCCGGTTTGCGAATACGATAAACTGCTAAAAATCTTTTCCGATCTTAATGAAATTGGGTATTAAGCATTATTTTACCAAAGGTAAGTCGAGTACTTAAACAAGGGTAATTTTGCCACGCCCATTTTGGTACCTACCATACAAAACCTTTGTGCCCCACTGGTTGGTCGACAAGATGACTCCCGGAACAGAGAAACATCCTTCATGAAATTTGGCAGTAGACCACTCTGATGTGGAAAATGGCTAATTTTTTCACTCCCTTTCTGGTACTACCCATACAAATATGGACGGCTGTCCCACTGATTGATGCGCTATATCCCGTAAACCACAATCGATATTAAAGAAGTTTGGTTCTTTAATAATTCCTGTTTTAAAACCGAATTTAGTCAAATTTTTGTTCATTAATAATTCCTTTTTTTGAAACCAAATTCATTCAAAGTTTGGTTCTTTCATAATTCCTTTCTTGAATTCAAATTCATTTAAATTTCGTTTGGAATAGCAGACTTCTTCAGAAATACGGTTGTAGCAGACGATAAAATGCCGAATTTTTTTTATAGAATTCGAAATAATGGAAACTTTTTTGCCGTAACCGAATCATTAATAACTGAAGTTGTTCCACACGAATTTTAGTTATAGCGACTGAATTAAGTTGTTACTTCAATTCATATCGGTTGTGATAAACATAATTCAGTTGCAACAATCGAATTTCCATTTGCTACAACCATTTTCAAAACAAATCAGCTTTAAGAATTAAAAAAAAATCAATGAGTGTTCGAACTCACGGGCGATGTGTTAGCACCTTTTTGTTATACGGTACCTGTTTGGTCTCTATGAACACATTAGTAAATGTGACATTGGAATATAAAAAAGGAATAGTATTCGTGCTGAAGGTTCTTTTGCAATTGCACTTTATTTTTTCTTACATCTGCTCTAAGATTAGATGTAATATAGTGAAAATAAATTAAGAAATATTTAGCTAACTGAATAATTGTCAGAGCGAAGACGACCTGCTTGTTTGAATGCTGGCATACAACTGAATAAAAATCAATATTTAGCTCACTGAAATAATTGATCTTGTTTTGTCATAAACAGAGTGACGACAAAAAGTATTGAATAGTATAGAGAACTTATTGCACTTATTTAGCTCACTGAAATAATTGTTTTTGTTTTGTCATAAACAGAGTGACGATAAAAAGTATTGAATAGTCTAGAGAACTTATTGCTCTTATTTAGCTCACTGAAATAATTGTTTTTGTTTTGTCATAAACGGAGCGACGACAAAAGGTATTTAATAGTATAGAGAACTTATTGCACCCTTTTTCCGTTCTCATGTAGAGAGACTGACTAAAAGAGCATATACGGCTCTTATTGTCTTTATAGAATATTTCAATATAAATGCACCATTTCGACAATGTTATTATATAAAGCAGTACTAAAAGCATACATTTTTCAAAAGGCAGCAATGTTTCACATCAATGTTATGCATGGACCAAGTTATGACAAAAGGAGAGTAATACGTCTTGAATCATTCGCCAGATACCGGCAGTGCTTTTGAGTAATACAATTCGTTCCATGAGTTCTCTATACTATTCAGTACTCTTTGGCGATGACGACCTGCTTGTTTATTCGTTGCCGCTACATCAATACCATCATACTTATATTCAGGCAGATACTATTGTTGTACAACAACTACGTATGTGATGCTAACTCTTAGTGTTGTTTGCATGTGTTCACCTTGATAGATTGCCCTACCCGTGCCTATAGATGTTAACACATCAGAAACTGAAATAACACAAATATGAAGGACTTTGAAATAATAGCAGTGTACAAAAATAATCCTTCAAAATGGAAACACCGGAGCAGATATCAGGCAGAGCAGTTGTGGAATTGTCTAAAATTCAAGGAAACGTAATTAGGGACAATCCTAAAGATATTCAATAGGCAAAGAGCCTCATCCTATGTAATTCTTTGAAAGATAAAGAGGAGGACATTCTTTGAGTAGAAAACTTAAAAAATTATAATTAAAAAATTAGGACCAAGACGTCAAGCGATTTTTAATTCTGTCACAAATTTAAAGGCACTAGATTATGTTCAAGCTAAGGACAGACAAACCAAAGACATTGACCTTAACGCGCGTAAGTCTTATATACGTAAACGAGGGTTCGATCCCTACTCTGGTCACCTATCGTTTTTTTTTATCGGCGACTGTTACCTCACTTTGGTTAGGTTAGAAGTTGGCGGCAGTCGACGAATGACTCAGTTAGATTTAACAAACATAGACATTGGGATAACAAAAACTAGACTATGATCCCGAAGTTAAAGCTTGTCCCGACTGAGAAGCATCTGGTTTGCTCCAAGAGGCTTTAATCCTGCGAACGTCTGTCTGAGATAATTCTCCTAGGTCTCTTAATAAGTAGGATCCTATAGAAAATATCCTCCCGCCATCTAAAGCTAAGCACTTGCCGAAGAGATATTTAGTGAATTATTCTTCATCCTAACCGATTATATAGAAGCCATCAGCATTGACCTTTAGAGCGATGACACATACAGCGTTTTGTGTCGAGTCGGCACATGTACCTGTGTTTTCAAACGATGCAAAAAACACACGGCGGCATGGATGCCTGTCGGTTCAAGGGTCGACTCGGCACATCATTTGCTGCAAGAAACGCGCGCTGTTTTATTGCCGAAGCGGCACTTGTTTATGCGCTGTAAGCGCTGACACACGCGTTGGTTTGCTGCGGCGTCTACCGCTATGAAATTCTCAAATTTTTAGTATTCAAAATGACTTCATCAGAAGCACTGCTGTTCTTGGAGACGAATATATATTTATATATTTTTTTTTTAAATCGTCGTCCATTATGTCGACTGAGGTTAACTGTCGTAGATACACTCGTTGCCGCAACGTTGCGAACTTTTCACGGCCGCCCGTCTGCCGAGTCGACAAAAACCACCGTGTGTGTCATCGCTCTTAGGCTCGCTGTATACCTGCAACCCTGACTCTGTCATCTCGTCATATCTGATCCTCGACCATTACTCCTGTATCATCATATAGGAGCATTCTGGCATAATATTGTTACGAATAATTAAAAGCTTTTGCTTGCTCTTAATGACTCTACTAACACTATGTAAATAACAGGCGGTTGATACTGCGCCTGAAAGTATGCATTGTAACAAAGTACCAGCTCGCTAAACCAGTCGCATGAATTCGCCTCAGTTAAGATAATTATCCACCATTCCATGATTCTACAAAGATAAGCAACAACAATGACTAGAAGGTTCTTGAATTCGGTAGATATAACTTCATTTGAGTATGGTGAATTGTATAAATAGCGGAGGTCTTTGGAATTTAGAGTTTAGTTTGTGATTAAACCCCGTAAAGTAAGCAACGCGATTTGATAGTAAAATATAAGACTTATTAAAGTGGTGAAAATAAAGTAAACTGTTGTACTATATAAGTAAAATAAAAGAAAGTTATACCGTTGTAATTATCGTAATTGAAAACGAACCTTGTTTTATTATTGGGAATAAAACAATGCAAAAAGGACGAATAAGGAAATTCGTAACAATATGCTTACAAGTCGCTAGGATCATTGAACCTAATGACTGCTGAACTAATATCCCCCAGTCAATCGGTCTGGGAGCGAAAATTGCTTCTTGATACACGCTACAATGATTGGGTATTATTCACAAAAGCTACAACCATAGTGCACCAAAGCAACCCCATACCCTACCTGATCTATAATTTTGTACCCAACCCCCTCTAAGTTGGAGTCACACAAAATCTGAAACAAAACTAATTGAAATGACTCGGAATTTTGAAAAAATAGTGACATAATTTTTGTCAAGAAAACAAAAGTTGTTCGCTTTCTATCTGAGTGAAGAATCAGCTACAACTCGATAAAATTGTAATGCTACTGAACCACAATCTCTACACGCTGAAAATCCATATTTTGTTGTTGTTTGGATGCAAAAATAACGTGTTTGTAGCTCGTCGCAAATATTGTATACTTGTGTCCAAACACATTGTGTTTGCTCTTCAAACACAGAGATTGGTAGATTCTAAAGTATGTATATTTTTGTGACCCAAATGTGGATTTGTTTGATAAAAGCTGCTGAAACCAAATACGTGGCAGACAACGAATAAACAAAAAGCAACAGCTCTTCAGTTCATGACAACAATGCTTGCAAACATGTACATGGTTCCTGTAATATGTAATATCACAATAATATGTAATATCCCCTCATGTAGTATCACCCATAAAGGACACAAATTAGTTACAAATGAATCAATCCTTGATGTTAAAAATTGTTTTTGTTTTCTGTATCAATATAATTTTGAAAATGTCAACCGTCGCAACAGCCGTGTTTCTCACCCTCAACCTGAATGGAAAACACAAAGTAATTCTATACGGCTCCACGAAATACCCCCCAAGTAAATAACCTCCAAATGCAATAATCTCCAATGTATTTTCCCACATTTTTGGGTGTTATTTCATAGGAAACAACAACCAAATTTTTTGGGAAGTATTTTTTTTTTTAAAGTTATTTCGTTTTCCAATCGGGGTTTCCAAATGGGCCATTTACAAGGAAATTTGTTCGACTCTGTTTCCATATTGCCTTGGAGTTAGTTTCATTTTTGATTCATTATTTTCTTTGTTTTTGGATGTTATTTATTTTTTTGGGTTTATTTCATTGGGAGCTATTTCAGGGGCGTCATTTCTTTGGGTGTATTTCGTAGAGCCTATACGTGATAAAGTTTTATTGTTTGGTTGCAAATATAACATGTTTGTAACTTGCCGCAAAAATCTTATTATTGTGAGCAACCACATTATGTTTGCTATTTAATATTACATGTTTAGGACGCAATGATTATGAGTTTATGATATATGTATTTGTGACCCAAATATGGCTTTGTTTGTTGGAAACTGCTGAAAACAAAAACGTTACAGACAATAAAGAAACAAAACGCAGCAGATATTGAAGTCACGGAGACAATGCCTGCAAAGATGTACATTGTTCCTGCAATAAGTTGCTGGGGCCGTTATTGTTCAGGGTGTAAACTTCTCTCAGTAAATTTATGAGATTAGGCTAGGTTGCATATGGACGTTGCATGCCGAAAAGTATTGCTTTAATAATACCAGTTAGAGGCAATGGTTCAAATCAACGAACAAGAAAACAACAACAGCATTTCGTTTTGTATGTTAGAATTTTTTGTACGAATTACAACACAAATGTATGCTAACAATAAAATATAACGAAAAAGTACAAAATACATTTAAATTGCACAGTGCTCAACCAAAACAACATGACAAATTTAATTCAACAGCGCTTGTAACTCCACCTGGTGTTAACATCAATCGCACCCCCGACTTCACCACGAAGAGTGTGAAATGAAACGACAGATGAGTAGATGGCACCTCTAGGTTTCATTATTCTAGGGGGGAAAATGGTAAAATACAACTACATTTAAAGATCGGAAATGAAATACTTAAAATTTCTACTTCAAATCAAAAACTTACGAAACATTTTCAATTTACTTCGCCGCAGTATATTTTTGTTTAGAAACCTTTACCAAGCGGTTACTTGTATTTGAAATTGTATACCCGGCTTAAAAGAGCAAATCCTTTTGTAAAACTTCGTCTACTTTCTATTAAATTGTGTATTGTTAAATATATTTGTTTCTTCTCTACAATACAAGACGTAAGGATTTCACCTTTGACATTGTCTCACATTACACAAAATGTAGAGAAAGGACTTCTTAACAAGCCAAGATCCTTTACAATGATATGTGTAGTAAGCTCGTCCCTCAGTTACTCCTACAAAGAAATTAGCTAAGGACGTACTTGTCTTCCTCTTTGCAACCTTAAAATTTCTTACATTAATTTACAAAATATTTGCATGCAAACAATTTTTAGTTTTAGAAAAATGTCTTACATTTTCCTTCTGCATTATAATTGTTATAACTTTTGTTAAATTTCAAATCCTTAGATGCGGGTTTTACTTTAATTTATTCCAGGTGTCCTTATTAGAAATAGACACCTTGATTCTCAACTTCTTTAAGGATGTCCAGCTTAAGGATTATCTATGCCGCCAATGGCAAAAGAGAATCAAATCTGTGCTACGTTACTGCTCACTTACATCTTTTACTCTTTAAGGGATTAAAAATTCACAAATCGATCATTAATGTCAGTCGTCCTTCAATACTGAATATAGCAGCTTTACATTTCTAGAATACCAACTCTAAATTAACTTAAGGACATGAGAAAATTGGAAAGAAGAAGACAAATTCACTGGGGCAGACGTGTGATTGGACGGATAATAGGAATTGTATACATAATTGATGGACCTTCGAATGTTTAGAACTTTCAAAGGACAGACTTTATGATGACGAACAGTCAAGATGATGCGGAATAGAATAAATTTAATTTGTAGTAACAAACATTTTGCCAGTGAAGCCACCGGAAAGATGGGAATTTTTATAGTACAGAGTCAGAAGAACGGTCATTTGGAATGACGCTCCAACCAGGCAAATGTGAAAGTCTGCGCAAAAGACTCAGATTTAAAAGCACAAAGATCGAGTTTTTGAATATATGGAAAGACACATATTTTGAACAACAAGAAGGAGAAACATTAGCAAAGATACATACTCGGAAACAAACAGTAATAAGAGGACGAACTTTTATCTCTTTGAGGAACCACAGGCAAATGCTACCATATATGGATATTAGGGTGTACCAAAATTTTTTTCTTTTCCAATTTTCATGGTTGCTCAAGTTTGATTGGAAAGCCCATAGGGCACAGTATTTTTGTGATTTGATTCAGATTTTTCGGAAGAAGTTTACCCCAAAAATCGGGTATTTTGGACGTTTTTTGAATTTCACTTAAAACTCGGTCAATAACCACGAGTTTCTTCGTTTGTAAGTCAACATTTTTAAAGCAAAACGTTCAAACTTTTATGGTATATGCATAAACCACCAGTTTTGGCAATGATTTTGCTCAATAACGTACAAGGTATTACATTTTTTCGTAAATTTTGGATAAATTTTGTTAGTAACGCTTTATAACTTTTAAACTTTCGATGCAAATATTTGAATTTGAATTTTATTGACCGATTTTTGTTAGCTTTTCTATGCAAATTTAAAAAACTAATGATGCATTCTCAAAAACGGATGAATTCCAAGCAATATTGTAGAAAACAATTTTGAATTTGGTGTTACCGTTGCAGAGTTATACTATTTTAAAGCATTTTACCCATTGTATGAACCTAAAAACATTATAAACTGTTTACCATTTTTGCATCGGATTTGCTTTAAATTTCTATGAAAATTTAAAACACTAATGATAAACTTTAAAATGCGGATAAATACCAAGCAATTTTGTAGAAAAAATTTTGAATTTGCAGTTACTGTTCCAGAGTTATGCCACTTTAAAACTCTTTATCCATTGTATGCAACTAATAATACTATAAACTATTTGCCAATTTTTCATCAGATTTGAATTAAACACTGTATTCATGAAAAAATCTACATGCGCTACGTAACGACAAAGAGTTACACGCAGAAAAAAAACGGCCCCAACAATATATTGCAGGAAACATATATGTGTTTGTAAGCAATCATATATATGGTTCCTGCAATATGTTGCCGGAACCATTTGTTGCTACGTGTAATTCTTTGTCGTTACTTAGCGCATGTAGATTTTTTCAACAATACAATGTTTAAAGCAAATCCAATGAAAAAACACAAACAGTTTATAATATTATTAGGTTCATGGGTAAAGAGTTTTAAAGTGGCAGAACTCGGGAACAGTAGCTGCAACTTCAAATTTTTTTTTACAGGATTGCTTGAAATTTACCCATTTTTTAAAGGGCAGCATTTGTATTTTAAATTTTCATAATAATTGAAAGCAAATCCGATGCAAATATAGCAAACAGATTATAATATTATTAGTTTCATACAATGCATAAAGAGTTTTAAAGTGGCATAACTCTGGCATAAGTCTTTAAAATTGTATAACTCTTAAACAGTAACTGCAAATTCCAAAACTTATTTTCCAAAATTTCTTGGAATTTATACATCTTTTAAAGAGCATCATTAGATTTTTAAATTTTCAAAGGAATTTTAAAAGAAATAAAGCGATATTTACAAGATTTACCCAAAATTTACAAAAAAAATTGTAATACGTGGTACCCTATTGACGAAATTAATTGCCAAAACTGGAGGTTTGTGCATATATAATAAAAGTTTGGACCATTAGCTTCAAAAATTTTGACTTACAAACTCAGAAAATCGTGGTAATTTACCGAGTTTTAAGTAAAATTCAAAAAAACTCCCGGAATACCCGATTTTTGGGGGAAATTCGAAAGCTTGAAAAAAAAAAGCTTGAGCAAAAAAAAATTTATATCGATGGGACACCCTAATGGAAAGTCATTTAATATGATTCCATGATAGTCGAGTTTGTTTATACTCGTTTTCCAGGCATCGCTTTCATGCATATAATGTCCTTCCTGGTCTACAATATCCCTGAGATTTCTACAAATTTCATTTGTATTAATAAATTGTAAATTTGGTAATTTGGAGCAAAATATAAAGGACATTTAAAAGCCGTAAGCAGAATATACATGTTGAAGAAACAACATTTTGCAAATACTGAAACTCATTGAAAAATATCATACATGGGTTTTTATAATTTGCATTGGATTTTAATTTGTATTACTTTATCTAGTGCAAATGCAAAAGTATTACCATTATTCGCATTGGCATTTAAAAAATTTTGAATTTGCACTGCAAATGCAGGTTGTGGAATCGGATGCCAATTGTAATGAAGTATGGTTTTGAATTTGTTTGACTGCTGGCAATTCTGTTTTTAAAGTATTTTATATGTAAAGGTTTGTGGCTTCGCTAGCTAACGCCTCATAGTACTTTCAAATTCACAAATCTGTACTGTATAAAATATTTGAAAACCAAAATTGCCAGACATGAAGGAAATGCTTTGAAATAAAGTACAATTGCCAATGGTATTGAAACTTTTTGAAATTTGCATTTCGAAAGGTAATTCAAATTAAACTACAAATTATAATTGTCATAGAATTAATTTTCCTCATGTATGAAAAATATATATATATTATATAGAGACATTTTTCATAATTTATAACTCCATGAGATCTATCAATTCCTTTTTGTCATTTGTTAGTCCTTAATGAAAATAATTTTCTGAAATCACTTGATGTCTTTCATACAATATCAAAATTTCTTCGTACCTTAGAAATAGTCACAATTCCAGTATGTGCATTAGCCGCATGTTGTCTCTCCACCTTGTCAAAAGGTGTCATTCTTCAATTATCCTTGAGTGTATGTTTCTTGTCTCTGGATCCTGATTTACATTGTATACATTGCAATTATTGTAGTATATAAAGTTGTTGTTGTGTATGTTATCCTTGAGTGTCTTGTTAATTGTTTAACTATGAATGGCAGCTGTCATATGGACAGCACAATTGTAAGGACAATAGAAATTGTAAGTGTTAAATGTAGCACGACTTGTGAAGACACATTTCGGAAGTGATTGCTGTGAAAGAAAATTCAACAGGATGAAAGGAATATTGCAAGGAATATTAAAAACTAGAAGATTTTTATTTTCGACATCATTTTTCATATTTCAACTAAACATTTTGTTACACAACTCTTTCAGTCCTTATCTGCATAACATTAGGTAGCAGCTACTAAATATTTCCCAAAATGTACTTAAATAGTTTCACTAACTTTAGGTTTCATAGCTCATATATAAACTTATTTTAATAGATACAAAAAAATAACTTATAAACAAATACCACGCTTCAAGCAAATACCACCATTTCTTACATCGTCCTGAAGTTTTCGTTAAACTTCTGTTTTAGTTGTCGTCCTTTGTATGTTACATTTCATTCCTCCCCTTTGTTTCTTCAATTTCAAAAATTATCTTTCAATTACCATCAAATTGCCATAAATCTACTTATATAGTTTAAATTTAATTCAAAAACATATTTCTTAATACTCTGGGGTTAATACTGCCCTGTGTGCAGGGGGAACAACAGCACACATGTCTACTACTCAGGACAATGTCAAGGACCCTCTTAATAAGCACCGTTTAAGTACTTTATACCACATCCTTCAACGTGTGTGCCGTTGCAATGCCTTTTTACTCCACAAAATGAAAACAAGCAAAAACAAAATTCAAAACTCATAATTGCAGGATATTTGATGTCCTTTGTGAGCTTTAACAGAATGAAAAAACTTGTTTTAAAAAAGTGCAACTGCGATGAGAACTAATGTAAGTTATTCTGCATTATTCTTTAAAGAGGATATGCAAGTAATTTTTGGTGAAAAGGCGAGGAAGTATTTTTTTGGGGGGGGGAAGGATTTTAAGAAAGCCATGTGGAAAGAGTAACACGATACGGTTATATAAAGAAAGTCTTGTATATACAAATATTAAAAATTTCAAATTATCCAGTTTCGCTTTTAGAATTATGGAAATCTACTGAAAACATAGTGAAAAGGCATTTAAAGACGACAAACTCATTTAAAACTAATTCTAGCTATTCCTGGCCATACGCAGGAAGCTGAAATCAGTTCGATGTCATACAAATAATAAATTGTTCCAGGTATACATCAATATATTATCACATTCAGCGAATTTAAAATAACCTGAATATCCCTCGTTGAACATAAGCTGACAATTATGAAAATTTTAAAATTTATTTTTTATTAGAAGAATATTTTCCCATTTTTTACGAATCAGGGATTTATTTCCAGAATTAGAAAGAATTTAAAGAGTCGGCACCGAGATTTGAACTCACATTGACGGACGATCGACTCGAAGTTTGTGACTCTTCTCATCAGCGCCTTAGCATCCTAGGCCAGTGATCGTCTTGTTCACATTGTAACTAATTGCAGTTGTCGTCGTCGGTGTTTGTCTTTTCTTTCTATCTTTCTTTTTCTATTTTTTTCTATATTTTTTGGAACGAAGTTCCTTATCGCACGTTGCGGAAAAAATATACAACTTTTTTTTAACACTATACATAGATAAATATAAAACCATAGATGGTGAAAGATAAGTGGTGAATTTGAAAATAAAGGGAAATTTTCTAGATGGCGCCGGAGTGGTGGATGTGTGTAAATTTCCCTGGAAACAAAAACGATTGAAAAAACTACATAACCATGCTTCATTGGCTTTCGTATTGTCCACAAATATCAAAAGCGGTATGAGACTAGCGGTATTACAGACTAACATCTGTTGGGAAATTTCTTGTTTAATGGGAAGTTTCCTAGGTGGTGCCAGTAATAAATATTTAGTATATATTGTAGTGTTGAACCTTAGATAAATAAAAAAAACCATAGATGGAGAGAGATAAGTGGTGGATTTGAAAGTTAAGGGAAATTTTCTAGATGGCGCCGGAGTGGTAGATCTGTGCCAATTTCCCTAGAAACAAAAACTATTGAAAAAGATATACAACCATGCTTTCTGGCATATTGTATTGTCAACAAATATCAAAAGCGGTATGATTTTCTATTATTTATATTCTATTTTCAAATTTAAACAACAGAATCAAAATAAGAATGATGTTTGAGTGCTTTTTCGTCGCATCCGAGTGAAAAATGGTCGTACGGAAACAGCATATGCCCTCTGGTGAAAATGGTGATTAAGCAAATGAATCATCTATGGTTTTTAATTCATCAATGTCATAGATAAATATAAAACCATAGATGGTGAAAGATAAGTGGTGAATTTGAAAGTAAAGGGAAAGTTTCTAGATGGCGCCGGAGTGGTGGATGTGGGTAAATTTCCCTGGAAACAAAACCGATTGAAAAAACTATATAACCATTCTTTATTGCCTTTTGTATTGTCAACAAATGTCAAAAGCGGTATGTTTTTCTATTATTTATATTCCGTTTTCAAATTTCGAAATAAGAATGATGTTTGAGTGCTCTTTCGTCGCATCCGAGTGAAAAATGGTCGCACGAAAACAGCATGTGCTCTCTAGTAAAAATGGTGTTTAAGCAAATTTTATTTTATTTATCTATGTCTATGCACTATATTACTATATATTGGGTATTTTTGCTTTGGTTTGTGTCTAGACTAACAACTCTTAGCAAATTTCTTGTTTAATGGGAAGTTTCCTAGGTGGAGCCAATAACACTGTGCGACACCAAAAAAAATTATGGGGTTCTGTCAAAGGATTCTGGTAGAAAGGCCTAAAAAAAATATACGTGTATCGGCGATTTGCCAAATCTGATCAGAATTTCTTTTTTAGGGCGGGTCAAAGTTTCCGCCTCATGGAATTTTCCTGTAACATATCGGCATGCAAAATTGTGTGTTCCTTACTTCTGAGGAACAAAATATGTTCAGAAGTTTTATAGAAAATATTCAGATAAACATTTTTGTGGAACAAATTAACCTTCTAACTGTCATGTATAACCAAAAAACTCTCAAAAAGTGCTCCAAAATGACGCGGGGCGTGGTCAAACTATTCTACAAAAATAATCGTCATAAAATTTCACCATGTGCGTCCGAACACTCCAAAACACAAATCTTAGCACAAGTGCTAGATAAAAGATGAAATATGACAAAACTCATTATATATGTGGACTATTTTTAATGGAAACAGCAAAATGACAAAATTCATTATTAACACTTCGAAGGCAGTTAGTTTTTGATAGTTTTAAAAGTGGGCATTAATGTTTCACATCAAAATTATGAATGTATCATGTTATCACAAAAAGAGAGAAATATCATTCCCCAGATGTTGCCAGTGCTTTTGAGTCATACAATTCGTTCCATGAGTTCTCTATACTATTCAATACTTTTTGGCGACGACGACCTGCTTGTTTGTTCGCCGCCGCTACATCAATACCATCATACTTATTTTCAGGCAGAGACTATTGTTGTACAACAACTACGTATGCGATGCTAACGCTATGTGTTGTTTGCATGTGTTCACTTTGTTAGATTTCCCTACCCGTGCCTATAGATGTTAACACATCAAAAATTACCATTTCTTTAAAACACCCCATTTTCTTCAAAAAAAAATACTTTCTCTTAAAAAAAATACCTTTTCTTACAAAAATTCCATTGCTTAAAAGTACCTTTTCTTAAAAATAGAGTAATAACTTTTCTCGTATTTTCTGGAGATAAGTAACCTTTCTAAACATATGTAAGTAAATTTTCTTAAAAAATAACCTTTTCCTAAAACGAGTACCACTTCTTTAGAAAGTACTTGCTCTTAAAAAAAAGTATTTCTTTGTAAAAAAAAATCATACTCTTTTGACTTTTTCTTACAAAAACTACTTCTTCTTAAAAATAGTACCTTTTCTTAAAAAAATTAGATTTTAATAAAAGGGAAATATAGTACATATTCTTACAAAGTGGGCCTAAAAATATACTTTAAAAAAATAAAATAAAAAATAAATGGTTTCCCGTTACATCCCATGAAGGGATTAAGGAGAGCTTCTCACAATCAGTGAGCTGTGCGCGTTCAAGTTTTACATTAATTTTACAAGAAAGTATCATTTCTTAAAGATCCATTTAAATTATCGTAGTTTTCAACTGGCGCCTTAGGCGTGTTGGAACTAACTAGTACATATGTAACTAGCAACTAGTCAATAATAGGAAAGGAACTTCGTCACAATCGGGTGTCCCTGACACCGCATGTTCCTTTTTTTTTGATAGTGTTATTGTATAAGTATATAAATATACAAATTGCAACCATGTTGAAGTAAAATTACATAAACTATGCAAAAAGTATGAAATAATCAAGATATGACGCGAGAGCAAAATGTGTTTGAGTGAATTTGTTCTCTTTTACGAGGGTTGCCAAATTGCGCACATCTTCTGGTCGTCTATTTCTTGATCTTCTTTGTAATTGCATCATCTTTTTTTGGTCTCGGCGCTTCTTCTTTTTTTTTTGAGAATATGTGCTTGGATGATTTTAGCTTATTTTTGAAAATAAGGTATCTTTTTGATACCTTTTTTTAAAATACAATTTTCATATTTGCCACTGACATCAAAAAAATTTTGTTGTTTGGTTGTTTCAATTCAACACAAATGTATGTATAACAACTAGAAAAGTGAACAACAAAATACAAAATACCTTTGAATTTCACACTTACTTCTACGTTTTTAAAATAAATGCTCCCTTTTTTGCATGCAGTACCTTTTTTCGTCACTAGTGAAAAATAAAGTGGGCATAATGAGAAATACTGGGAAAAACAATTTCTAGCTTTGAAGTATTTAGCACCCTTTCTTCATTTTGCTGACTATTTTAAACATTAAGCATCTTTTTGACATTTTCTGGCAACACTCGTTAAAGCTGCCTTTTCGTTCTTATTTACTTTTGGCCGAAACTTTCAGAGTGCAAAGTTGAAGGACATAAATCTCTCAAAATCTTCAGTATTTTTAGTTTTTCACTATTTTGAAATTGTAATGTATTTCAATTTATTATATTTTTAACTGCAAAATACTCGTCGCAGGTTTTAAACAAACAACACAAATAACTTATTATAGCAAATATTTGTCAACTTCATATTTATATCTAGCAACATTATCTTAGGTTATGCTTCTTTCCAGGGGCACCCTGTTATCAGTTTCATAAACCCAGTGAATAAATAATTTCCTTCTAACAATGTACGTAGCTGATGTCTGCGAAACGATTGTCACCCTTACAGCAAAGACACCATCCTCAATTTCTGTGTGTTATTGCTATGAACACCAAAGATGATAGAAATGCCAGAGATGGTGTGTTCGATTATTCACCATTTTCACCATATGGCAATGGCTGTTTCCGTGTGACCATTTTTTACTAGGAAACGACGAAAATGCAATCAAAATTGTTGTTATAACCAATTTGTTGTTTGAATTTGAAAAAAAATAGATTATCAAAAAGTATACCGCTTTTGATATTTGTTGACAATGCAAAAGGCAAAACGCATGGTTGAATAGTGTTTTCAATAGTTTCTGATTCCAAAAAAATTTTCCCATTTCACCCATTGGTGTGCCATCTAGAATATTTCAATGACTTTCAAATCCATCACATATATGGGCATTTCCAGGATGCCGAACGCGACATTCGTACGCCTTTAAAGTGAAAAAAAAATAAAGAAATCTTAAATTTTTTTTTTGTTGTATACATTTTCCGATGGCATTTTAGTAGCACTATATTTAGTGCAAACGGTAGGTTTGGTCGATTTGTTGTTTCCGATATATTGGCACAAAACATGGGATCCCGAACGCGACAAAAAATAGAACTCGTTTTCGAGTGCATCCAGAAATATTAAACAATCTGCGAACTGATACAGAATTGTGTAATGCAATTTTTTTTAAAGTAAAATAAACTAATGTAGTTTTTAATTAGTGGTTGTCATGTTAAAATATATCTATTGGATTTTTTTTACAGCCCTTAGTGTAAATTCCGCACGCGACATTCCTAACGCGACATTATTTCTCTCACACGTTTAGTTCAAAAAATTTCAACTCATAATTGCATTAATAACCAAAAACATCGTATTTATTATTAATATATTTAATTCACGTACATATATTTTAGACTATACATATTTTTTGGTAAAATTATCAGATATTATTTTTCAATGAATACGCCGTTTGAGCTGATTTTATTTTCAAATGTTCGTCACAGGAAAAATAATGTAATTTTCGGATGGCGGGAATATTTGGTTTATCCTTCCATTTATCTGTTAGTGTTGGAGACATATCTTTGATTGTGTCACTACCAATATATATTAGGTGAAACATCGATTTTGCTGTGAGTTAAACTATCAGTGATAACAGCATACGATTTTGATTTTTCGAACATCCACGCCACGCAAGTAAAAATCGAAGCTTGTTTGTAGTTGAAGTGCGCACTTTGTACTTCATTTTGACAGATCAGCCTATAATTCTCAGCAAAATCAGTTTGCAAAACTAGATCACCGTACTTGATACTTTCCTTTAAGGTTTCAAAATAACGTTGTTGAGCCCGCTTTATAAAGAAATGTCTTTTGAAAAGAGGTAGCTGCATTTGTAATTCATGAATTATGTCTGATAATGAAGCAACAGTGCCTGTTAACATTATTCGGTCATCCACTTTCCTCCAATGTCGCCATTTCACGCTTTCATCCATTTTTAAGATGTATTCTAGAGGAACTATATCATTTATTAGATCATCTGTACAATTGTCGCAATCATTTGACATACACTTTTCGTCCTCAATATCGCAACAAACTGTTTGTAAAAAAATTTGGAACTCTGTAGGAAACGATTTTATTACTTTTGCGCAGCCCTCTAACAAAAAACTGAAGTTCGCATGATAGATGCATACACACATGTTATGTGGCATTTTGCTCGAGAGTTGGATATGCCTTGGTCGACATTGAAAAAAAGTTGACTTGCTTACACATTTACCAAGTAACTCTGTTTTATAAACCTCGTAGGCTTCTGATACGGCTACCAGCATAAAGCGCTTAGCAACAATGGTTCCATTAACGATCAAAGTATCTTTTCTGCCTGCAGCCTGGACGCTTATATCTTCACGCAAGTAAAAATCTCTTACGGTGTTTAATTTTGTTTCCATTTCCAAAGAGTGTCGAGTGATCGTTGCTGTAGCATTTGCTGGTTCGATATACTTTTAAGATAGCGTTTCAATAACTTTAACTTTTTTCACTAAATCCACCGGCAATGCACTTTCTGCCTTCTTTACTGCTTTCCCCAATGTTTGCTTGAAAGTGTAAGGCTCAATATAAGTATTTTTTTCTTTAGCATCATTCCTTTTCCTATCACGCAACTTCTTCTGCCTTATGCGATCATTTTCCCTTCTTTCGCTAAGCAACTTGCCATTTGTTTTTGTCAATTTCGATAGCACTTCGCGGCGTCTTCTCGTCCTTTCTGCAGCTTCATCACAATATGCTTTATACTTAGCTGGATCTCTTTTGATTTTTCCCAAGAATCGCCTTTTTGCTTCTTTTTTGCTTTCTGCACACGTTTTACCCATCTATATAGATATATGTATGTATATGCATGTTAAAATAATTTGAACATTTGTTAGAAAAGTAAAGCAATACTTACGATGCCGAACGCGACACACTTTATTAATCGAAATATTATGTTTATTGTGATTGTAATATGCAATAACTTTTTTTTTTGTTAAAGGCACTAAATTTTAATTTGGATTTATATTTTCAACCAATTAAGAAGACAGATCGCGGAGTACTGATAACAAACGATGTTTTAGGTGCCTGAACGCGACATTAGAACATGGAGACAATAAACTGAAAAAATCTACCGTGAATCGAGCTTTGTTTGTACTCTTTTATTTTTTTTTCATTCGTACGTTGTTGATGGTGAGATTTCATATTATATGTATAGAACAGAACATATCCATGTAAACAATAAATAATTCAGAGAAAATGTTATTGAAAGAGATGTAAGAGCAAGAAATATATATTTTAGTTCCCAGTCCAATTTTCTCATAGTAACAACAGAGATAAGATGGAAATACATCATAATATAAAAATTTAGACATTTTTCTAATATAATATTATAAAAAATCATGTGTTTATTAACACTTGAATTTTCGGCTCCGGTTGACCTTTCTGTGGAAACACCCATATGCATTCCATCATCTAGGGTTTTTGAACACCAAAGCCTTATCGAACCAAAGATGATAGAAATACCATAGATGTTGTGTTCAAGTATTCACAATTTTCTCCATATGGTTGTCTTTCAAATAAAGATAAATAAAAACCTATAGATGGTGAAAGATAAGTGGTGGATTTGAAAGTAACGAGATATTTTCTAGATGGCGCCGGAGTGGTGGATATAGGCAAATTTCCCTGGAAACAAAAACTATTGTTAAAACTATAAAACCATGCTTTTTCCCCTTTCGTATTGTGAACAAATATCAAAAACCGATAGGCGTTTCTATTATTTATGTTCTATTTTCAAATTTAAAAAACAGAATCGAAAACAAAATGATATTTGAGTGCTTTTTCGTCGCATCCGAGTGAAAAGTGGTCGTACGGAAACAGGATGTGCCCTCTGGTGGAAATGGTGATTAAGCAAATAAATCATCTATGGTTTTTATTTATCTATACTTCAAATCAAGGGAAATTTTCTGGATGGCGTAGCAATGTTAGAAATGGGCAAATTTCCCTGGAAACAAAAACTATTGTTAAAACTATATAACCATGCTTTTTCCCCTTTCGTATTGTGAACAAATATCAAAAACCGAAATGCATTTCTATTATTTATATTCCATTTTCAAATTTAAAAAACAGAATCGAAATCAAAATGATTTTTGAGTGCTTTTTCGTCGCATCCGAGTGAAAAATGGTCGAACGGAAACAGTATGTGCCCTCTGGTGCAAATGGTGATTAAGCAAATGAATCATCTATGGTTTTTATTTATCTATAGTTCAAATCAATGGAAATTTTCTGGATGGCGTAGCAATGGTAGAAATGGGTAAATTTCCCTTATAACAATATCTTTGAAACAACTACATACTCATGTTATTTTGCTTTTTGTATTGTAAAAAAATATTAAAAGCGATATGCGTCTGTATTATCTAAATTATATTTTCAATTACCAACAACAAAATTGAAACAAAAATTACTTTCGAATGCCTTTTCCTAATATTGCTTACTCACTATGCTGTTTTCACTCGGATGCGACGAAAAAGCACCCAACATCATTTTTATTTCGCAACTGTTATTTAAATTTGAAAATGGAATATAAATAATAGAAATGCATATCGCTTTCGATATTTGTTGACAATACAAAAGGCAAAAAAGGATCGTTATATAGTTTTGTCAATAGTTTTTGTTTCCAGAGAAATTTGCCCATATCCACAACTCTGGCGCCATCTAGAAAATTTCCCTTTACTTTCAAATCTACCACTTATCTTTCACTATCTATGGTTTTTTATTTATCTATGCGTTGAAACAGCAATTGCCATCTGTTGAAAATGGTGCATAATAGAATACACCGTCTATGGTGTTTCGATTATTCAGCACTTTTCGTAATAACAACAACCAGTTCTAGATTCTTCTCCACTATTTTCTCAAAGGATCCTTAACGAATTCAGCAACCATTCGTGGTGAGATCATAAACGGAATCTACATCTTACAGTCTCGATGTATTTATCAACTGATTCTCGAAATAAGCTTCACTAGGACAACAGCCAGAACGACGAAACTGTAATACTCACCACAGTTGCTTATTAACAAATGTGGGTTTATCTTTATGCCGACGTCCATTGAGACTCACTCGTTAGTTCGGCTAAAAAGAATAAGCATTTTTCGTAACAATATTTTTTCACGTCAAACAAATCATTGCAAGTCCTTCTGAACACAAGATACTGTGTTTATAACTTTATAACCTATAATAGCCTTTATAAATTTTCTTGTCTTTCCAGCGGATTCTGCACCTATTCCCTTCAAACATCCAACCACCATAACTCCAACCAATGCTAAAGTGGACCCGCCAACATCAGCGACAATCTCTTCATCTTCTGCACTCCAGTGTTTCCAACTCTCCTTCTAACTCTCTTGAAGCAGCTGCTAAAAAACGTTATTCTACGGGAAATTTCCCCTTAACCTCTACGTCTAAACTGAATTTAAAAATGCCCACAATGACACACACATTGGAAAGACGTTTACACCGAAGATCCTTGGACAATCATCTGGACTCAGCTCTAGAGGAAAGACGACGATCACGACATTCCCTAACGAGTAACCATAATAAGGAAAACTTTGGAGTTCACTTTATGCGTCAATCATTTGGTAACACAAGTTTGACAGCCTTACAAGATTTAAGCAATGGCAAAAGTCCTCGAAGATCCAATGAAGAGACTCCGCCGCCCACTATAAATATTAAACGTCACATTGCAAACATTGATACAACTCCTAGCCTCAACGAACACACGCGTTCTCAGTTCTCCGATGATTTTGCCGATGAAGACGATATCACTCCTTTGTCGAGATTACGATTCCGTAATAAAATCAAGGAAGATTCCCTATCATCCTCACGCATGGGTGATGTTACCTTGGATCGAATGTTGGATGCCATAATAGAAAGTGCTCGCAAGGAGGTTAAACAGTCGTGCAAGTCAAATCAGCAGGGGGATGAAGATAAAGAAAATGATGAGGATCAGAATAGAGATGAGAGTTTCCATGAAATGGAAGTGAGAACTCCACAACATTTGAAAAGGCAAAGGGTAGTTAGAAGGAAAAATCCTAAGAATACCAACAGGAAGTGCAAAAAGGTTAAGGACCAAAGGAGCCAAGGCAGTAGAGAAGATTTGGAAAAATCGAAAGAGAAAAAACATAAACCGGAGTCTCCATCGCACCTGGAAATGATAGGGTTAACCTTGCCTAATGGCATACCCAGCCCTGAAACTCCCACCTTACAAAAGTACACGACTTACAATGCTTTGCTAAGCATGGACACGCCTCCTCAGCATTCGTCGTTTGAGGCCGATAATGCGGGGCAATGCTGCAGTACCCCCACCCTGGAAGAGGCCCAATCTATTAAACGCTGCCTGAGCTTCTCCTGTGGCAGTGAGGAAGATGAGGAGGCAAATTATAAACGCTGCTCCGTCGCTTCATCCATAGCCAGTTCAACCAATGAGCAATTAAGTGGAAGTTGCAGTTCTTTGTCCCTAAATGGCAACGGGTCGCGGGGCTCTGTGGATGTGGCCATTTATTTGGAAAAAGATATTTTAAATGTACATGGTGAGTTCCAAATTTAGAGTGCCATAGTTTTATAAACAGTCCCACTAACCTCTGTACATCTCCTTTCCTTTCAGTTATACGCTGTCGTGATCTGCAACGCTCTAATGGAGCCTCTGCCAGCTCAGTTAATGCTTACGTCAAAGTAACCTTGATCCGTAAGTCTGATAATGAGACTCAATACTTTCAACGCACTGCCGTCCATCGCCACTCAAGCCGTCCACACTTTGATCATTGTTTCAAATTCGATTTATCGGATCTAACGCAGGCCGTTGAAGAGATTGATCAAGAAGATCGCTTACAAATGGCGGTATGGCATCGGGATCGACAGCTTAAGTGAGTACGATCGTAGTTATAGCAAAAGCTTTACCATTCTTCTAAAAACTAAATATTTAATTGTAATAAAATATATTCGAATAAGGATTATTTTAAGTACAAACATAGATATATAAAAAAATCATGGTGGCTTTGTAAGTAAAGGGAAATTTGCTAGATGGCGCCGGAGTCGTGGATATGGGCAAATTTCCCTCGAAACAAAAACTATTGAAAAAGCTATATAACGATGCTTTTTTGCATTTTGTATTGTGAACAAATATCAAAAGCGATATGATTTTATATTATTTATATTCTATTTTCAAATTTAAACAACAGAATCGAAATAAAATCGAGTGCTTTTTCTTCGCATCCGAGTGAAAAATGGTCGTACAGAAACAGTATGTGCCCTCTGGTGAATGTGGTGATTAAACAAATGAATCATCTATGGTTTTATTTGTCTGTGGTACAAACTTAGTTGATTACACAGCTCTTTCACAGAGCTTTTTTACGCTAAACAGTTCACAAGAAAGCTTTATTTTACAAAAGCTTTTAAAGAACTTGTTGCAAAAGCCCGATATTCTGTTGGTAAGTTATAGATATTATAGAGATTATACGAGAGCTTTCAAAATAAAAACGAAAGCTTTCAAATCAATTGTTAAAGCTTTTGTGTTTAAAATGAATTCTTCCATAATAACGGGATTCCCAAGGTAGAGGTTATTCACTCCAGTAATACAGAATGCAAGCTTTTGAAAGGTTTTTGCCTTTTTGCGCAATGAGAAAGTTTGCGAAAGCTTGTGCAACCTTGTTGCAAATGCCCGATATTCAGGTGGTAAGTTATAGATATTTTCTAGATTATACGAAAGCTTTCAAAATAAAAACGAAAGCCTTTAACTGTATTGTTAAAGGTTCTGTCTTTAAAATTAATTCTTCCACAATAACGGGTTTGCCAAAGTAGAGGTTATACAAAAAGGATGTACAAGTAGAGAAGAAAACACCGGCGCAATTTGGCAACCCTAGTAGAAGAGAAGAAAAAAAGTCGACGCGATTCACTAAACCGCATTTCTTTCACGCGTCATAACTTGATTATTTCATACCATTTACATATTTTATGTAATTTTATTTAAATATGGTTGGAAATTCTATAGTTAGATACAATAACATCATCAGAAAACTGCTCGTGTATTGAAATATTCAACGTAGAGAGTAAGAGAGAGAGCAGAGAAACAACACGCTTCACTCTTTTCTTTGTTGGCATTCCACTCCATGAGTCAATTTTCTTCTCTATTATGGGTTATACATTCACTCCAGTAATAACGGGTTTTTCAATAAGAGCGCTACAAAAGTTTTTTTTAAATAAAACAAAACCGGTTTTAGATACCAATGAAATTATTTATTCCTGTGAAAGTACGTTCGATGCCATTAAGTATGGAACTCGATTTCTTTTGCACGGCCACCACGGGCACGCTTGTCCAAAAGTCCAGACGCTGAACCCAATTTTCGATGGTTTTCAAGCATAAATCGGCCGATACTGCCGCAATTTCACGTTCGATATTCGTACGAAGTTCATCAATCGTCGCTGGCTTGTTGGCATAGACCATAGACTTAACGTAGCCCCACAGGAAATAATCTAACGGCGTCAAATCGCACGACCGAGGCGGCCAATCGACTGGAACATTTCGTGAGATAACACTTTCAGCTAACTTGGTTTCCAATAAATTGGTTGTGCCATTCGCTGTGTGGCTTGTGGCGCCGTCCTGTTGGGACCACATGTCCTCCAAGTCCATATTATCCAATTGTGGCCAAAAATATTCACAGGTATGTGCCGGTCTTGATGACCACGGAAGAAGTACGTCCCAATGACGCCGCCGGCCCATAAACAGCACCAAACGGTAAATTTGTCGGGATGCAATAATGACTCATAGATTACGTGTGGATTGCTGTCTGACCAATAACGCATATTTTGCTTATTGAAGAAGCCATTCAGCCAGAAATGAGCCTCATCGCTGATTGTTGAGGCCTCTTAAAGTTGAGGCCAATGACTCCAAATTTCGGTAGTAAATTTTAATAATTTCGACTCGTTGTTGGCTCGTATATCTTTCCATAATGAAATGGCAAACCTTACTGAAGAGAAATGTCAAAAGAGCGGGGAAAAATATGGCGTCGTCTGCTGTCCCTATCGATTTACTTTTGTAGCGTCTCTGTTGAAAAACTCTTCACATAATGCAAGATTTTGAAAGCTTTTTGCCTTTTTGCGCAGTAAGAAAGTTTGCGAAAGCTTGTGCAACCTTGTGCCTACACTGATATTCTAAAGCTGTTAATGAAAGATGACGCTCTTGCAAACTGGTGGTTGACGGAGAAAGCTCTTGCATGATAATACAGAACACATTTTAAAGTGGGCAAAATAAACGGGTTAGAACATATTAAATGATGATTAAGGGCGAGTTTCACACTCGTCGTTTAAAAGCTCTATTTAAAAGCTCACAGAAAATGTTCATATTAAATGACATTTAAATGACAATCAACTGGCATTTAAGTTCAAATGGAGAATGATAAACTGACACTTATGTATGCTTCCAGCCTTTTGTAATACGTCGAGGAGAGCGTACAGCTTTGTTTGATACTGAAAAGCTTTTCCAGCTTAATGTACGATATAAGTTTGAATACATTTCAAATGGACGAAAAGGTTTCTTATGGATAAACCTTATGATAAAACCTTTAATAAAAGCTTTAATTACCAACATGATTTCGCGTCTAGCTTATTAATGGGTCACTCGATATCTGTTGACCTTACTGCTTCCTTACATTTTGTCAGTTTACCAGTAAGCTTTTTAATGATGTACCTTTATACCTTAAACATCTTCTGTTTGAACCCAGCAATAATGCATAGAAAATGTATCTAAGCTTAGTTTTAGAAGACTAAGGACGAGTTTCTCACTCGTCATTTAAAAGCTCAATTTGAAAGCTCACAGGAAATTTTCATATTAAATGATAAACATAGGGGATTTAAAGTACATTTAAATGGAGAAATTTCAAGTGTGACATTTTTTTTAACTCAAAATTTTTTTATGGATATCCTTAATGTCCTTTTATTAAAAACTCTCTCTTACCTTCCTCTAAATCATGTGTCACCTTACATTTAATTAAATATGACGGGCAAAAGCCTAACGTCATAATGTCTAAGTACCCTCTTAGGTTTCATTAAGTCCTTGACATCATCAAGCTCCACTCGTTGTCTCCCTCCCACCCCACATCTTTGCTGCCACATTTGCCACTCCCTACATACTTTGTGTTTTTATATTCACAGTTCTCTGTTTCCCTTTGCTTTCATGTTTTTCATACTCACACCTAAAGCTAAACCATTATTTTCAATTTAAGCCTTGTCTCGTCAAAAATTATTTAATAATTGTCGGTCCTTTAAGTCCTTTAAAATCCTCAGTGCCACATTATTGTATGTATACACAGAATTTTTCATAACTTCACTTTTATTACGGAATTCTTGCTGTTTTTTGCCGGTTGATTCTTTATGGATTCCTTTTTATGACCACAACACATTTTCATTGTGAGGTCATTCCACAGTTTGACGTACTTATTTTTTCATAAAACAGGATGCCTCCCTGAAAGTCGGGAGTATTTGAAAACGTGTATCATAAAATAGTCAATGTCATATTATATTGTTAGGAAAAATTTATATTTCTCTCTTTAGAGTAAAAACTTCGAGAACAAAGAGTGAGAGAGACACATGTCAAAAACTCGAAGTGTCAGAGAGAACTCGAAATGCCTCTAGATTACCATTATATTGAGAGCAAACAATATGTAACGCATTGCTGTTCTCTTTATTATTTTCGAGTTATTTACTCTGGTTCCACAGGTTGATGTCTACTTCCTTATTTTTACTTTAATTTGTGGAACGAACTTTCAAAAGCTTTCCTTTTGTCGCATAAAGCTCTTGCTTGTGCTGCCTTTAACAACAGGTTAGAATTACGAAAAGACGCAGCAGTAAAGTTCGAAAACAGTGTCGTGTAGTTAGATGTCAGAAAAGCTTTTTATAACTTTGATCGCATTTAAGTTAACTTTACATTTTAAAAGCACTAAAAACAAAAAGTCTTAAGGCCATTTCAAAACTCATAGTAAACTTTCTCATTAAATGACAAGCATCTGTCATTTAAAGTTCATTTAAGTGGAGACTGGCCAACTTTGAACCTGAGCCTTAATACATCAGAAAAGTTTTGTAAGGTTGTTGATGTTTTTAAAAGTTACGTAAGCCTTTACAAATAGGAATTTCTAATGGCCAGTTTCACAGTTAAAAATTGTTAAAAACCAAACTGCATCAAAATCACCCATTACTTCTCCGGAAGCTTATCTAAAGCTTTCTGTTATTTTTTCGAAGAGCTTCCATACGACAAACTGCTCTAAGACCAATGATTTTAACGACATTAATGCTCAATTTCACAGTTAAAAATTCTCCATTTAAATGAACTTCAAATGCCTAATGTTTGTCATTTAAATGTCATTTAAAATGAAAATTTTCTGTGGGCTTTTAAATTGAGCTTTTAAATAACGAGTGTGAAACTCGCCCTAAGTAATAGTATAGAACGGCTAATGGCGATTTCTTTCTTTTTAAAAAAATGCAAAATTGTTTCTGCCATGTGCCCTAAAAGAGCCTTTTTGTGTTCGTTTGTGAAAAAAATGCAATCCTCCCTACTTCGTTTCTGAGAATTTTGCACTCAAGAATTGCGAAAATGTGTCCTTTTCTGCTCTCTCATCGAGTCACGGAGGAGAATGTTGCCCGATAAAATGGCAAACTTTCTGCTATTTCGTTTGTGGTATTTGTCCTCGCTAAGCTAATTTGTATACCTTTTGTAGGGGGCGCAAGGGTAATATAAGCTCTTTCAGTTAAATTCGCTTACCTTCTCAAACAAAGTGGTCGAATTTTAGTTTAACGTGAATAACAAAAAATACCAATACTCTCTTTTTTCAAAACCATTTCTCTTCTTTTGAAATTTCCGTTTCTTATCGAAAACAAAATCAAATATCATGGAAACATTAAAAGAAGGAAAATAGTGCTTTTGAACAAAAGTGAGTTAACACCTTCTTCTACCAGGGGCTTCAATTGTATTGATACTTTGTCAACCAGTTTGTATGAAGAGTTGCCTAAAATATCTGAATGTTCTAATGAATATGCTTTCTTAGCATGTTTTATTTACCTCGCTTATCTAAACTTCTCGACCAGTATATATGAAGACCTAGACGAAATTAGCCAATTTTAAGCGACTCTTCGTACAAACTGGTTGACCATGTATCAATACAATTAGTATTTTTTGTTAGTCCCGTTTAACTGAAAATTCGGCCCCTTTGTTTGAGAAGGTAAACGATTTTAATTGAATTCGTCTAAATTAGTTCAACCACCCACACAAAAGGTAGGAAAATTATCTTAGCAAGGACAAAGAACACGAACAATATGACAGAATATCAGCTATTATAACGGGCAACATTCTCCCCCGTGACTCGCTGAGGGGGCCGAAAAGGAAACATTTTTCCACGTTTTGAGTGCAACATTCTCAGACACGAACACAAAACATTGAAGTAGGGTGGCACTTTTTTCGCAAACGAACAGAAAAAATCACGATTAGTGCAAAGAGCTGAAAAAATTTCGCATTTTTCTCAGAATCGAAATCGCCATAAGACATTTGATATTTTTTGTTATTCCCGTTTAACTGAAAATTCGGCCCCTTTGTTTGAGAAGGTAAGCGATTTTAACTGAATTCGTCTAAATTAGTTCAGCCACTCACACAAAAGGTAGAAAAATTAGCTTAGCAAGGACAAAGAACACGAACAATATGACAGAATATCAGCTATTATAACGGGCAACATTCTCCCCCGTGACTCGCTGAGGGGGCCGAAAAGGAAACATTTTTCCACGTTTTGAGTGCAACATTCTCAGACACGAACACAAAACATTGAAGTAGGGTGGCACTTTTTTCGCAAACGAACAGAAAAAATCACGATTAGTGCAAAGAGCTGAAAAAATTTCGCATTTTTCTCAGAATCGAAATCGCCATAAGACATTTGATATTTTTTGTTATTCCCGTTTAACTGAAAATTCGGCCCCTTTGTTTGAGAAGGTAAGCGATTTTAACTGAATTCGTCTAAATTAATTCAGCCACTCACACAAAAGGTAGAAAAATTAGCTTAGCAAGGACAAAGAACACAAACAATATGACAGAATATCAGCTATTATAACGGGCAACATTCTTCCCCGTGACTCGCTGAGGGGGCACAAAAGGAAACAATTTTCCACGTTTTGAGTGCAACATTCTCAGACACGAACACAAAACATTGAAGTAAGGTGGGACTTGTTTCGGAAACCAACAGAAAAAATCACGTTTAGGGCAAAGGGTAAAAAAATTTTGCATTTATTCTCAGAATCGAAATCGCCATAAGACATTTGATATTTTTTGTTATTCCCGTTTAACTGAAAATTCGGCCCCTTTGTTTGAGAAGGTAAGCGATTTTAACTGAATTCGTCTAAATTAGTTCAGCCACCCACACAAAAGGTAGAAAAATTACTTTAGCAAGGACAAAGAACACAATCAATATGGCAGAATATCAGCTATTATAACGGGCAACATTCTCCCCCGTGACTCGCTGAGGGGGCAGAAAAGGAAACATTTTTCAATGTTTTGAGTGTAACATTGCCAGCAACCAACACAAAACCTTGAAGTAGGGTGGCACTTTTTTCGCAAACGAACAGAAAAAATCACGATTAGTGCAATGAGCTGAAAAAATTTCGCATTTTTCTCAGAATCGAAATCGCCATAAGACATTTGATATTTTTTGTTATTCCCGTTTAACTGAAAATTCGGCCCCTTTGTTTGAGAAGGTAAGCGATTTTAACTGAATTCGTCTAAATTAGTTCAGCCACCCACACAAAAGGTAGAAAAATAAGCTTAGCAAGGACAAAGAACACAAACAATATGACAGAATATCAGCTATTATAACGGGCAACATTCTTCCCCGTCACTCGCTGAGGGGGCAGAAAAGGTAAAATTTTTCAATGTTTTGAGTGCAACATTGCCAGAAACCAACACAAAACCTTGAAGTAGGGTGGCACTTTTTTCGCAAACGAACAGAAAAAATCACGATTAGTGCAAAGAGCTGAAAAAATTTCGCATTTTTCTCAGAATCGAAATCGCCTTAAGACATTTGATATTTTTTGTTATTCCCGTTTAACTGAAAATTCGGCCACTTTGTTTGAGAAGGTAAGCGATTTTAACTGAATTCGTCTAAATTAGTTCAGCCACCCACACAAAAGGTAGAAAAAGTAGCTTAGCAAGGACAACGAACACAAACAAAATGACAGAATATCAGCTATTATAACGGGCAACATTCTTCACCGTGACTCGCTGAGGGGGCAGAAAGGGAAACATTTTTCCACTTTTTGTATGTAATATTCTCAGAAACCAACACAAAACCTTGAAAAACCATTTTTTTCACAAACGAACACAAAAAGGCACTTTTAGTGCAACGGGCAGAAAAAATGTTGGATTTTTTTCTCAGAATCGAAATCGCCATAAGACATTTGATATTTTTTGTTATTCCCGTTTAACTGAAAACTCGATCACTTTGTCTGAGAAGGTAAGCGATTTTAACAAAATTCGTCTAAATTAATTCAGCAACCCACACAAAAGGTAGAAAAATTAGCTTAGCGAGGATAAAGAACACATACAAAATGACAGAATATCAGCTATTATAACGGGCAACATTCTTCCCCGTAACTCGCTGAGGGGGCAGAAAAGGAATCATTTTTCTATCTTTTTCACAAACGATCACAAAAATGCACTCTTAGGGCAGAGGGGAGAAAAAATTTAGAGTTTTTTTCAGAAACAAAATCGAAAATATATTTGAGGTAAAATAATTACTTCTGACAAAACTGAGCTCTAAAACTAAGGTGTTGAAGAAATCGTTATGCTTAAGCTCTAAAACTAAGATGTTGAAGGAATCGCTCTGCCTAATTTACCACAAACGCTTTAAGCCAAATTCTATTTCAACCGTGTTTATTGAGTAAAAGTTTTGCTTACTTTACTTCTAATTGCTTCTGACAAAACTGAGCTCTAAAACTAAGGTGTTGAAGAAATCGCTCTGCTTAAGCTCTAAAACTAAGATGTTGAAGGAATCGCTCTGCTAAATCTACCACAATTGCTTTAGGCCAAATTCTATTTCAGCCGTGTTCATTGAGAACAAATTTTGCTTAGTACTGATTAATTTAAATTAGCTTTAAGGTGTTGAGGCTATGTTTCAAGTATGTGTTCATGGCTGTCCTGGGGATTATCTTTCTATGAGACGCCTAACAAAACCACCCTTCAATGCTAAAGGTAAACAACAAAAAATTAACCCCAAAAAAGCACATGTTATATTTACAAATTTTCGAGAAATACCGGCAATAAAAATGGCAACGAATTGTAGTAAAAGAAAATAACATCACATGATTTCGAACACCAGCTCTCAGCATTCTGGCGCATACGGAAAGGCAACAGAAACCACAGCAAGGACATGCGCTCTATTGGCAATTTCGAAACTATTTGGGAAAGCTAGGTCGCTTTTAGCTGTTTGCCTCGCACTAAGAGGCTCAGTTTGATTTTCGACGAGGTTCTGTTAAAACGTACAAAATACATAGAGACGCGTCCGCAAAACCCCTTAGACTGGTGAAATTGAAAAAAAGGGGTATAGGGAAATTCTAGGGAGACATTAAATTGATGTGTGAAAACAGAAAGTTTTATGAAGTGGATCAAGAAATATTAATTAGATAAAAAGGAAATTTTAGCTGAATTTATTAGAAAACATGAAAACATAAAAATCTCAAATAAATTCATTGGAATAGAAAAAAAAACAAAAAGAAAATGTGAAATTTAAGAAAAAAAAACATAAGAAATAAAACCAGGGAAGTGTACGAAAAAAAATTATATAATTCCATTGCAAGATCTGAAATTTGAAACAAAATGGAGAATAATTATTGAATTCAAATTGAACCAAAAAAAAAAAATTACAAGAATTTTGAAAATAATTTTTAAGAAACCAAAAAAAAATTGTCACGCTTTAACAAAACAGCATAAACTTAACAATTTCATGCAAACGTGTTACTTGTTAAAGGAAAGTTATCGTCCTGTTTTTCCTACTGTGTTATCAATTCCATGTGTATATAGAAAAACGAAATGTAAGCAATCATTTTCTCTAAAAAAAATTCCTACTATTTTGTATCGAAATTGTCTAAGGAAGTTGTACTGCAAACGAGCGTAGCTACTGCCATTGCTTGTTTCTCTGAAAGGATAACTATAAAACGAGTATCTGTGTATGTGTGTGTGTGTGTGTGTGTGTGGGAGCTCAGTGCTCAGCCGTGTGTACACAAGAGTACAATGTACGTTACTCACATATCCATACTCACGTATACAAAAACAAAAATAAGAAAATAAAAAAGCATAAGCGTTACAAGGATAACAGGAAACAAATCTAGTAAAAACGAAACTACAAAGAACCAACAGCAGTCACTATGTGTGCGTGTGTGTTGGTACTACTATAAAGTCTTAAGTGGATACATTTGAGCGTGTGTGTGTGTGTGTGTGTGTGTAAGAGAGAGAGATAGTGTAGATGTATGTGTCGTGGTAACAACTTTCCTATTTTATTTACAAATACACACACAAAGAAAAATCCTGAAATTTAATTTTTATTACAGACACATTAAAAAAAAACACCCGTGAAAGTGAAGTTACGATATGACGAAATTTTCGGGAAAAATAGCCATCTACTTAACCTCACCCTATACTGATCAAGTCATTGCTGTTTTCTTTTCACTATTTAGAAAAACCTTGATAAAATTAAACAGCAAAAATTAAAGACTAACAAGGATATACCCCTTAAAAGAAAGGAGATGGAACTTTTGTATCACCAAATTACAATTAAAGTTTAAAAACAAGGAATATGTATAACAAATAACAGTTTTAATACAATAGTTTATTTATCATAAAAACATTATTTTCCTTCGCACTTCAAGCTATTTTAACTTTTAAAAATATTAATAATTCTATAAAAAATAATCTCAATTAAACAAAAAATTCACAGCTGCAAAAATGTAAACATACATATTTTCAAAATAAACAAAAGCTTTTCGGCCAGAAATAAAACGACTCCTTAATATAAGTATTAAACTCGCAGCAGTCAGACACTCGAAATAAAAAGTAAGTTGGAAAATCAACTAATATATTATATATGTATGGAAATAACAATATTCACGTTTCATTGAACCCTATCTAGGTAAACCGAAAAGTATGCCACATATTTTATTAAAACAACTATGCTCCTTAAAGAAGGCAGTAAATTTTAAACACTTATAGGTGACAAGCTTTTGTCTTGAAATTTCTCATAAACATGGTTACTGAAAAAACTCTCCCCTGAAATATATTGCAGGAACCATGTACATGTTTGCAAGCTTGTTCTCATGAATTGAAGATCTGCTGCTTTGTTGACTGTTTTTTCCGACTCATTTTTATATTTTTCCTAGCTTTGTTGTCCCCATTTAGTTAAAATATTTTTAAGTTTTTCAAACGATAAAAGGTAAATTTTAATTTCTGTTTGCCTAAGTATTGCTCAAGTATCTCGAGAATATAACGCGTCAACGTGGGTTTGCACCTCTTGACTCACGATGTGAATCTTTGAGGCCCCACGTTGGGCGCCAATTATGTCACCGTCAGTGCACAACGACACAAATGATTCCTATCTTGATCCCTCATGGCGAAGACATCAAGTTGGGCGCCATTTTGTCACCATGCGCCGGCCAGATTGCTAATGTCTTCTTATCCTTATTTATCTTACGATCGTACATCATTAAGCGGCTTGCTTGGTGTGCCATGCTTAAGCCTGGGCTGGTAAACTCGCCGGACGGGGGGGATCTTTCCACTTAACGACGTAAAGCAATCTGACTTGGCAAGTCTAATATACTACAAAAACGCACGCGATATTCTACGACATAATAAAAATTAAAAAGGAGCCCAATCGGATATTTCATTAGTTAGCAAATACAAAGGCAGTATTGGAACCGAGTAAACACAAAGAAGACAATAAAAAATGTGATATTTCCGCAATATCGCTCTGGTGATATATCTTGCAATTGTTTGAACCGCACAACTCGGTTTCTAGTTTAACACGTCATAGTTTTAACACGGCATTACACTTTTCTTTCCAATTGAACCTTGTAAACGTATAGGGGCATAAAAGCGCTAAGTTTCCCTAAAAGTTAATATCTAAAAAGCTAGCCTAAAATTATGCTACATTTTTCAAATTTTTAACCACCGTTTGTAGCGCCATATAATGACTACTATCTAAGAAACTGACGTTATAGAAACTTGTATCTCCATAAAGTAAACAAGTTTCAATCTGCTTATTAAAAACTGATTTTAAAATTTCTCAGAGCAACCAAGTATTCCCAAAGTAGGGGTATATTCGTGGCTGTTCTTCTAATATGAATTTAATTTTAGTATCGGCTCGTGGCATACATGGGGCAAATTAATTATATAACACTCATAACTTGTAGTTTAATTTGAATTACATTTCGAAATGCAAATTCAAAAAAATGCCAATACCATTGGCCATTGTACTTACTTTCAAAGCATTTCCTTCATATCTGGCAATTTTGGTTTTCAAATAATTTATACAGTACAGGTTTATGAATTTGAAAGTACTATGAGGCAATACCCTATCAAAGCCACAAACCTCTACATAAAAAATTCTTTAAAAACAGAATTGCCAGCAGTCAAACAAATTCAATACAATTAAAAGCAGTTCCATACTTCATTACAATTGACATCCGATTCCACCACCTACATTTGCAGTGCCTGAGCAAATGCAAATTCAAAATTTTTTAAATGCCAATGCGAACAATGGTAATTCTTTTGCACTAGATAAAGTAATACAAATTAAAATCCAATACAAATTAAAAAAACCCATGTATTGCTCGTGGTCATGAAAATATAAAGCAAAAGGAAACAATGTTGTATGTTTTTCTTGTTATCAGAATTTTGTTTTATTGCTATGCAATATTTCGACCAACTTCGTTGATCATTTTCAAGAATCTAGTACAATGAATTAACACAAACTTTTCAAAACATTAATGACAACAGTAAACACAAAATCTGTAACTATTGTTTGCTCTGATTGATACTATAAAACATGAATGTATTAATAAAGATAAATATGTATAATTACTTGTGAGGTAACAAGAAGTAAACGCCCGATCTAAACTTTGAGATTTTGTCAACCGATTTGAATTTTCCGCCTGAATTTGTCAATTGTGTGTCTACAGACTTGCGCACTTGCGGTCTAATATTTCAAGCACAAATCAATAATTTTGACACTGAAGTAAAAAAATTTGGAATTAATATTACCTTGGAAGTATTCGCTGAAATGACAACTTCAGCTATTGATATAAATTCGTCCACAGAAATCTGTATTAAACTGCAATGAAAATCAAACCTAAAATTATGCCACGCTTTCTGAAGTTAACTCCACATATGATAGCCGCCCCTACTTCCCCTGCTGACACTTCCAAAGTTGTTCTTTAGACACTGACGTAGTACCTGTCCTTAGAGTAGATAGACCACAACTAAAATTAAGCTCGGTTTCGCTTATTGATACAATTCTTCCGCAGATATACTGACTGACCTACATTTAAAAGTATGCCTAAAATTATGCCCTGCTTTCTAAACATAATTCATATAATTTATATCTCTGTCACTCATAAAACTGTCCTTAAGCCAAGTATCCACTGTATACACTTCGCAACACGTATCTACACGAGATTTTTCTCTAGCTCTACGCATAAATCTCTATAGTGGACACTTGGCTTTAGAGTAGATGGAATTTAAGTCAACGAAAAAATAATAATAATAATCGTTTGTGCAAAATGCCTATCGGAGGTCGATGTGTCCTATCCCGGAAAACATTTGATTGGTCTTATATAGTTAATGTCCACTTGATATTACTTCATAGCATTGTCGTTTGGTGACCGGTGCTAAAAAAATTCACCTACCTAAGTCTGTTGGCAAAGTCTACAGTATGACAATGGTGTAAATTAAGGGTTCTCTTCGCACAACTTCTCCCGAGGTTTTGGAGGTTATCCGTCACCTGTTACGATTAGATTTGCTGGTCAGGCATAAGGTGGCAAATGGTGTAAACGTCAGTAATCCGACTAAGATATTCTTCACTACGAAACACCTGCCTCTATTTTCACGAAACACCAGCCTCTATGCTACGTCTACTTTTGAGTTGAACTTCTTGACACATATCCTACAGGTATGGAAGGGACGCATAGCAGGTAAGGGTACGTATTTTATCTTCTACACTGATTACTTCAAAACTAGATAGCAAACTAGACTATGGAGCTTGCTCTAAATAGGTGGCTCTTAACGTTGAGCAAAGGCTACCAAACCAGGGTACATTTTTTCAGGAAGAAGCTGCATTCTGGCTGGGATGGAGCCGCACCACCTCCAGTGTTGTCGACCTCTATTCTGACAGTTAGGTTGCTCTGCCGTATGTCGTTCATGTGTCGTTCATATGTCGAACCATGTATACGGTTGCAAGCTTTGATCTCATGAGTTGAAGATCTGTTGCTTTGTTGTTCCTTTGTTGTCTGTCACATTTTTGTTTTCAGCAGTTTTCTACAAACAACGCCACATTTGGTTCAAAAAAAAAATATTACAACCTGTTAATCACTGTATATCTAACACTTAATACTGAATAGCAAACACAATATGTTTGTACACAAGCATAGTATATTTGCGACAAGCTACAAACGCTGTAGTCGAGCGCGGTGCAGTTGTACACTCACTGATTGCGACCTAAAGTTATACACCGTTTCCGAACGGTATTTTGATAAGCTTTTTCATATTTGCATCTAAACAACAAAAAATACAGAGTTTTCTGCATGTGGGTATGCCAATTTTTATGAAATGGTTCATACATGCGAATAGTTGATGCACAAATTACAGGATCACCAGACAGGTCTGTCCAAGTTACGCCTTCAAAGCGTTCTTAAAACTTGATAACCAATTCTGACCACTGCGCACTGTTTGAGACTCATACACAATGCTACATTTGCAATGTCCACTCGTTATTATTGTGGTGACTACGGGGATGAAAAGGTGGTCGAGATCTTTGAGCATCTTCTATGATGCTGCCCAAACTATCGTGAGAGTGGTACACAATCTTTCGGAAATAACTTCCCTTTGATCTAAAAGACACACTGAGAGTTAACCTGAATGATATTAGAATATTTCCGCAGAAAACAAATTGACTTGTCAGGGACTGAAATACGAGCTGTATTTTTCAGCCTCATCTGCTACACTGGTATGTGATATTGGCTTCCCATTGGAGTAAGTGTATCATAATGTAACCGAGACTTATAATACCTAGCACAACAATCTTTGAGTTGGATAACCCTTGTGGTACAAATTTGGCATGAGCACATATACAAAAGCCGTATCAAATAAATTTCGCAAACCTTAGACTTTTACTGCGGCCATAACTTTAACGAAATATAAATTGATAACCCTCCTTAAGATATGCTTCTATTACTAATTCAAGGGTTCATCTTCAAAGTAGGCAGTGATTCTGGAATTTTTTCCAATAATTAGCCAAGTAATATTTGAAAAATTTCCAACTCCTAAAAATATACTTATCGTGCAAAGATTTGTTGAAGTGTTCAAAAAGTAAAGGGTGATTCAAATGCGAGTTAAAAAATGAATTTGTATTATAATACAAAATAACCATTCTTTACATTTACATCTTAAAGGTAAGTCTTAAAGGTAAACTATGGCTAACATGGTCCGTTTTGGGGGCCCCTTTTTCGACTACCCATTTAAGCGATTTAAGCGAATGGTGGGAGTTATGCTGACAGTCAATTCCTCAATGCTTGTGGGCTTATCCATGTAAAATTATCTTTTTGGTTAGGTTTCCCTGCAGACAAAACAATCTACTTTGGTAAGCTTGACCGATGGCCGATGTTTATGTGTGGTTTGGATTTGATTGTGGTTCCATACCGCCCTGAGTTTAAATTTGATGGTATCATACGGGTTCATCACAACAGAGTTTAATAGGGATGGATAACATTTTTGAAAAGCTTGTATTTATCGCTGATCAAAACATCAGAAGGGGGGCTGTAGATTAATCTGAGATATGTTTTGGTTCTCTCCCCAATCTCTTCATGGACTGTTATGGGACACCATTTTAGCTTTTTTTTCATGTTATGGTTCTTAATAACTCTTTGATCGAATCCTTAATATTATCAATGACGATTTTATGTCAATCTATCCAGTAGTAACAACTGTGTTTGGCTAACATCTTGAGATGCCTCCATGACAACATTCTATAAGAATTTCTTTGTCGTTTAGTTCATTTATTCGAACATTTAAATGGATTTCAGTACTAAACGTAAAATTCAATTTAATTTAATTAAACATATTTATCAGCCGTTACACAGGAAATTTTACATAATTGTCCCCATTATAAAATAGACAACGGAAAATCAATATGAATACAAACAAATATCGTATGATTAATAACGATGTCTTCTTTTACCTAAATAAACGTATGATTGATAATAATTTATTTAAGAACACTAATACGCCTTCAAGTTGAAATATTTATATTTTCAATGAATATTCACGACAACTGACCTTAATTTCCATAAAACAACTATTAAAACCACAACCCTTTGCTCATCAAATCCTTGGCAAACATTATAATTAAGAAACCATCCATCCGTCGTACCACAAAGTCTTGATGGCTTAACCCATAACTATTCCTTAGCAAACGAAATTTAATGGCATTACTAGGCTCAACATTAGATCATTATTTAAGATGGCTACGTCAGATCAGGATTGAGGGTGGCTACGTCAGGCGAGACGCAATTTTACTTTTATACATTTTACTTTTACATGTGGGCAATAAAGCGCTGTATGTCCTGTCATTCTCCAATCTCGGTCGTTCTTCCTTAGGGTAGATACTCACAAATCTTGTTTTTGCATAAAATTGTTGTAGAATTTTTTTATTTTATACTTATTTTAATTGCGTGCAAAAAACTATTAAAATTCTTGAAATGAAAACACAGAGGAAAAGGTAAATTTTGTTTGCGAAAAATATGTTAAATTTCTTAAGCAATTTTTGGTTTTGCATAATCATGGTAAAGGCGACTAGAAGAGTATTCAAATTGTGATTTTCCGTGTTCTCCTGTAATGACGCCTGAAAATATACTTCTCCCTGCTTTTGCTTGTCATTTTCCGGTACAACCCCTAACAGTAGTCATTGCATTTTTCTTTATATTAAATTATTTTTTGTAAATTCTCCTTGAGGTCAACCGAGCAAATGAAAAAATATAAACCACTTAAATAATTTATGACACAACACAAAGCGCCAATGGGCAATAATGAATTGGTATGTATGGCTGGCTGTACTATTCGGTCAACAAAGTATGAGCTTAAAACGCTATTCCCTTCACGGAACTTTTATAGTTTGTTAATAACCTAAACAAATTAAAGACAAATACAAAATAAATCCAATAATGATATTAGATGCTTTAGTATAAACTTTAGATACTATACATTTATTTATCGCTCCTGTTTACCGACAATTTCCTAAATATTCTAAATTCTTCTTCACCCTCTTGCCTCCTGCATCGTAAACCGAAACCTTTCCCAGTATTTATTACTACTACACTTTAGTAAAAGGAAATGTTTACGTCAACACAGCCTAAAAGTAGGCAATAGTCCAAAACACATTTCTATTCAATAATAAGGAAATTTGAGCTACACTTATTGGCCAATAAAATCAAATGATAAATTATTAGTGGAAAAGAAAATTCTGTTTTTTTGGCAAGCAAACCTAATGTAAATCCTATTTCTCCTGTCTTTTAAATGATTACCAATTGCATACATACAAATTAACATAATTCATATACATATACGGTTTATCAAAGTAGTATTCATAAGAACGGTCGCCACATGTCGGCAATGGGGGGAAGTGTTAACGTCGAGATGAGATTAATATGAGGGTCCTGTAGACGCTCTTTGAAAAACTATTAGTTTGTGTCAATATTTGTGCTTAGGTTCTTTAGTAATAAACTACAATATTTCTACATTGCGGCTACAGATGGGGTAAGAAACAACAACAGCGAATAGAGAAATAAATCAAAAACTATAAAAACTAAATACTTTAGCATATTATTTGGCGCCTGTCGGCCGTTGTTGTCTAGTGGTAGCGACTGATATTTTTTCGAAAAGAAATTGTTATTATAAATTAATTCACCAACAGGCCTAAGTTTCCAAGACATATGAGCATAAATATAAATGAAGTGTGTCAATGTAAATAAATCATTTGAAAGTCATTTGTAGAATGACTAGAATGTATGTAGTTTACTTTTGGGGTGTTTACTGTCTCTATGCCGTTAACGTAGCCGACCAATGTGCAATATTTTTCTATACGCACAAGAATAAGACAATTCGCTATAACCACAATCAGATAATTTACAAGATTTAACCACATAACAGTTTTTCAACTTCCTGCCACAAAAAAAGTATGACTCAAATTAGATTCTAAGCCTTGAGACGCATAAATTACTATATAAAGTATACTCCCAGGGGTTAGTATGGTGGATATATATTAAATGCTGCTTTTGTGCTAGATGTATGGTTGCTTATAATTCAATTAATCTGCGGAAACGTCACAGCGAATAGTTGAAAATTAGAATTTTTGTGCTTAGGAATGTACACACCAATCAATACAAGAAGAATAAATTGCATCAAGTATTATCTCAAAAATTTTGCATATAATTAGGAGCAAATTTTCTAATTGTTTTAAATAGATATAGGGTATATCATAGTGACCCTAAACTATATATATTAAATGCTGCTTTTGTGCCAGTTCTATGGATACCATACATGGGACAAATTAATTATATGACAATTATAATTTGTTGTTTAATTTGAATTCTCTGTCCAAATGCAAATTCATATAACTTCCAATACGAATGGCAATTGTACTTATTTTCGAAGCATTTTCTTAATATTTGACAATTTTGGCTTTCAACTATTTTATACAGTTCAGGTTTATGAATTTGAAAGTACTACGAGGCAATATCTATCCAAACCACAAACCTCTACATATAAAATACTTTATAAACAGAATTGCCAGTACTTAAACAAATTCAAAATAATTAAAAGTATTCACATATTTCACTACAATTGGCATCTGATTCCACAACCTGCATTTTCATTGCCTGAGCAAATGCAAATTCAAAATTTTTTAATTGTCATAGCGAACAATGGTAATTCTTTTGCATTTGCATTAGATAAAGTAATGCAAATTAAAATCCAATGCAAATTAAAAAGCCCATGTATGATGGATGCTTATAATGCATATAATATCGCTGCCAAAAAGTCGCAGGGAGTACCTGAGAATTATAATTATTTTGATTAGGAATGTACACACCAATCAATACAAGAAGAATAAATTGCTTTAAGTACTAACTGGAAAATGTTGCATATAATTAGGAGCAAATTTTCTAATTGTTTTAAATAGAAATAGGGTATATCGTAGTAACCATATATGGGATAAATTAAATATATAACATTTATACTTTAAAGTTTAATTTGAATTACCTATACAAATCCTAATTCAAAAAAATTTAAATACCATTGGGAATTGGAGTCCATATTTGCGGTTATGGTTTTCAAATATGTATTTTATACAGTACAGGTTTATGAATTTGAAAGTACTACGAGACAATACCGATCGAAGACAGAAACCTCTACATATAAAATATATTAAAAACTTAATTGCCAGCAGTCAAATAAATTCCAAATAGTTAAAAGCATTCCCATTTTTCATTACAATTCGCTACCGATTCCACAACCTAAATTTACATTGCCTGAGCAAATGGAAATTGAAAATTATTTAATGGTTATTATATGGGCATTTGCATTAGGTAAAGTAATGCAAATTAAAACTCAATGCATATTAAAAAAAAACCATGTATGATAATAATGATAATAATGAAAATGTCATGGGGTAAATAGTTAAGGAAATCAAGTGTGTAATACTAAACTTGATACTTAGTTTCCCATTATAACCCATGACAGGATAGCGAAGAGCTTCCCAGAATTAGAGAGCTGTGTAGAAGACTCACTAATTAAAGTAACTGATCAATGCTTTGATAAGACTCCCTTTAAATACGAAGTATCCTTTTTGAAATAAACGAAACTTTTAAACAATATTTGTGGAACATATTGAGCCTGTTTTTTTATTCCCTGCTAAACTAATTTTTCGACCACTTTGTATGGGGAGCTAAGCGATATTAAGCGATTTTAAGCGGCTCCCCATACGTCGTCGAAAAATTAGTTTAGCAGGGAATAAAAAAACAGGCTCTATTAGCGTTTTGCATTAACCTACACGGTGTTCATTACCAGGCAAATAATAGGTGTATTAGCTAAACGTAATTGAAATATAAAGTGTTCAAAAAACTGGTTACCATTAAATCCCATGAAGGGAACTTCTCACAACCAGTGATCTGTGGGCTTTTTGGTTTTACACTCACTGATTGATTGGTACTTTTCGTACCTAACTATTCGATAGTTTCGCCATCACCAAGCTCTGTGACTAGCGTCGAAAGGAATGTAAGGTGGTCAGAGCAGGGATCGACCCCATGCTTTCATATAAAGTGTTAAAAAATCTGTTTCCCATTACACCCCATGAAGGCATTGGGAAGAGCCTCTCACAACCAGTGAGCTGTGGGTTTTACGGTTTGACACTCACTGATTGATTGGTACCTTTCCTTTCTTTGCTGACTATTCGATAGTTTCACCATCACCCAGGGTTACTACAAAGTTAGAGAACAACATTTTTTTCGAAAGTACTGCATAATTTTAGGAGCAATTTTGAAATTTTGCAAAATTTGCCAGTCTATGCCACACCACATAACCCAAAAATAAACACATACTAATAAGGATGTATTGCTATAACGCATTAGGGATAAGCTCTACAGTCGTGATAGAATAACCGAAAGACTTCATCATCACAAGGTTTTATTAATAATAGTGTTTTCAGCTTTAAATCTAAAGTTCATAAGCAAATCGTACTCTCTTAAAAAGCGATGGGGAAAATTATAGTGACGACAGGTTTTTAAAACCAAAAACTCAGAGCCTACTTCATAAAAAGTTGAGAGAGTTTTGAGATAAGTTTTTTGTATGGTAAATGGTCTTTCAAACCTCTAATAACTATCATGAAGTTGTACAGTACTTAAAGGTTTAGCAATACGAACAGAAGCATATATAGTTGCATACTTTAGGGCGGTGTTTTTTGATAATAATTTAATTACAACCAATTTAATTATGAACTACTCCTGACTCGTACTTCAATACGTATAAGTAATTTAATTTTGGGTTAATTAAGTAATTTTAAGACTGTCTGATTACAATTTTAGGATGGAGTTGTAAACAAACACTTGTCTCACATGCCAGTTTCAGCCTAGTAGAGATTACTACTTACATGTTGCACGCAGAGTCTAAACCTTGGAATTTATTTCTTAACGAAATTAGTGCGCATCCCTTTTATATGTGCATATTATTAAATCGAATTGTAAAGGATGTCTCAGTAAGATTAAAAAATAAATAGTTTCCCTTTTCCTCCCATGAAGGTATTGGGGAGAGCTTCTCACAACCAGTGAGCTGTGTGCTTTCTAGTTTTATACTCACTTCATACTCTAGTTTTATACTCACTGATTGCTTGGGACCTACAGATTTACACCGGTTCCCAACGTTATTCTGAGAACTTCCGTGACCGATGCCGAAAGAAATTTATTGGTGGTCAGAGCAGGAATCAAATCCAGGATATCTTGCACACCGAAGCTACCGGTCTCAATAAGATTGCACTTTTTAAATTTAGTGTAATTTTTTTGTGCAATTGGCAACTCTAGGATCTGGCAACTGTCACATATGTGTATTCCAATTATTCAAATCGGAGCGCTTTACGAAAGAACAACGTGTTATTGTGGTACAAATTTATTACAAAAATTTGGAAAGTGATGATGAGACCGCTCGCAATCTTCGGTGAGATACAGCCACGTCTCTGTGAAAAAGTCATAGAAAATTTCATGAAAAGAGTAATGACCTGTTATCAGAGTCGTGGATGTCATTTGACCGATATATTATTCAATACGTAATCGGAAAATGTTTTCTTTTCATTTCAATAAAAAAATTATAATTCTCTCAAAAAATATATGTTTTTAGTTTAAAATTAAAAAGTGCATTCTTACTGAGACATCGCTTACCAACATGCGTATGATTAACAATATTTTTCAACTATGCGTATAATTGATATAATATTACACGATCTTATAACTTTGCATTCACTAATTATCAGACAGTCTGATTAGAATAATCTATCGTTAGTATTTAATTTGAATACGAAATTAGTCGCTTATGCCTCTGTGTAGTTGCAGAAAAGCCTTTGAACTATCACAGTTTTTTGTAAAAATTACTCACCTCTGTTAGTTGCTGAACATATCCAGTATTTCCTACAGTTGCTGAAAAATAACAACATCCATTTCATGTTGTAAATCGGGAACAGGTCCTTTCTATAACACTATCGTCATATAATCAAAAGGAAGTCTAACACTTTCCTGTGTACCAAAAGAGTAGATACGCACACAGACATTTAGACAGAGGCACAGCCAAGCATAAATACATATATATATATATAATGACTGCCTGCCAATAGCATAAGAGTACGCACACGCACACAGACTCTTTGCCGTCTATGTCAATCTCCATGTGTAAGAAATGAACAATACAAAAACCTCGCAAAAAAACTGGAAACGTAAAGGGGGCTGACACAATATTAGGAATTTTACTCCTATATTTATCTAATTTCGAAAATATGTCTGCATGCTGTAGACTCTGGGCAAAAAGCAGTCTCTATCCGATGAAAACACAACTTCACATAACATATCAATGGGTGGCAGTATTTAAAAGGGGAGGGGGATTTAACGTGTGTCAGAAACAGGAAATAAAGTAAAGCAAGTAAAATGTTTGGGCTACAGACAGAGAGACGTCATCAGACATAGCATCATCAGCCACATCACTGCCCTTAGCGTTATCATTATCCTCGAGAATATCGTCAACACTACTTATACAACCCCAGGCTCCTTTTTGATAAAATGAAATGCCTATGGCCATTAATTTTTTGTGCTTTTTGCAACATAAAAGAATTGATACACAAGAAGAAAAAACTAGAATAACAGTAACAAATTTCTAGCATACATTAAAGGGTTGTTTTTACGTTTTAAAAAAGGAGCCTACTTTTAGGCATTTGACTTGAACTAAATTATATTGAAGTCTTTTAGCATTCAGCTGTTTGTTTTTGATTATGAAGTGAATATCTTCTTTGTTTTAAGTTAAACAAAAGGCCTACTTAACCTAGAACGTCAATGCATTATTGTGCTGACTTCCCTCTTAGTGTTTCTAAATAAAAGCCTCTTATTATTTAGTATTACATAATGCTAAAGTATGATATTATGAGTCAACGTTGTGTGCTTTTGTTCCAAATGTATCTTTTTAAAGCATGCAATATTTCTTAGTCAAAAGTGTTTTATATAACAAACATTTTTTTGCTGACTATTGTTTAGACGCAGCCTGGATTTGTTCAGGTGTTCAATGCTTTGTGCAAGTCTAAGAAAATGCCTTAAGATCTAACTCGTTTTTGTCTCTGTAGTGTCATTGTTTCTTCATTGTCTTTATATAAAAACATATGCTGGAACAGTAGTTTAGCAATCAGGTTTTGCATGAAGTTTTGCTGCCAAATGGTTTTAAAAAAAACAGCCAAATTGTCTTTAACATAAATTGGCCAAAACACTAAAACTGTTTAATTTTTTTTTTTAAATTTCAAATTTATAGTTTTTTTAAATGACATTCTCTTTAAAGTGGTTTTTTAATATAACATGCTAAACGTATGATTAATCTCGAATTGAATACAAAACGTATGAGTAATATTTAATTGAAGCATATTACACATTACTTTAAAATAAAGATAAAGATTTTAAAAATGTATATTTTAAAAATTTATATTTTTAATTTTTAATATTTTTCACAAAAACGTCTTTGGTTTTTGTTATTTTTCTCTATACGTATATTACAGATTTAGTAAAAAAGATTCTAATAACACCAATAAAAAATTTCCACAGTTTTTGTTAAATTTCATAAGAATTAAATCACAGATCTTCGTCTAAAAAATTTAAAAAATTTCAATAATACTACCAATTAGAGGTTTGCTTTCTTTTGCCAACATTGCATTTTTTACTTTTCCAAAAAATAGAAAATATAAAATTTCAAAAATTAGAATGTCTCCACTTTCAAACTCGCATGGAACACAAAACAAAATTTATAGAAGTTCGAAGAACGAAAGCTTTCGTTCGAGATAGAGAAACAGGCTGTTATATTTCACGGCGTCTCAGAGAATATTGTCTAACGGGGTCAAACCGAAGCTGCGAAGCGACCAGTGGACTCCTGAGTTTCAATGGGTTACGGTTACGGTTTCGCCGGTGGTGCAATGGGTAGTGTGCGCGCCTCTTGTACTTGAGATCCTGGGTTCGATCCCTGCTCTGACCACCTTAAAATTTCTTTCGACGGCGGTCACCTCACATAGTGACGGCGACACTATCGAGTATTTAGCCATGAAAATGCTTCTCAATAATACCTTTCGGAACCGCTGCAAAAGTGTAGGTCCCAATCAGTGAGTATAAAACTAGAAAACGCAGAGCTCACTGGTTGTCAGAAGCTCTCCCCGATTCCATCATGGGATGTAATGGGAAACCGTTTATTTTTTTTATACGGTTTTCAAACACAGTGCGCCAGAGATCGATTGTAACGTTGGCAGTGTGGCATGTAATGTGGACCTTTTGAAACCGTACGTCGTCCATGTAATCCTCTTCAAGTTTTTGCCATTGACTGTAACAGGAACTCGTTGCTCATTTTCGAAGAAAAATGGGAATATGATGCCGCCTGGCCAAAAATCGCACCAATCGTTTTGGAAGCATCGAATTCTTCTCAATGTCGGGCCCTAAATTCGAAAATTTTTTGCACTAACGTCGCCCATGAGGTGGAAATGAGCTTCATCGGAAAACATGATTCTTATAAATATATGTTCATCTTCATTGAACCGATCTTTAGCCCATTCAGTGAAGCGAAAACGCATCAGATGGTCACAAGGCAAGGCTTCAGTTCTTGGAGCACCTGGATTTTAGAAGCCTTCAGACCGAGGACTTTGTGCAAAATTCTGCGCAAAGAAGTGCGAGAAATGTTCAATTGCAGCGACCGGTGGCGAAATGATGCTGATGGCTTTTCGAGACCTCTTTCAGCTAAAGCGAAAATATTTCCCACTGAACGCCCTTGACGAGCACGTAAACGTATTCTTTTGTCCAATAAGAATCCGGATTGACGTGCACGTAGCACAAAAATTTGAACCATGAACTGTAATGATGAGACTCAATTTCTATCAAATTTATTTCGTAGATTTGTTACAGTTTGAATTGAAGAGTCAGAATTTACGAACGAACCGTTTAATATTTCCCAATTTTCTTCAAGCGTTCCGTGATCTATTTCGAAAATTTCTAACTTTTATCTAAAAGTCACTTGATAACTATCAAATTGGTCATCTGCTCCGAAATAACGGGTGGTTCAAATTCCATATTTTTCGTGGACCACCCAATAGGGTGTCTCAGTAATATTGCACTTTTTAAATTTTTAGTGCCATATTTTGTTTGTGAACGTGGCAACTCTGAAATTTGGCAAATGACAAATATGTTTATTCCGATAATAAAAAATGTAGTGCCCTTCGAAAAAACAACGCGTTTTAATTGTGAAAATATGTTACAAAAGTTTTGAAAGTTATGCTGAGACCGCTCGCATACTTCGAAGAGTTTTCAGTCGAGAAAGTGCACCTAATGGGTCAACCTTTCGAAGAGTGGTTAAACAATTTGAAGAAACTGGGTAGGTTATGGACAGTAAGACTCCTGTGCGTCACCGTACCGGTCGATATCTTGAAAATATTGCTGCTGTTAACAAGAGTGTCATCAAGCACACCAGAAAACATCAATTCAGCATCGTTCGCAACAACTTCAAATTGCGCGAGGCTCTACGCAGCGAATTTTGACAAAAGACCTCCACCTTTATGCCTACAAAATTCAGCTTACTCAGGAGCTCAACCCAGCTGACCTTGGAAAACCCCGATTATCCGTTCAATGGAGCAAAGTGAAGTCAATGCCAATTTTTCAAAAAAAGGCAACTTCTCCGATCAAGCGCATTTCCATCTGAATAGATTCGTGAATACACAAAATTGTCTAATTCGGGGCTCCGAAAATCCTCACAAAATCCATGAGAGTCAAATGTACCCACAACGAGCATCTGTGTGGAGCGGCTGTTGGTCAGGCGGCGTGATTGGGTCTTACTTTTTTGAAGATGAGGCCGAAATTGCGGTGACTGTGGACGGCATTCGTTACAGGAATATGAGAATGGAGTTCTTTTGGCCTCGAATGGGCGGCATGGATCTGGACGACATGTGGTTTTAGCACGACGGCGTCACCTGCCACACTCCGCATGAAACAATCGATTTATTGCAGCAACGATTTCCAGAACAAATTATCTCAAGATATACTCATGTCAACTGGCCATCAAAACTATCCGATTTAACGCCCTGCGATTTATTTCTTTGGGGTTTTGTGAAATTTCGGGTTTTTGTGAATAAATCAGAAAGAATTACTGAGCTCAAATCCGAGAATCAACGCGTCGTTGGAGAGATACAGCCTTATATCTATGAAATATTTTGAAAAATTTCATGAAAAGAGTAATGGCCTCTCATCAGAGCCGTGGGCGCCGTTTGAAGGAAATTTTATTCCATACATAATGGGAACATATTTTCTTTACAATCCCAATTCAATTCAATTAATTTTATTCATCCAAAATTAATTGTTTAACAATATTCACATGTATACATTACTTTACAATATACTTTACTATACAATACAATACAAAAAATCGCAACTATCTCTAAAAGTACTCGTTCTTATTATAAAATGAAAATCACCATTCATACTGAGACAGCCTCCGCCTTCGCACTTTCTTTGCACAAAAACTTCATGTTGACCACTCTGTAGTATGAACAATAATATGTTCCAATTTTACTACTAAGCGTATGATTAATAATTAATTCCAAATGATTAGATTGCTACGATTTCTTATATATTCATCGTTTTTATTTTTCGTTTTCAGTATCGTATCCGTAAAATACATCTATTTTAATTCCATACAATTAAGAACATGAACAATTACGTCACTTCAGTTGCTTACTTGTGGTTGCAGGGAACTTATATCCTCCTGAAGAACAAGACTATCAAAAAAGGAAACGCAAAGTGTTCCAATATAAAGAAAGAAACTACCGCGGTGGTACATTTACTTAGTCAAATATCGTTTGAGAACATTGTGTTAACATTGTTTTTCACCATTACCCGTTTAGCCCTTACTTTAGGTTCCTCTCGCCCCCGCATTGTTTCAACTATCATTTGTCGGCTAAAATCCATTTTGAATTTTTAATAAACTTGTATAATCTGCGGTGATGTGACATCAACAGTTTCAGCAGCACCATAACCCGTAATTCCATCCCCCATAATGCGCAAATTCATATTTTAATTATGTCTCATAAAAATTATATCATGTTTAATTATTTATATGTATGTTCGCATAAATGACAACAGCGCCATCAACATGAATAGTAATTTATAATAACAATTTTATTTTTCTGCTCAGATTTAATTGAAACAAGAGCATAATTATATTAATGGTGGAAATAAAGTGAGTGTGATGTTATTCCTGGCATTGTAATATGCGTCATTATGTACCGGAAAATGGTATTCGGTTGGGCCTAAAAAATCGGAGGATTTAAGTGGTTATTGCTGTCAAGGGGGCAATTTGTCGCATTTTATTATTTGGGTATATCTTATAGTAGTACCTAGAGAAATACTTAAATGCTAAATATGATTATTTCGCTGCCAGGGAAGCAGTGTAGCTTTGCACACACTTTGTATGACAATAATTATTTCATCAGATACAGCTCTTTACAAGAAAACCTTAATATACCGCATGTAAATACTTGGTATATGAGTCCCTTAAATTTGTTTTGGGTGTTTGGCATATGTTGAAGTGAAGATGCAACTGGTTCGTTAAATCGCCTGGTTGCAAATGTTTCAGCTGTCTTTGCTCGACATTATCCTGCTCCCTATTAGAAATACACTTCGTTTTCACATTGATTGCCAGTGGCGTAGTAAAATACATATTACTCATACCCAACAGTGGCTTGAAGGTATTAAAATTACTTATACGTCGACGATTTAAAAAAAATTGTTTCCCATTATATCCCTCCTTAAAATAGGACATGTACTTCATATATGCTTAGGAGTCCCTTGAATTGGTTTTGGGTGTTTGACATATGTTGAAGTGAAGATACAACTGGTTCGTTAAATCGCCTTGTTGCAAATGTTTCAGCTGTCTTTGCTCGACATTATCTTACTCCCAATTAGAAATACACTTCGTTTTCACGTTGATTGCCGGTGGCGTAGTAAAATACATATTACTCATACCTAACAGTGACTTTAAGGTATTAAAATTACTTATACGTCGACGATTTAAAAAAAAATGTTTTCATTATATACCTCCTTAAAATAGCGCATGTACTTCATATATGCTTAGGAGTCCCTTAAATTTGTGTTGGGTGTTTGACATATGTTGAAGTGAAGATACAACTGGTTCGTTAAATCGCCTTGTTGCAAATGCTTTATTTGTCTTTGCTCGACATTATCTTACTCCCAATTAGAAATACACTTCGTTTTCACGTTGATTGCCAGTGGCGTAGTAAAACACATATTACTCATACCTAACAGTGACTTGAAGGTATTAAAATTACTTATACGTCGACGATTTAAAAAAATTGTTTCCCATTACATCCCTTGAAGGGACTGAAGAGAACCTCTCACAATCAGTGAACTGTGTGCTTTCTGGTTTTACACTCACTGATTAAGACCTTGGTATTGCCAACTGGAGAGATAAAGCAAAAGATCGAACTGATTGGCGTGATATGTTATCTTGGTTTTGTAAGGTCCCTGACCCCTCGGGGTTGTTCGTGACCGGATCACTAAGCGTGGCGACCGTCGTCGAAAGAAATGTAAGGTGGTCAGAGCAGATATCTAACCCACAAGAGCCGTGCACACTAACCATTGTACCATCGATGGCCACGATTTAATCATTCAAAATATTCGAATATACATAGATGGGCTCTATTTATGACATTATGTTTCAATAATCGCATGGTTGCTTATTATCGAAATTTGTTGCAAATAAATACGCAACTTTAGCTCAGTTTTACCAGGGCTCAAAGTATTGTACCACTTTGATTAGCGACAGCAGGATGGAGACATGTAGAAGTAAATATATCTTGTGGTTTCACTGGCTGCAAAGTATTATAATGACATATTCTCCGTCAATTTACTCGCTACGTTGTCTTCCTTATGGCCTTTCTTAGATTATGATTGCAACTTTTACCTTTCTTAGTTAAGCTTTTGATTTTTCTTTAGTTTGATAGCAAATAATTTAGTGATATTCGCAAGGTGTTATAATACTTGATGATTCGCCGATTTGCATAACTTAGTAATAAAATATTAAATATTATGTATACGCCAAGGTAGCATATTTGTATTAATATAACTTATACGTAGGAGAGATAAGGCAAAAGATCTAACTGGTTGACAATCTTCGTGCTGTAAGGTCCCTGCCCCCCCTGGAGTTGCTCGAGACCGGATAAGTAAGTATAGAAAGGCCACCATATGATACAAATTGTATAAGCCCAGAGAAATGAGGTAACAAAATGTTCTACCTATAAGTTAACACATCTCAACTAACTTTACGAAGTGAAATTTTTGTTCCATTGTTTTTTGCTCTGTATTCATATGTGGCTTACAGCAAATTGCAATCGTTGCATATTTTGTGTTCCCACTGAAATTTTAATATTCTTCCATCTATCTGTCGTTTCACTGTCCTACTTCGCTTTACATAAACCTTAGGTCTTCACTAGTTTCCTTACTTCATGTTCGCTTAAGGAATTGCATTAAAATTTCAGTTCGAGTCCGTGTTTACGAGTGCCTTGCCACAGTGCAGAAACCGCAAACGTCAGTGTAGTATTTTATTTACTGAGCTGCTGTACACACTCTAACCAGAAAGGTTTTCACGTATCCCTCATAAAAATATGTAGGAGCAGGGAAAAAACAAGAGCTGAGGGAGATTGTGGTGAAAAATTGCCACACAAATACATGTGTATGTGTTAAATAATCTATAGTCGGCACTTAGGGGATTTCTTCCTGTTAGATGCCATAAATTTTCCAAATTAAGCATTTCGTTATTTTCTTGCGCATAACATGTTTTGGCATGTGAGCTATATATGTATACGAATATGTATAAGAATATATATATATATATATATATTGACTCGGTTCCAATTTACTCAATTTAGCTTTTGCTGGTCGTCTGTCAATGGTGTTTGGTCTTGTATGGGGTTTTCGTTACCTTTTTCCTATTTATCTATCTATTGGCGCAAAACATTTCCATGGTCTAGGTGGGGTGGGGGGTTATGTGAGAGAGGTCGCTTTTTGTTTAGACGCATAACGCAGTATATAGTATTGAGGTCAAACTGGTGAAAGAGGGCAAATACGCCATATCTCAAGTGAATAACATTAAAAAAAATGTGCACAGATAGAGACAATTTTCTTTTTTGTTATAAAATGTTAACTTTTTTTCACTTGGGCGAATAATATTTTAAAAAATGTATACGCAACCATGGCGTAACCAAGTTAATATTAATTATACGCCAGGTAATCCCGATGCCACAAAAAAACTATTTATAGGAAATAATTGCAAAGATTATTTAGAAAAATTTCATAAATTTTGGTAGTAGAAAAAGAAACTCCAACACTCACATTGTCCTTCCATTAATATTGAATTTCTGTAGAAATATTTGGTTGAAAATTTAAAGTTAAAAGGGTTTCAGTAGCTATTGACGGCGTTACTGGTTTATGTTATATGGAAAAAGTGGGAACACATCTTCAACGTCAAATCCGCCAATGCTACCGCAAATACTTGAGCCAGACAATCGAACTGTTGCGCCCTTGCCTTGTTACTCGCCCATATGCTAAACAAGTATTTTTTATCTCCGGAACTCTGTTTTTTTTACGGAATTCCTCAGCTGTTTCCAGTCGGCCCCCGTCTGAAGTGTCAAGTCATTTATAGTGTCCTCCTGAAAATGAGTCGTCCTGGCCCTCGAGACAGCCGTGCACTGGCATAGGAATTATAACATTGTTTCAACATCCTCCATACACACCCTACACTTGCCTGATGTCGTGCACCCAACTAAGTGTGGGTGTGCTTGTAAGCCGGAGTAACCAGTAAGTGCGCCCATCATCATTTGTAGTGTCATCCTGAAACTATGTCGTCCTGGCTCTCGAGACAGCCGTGCACTGGCATAGAAAGTATAACATTGTTTCAGCGTCCTCTATACACGTCCTATACTTGCCTGATTTCACGCTCCCAACTAGGTGTTGGTGTGCTTGCAAACCGGAGTGGGCAGTAAGTATGCCCATCATCATTTGTAGTGTCCTCCTGAAAATGAGTCGTCCTGGCCCTCGAGACAGCCATGCACTGGTATAGGAAGTATACAATTGTTTCAGTGTCCTCCGTGCACGCCCTACACTTGCCAGATTTCGCGCACCCAACTAGGTGTAGGTGTGCTTGCAAACCGGGGTGGGTAGTAAGTGCACCCATCATCATTTGTAGTGTCCTCCTGAAAATTAGTCGTCCTGGCCCTCGAGACAGCCGTACACTGGCATAGGATATTTACCATTGTTTCAGCATCCTCCATACACGCTCTACACTTGCCTGATTTCACGCAGCTTACTGGGTGTGGGTGTTATTGTAAGCCAGAGTGGCCATCCATCATCATTTGTAATGTCATCCTGAAACTGTGTCGCCCTGGCCCTCGAGAAAGCATGGCATTGGCATAGGATGTATAGCATTGTTTCAGCATCCCCCATACACGCCCTACACTTGCCTGATTGCGCGCACCCAATCCGCTGTAGGTGTCCGTTTATACCGGAGTTCCCAGTATGTACCCCCCATTATCATACTCAGTTCAGGTTTGAGTAGCTCAAGAAGTTTCGCCGTCTTCACTTTGTCAGGTTCCCACATAACTTGCCGGTCGATTCCATGTACCATATAGATATATGGACAGACTTTGATCACCGACTCTGTTCCGCCTTCGTTTCCCCAAAGGATTTCGCTCTTTCCAGGTTGACAGTATCCTGCTCTTTAGCATTTTTGGTCAGTTCATCAGCCTTCATATTACCCAAGATTCCGCAATATCTCGGCGCCCATATGATTTGCAGACTGTTTTACTCCGAGAGTTTGTCAATCTTCATCTTGCAATCTAGTACAGTCTTGGCTGTCCGTAAGGATATTGACGTTCCAGGATTATTGATTTCACTGAGTCACCTCAGGGGCTTTGTGATCGCCCTTGCCACTGCTCGTATAACTGGTCTGGAAGGCAGAAGTATAGCCACGTTCCTGTTTGTTCAATAAACAGACGTAGGCCCGTTATACCTTCGTTTTGCAAACCATCCGTGTACCAGCGTTTTGCCAGTTGCGGAACTTCTAGCTGTAGGAAGCGTATGAGATTTTAGATTAGCATACTAACACTATAGCGTATACTTACTAAAAAACTAATTTGTAGATTGCGCTTGGAACAAGATTTTGCTTCTCTCTCCCCGCTTTTGTAGTTTAGGTTAAATGCGATCATTATTAGCTCTTCAGCGTACACTTAATACCAAAACTAATTGATGCGCTGTTGTACATATTTATTTTCCATATTGACGAGTAATTTATAAATCTAAATGTCACACTTTGGCGTATGATTAATAAAAATTATAAACTGCCGCTCATATTTGTTGACCTAGTTGTTGGTTACAGCCAGGCACGTACGCAGGGGTTAGGGCTCGGAGCTCTCCGAAATTCGTTCCCTCAGTTATCACTTTTGAATGTAGTGCTATTTTTCAACCTAAGTTTCAAATTTGGCCCCCCTCCCTGAAAGAAAATCCTGCGTACGGTAGTGGTTCCTGATGTTGCTAGCCTGTACTGGGTAGTCCATTTAAAACTTCCTAAAGCTTTTTGCTAATAATAAAAAACAAACACAAATCAATTTCTGTGACATGATTTGTAAATATTTTGATCGGTGCAAATTTGTTTTGATCACTTTTGGAATATGATATCGCGTAAATGGTCGGCACTAGAGCCAATGACGCAATTGGCTCGTTTTTCCGCATTTGCCAGCAACTTTTCCTAGTGTCTTTCAAGGCTTCAAAAAATTTCGATTTCAAATAATGACACAGGAAGAAATCTGGAGCTGTTAAGTCAGAGGCTCGCGCAGAGCAGTTATAATCTCCATTTTTGAAAATAGGCGATTGAGGAATAACGGACATAATAAAGCGATCGTGACTCGGGCTGTGTCAGACGCGGTGCAGTCAGAATTGTCGTAACAAAATCTGTCATAAAATTAGAGCCCAAAATCTATTCCTATTAATAGTGTCGTCTTCGAAGAAAAATGGTCCAATGATCCTTTCAGCACCAATTCCAACCCAAACGGTCAGAGAAAGAGAAGAGGTTTCAAAGCAACGAAAAATGAGCTTCATCGCTCATGAAAATTGAGAACATGTTTTGAATGTAAAGCTGCAAGATAACAGCGAGTTGTGGTGGAGTTTATTGTGAGAGTAGAGACGTTGCCTGAGAATTATCTAAAAGGGTTTCAAGGACATAGAACCGACTACTTTGTTAATACACGGCCACATTCAAAGAAAAATGCGCCTCATCGCTCATGAAAAATAAAAATTTATTTTGAATGCAAAGCTGCACGATAACGGCCAGCTGTGGTGGCGTGTATTGTTCAATGAGAACAATTCACTCGGACTGGCGCTTCGAGCGCTGGGTGTCATAAGCCAATCTTAAAACAAATCAAAAAGTTGTATTGTTGTCAAATGGGGAAGGTTTAAATGGTTCATTCTTATAATAACATCTGATGGGTAAATTATTTACACTATAGCGTATAATTAATAAAAATTAAACAAATTGCTTCTGATTATAGGAATTAAACAGATTTTTATAAATTTAATGAATAAACCGATTTTAATAAATCAAACTTAATTTTTTCCTAGCATTGTTACAAAAAATGACAATTTTTATATTTTCTTGGGAAAAATTGCATTGACGCATAAGCTATATGAATTAGATTAATAATAATCATACGCCATTATATTAATTTAATTTTACTAACATCTGATGGGAGAATTATTTACACTAAAGCGTATACTTGTGGCCGTCGGTGGTGCAATGGTTAGTGTGCGCGGCTGTGGTACATGAGATCCTGGGTTCGAACCAGGCTCTGACCACCTTCAAATTTTCTTTCGGCGGCGGTCACCTCGCATAGTGACGGCGACACTATCGAGTATCTAGCCATGAAGAAGCTTCTCAAATTACCGTTCGGAATCGGTGTAAAACTGTAGGTCCCAATCAGTGAGTGAAAACTGGAAAGCGCACAGCTCAGTGATTGTGAGAAGTTCTCCCCAGTCCCTTCATGGGATGTAATGGGAAACCATTTTTTTTTTTTTTTTGCGTATACTTAATAAAAATCGAACGAATTGCTGCTGATAATAGAAATTAAACAGATTTTTATAAATTTAATCAATAAAGAGTTTATAATAAATCAAACTTAATTTTTTCCTAGCATTGTTACAAAAAAATGGCAATTTTTATAATTTGTTGCAAAAATTGCATTGACGCATAAGCTATATGAATTAGATTAATAATACTTATACGCCATTATCAAATTTTTTGTTTTACACGATTTATTAGTAATTTGAATTTCGTTCCATATTACTTATACTTTTATTTACGGTTTCCCCATTTCCCTAAAGATATGAAAGCAAACTAAGTCCAGAGGACAATCTATTTAAACTATACCGCATATTTAATGCAACCCAATCTAATTGCTACTGATTCTACGAACTGGCCGGGTTGTAGTGTCTCTCTCAAGTTTTCAGAACAAGTGAAAAAAAATTAACTTTTGATATCGGAGCAAATAATTTAACATTTTTCGTAGAAGCCCACTTTGCCGTTTAGTGTTTTCAATATTACTCATACGCCTTTGCGTTACGAGTAATTCTCTTTTAAACGATTTCTTAATAATTGCACATTGTTTGTTTTTTATTTTCACTTTACGGTTTCCGCATTGTTTTGAGGAAATGCTTGGCTCTTTTGATGTTCTTATACTACCAAAAATAATTGCATTATTTTCGAGTCTCACTCATCCATTCAGTCTTGTCCATCATTCTTGCTTTTTGTTCTAGTTTGTGTCTCAATTTCCCATTTATTTATTTTACATTCATTGATTTTTTCATATTTAAAAACATCATAAGAAATAAACTTGTATAAACTTTGCTGACGCCTGGCTCAAGTTTCCGTTTACTGGATAAATTTTTAGCAATAACACATCCCATATCAATTGACTTCATCAGACATTTTGTTTGAAATTCTTGTGATACAATTTATAATAGTAACGTTGTATTAGGAACTTACAAAAAGTTTCAGATTTCTGAAGTTTTAAAAGGAAATGAGGAAGGAAGCCGTATTAGGAATCCAATGCTTATACATTTCACTATATGGTGTAATAGTATTTTGTTTTCAGTGTATTCTGTATAATATACAACAGAATTAACATAATACCATTACCAGAGTTCATTTGAGTCAGCCAGTGCTGCGTTTTTTTGCTGCTGATTTTGAATCTCAATTATTCATCCATACTTTTTGCTGGGATTTGTTATAGATCTAAAACATGCAAAACTTTTGTCCTTCCTGAACGCGACTCATTCATACATCAAGTTGATATCTGTGTGTTTTCATTTCATTTTCTTTCTCGCTTTCTCGTTACTGTTGCCTGATTCTTTCACATTGGTTGGTTTTCTTGTATTTAATTTGGCGGCATAATTAAAAATTCTAAGCTTTTGTTTCTTTTTTGCTTTATGATGTGGGCGGGGAGTTTTTATTACTCGCTTAACTTCATTTTATTCGCACTTCGTAGTGTGTTTTTCTGTTTCTGAACTCTATTTTCCCAGCATGTTTCTTAGCTTCTTATATGTGTTCTGGCTCAAGGTTACACCTACTTGTATATTTCCCTTCTGTTTTCAGTTAAACAACTGATGCGTTTTTTGCTCATTAATAATAGTTGAAATTTTTTCAATGATACCTACAAAAATATTTCTCATAAAATACCACTATAACTTTCTAAACACACTAAAGCTCAAAACTTAAATTGATTGCCAAAAAGAAGACAAAACTGAAAATCTTTTTAAGGGTTAATTTCATAATTATTCCGAGTTGGCGCTAAAATGCCCAACAAAACTGAATTTTGAGAGGTTGGTGTGCACTGAGAAAATTTCACTATACATCATCGAACAAAAGAAAGCTGTAAATATAATATCTATAAATAAAAGATCAGTATAAAGTTGGGTATTTATTAAGTTTTTGTTTTAAAAAGAATGGTTTCCCGTTACATCCCACGACGGGATTAGGGAGAGCTTCTCACAATCAGTGAACTGTGCGTGTTCTAGATTTACACCCACAATTTTTGTTTTTGGTCTTGGCAATTCTCTGCCATTATCAACCAATATCCAGAATAAGAGAGAATGAATATTCTTCCCTTCATAGCTTTCTTCAATAGTTGCACATGTTTGATGAAATCGTTCACCATGTTCACCGGACTCTGTTGCCAACTGATGCTCAAAACAATAATTATGACAATTCAAAAAATTCATTTTTGTTGACATATGAAACCCAAGTTTCTAAACTTTCAAAATGCCGTCACATGTATATTTTCTGTTACCCGCACTACCGGAATCCTTTGTCAAAACTTTGTTAATTTCGAAAAAGTTTAATTTTACCCCACATTGTAACTATAATCCATCACAATTATAACGATATTCTTCACGTCGTATGATTACTATTAAACTCATATATTTTTGTCATAGTAAAAGATATTAATCATCATAATCAACATTAATCAATCGTCTCGGGAACCGCTTTTTATCCAATCATTATTTTATTCATGAAAAATATATAATAATAATCATACGCCCATAGAACTTCAACAAATACATGGATATAGTCTTGTAGTTTTTTTCATTATATTTCATCATTTTCATCAATATATAATAATAATCATACGCCCATAGAACTTCAACAAATACATGGATCTAGTCTTGTAATTTTTTTCAATATTGCATAATTTTTTTGATGTGCTAACATCTATAGCCACGGGTAGGGCAACCTATCAAAGTGAACACATGCAAATAACACACAGCGTTAGCATCACATACGTGGTTATTGTACAACAATAGTCTCTGCCTGAAAATAAGTATGGTGATATTGATGTAGCGGCAGCGAACAAAGAGTATTGAATAGTATAGAAAACTCATGGCACGCCTTGTATGACTCAAAAGCACTGGCGATATCTGACGAATGATTCAAAATGTATTACTCTCCTTTTGTCATAACTTGGTCCGTTCATAATTTTGATGTGAGACGTTGATAGCTTTTGAAACATTTATGCTTTTTGTATTTTTTTATGTAATAACATTGTCGAAGTGGTGCATTTATATTGAAATATTGTATAAAGAGAATAAGACTCGTTTATGCTCTTTTACTCAGACTCTCTACAGGAGAGCGGAAAAACTGAGCCACAAGTTCTCTATACTATTCAACACTTTTTGTCGTCGCTCTGTTTATGACAAAACAAAAACAACTATTTCAGTGAGCTAAATATTGCTTTTTATTCATTTGTATGGCAGCATTAAAACAAGCAGGGCGTCGTCGCTCTGTTTAGGACAAAACAAAAACATTTATTCCATTGAGCTAACTAAGTGCAATAAGTTCTCTATACTATTCAATAGCTTTTATTGTCACTCTGTTTATGACAAAACAAAACAATTATTTCAGTGAGCTAAATATTGCGTTTTATTTAGTTGTATGCCCGCATTCACACAAGCAGGTCGTCGTCGCTCTGTTTATGACAAAACAAAACCAATTCTTTCAGAGAGCTAAATAAGTGTAATAAGTTATCTATACTATTCAATACTTTTTGTCGTCACTCTGTTTATGACAAAACAAAAACAATTATTTCAGTGAGCCAAATATTGCTTTTTATTCAGATGTGTGCCAGCATTCCAACAAGCAGGTCGTCGTCGCTCTGTTTATGACAAAACAAAAACAAACAATACTTTCAGTGAGCTAAATAAGTGCAACAAGTTCTCTATACTATTCAATACTGTTTGTCGTCACTCTGTTTATGACAAAACAAAAACAATTATTTCAGTGAGCTAAATAAGAGCAATAAGTTCTCTAGACTATTCAATACTTTTTATCGTCACTCTGTTTATGACAAAACAAAAACAATTGTTTCATTGAGCTAAATAACTGCAATAAGTTCTCTATAATATTCAATACCTTTTATCATCACTCTGTTTATGACCAAACAAAACAATTATTTCAGTGAGCTAAATATTGCTTTTTATTTAGTTGTATGCCAGCATTCAAACAAGCAAGTCGTCGTCGCTCTGTTTATGACAAAACAAAAACAAACAATTCTTTCAGTGAGCTAAATAAGTGCAATAAGCTCTCTATAATATTCAATGCTTTTTATAGTCACTCTGTTTATGACAAAACAAAACCAATTCTTTCAGTGAGCTAAATATTGCTTTATTTAGTTTAACAAATTATTACATCTAACGTTAAAGCAGATGTAAGAAAAAAGAAAATTCAATAACAAAAGAGCCTTGAACGCAAATACTATTGTTTTTTTTTTAATTTCCAATGTAACATTTACTAATATGTGCATAGAAATCGAGCAGGTACAGTGTAACACAAAGGTGTTAACACATGATTTTTTTCAATGATTTTTTAATAATCAAATTTACTCATAAGTTATAAGCTGTTTATTGAAACTAACAGAATAGATTTGCCCTCAATTATTATACGCCCTCCAGGTTGCTATAATTTGGTGTTTTTTTATAACATTATAATGAAAATAATAAAGATAATTTAGTGTGGTTTTACTTGCATAAATCTATTGTTTCAGAACTCTATAGACCAACGTTATACGCTGTATAATGAAACTAATAAAAAAGAGTTGTTCTCAATTATTAATAACAATCATACGCCGTCCAAGTTGCCCTCTATTTATGCTATTTATGCTATTTTAATATTTTAATGAAAATAATAATGATACTTCAGTGTTGTATTACTACAGATCAATCTATTGTTTATAGACCAGTACTTTACAACATTTTATAATTAAACTTAGTAGTATTCTGAATATCCTTATTAATAAATATTAATCATACGTTACATAAATTTCACAGTTAATAATCATTATTAATCAATATTAGTTATATATTATACGCTGTATAATGAAACTGACAAAATACAGTTTTTCGCAATTATTAATAATACTCATACGCCCCCAAGTTTCCATAAATTTGTGTTTTTTTAATATTTTGATGACATTTTTAGAGATACTTTAGTGTTGTATTAGTACTGATCAATCGATTATTTATAAACCAGAATTTTAAAAAAAAATATAATTAAACTCAGTTGTATTCTCAACTTCCTTATTAATAAATATTAATCATACGTTATATAAATTTGATATCTAATAATTAATATTACTCAATATCAGTCATATGTTATACGCTGTATAATGAAACTAACAAAACATAGTTTTTCTAAATTATTAATAATAATCATACGCCGTCCAAGTTTCCATCAATTGCTGGGTTCTTAATATTTTAATGAAAATAATTAAGATTCTTCAGTGTTGTATTACAACTGATAAATCCATTGTGTATAACCCAGAACTTTAAAAAAATATATAATTAAACTTTGTATTATTCTGTATTCTCTGCATTCTCAATTTGTTGTATTCTCAGTTGTATTCTCAATTACCTTATTAATAAATATTAATCATACGTTACATAAATTTGACAGTTACTTGAGAAGAATAATTTTCATACGCCATCAAGTCCATTGCAGGCCAAATCTATGAAATTCACAATTCTTTGGTATGATCGGGCCACGCCCACTCTCATGCTCACAGGGTTACAAGTGTAAGTAAATACAAATTTAAAAAAATTTTATGACTTTTATTGACCCGATTATCTTTCGGAAACTTTTGATCGATATTGGTATGTGTGTTCAAAATTATGTGGGAAAAATCATAGCATGGTGTAGTTGATATGCGGTAGATGGCGCTATTTAAGTGCCTCCATTCTGTTTATATATAAATGAGTTTGTGTTTGTTTGCGGAAAATGAGCGAAATCGGATCAGTGGGCGTGGCATACAACCTAAAATTTTAAACGGCTGTATCTCATGAACTATCAGAGGTATGAAAGTGATATTTTCTATGTATGTTGTTTGTATAGTTCGAATTTCATTCAGGTAGGAAATGGGTGGGGCGACGCGCCTCTTTCAAAAATAACTCTGACGGCTTTTCTAGTAGACCGATTGTTATGAAGATTTCACAATGTGGTACTGATAACCTACTGATAGTCCTTGGCTATACGTGGTTCTGATTGGATAAAGGGGTGTGGCACCGTCCACACAATTTGAAATTTAAAATGCTTATATCTCATAAACTATCGGAGGTGCGAAGTTGAGATTTGGTATATATGTTGGTGGTACTGTACGAATTTCAGCCAGGGTGGAAGTGGGCGTTGCCACGACCCTTTTAAAAGAACCCATTATAACAGGCATAATAATAATAGTTATTATTATGACTAAGCCAAAGGGCATCACATAAACTTTGAAGGGAAAACGAAATTTGCCGGGTCCAGCTAGTTTCTTATAAATGTTGCGTATTCATAATTTAACGGACAGTTTAGCTTTATTGACGTCTTTGGACACAAAAATGGAGAGCTAAAAACATATTTGACTGGAACTGGATTCGGTCCTTGTTGGCGAAAAGACGCAAAATGGCGCAAACGGCGCATATACAATGTATTAGGGGGACCTCTTAGCATTCAATCTCCCATTCACAGACTCATGCATAAGCGTTCATAAATATAACTTTTCGTCGATGGAATATACTCAATCTTTGATTATATATGATATATTGCAAACTACAATATATCAAATGCAAAAGATAAAGAAATACTATTTTTGTTTTCCGTTGTTCGACCTTTTCGTTATCAATAAAGAATCTATATACACCGACCTTGAGGTCAGACTTGCTTTTTTTGTATTTATTTTGCTCGATATTTCGCTACTGCGTTGTGTAGCATCACCAGGAGATATAATCAATTAATAAATATTCAAACCAAAAAAAAATACATGTCAAGAAAATCTGACCTCAAGCTCGGAGAATATAGATTATTTATTGAAATATTATTTTTCAAAAAATTATTTTGGAATGAGCCCCTTGCACTTTATTTCTAATACCATATGTCTTCCGTTTTCTTTTAAATTCGCGCTAACCGAGGAGAAAATTACTGAGAAATCCGTAAAAGAAGCGCATGATTTCTATGATGCTTCATTGACCTCATATTCCAAGAAAATCTTTTTGTTTATGAATTCTACATCCGCCAGAGTGTTAGGTTTTAGGAAATTAAGCATTGTTTGAAAACGAAATTTTTTTTGTTTTTGAAAACTTGAATTGAGACCAGTGTGCACTGTAAATTAAATCGTAAATATTATCATATTTTTTTATTTTATTGTTTAAGCTCAAGACCATTCTATAAATGTATAAATACAGTTACAGTTTTTTGAAAAAGAAGAAAAGAAGATGCATCTTCATGATTCATATTATCATATTTTTTATATAACGTATGATTAATATTTTATTGTATTTCGTTGGATTCATATCACAAATTTTTTTGATTTGCATTAATAATAATCATACGCATAGCTTGGCACCACAAAATATCGAGTTCTGCTTGAATGGTTTTTTATTTTTGTTTCTGATTTTGCCATTGTTGATTTGAGTTCTTTTCGTTATCCAGCTTAGATTTTTGCTGCATTATGACAATTATTATACTCTTCTATTCACAACAAACCGAATCGCAAAACAAAATCCAATTATGCCACAAACGTTTCACATATAAAATATTTTCATACATTTTGTGTCTACTGCCACAAAACGCCCATACAAAATCCAATGAACTAGCAATTGCTTCCCCTTCATCCTTTTAGTCCTTTCGTTTCCAAGTAGAACAATCGTTATTATAACTATTAGCAGAAAAAAATCAGTGTAGCATTCGCCTACTTCGGGTATACAAAAGAAGAGGATACCACATCTTAAATTCCTCACAAAATTATTCATTGCGAGCTGTTATATATATTAAATTCTAAATATATAAGTGCGATTCAAACATAACACATATATGTTAGACGAATCATTTTAGCGTAAATGAGAAAGTTATTAACGAAAAAATAAAAATACATTTTTCTAACAACAATATCAAGGGTCTTAGGTGTTTGCAGAATATTAACGATTTCCTAGCCTTAGCAAAGGAAGGAAGGAAGGAAGTTTATAAAATATACCAAATTTTCGGGGCATACACACACAACTTTCAACAGTGTAACGTCAAACAATACTATCAACTCATTCAATTTAAAATCAATTATACGCCAGAGCAACACTTGCAACTGGCTTTTTTTACAACTATCTTAACTCGTTTAAATATGACAAACTAAACATACCGCCACCAATTTTACAGGTTATGGCATACTACTAATAGCATTTATATCAATTCCAGTTAATAGAAGAGCTGCATTACAAATGAATCACATAACATATGAACTAAAGCAATCCCCTCACACAAATTAATATCAATCATACGCCACTTAGTTGCTTTGCTATTTAATGCATTTTAAAATAACTTCAAAAAACGTAAATGTTTTCTTTAAAAAATCTCACTTTAATTCATTTGAATTTATTAAACCAAACACAATGCAACTACTTGTACATTATGTTCAAAAACGTTTTACCTTAATTGCACACCATTTAATAACCGCCTTTCATTTCAAAGCTGGGTAGGTGGCAAAAACACTCCACCCCCTCATATAAGCCATTTAGAAAATATTCACTTTGTACAAAATGGGCATTCATTTGGAAATAGATACTAGAGAACAAAAACCCAAACTGGCAAAAATGACGCATTCAACAACAACGTAGCAACTCACTTCCTCACGTATACACCAAAAAACGCAAACACATTGAAAACCGAGGGAAACAAGACAACTAGAGTGAGACCGAGGACAGAGCTGTTATGTAGGGAGTCGCCCATAAAGGGGTGGTGATGGGGTCGGGGGCCTTGTGAGCCACAGGGATGGGTAGTGCTTCTCTAACATTTGTGGCATCAAATTGTTGACCTATATACCGAAAAAAAAATGGCAAAAGTGGCTGAAAAACAACTGTATATAGAAGACCCACGCCACACAAAAACCTAAGTGTTTACAAAACTCTTTGGTAGAACATTTAAATGACATTTTAGTTTAAAAGTGGGAAGGACAGTTACAAAAAGTGGCAAAACTCTCAAAAATGGCAAATAAAAATAAATGGTAAACTAACTGAATGATTTAGCTTGGATTTGTAATTTGAAAACTCAGCTGTATACATAAACATGCAAATGAAAACGTTATAACTATTTGTTTGGATTTTCTATATTTCTTGTTAATCACTATTCTCTGAGTCTTAAACAAACTCGTTGTTGTTTTGAACCCAGACAAATGTCGAAATATCTACACAATTTAGCAAAGAAATGTATTCTGCAAATCTATATAAAATTCGTTACCTAATGTTTTCTATACTTACATATATTTCGAAATATTTTTCATTGCTTGCTAAACCTGGCGCATGATTAATATTAATAGAATAGTTCTGATTTGATTCTGTATTCGACAAACATACTAAATTACTCAAATATACATGCGTATACGTAATATTTATTCGCATCCCATGGTTGGTTGGTTGGTTGAGAAGGCTGCAAGACAGCAGGCTGTCTAGCAAACTTAGGCTAAAGAAGCCCATTGTGATACCTGCAGTTTCCTCCATAGCAACTATTGACTAGTCGTCTAGCCAATTTGCCCTTTCAATAAATTTGCCTATAAGACCTACAAGAATACCCTTTAGGGCTACGGTACTAACTAAATGTGTACCGAATATCCTACTTCTCAGTCCTGCCAGAGCAGAGCAATCCAACAGAAGGTGTTTCGTCGCTTCCTCGTCCTCTTCCATGCAGCATCTACAGAGAGTGGAGTTTCCATGTCCCAATCTTAGGACATGTTTTCCTGCAAGACAATGTCCCGTAAGTGTTCCTATCATTGTGGATAATCTGCCTCTCGGCAAGTTAAGTAGTTGCCTAGTACTCTTCCTGTCCACCTGTGGCCAGAGGACCCTGGCTTGTTTGCAAGTTGAAGTAAGTCTCCACTTGTCCTTGAACATATTATCGGCCCAGTGCCTGATCTGCAAACGGCAGGTAGAGATTGGCATACTAACACCTTCTTTTGCCGGAAGAACCTGTGCCGTACTGCCCTGTCTAGCTAACGCATCCGCTACGCAATTGCCTGGAATGTCGCTGTATCCCGGTACACAGATGAGCCTGATGTCAAAATACTCTGCCATCACCCTAAGTTATGAGTGGCATTCTTTCACCGTCAGGGAATTATTGATAAATATTTGATAAATTTTTATTGATAAATTTTTATCTTTAATCTTAATTGCATTCCTGTTATCTGTTCACTGGTTTCAACGTTAATATTGGTATTGTATTGTTTCGGCAAGATATTTTAATGATATGAATTTTTTGCATTCCTACGGATCGCAACAAATTCTCTGCAAAATTATATATCGTTGGGGAAACAATCGTGTACGTGTTATGAAATAAGATTAAATCACTTAGTCGTATGAGTGATATTATTACGAATTCATGTATCAGAACCCTAAGCGTATACTTGATGTGTTTAACGAAGTTCTAATTGACTTACAACTATTCCACAAACTACGAAAAACCTCTAGTAATCTTAAAAAAAAGCCACTGGCATTACATGACCACTTTTTAAACCAAAAAAAATATAGAGTATGTAATTAAAAAGTAAATTGATTTTTCCCACCCAAGTTTTCATGTATTTTCCATTCCCCTAGCCAGTACTACGAAATTGCCCTAACAAATATGTTTACAATTTGTTATCCTATTCGTAAACATTTATACTGCTTACCCACTATCAGCAAACTAAGTGTGTGTGGTAAGATATTGTGGTGGCAGATATACCAATACATAGAAATCTGGATCCTAACTTAAAACTGCCGCCGTGCACATACTAGAGTACACACGTACGTTTCCACATATACATATAGCAAGCACACATATAAAGATCTTTATAGCACAAGTACATACGACCAAATTGTGTCATTCATGTACATAAACAATCAATCTAAATTCTCAGATATATACGATAGAATAATCTACACATAAACACACAAGAAGACATATAAACAGACAGAGCTACATACTTTGTGGCCTTTACAACCCTTCGTGAGTTTGAGGCTTTAAAGGGGTGGTATATGCGAATGAAAAGGGTGTTTGAAGAATGACAGTAAGGACTTTTTAAGGATATCTTTGCAAATGTAAATTCCTAGAAGATTGTAATTCAATTGCCATCACTATGAATGCACTACAAGCACACAATAGCGTATGCTCAAAAAATAATCAATTTATTTCAATTATATGCAGGTAATGAGTTGGGCCAATAACAGACACGATCCATGGGTAACTGCATAATTACTTCCTTGGTATTTCATTTGTTGCATACTGAGGCGTATGATAGTTGTCTTAATTTTGTTGTTAATTAAAATAAATTATACCCATAGGTGTATTTGTGGCCGTCGGTGGTGCAATGGGTAGTGTGAGCGCCTCTTGTACATGAGAGGTTTGGTCCCTATTCCGATCACCTTAAATTTCTTTGGCGACGATCACCTCGCACTATAGGGTATTTAGCCATGAAAGGCTTCTCAAAATATCATTCGGAATCGGTGCAAAAGCTGTAAATCCCAATCAGCGAGTATAAAAACTAGAAAGCACACAGCTCACTGGTCTTGGGAAGCTCTCCTCAATTCCTTCATGGAATGTAATGGGAAACCTTAGGTGTATTTTATAATTTCCTCGAGAGTATGAAAGTTGTTTATGAATTTTCTACATTTTATAAGTCATAAATAATGTTGTCACTTAACCCACTTAAAACCGAGCTAATCTTGTTCTCTCGGAAATACTAAATACACGCAATTACAGTTGACGGAAAAGGTCAAGTATTTAGGGATAATTCTCGACAGGAAACTGTCTTGGAAACCAAATGGGGAGGAGAGGGTGAAAAAGGCGTATATTGCTCTTTACTGCTGCAAATTGGCGATAGGAAGGCGCCGGCGACTGTCTCCTAAGATCACCATGTGGATTTATACGGCAATAGTCAGACTAATTCTTCTCTATGGTACCGTAGTTTGGTGGACGTCACCCCAAAAGAAATATATTCTGAATTCCTTGATGAAAATTCAAAGATCAGCCCTGATTAACGTTAGTGGGGAAATGGGCACGGCTTCAGGTACTGCACTTAGTGCTATCCTGAACATCTGTACTCCTGATATCATAGCCGAATCGGCAGCCGCTACATACCTGGTGAGAATCAGGGATTGTGGCGTTCTGATAACGGGGCATTCCGGACACCCTGAATTACTACACCGGATCAACTCTATTTCCATAAAAACGGACTACTGTATCCCCTACCTTCTACCAGCTACAAATCTAAGGACTTCTATTCCGAACAGGAATACCTGGGAAAAGTCACTGGAAGGGGATACCAGTAGTATAAGGGTTTTCACGAAGGTATCAAAGTTGGACGAGCCAGTAGGCTATGGGTTCCATTCACCGCACCTAAATGTAAATATCTCCTTCAAGCTGTCTGATCACTGTAGTGTTTTTCAGGCGGAAATTACCGTCATACTGGAGGTTGTTGAACTACTGAAAAGTAGTGTCACAACCCTCCGGAGAATATGTATCTACACAGACAGCCAGGCTGTCATAAAATCCCTGGAAGCCATGTTTGCTACGTCTCTGACAGTGAGAGAATGCCACTCATAAGTTAGGGTGATGGCAGAGTATTTTGACATCAGGTTGATCTGGGTACCGGGACACAGCGAGATTCCAGGCAATTGCGTAGCGGATGCGTTAGCTAGACAGGGTATTACGGCACAGGTTCTTCCGGCAGAAGAAGGTGTAAGTATGCCAATATCTACCTGCCGTTTGCAGATCAGGCAAAAGAAGGTTCGTCCCGCAAAAGAAGAAGTTAGTATGCCAGTCTCTACCTGCCGTTTGCAGATCAAGCAGTGGGCCGATAATATGTTCAAGAACAAGTGGAGACTTGCTTCAACTTGCAAACAAGCCAGTGTCCTCTGGCCACAGGTGGACAGGAAGAGGACTAGGCAAGTACTTAGCTTGCCGAGAGGCAGGTTATCCACAATGATAGGAACACTTACGGGACATTGTCTTGTAGGAAAACACGCCCTAAGATTGGAACATAGAAACTCCACTCTCTGTAGATGCTGCATGGAAGAGGACGAGGAAACAACGAAATACCTTCTCTGGGATTGCCCTACTCTGGCATGACTGAGAAGAAGGATAGTCGGAACACATCTAGTTAGCACCGGTCTTATAGACAAATTTATTGAAAGGGCAAACTGGCTGGACGACTAGCCAATAGTTGCTATGGAGGAAACTGCAGGTATCACAATGGGCTTCGTTAGCGTAAGTGTGCTAGACAGCGTGCTGTCTTGCAGCGTTTTCAACCTACCAACCATAAATAATGTTAGGCCAGGTTAGGTTGGAACCCCGCCTATCAGACTCTCTTAGACCTTGTGGTCCATTGTGATACCACAGGAACAAAACAAAAAAGATGAGATCTTCCCAAACCCTCCCATTGACCAAGTTTGTTGGTAGATGCTAACACCAGCGTGATTTGCTAACTCCCTCAAGAAATGTGAGGCTAGTGTAGCCTACCGCTTCCTGGAAAGACAGAGACACAGATACAGATTGAACACCGCAACCTATGAAAAAGACATTTCTCAAGAATTTAAATATCTCTGCCTGTACGAGACTGTTCAATGAGACAGTGACCCGTCATGACAGCCGCGATAAGTGAGACGTACGGTCTCGATAACAACAGCAGGGCGTTAGTGTATTTGAAAAAGTCTAGGGGGGACCACATTAGCCTGGAATGTATACAGTTCTCCAGCTGCGGAAGTCATGACCCGGAAGGCCTTCAGGGCTTATTTAAAATACGGAAGGCCTTCCCTACATACTACCTCCTCCTTTCTTTTTAACATTGCCTGAGATTGAAAGGCAAGGCATTCCTTGTCCATTGCCGAAAGAAGGCCTTAGAAGGCATGCAAAGAGGAAGGCCTTAGAAGGAATTTACTTTAATTTATTTTTGTTAAATAAAAATAAAATTAAAATACATAATTTATTTTATCACAAAATCATTATCCACTTCTTTATATTTATTTTTAAAAGTTTGTATGTATCTATCTTAGAAAGTTGTACCACGTCCAACTTCAAATTGAAAATTTTAAAAATATCCTGAAAACTATTAAATAAAAAATATAATTTTAAAATTTATACGAATTTTTCCAATTAAATTACGGTTAAAAAGAATCGGAAAAGAAATTTCTCAAAATTGTAAAAATTTTCTTTCTGGTTTTATCTGATGAAAACATTCTTGCATTCCGCAGGCCTTTTTTTAGGAAGGCATTAGAAAGGAAGCGTTCCGCGTGCCTTATTTGTGGAAGCCGTTGGAACTTCCGCCGCTGGGTCCCTACTAGTGTCCACCTACCGTTAGTTACCATAAGCACACAATTCCTCAAGAAGAGCTTGCAAGTTGCGACAGGCAGTCTGGCAAGTTTATTTGATTTGCAGATTCCTGATATGTCTCTGTGGTCGGGCACCCAAATAAAGTAAATACTGAAGTATTCAGTCATTTCATTAAGATATCTGCGACAGTCGAGTGCAATTCTCGAGTTAAGGAAGACAGTTTCCAAAGCTGAATGCAGCTTGACTATCAAAGAAAATATTAATTACAACCTTAGTTAGAACATTACTTCACAGCTCCTCCGCTACTTCTTTAATAGCGAAGATTACAGACACTGCAGTGATCAGGCAATCTTTTTGCAAAGGTTAACCCTAGGTCCTTAGAAAGGACACCAAAGTTTTGTACCACCTATATAGAAGTTCACGAATCTCCTATGCCCAGGCATGCGACGACCATTCTTGGTACTTGGTACTTCTAATTGAAGTTCCCCTACAAACAATATCAAACCCTTTGAATGTATTTGAAGACGTAGTTGTTCTTTTACTATTAGTCGCAGAAAGGAAAATTTTAATCAGCAACCAGATGGTATCAGTGGACCTGTTAGGGGCAGAATAAGTTGCACTCTAAAATCAATAGCATGCTGTAGACTTATCATAGACCATAACAACAAATTGATTTTCAGTGTCTACGAATACCCTTTCTTATAATCTTGTAATAATCGGATCGAAAATCAAGGTTTCCAGCTGCACTGACAACATAAGAATCGTCATTTAACAGACAACTGACAACATTAGAATCGTCATTTAACAGTCTTTTCGCAGCTTTAGCCTTAAGTCTGGTACTATTCTGTTAATAGCTTTGTTGGGCGTAGACTTCGTAGTCGCGAATATTCATTGCACATCTTCCTAATGGGCTCAGTTCTAAGCTTATATGATTCCAATGGTAGACCACTTGAATGTAGTTGGGATTGTACTTTTTCAGGTGCTTTGAATTATCATCTGGCAAGAGTGCGGTATATAAATAGCTCCATGAGAACGGGGTGGTTTGGGAGAAAAATTTGATAAATAATCTCGGATTTCTAAAGTCAATCATTCATCCACGACAGCTATCGGGGCTGGCATCAGCTGACGCAAAGGATCATGCATGCCAATTCCCATTAAATGTGGAAAAATGTCAAATTTTTATTATGGTTATTCGTAGAGGTAGACATACCACAGTCGTTTGGCATTACTAATGACGATAATTTGGGCAAACATTTATTGCGTATGATTAATATTGATATACTTCAAGTTTAATAATAACACTCATACGTTATACAATTGTAATTTGCCGAAACGTATGATTAATATAATTTAAATACTACAACAAAATTATTACAACTTTTTTGTTAATGCTAATTGGGGAATTTGATCATAGTTTCGAATAAAATGAAACAATATTCGTTATTGAAGTTTAGTATACATTTAATCGAAACAGTATTTAAGAATTTATAAAGGAAAGTGTAAATATTTATTTAGAATTTTTTAACACAAATTCCCTTAGCCTTTCTGTCATCCTTAATTATTCGAAACCCTTTCGAATATTAATATTTTAAGAAACCGTTCAACGGTCCTAGTGTTTGTGTATTATCTACACGTGTAACTGTAGATGCACATTGTGTACGTATGTGTAAGTACAATTAGGAGTACATGAAACTTTTTTTTAAACACACATCCCCACTTCCTTCCATCCATCCAACAACTATCTGCCTGTTACAGAGAGTAGCTTTAGTAGTCCATTTTGGTTTCTGGTATACTTCACATGCAATGGTAAATTCAAGAGAATGGTAAATACAAATGGGAATTTTTTATAAGTCGCATTTTGTTCTTATCCTTCTTTACGTTCTTGTTCCATGTCGAGTTACCTTTAAAAGTGGCACAGTTTGAGGGTCCGTTGTGAAATATTAATTCCATAGTACAGAAGAAGACACAATGGTTACTTCTTGTACGAAATAAGATTAAAAGTCTCGCAATGCTTGACAAACATATACAACTAAGTACGAAGGAGGCGTATGAGAGATATTGGATTGTTTTTCCAGACCCTGTGCTGTATGATTGTTATTATTGTGAGTAAAGCAAGGTAAATGAATTACAATGGTGAATCTAGCAATATAATGACAAGATGTTGCTTGTAAGTCATTTGTTGGTAGGAGCACCCTTTTGCCCCTTTTGTACTTTAGCAATATTTAATTTTATTTATTTGCAAAAGCGTGAAATTTGTGAATACTTTTGAAATCTTTGGTTTTGTGCTTGGTACACATTTTTTTGGGTTAAGTGTTGGATTCTCAGTTCGTTGCTGTTATAGTCTCCCAAACTTTGAATTATTTTAGTGACTGGGTTTATTTCTATGTCTTCAGTTCATTGCTGTTATAGTCTCCCAAACATTGAATTATTTTAGTGACTGGGTTTATTTCTATGTCTTCTCTGAACTTAGCAGTAATGCAGCCGAAGATCAAAGTTTAAAAGATCGTATTACTCGGGTAAATACGTTCGCCAAAGCATGGAGAGAGTAAGCCCTGCTGTTGTTATGGAGAGTTAGGGCGCACGAGGTTTATTTTCTACAACATGATGACATCTTTAAAAATTTACAACACATATATGGTAGCGTTATCCAAAAATGTATATAATGTGAACCGGCAGACTCAGTGAAAACTTAGGCCACATTCGGAAAGAAATCAAGTATAAACATTCGAAGCTGTTTCAGTGAGATCACTTAGACATATCCTTGGTGCAATTTACTACAAAAAATATAAGTAGGTTTAGCGATATATATTTTTAAGGATCAAATTGATTTCAAATTGCTATATACAATTAAATATAAAAACCCACTGGCATTCGCGTTAGCCTTGAGAGAACAACGGCAAACATTGTGTACTAAATAAAAAATAACCACTCAATGTTGTGCCAGGTAATCAACTGGCATATCTTCAAAAGTATACAATAACTGCTACAACCACTGCCACCACCATTCCACCCCCACTATACCTTGTTAAATATAACTTCATATAAACGGATACGAACAGATATAAAAATCAAAGTTTTGTGCAATTCTTGCCGTTTATGTGATTTTGTATGTCAATTTCCGAGCAAAATTACCAGGAAATGTCAAGCTAATTGCAGCTACACTGCAAGGACATCTCTAAATTTGTCAACTATTATATTCGTAATTTTTTTATTTTATATTTTTGTATTTCAATTGTAACCATTATTTTAATTCATACGGGTGAGTATTTTTAAATTTACTCACTCTCAGATACTCGGTATTATCATATTCGAATGTTAGTGGTGGTACTAACTGCGGTTGTCAAAACTTTTTGAAATCAACCTTAACCTTGGGATATTGTTCGTTTTATCCACACCCATATTGGTCACAAACTTATTACCTGGTCTTATATATCATGGATAGTATGTCAATAGAATTAAAATTTAAATATACAATAAAGGAAATCAACCAGAATATGCTAAGGTTTTAAATTACAAATTATCCATTCTACCTAACCTAAGCGTATGATTAATAAAAATTATTTTAAAAACAATAAAAAATGGTTTCCCATTCCACATCCAGTGGGCTTTTTACTTATATAGTCAGTGATCGGGACCCCTACAGTTTTTCACCGGTTTCGAACGGTAATTTAATGAGCTTTTTCTTAGATATCCCCTAACAAAAGAATCGGGAGCCGTTAAATCGGGCGCACGCGGTGGGAAGCTAAAATCTAAACATTTTCGTGCAGGCGAGCCATAGTTGGACGAACTGTGTGAGCTGGGGCTCCATCTTGTTGAAACCACAGTTCTGGATTGTTCTATACCTCTGGCCTTTAAAAATTATTCAATCATTGTCTGGTGTTGAATGGCATTCACAGTAACCGCAACTTGTTCGTCGTTTTCGAAAAAAAAATGGATCAATGAGCATTTCTGAAAATATTCCAAACCACACTGTCCATTAGACCGGGTCGGCGTCCATATAAAATAAAAATTTTCCCAAAGTCGAGGGCAAATATTAAAGATCCACTCGAGGCAAATTTTTTTAATTTTTTTTAACATAGTTTTTATGATTGTGGCTGGATCGTATGAAATTTTTTTAAACATAGTTTTTATGATTGTGGCTGGATCGTATGAGCTCGAATTAAAGGCTCGGAAAGGAAATTTTTTGTTTTGCTTTTAAATTGTCTCGTGGTGATCTTTAGTATTTTCCCTCGACTTTGGGAAATTTTTTTATCGTAGTTTTTTTTGTTTGTGGCTCTATCGTAGCAGCTCGATTAATGATCTTTATAACAATTTTCCAATTCCAATTATTGAGGAGGTGCTAAAAATTGGCTCCAAAAAGTATGCAATAATTTTTAGTTAAGAAATTTTTCGATAGCGCCAAAAAGTATGCAATAATTTGCGGTAATAATGCAAACAATATGAAATAATATTTGTATTAATGCTGAAAATACATCCTGTCATATGTAACTTTTTTTTTTTAAATAAAACTGTTTACTTCCAAAGCAAAATGTTCTCGTTTTGTAAAGGGCTTTAATCTGAGGAAAAAATATTTTTAAATTGTAGGGGTAGAAACTGCATTAGATGAGGTCTTCATTACAAAATGAAGTCGTATGTCAGCGACATCTTTAGGACAAATTTAGTACAACAATGTCTTGTATATTACGATCGACCTAAAAAAAAAGATAACAAACTATTTTGCCTGTTTTTCACGGGCTCGCAAATGACATTTTTGTTTTGTTTTCAAATTATCTCGAGGTGATCTTTAATAGTTCGCGACTTTAGAACCACCAGGTTCGAACTGAAAATTGTTGATGAATTCATCTGCGTATTTCATCGTACGAAAATAGGCATGTCCTTTCAATTATTGCTATCGCCATAATTATATATCCCAAAATTTACGAGATATTTTATACAACAAATTTCTAATTTCACATTTGTTGATAAGTTGGTTAATAACGCGGATTTAAGCTGAATTTTCTCAAAAATTACTGGGTGAGCTTAGAACCCTGGTATTCTAATGTCACGATTTGCCCTTGACTTTGGGAAATTTTTTTCGTGACTCTGTCAACTGTACATATAAGATGTTGAGATTGATGTTGAGATTGTTATTCTTGGATTTTGGGAGCCTGATATTCTGCAATTTCATTTACTCAACTGAACATTGAGGTGAAAATGGGCCTCATCGCTCATTATGAGTTTTTGAAAAAACTCGTTGTTTTCTAGGCACAATTGTTGTTGCTTTCTAGGCACGATATTTGGTCGTCATCATTGTGTTTTAACTTAAGCGCCAATTGAATCTTATATGGGAAAAGGTGTAACTTATGTAAAGCGAACCACAAAATTGTTCTTCATCAGCATGAACATCAGCTATCGTTGATATTTATTGTTGGTTTGCCGCCCTTCTTGATAGCAAATAAGAATGGAATCGAAGTTCTTTGCATCGCCATCATGTTCGCCAAATTTGTTGGTAATATTTTTCTAAATTTATGAGTCAGATAAAAATTTATCGACGAAGCTCATGCTCAAGAATGACAAGTGTGTGGTTCGCTTAAAATTCACCACCAAGTGCAGAGAATGTCGCCTTGACAGTGATTGTGAGAAGCTCTCCCCTATCCCTTCATGGGATGTAATGGGAAAATATTTATTTATTTGCTGTCGTACTGAAATCCCCTTGCATTTAACTTTATAGTTTTGCGTTGTTGCCTTATTATATACATTACATAATATAATATGTTAATACAACACATAGTTATGATTTTATACAGTCATGCAAAAGATATATGACATTCAGGCTATTTAGTGAGTGTGTAAATTAAAAAAAATGCCAAAACACCGCTCTTGTATAAAGTGTTAGTGCAAATCAACGCTTTATTACAATACATATTCAAATGCAGTCCCACATCCGTTGAAACCCATAGACACATACGCGTTATTAAAATCATTTATGACCACAACTAACTCTGTCATACGTCAGGTAAGTAGCGCCACTACTGTTTACTACCTAGTTGGCCATATTTATTTGAAAAGAATTTTTTACGTCAATATCTGGCCTAAAATTCAATTATTTTCATTAACTTGAAAGCCTAAAATCATATAAAATAGCTTAAGTCTTTCTATTAATATTAATTATACGCCTTCATAAGAAAAAGTAAATCATTCCCTTACAATGGGTGATTTTATTGCCCTTTGGTTATTCTATTTACATTTTATGATAGTTCCCTTGTGATTTGCATCATGTGTCAATGACAAACGTGTTAAGATAACATTGGTATTTCATCATGGTAAGTCTTTCCATGAACAACGAATACTACTTCTTGAATTTCATTATCAAATTTGAGGAATGCCTTACACACACTTCAACAATTTTATGGTTGTCAGCGACGAAGCTTATATCCGGTTGAATGGCCTGCAATAAGTCATATTTTGTCTGATAAGAATTTAAAATCAATACAATAACTGCTAAGTCATTCACCTAAATATAAGGGTTGGTGCGATTTATAGGCCGGCATTATACTCGGTCCAAATTTCTTCCAATATGACGTTACAGTTAATGGTGCCTGCCAGCTTTTAATACTTTCAAGCCATTTGCCTCCACAAAAAACAAGGTTGCACCAACAAGACCCTACATACCTCGCATGATTTGCAAAAAACTTTACCTATTGACACATTATTTCGGTGAGCAATTTATCCAACGCCTAAGACCAGTTATGCACCTAGATCATGCGGGTCGACACATACAGACTATATTTGGTTGGATTATGTGAAGTCTACGTCGATAAACCTGCGCCAATTACAGTCACGAGGTACCAGCCTCTATGCTCGAAAAAAGTGTTTCAAAATTGTGAATCATACATGAAATAATCACTAAAAAGTAATTGACATGCACTGAGTTATCAACTCAAATAAAAATTTCATAACATTTCTAAATATTTCTGTATCCATTTTTGAAATTTAAAAACAAAACGCGTTATTAAAAAATATTTAAATTTCCCCCAAATATTTGTTGGGCATATTAAGGCAATAATTAACATATTTGTGATCAAGGCGTATAATTAATATTAACAGAATCTATACTGAGTAGTTAATGTGAAAGTGATAATATTTTTGAAATTTAGAAACGAAACGCGTTATTAAAAAATATTTAAATTTCCCCAAATATTTGTTGGGCATATTAAGGCAATCAATTGAAATATATGTGATCAAGGCGTATAATTAATATTACAAAGGGTTTTCCCATTTGAGTGATATGATTTCGAAGTGACGTTTCGGCCATTTTTAGTATATCATGGTCTGTAATTTTTTTTAATTGTATTCAGTAATGTTTACAATTTCATTATGGAGAGATATACGCAAGAACAACGTTTACAAATTATTAAAATTTTTTGCGAAAATAATCCTTCCCCAATTGCGACATTTAGTGCGCTTTGCCATTATATGATTGTACTAATCGCCCACCTGCGCTCGCCATTCATCGCCGCATATTACGAGCGAACATTTTTTTTACATAATGTTCAACGGCCAATAAGACAAAACACCGCCCGAAGTAATGAAAATATTGCTGTCGTTCAGACAAATGTTGCTGAAGACCGCAATTTATCGATTCCAAAACGTTGTCGACAATTGGGACTGTCTCAAACCACAACCTGGCGGATTATGAGAAAGCATTTGGGCTTGCATCCATATAAAAGCGTTATAACTCAAGGACTGAAGTCATTGCACTACCGTAGACGTCATGAATTTTTAGATTTTCGATTCGATTTGATTATTTCAATAAACTATGGCATTGAATGGGCTCCAAGAAGTTCTGTTTTAACACCATTAGACTATTTCTTGTGGGGCTATTTGAAGTCATTGGTCTTTAACAATGAACCAGACTCTCTTCAAGCTTTACAAGTCAATATTGAACATGCTATTAATGAAGTACGACTTGCTTTAGTGGAAAAACCGAACGAAAATTGGGTTCATCGAATGCGTCCCTGCAAAAGACGACGTGGAGGTCATTTGAAAGACGATTTATTCGCATTAAATAAGAAACATTTGAATTTCCTGAACAATTTTTAGTGCGTTTTTTTTTTTAAGAAATCATATCACTCAAATTGGAAAACCCTTTATTTTTGAAATGTAGAAACGAAACGCGTTATTAAAAAATATTTAAATTTCCGCAAATATTTGTTGGGCATATTAAGGCAATAATTAAAATATCTGTGATCAAGGCGTATAATTAATATTAATAGAATCTATACTGAATATTTAATGCGAAAGTAATAATATTTTTGAAATTTAAAACCCAAACGCGTGATTAAAAAATATTTAAATTTCCGCAAATATTTGTTGGGCATATTAAGGCAATAATTTAAATATCTGTGATCAAGGCGTATAATTAATATTAATAGAATCTATACTGAATATTTAATGCGAAAGTAATAATATTTTTGAAATTTAAAACCCAAACGCGTGATTAAAAAATATTTAAATTTCCGCAAATATTTGTTGGGCATATTAAGGCAATAATTGAAATATCTGTGATCGAGGAGTATAAATAATATTAATAGAATCCATACTGGGCATTTAATGCGTAAATAATATAATATACCACAAACATGTAATATTGGATTATTAGTAGAATTTTTGGCATATATTTGATATGAGACATAATATATTTTTTATGAATAATACCTGGATATATACGATATACCATAAAATTTATATCGGATGAAAAATATTTCTGGAGGTCCTTATGGAGCGTTACAACAGCAACAATTTTTAAAAGCACACAATGCAAACCTGTGATTAGTTTGTTGATATATGGATACCAGACTGTCGAAGATGAAATGCTTAAAGTGTGCTGCTCTTGTGCATGAAAAGGTGACCTCGATTCCTGCTCTGACAACGATGCATATTTTGTCAACGCTGGTCACCTCGCTCAGCGATACTGTCGAACACTCAGCCATGAAAAAGCTTTTCAAAAACCTACTTGGAATTGTTGCACGACTGTAGGTCCCATCAGCAACTGTATAACTAGAAAGCATACTGACTACACCGTGTCACAAGTGAAAATATGAAGCACCAGTAGCAAAGCTGCATACTCAGTAGTGAAGATCGTCCTCTTTTATTTAATATGCATAATGGTGTTATTTGCATATTGCTGAAGAAAATTATTTTAAAATGCATATCCTTGGAAAAACTGAGTACGCAATTATGCTACTGCTGGTCCATAGTTTCACTTGTATATCGTCTCGTTCTTTTGGGGAAAATCGTGTCGCACAGTGTTATTGAATACCATTATAACGTCATACAACATAGTCATCCAACATAGTTACTATAACTTTAACTTATATGCCTGCCTAAAGGTTGTCTATAGCCCCAGGACTAGGAGTGGATGCGGCGGTATAACGAACCACCCATATTAAATTGCAATCATTATAGAAACGTCGACAAATTCATGGAAGCACTACCAACAATGGCATTTGGCTTCAACGAACGGTTTCTGATTGGAACTGGAATGACGAACGTCTCGCCACAAAATCGAGATTCCGGCAGGTATTTTTTAAGCTGTCATCCTAAGGCTGAACGAAATACCTTGGCTTAATTGTGGCAAACACCAAGAAACATATGCTCACTTTTTCTATACTCCAACAAAGATATACCACGAAAGGAAGCCGACTTGTTTTCTTCTTTCACTTACGATTTGAAAGCCTATATATGATTTGCACGCCATGCCGAGGACCACCTCGAGATTCCGCAGGATTTTATTTAGGGGTACAGGCTTTTACACCCACTGACTCATATGAGGGCGGTGCTAATAACGATTTCTGTAGTCAAATTGATTTTGTTATGAGCTCCTTATCTACTAAAGGTAGGAACGTGTTTATTGGAGGAAGCAATGCCAAACTTGGCAATGGCAACCACAGCTTTCACACTCTGAAAAACCCGGAATATCTGCGTACTCAGTAAATATATTCTCCCAAACATATTCTTCTGGAACCATGTATATGTTTGGAACACACTTCAAACATTTATACGTTTACAAGACCCAAACTCAGGTGTATCTAAATGCAACCCTTAGCATCTTTATTGACAAATATGTATGCTTTTACGTGGAAACATGTGCGTGCTTCATCCCAAACATCCATATACTTACGTGGAAGAATTCGCGTGTTTCTCCCAAACCTCCATATATTTACGTGGAAACACATACGTATTTGCTCCCAAACATAATAATCTTTAGAAACAAATTGTTCTTTCTTTCTTTAAATATGTATGCTTTTACGTGGAAACATATGCGTGCTTCATCCCAAACATCCATATACTTACGTGGAAGTATTCGCGTGTTTCCCGCAAACCTCCGTATACTTACGTAGAAACACATACGTATTTGCTCCCGAACATAATAATATTTAGAAACGAATTATTCTTTCTTTCTATATTTATTATAATTAAAGTAAATAATTAATACAAAAAATTAAGATATTTACATTTTACATTTACTTGCATTGAATGCATTACCTTTTGAGAATCTGCTGCTCTTTTGCTTCTCCTTTCTTGGTTGTCTCTCACGTTTTTGTTTTCAGAAGGTTTCAGCTATGCCTTGGTTATCACTATGCGTTGGTACACAACCAATGTACTTATATACAAATCTAGTTCATGCAAGACAAGCGTGTATAAATTACTTGTGTTTTTTTATTATATTTTACAATTGGTCCGTCGGTCCTATTTTTTCTGTAGAGGCTCGGGCAAAAAAAGGGATTCAAGTTGTTTCCTCAAAATCGTTTCTCACTTTGGTAGCACACAGAAATGTATGAGAAATACATACAAAAAAACCAAAGCAACATCACAAACTATTCAACCATCCGATCGTTTGTTTATTCCTTTCTTACTGATGAACCATTGGCAACTGAATTCATGAAATTAAAACTTAATACATCAGCCAAAATAAGAAACACTGACTTCATCTGCAATTTACACCCCCATTCAGAAATATTTATGTCTCACTCCCCACTCCCTGAGACAATAATGCAATAATATAGATACACACTTACAAATAGACTCTCTCGTTGTCCCTCTTATATTCCCTTGCTCTCGGGAGAGAATAGGCAGTGCAAGAAAAACGCCTATATTTGTATCACAAACACAGATATATTTGGGTCGCAAACACATAGTTATAATATATTAATCATTGTGTCTCAAACATTTTATATTGAATAGCAAACAAAATGCGTTAGGGCACAAGTATATTAGATTTGCGACAAGCTCCAAACACATGTTATATTTGCATCCAAACAACAAAAAACGACAGATCTTTCAGGGTGCAGGAAGTCCTGGCAAAACATTAACTTGCAACTGTGAAGAATTACAATGGGGACAGACTCACAGATTTCTGTAGTCGCTATCATGCCCTGCTTATCGGCGGGACGAAATTTCCGCATTAGTCAACATGTGAATCGTGGCCGTCGGTGGTGCAATGGTTAGTGTGCGCGGCTCTTGTACATGAGATCTTAGGTTCGAGCCCTTAAAATTTCTTTCGGCGGCGGTCACCTCACATAGTGACGGCGACACTATCGAGTTTATAGCCAAGAAAAAGCTTCTCAAAATACCATTCGGAATCGGTGTAAAACTGTAGGTCCCAATCAGTGAGTGAAAACTGGAAAGCACACAACTCAGTGATTGTGAGAAGTTATCCCCGGTCCCTTCATGGGATGTAATGGAAACCATTTATTTGTTTTTATGAGAGTCTGAGACTTGTTCGCATTGTCACTTCTATAGACACCAAAAGACAGAAGTTCGAGGGGGTAAAATCCAGCGATCTAACCGGCCACTGCAAATCGTCAAAAAGGGGCATTATTGTCCGCGCAACATTGTGCAGTTACACCGTCGTGGTTGTTTGGTTCACGTGGTTGCTTAAGATACTATTATATACGATGAAGGGATTTGGGAGATCTTCTCACAAACCAGTGAGTTATGCGCGTTCAAGTTTTACACTCACTGTGTCTATATCCAACCTCGGAGATACGGAGATACCTCATTAGATCCCCTACATATACCTCGTGTATCTCAGTGAGGTTATGTACGAAGGGACGACCTATAGTCTTTAGGCGTCTATTCATTAGAGCCGGACAACTGCAGAGGATATGATCCACCGTTTCCTCTACTTCTGCGTCTTGGCAGGCACGGCAGTGGTCATTATATGGTTCATATGATTCAGCCATCTTGCGTGATTTCCGATTGGCTAGTGCCCGGTCAGCACGGAAATTAGCCTTGATATGCTCCCCCGATTTTGGCTACTCAGGGAGTTAGTTTGGTGAATGTAATATTCTGGCCATGTGTTTCGACACGTTTCGGTCCAATCACAATTGACCTTTTCTCGTTCCAGGTAATGCAGGAAAATACCTCTTTTGACCAACCGTTAAGGCGTTGCGACTGACACCATATGGAGTTCGGTGGAAGTGGAAAACGCTGCACTTGTCTGGGAGTTTGAATGATAAATTGAGGCTTGCCTCTTCGGAGAAGACACTCGCGCCGGTTCCACATTAGTTTGGATCCATGCGTAATTACTTTGGTATCAAAACCTGTCTGTAGTTCCGCTTTATCGCACTCTATTCTTCCGGGAAACCCTCCTGCTGGAAGCAATACTGCATCCTTGAGGTTCAAGAGAATTTGGACGTTGTTAGGATGCAATTGATGGTCTTCAGGCAGTAGTTGATGGACGGTATGCGTGTTGTTAAGGAACATCTTAACGTGTTTCACCAACATGTGCTGCAGGAACGAACGTGTAGGTCGAACGTTGTCTTGTCAACGTTGATGACACAGCCGTGACATCTTCTACTACAGCGGCGACATTGTCGTCAGTACGTGCTCTATGAAGCCTTCGCGCTTATCGTTTGTCGTGTGGTTTCATGCTAAATTTCGTGCGAACATCGTGCACTGCGCAGTTGAGGTTCAAGAGAATATAGACGCTGTCAGGATGCAATTGATGGTCTACAGGTAGTAGCTGCTTGACTGTCTGCATTCTTTTAAGGAACATCTTACAGTGTTTTGCCAAAATGTGCTGCAGGGACGAACTTGTACTGATCAATTAGGTGGAACGTTGTCTTGTCAAGGTTGATGACACTACTGCGACATCTTCTACTACAACGGCGACATTCTCGTCAGTACGTACCTTATGAAGCCTTCCCGCTCCTCTTTTTCCACGTGGTCCTCCAGCCACTTCAAGGCGAGCGGTTAAACGACTGAGTGTTTGAAAAGTTGGAGTAGAACGGCCGGAAAATGTGCGCCGAAATTCACGTTACGGCAAAATGATTTACGAATTATTCCATAAAATAAAATAGTTACATGTATTCCGCGTTCTAAGGAGTAGAACGTTCCATGAGTTGGCGACATGAATTCTGCATCTGTTTACGTAGTAAATAACAAACAAAACTGTCAGTTGCCGTCAATTGCAAAAATTATACCATCTTCCGATAGGGTGATACGCTTTGGGCTGCTTTGTACTTAGGCGACCACCAATAGATATTGCTAGAGCAGCGCTTGAATGACATTGCGGCCCATGAAGACCAACAAACACATGGTAGCGGTATAAACCAAGTAAACTATCTTGGAAACAAATTAAATTATTTGGTAGAGTGGAGAGAATTCGTTGACTGTAATGGGTGCTACAAATACAAGTGCCGGTTTAAAAATTAAATCAACTTGGACTAAACTTAATTCCTTTTGGTATATTATGGCTTTATAAGATACAAGAAAGACTCCCATTCTTTGTGGAACAGGATTTAATTTACGTGGCTGTCGCGGCCGGTTTTGCAGTTGCTCGTCCTGTGAGTTAAATTTTCCAAGACTTTGTTGACGGTTCTATCTGGTTCTATCTCACGAATGGCTTAGACGATATTAGCCCTAAGAGTGAGGATTATTCTCAAAGCATCGGTCTTTAACGGCACCCCACAAGAAAAAGTATACAGGAGGCAAATCAAAGCTCCGAGGCGATCAATTCTTATCAACATGACGACTGATACGACTTCTACCTAACTAAGTGCGCAATATATCGATTGTTTGACGAGGTCTCTGTCTGTTTAATGAGGCGCCATCCTGCTGACACCAAAGATTATCCAAGTTCATCTGCTCCATTTCACTCCATAAAAAGTACGTAATCATGGCTGTGGAGCGCTCGCCGTTGACTAAAACGGCGTTTCCAGCAGAATTGTTGAGAAAATTGGTTCAATGAGGGGCCATAACTCCAAAATCCACACCAAACTGATAAATCTTGTTGGTCCGAACCACAACACGACGGAGACAGTGGGTGTTTACCAGCAGCAGGCCTATCTCACGTGCTGCTGGTACAAACTTGAGTACAGCACTCGCGGTGGGTTCTCTATTTTCGGCCAAATCACAGTTTTACCAAACGCACAGTTTGGTCGACACTGGAGTATTCAAAACCGAAACCGCTTAACCGGTTAACCTAATTCCGGTCGGAGAACAGATAGGTTGAATAAAATAAATATGGGGTGGCACATGTAAAATTTGGAACTTGATCCACCCGTTATTTCGAAGTCGATTACCCATTTAAAATATCGGGTTTTTCAATAAGAATGCTACAAAAGTTTTTTAAAATAAAACAAAACCGGCTTTAGATACCAATGAAATTCTTTATTCCTGTGAAAGTACGTTCGATTCCATTATATATGGAACTTGATTTCTTTTGCATGGCCACCACGGGCACGCTTGCTGAAGTCCAGACGCTGAACCCAATTTTCGACGGTTTTCAAGCATAAATCGGCCGATACTGCTACAATTTCACGTTTGATATTCGTACGAAGTTCATCAATCGTCGCTGGCTTGTTGGCATAGACCATAGACTTGACGTAGCCCCACAGGAAATAATCTAATGGCGTCAAATCTCACGACCCAGGCGGCCAATCGACTGGGCCATTTCGTGAGATAACACGTTCACCAAACTTGGTTTCCAATAAATTGATTGTGGCATTCGCTGTGTGGCTTGTGGCGCCGTCCTGTTGGAACCACATGTCCTCCAAGTCCATATTATCCAATTGGGGCCAAAGATATTCGGTTATCATTGAACGGTAGCCATTCGCATTCACAGTAATGTGCCGGCCTTGATCATCACGGAATAAGTACGGCCCAATGACGCTGCCAGCCCATAAACCGCATCAAACCGTAATTTTTTCGGGATGCAATGATGACTCATGGATACGTGTGGATTGCTGTCTGACCAATAACGCATATTTTCCTTATTGACGAAGCCAATCAGCCAGAAATGAGCCACATCGCTGAAGATGATTTTCCGATGAAAATCCGAATCATTTTCAAGTTGTTGCTCAGCCCAATTCACTAACATACGACGCTTATGGTGGTCAAGCGGCTTCAGTTCTTGCGCCAATTTGATCTTGTAAGGATGTAGGCCAAGATCTTTTCGCAAAATTCACCACAACGACGTGACAGAGATGCCCAACGCTTGAGAACGACGTGTGAGAGACACATTTGGGCTTTCTTGAACTGAAGCATCAGCGGTAGCAATATTCTCGACACTACGGACACTTCTTTGTCTCACTGGCACGGGAACATTTTGTACTGTGCCCGTGGATTCAAATTTTCCCACCAGACGCTCAATTTTTGATCTGTTAGGACGATTATGACGACCATAAATTGGACGTAGCGCTCTTAAAGTTGAGGCCACTGACTCCAAATTTCGGTAGTAAATTTTAATAATTTCGACTCGTTGTTGGCTCGTATATCTTTCCACGATGAAATGGCAAACCTTACTGAAGAGAAATGTCAAAAGAGCGGGAAAAAATATGGCGTCATTTGCTGTCCCTATCGATTTACTTTTGTAGCGTCTCTGTTGAAAAACCCTTTATTGGGAAATATTAAAAACTTTCTTCCAAAGTTCTGAGTTTTTTCAACTCAAACTGTCAGAAATCTACGAAATAAATTCGATTGAAATAGAGTGCCATAACGCCGGTAGTGGATCAATTTGTGAGGCGAATTCGTCAATCCGTGTACTCAGTGGACAAAACTACTCGTGTAGGTGCTCTTGCCATGCGATCAGTGGAAAATATTGCCGCTTTAGCTGAAATCAACATCAACCCGCCACCATTCGCAGAACTGAACATTTCCCGCACTTCCTTTCGCAAAAATTTGGGCGTTTTTACGGAAAAACCATATTTCCCAATGAAGCTTCTTTCCATCTCGGGGGTTACGTTAAAAAATAAATGGTTTCCCATTACATCCCATGAAGGAATTTGGGAGAGCTTCTCACAACCTATGAGCTGTGCGCTTTATAGTTTTATACTCACTGATTGGGACCTACAGTTTTACACCGGTTCCGAACGGTATTTTGAGAAGCTTTTTCATGGCTAAGTACTCGATAGTGTCGCCGTCACTAAGCGAGGTGACCGTCGTCGAAAGAAATTTTAAGGTGGTCGGAGCAGGAATCGAACCCTGGATCTCCTGCACAAGAGGCGCGCACACTAACCATTGCACCACCGACGGGTTACGTTATAACACAAAATTGTCGCATTGTCGGCTCGGAAAATCCACACGACGTCGAGGAGAATCCGATGCATTCACAACGAGTGACTGTTGTGTGTGGATTTTGGCATGGCGGCAAGGAGCCGCCATAACCGTCAAAAGCGAGCGTTATCGTACCTGGTCAGCGAAACCTAGAAGTCCATTAGCCATGTCGCAGGTGCGATTTGAACCCGTTTGACTATTATCTCTCGAGCGCCGTAAAATATAAGTGTTACGCTAACAATCCTGAGTCTTTTAAGGCGTTAGACACGAAATAGAGGCTCAAACAATCGAAAATGTACTGAGAATTACATGAGATGTCAGGGGACACCCGGTTGGAACAAAGTTCCAATCGCTTGGTAAGGGGGGAGGAGAGGGGGTACAAACTTGAAGTTGGTATTCTTCTTAAGGTCCTCTACATTTCTTACTCCTCTACATTCTTCTTACTCTTCTTTCCACTAATAACTCGGTAAGGGGGGAGGAGAGGGGGTACAAACATGAAGTTGGTATTCTTCTTAAGGTCCTCTATATTTCTTACTCAGAAGTCAAACTTCAATTTTGAAGCGTTCTGCCTCTAATTCAGTCTCAAAAATATTACAGTTGTTGACATCCCAGCAAACTTTGCGGTCAAATATCTCGAAATTTTGGCGTGGTAGAGAAAAACGGGAAATGCCATTAGATTCAGCGTATCAAAATTATGCAGGTTCGGTATGTTGCACTCAATTCAGATTTTTGGTCACACACAGTGTAATAGCTGTTCCCGTTGCGCTTCGCTACCCCTGAATTGTTATTTTAATGAAACACAATTTTGGTATTTTTTTCCATTTATTCAAGTGCTCTAGTTTTGTCATCTGGTGCAAATATATATATGTAAGTCTGGAGGTTTACTCGCACGAGAATATGCAACATATATTGTCCGTGGGAAAATACGGATTTGTCAAATATAAGCCATAAACTTGAAGCGAGAGCCCTTCCGCTTTATTAATGGTCATCGCAAGTGGGAATCGAATCGGAAACTGAAATCGATGGCCATGTCTGTAGGTATCATGTGAATGCCTGGAATCAGCGCATCGCTTCCATTATAATTTCCAGTAATTATTCTGAATTTTTAAAAAATTTATTATTGGGATAAAGATATTTAGGATGCTCTCGATGATATTCATATTCATTCATACCTGTGGTCACTTTTTTAGCTTCATAGTCTCACCCGTTTAATAGCCATATTTTCATATTTTCATTGGTTTTCCCCAAAAAGTAATTTGCATCATAACAGTAGTATATGTATGTACCGAACCTCACATTCCTACACTGCATCAAACAATTGTCCGTACACCAGCCAGTTGTGAACATATTTTAAGGTATCCCAAAAGATATATGGCCGATTTGATTCAAATATTTTTTTTTAAATCGGCCATATATTTTTTGTGATACATTGAAATGTGTTCTCAAGTGCCTGGTGTACGGACAATTATTTCATCTATATAAATAAAAATGGATGTATGTATGTATGTTACGAATGGACTTGAAAACGGCTGGACCGATTTTGATGAAATTTTCCGACAATATTCAGAATAATCTAGCGAGTGACATAGGCTATACAGCCGGTGCCGATGCCACGCACCCTTATTCAAAAATCGCTCTGACCGGCTTTTCTAATAGACCGATTGTTATGAAAATTTCACAATGTGGTACTGACGACCTGCTGATACTCCTTGGCTATACTTCGTTGTGATTGGATAAAGGGGCGTGGCACCGCCCATACAACTTAAAATTTAAAATGTCTTATATCTCATGAACTGTCAGAGATATGAAGATGAGATTTGGTATATACAAGGGGGCTAACAAAAGTTCGCTTAATTGCTGTCATATTATAAGTTTTTAATAATTAAAAAATTACGTACTGTTTGTTATAATCTTAGAATATATCACTCTAATTTTCAGAAAGATCAGTCAAAATGGAGGCACGAAAACGTTAAATTAGTGAAGCAGTGTCAGTGGATACCCCTGTGCCAACGCATCAAGAAATTCGGTTTGCTATTCTTTTTGGATTTCGGCGTAAGCTCAAGCCTGTGGAAATATTTAGCGAATGCCAAGCAGAGTTTGGAGTGTATACGCCATCCCTTGTGACTATTTCAAAGTGGTTCCGGAGATTCCACACCGGTAATTTTTCTGTGGAGGACGAACCTCGAGAAGGCCGTCCAAAATCTGCGACTGATGATGTAAGTGTAGCGCTGGTGAAGTCTAAAATTGACGAAGATCCACGATTGACCCAGGAAAGGATTGCTGAAGGACTGGGCTTGAATCTTATGGCTGTATAGCGAATTTTAAAAAAATAATCTTGGATACACGAAAAAATCTGCACGATGGGTTCCTAGAATTTTAACTGAAGCTGAAAAAGACGCACGTGTGCGTTTTGCTCAATATTTTCTTGACAAATACAAAAACGGAAAGTCTTGCACTTTTCAGAAAATTGTAACAGGTGATGAAGCATGGTTTTACAAGTACGATCCTAAAACCAAACAACAAAGCATGGCATAGAGCCCAGAAGCTGCAAATTTGAAGATTTTGTAGACTGTTTTTCAAGGTGGATTTATCGACTTCAAAAATGTATCGAAATAAATGGCGATTACGTTGAAAAAATACAAACAGATGAAGAATAAAGATATAAAATTAAAACCGTTTTTGTTTAGTTTTTTCTACTCTATTAAGCGAACATTTGTTAGCCCGTCGTATGTTGTTGGAACAGTATGAATTACGGCCAGGGTGGAAGAGGGCGGTGCCACGTCCCCTTTGAAAGAAACCGACATAACAGCCATGACTATAGTTTGAAACGTAATGGAACAACAAATTTTGTTCACCCTTTGGCATTACAAAAACTTTGAAGGCAAAACGTAGTTTGCCGGGTCCAGCTATTATAGTATATATAATAGTCAAATATTGACGTGTGTGGGCGGCGCCTCGTCCCTTTGTGGCAACTTTCGTCCAAGCAGCCTGTTCGAATCTGTAGGCCAACTGTAACATACTGAGACTTACAGGACGATCCAACTATTATTATGACTGATATAACGGTTTCTTTTAAAAGGGGCGTGGCACATCCCACTTTCACCCGGGCTGTAATTCATACTGTACAACAACATGTATACCAAATTGCATCTTCATGTTTCTGATAGCTCATGAGATTTATATATTTATTAATTTTTTTATTTGTCACCGCCAAGAACTGGCTGTATATGATTTTGTACAGGGAAACAGAGTGCCAACACAAGAGTGAAAGCCTCGTTAAAAATCTGATTTTTTCAATCGAGTACAATGATGTAATATAAATTAAATCATTTCGAACTCGTGATTCTTGTCAAAATAAAAATGTAAATGTACAATTAAGTACAATTAAGTATCTCAGAAAATCACAGATTGGATCATTTTAAACATAAAATTTGTCAAAATAGCAATTCTAATCACTATGTACATTACAGAGTAGAATATGCGAGATATAAGGTAACTTAGACAAAAATGTTTGGAGTGGCATGAAGCAATGAAATGAAGTTATTTGTAGAATTCGAACTAGTAAATATATCAGCTACTTTGTTTGCATTTTTGCACATTTGGGGAAGAGGTGCTTTAAGTGCTAGCTTCATATTCTTGTCATTAATCTTAATATATTCGCTGTGTCGGAGCTCACGAATATTGCTGTCTATAGTGAGAACATTGCGGATTGTTTGACAGTTCATGCCTTCACGAATGACATCATAAATGAAAGTGATCGACGAATTGATTCTTCTGCGGTCCAAGGAAACCATATTGAGATCAGCCAGTCGCTTGTCATACGATGTTAGTTTGTAGTTGTTAGCTGACGACGGGTATTCTTTTCGGGCGAACATTGTAAACTGTTTCAGAATGCTCTCGATTTTGTCTTTGTAAATATTTTCAAATGGTAGCCATACGACGCACAGTGGGATTTCTTTATACAAGCCGCGGCAAAAATTAGAAGTAATCAAGCTAGGGCTTTGAAATTTCGCACACATCTCTCATATTGCTAAATTAGAAACAAAAACAAGTTTTTGTTCAAATCCGCCTACAACCACGCCTACCTCCCATATAACGTAAAATAAAAAATCGTTGTATTTTCCCCAATTTCATATCTATGTCAATAAAAATTATTGCCAGTGCTTGCATTTGAGTCCTCAATTATACTAAAAATTTAAGTGCCACGCCCAACGCCCATATACAAATTTTCATTTTTCAAAATTTTCGAAAACACAGATATAATTCTTTGTAGTTTGTGATAGATCTAAATCAGCACTTAGATCTATATAAATAACTAAAGCCTAATATTTTAGCTAAATATTTGTAAAAAAAATTAGGGGGCCATGTTTACCGCTTTTGTTTTAATTAACCAATCATTCCAAATAAAAGTCAAATTTGTACTATAAAATTATCGAAATTTATTAATTTTTCAGCATTTCTCAGTGCATACTTTTAGGGATATGATATATAAAACACAACCGCTGTAAAAAAAAAAAATACAGCAGACTGTTGTCCGAGGCCTTCGGCCACGGACTGACCCTGCAGGCTGTGTCAGAGACACGGCCATTAAGTTAAACGTAGACTACACCATCCGATAAGACAGAAAACATATATAACAATAAATGATAAATAACATAAGCAAATGAATTTATTTATTTGATAGTTACTTTTGATAATATACATAAGCTTATGGTAGGAAAAATAGGATAAATATGTTTTTAAATTAAAAGAGTAAGGATAAATGATAAATAACAGACGCAAATCAATTTGATTTATATTTTTTATAATTATATATCCATGTTAAATTCAAATTCACATTTAACTTTTCGTTTCACTTAAATACATAAGTAAATATACGAAATTTCAATATTTCATCAATCAAAACAACAGCCGAAGGTTTGTGTCCACACTGAAACAGCAGCATAGCTTGTGTTCACGCTACAAACTCAAACACTCAACGAAACACATATGTTTGAGTGTATGTGTTTAAACAATTTTCATTTGAGAAATTTAAATATTAGAAAGATATCAACCAATATGAAATGTATATCAAACGAAACGAAATGTATATCATTTACGTACAAAAAAAAAAAAACTTTTTAAAAAAGGTTATCTCGCCGTTTCCTCATAATCAATGAAATAAAGATTACAAAAATAACAATCTGACATTACTCCCTATACCGTAAGGTAAGACGTATTCTACGCCAAAAACTTTAACTAACGTTTCTATTACCGACAGCATTAAAACACATATGCCTACAAGTATACACCATTTTATATGGTGTTTTCATCCATTTTTTTAATGAAATTTCGTGGCACTTTTTTTATAAAATTTATAACTTTGTTCAACAGTATAAAATATTATGGGGATTTTATTTATGAAATCAAAAGAATACACTCCCACCTTTCACATTTTAGCAACCAGACCACAACGATCGATAACGACCACCTTTTTTTAGTCCAAGAAAAACTAAAAACACTTAGTTTTTTGAGTGTCATTATAAAAGCATGAATATATTTTAATTTGTTATTGTTATTCAATTATTTTTTCTTAAAACTTAATGTAGAAATACCATCTGTTTCAAATATACATATTCCAAATCGATACGACAAAAAGAAGTTATGTTTCCAGCCCATTGAAATGCATGAAAACCTGAGGCAGGTTACTGCAGAGTTTCATTTTGTTGACTTTGCCGCGTTTTTTTTGTACAAAATGAAAGTTTGTTGAAAAAAAGTAATGATTTATTTCTCTTAATTAAACAATTCTCTACAAAACTGCATCATTACATTTTTGATATTTGACACTCGAAAAAGGGTATTTTTGCCGGCAAAATCCCTCTGTGCGACGCTGCAGTACTCTAGATGAGACTGTAGAAATGAGAAATAAAGAGACTTTAATGTATTTACGTCAGGTGTATCGTAACAAAATCTTTTAACGAAACCCAGTGCCGCAGTGGATTTTGATACAATTGCGTTAATGTGTCTATCAAATTTCAGTTTTTTATTGATGCGGACACCCAGGTATTTGTGCTCAGCAACGCGATTGAAAATATGGTCACCAAAATTGTAGGCTGAGTCGATGATATTACGGCCTTTATTGATTGTGAGTACAGCGCATTTGTCAAGGTTCAAATGTATATCATTGTCATCACACCAAACTCTTAATTTGTTAATAGCTAGATGAAGAGTTGCCACGTCTTCTGGTGATTTTATTGCTTTTGCAATCTTAACATCATCAGCATATAGTGATCTGAAGACATCATCCATGTCATCCACAATGTCATTGAAGTGGCCCAAGTGGCTTCCTTGTGGAACGCCCGATGTACAATTGAATTCACGGGATTCGCTGTTGTCATATTTCACGAATTGTTTGCGATTTAACAGATAAGACTCAAGCCACGCTTTACTGAAATCAGTATATAGCACGTCCACTTGATGATCAGAATTTAAGCTCTTTTGAGCGAAATAGATAAATTCGGCTAGGTTAGATGTGGTGGATCGAGAGCGCATAAATCCATGTTGATTGTAAGCGATTTTGTCATGGACCAGTTCAAGCAGCTTCACATTTACCAGGTACTCGAAAAATTTGGCAATTGTTTGAAGTTTGGCTATGCACCTGTAGTTTTTTATATTCGATCTTGCGCCCTTTTTGAAAATGGGTGTCACACTGGATTTTTTCCATTGACTTGGAAAATGCCCCAACGATAAAGATTCGTTGAAAATATCGGTGAAAGGACCCACTAGTTGATGTGCACATCGTTTCAAGATCAATGGATGAATGCCATCAGGGCCAACACCTTTCTTGGTATTGACTGAATTAAGCCCCGCAAGCACAAAGTCCCGACCGAGAGTGAAATCTAATTGTTGTGATTGTGCAGTATCATTTACTCGTGGTTGTATATTATGATGCATCGATCGAGCTACAAAATTGCCAATGAAAAACTCTGCAAACATATCAGCCTGAGCCGATTCTTCTGATGATCGTTTAGCATCAAGTTGAAGAACTTTCGGTTTGTTGTCAGTGCTCTGTTTAGAATTAACGTAGCGCCATAACGATGATGGGTCACTCTTGAGAGATGCCTTTAACTTATCAACATAAATGTTGTAAAGCGTGGCGTTAAGGCCATCAAATTCATCAAATGCTTTGTCAAATGGCTGCTTATCACCGGAGATTTTATATCGTTTCCATTCTTTGTTCTTCCTGTTCTTTAAATTCTGTAATTTCTTGTTGGTCCACGGAAACTTTGCTCTATGTTTGCTGATGCATGATGGTACAAATTTTTTAATTGCGCTGTCCATGACACTGTGTAAAATCTGGACTTTCTCACTGAGCCCTTTACCTGGAAATAGTTCTGCAAAATTTATATTTGCAAGGTACTGATTCAAGCTCACATAATTTGCCCGCTTGAAATTGAATGATTTTTTGGTGTGTGAAGAATCGTTTGAAGCCCCATGCCATTCAAAAGTGGCCAAAATGGGTGGGTGATGCTCGTCCACTCTCGATAACGGTTTGGCACGGTCGATTGAAACATTCGAGAAATCGTTAGTGAAAAATAAATCTAATAAACGAGCATTTTTATTTCGAATTGAGCTTACCTGCTGAACTCCCAAGCTTAAAAGTCTGTTGATAAATTCATTGGCATGTGTTGAATCGAACGCTGATGGAATAAGAATGTCATCGTCATCAGTTGACCAATGCACATGAGGCAGGTTGAAGTCACCAACAATGATTAAAACATCCTCCGGATCTGAAGCAATAGAGTGTATGGCCGCAAGATGGCTTAAATACACGTGCGGCGATGAAACTGGCGGAATGTACGCATTATAAATGTACATGCAATGAGATCCCGTGGTAGCTTTGATGCAAATATGTTCCAAATTTTCAGTGTTTGGAATATCAATATTTTGACTTTAAGAAATCTTATTTTTTAGAGCAATGAGAACGCCGCCACCACGTTTGAAGCCCCTATCTTTGCGGTAGACAGCATAAGAATCGTCGCAAAATTCCGCACCATTTCCGCACATAGTCATTTAAAATTCCAAGTTGCATGGCGGTGCCACCCCCTTTATCCAATCACTACCAAGTATAACTAAGGACTATCAGTAGGTTATCAGTACCATATTGTAAAATTTCCATAAGACTGTCCAAGTTATCCTAGTTAGGAGTTATTGGTACAATTAAATTACGTCACTAGAAGCTTTTATCCCCGTCTTGGAGAGGACGAGATATCTGCAGGCCATTTAAAAGTAACAAACATACCCTCCAACGATTTAAGTTTCAAACTAATAGAAACAAAATCAGTATTTAAAGTTTGAAATCCTTCTTTGCCTCCGTAAATAGCTTAGCTCCAGCGAAGCCCGCTTTCCTTAGACGTAATCATATCATAATGCGTTACATTGGAGCCAGCACACTTCAATCAACACACACAAATCAACCCTCATATTTGTCCCTGACTGTACAAATCCTAAATCCTAAAAGTATGCAATATAATACTGGGTTGTATACAGGGCTATAGCATAATACGGTTAACAAAAGTTGTTTAAAATTTTTTCATTTAGCCGCCATCCCGCAATGTGCGATAAGGAACTTCGTTCCAAAAATTGACTAGATAATAGTAGGTATGTGTTCATCGAACGATGTGTTCATTCATACATATCAATAATGGGACAATAAATGTGTATTTTTTAAAGCGAAGCTAAATTCCAAATTGTACATCCCCCACTCTTTAGATTAAAAATTTTAAAAACATTGCGTGTGAAAAACTAGAAGCGCACATCTCACTGATTGTGCGAAACTCTCCTCAATCCCTGCATGGGATGTAATGGAACACCATTTTTTTTCCATTACATCCCATGAAGTCATAGGCTCACACACTTTGATTTAGAACCTACAATTTTACACCGGTTTTGGACGCTATTTTGTCAAGCATTTTCATCGCTATGTACTCGATAGTCTCGATAGTCTCAAAATTCAAAGAGACGAATTAAAAATAAACGATGTTTATTATAAAGCGCATAATTGTCAATTTTGATATAAAAACCGAAACCCGTTATTAAACCGGTTTGTACACCTCGGTTTAACCGAAAGCCGGTTTCGCCAAACTCGGAATATGCGAAGAAATCGAAAACCGGCATTTTCGATAAACCCGTTTTCTGAATACACTAGTCGACACAGCATTCACTTTGGACATATGTTTGCAATTTTTTCCAAAGTTGTTTAAGCGTAAAGCGTCTCATTTTGGTCCCCGTTGGTGTGATACTGTCTGGTAGTCTATAGTTCGAGAAGTAATAATCCATCAGTGTCAAATTACTTACTTACTTATCCGGTCTCGGACAACCCCAGGGGGGCCAGAGCCACCTTACAAAACGAAGATAACGAAGCAATACCAAGGGTACGCAGGGATTCGTCAACCTGATCCCTCAAGCGGACTTTCGGTCTTCCTATTTTTCGTCTTCCTTCGAGTTCGGTTTCAAAAACCCTTCGTGCTGGTTCGTCTTCGTTATTTTGATCCGCTTAACTCTGTCAATGTCAGGATAAAGCTCATACAGCTCACGATTCATGCGTCGCCGATACTGGCCGTTGTGCACTATAGGGCCATAAATTTTTTGGAGTGTTTTTCTCTCGAAAACTCCTACAGATGTTTCGTTTGCTTGCGATAGGACCCAGGATTCTGCGCCATAAAACAAGACAGGTCGAATGAGAGTCTGGCACTGTTGGACTTTTGTTACGCGAGAGAGGGCTTTATCTCTAAAGTGCTTGCTTGGCCCAAAATAACATCTAATCGCAAGCATAATTCTCCGCTTGATCTCAAGGTTGACGTTGTTGTTTTTGTTTACGGCCGATCCCAGGTATATAAATTCGTCCACTACCTCAAAGTTATAAGGGTTATCAACGTTCAATTTTGCTGACTCCTTCTCAATTCTCGAAAACACCGCAGTAACTTCTCTAATTATGCGCCCACTGATATCTATATCATCAGCATACGCTAGCAGCATGTGACTTTTGCAGCTGATGGTTTTATTCATGTTGACTGCAGCTTTTCTCATAATGATCTCAATTAAGATGTTAAAGAGATCGCACTATAGGGTGTCGCCTTGCCTGAGGCCTTGCTTAGCTTCGAAAGGTTCGGTAAGATCCTTACAAACTTTCACTGAGAATTTGGTGTTCGTCAAGGTCATCCTGCAAAGGCTTATGAGTTTTACAGCCATACCAAGCTCAGACATTGCTTCATAGAGTTTTTCCCCTATCGGACTATCGAAGGCCGCCTTATAATCGACAAATAGATGATAGGTGTCGATTTGTTTTTCATGCGTCTTCTCCAGGATATGGCGTAGCGTGAAAATCTGGTCAGTTGTCGATTTTCCAGGCCTAAAGCCAACACTGGTATGGTCCAAGCAGGTCAGCGATAATTGGTTTTAGTCTTTCGCACATTATACTTGATAGAACCTTATATGCTATGGATAAAAGGCTTATTCCACGGTAGTTGGCACAGATACTCGGGTCACCTTTTTTAAATATGGCACATAGTACACTGAGACTCCAATCGCCGGGCATGCATTCATCTAAACCAAATTTTGCTAATGAGCTGATGCATGCACCTTATCAGCTAATAGGCGCCAGCCTTAAACAGCTGCGCCTGTAATCCATCGGCTCCTGCGGCTTTATTTTTCTTAAGCCGGGCAATAGCTGTTCTAACCTCGTCTTGGTTAGGAGGGGGCAATCGACGTCGTCGCCCAAATTGTGATCGATTGTCCGATCGTTATTGGATATCTCAGATACCAGTAGCTCGGGGAAATGATCCTCCATATTCCCAACATGGTCTGCACATCTTGTCTTTACAGAAGGGGCGGCCCTGAGCCATGTCCATTAGTCCCGTTTTTGACGATTTTGTAGAATTTTTGTTCGTCATTCTTCCTTCTGTGTGTCTCAATTTTCTCACTCTTGCGCTTTCTCCACTGGCAGTTTTTACACCTAAACAGTTGGTTTACCTTCTATCTTTTCTCCCTATACCGCTCAGTCGCAGCTCGCGTTGCAATTGACTGAAGCATTGCCATACGTGCACCGATTGCAATGCGACACTCGCATTTGCAATGTGACACTCTTCATCGTACCATGGTTTGCTGTGAAGCGGTTTTTCAAACCCAAGTACGGTTGTTGCGGCAGTTTTCATAGAGTAGGATATGGGTTTCCTCTGCGCATCAGGATCGTCATCGGGAGGGGGTGGGTTTTGTGCCAAAAGTTGCGAGAGCTTCTTTGAGTAGTCTTTAGTCAGCTTCTTCTGCGTCTGGTTTCGTACGATTTTCGTTCTACTTAATCTTGTGCGAAACTTTGCTGCTACCAGGAAGTGATCAGAATCGATGTTAGCTACTCTGATCACTCGAACGTCCATTACACTGTATGACTGGCTTCCATCAATTACCACGTGATCAATTTGGTGCTTCGTTCTTTGACTAGGGGATACCCAAGTAGCCTTGTGGATGTTTTTATGCTGGAATCTTGTACCACTAATGACCATGTTTTTTGTCGCGGCAAAGTCAATCAGTCTCATACCGTTGTCGGAACTATCAGCATGTAGACTGAAATTGCCAATAGTTCTCCGTTCTGACTTTGGCATTAAAATCTCCTAGTACAATCTTAATGTCATGACCAGGGCAGCGGTCATACGTTTCCTCTAGGAGCTCATAGAATATGTATTTGGCATCATCATCTTTCTCTTCTGTCGCAGGGCATGAACACAAATTAGAGAAATATAAAAATATTTCGCTTTTATGCGGATTGCGGCTATACGTTCACTCACAGGATTGAACCTAGAGACTAGATGTCGCAGTCTTTTGCCAACTTCAAATCCGCAACCAAATTCATGTTTTTTTCCATAGCAACTGTAGTATATATCGCAGTTTATTTTTCTTGTGCAGCCATGTCCTGTCCATTGCACTTCCTGGATAGCGGTAATGTCAGCCTTATAACTTTCGAGGACATCTGCCAGTTGGATACTTGCACCGGATCTATATAGAGTTCTTACATTCCAAGGGCATATCCGTAACTCGTGGTCCTTATAACGTTTCCGGGGATCGTAAAAAAATAGGGGTTGTTTATGTTTTCTTGTTCGTTTATGTATTTTCACTGCCATTATGAAAGGTGGCGGGAGGCAAACCCAGTCCACCGTGTGTTTGCATTTTACCTACTGCCAGGATATTTGATTGCAGCCGCCCATTCTGTTTCGGATGCTGACCAGGATGCAATATGTCGAACCTGGATTTCATCCGCCTTCTAAGGACAAAAGAATATGCCCGATTGTTTGATGAGCTTCAGTGACATCAGTCACCTACTAAACCTGAATTGCTGCTCATTTGTTTCGCCGTCTCGCTCCGAAACCCCATTGCCCAGGACATACTGCGTGGACGTAGTGAGCTGCTTGTACTGCCCAATTAAGGAATCATTTCTGGCCACTCCCAAGTGAATGGTTATCAGAAACTTTCCACCTCCACAAACACTTAAATTAACCTACGATTTAGGAAGATGCCATGGCCGTCGGTGGTACGCGGCTCTTGTACATGAGATCCTGGGTTCGAACGATGCTCTGACCACCTTCAAATTTCTTTCGGCGGCGGTCACCTCGCATAGTGACGGCGACACTATCGAGTATATAGCCATGAAAAAGCTTCTCAAAAAAATACCTTTCGGAATCGGTGTAACACTGTAGGTCCCAATCAGTGAGTGAAAACTGGAAAGTGCACAGCTCAGTGATTGTGAGAAGTTCTCCCCGATCCCTTCATGGGATGTAATGGGAAACCATTTATTTATTTATTTCAGAAGATGCCTGTACCCCGTTTAGTTTGCGCGTACAGAAAATGTAGTTTTATAGATTTGGTTTTAGTTGAAATAAAATAAAACTAAAGAATCAAATTGAAACAATTATCTTGTGTTTCAGTTAGTTTGAAATAATTATCTCCAAACTGAATTGATTTTAATGATTTATGATAGAGTCTCATTTCTACACACTATGTCGGCAACTGCGTTGCTAAAAAATATACCATATGTTTTTGTTATCGATCAAGAAAACACTAAGATACTCGACATTGTGGCAGGCATTCGCCGTGTATTTAGCATAGCATCCGCGTTGTTGCTTGAACAAGCAAGCAACAACAATTACTTCATCGCCGTATATTAAAATGTTTTAGAAATTTGAAAATTCTTATCAACATCCAAAAAACCACAGACACACACAGTACCAGAAGTTGTCGGCATAGAGTAAATACATCTAGAGGTGCCATCAGTCTCATCTCATATTTCATTTCACACTCGGTGCGATAGATAAATGTTCGACGTAAATTGACTTACAAAAGGTGGCGTTACAAGAACTGTTGATTTAAATGTGTCATGTCGTTTTGATTGAAATTTAAATTTAAACATATTTTTGCCATCTTTTTTTTTTTTGTTATCTTTTATTGTTAGCATACTTTTGCGTTGTATTTAACACAACAGCTTTAACACACAAAACGGTAGGCCGTTGTTGTTTTCTTATTGGTTGTTTTGAACTAATGGCTCTATCTGTTATTATTAAAGCAATACTTTTCCACATCCAACGTCCATATGCAACCACGCCCTAAATTTACTGAGAGAAGTGACAACTCTAGGTATACTTACTGTATGGTTTTGGGGTTTGGTTCTTATCACCTACATGCTACAGCCACAACTAAAATTATATGTGGACTGTCAGTCATTTCTGACCTCTTGTGTGAGGGGTCTAGCTGATTTGGCCAATCGCTATTGTATGCTGGCAGTATTAATGGTATACGGATGTTCTTTAAATTTAAGATGACATAAGTTTTGAAAATGTAGCTTCTCCTGAGTGTTACATGTTAGCGAGTGGTGTGATGAAACCTTCAGTTGTTCCTAAGACATCAGCAAGAAAAGTGCTTAACTATGAGGGCGCATCTAATGCAACTGTTCGTCGCAATACTGTCTCTGGCCTGGGCCGTAGATGGATCGACGTTAAATCCGGTAAGATCCATATCTTTAACTATTGTATTGATTCCTTCAGCTATACTTTATAATTGGTTTCTCTAGTTGTCGAATGAAACAGCTATCAATTCAAAGGAGTCAAATGAGAATGAAATGCTGCAGGTGCATTATCTGGAACTAGAGTAAGCTAAAAATGTTACAAATTTGTTGCTGCATTTGTGTACATTTGAAATCCATTATTTTGCAGACTCCTTTCGCAAGAAAATACAATCAGAAATCTAGAACACAAGATTGAAATGGCAAAAAATGACATTGAACATGGGTAAGTGGGAAACGCCGGGAAATTGGACTGTACAAAGTACTGTAAGAAGTATATAAATATATTGCAATGACGAAATTGCAGATCCAATTTCGCAAATAGTAATCAATTAACTAATCAATGACAAAATTTTGGCATTTATTTCAGCCAAAAACTTCTGATGGCAAATATTAATTTATTGGTTGAAGAAAAACATCAAAAATTGTTTGATAAAATTAATTTAGTTCTTCCTTGTGATTGTATTGGCCCCGTTGGCCCGCCAGGACAGCCAGGAGATAGGGGAGTGCCTGGTCCACCTGGTTCCGGTGCACCTCCAGGTCGTCCAGGACAGTCAGGTGATAGGGGAATTCCAGGACAAAAGGGAGACACTGGATATCCTGGAAGAGATTGCGATAAATGAATACTGATTTAAGACACATATATATACATACTAATATGTAGTTCAACTTTTGTAAAAGTGCCGGTTTTAAACGAAACAATATAGTTTAATGTAGAGCATACCAAATAAATTACAATTAGTACGACCTCAAAAAGGTTGTGTTTTAGAAATATCGTTACCATTTTCATTTCTATCAGGTGCAAACAATACGAAATCCAATACGAAACCCCCTAAAAAATATATGTCGATTTCACAAGTCATATTTCGCTATAACCCACACACGCAGCTGCTCGGCCTCATAGCTGCAAATTTCATACAGAACAAAATGTGAGGGCTAATGGGCGAAAGGCGAATGCAAAAACCCAGCTTTAAGTTGTATTTAATAAGTAATTTTATAATTTTCAATTATTATTCACAAAAAAGAATACAAGTGTTCAGTACTAGTTATCGAAATACTGTGGATTTACTTTTACACAATAAACAAATAAACAAGTGCAGTTAACTGAAAATTAAAAATTATTTAAAAAAAAAATCGCACGATGCGGCGCCTTTTTTGCAACAAACATACATACATTAACTCGCCTAGTTATCGAAATACTGTGGATTTACTTTTACGAAATAAACAATCAAGTAAAATGAAAAATTATTTTGAAAAAATCTTGTTTTCCAAGGAAAATAATTAAATGATCAAATAAAATTGTTTAATATCGGTTTATAAAATGGTTCATTATCGTGTAAATGCTTAATAATCGATTTTTAAATTTTTAACCCAAGCGAGTTATCGACAACTTTTGTTCAACTGCTTCGGCCTATTTTGTCGTATTCTGCAGGAAACAATTATTTGATCAAATAAAACTTCAAAAAAAGATCAACTAAGTTATCGATTTGAGGGGCCTCGGCTATCATAGTCTGGGCGTTAAGTTTGATCTCATGCAGTATCTATAGGAAATATTCAAAATAGTTATTAAAGCAAGACTGTATAACGGCGAGAAGTTTTGTACACGTTTTATTGAAACCCATCAATATCTTCACATATTACAATATTTTGACTGTTCTTTGTCATTTCCTCCCACCCTGGGACTACACCATTTCTAATTGGCATTTGAAAACAAACAATTGAAATTTAAAAATTCTATTTAAAATTTAAAATACATCAACTGGAATTTAAAAGACATCAATTGAAATTCAAAGTACACCAATTGATATTTAAAATACATTAATTGAAATTTAAAAAACATCAATTGAAATTTAGAATACATCAATTGAAATTTAAAACACAACAATTGGAATTTAGAATACATCAATTGAAATTTGCAATACATCAATTGAAATTTAAAATACATCAATTGAATTTCAAAAAAACTTCAATTGAAATTTTAAATACATCAATTGATATTTAAAATACATTAATTGAATTTTAAAAAACATCAATTGAAATTTAAAATACATCCATTGAAATTTGAAACACATCAATTGATTTTTAAAATACATCAATTCAATTTCAAAAAACATCAATTCAAATTTAAAATACATCAATTGAATTTTAAAAAACATCAATTGAAATTTAAAATACATCAATTGAATTTTAAAAAACATCAATTGAAATTTAAAGTACATCAATTGAATTTTAAAAAACATCAATTGAAATTTAAAATACATCCATTGAAATTTGAAACACATCAATTGATATTTAAAATACATCAATCGATATTTCAAAAAACAGCAATTCAAATTTAAAATACATCATTTGAATTTTAAAAAACATCAATTGAAATTTAAAAAACATCAATTGAAAATTAAAAGACATCAATTGATATTTAAAATACATTAATTGAAATTTAAAAAACATCAATTGAAATTTAAAAGACATCAATTGATATTTAAAATACATTAATTGCATTTTAAAACAGATCAATTGAAATTTAAAATACATCAATTGAAATTTGAAAAACAACAATTGAAATTTGCAATACATCAATCGATATTTAAAATAAATCAATTCAAATTTAAAATACATCAATTGAATTTCAAAAAACATCAATTCAAATTCATCAGGGATGATTTTTGTTTATTCGGCCTTTTTATTGGTACTTTTTAATATTATTGTTCAAATACACCAATTGAAATTTCAAATACATCAATTGAATTTGAAAAAACATCAATTTAAATTTAAAGTACATGAATTGAATTTTAAAAACCATCAGTTGAAATTTAAAATACATCCATTGAAATTTAAAAACCATCAATTGATATTTAAAATACATCAATTGAATTTTAAAAAACATCAATTGAAATTTGCAATACATCAATCGATATTTAAAATACATTAATTGAAATTTAAAAAATATCAATTGAAATTTAAAAGACATCAATTGATATTTAAAATACATTAATTGCATTTTAAAACAGATCAATTGAAATTTAAAATACATCCATTGAAATTTGAAAAACAACAATTGAAATTTGCAATACATCAATCGATATTTAAAATAAATCAATTCAAATTTAAAATACATCAATTGAATTTCAAAAAACATCAATTCAAATTCATCAGGGATGATTTTTGTTTATTCGGCCCTTTTATTGGTACTTTTTAATATTATTGTTCAAATACACCAATTGAAATTTAAAATACATCAATTGAATTTGAAAAAACATCAATTTTAATTTAAAGTATGTACATGAATTGAATTTTAAAAACCATCAGTTGAAATTTAAAATACATCCATTGAAATTTGAAACACAACACTTGAACTTTAGAATACATCAATTTAAATATAAAATACATTAATTCAAATTTGAAATACATCAATTGAAATTCAAAAAACATAAATTCAAATTTAAAATACACGAATTTCAAAATTTCAATTGATGTATTTTAAATTGCAATTGATGTTTTTAAAATGCAATTAATGTATTTTAAATAGCAATTGATGTCTTTTAAATTTCAATTGATGTATTTTAAACTTCAATTGATGTGTTTTAAAAAATCTGAAGAAAATTTACGAGTTTTCCACTTCCACCGTCCCATACAAAAGTTTGGTGGTCATCTGGGTTGTCAATATGATAAATTTGATAAAACACTTGAAAACACCGATTTGAATGAAATTAAATATTCGGCTTCATGTCAACAAACGCCAGTCACCAGTCATATCGTATTGGTACCTCCCGTACAAAAGTTGTGTCCCTATGACTTAAGACATTAACAAGTTTAAGTTCTACTTTCCAAGTCCAGTAGAATGCACTGGATTTATATGGGTCACAAAAAAACAGAGTATGTAAAAATTCCGCTCGCGAGCCGAAAAATTCAGCTCCTCCTCTCTCACTCTGAGTTTAAAAAAATTAAAGTCTCGAGCGAATTTAATTTTTAAAATTTTTATTTATTTAAATCGCTTCCGAGCGAATCAAACATAAAAAACGAAAATTCGATTCGAAGTTTAATTTTTATTTTACTGCGGGTGAGAGTTTTGAAAAGGAGCCGAATATTTCGACTGGCGAGTGATTTTTTTTTTGAATTTGGATATACTTAAGAGGGCAACGCCGACAAAAATCGATTGGAATGTTGTGGAAGGTGCAGAGAATAATAAATGTCCATCAGAAAGGACAGAATTATAAAACGACTAAAGGCGAGTAATCGAATGGAACAATGGGGAATGTACCTATATCAAGTAACTAGTTCATGTGGTGAAAAACTAGAAATAGCGAGATCATTAGTATGGAATGATTAGGTCTACAGGTCAGCTAATAATTGGAATATAAGTTGGAATACAACTTCTAAAATTTGTTTTGGACAATGACTGGAGATATATTAATTATAGTGTACGTGGTTTAAAAGGGTTAAAAATTGCCCAAAAAGAGTAAGACTTCGAAATGCAATATAATTCGTTTGGAATGTTTAAAAATAGTATCTGTGGGTAAAAAGGGGGATAAATTGGTAAAAATGGCAAAACTTGCAATAACGGCAAAAAATATTTAGAAATGATTAGAAATTAATTAAACATAATATCGTATGTTTGGGTAAAAATCTGTAGAAGGGTCATGAAAGGGTACAACTTCAAAATAGGAGGAAAATCGTTTGGAATGATTTGGAATATGTTAAATATTTGTATTGTAATTTTACCTCATCATACACTTTTTTCATTCACAATTTTTCCATTTTAACCACATTCACAATTTTTCTCCACATTCCTAACCTTTTCAAACGATTTTTCTAGCATTTGTTATGCACATATACAATTTTTGCCTCAAACAATTTTCTCGCATTTTCTAGTTTTACTCTTTTCGCCTCCCATTTTTACCCTTTTTTAACAACATTTACACTTTTTTCACATTTTTACCGTTTTCGGCCCCCATTTTACCCTTTTTACCACCATTCAATATTTTAGCACACTCCTCACCTTTGCAAGTGATTCTTCTCGTATTTTGAAGTTTTACCCTTTTCGGCCCCAAGTTACCCTTTATACTTCTTTAAATATTTTTGCACATCCCTATCATTTCCAAAAGATTTTTCCGCTGTATCAAGTTTTACCCCTTTTTGCACAAACGCTATTATGTAATTAAAACTTGACTTCTGTGCCACGCCCATTTGTTATCTTCCGTAAAGCACAACCTATCTTAATAAAATTTGTTACTGGACAATATTTTGGCAAAAACTGCTATGGTTATTACAAATGAACAACGTCGCCATTCTCATTTTTTGTACCACACCACACAAATATTGGGCGGACATTTGGCTGGTAGTCACGATAAAACCCCAAACCACTTAGGCCGTAATTAAGTTGGGTATTAGATAATGTTTGGCGCAATGTCACTCTACTATAGGATATAGGAACATTTGCCACGCCAATACGTGTAACCCAACGACGCAATGGATGACTTAGGGTCAGGGTATGCTTACGTCGGTTCACCCGTCTGAAATTTCTGTTCCGGTTTATATTAATGGATTTATCGTACGTTTGTCTGAACGTTATTTTTTTTTTGTACTTTTATGTACACTTTTTTGTACTATTGCATACAATATTTTGTTCTTTTGTGTAATACAATGTATATTTCCGTCATATAAAAGTTTGCCGTTTCCCATTAAAATGTAAATTGCATTTGACCAACATTTTGTCTACATAGAGACGTGACATAGCCCATTTTTTGCATTGCTTACATTTTCCTATACAGAAAAAATCCTGGCAATAATAGTATCATCCGCATTCTTAACATGATGCCAGAAATTTAATTATTTGAAGTTTTGTGTTCTAACTTCCTTGACACAAATTTGACATTCAATATTTTTGTACGACCACGCCCGCTTAATTAGCAGTACAATGCAAATACGATAGTGTATGCCCATCGCAAGCATGTCCTTATACTCGTATACAGGCTCAAAAATGTGTTTATTTTAATGGTTGGGATGCAAATATAACGTGTTTGTAGCTGGCCCCAAATATAGTATACTTGTGTCCAAACACATTGTGTTTGCTATTCAATATAACATGTTTGGGATACAATGATTAATAGGTTGTAATATACAAATGCGGAATTGTTTGTTGAAAACTGTCGAAAACACTGATGTCTGTGACAATAAAGAAACAAACAGCAGCAGATCTTCAATTCACGAAAACAATGCTTGCAAACATGTAAAGAGTTTTTCGACAGAGACGCTACAAAAGAAAATCAATAGGAACAGCAAACGACGCCATTTTGTTCCCCGCTCTTTTCACATTTCTCTTCAGTAAGGTTTGCCATTTCATCATGGAAAGATATACGAGCCAACAACGAGTCGAAATTATTAAAATTTACTACCGAAATTTGGAGTCAGTGGCCTCAACTTTAAGAGCGCTACGTCCAATTTATGGTCGGCTCATTTCTGGCTAAATGGCTTCGTCAATAAGCAAAATATGCGTTATTGGTCAGACAGCAATCCACACGTAATCCATGAGTCATCATTGCATCCCGAAAAAATTACGGTTTGGTGCGGTTTATGGGCCGGCGGCGTCATTGGGCCGTACTTCTTCCGTGATGATCAAGACCGGCACATTACTGTGAATGCGAATCGCTACCGTTCAATAATAACCTAATATTTTTGGCCCCAATTGGATAATATGGACTTGGAGGACATGTGGTTCCAACAGGACGGCGCCGCAAGCCACACAGCGAATGCCACAATCAATTTATTGGAACCAAGTGTGGTGAACGTGTTATGTCACGAAATGGCCCAGTCGATTGGCCGTCTCGGTCGTGCGATTTGACGCCGTTAGATTATTTCCTGTGGGGCTATGTCAAGTCTATGGTCTATGCCAACAAGCCAGCGACGATTGATGAACTTCGTACGAATATCGAAGGTGAAATTGTAGCAGTATCGGCCGATTTATGCTTGAAAACCGTCGAAAATTGGGTTCAGCGTCTGGACTTCTGCAAGCGTGCCCGTGGTGGCCATGCAAAAGAAATCGAGTTCCATACATAATGGCATCGAACGTACTTTCACAGGAATATAGGATTTCATTGGTATCTAAAACCGGTTTTGTTTTATTTAAAAAAACTTTTGTAGCGCTCTTATTGAAAAACCCGATACATGGTTCCTGCATGTAAAGTAATGTAATGAATATACATATGTTAGAGAAATCTGGACAAATTTTTAGAGGTTGGTTTTTGGACCAACTATGGAGCAATTTGTTTCCGCTCATTTGCATGTTGTGCCCATTTTCAATATCGACTACCTGTTGTTAGGAGTTCTATTTTTGAAAACTTGCAAATATCTGGGTCAATTTGTGTGTTTATAACAGACAGACTGACGGACATAGATAGACGAATTAAAGCATCACTAAAACTCATTACTACGGATATCAGCATTTGCCTCACCCTATAGTTAAAACATATATTTCGCAGATACATCACCCGGATCGTAGTTCCAAAAAGATAAGCCTCGTCTATTTTCTTAATTCCTACACGTTAAGAATATTTATAAAATTGTAAACTCTTATCAGCATTAACTAATACATGTGACATATATTGTACTTTTCGGCTTACTTCCCCTAAGTTGACTGTTATCAGCAGAATTATGTCAACGTCTAAATTTAAGACCTGGACAATCTGTCGTTTTTCCCTCCTTATATCAGGCGTTTTGCTGATTTCAACACTAGCAACTGAATAATGGCAGCGTTAATGTTTTCTGGTGATAGTTTTTCTCAAGCTGGTGGTAAAATCAGTTCTAAATATTCTGCTTCTCTTGAGTACTACATATTTGCGAGTGTTTCCATAAATTCTTCAGTTATAATTGAGATTTCATCCAGAAGAGACGTTGATAATGCAGGTCAATCTATTACTGCTTTTCTTGACAATATTGCCTCTAGCATGGGCGGAGGCCCCGATGTTAAATCCGGTATGAGCCGCACATAAGCATTCTAATAATTCCTTCAAATATAATTGAAAATCTATTATATATAGTTGTCGAAGGAAAAGGGGGCGAACGAGAAACCTCTCGATTTCAATGAAACAACGACGCAGGCGGTACACAATCTGGAAATGCAGTAAGCAAAGTCCTTTAGGCTTGACTTGCTCCATTGCTGTAGAGTTGTTGATTAAAATCTCCTTATTTTGCAGAGTTCAGTTGCAAAGAAACACAATCAAAAACCTTGAACACATGATTGAAATGACAAAAATAAACTACGATTACGGGTAAGTGGGAACCGCCAGGGATGGAACAGTACAAATTGGAAATAGTGACTGAAATTCCGAAATCATAAATTCTTGATTTATTAATTTTTAATTATTTCAGGCAAAAGCTTCTAGTGGCTAGCATTGATTTATTGGTTGAAGAAAAACATCAACAAATCTTCGATAAGTTTAAATCTGATCCTTCTTGTTCCTGCACTGCCGCCGCTAGTGCGATGGGGCTACAGGGTGTAAAAGGCGATCGCGGTGATATGGGTTTCCCTGGGTGGTACGGGCCCTCTGGGTACGATGGAATTAAAGGTGATGCAGGTATACCTGGATACAAAGGAGAGAGGGGAAATCCTGGAGCGGACTGTGTTAAAGAATTATAAAATTCACTAATAAGATATAAATAAATATTTGAAATAACAAGCATCAATTTAAACTGTATATGTCTCTAAAAGTGAAACGGTTTTACGCCATCAAGGCGTTTTCTACTAACATTAAATAGTAATTTATTTGGAAAATGTGGCTTAATATTCTTACTCCGGTCAAAAAGGTATGAAATCAAAAACATACCAATTTGATGAGCATTAATATCACTAATAAATAAATGACAGTCGATTAACGATCCACATATACTTTTGAGGCGATTGGTATTTCAAAAAGATAAATTCCATGATGGGTATTCCAAATTCCTACTTGAGTTAAAAAATCGAGATTTGTCGAGTAAACCCCTATTTAATTTTTAACCGCTGATCCGTCCTTACCACTATAGCATACACAACAATTTTCCCACCGACATCTTCGACAGTTGCCTCAAGGTTTTACAGAAGCCGAGACCGTAACCAGTTAGAGGTTGATGTGTGCAATTCATGTATTGTACAGCATTTCGTATACTGCCCGCTTAAAATCCACGTCCACTCCAAGTGTTGATAGCTCCAACGTTGACTGCTCTCATCATCTATGCCTAGAAACGCTATCATCGTGTACTCTTTAGCAGCCACCGATTTAGAATCAAGAAGTTCATGAAATCTTACATCGAGAGTTCCAAAATATTTATTAGGAACGATGAGTGGCCACTATGCTATCAGCGTTTGGAAGCTGCGTGTGAGACCTTTCCTGCTTTGGAGATTCTCACTTAGAGCGGTGTTAAGTGAATTGTCAGGAAAGTACACGCAAAGAAAAAAAACGTGCATTGCTCGGTTGCCACAACAATACTTTGATTGATTTCTATTAATTTATTAATCGCAACCGTTCATGTAGTTCTCCCAAATAAATTCATATATCGCAAACGAGCTCTCTTTTGCATTAAATGCGTACAAAATTGCATTTGCAGCAAGTTAAAAAAAAAAAATTAAATTCGCAATTTTTTTAATGAGAGCACAGATTACGAAGAACGTAAATTTCGCTCATTCTCTCGGCTGTATGATACACATACACATTAAAGTGATCACACACTCTAATGCTTATACATTGTCGATATATCTTGGATGGACAATTGAGGCGTGTAGTTTGCGCTTGCGCTTTTAGTTGTTCTTTTAAAGCAAAGCGAGACAGACGTGTACGTACGAGTACACAGTGAACAAATAGACAAAAATTCCAATTGTTTTTTAAACAAACTTTATGGGTAAAACTAAAATCATAAAAGTTGGAAATTTAAACAAAAAACCGCGTATGGAAGCCATAAATAAAAGTTTTAATTACAAGTCGGTTGCTGTAACCGAAAGAACAGTTGATGGAACCGTTTTTCGTTTCTCACAAACATTTTTTTAAATTTAGTTTTTCATAACTCGTTTACTGCAAACGTTTTTCAGTTCTCGCAAACGTTTTTTTAGTTAGGATCAATTACGACTCGGCTGCTACGGAACCGTTTTTCGCTTCTCGTAAACGTTTTTTTTCAGCTTATGTTTTTCATAACTCGTTTGCTGCAAACATTTTTCGGTTCTCCCAAACGAAATCACATGTATGGCTTAACAGAAGTTCGTTTCTCCCAAGTACAGTCCCCAAACGAACTTTAGTTATCTGAAATATTGTTTGGGAGGAATGAGTTTTTTCTTTGCGTGCAGTTTAAGCGATTGATCACTGTAATCGCGTTCCCTGACGCCTTCTATTAATCCACAGTAGAACATCCAAGAGTTTATCTCAGCCGAACTGATACCACCGAAACTCCATTTTGTATCTGGCTTAGCATAACCAACTAATGTCTCCAAAGTTCCCATTCCACTTTCCTTCGTAGTTTCATTCGTGGACGTGAAGTAATTGACTAAATAAGGGCCTTCGTTACTCTATTCACAATACTCTATATGTTATTTACATAGCATACAGTTAGTTCTGACATCAAAATCCACCTGCAGGTTTTCCATAATGGGACCTGTCAGTGTTGTCCATAATGGGACCTGTCAATGCCACGCTAGGTCTTGTTAGAATCCAAATAGAATCTTGTGCGATCTGAGAAACAATTTGACGTCCTTAACTGCAAAAGTGTCATATAAAATCCCTAGTCTGGGGATTGTGGCGATGAACTGCCCATTGTCGGAAAGCTATAATAAATGCACCTCTTCCATTGGTATAACGTCTAATTCGAAATTGGCAAGCCAACGACTGACCAAATATTCACGATACGCCAAATCCTGTAAAAGACCCAAGAAAAGCGAATCTATAGCTTTTGTCGATTACAAAGCTGCTTTCGATAACCCCATACGGGAAAAAAATTGTACGAAGCCTATGTCTGACTTTCGGATTCCGGCAAATCTGATCCGCCCCAGTAGAATGACGCTGACCAACATCAAATCAGCAGTAAGGGTGGAGAAAGACCACACCGAACCATTGTGTACCAAGCGAGGACTGAACCAAGGCGACACACTTTCGTGCAATCTCTTCAACATCTTAATGCAAATAATAATGAGAAAAGCTGCAGTAAATACGAACAAACAAAACGATCAACACGAAATTCCATATTTTGCTGGCGTATGCTGACGACCTAGACATCATTGGGCGAAATTTGTGAGAGGTTACTGCAGTATTTTCGAGAATCGCAAGAGAATCAGCGAAGGAGGGTCTTGCTGTTAATGAGGGCAAGACACAATTGATGGTGTCAACGACCAGACAAACCTCTTGACTTGGTCCGCACTTGAACGTCAACAACCGATTTAATTTTGAAGTGATAAATGAATTTATCTACACATGGATCCGCCGTGAACAAGGACAACAACGTCCGTCTGGGAGAATTGTGCTTGCAAATAGATTGTATTTTGGGCTCAGCAAGCAGTTTAAAAACAAAACCCTCTCTCTTCAGACAAAAGTCCAGCTATACCAGAATCTGATTTGTCATGGCCCAAAACTTGGGTCATATCGCTCAACTTGTTTGTTATCTGACCTCATGAAGTTTTAAACTAATTAATAAAACAAAGAGTCCAATTCGTATGGAAGAATATTTTCTCAAAAAATCGCCAAAAGAAAAAAATCGCTAAAATAAAACAAATCGCTATTTTGCATAATATTTTACAAATAATAATTCGAATGGAAGAATTCTTATTTGAAAAAATCACCAACATAAGAAAATCGCTAAAATAGAAAAATAGCTATAACTCGGAAACGATACGTCCAAGCGCAAAATGAATAAATTTTTTACTGCCAAAGAAAGCTTAAGCTATTTCTGTATTTAATACAGGATCACTTTTTTTTTAGAAAAACCGCTAAAATGCCCTTATGACTATATCTCGTAAATGGAGCGTCCAATCGAAAAGTGGCTAATTTTTGATCATTTCTAAGGGGTTTTCATGAAGTATGGAAGAATTTTTTTTTCAAGAAACGCCAAAATAAGAAAAGTGATGAAATAAAAAATAGCAATAATTCGGAAACGGTACGTCCAATCGCAAAAATAATGAACCAGTGGATGTTTTTAATGCGGCATCATTTTTGAAAAATGTCGGTGAAAATAATATTTTTTTAAATAAAAAATCGCTGAGACGCCCGTATGTGTTAGCGATTTTTTTTTAAATTTATGCCATATTAAAAACATCCATAGGTTGGTTATCAGTTGAGGAGTCTTTGGTAATTAACCTCTGATGCGAATAATTTATGTAATTTTTGTATTAGGAAAACCAGTGTTTAATTCCTCGACAATCTTTCTTATGAAACGAATAGTTTAAAATATATTTTTCTATTACATTATAAGTCAAAATTTATAGTCATTATATTATGTTACAAAACTGTATTATTTATTATACCAAATGTACTAATCTCTGTTATATTGTATTGCCCTCTTTTTAGACGCAGTGAATTCTTGGGTTGCATATCGTTTCCATTGTCAACCCTGTTGCAGCAACAGCAACTACATGGCTCATATAAATTGCAGTCGCAGACCAGTCTGAACAAGCCACTACCACCAACACTGGAGCAATATCAAAACCATCAGCAAACGCCAATAAACCATTACCCGAGTCAGCAACTGCTTCCATATAAGCACCACCAGCAAGAAACACAACTGACGACAACATCAATAACATCATCATCAAGCGCAACAGCATTATTGACCCCGCCGCTGGTCTCATCATACCACCAAACAATGGCAGCCATGACACATATGCGTAACACCGACGATGCTGTCAGTATTGATAGTATGGCTGCGCCAGTAGCATTATCTGGAGGCCCGGGAAGCCTTACGGATCACCATCAGCAACAGCCAATGATTTTAAGCAAAAAGGCTTTGCATCAACGAGATGCAGATGAGAATCTATTTCTGCGTTTCCTCGAACTGGATCCACCATCCACTGAAGTGGCGCAAAGTACCCCGGGCGGGAGACGTCTGTCAAATTCGAAACCCATTGGCCGCACCCCATTCACAATGACCAAGAAATTGACAAGGACCGCCGAGCGTGGCTTTGGCTTCTCCATTGTGTGGACACATCCGCCTCGAGTGGAAAAAGTAGAGCCCGGCCTATCGGCTGACAGATGCGGTATTCTGCCGGGTGACTATGTGATATTTGTCGACAAGCACAATGTGGTGACTATGCCCGAGGCTGATGTTCTAAATCTAATACGTTCACAAGGTGCGACGCTCACTTTGGAGATTTTTAGAAGATCAGGTTCTGGTACGGGAGCTACGGCGGCTACTGGTAGCAGTCACACTACAACCACGGCAACAGCAACCACACACCGGTCAGTGGCTACCACAATGCCAATGAATGGTAAAACCTCTAGAATGGCTGCCAGTGGCACGAGTATCAACAATGTGGTAGAAGATTCCGCTAACGTCCCGGCCATTAAACAAATGGCAAATCCTCCCAGACCGCCAACGGTTTGTTCGGGAGGAACAATATCATCGGTGGAGGCAGCTAAACGGCGCTTAAATTTACCGCAGGTTACTTTTAGCAAGGAGGTAGGCAAGGGTGTTATAGTTTAGAAATTGCAATGTAATGCACTTTGGTTAGTTTCACTTGTTAGCCAACAAAATGTCTGAATAATCATTTAAATTTTTTTTTGTTCATAATCAAACGCCTAACTAAGAACGTCTTATTATTGACGCCACCTATAAGTATAATATCACTACATCTAGCTTTAAAGATATGTTTGGGCACTGTTGTATAATTCGTGTAAATCATCTCGGGCGTATGATCATTATTGAATTTGTTTGCCGTATAATATACTATTTATAGATCCAATCAATGGTGTCGTATAATTAATGTACATCATCACATTAGAACACCTAGGCGTATGAATAGTATTGATTACACCTGGCTTAGAATCTACGATTTAAGGATGCTATTAAGAATTAAACCAATATTCGTTGTCCACCAAATTATTGTCGTTTGACCACAAATCCAGGATTAGGATTCGGTTTCATTTACTACATTAAAGTGCACCACATAATGAATTTGGCTTGAAATTATTTGATAATTATTTGAAAATGAAACCAGCACTGATAAGTCTTCGAATTTGAATCAGTTATCATAATTTTTGCGGAAACCGTAACCTATACTGAGCTTCTTTGGCCTCTTCCAAATATTTTGTCGTCCAATAATTTGTTCGTGTCATGGAAGTGATAAGGAAATGCGAATATGAATTTGGTATAAGTGCCATAAATTGTTGTTTAAATTTTTCAACAACTACAATATTCAAGATCAAAATTGAAATATTAGCGACCTTATCACGTAAGTCACATTCATGTCACTCGCCATTTATCACATACTGAACAAATTAAGTACTTGGCGTCATCAGATTTTTGTCGAAAGGCATTGAATATTCAGAACAAACAATACATATTTCAATAAACACCTAATACCATAAATGTGCGATTGATTTACATGATCTCAGGCCCTATGTATTCACTTATTCGGACTATATGAGGCATGTGAAATTTGATTCCTCTTAAGGAGCACTACATAGCAAGCTTATAAAGATACGATGATTCAAACCTTCAGTAAAAACTGACAAGGTTTAGATTGTTTTCGTTTTTTTTTTTTAATTTATAAAATTTTTTGGGTTTTATTAAATTTCAGTTTTACTATAGATTGTTGATTTAAAAAAAAAATCTTGTGAATTATTTGTATTTATTTGATTTTTCAATAATTTTACACTAGTTTTATTTAAGTTATTGTTTTATTGCCAGTTATGTATCTTAAGATCATCGTATTTTATTTAAGATAATTTTCTTAATGTACTAAACCTTCGAATTTTTCAACCGGCATACCCTTTAATGCCTTAACATTTAAACTTGATTTTTATTTAATTGATTACATTTATTTAAATTCATTTAATTGTAAAAATTTTACGACCATTAGCATTTTCTAGATAAAAGAATATTTTCACCACTTCTAAAGTCACTTAATGGTTTCCTTCATTTATAGTTAAAGCCTGCAATTAATAGTAGTTTTTATTTTGAATTTATTGCACCATTTCGAGCCTTTCGTTGCTTTGTTTCATAATTACTTAGTTTTAAATTTATTTTTAATTTATCACATAATTCCTCAATAGTTTAGACACAAGAGCGACAATAAATATAATTTTATTTTTTACAAATTCAATTTGTTTTTAATTAAAATACAGAAAATTGGGCCAAACCGCTGCACATCGCTTAGCAACAGTCAATCAGTAGGCGTATGGTGAATATTATTTTGCTAACGTATGAGTAATATTTATAACGAGATTTGAATGAACAATCAAAAAACTCGTTCCAAGTCATGCTCTTACTTTACTTTTATTCAGAGTTCGTATTTCGTGGGTAATGATTTACCCTGGGTAACCCATTATGATTGCCGTGGGGAATGAGTAGCGATCGTTTACCCATTACACGCAGGGTATGGGGAAAATAAGGGGTAGCTACCCACGAAAATGGAGACTTACCCATCACGATTACCCTCATGGCAATGGGGAAAATAAGGGGTAGCTACCCACGAAAATGATGAGTTACCCATCACGATTACCCATTACCCTCAGGGAAATGGGGGAAATATTGGGTAGCTACCCAAAATATTGGGTAACTCATCCCCATTTTTGATCGATAATATGAAAAAATTAGGAAAAATGTCTATATCTCGGAAACGCAGCGTCCAATTGAAAAAATAACCAATTTTTTGGGTTTCTAAGGGGGTTTCATAAAGTGGTCCAATTCGTATGGAAGAATTTTTTTTCGAAAAATCGCCAAAATAAAAAAATCGGTAAAATAAAAAAGTGCCTATAACTCGAAAACGGTGCGTGCAATCGTAAAAATAATAACAAATTTACCTCCAACGGAGGCTTTAACCAATATGGCATTACTATTTTTTTTAATCGTTAAAAATAAAATTTTTCATACAAAAAATGGCTAAAACGCCCTCCTGTTTATATCTCGGACACGGAGCGTGGAATCGAAAAAATAACCAAGTTTTGCCGTTTCCTAAGGGGTTCTCAGAAAGTGGTCCAATTCGTGTGGTAGAATTTTTTTTCGAAAAATCGCCAAAATAAAAAAATCGCTAAAATAAAAAGGTGGCTATTAATCGAAAAAAAGTGATGCCATATTGGAGACACCCATTGATGACATGGCCTAGCCAACTCAATTGGCCCAATTTGATTCGCCTAGCTATGTCCAAGTCAGAATACAAATTATATAGCTGATGGTTCCAACGACGTCGCTATTCGCCGATTTATTTAACAGGACCACATATTTTAGGGATAATTTTTCTCTCGCATACTCCCAGATGTTTCTCATCCGCTGGCGACACGACCCAATTTTCGGAGCCCTATGCTAGGTCAGGCAAAATGAGGGTGTGGTATAGCTGGACCGTGGTTGAGCACAAAATAGCATCTATTTGCAAGCACAATTCTCCTAGGCTGACTCTGTTGCCTTTGTTTACGTCGGTTTCCAAGGTAGAAAAATTCATCTACCACTTCAAAATTAAATCGATTGTCGCCGTTCAAGTGCGGACCAAGTCGAGAGGTTTTCTCAGTCGTTGCCACAACCCCACAACCAAATATGTCTTGCTCACATTAACAGCACGACCCACTGTCGCTGATTCATTTCCGATTCATGAAAATACTGCAGTTGGTTGGTTGGTTGAAAAGGCTGCAAGACAGCACGCTGTCTAGCACACTTAGGCTAAAGAAGCCCATTGTGATACCTGCAGTTTCCTCCATAGCAACTATTGACTACTCGTCTAGCCAATATGCCCTTTCAATAAATCTGTCTATGAGAGCTACAGGAATATCCTGTAGGGCTACTGTGCTAACTAAATGTGTACCAAATATCCTACTTCTCAGTCCTGCCAGAGCAGGGCTATCCAAGAGAAGGTGTTTCGTCGTTTCCTCGTCATCTTCCATGCAGCATCTACAGAGAGTAGAGTTTCTATGTCCCAATCTTAGGGCGTGTTTTCCTACAAGACAATGTCCCGTAAGTGTTCCCATCATTGTGGATAACCTGCCTCTCGGCAAGTTAAGTAGTTGCTTAGTACTCTTCCTCTCCACCTGTGGCCATAGGACACTGGCTTTTTTGCAAGTTGAAGTAAGTCTCCACTTGTCCTTGCACATATTATCGGCCCAGTGCCTGATCTGCAAATGGCAGGTACAGATTGGCATACTAGCACCTTCTTTTGCCTGTGCCGTAGTGCCCTGTCTAGCAAACGCATCCGCTACGCAATTGTGTGGAATGTCGCTTTGTCCCGGGGCCAGATGAGCCTGATATCGAAATACTATGCCATCACCCTAGGTGATGAGTGGCATTCTTTCATGAGTAGCAAACATGGCTTCCAGGGATTTTATAGTAGCCTGGCTGTCTGTGTAGATACATATTCTCCGGAGGGTTGTGACACTACTTTTCAGTAGTTCAGCAACCTCCAGTATGGCGGTAATTTCCGTCTGAAATACACTACAGGGATCAGGCAGCTTCAAGGAGATATTTACGTTTAGGTCCAGTGAATGGACCCCATAGCCTGCTTGCTCGTCCAACTTTGATCCATCCGTGCAAAATCGGATACTACTTTTCCCAGGTATTCCTGTTCGGAATAGAAGTCCTTAGATTTGTCGCTGGTAGAAGGTAGGGAATACAGTAGTCCGTTTTTACGGGAATAGAGTTGATCCGGTGTAGTAATTCAGCGTGTCCGGGATGCCCCGATATCAAAACGCCACAATCTCTGATTCTAGTACAGATGTTCAGGATAGCACTAAGTGCAGTACCTGACGTTGTGCCCATTGCCCCACTAACGCTAATAATCAGTGCTGATCTTTGCATTTTCATCAAGGAATTCAGAATAGATTTCTTTTGGAGGGACCTTCACCAAACTACGATGCCATAGAGAAGTATTGGCCTGACTATTGCCATATAAATCCACATGGTGATCTTAGGAGACAGTCCCCAGCGCTTTCCTATCGCCCCATTACAACAGTAAAGAGCAACAGACGCCTTTTTCACCCTCTCCTCCACGTTCGGATTCCAAGACAGTTTCCTGTCGAGAATTATTCCCAGGTACTTGACCTTTTCCGTCAACTTTAATTGCACCCCATTAACTGACGGCAGTTCAAATGCAGGTATTTTATATTTTTAAGTGGGTTAAGTGATAGTCCGTTGTTAGCGGTCCAGTTCGAAATTAGACTATGTAGGCTGGTTATACGAATGCTAAGTAAATTGAGGTTTCTACCCGTACAGATGATAGCAATATCATCGGCATAGGCAAAGACCTGGCATTCGGCCCTGTTCAATTCAAGAAGCAGTCATTGACAGAAGTTTACCATAATAGTGGAGACAGAACTCCCCCATGCGGTGTCCCCTGTTAACGATAATACTGCAGTAACTTTCCCCAAATTTCGCGCAATACTGTCTATGTCGTCAGCATAGGCCAGCAACATACGGCTTTTCATGTTAATGATCTTGTTCATATTTACTGCAGCTTTTCTCGTTATTATCTCCATTATGATGTTGTTAGAGATTGCACGAAAGTGTGCCGCCTTTTCTCAGTCCTCGCTTGGTACACAATGGTTCGGTGTGGTCTTACCCCACCTTTACTGCTGATCAGCGTCATTCTACTGAGGCGGATCAGTTTTGCCGGAATCCCAAAGTCAGACTAGGATTCGTACAATTTTCCCCAAATGGGACTATAGAAAGCAGCTTTGTTATCGGCAAAAAAAATGGTATGTATCGATTTACTCTTCGTGGGTCTTTTCCAGGATTTGGCTTAGCATGAACTTGCCTGGTCTAACCGCACACTGATAAGGTCCAATCGGATTTTCAACAATTGGCTTTAGTCTTTTACATAATACACTCGACAAGGCCTTATATGCGATGGATAAAAGACTGATACCGGAATATTTGTCACCTACTTGTCAGAGCACAAACTTCTTCCAAGATTTGAGCAAATAATATTGAGTGGCACCTACAGAATTTAAATTCTGTGCGCATTACATACTTATACACGGATGACCCTTTTTGAATACAGGACACACTACACAGAGACTCCAATCGTCGGGCATAGTTTTCCCCAACCAAAATACCGCATTTAAGCTGATGCATGTAGGCTAGCAGTTCGGCGCCACCGGCCTTAAAGAGTTCAGCGGGGCTTTATTATTCTAAAGTAGGGAGATTGCCGTTCTAATCGCGCCTTGTCTAGGTGACACTGTCTTCCACAATTCTTACTTACTGATCTTCAGTGGAAGAATGTAAGTGAAGTATTGCTGAAAAGTGGTCCTCCACATTTTAAGCACACACTTCTTAGCCATCACCGGATTCCTATTCTCGTCCTTGCCCTCTGGATAAATTTTCCGTACATTTCGGTCTTTTCACTCTCTCTCGCTCCCTATTTCCACTGTGATTTTTTCCGCTAAATAATTCGTTTTCCTTCCTTCATAACACGCGTCGTAACTCACTATTTCGTTGCCACACGTGCAGCGTCTTTTTCATCAGTTGCAATGCGACATTCTTGGTCGGACTATAGTTTATCCTTCTGCGGTTTTTGATAGCCAAGCTCAATCTTTACAGCGGTTTCCAAAGAATGGGAGATTTCTGCCTAGCAGGAAAGTGAGCTGTTGTTGATAGGCCTTTGATATATCCGGTATTTGCCGCTTGTGGATACCTAGTTTTTGCCGTGTTCGGCTTCGTACGTTTTTCGCCCTGCTCAATCTCGTGCGAACTTTCGCAGCCACCAGGTAATGATCCGAGTCGATATTGGTACCTCGAATCACACGTACATTCATTACACTAGAAGAGTGCCTGCCATCTATTACCAAGTGATGAATCTGTTTCTTCGTCCGCTGATCAAGAGATATCCAGGTCGCCTTATGTATGTCCTTAAGCTGGAATCGTGTGCTACTAACTACCATGTTCTTTGCAGTGGCGAAGTCTATCAGTGTCATTCCATTATCGGAAGAGCAATCATGTAGACTGTGATTACCGATGGCTGGTCGGTAGCCACTTTCCTTTCCAAATTTGGCATTAAAGATTTAATATCCTAAATCGATTTATTATTTATTTAAACCCCGTTTCGTTTTCCATTATACGAATTTTTAACGAACCACGATTTAAGTCATTTTGTTTTCGTGTCTAAACATCATGTTTATAATATTCAAAATCGCTGTTCCAACAGCTGTTTCGTATCATTTTTTAAACATTAATGTATAGGAAACGAAACTCCCAACAACGGTATAGGGTTCACTCCATTTCACTGTGTGTTTTCATTTTGAGCCATTTTATTGAAGTGGATTTTGTTGTGACACATTATAGCATTTGTTTCACTTCTATGGTCTGACTCAACCTCTTCCCGTTATAGAACTTCCCTCGGAGAAACCCATGGTCGTATGATTAACAAAATATCGATATTATCCTTTATCATCCCACAGAGCATTGCCCCCATTACTGACAACCGACGGCGTTTCCTACTACAATTGATATCACGTGAACAAAATTTTATGTCCGCCCTGCACTTTGGTATGCAGAGATTTGTGCAACCTCTGCAGGAGAGAAAAGACCTCATTACGCCCAACGATCATCGGACACTTTTTCAAAATATGGATGAATTACTACGACTATCGGAGGATGTACTGGAGCAACTATGTCACGATGATCAGGAGCCTCAAATGAATTTTGCCTCGCGGGTATATTTGTCAAAGACAACGGCAATATGTGCTGCTTATAAGAAATATTGTCATGGTATTAAACGGGCTGATTGTGTATTGGTAAGTGCAATGGCTAAATTCTTTCTTTTACAGAGCAAAAGTACGTTAGCTTCCCTCTCTCGCTCTGTCTCCCTTTCTTAAGGTTAACAAATCCCGTCAGACCGGATCCGAGTTCGTAGCATTCATAACTGAACCGCCAGTGCCTCGCAAACGTCCCGACTTAACCATGTTCATACACCGCCCCCTACAACATTTTCGAGAAATTTTAAAGCTTATGCAGCTTTTAGCCTCCAACTGTCAAGTAGACACAGAGGAGCATAAGAATTTCAACAGTGTGATAAATGAGTTACAGGCTGCTTATAGGGAAATCACCGTTAGTTCGGGTCTTATGGAGCCTTTGGGTGAGGGGCGGCCTTTGTTGACCCTACAGGATTTGGAATCTCGCATGGTTTTCACAAAGTGCAAACCCTTTACATTGGCCGTCCAGGGTAGGCAATGGATATTTGGTGGTGACTTATCGCGGGTGGAGGGAAGATCTGTGAAACCATACTGGACTTTACTTTTCAGCGATATTATTGTCTTCGCAAAGGTTAGCCGAGATCGTGTATTGTTCATAACCGAGGAACCCATACCCATTGCGAATATTGTGGACTCATGTTTTCATATGAGAAAAAAGAGTAAGTAAAATCACGATATGTACTAGTAGTGTATGTACCCTCAGCTGTTGCCACAGTTGAGCATTTTAGTCCCTTTAAGATATCAGTTAACGGAACTTGATCGGTTCTTGATCCCAGCTGTTCTCAGTTCCATCACTGGATGTAAACTTTTCTTTCATAGCTCGCTAGTTTGGAAAACTGTATATTACTATAGTTTTAAATAGTAACTACCTACACATCTACTGCACAAGACGAATGGCAGCGATTTGATTAGCATATCAGCAAAACCCCACGAGAAATGGAAAAAAATCATATCTGAAACGTCAAACACATATTTAAACATCAGTATACACATATCTATTACGTACCTCTTGTACTTGTGATCCTGGATTCGATCCCTGCTCTGACCACCTTAAAATGTCCTTCGACGGCGGTCACCTCGCATAGTGACGGCGACACTATCGAATATTTAGCCATGAAAATGCTCTTCTCAAAAATTCCATTCGGAACCGGTGTAAAACTGTAGGTCCCAATCAGTATAAAACTAGAAAGCGCACAGCTCACTGGTTGTGAGAAGCTCTCCCCTATTCCTTCATGGGATATAATGAGAAACCATTTTTTTTGTTATACACACATCTATATATATCGGGTTTTTCAATAAGAGCGCTACAAAAGTTTTTTTAAATAAAACAAACCCGGTTTTAGAAACCAATGAAATTCTTTATTCCTGTGAAAGTACGTTCGATACCATTATGTATGGAACTCGATTTATTTTGCACGGCCACCACGGGCACGCTTGCAGAAGTCCAGACGCTGAACCCAATTTTCGACGGTTTTCAAGTATAAATCGGCCGATACTGCTGCAATTTCACGTTCGATATTCGTACGAAGTTCATCAATCGTCGCTGGCTTGTTGGCATAGACCACAGACTTGACGTAGCCCCACAGGAAATAATCTAACGGCGTCAAATCGCACGACCGAGGCGGCCAATCGACTGGGACATTTCGTGAGATAACACGTTCACCAAACTTGGTTTCCAATAAATTGATTGTGGCATTCGCTGTGTGGCTTGTGGCGCCGTCCTGTTGGAACCACATGTCCTCCAAGTCCATATTATCCAATTGGGGCCACAAATATTCGGTTATCATTGAACGGTAGCGATTCGCATTCACAGTAATGTGCCGGTCTTGATCATCACGGAAGACGTACGCCCCAATGACGCCGTCGACCCATAAACCGCACCAAAACGTAATTTTTTTCCGGATGCAATGATGACTCATGGATTACGTGTGGATAGCTGTCTGACCAATGACGCATATTTTGCTTATTGACGAAGCCATTCAGCCAGAAATGAGCCGACCATAAATTGGACGTAGCGCTCTTGAAGTTAAGGCCACTGACTCCAAATTTCGGTAGTAAATTTTAATAATTTCGACTCGTTGTTGGCTCGTCTATCTTTCCATGATGAAATGGCAAACCTTACTGAAGAGAAATGTCAAAAGAGCGGGGAAAAATATGGCGTCGTTTGCTGTCCCTATCGATTAACTTTTGTAGCGTCTCTGTTGAAAACCCCTTTACAAACGAATATTCACAGTCATCGGGCAATAAAATCAAAATGCATAAAAAATTATAACTACACATATGAAATTTCACTTCTGATAAACCGCTTTTATATTTGGTGCAGAAATTGTTTTCAAACCCCCCACAAATGAAGTTAACTAAACTTTTCAAAAATACGCAAATATTTTCTTAACAATGTTGATATTGATATTCTCTGAAACGCATTCTGCAGGAACCGAGTCCTAAACTCACTTATATACCAACATTAGCACGTTTTCTTGCAAAGGTTTACACTTTTACGTGGAGCCATATGCACTTCATTCCAAACATCCAAATACTTACCTCAAAGCATTCGTGTGTTTCCTCCCAAACGAAATATTGATCTCTGAATGCATAAAACCAAAACGCAACAGATCAGTCAACATAAGAAACATTCAATTCATTTACACAAGCATTCGCGAATATTTGTAAATCGCTGACTGAAAGAATAGTGCAAAATTACAGTTATACGTTATACACTTGCAATAACATTAACTGTGGCTGGGAAACAATCTCGCTTTGAGGTAAAATGTGCACCAAACATAGCTGTATTTGGAATAAAAATAAAACTGTATTTGGATCACAAACAAATATATTGGTGCATATTAAAGACTGTGTCTCAAAGATATTTTATTGAATGGCAAACACTATGTGTTTGGGTACAAGTATACTATATTTGCGACAAGCTCCAAACACTCGTTATATTTACATCCAAACAAGAAAAAATACAGATTTTTCAGCGTGTACAAACTATTTTCTGACAGTGTTGGCAAGTTTACAATTCAAAGGTAGAGCGTTAACATTATCAAATGTCGCATAAAAGTTATAACAGTTAAATACAGCATATGCTCCGAGGGATGGTGCAGAAGTTTAAGTTAGTACTGTACACATTTTAATTCGGAGTAACGGCATTTCACACAGGACGAAATATAGCATAAAGAATGAGCATTTTGTTTCACTGTACTGTACATTATTGTAATCTATATAGTCTGATATTATTGTAATCTTGTTTTTACAGCTACTGAATTTCGTCTAACAGTGGATCCCAATGGACGTTTAGCTGAAAGCCCCACTGGTTATTGTGCGCCCGATCTGACAAAAACGCCCAAGAAAGGAGGGCGACGTAAAAGTCTTGTTCTCCGCGCACCCTCATTGGAATTAAAAGCAGTGTGGCAAAATTTACTGCAACGGCAAATGTGAGTTTGACCTCAAGATTTCCTCGCTACACGTATGATACATTGCTAACCCTTCCGTTTTCAGATTTCTAGTAAATGCCGCATTGGGTTCAACGCCTCTTTCTAGTCCCTTGGACTCACCGGATGTCCTTAATACTCTGGTGCCCCTGAGTGATATCGGAATTGCGTCAGCATCTATTGGTTCCATTAAACTTTCCTCCATGGACAGCATCAATCTAAAGAATCAACAGCATACGCAACAGGTTCGTTTAATGCGCAGTAAGGCCATGAGTGGCAGTGGCAGTGGCGAGAGTGGTGGCGGATCTTTCGAGAATCTGCAACGTCTTGCAAGCACTTTAGTAGCGTCACGCTGTAGCACACGTATGACACAAACCACCCAAAATTCGGTATCGTGTTCATCACAAACAAATTCTCCGGCGACCTGTCGCCGAGCTCTTAGCGGATGTATGATGGCACTGGGACCACCGGGTGACAGTGCCACGTCGTTGCGATCTTTGGCTATAGGTCGCAAGCATTTGTTTGCGCAAACTTTAGACAGCAGTCGGCCACTGTCGGCTTGCAGGGCTTACAATAACAGCACAAACAATAATTCCTCACCCCTGCTCACATGTAGTGGTAGTAGTCTCAATACCCAAACAATATGTTCTGGGGATCATATGACCGCATGCAAATGTTTAACGGCAATACCGGAGGCAGCTACCGAAACCACGAATGATACTTGCAGCGACTATAAGGCTTTAATGTTGCAGCAAAGCTGCGACTTAAACGGACCGGAAAGATATCTCATTATTGATGCTGATGGTAGATATTGTGTGACCTCAGCTGCTTTGAGGAACCTTAGACCAGACAATGGTAACCTTCCGGCGGAAGCCATTAAAATACCAGAAATCAGTAAGGAATTGGGGAAAAAATATGTAACAAAGAAATCAGCGAAATTGCTGGAATTTTCCTTAAGTTCAGTGGGTCGTTCTTTCATTGATGAAAGTGGCATTTGTCATCCAAACGAAGCAATATTGAATTCCCTAACCACACCCGACACACCGACCCCGAATTTATCGCCTTCTTTGCACTCAAATCCCATTAAGGATCCAGATACCTTTTCAAACGATTTTGTACCCACCTCCGAGCAATATCAGTCGCAGGACATTAGTAAGAGGTCTTCTGAATCCTCTGTCATTCCATTGGCTCAATTTGGTGGTTCATGGGATTTGCTAGAATTGGATTTGAATTTACATGAGGTCAATTTAGACACCTGCTATGACACAGATGTTGAGGAATATATATTCCACGGCGATCCTAAGGATTTAGTGGGCATTGAAGATGAGGACGAGGATGAGGAGGAGCAGGCGGTATTTGCTATAGAGCGTGCACATCAGCATATGGTCGATGATCCTTTTGGGGTACTGCCTACGAAGCCTACGCCACCAGACTCTTTAGATCTGTGATTTGATTTCTGGTATTAGTTATTGCTTACTCGTATCTAAAGATTATAATTTTATTTCCGATTCAGTATTATGTCATTGTAACTAAAAGTGGTTTGCTTAGAGACGAAGACGACTTGTGGAAACTCACAGAAAATTTAAGAACTTCAAGAGACGAGTTTTCTGCTAAGGGCGGAATATATTGCAATGAATTTTATGCTGCCTTTTGTTTAAGAAACGTAAAGATGACGTTGACACTAACTGTCAATTTTAAGAATGTTTAAATAATATGCTTTTAGTCTTTCGTAGGACTAACTTTAGTTAAAGGTAGACGTATGAGCAACTCATTAGCACAAATATTACTCATAGGGCAGTCACCTTGCAGGGATTATTAACTTTAATACACTCCCGTTGCAGTATAATAAAGCTGCATATCTTTAAGGAATAAAAGACAGGGAATGTTTCAAGGAATATTACAACTATCAACGCCACATCATTTTAACCAAAACAAAAAATTTTTTAGTACTATTAGTGCAAATCAAGAATTCACATGTTGTCCTAGTTCCCAACTTGCACCTGCATTTAAAGCTTATTTGAAAACACCACCGTTTATATTACATACATAATTACTTATATAATCTTCTCTCAAATCACAAAACTTATTTCCAACCAACAGATTTTTGGCAGGCTCTATTTTAAATGAATTTTGGAATAACGTAAACCCGAAAATTTCCAAACATTTAAAAACATTTAAACAGATTAATCAACAGGTAGCAGTAAATCCAAAAACAAAAGCAAGTTTCAGTAAAAATTAACTGTTTGCAGTGACTCCAGACAGCTACATTTAATATCGTCCTTTGGACTAATCCGCACAAATGAGATTTTCCTTTTCCTTTCATTTTCTATTGGCTATTATTCGATGTCTATAAAAATCCATATAAATATTTATGAAATATATCTATATGTATTGTGTATTACGATGTGATAGATAAGTGCAAATATTTCATTAGCAATATCACAGAAAAAAATTAATCTAAAATTCGATTGTTTTTTTTTAGTTTAGTTTAGACTCATTTAGTTGTTGGCCTGTATAATATATCAGTTATGTAGGGGGTTGACATATGGTCAGTTATGTACATTTTTCCCTATCGAAGAACTGCTAGAAAACGACATCTCGTAGATATTACCAGCGTCTAACTATTTTTTGTAGATACATTTTTTACAAGACGATTTTTATCGAAGTATTTTTTGACAAAACTACAAAATAATAATTGTGCTACCTCTTGAAAGGATACGCTGTGCTCATGTACATTTTATACTTTGCACAATTATCAAGGTTTGCTGTTTGCAAAAAAAAATTATATTATCTAAGTTTCAGTAAATTTTCTTTGTTTTAAATTTGTATACTTATGTTGCAAATTATAGTGAATTGTATTTACTTTAGTATTTAATATAGCTTAGTTGTAATTTAGTTAAGTAGAGAAAACAAGGCAATTAGAAAAATTCTCCCATTACGTTATTTGTTAAATTATCTTGAGTTTATTGAATTTAACTAGAATTTACATGTTTCCGTAACAAATCTTTAACATGTCCCAAAGGCGTATAAGTAATATTATATAAATTTAAATACCGTCCTAATTAAAATCTACAAATTTAATCAAGCGAAACAGCTTTGTATTTGGAGGGAAAGTATAATTTTCTTTTTTTTAATTTGAAAATTCCAGGCATGTTTGCAGGCGTGTTCCGTTTGAAGCTCCGAACCGATTTTGCAGTTCACAAATTTCCTACTAATCAGACACACTCCAGGAGCAATTTAAAAAAAAACCTACATCAATAGTCCATCATCAGTTGCAAATACTTTTGTTTCGGTTCTGAATAAAGTGTTCAAAACCGAAACCGATATACTGGAGGAAGAGGATAACCGGTTTTCGGGCAATTAACCATGTGCCGGTGTATTAAAAAACCTCATTTTCGTATAAACCGAAAACCGGTTGTTAGATGTCGGTTAACCGATTAACCGGTTTGAGTTGAATTGAATTGAATTGAATTGAATTGAATTGAATTGAATTGAATTGAATTGAATTGAATTGAATTGAATTGAATTGAATTGAATTGAATTGAATTGAATTGAATTGAATTGAATTGAATTGAATTGAATTGAATTGAATTGAATTGAATTGAATTGAATTGAATTGAATTGAATTGAATTGAATTGAATTGAATTGAATTGAATTGAATTGAATTGAATTGAATTGAATTGAATTGAATTGAATTGAATTGAATTGAATTGAATTGAATTGAATTGAATTGAATTGAATTGAATTGAATTGAATTGAATTGAATTGAATTGAATTGAATTGAATTGAATTGAATTGAATTGAATTGAATTGAATTGAATTGAATTGAATTGAATTGAATTGAATTGAATTGAATTGAATTGAATTGAATTGAATTGAATTGAATTGAATTGAATTGAATTGAATTGAATTGAATTGAATTGAATTGAATTGAATTGAATTGAATTGAATTGAATTGAATTGAATTGAATTGAATTGAATTGAATTGAATTGAATTGAATTGAATTGAATTGAATTGAATTGAATTGAATTGAATTGAATTGAATTGAATTGAATTGAATTGAATTGAATTGAATTGAATTGAATTGAATTGAATTGAATTGAATTGAATTGAATTGAATTGAATTGAATTGAATTGAATTGAATTGAATTGAATTGAATTGAATTGAATTGAATTGAATTGAATTGAATTGAATTGAATTGAATTGAATTGAATTGAATTGAATTGAATTGAATTGAATTGAATTGAATTGAATTGAATTGAATTGAATTGAATTGAATTGAATTGAATTGAATTGAATTGAATTGAATTGAATTGAATTGAATTGAATTGAATTGAATTGAATTGAATTGAATTGAATTGAATTGAATTGAATTGAATTGAATTGAATTGAATTGAATTGAATTGAATTGAATTGAATTGAATTGAATTGAATTGAATTGAATTGAATTGAATTGAATTGAATTGAATTGAATTGAATTGAATTGAATTGAATTGAATTGAATTGAATTGAATTGAATTGAATTGAATTGAATTGAATTGAATTGAATTGAATTGAATTGAATTGAATTGAATTGAATTGAATTGAATTGAATTGAATTGAATTGAATTGAATTGAATTGAATTGAATTGAATTGAATTGAATTGAATTGAATTGAATTGAATTGAATTGAATTGAATTGAATTGAATTGAATTGAATTGAATTGAATTGAATTGAATTGAATTGAATTGAATTGAATTGAATTGAATTGAATTGAATTGAATTGAATTGAATTGAATTGAATTGAATTGAATTGAATTGAATTGAATTGAATTGAATTGAATTGAATTGAATTGAATTGAATTGAATTGAATTGAATTGAATTGAATTGAATTGAATTGAATTGAATTGAATTGAATTGAATTGAATTGAATTGAATTGAATTGAATTGAATTGAATTGAATTGAATTGAATTGAATTGAATTGAATTGAATTGAATTGAATTGAATTGAATTTAATTGAACTGAACTGATCTGAACTGAATTGAACTGAACTGAACTGAACTGAACTGAACTGAACTGAACTGAACTGAACGGAGCTGAACTGAAAGGAACGGAGTTGAATTGAATTGCAATGAATTAAAGTGAATTGAATTGATCACTGTATCATTTCAGCGTCCTTTTCGTATTCAGCTCTTCGTCTCGCTTCAAACACAGTCCCGAAGCGAAAAATTTTTATCTACGAAGAGGCACGTTGGGCTGAGCTTAACAACTTTTATCAGCATTTTAACTGGAAGCTTTGTTTTCTGGACAATGACATAGATGCTGCTGCTGAAATGATCGAGAAGATAATTTTGATTGGTATGAATTCATTCATTCCGACGAAAATTATTTCGGTTAAACCATCGGAAAAAAGTTGGTGTAACCAGACATGCAAGAATGCTGTCAGATCCAAAGAGGACGCGTTCAGAGACTGGCGTTCTAATAAAAACGTTGATACTGAACTGCTACGCAAACAGGCAAGATCCAAGTGTGCCAAAGTACTTCGACGCGAAAAGTTTCTTCACGAACAGCGTATTCGTGCTAAAGTCCTTTCTTTCCCTAGTGGAAGTAAGAACTTTTGGTCATTTGCAAGAAGAATTAAGGATAGTTCTTCCTCTATCCCAACTCTTCTTAAAGATGACATAACATTCACTGAACCGGTTGATAAAACTAACCTCTTGGCTTAAATGTTTGCAAGGAACTCTTCCTTGCCGGATAGCAATCAACCACTCCCCGTGATCAATCACGTATCTTGTTCCATGCCCAAGATATTTTTTCGAACACGAGGAGTTAAAAAGGTTCTTGCGAATCTCGTCGTAGGTAAATCCCCGGGCCCGGATGGCATATCTGCACTGATCTTGAGTAGGTGCTCTTCGACACTGGCGTGTCCACTGCGCAATCTTTTCAACCTTGCATACCGTGCCGGAGTCTTCCCGGCGCGTTGGAAGGTTGCTAATGTCCAGCCAATCCCTAAAAAAGGTGATGCAAGTAACCCTGCAAATTACCGCCCAATTGCAATTTGTTCTGCGCTCTCGAAGGTTATGGAGAGCATGGTTAACCACCATCTAGTGAAGTATCTTGAGTCCAATGACCTTCTTAACGATCGGCAGTATGGCTTCCGTAGAATGAGATCTACTGGAGACCTGATGGCGTTCCTTTCGGAACAGTGGAGTCGATCCATCCACCGGCTTGGTGAGAGTAAGGTAGTGGCTCTTGATATTTCCAAGGCCTTTGACAGAGTATGGCACGATGCACTCTTGTCAAAGCTCGCTGCTTTTGGTGTCGGTGATAACTTCACTCGATTTATATCGAGTTTTCTCAGGGATCGCACTATACGAGTTGTTGTAGATGGGGTTTCATCCGACGAGCATAAATTGACGTGTACCACAGGGCTCTGTTCTTTCTCCTTCTCTTTTTCTTATTTTCATTGACGATCTCCTGGGTCAGACTGTGAATCCAATCTACTCTTTTGCCGATGACAGTAATCTCTGCCATTCTTATTCATTCGATCGTAGGCCAAGTCTTCAAGAGATTGAAGTCAAACGCCGGACGATGAATGAAACACTCGACCGCGATCTGGTATCCATTGTTGAATGGGGTCGAAAGAATAGAGTAGATTTTAATGCGAGTAAGACCCAGTGTTGTTTGTTGTCGCATAAACGTATTGCTGACCCAGGTGTGTCGTCATTGTCTATGGACGGTGTGGATATTGATGAATCAGACGCTCTTGATGTTCTGGGCATGAAAATACAATGTGATGTCCGTTGGGCAAAACATGTATTTGAAGTGTCGAAAGATGCATTCAAGTGTCTAGGCTTTTTAAAGCGGTGCAAGAAATACTTCACTCCCTCTGATCTTCTCAATATCTACACCACCTACATCAGGCCAAAGATGGAGTATAACTCCCATATATGGGCAGGTGCTCCTAGGACTTCTTTGGAGCTTCTCGACCGTGTCCAGAGGAGAGCGACGGTGTTAATAGGGGACAGTAGGGTATCCAACTCTATTGCCTCCCTTGAGCATCGTCGAAATGTGGGTTGCGGGTCACTGTTCTATCGATATTTCCACGGTATGTGTTCCTCGGACATCCGTCAACTTATGCCGGACGTGAGGATATTTAGCCGAAGTACGCGGCTTTCCAGGAACTCTCATCCGTTTTTTATCGAGTGGCCGATTGACCGCACTACACACTATAGAGAAAATTCGTTCTTCAGCCGTACAGTCCGTATGTGGAATAAACTTCCGGCTGGTGTGTTTCCCACCAATTGTGACATACAAACATTCAAGGCAAATGTCAACAGACACTACTCCCTCTTTCCACCCTCTACTACCTCAATTTTCCCTCGCCAACACAATGCACTGCATTTATAGGGGGCATCCCCTGAGTGTTGGTTTGATAAAAAAAAAAAAAAAAAAAAAAATTGAATTGAATTGAATTTAATTGAACTGAATTGAATTGAATTGAATTGAATTGAATTGAATTGAATTGAATTGAATTGAATTGAATTGAATTGAATTGAATTGAATTGAATTGAATTGAATTGAATTGAATTGAATTGAATTGAATTGAATTGAATTGAATTGAATTGAATTGAATTAAATTGAATTGAATTGAATTGAATTGAATTGAATTGAATTGAATTGAATTGAATTGAATTGAATTGAATTGAATTGAATTGAATTGAATTGAATTGAATTGAATTGAATTGAATTGAATTGAATTGAATTGAATTGAATTGAATTGAATTGAATTGAATTGAATTGAATTGAATTGAATTGAATTGAATTGAATTGAATTGAATTGAATCTAATTGAATTGAATTGAATTGAATTGAATTGAATTGAATTGAATTGAATTGAATTGAATTGAATTGAATTGAATTGAATTGAATTGAATTAAATTGAATTGAATTGAATTGAATTGAATTGAATTGAATTGAATTGAATTGAATTGAATTGAATTGAATTGAATTGAATTGAATTGAATTGAATTGAATTTAATTGAACTGAACTGAACTGAACTGAACTGAACTGAACTGAACTGAACTGAACTGAACTGAAAGGAAAGGAGTTGAATTGAATTGCATTGAATTAAAGTCAATTGAATTGAATTGAATTGAATTGAATTGAAATGAATTGAATTGAATTAAAGTGAGTTGAATTGATTTGAATTGAATTGAATTAAATTGAAAGATGTTATATTGTGTTGATTCTGTATTAATTTTTTTACAAAAATTTAACATATTATTTGCCATACGAAACCATAATTAAAAGCGGAAATTAACCGGTTACACCAGTTTTTTCCATTCTGTGAAATCGAAACGAAAGTGATTTTTCGAATAGACCGAAACCGGTTATTCGAAAATGCCGGTTTTTTGAACACTCTAGTACTGAACAACCTCAAACTTTGAAATTTCGAATAAGTTGATTCAGTAGGTTTTTACAAATTTTTTCTTTATTTCCCGTATTAAGGATACCTAACTACATTTCTTTCCGAGTGTGACTTTTTTTGGTGCAATTTCACTCCACCCAAATGTGTGTTTTCACATTAACCGACAACGACAACAACACCGACACGACATTACCACGACACCGACACCGGCACAATTTTTGCAAAGCGCTTACGCATTACACGACACGACACGATACCGGCATGCAGTTGTTGTTTGTCGATCGAAGAAATATCTTATCATCAAGTTATTCAATCAATGTGACAATATCATATCTGAAAATTTTTATTAAATGTCACTTAAAAAGTTTCGCACAATAACAAAACTCTCTGCACAGTTCGTAAAAATGAAAAAATTTCGTCGACGACATGAGTGGAGTGTTTGCTTCTCACCGACATGTCGTCGCCGGCAACGATATAAAACCGTCGTGTCGGCAAGTGTGAAAGCATGCCCATATAATTGTATGAGTTTGCGCTCCCACTGATGTCGTTGTCGGTTCGTGCCGCTGCCGTGTAGGCTAGTGTAAAAACGCTCAATGATCAATGTCTCTCTCATATATGGAACCTGTGTCGTATGATTTGTATTAATTTATTTAATATTACTTATACAACATAAATTTTACAACTTGAATTGAAACGATATACAGAGATTAGAAAAGTAGTGTGTAGTAGATATAAAAAAATTGCAGTTTTGGAATATTATTATTAATTCCAATTATAAATTTCCGAAATTCCAACGAAGATGATAAAAAAGATAGTAAAATAATTATGTTTGTTAAAGGGTTGTAATGCACACGGGAATTCCCCAAAATGTTATTTTACTTGCCAAAATGTTATTCCCAACCAATTGGTAGTCAGATCATCCAATGGACCTGTGATAAGCGTTTACCCAATTTCCAATGTCAATTTGGCTGCGTGACTTTGTGAACCAATATTACGTCCATATCTGTAAATCGCATTTGTATATGTGTAATTTTTATTGTCGTCTAATAAAACACAAATGTTATTGGACGTTATTCAGGATAATAGAACTGAAACGTTGAATTTTTGGAAAAATATAATTGTGTGCAGAATTTAATTAAATTTGTCCGAATTTCGGAACAACATAAGTTTTGAGTGGCACAAGAAATAACTGTAAAAATTAAAATATTACTTTTAAAATTGCCTTTATTAAACCGAATACCGACAATGTGGCATCATCGTATATTAAGACAGAATTATAAATGGTTGTCTGTTATTTGTTAATTTTTGTTTCATATCTATAATATTTTCTTTGTTGCATATGAAATCTATATTACGTTATGCTGCAATTAAAATTGCAATAATTATTGAAGACAATGCATTATGTGAGTACAACTCGTAAAACACGTACATAAGCAACTGAAGATAAAAATCTCGAAGTATTTGCTCAAAAACGTTAGAATGCAAAAAAAAATCTCATGTCAATATTACAAAATTTAAACAAAACTGCTCAATTTTAATATCAAAATATAACATAATTAAATGGTTGACATATAAGTGATAGTTAAGCGCAAATTTCTTCACTTGTATTCAATGAGAAAATCCTAAATAATACAAATTTTAAGTAGTATCGAAATAAACCCAAAAACACAAATTAAAAATTCAAATTTAAATATAAAATTTGAAAATTTACTTTGAAACTAATATCTAAAACATGCGTGGTTGTTGCTTATCTTAAATTTAAGCACCTACCTAATTATAGCAATACAATATAGTTACTCTAACATTGTAAAACAGAATTTAAAACATAAGACTTACTTTATATTATTGTTTGTTACATATAGTTGTTATCCACTGTGTTGTGGAAAATAATTATCAAGTTACAAGAAAAAAACAATTCATACGAATTGCTGAAACGGAAACGGGAGCTCACTGGGACTTTAGTTAAATATCGCCTCCGGAAAATACTGCTTTACGAAACAGTGTGTCCTGGATGCATTCTCCTGAACACTTAGTATCATATTATAGTTTCTTGCGACAGATTTATGACTGTAGCGCGTCACCACCCTATAAATACTTCGAAACTGTAAACATTTTTCAATACGTCTACGTAACTGGCCTTATCAAGTGAACACTGTACCTCGGTTGAATATAAGAGTATTTGTCTCTGGAACGGATATGACGAAGGTCGGACTTATTGCGAATGTAGCTATTATTAAGATGTACTAGTAATCTTTTTTCCACAGACTTGTTGCCAATTATTTTTGTCGTCTCTGATAACGCTTTTTTTCAATGTTTTCGAGACAATCAATACACTCTTCGCTACTTTGAGTCTAACGTGGGGATTTACACAAACAATGAAAAGATCATTTTCAAAATAGAATTGAGATTATAATATGTGGACAAGGCCATAGGTGAACCGGCGATAACTTGGAAACAATCCAAACTAAAGTCGACCGAAACCAACTACATAATACTCGTACTCTATCAAGCTCGCTAGACAATGGGTGAGATATTTGTAGGTAATTTTTTTTGAAAATAAAAGGAAATAATTTTTCTTTAGTCATATTTAATATTGATGTGTTAACATCTATAGCGGCGTATAAGGACTAAATCTATCAAAGTCAACACATGCAAACAACACATAGACAGGTTTTCTGCTGCTGCTAAAACCAGATTTTCTGCTGCTGCTAAAACCAGATTTTATGCTGCTGCTAAAACCAGATTTTATGCTGCTGCTAAAACCAGATTTTATGCTGCATTCTAAAACCAGATTTTATGCTGCTGCTAAAACCAGATTTTCGGCGACTGCGAAAGAGAATAATGACGTGTTAAACAAAAATGAGCGAGCAAGAGAGCAATGAAAGAGTGGTGTGGCAGGGGTGAGGCAAACAAAATTGTGTCTATAGCGTATGTATTAACATAATAATGTATGTATGTGCATGTGTCTGTTGCTGTTGTTGGACGGAGATATAAAGCATAGCTACGCAATATTGCATTTGCAAGCCCATGGGCTTGCGCAGTCGACGTTATGGTGACACACTAATACGTCAGCTACTTCGTACAAAGTATGTGTGATGTTGTGTGTTTGGCTGTTTCGTTGCTGTTGATATGGCAAACATGTGGTTATGTGACACACGTACACGTCAGCTACTTCGGACAAAGTATGTGTGATGTTGTGTGTTTGGTTTTTTGAAAGAAAAACCTTTCTGAACATTTAGCTTGAAGCGATTAATTGTTTACATGTTGGCCATCACATCACGTCTAACATAGTTCTCTTTGAGGTTCCAATATTCCATCAAGCTTTCGTACATTGCGAGTGGTATTTGGTTCTGGTTCCGATTGCGATTGGGTTTTCGATAAGCTTTTCATGGCTAATTACTCCCTAGTGTCGCCGTCACTGACCGATGTGACAATCGTTGAAAGAAATGGAAGATGTTGACAGAAGAGATCGAACGCATGGTCTCTCATGTACAAGAGTTGTGCATCGATCCTGACCCAAAGGCAACCATTGGGCCCAAGTTGTATTTAAATTAAAAGATATTTTACGACATGATAAACTTGTTTTCCGTTTGAAACATGTCGTAAAAACAAAATTGTTTCCCATTACATCCCATGAAGGAATCGGGGAGAGCTTCTCACAACCATTGAGCTGTGCGCTTTCTAGTTTTATACTCACTGATTGGGACCTACAGTTTTACACCGGTTCCGAACGGTATTTTTGAGAAGCTTTTTCATGGCTAAATACTCGATAGTGTCGCCGTCACTATGTGAGGTGAGGTGTACAAGAGGCGCGCACACTACCATTGCACTATACGTCTGTGCGTCTTATAATTTCATAGCCTTTTCACACCAAAGATGTTAACATTTCCCCATACAAATTTGACACTTTGTGATCTCAACATCTTTGAACAATTTTCCTATCTCATTACGTTTCACCCCACATCAATCGATAGTTTTGACTTCATCACTAGAAACAAATTAAATTTCTAGAAAAAATTACAGAACTTCACAAAACAAAAGATGCATTTATGGCAGATGGTAGCGCTAGAACAGCTGATTGAAATGTTGGCTCAACTGACTGTTAAAGTCACATGTATTTCTTTTTTGTGTACTTGTATTGCAATTGCTACCAAATTGGCTGTGAATTTGGAAGTGGTATGACACTAAACAAATATAACACAGCTATTGCCGTTGTCGCAATAACATCACACAATATAAATACATCTTGAAGAAAATTTAATGTAGAAAACAAAATTTTTTAATAAATATGAAATGTTAAAAAGCAAACATTTGACGAATGTTATTCTCCATTCTTTCATTTCCAGCGGTAAATGATATCTCCTAAACCATTTTGGTTCCATTTATTTTTGATCACAAAAATTTCACTACAGCTATGTGGCATATTAATAAGAAATGATTAGAAGATGACAGATGGAAGATGTAAGATGTTAAGTGGGAACACATATTTCATTATTTCAACATCTTCCATGGTTGGTTGGTTGGTTGAAAGGCTGCAGGACAGCACGCTGTCTAGCACACTTAGGCTAAATAAGCCCATTGTGATACCTGCAGTTTCCTCCATAGCAACTATTGACTTGACGCCCAGCCAATTTGCCCTTTCAATAAATTTGTCTATAAGACCTACAGGAATATCCTGTAGGGCTACGGTGCTAACTAAATGTGTTCCGAATATCCTACTTCTCAGTCCTGCCAGAGCAGGGCAAGCCAAGAGAAGGTGTTTCGTTGTTAACTCGTCCTCTACCATGCAGCATCTACAGAGAGTGGAGTTTTTATGTCCCAATCTTAGGGCGTGTTTTCCTACAAGAAAATGTCCCGTAAGTGTTTCTATCTTTGTGGATAACCTGCCTCTCGGCAAGTTAAGTAGTTGCCTAGTACTCTTCCTGTCCACCTGTGGCCAGAGGACCCTAGCTTGTTTGCCAGTTGAAGTAAGTCTCCACTTGTCCTTGAACATATTATCGGCCCAGTGCCTGATCTGCAAACGGCAGGTAGATATTGGCATACTAACACCTTCTTTTGCCGGAAGAACCTGTGCCGTAATACCCTGTCTAGCTAACGCATCCGCTACGCAATTGCCTGGAATCCCGCTGTGTCCCAGTACCCAGATAAGCCTGATGTCAAAATACTCTGCCATCACTCTAAGTGATGAGTGGCATTCTCTCACTGTCAGAGACGTAACAAACATGGCTTCCAGGGATTTTATGACAGCCTGGCTGTCTGTGTGGATACATATTCTCCGGAGGGTTGTGACACTACTTTTCAGTAGTTCAGCAACCTCCAGTATGGCGGTAATTTCCACCTGAAATACACTACAGTGATCAGGCTGCTTGAAGGAGATATTTATATTTAGGTCCGGTGCCTACATGCTCGTCCAGCTATGATACATCCGTGAAAAATCTGATACTACTGGTATCCCCTTCCAGTGACTTTTCCCAGGTATTCCTATTCGGAATAGAAGTCCTTAGATTTGTCGCTGGTACAAGGTAGGGGATACAGTAGTCCCTTTTTACGTTGATCCGGTGTAGTAATTCAGCATGTCCGTAATGCCCCGATATCCAAACGCCACAATCTCTGATTCTCACCCGGGATGTAGCGGCTGCCGATTCGGCCAAGATATCAGGAGTACAGATGTTCAGGATAGCACTAAGTGCAGTACCTGACGTCATGCACAGTGCCCCACTAACTTTGAATTTTCATCAAGGAATTCAGAATAGATTTCTTTTGGTGGGACCTCCACCAAACTACAATGCCATAGAGAAGTACTGGTCTGACTATTGCCGTATAAATCCACATGGTGGTCTTAGGAGACAGTCCCCAGAGCTTTCCTATTGCCCCTTTACAGCAGTAAAGAGCGACAGACGCCTTTTTCACCCTCTCCTCCACATTCGGTTTCCAAGACAGGTTTCTGTCGAGAATTATCCCAAGATACTTGACCTTTTCCATCAACTGTAATTACACCCCATTAACTGACGGCAGTTGACATCTTCCATGCGTTCCCCCAAAATGTACGCTAGTGCGAAAAGGCTATCAGACAGTTCGTTGTTAAAAGTGGCCACAATCTGTACACAGGATACAAGTTTCATTATATTAGAAAAATATTATTTCCCAATACATTACCTGAAGGAATTGGGGAGAGCTTCTCATAACCAGTAAACTGTTCGCTTTCTAGTTTTTACACTCACTGATTTTGTTTTTTCATGTGTACTCTTTTAATGCGATCTATTTTAAAAATAATAATCCACTGAACAAAATATTGTCGTTGTATTTAAGATTTTTAACGAAAAATATTAAACAATCTCTATACTAAGGGATCTTAGGGAGCTCTTCTTCTGAGTCTTCTAAAGGTTACGAGATACTTGACATCGAGAATTTGCCGCTAGAGGATTTGGATGGCTTTCTATTCGAGATTAATAGTTGATCATTCTAGCCTGAATTTCTTCTTTAACAGTGAGAATTTTGAAATCAGTATGTAATTGGATGTTTTTTTTTAACAACCCAACACTCCCCCTATAAATGCAGTGCATTGTGTAGGCGGAGGAAAATTGAGGTAGTGGAGGGTGGAAAGAGGGAGTAATGTCTGTTGACATTTGCCTTGAATCTTTGTATGTCACAATTGGTGGGAAATACACTAGCCGGAAGTTTATTCCACATACGGACTGTACGGCTGAAGAACGAATTTTCTCTATAGTGTGTAGTGTGGTCACCCGGCCACTCGATGAAAAACGGATGAGAGTTCCTGGAAAGCCGCGTACTTCGGCTAAATATCCTCACGTCCGGCATAAGTTGACGGATGTCCGAGGAACACATACCGTGGAAATATCGATAGAACAGCGTCACGCAACCCACATTTCGACGATGCTCAAGGGAGACAATAGAGTTGGATGCCCTACTGTCCCCTATCAACACCATCGCTCTCCTTTGGACACGGTCGAGAAGCTCCAAAGATGGGCTAGGAGCACCTGCCCATGTATGGGAGTTACATTCCATCTTTGGCCTGATGTAGGTGGTGTATATATTGAGAATTTCAGATAGAGTGAAGTAATTCTTGCACCGCTTTAAACAGCCCAAACACTTGAATGCATCTTTCGGCACTTCAAATACATGTTTTGCCTAACGGACATCACATTGTATTTTCATGCCCAGAACATCGAGAGCGTCTGATTCATCAATATCCACACCGTCCATAGACAATGACGACACACCTGGGTCAGCAATCCGCTTTTGCGACAACAAACAACACTGGGTCTAAACAGAATTAAAATCTATTCTATTCATTCGTCCCCATTCAACAATGGACACCAGATCCCGGTCGAGTGATTCATTCGTCGTTCGGTGAGAGATCACTGTCATCCGCAAAAGAGTAGATTGAATTCATAGTCTGACCAAGGAGATCGTCAATGAAAATAAGAAAAAGATAAGGAGAAGGAGAAAGAACAGAGCCCTGTGGTACACCTGCAGTCAATTTATGCTCGCCGGATTTAACCCCATCTACAACAACTCGTATTGTGCGATCTCTGAGAAAACTCGATATAAATCATCCTCTGTCAAAGGCCTTGGAAATATCAAGAGCCACTACCTTACTCTCACCAAGCCGGTGGATGGATCAACTCCACTGTTCCGAAAGGAACGCCATCAGGTCGCCAGTAGATCTCATTCTACGAATGCCGTACTGCCGATCATTAAGAAGGTCATTGGAAATATCAAGAGCCACTACCTTACTCTCACCAAGCCGGTGGATGGATCGACTTCACTGTTCCGAAAGGAACGCCATCAGGTCTCCAGTAGATCTCATTCTACGGAAGCTGTACTGCCGATCATTAAGAAGGCCATTGGACTCAAGATATTTCACTAGATGGTGGTTAACCATGCTCTTCATAACCTTCGAGAACGCAGAACAAATTGCAAATGGGCGGTAATTTGCATTGTTACTTGCATCACCTTTTTAGGGATTGGCTGGACATTAGCAACCTTCCAAAGCGCCGGGAAGACTCCGGCACGGCACCTACTCAAGAACGGTGCAGATATGGCATCCGGGCCCGGAGATTTATTTACGACGAGATTCGCAAGAACCTTTTTAACTCCTCGCGTTTGAAAAATTATCTTGGGCATGGAACAAGATACGTAATTGATCACGGGATGTGGTTGATTGCTATCCGGCAAGGAAGAGTTCCTTGCAAACATTTCAGCCAAGAGGTTAGCTTTATCAACCGGTTCAGTGAATGTTATGTCATCTTTAAGAAGAGTTGGGACAGAGGAAGAACTATCCTTTATTCTTCTTGCAAATGATCAAATTATATTACTTCCACTAGGGAAAGAAAGGACTTTAGCACGGATACGCTGTTCGTGAAGAAACTTTTCGCGTCGAAGTACTTTGGCAGACTTGGATCTTGCCTGTTTGCGTAGCAGTTCAGTATTAACGTTTTTATTAGAACGCCAGTCTCTGAACGCGTCCTCTTTGGATCTGACAGCATTCTTGCATGTCTGCTTACACCAACTTTTTTCCGATGGTTTAACCGAAATAATTTTCGTCGGAATGAATGAATTCATACCAATCAAAATTATCTTCTCTATCATTTCAGCAACAGCATCTATGTCATTGTCCAGAAAACAAAGCTTCCAGTTAAAATACTAATAAAAGTTGTTGAGCTCAGCCCAACGTGCCTCTTCGTAGATAAAAATGTTTCGCTTCGAGACTATGTTTGAAGCGAGACGAGGAAGTTAATAATAATTGGATGTTAGTAATAAACCATGGAATATTTGAGAGTTTTTGATTGAAACCACTGTAGAATTTCCGAATTAGAGTTCGTGGTTGTTCCGTATCGGCTTAATGATACATTTGTAAATCAATAGTTCGATTTCGAGCGAGAGTGGAGATCTATAGTTAATAAGACAATTGCCTTGATTCAATTGTATGTCGAGGGCCTTTCTTTTTGTCTGGATATGTTTTCTCCATGTGAGTCGTTTGTCAAGATGTATTGCGAAAAATTTTATTTCCACTGCCTGTGGTGTTTCTGCTTTATTTAGTTTCACGTTTGAGAGATTTTAATCCTCCAATCATTAAGCCCAGATGAGGTATTATCGATGCATTTTTGATGGGAGATACTTGACTCATTGGGATCTTCGTCAGCAAAAGTTCCAATTTCAACTTCGTCTATTAGAGAGAGGTTTGAGGTGAAAGCAAATAAAATGTTGGACCCAAAACGCTACCTTGAGGTCCACCTGCTTTGCTTCGATAAATTGAGGTAAATTCATCATTTTCTTTGACATCATATGAGTTGAGAAAGAGAGAATAGTTTATGGGAAGCATTCTCTTTAATTTGAATAGTAAGCCATCATGCCAAACTTTATCAAATGTTTGAGAGAGATATCACGAAATGCTGCAGTGCAGTACTCTCCTTATGCAAAAAACGGATTTATCGTTTCCACGAGCCTGTGGCTCCATGTGTTTTCATAATCTGGAATTGATGGTTGAATAAAACAAAAATAAAATTGGTTTACCATTACATCCTATGAAGGAATTGAGGAGAGCTTCTCACAACAAGTGGAGCTCTGCGTTTTCTAGTTTTACACTTACTGATTGGGACCTACAGTTTTACACCGGTTCCGAACGGTATTTTGAGAATGCATTTTCATGGTTAAGTACTCGATAGTGTCACCATCACTAAGCGAGGTGACCGTCGTTAAAGGTAATGTCAGGTGGTCAGAGCTGGGATCAAATCCACGTTCCCAGAGCCGCGCATGGTAACCATTGCAACACCGACGGCCACAATTGATGGTTAGGAAACAGATTTTTCACACCTATAACGTGCAAAAGTCTGTTCAGAAAGAGAGACTCCAGGACTTTACCGAAAATTGGTAGTAAACTGATTGGGCGGTATGAGGTTACATGTTCGGGAGATTTCTCCGGTTTAAGATTCATTGTAATTTTCGAAACTTTCCCTTGGGGTGGAACAAAGCAACCAGAGACCGACATGTGCTATATAAATGTATGTTAAGAGAGAGAGGCCTTCTCTTGGAAGTTCTTTGAGAGTTTTGGGAGTAACAAGATCATAACCTGGAGCTTTATTGGATTTGAGTTTACGTATGACATCTTTTGCTTCAGATTTTGAGAATTTTCCTACGGGCAAATAAAGTTGATGCATTTGATTCATGAAGACAGATATTTAAGATTGGGTATCAGCAATGTTGGACCCAAATTCATTTGGCGCAAACACCTCTTCCAAGTGCTGTGCATATCTACCAGCCTCTTGCGAGTTAGTTTTTGTCCAGGAGTTATCATTGTTTCTTATAGGGTGATTCATTATCTCCAGTTTTTTAGTCTATACGTCTTTTTCCATACAGAATAATTTGTTGCCTTTGAGGGATCGCGGTTTAGTATATTAGATTCATAATGTGTGTTATCTTCCTGTTATAATACATCTGTGAGTTCAGAAGTAAGTACGTTAAGACTGGATTTGTCCGGGGGTTATCGTGTTCTTTGCTATCGCTTGCGAGCTTTGTACTTTTCGGCAAGTTTTCTCCTAAATTCTACAGAGTAACAAGGCACTTTTTACAGGCTGAAAAATAACAGCCCCAGCAAACAAGTGCGCATTTGGGTCACAAATACATATATTAAAACCTATTAGTCATTGTGTCCCAAAAGTGTTTTATTTTGAATAGCAAACACAATGTGTTTGGGCACAAGTATACTATATTTGCGACAAGCTACAAACACGTTATATTTACATGCAAGCAAAGAAAAAAGATAAATGTTTCAGCGTGTAGAAGCTTTGTTCTGAAGTAGAGTTCCACGCACCTTGCTGAATGCAGAGATTTAAATGTTCTCTGGTCTTATAGATATCATATTCAGTTTTGAGAGAAACTTTCAGATTTACAGATGTATTGACGAGTTCTTTATAGTATTGTCAATTTGTTCTTCTAGTGTTAAGCTTACATTGAAATTCCATGAGATTTGGTTTAAAATTTACTGTAAATAAGACAGGTGAGTGATCTGAAGACAAGCCAGGTAGTCTGCAGCACTGTTTAAAATAAAGTACTTTTAAGAAAAGGAATTTTTGTAAGAAAATGTTTTTTTTTTTTGAAGAAATGGTTTTTTTCAAGAAATGTTTTTTTTCAAGAAATGGGATTTTTTTAAATTGGTCCTTTTTTCAAGAATTGGTGCATTTTTAAGACTAGGTACTTATCTCAAGGAAAGTTATTTTGTTGTTTCACAAAAAAATTACTCTTTAAAGAAAAGGTAATTTTTTTGACGGAAAGGCAATTTGTTGCAAGGAAATTTACTTTTTTAAGAAAAGGTACTTATTTTAAAACAAAAATACCTCTTTTTAAGAAAAGGTACTTATTTTAAAACAAAAATACTTTTTTTAAGAAAATGTACTTTTTGTAAAAAAAATTTACTTTTTTAAGCAAAGGTACTTCTGTAAGATAAGGTATTTCTTTAAGAAAAGTTACTTTGTTTAAAAATATGAATAGATATTTTGTTTGGAGAAAATGTACTTTTTTTTAAAAAAAAAGACACATGTTTAAGAAGATGTTCTCTTTTTAAACTTCATTCACATTGGCTTTTCTAAATTTACTTTTTATTGGGTTTAAAACTACAATAAATATATTAAATATTGGTTACAGGCTCCACCTAGTGAACTTCCCATTAAACGAAATATTTCCCAACATTTATTAGTCTAGACACAAACCAAGCAAAAGTACCCAATATAGTTGATAATACTGGGTTGTAGTATGTTAGCGTTAAAAAAGTTGTTTAATTTTTTCCCCCCACAACGTGCGATAAGGAACTTCGTTCCAAAAACTATTTCCACAGTGAAAATGCAACCCTGTGTGTTATAGAATAATCTTAATCACAAAGCACTGCAACTATGCGAGAAAAGCAAGAGGACAGGACAAGACGCACATGCAAGAGGACAGAAGAAGAAAGAGGAGAAAAGCTTTCACTTTCTGTTTCTGAACTTTTGCAGGGTGAATTGATACTTAGTATTTTCAATCTATACCAATTCGCATATGACATCAATTTCTATGTTTGATAATCCATACCAAACCTGTCATGGATTTCGAAACTACTCAGCCAGTGAGTGTGCCATTGCGAATGGTCGGTTATTGCAAGAAAACCAACCATTTTTCACACCTTTCAAGTTTGTAGTATGAACTTCTGATACATTAACATGTCATTACTTTAATATTGGTAAAAATGTGATAACTCCTTTTTCTAAAAACCTAACAAATGTTGGGTTTTAAACGAATTTTATTTCCAGCGAGATAAACTATGATTTTCATCTTATTCAACATAATATATTGTTGTTAACACACGCAAAACAAGTCTGTATTTTGTTGTTGTTTGGATGCAAATATAACGTGTTCGTAGCTTGTTGTATCCAAACACATTGTTTTTGCTACTCAATAATCTATGTTGGAGACGCAATGATTAATAGGCATTAATATATGTGTTTGTGACCCAATTGAGTCTTCGGTTGTTAACAACAAAAGGCACCAGATCTTGAATTCATGAAAACAATGCTTGCAAGCATATATATGGTTCCTGAAATCTGTGGCTGGGCCGTTTTTTCAGCGTTTAGAACACTGTCAATAATTAGTCAAATAATTTACAACACAAACGCAAATATTTCTTCAAAATAATTGTTTTCCTTAATTTATATCGACAACCATTAAGCCGAAATCACAATGCAAGCAACATTTTCAATAGGCATTCACAATGTAAGCAACAATTTACTTCGAATCCAGATGTTTGTTCTAACAGGTGATACCAGTGTTACGGCCAATATATCAAGGCAACAATAAAATATATTTTGTTTTCGTGTCAAACTTAACACAAATGTATATCAAGAATAAAACTTAGCCAGAAATTACAAAAACCAAATACATTTGAATTTGATTCTTCATGTAATGAACAGAAGGAAAAGCAAATCATTTAAGTTGTTATTATAACACAGCCTCTATTAGTTACATCATGATTCAAATGTCACATCTAGGTTTGTATTTTAAATATTAAAATATGTTCATGTATTTAAACATATTTGCTATTAAAACATTCTACAGATAAAATTACGTTTTATAATGCATCGTTTAACACAAAAGGTTTCAATTTTCATTGATGTTTTTAAGTTTGAAAATGAAATTCGAAGTGCAGCGCCATCTACCGCTTAATAGTATATTATTTATTCGAACAAATATGTTGCTGGAGTAGAAATAGACCAACTTCGGCGACAAATTTGAGTTACATTTTTGTAAGTTGTTGTAAGTTGTAAGGTGGTCTATTTCTACTCCAGCAACATATTTGTTCGAATAAATAATACACTATTAAGCGGTAGATGGTGCTGTACTTCGAATTTCATTTTCAAACTTAAAAACATCAATGAAAATTGAAACCATTTGTGTTAAACGATGCATTATAAAACGTAATTTTATCTGTAGAATCTTTTAATAGCAATTATGTTTAAATACATTAACATATTTTAATATTCAAAATACAAACCTAGATGTGACATTTGTGACATTTGAATCATGATGTAACTAATAGAGGCTGTGTTATAATAACATCTTAAATGATTTGCTTTTCCTTCTGTTCATAACATGAAGAATCAAATTCAAATGTATTTGGTTTTTGTAATTTCTGGCTAACTTTTATTCTTGACATACATATGTGTTAACTTTGACACGTAAACAATATATATCTTATTGTTGCCTTGATATATTGGCCGTAATACTGGTACCACCTGTTAGAACAAACATCTCGATTCGAAGTAAATTCTTGCTTACATTGTGAATGCCAATTGAAAATGTTGCTTGCATTGTGATTCCGTCTTTAGAGTTAAATTAGATATGTCAACATAATTATTGTGAATTTTTTCTAGAGCTGCGCACTGAAAAATCACGGCAACGCAAGCATAGTTTTCATGAATTTAAAATCTGTTTGGTTTTTGTTTCTTTGCTGGCTATCACGTTTTGGAGTTCAGCAGTTTTCAACAGAGCCGACCATCGGTGGTGCAATGGTAGTGCGTGTGCCCGGCTGTAGTGCATGAGGACGTGGGTTCGGTCCCTGATCTGACCACCTTAAAATTTCTTTCGACGGCAGTTACCTCGCTTAGTGGCGGCTACACTTTCGAGTATTAAGCCATGAAAAAGCTTCTTAAAATACAGTTCGGAATCCGCACAGCTCACTGGTTGTGAGAAGTGCGATGTAACGGCAAACCATTGTTTGGCAGCTGAAGTGTGTTCTATGGCGTACGATTGTAGGAACATCAATAGCGTAACACTTCAGCCCTGTCCGCGTGATATTTCATGTCGATCGGACAAGCAGTTGAGAGGCAGCTGAGTTATATCCATATTTTTCGAGAAGTCCCCCACTGTGCATAGGCACATTAAGCTTAACATTTCCGTAGTTGCTTTCAAAGATAAGCCGCAACAATTTCTTCTATTCAATTCAGTTATAATCATCACAAATAAAAAATTCTTTATATATTTACCATTATATATACATATATATATATACATAATCTATTATATATTCAGCTTTAAATTCCTAAGCTGGCGCTAATTAGCAGCATGCTAGGCCAATGTCTAAAAATATGAACTGGATCGTATCTGATTTGTGACCCCGAATTTGAGGGGTCTGACTGATTTCGTAATTCTTAGTTGAATGTCGATGCGTGAATATTCTTCTAATGGTTTACTCAAATTGTAGATGACATCAGTTCTGAGAAATATGTAGGTTTACTTGAGTGCGACATATCTGCGAGCGTTTGACACAAACTGTTTAGTTATATTTGCGAGTTCAGCAAGGAAAGACATTGACCATGCAGACGTATTTAATATTATTGTTCTTGGCAATGCTGTCCCTATCCTGGGTGGAAGGAGACTCAACGTTAAATCCAGTAAGAACTACAATTGTAATCACAATAATAATTTAATTAGGTAAAGATGATACTTGATTCTTATAGTTGTCGGATGACAAGAAAAATAATGAAAAGTCTCACAATTCACTGGAGTCAGACAATAACAATAACAGCATTGCGCAGAAGGTCCAGTATCTGGAAATGCAGTAAGCTTAATTTGTAAACTTGTTGTTACATTTGTTTACAATGACCCTATACTTTACAGACGTCAATTACACGAAACTCTGATCGAAAATCTTGAACACAGGCTCACAACGATAAATAATGACTACGAAACTCGGTAAGTTGGACCTACCAGGCATTTGGACTATGTCCTTTAATGTACCCAGAATATATCGTACTCCAAACCGTGCGACAAATTTAAAATATAAAATACAATTTCATTGTTATTAACCAGCCATGCAAACAATGTCCCTATACGATTATTTTTCAGTCAAAAACTTCTATTGGCTAGTATCAACTTAGTGGTTGAAGAAAAGCATCAAGATATTTTCGAGCAAATCAAATCAGTTGCTAATTGCGCATGTACTGTCCACCTTGGTCCACCTGGCCCGAAAGGCCTAAAAGGTGAAAAGGGATATAGAGGACGCGACAGCGATCCAGGATATCCAGGGATGAAAGGGTGGATGGGATACTATGGCGACAAAGGAGTCAAGGGAGACCGCGGGAGACCCGGTGTTGATCATCGTAACATCTAAATTTAATAAATCATATCATTCAACAGCATCGAATGCAGTTAAAAGACATTGTTGAAATTGTTTTGAAGATCAATTGAAATAAATAACAGTCAGCATGACCATTTAAAACAAAAATTGTGTTTGTTGATTTTTCAAATTTAGTTTTTATTTTAACGTAAACTTCTGTCTGGAAGGTGATAATAGAGTGAAGCCTATATACTAGAAGCAAAGTCCACCCAGACTCGCCAAGTCTCTGATTAAACTTATAGATCGTTTAAGTCCAAACTGGTACATGATTTTCAGGCGAGTGACCCTACTTAAACAAACCCTCACGCTAGGTCATCCACGGGGTTCGGGTTCCATTAAAAAATATTTTTGTACTCATATTCAAAAGCAAAGTGACAACGCTAATAAAAGTTATATAATTCCCAATTTAGTTAGTGTTGGAGGTTTATCGTGGTTACCAATCAATTGTCCGCCCAACATGAGTATAAGAGCTACAAAACGGGGCGTAGCAATGTTAACCATTTTTAATTAGCAAGGAACTTCTGACAAAATATTGCACAGTGCCAAATTTTATTGCGATCGGTTGTGACTAACGGAGATATCGCAGCAATCAATCGGACAGTCGCTATTTTTGTATGTGAGAGATACTAGAATGGAAATGGTTACAGTGACAATTTTCCACAACAGAGTGGTGATGGACTATATGTTGGCTAATAGAAAAACGGTTTCCCAGTACATCCCATGAAGGGATTGGAGAGAATCTCCCACAACCACTGAGCCATGCGCATTTTAGTTGTAAACTCACTGCTTGGGACCTACAGCTTCACACCGGCTCCGAACGGTATTTTGAGAAACTTTATCATGCCTAAATTCTCAATAGTGTCGCTGTTTGTAAGCGAGGCGGTCAGAGGTCAGAGCAGGGATCGAACCCACAGTCGTATGTACAAGAACACCGCACACAACATTTGCATCACAAGCGGCCTAATATAAAATAATGGTTTCCCCTTACATCCCATGACGACGGCATTAGGCAGAGCTTCTCACAAACCAGTGAGTTGTGCCCGTTCTAGTTTTACACTCACTGATTGGGGTTCTTTATTCTGGGTAAGTTTTAATCTATAACACGCAGAGATATATTTTCTCACTGTGGGAATAGCTTTTGTAATGACCGGGCTAATATCAGTTACGTTTGAATTTTAATTTTATGCCAGATTTTTGTTAGTCTATGTGGAAGTTCATACTGCAAGCTTACAAGGCCAGACACAATTTTTCTAACTGAAAAATGCAAATGGTTTTGTTGGAATACGATAAATAATATATATAATATTTGCTTTGTTAATTAGGAAAGTTTAACAGGAAAGTAACAACAAGTAAAATTCAGATACTTTCTAAAACAGATTCGGTTGGGATCAATTTAAACCGGCATTGCTTCAATATGTGGTTCACGGAATGTCATAAAGTGTCTACTAGCTGGTAGTTCATACGCTGTAAGGCAATCCCATACAATAGCTACCTCTGGCCCACATATGTGAGTTCAAGAATTAGTACCGGTACTTTCCCACCACGGAACCAGTCACGTGACCGGTTCGGAACGAATTCTAAATTGCGTTCAGTTGTTGTGCTTACATCATATAAAGTAAAAAGCTCTTGCAAATATCCACTTTTATCCCAAACAATACATAAAAATGGCTTAGAGCCTGTCTAACCAATGTCTGATTAGAGTTAACTAACAGTTATATTTTTGATGTGTTAACATCTTACAGGCACGGGTAGGGAAAACTATCAAAGTAAACACATGCAAACAACACACAGTATTAGCATCGCGTACGTGGTTGTTGTACAACAATAGTCTCTGTCTGAATACAAGTATGATGGTATTGAGGTAGCGGCATCGAACAAACAAGCAAGTCGTCGTCGCCAAAGACTACTGAATAGTATAGAGAACTTATGGAACGAATTGTATGACTCAAAAGCAATGGCGACATCTTGCGAATGATTCAAAACGTATTACTCTCCTTTGGTCATAACTTGGTCCATGCATAACTTTGATGTGAAACATTGCTGCCTTTTGAAACATTTATGCTTTTTGTATTGTGTTATGTAATAACATGGTGCATTTATATTGAAATATTCTATAAAGAGAATAAGACTCGTTTATGCTATTTTACTCAGACTCTCTAAATGACAGCGGAAAAAGAGTGCAATAAGTTCTCTATACTATTCAACACTTTTTGTCGTCGCTCTGTTTATGACAAAACAATACCATTTATTTCAGTGAGCTAAATATTGCTTTATTTATTTTAACAATATTACATCTAATGTTAAAGCCGATGTAAGAAAAAAAATCCAGTGAGTGTGCGAACTCACGGGCGATGTGTTAACACCTTTTTGCTACACGGTACCTGTTCGGTTTCTATGAAGACTAGGAAATGTTGCAGTGCAAAATAATAAGAAGAATCACATGATGACGTTACATTTAAATAATATTAATACTTAAAATTATTTAAAGACCAGTGCAATCACATGTGTCACTATGTTCTTGCTTGTGTTCTGTGTTCTACATAGGGGTAGGTCACCCTTATCATTTAGGGGTATGAAAAGTAGTTGCTAGCCGATTCTGAAACCTACCCGATATACACACAAAATTTCATACAAATCGGTCCAGCCGTTGCGGAGGAGTTTAACGCCAAACTTTAAACTGTAATCGCAGTCGGACAAACTGTGTTTGGATGTAGTCACTTTGTGAGTTAAGTCGCTACCCGCGCCTGTAGATGTTAACTCATCAAAAATAATTTTTGTTAATTATATGTATTGTTGACCTTTCAAATTGTATGTGTTCAGATTTGTTTCGGTTTGCGGTCATGTGAAAATGAAAACACTGTCTAGGGTTGTTTTTCGTCAGGATTTCATTAATTAATTAATTCCAATATTTCGACCAACTTCGTTGGTCATTTTCAAGGATCTAATACAAGGAAACAATGCAAAGTGTTTTCTACATTAGTAAATCAATATAAATAAAAACCACAATAAATATATATTTTCTATTTTCAAGGGATTGGGAGGTAACACAAAATGCGTCGAAACTTTTCCGCAAGTTTATGTCAACTGCTTTTGATTTTCCTCATAAAATTTTGAATACACCTGCGCACAACGCTCTGTATCACGCATAAAGTTAAGCCTTTTTCTCCGTTGGAACGTTAATTAGGTGTAACATTTTTTGAAAGAGATGTCGAGAGTAATTTTTCTCTTCAGCAAGAATTTTCACTTCGTTAAAGTTTGGTTTATTTATGTCCCGTTAAAGTACAGTGGGCCGCGAGAGCAGTTTTTTGCTCCAAGGGCTTATAGTGCGCTTTTTGGTCCGATTTGTGAGCAGATATTTCAGTTTATAGTTGTGCCAACATATACCCTCTGGCATACGTTGGACGACTTGTCCCCATTACACGGTATTTTATACGCCCTATTGGGCTTGTCGTCTTTGTCAAATTTCGATTTGGTCCGGCTGAATAGATCGTTTAGCGTACGATGAGATTTAAGTACCAATTCATATTTCCCCTTATAATAGATGTCCGAGTTTATTATCCTTTCAGATAGTCCAGGAATATATGTTGTCGATTTGAATATTTTCGCCTCGGATGTGTTAATATTATTTGTCGGTCGTCCAATTTCAGCTCGTGAAATCAAATATTCCATTGTCATTCTCGGAAAACTATTCAATAGGAGTATTCTGCGTACTTTCTCCTTATTCGACCCATGAAACTGTATATCAGCTAATCATAAAACGGTACTGTATATCCTAATCCAAATAAAGTTGCTGGCTGTCATAAGAGTTCTTCTAGGGTGTTTGGACTCAAAATTTAGTAGTCGTCCCGACGCAGTCGGTTTTTTATACCAGTCTATTTTGAGAGCGTTTCCTTGTCCTTGTCTTAGGACTAAACTGTCCAGGTACGTATGCTGTTCCTTTTCCACAGTGAATTGTAACTGTCCGTTGAATGAATTTAGTGCCGTAATTGTGTTGTCCACCTCAGTTTTCTTAATGATCACGAATATATCATCCACATAGTTCGTCAATATTTTCAGCCTTTCCGTCAGGGTATAGAGTATCGTATCGAACAACATCTCCATTATAATGTCAGCCACAATCGGTGATGCCGGAGAACCCATGGGCATACCTTTTCTCTGCTCGTATAGTTTGTCCTCGTACTTGGAATAGCGTGTCTCCCTGATGCAGAATATCAAAATTGATATTCGTATGTGCTCCAATTTTGTCCCAATTGTCCTCTATAGTCTTAAGACCCAAATTAATGGGTATACTGGGGAAGAGATTAACTACGTCAAAAGACATTAGTATTTCATCATCGTACATTCTTAATTCTCCAACCGTGACCTGAAGTCTATTGCGTCCTGTATATTGTAGTTTGAATCTTTTGTCACATTTTTAAGTATCTCGACCACAAATGTACATAGAGCATATCCCGGTGCATTAATAGATGCACAAAATGACCTAAAAGGATTTCTCTCTCTAAAGGATTTTCGGCAATCCGTATATTCTAGGAGCCGTGGCATTTTTCGTCGATAACACTGTGAGACAAATGGTAGGGGTCAGTGATCGGGAAGGGTTCAAACTACCGTCGAATGTTATATCGGTAAAAAAGAAGTTATACGTGTCCCGGCGTTTCGCTGGGTCAGGTCTAGGAATCGAGATATATCGATTTGAAGTTAGTAACTATCATATAGGGGAAATTGTCACCTTTGGTGGTCTTTTTTTTTGACATAACTGGAGAACGACTAGTTCGATTTTGCTCAACCAAATTTAAAAAAATTAAAAATTACAATTCCTTTAATCTGTTCATATAACGTTTTTCTATATAATCAACAGTTTTGCCGGTAAATATAAATGTATGAAGAAAAAAAATATTTTTTGCCTAAAATATTAAATTTTTTACTTTTTAAATTCATAAAAATCCAAAACGGAAAAAAAGGCAAGTCGTATTACTTTGACGCAAAGTCACATAACCTTTAAACAAAATGGGACATAGATCATGAAAATCGATGGACGCGTTTCGCTTTTATTCACAATTAAGTGAAGGTATCTCATTTTGACAAGAATATTGATTTTATGTTTCAATGAATTTGGATAATACATATTTATTATATATTATTTATTATTAACACGTAAAATTAAAAATTATTACAGGTAATTATTAGGTTATTACATAGATACATAGGGTATAAAAATCGATGAACGCAAAACTTATTTTCGTTTGTTTGCGCCCTTTACTTTCTTGCGTGGTGGTTCGCCCACTTGTTCAGAGTCTGTATCGGATGAGGATCTGTCTTCATCTGGAAAAAATCAATTGTTTTTAATCAGTCAGTTAACTTCATTTTTGTGACTTACCCTCGGAGGAAACTCCCATTGTATATTCTGCTTCTTCATCTTCATTGTCGGGATCGTACGTCTTTTGCGACCACCAACAAATTTCAGCCACCAGCGAATCGAGCCTTTTGCCTTTCTATCGCGTTTCCATTGGCATTGCCACTTTATGGAAGCGCTCGCCATGTTCAGCCGACTCTGAGGCTACCTGCTTGCTGAAGTATTCGAGATGGTGATGCAAGAAGTGAATTTTGAGGGACATATTCAGTCCAATTTTCTGGAAGTAGTGCAGCATCTTGGTCACAAGAGCGGGGTAGTTGTGTGCTCGCGTACTTCCCAAAAAATATCGTATGACTTTCTTCACTGCCCTCCACGCAAAGTAATCATTACCGTCTAAAGCACCTGTAAATTCCTTTGATTTCATGAGCTTTCGTATATCCGGCCCATTCAGAACACCTTCCTTCAATTTTGCTTCGCTGATTTGTGGGAAAATATTTTTCAAACAATCAAGAATTTTCGGTTGCTTCACAATGGCCTTGATGAAATTTTTTACGATTCCCAGTGTGATATGGAGAGGGGGCATGAGGACGTTCTCCATTGGCACCAGTGGATCATTTACGCAGTTGTGTCCTTTCTCCGTTGGATCTCGAGCAAGCCAGTCATGCGTTTCGTATTGGTTTCCTTTAAATCGGGTATCCCAAAGATACAAGAAACGCATGTTTTTCGTATAGCCTCCTTGGAGACCTCTTAGCATCGCCACGACTTTCAGATCACAACTAATCCGCCATATGTGATCAGTGCAGCAAACTTTATCCAAAATTATTTTCATGGAATCGTATGTTTCGCTCATGTCTGTGCTGTAGCCAATGGGAATGCTTGGTTTTTTATTATATTTATGTATCAAAACGACTTTCAGGCTTGACTTCGAAGAATCGATGAACATTCGCCAATCCGCTGCGACATAATTAATGGTCATCGCCTCCATCAGTCCCCTTATATCGTGGAAGTAAACAAATGTGTTCCCTTCATTAAGTGTGTAGTACCGTTGGAATAGCAATTGTCGTCTTCGATATCCGGTGACTTTGACATTAGGCTCCAAATTGTTGCCTTCTTTCAAAAGCTGGGCAAGTTTTTCTGCTTCACGTTGAGAAAGGTTTAATTCTGCAACAATCTTGTCCATTCTTGCTTGTGATATTGGAATTATTTTGGTCGATGGGCCGGCTTCTGTTGTTGGTGTATAGGTGAAATTCGATTGATCCACTGTTTCAATTGAAGAAGAAGTTTCTCTGTCAGGACTTGGAAGCAGTGGAATTGGTATTTCATCCGAATGCGGTAGAGGTATTTGTGCACTTTTAACAGATATGTAAACTCTTCGTTTAAGGTCTTTACGATTTACTCCACACATTTTGTTTGCGCAAGCGTAACAGTTGTCGGAATTGTGCTCTCCTGGATCAGTCCAAATCATTGGTACACCAAAACGAAGTGAATTGCGTTTCCCTTGGATCCACATGTTAAGACCATTGTAGCACGTTTTACAAATTTTGTCTGGGTCCCACGAAACGCCGCGAATTATTTCGGAATCAAAATAAAGTTTAAAAGCGCGCTCCACTTGCTCAGTGAGTAATGCAGTATTTGTTGAAAATGCTCTTTTGCCACAAACGTAACAAAATAAATTGATATTTCGGAGACACTTGTTGAATGACAAAAATCGATCAATGAACACCTATAAATACTACGTAAGTTTCAATATTTTTCGAAACGTTCTAAAACATGACCACTCATGAATGTGGGTGCTATTTGTGTAACAAAATCATGCAGGTAGCCAACGGAAAAACCCCAAATAATTAAAAAAGTGCACTGTCCTTTTTTCCTTTTAATTGTCCACGCACATTTATGACCGTTTTTTGGATTGTTACCGCTTCCATAGAAATCAAATAACCTTTTGTTTATTACTTTTTTTTTTAAATCTGACAATCATAAAAAAAAGTCATCAATGTTTTTTTCCAAGGAATTTTGAGCATATCTCGAGCAAATTTTTGAAATTCATACCTTTACTTAATTTTGCATAAAAGCGAAACGCATACATTGATTTTCATGATGTATGTCTCAGTTTGTTCATAGGTTATGTGACTTTACGTGACACTTTTTCCGTTTTGGATTTTTTATGAATTAAAAAAAAATTTTTTAATTTTTAGGCAAAAATAATTTTTTTTTTCTTCATACATTTATTTTTACGGGGAAAACTGTTGATTATATAGAAAAACGTTATACTAACAGATTAAAGAAATTGTAATGTTTAATTTTTTTAAATATGTTTGAGCAAAATCGGACTAGTGGTTCTCGAGTTATGTCGAAAAAAAGACCACCAAAGGTGACAATTTCCCCTATATGATAGTTACTAATTTCAAATCGATATATCTCGATTTCTAGACGTGACCCAGCGAAACGCCGGGCCACGTATAACTTATTTTTGACCGATATTACATTTCCCGTTGGTTTCATCCCATCCCGATTTTGACTGTCGCATAGTGTAATTAACCCTTCGTAAAGGCGTTGTCAGCAGTCATAAGAAGTAAATCGTTGTCTTTGTTCAAATATTTTCTACTGTGGGCCACTGTACCCAAGAGATCTTTATCTCTCTTGTCCAGTATTGACTTATACAAGTGGTCATCTATCAATTGCACTAATTTTTCGCTTAATTTTTAGATGATCGATATCAAGGCGTCTAATCTAGATGTAAAAATCTAGATGTAAACAAATATTAAACGCCTCATAACTGACGGCTACATGCTTTTAATAAGGTGTGCCATGCAATAGTCTCTCAACAGCTTGATGGTGAGATGGTGTGGCAAAATAGGCCACCTCGATGCAAACTGGACAAGAAGGCCAAATATGAGTGCCAACCCATCAAAAATATAAGAGATGAGTTCAATAATACGATATTTGATATCATATTAAATTTATCAATTGTGAACAATAACCATTTTCAAATCTACGCCTTAAAACCCGGTTTCAATTCCAGTAATTCAAAAGTGGTTTGGACAAACAGGTCTGACAACATGTTTTGTTTACTAAAGCCGAGTTTGTTTATTGGAACTATACAAAACGAATACAACATGGTTATCCAGCCGCCTCCATATTTTGTCGTTTCTCTCTAGTTGGCAACACCAAAATTCCCAGGTATTCGTTCACAATATCGTATTACCGAAGTCCTGGTCGACGTATTCTTCGTCATTCATTGGGTGCGATTTCGAAAGCCTCTCGCGCTGGGTTCATCCATATTCATTATACTGATTATTTTGATTCGCTTAACTACGTCGATGTCGGGAAACACTTCATACAGCTCGCAGATCTTACGACATCGATATTAAAAAAACAAAAACAAAATGGTGTCCCATAACATCCCATGAAGGGATTGAGGAGAGCTTCTTACAATATCAGTGAGATGTGCGCTTTCTAGTTTTTACACTCACTGATTTGTACCTACAGTTTTACACCGGTTCCGAACGGTATTTTGAGAAGCTTTTTCATGGCCAAATACTCGATAGTGTCGCCGTCACTATTCGAGGTAACCGCCGCCGAAATAAATTTGTAAGGTGGTCAGAGCAAAGATCGAACCCAGAATCTCATGTACAAGGGGCGCGCACACCACCCATTGCACCACCGACGACCGATATTAGCCGCTGTTTATTATTGGTCCATATATTATTATATTATACATTTTCCCCTCGAAGGATTCTGTGGCATAAAACAACACGTCTTGTATGAGAATCTAATCTCACTTTGGTAGCACACATACATATTAAACACATAAACCAAAGCAACATCACAAACCATTTAAACGTTCGAGACTTCGTTTATTCTCTTTTCACTGATCAAGCGCTTTTGATATCCTCTGTCCGATAAACCATTGACGACTGAATACATGAAACTAAAATGCACTTCATCCGGCAAAATAATTAACTCTGACTTCATCTGCAATTTACACTCACATTCAGGAATATTTATGAATCACTGACTGTGAGTATAATGCAAAAATACAAACACACTTAGAAGATAGACTCTGTCGTTGACCTTCTTTTATTCTCTTGCACTCAAGAGAGCATTGACAGTGCAACAAACACAGCTGTATTTGTATCACAAACATAGAAATATGTGGATCGCAAACATATATATTATAGCAATCCCAAACATGTTATATTGAATAGGAAACACAACGTGTTTGGACACTAGTATATTATATTTGCGACAAGCTCAAACACACTTTATATTTACATTTCCGCAACATTTTCCCCTCAAAGTGTTGTTTCGTCTGCTTGCCAAATGACTAAGGGTTCTAAGGAGATAGACTCTCTCGTTGTCCCTCTTTTATTCTGTTGCACTCGAGAGAGCGTAGACAGTGCAACAAACACAGCTGTATTTGTATCACAAACATAGATATATGTGGGTCGCAAACATATATATTATAACATATTAATCATTGTCTCCCAAATATGTAATATTGAATAGGAAACACAACGTTTTTGGACACAAGTATATTATATTTGCGACAAGCTCAAACACACTTTATATTTACATTTCCGCAACATTTCCCCCTCAAAGTGCTGTTTCGTCTGCTTTCCAAATTACTAAGGAGTCTAAGGAGATAGACTCTCTCGTTGTCCCTCTTTTATTCTGTTGCACTCGAGAGAGCATAGACAGTGCAACAAACACAGCTGTATTTGTATCACAAACATAGATATATGTGGGTCGCAAACATATATATTATAACATATTAAACGTTCTGTCCCAAACATGTTATATTGAATAGGAAACACAACGTGTTTGGACACAAGTATATTATATTTGCGACAAACTCTAAACACACTTTATATTTAAATTTCCGCAACATTTTCCCCTCGAAGTGCTGTTTCGTCTGGAGTCTAAGGAGATAGACTCTTTCGTTGCCCCTCTTTTATTCTCTTGCACTCGAGAGAGCATAGCCAGTGCAACAAACACTGCTGTATTTGTATCACAAACATAAATATATGTGGGTCGCAAACATATATATTATAACATATTAATCATTGTCTTCCAAATATTTAATATTGAATAGGAAACACAACGTGTTTGGACACAAGTATATTATATTTGCGATGTTTGTGTTTAGACTTTGTATTTACATTTCCGCAGAATTCCCCCCCCCCCCACCCCCGAAGTGCTGTTTCATCTGCTTATTTTTAAATTTTCAAAAGAGAAAGGTTTCGCTTTCGAGTAATCAACAATTGCAGGAATGCATGGAGCACCAGCCAGCACCTACATTCTCCACCGGCAGCAAACATAACAAAATATTTAATGCAGAGAACCCCTGATGCACAATGACGCCCTTCGTTGAACCCTAGTCAGTAGTGTATAATTGGTGGGGTTCTCAAGAACCTCGCCCACATGATAACTCTATAAAGCATTATCGGTCTCATCACCGCCGTATAAACCTAGTGAACAGTTCTCGAAGAAAGTCCCCATGTACCATATATAGCCAGCCAAATTTCAGAACACGATACGATATTTAAAATTAATAACTGGGCTTACACCTAACCCATTTTCAACCACCCTATTGCCCACAGTCCTTAAGCTACCCTGTATTATATTTCTTATGGTACTGAGACACTAGCCTACATTTTGGAGAACGACCAGTATTCCATTCAGCGCAATGTTCCATAGAAGTGACGACAAAGCCCCTCCTTCAGGTGCTCGTCTGTTAAAATACCTACCTGGTAGAGGTCGCGGAGCGCAATTGGGCCCTGAAACTTCTCGTGGTGAGCATTTCGTATACAAGCATCATAAGATCTACGTTCACCTTAACGTTCGATGGCGCCAATTCTATTACATTAGGCGAGATATTATTGAACGTAACGTCTATGACATGAGAGGTTGCCAACGTTCACTCTTTGGTAGCAAAGATTTATCTTTGTATTCTACTAGTTCATGCAGTGCTGTATCCTAGGAGTACGCATGCTGCGCAAAAGACATAAATCTTAAATCAATACTATCAGCCGTTCTGCCTTGTGTAAGGTATTTCCCGGTTGGGGGTAACCACAACGCTTGTTTCAGGTCACGCATCAATTGTATCCATATAAGTGGACTCTGCTATATAGGAATCTTAAGGGATTTTTCCCCAATTCTAGGCCTCTGCATATTTGTGGTTTTGTTATCGATTTTTTTATTTCTAATTTCATTCCAACGAGTGTTGGGGATTTGAGCCGAACCCTAGCCTCAAGTAATACGGCACAAACTTGTCCGATAACCTATTGCTAACTGAGACCTCCAAGTAGGTACCGGTTTGATAGTTGCCGATTTGCCTTTCAGGATTTGATGCAATGTGTATATTTGGTCAATTGTGGATTTTCCAGGTCTTAAGTCACACTGATAAGGTTCGGTAACCTGTGTAACAATTAGCTTTCGCACATTGCTCTTGAGAGGACCTTGTAGATAATGAATAGTTGTTGGTCCTCCCCGATAGTTGGAAAATACACACGGGATCTCAAACTATTTTGCATATGATCTGGTAGTCGGTGGTAGTCCATCAGCACCTACGGTTTTTTGTTTTTAAGCCAAGAATTTGACCTTGTCTTGATTAACTACGAGGAAGGCAATCGTATTTGCTAATTTCAGTAATCTACATTGGTCGGTCAGAGAGCTGGTATTCCGATATCCCTAACTTACTCTGCGCACATCTACGACTAAATTTCCATCCTTATCGTTACAGAAGGGGACCCTGCGTCATAGCCGTTAGTGTGGCTTTTGACTTTTCGTGGGTAAAATCTTCTCGCTTCGTTCTTTGCTCTGTAAGTTTCAATTGTTCCACTCTCAGAAGCGTTTTACGGTTTAATATAGCAGATGTGCTTATAGCTCGAGTTGCAACTATCTGAAGCGTTGCCATATGTACAGTCTTCATTTCATCAGTTCTCATGCGACAGTTTTAGTTGTACCATGAAGTGCAATGAATCGGTTTTTAATAACCAAGAACAGATTTTGCTGGAGTTGCCATAGAGTTGGGAATATGTGTCCACTACGCTTCAGAATCATCAGAATGGGTTAGATTCAGAGCTGGTAATTGAGTGAGATTATTAGATTGCAACTTCCCGAAATCCAGCTTTATCTGCATCTAATTTCGTAGGGTTTTTGATCAGCTTGGTTGGTTGGTTGGTTGGTTCACGTGGTTGCTAATGATACTATTTAGAATCAATTAGTGGCTTGGGACACCGTTTTGCATACCACTACACTATGGACAGTCTAATGTACAGTGTGTATAAGCAACCGGGTTAAGGGAGATACCTCATTAAATCCCTTAGATATATCTCGTGTAAGAAGGGACGACCTAAAGTCTTTAGGCGTCTATTCATTAGAGCCAAACAACTGCAGACTAGATGTTCTACCGTCTCCTCCTGTTATGCATCTTGGCAGGCACGGCAATGGTCATTATATGGAAGTTCCAGCCATCTTGCGGGATTACCGATTTGCCCGTGCCTAGTCAGCACGGAAATTAGCCTTGATATGTTTCCGCGATTTTGGCTAACCAGGGAGTTAGTCCGGTGAATGTTATATTCTGGCCATGTGTTTCTGGATATGCGGCACGTTCCGTTCCATCCCATCTGGCCTTTGCTCGTTTAAGGTAATGCAGGAAATACCTCTTTTGACCGACCCAGTACGCGTATGGAGTTCGGTGGAAGAGGATCCTGCCCTGGCTAGTTCGTCTGCCCTTTCGGTCCCAAGAAGACCCTTGTGGCCTGGTATCCAAGTAAGAATTACATTGGCCAGTCGACCTAGCTCGATAAGTTTTCCCCTACATTTTCTAACGAGTTTAGATGCAGCGTTGGTAGATTTAAGTGATAGGAGAGCCGCCTAGCTATCAATAAATATTCCAACATTCAGCTTACTCTTGTGCGAACCACGTAATTCTGCAGCCATGCAATTGTCCGCACAGATATTAGGGCCACACTTCTTTAAAGTTTTTGAAGCATGTACAGAAATTCCTTCCGGGCTCCTCAACATCCTTTTGAACTAGATCACCGCCTTTCATAGAACTAGATCAGTGTAAGCGGTTGATTGTTTTAGACAGCATACGGTAGTACTGATGTGCCAGCCGAAAATATACAACTTCTCCACCACTCCCAACATTGGGATCATATAGGGATCAAAATGACAACGACACCACGTCAAATTGGGCAATGAAAGAGAAGAAGATCAACCTCGGATGGACTCCAGCCAGCGAATTGTGAACGCCAACAATGGGCAAGAATAATCCACATAAGATGGGAGCAGAATGGTAAAGATCCGGTGGGAACCAGACCAGAGGGCTGATCAAGCTTGGTAAGCTCGAACTGAGCTTACTCATGGCTGTCCTAACAGGACACTCTACTCTACAGGCACATTTGTGCACAAAATTGTGCAGGCCGATGCAATTGAATGTAGGGGGTGCGAGCGCGACATCGAAACGGTGGAACACTTTCTCTATCATTGTCCCGATTTTTCAGGAACAAGTCCCCAAACTAACCTCACAGTCGATACAATATGCGGGAACAACACTACCACTGGCAAATGCTACGAATACACTTTCTCAACCTGACCTAGTATGTGAGGTTCTTCCTCAATGGTTTCGCCATCACTAAATGTAATGTGATCAGAGCAGGGATCAAACTCACGTTCTCATGTCCAAGATTCGCGCACGCCAGCAATTGCACGACAGAGAACCACTAGTGAACACTTCAACTGTAGTATGAACAATGGTTAGTGTGCGCCCCTCTTGTACAGGAGGTACAGTGAGTATAGAACTAGAAAGCGCACACGGTTATGAGAAGCTCCCCCAGTTCCTTAATGGGGTGTAATGGAAACCATTTGTTTAGTTTTTAAACTGGAAAAGCGCACAGCTCAGTGATTGTGAGAAGTTCTCCCCGGTCCCTTCATGGGATGTAATGGGAATCCATTTTTTTTCTGGTAAACGGTTTTTTCTTGATAAAATCCAAACAAAAGATTTTTTTTTGTATTTTGGTTTATTAGATATTACAGAACATAATGAAAGATTATTCAAATTGGCCGCCATCCATCACGACCGAAGTTTGACTGAAGTCTCATAGGAAAATTTTCCACAAGCAATTTCCAATTTGGATGATGACCATGGCCTCTAACACGGACGACAACTTATAATCTAATGGTTTGGACTATGGACTACCCTACTGCCCATAATCCGTTAAAATAGAGTTCGGTAAATTGGTTATTAACCACTCTTGTTTGGTTCTTGCCTTAGGGACTGAGGCAGAGTCCTGTTGAAAGGTCAGCGGCTCGTTTTCGAACAATGTGATATTTAATAGTTTCACAACTTTTTCCAAAACGTCAGATTGGTAAACCTTTTCTGAAATTTTAACAGTTCGGATGCTTGCCGAGATGTCTGAGCGTAGACTCTATCATTTTGTTTATTGAACTACTGCACTAAAGTGGCGTACCGACTGACAATGCTTTTGATTTATGGTTTCGTTTCTGTTTCAACACCACCGTAATAAGATGTCAGGTCCACATTTTGCATTGGAACAGGGAGTCTCTTAATAATAGATGCTCAAGTCGTGACTCTTGCCCTACAGATGTCTAGTACATTCGAACACGATCGGACCAAGAATTTGCAACAGGGAATCTCTGAATAATAGATGCTTAATGCGTGACTTCTGCCGAATACGATCGGACCAAGAATTTAGAAGTTTTGATATTATTACCACTTTTTCAGACATCGGCCCCACTGTGCGACGAACTTTGTGGCAGACACTATTGAGTAATACGCCATGAAACAGCTACTCAAAATTCTTTTGGAACCAGTATTAAACTGCTGGCTCATCTGTGAGTCAAAAAAATAAAGTGCACAACTCATTGATTGTGTGCACAACTCCCCTGTATTTTCGTGAAATTTTATGGGAAAATGTTTATATTTATTTGACACAAATTCAAACAGAAACCTCTACCTAAAAGTACATCAAATGTACTACACTGTGTGTAATTTTTTAAGTCATGGAAATATAACCACATACGGACACCACTACGTGATAAATGACCAAAAAAAAAAAAAGACCCGTGTCTCCCAGTTCTGCCCAAAGTCATGGACTATTCTATTTTTGGCCCCCAATGATTTGGGGCCGCGGTGATCATTTTGTCAGGCTCATATCTTGCAAACCGTTCGGAATTTTGATTTACTCTCTGAATGAAAGTTGTAGCTCTTGACATAAAGAACAAAAGTTGTGAACGTAGTGGTGTCCGTATATGGTTACACATTTTCAGAAACGTTGTGCTACATAAACTGTAGCAGAAGGAGCATAAAGTACAGCAAAAATTTACATAAAATGTACAATAAGTTAACAAAATTTATTAGAAAGTACATAAATTCAACAAAGACGTAAATAAAGTATGTCAAAATGTGCACAAAGTGTGTCTGAAAGTGTACGGAAAATTACCTGAAGTGTACTAAAACGTTCACAAACTATACCATAACGTACACAGTGTGTGTTCAAATAATACATATCGCGTACATACAATTTGCCAAAAAGTACATAAAGAGCAGCAACAATTTAGATAAAGTTCCCAAAAAAATTTAACACAGTTACGAAGAAGTAAATAGTTCAAAAAGTACGTGTTCGTACTCGAAACTAATACTGTGTACAAGCCTTTTGGTCAGAGTAAGGAGAGCCATTTTGGTCAGAGTAAGGAGAGCCATACTTTCGGTTCCCTGGAAAAATTTAAATCGGTAAAGGAGTTTAATTTTTAATTCTTTGAAAGTTTAAATCTTTGCAACTCCCGAGTTTTGTTTTTGGCTCGGGAACCGAATTTTTATTTTCAAAGATTTAAAAACATTTAATTCAAAAAGAATGATTTGAGAGTTTAAATTTCAGAATATTTTTTTATTATTTAATGTAAAGGAAAGATGTACATATATATGTGACAAATAATAGATAAACGGGCAGCAAATTTTAAATTCTTAAAACGGATGCGAAGGTGTTAAAAAGGGCACAAGTTGTTCAAGACTATAAAATGCGCAAAAAGTCGTATCAACTGATTATGAAAGCAAATCTTCAAATGAAATGTAAATGTTCAAAATGAGAAAAAAATCGTTTCAAAAAGGTTAGGAATTTGGCAAAAATTGTGAATTTGGAAAATAGGGATAAAAAGGCGGCGAAAAGGGTAAAACTTTAGAATACGACAACAATCGTTCGAAATGTTTAAAAGGGATAAAAAGGAGGCGAAAAGGGTAAATGGTTGATGGAGATGGTTAGAAATGTGGCAAAAATTTTAAATTTGGAAAAAATGACAAAAAGGGGCGAAAAATGCGACAAAAATCGGTCGAAATGGTTAGAAATGTGGCAAAAATTGAGAATTTGGGAAAGGGAATAAAAAGGGGGCGAAAAGGGTAAAACTACAAAATGCGAGGAAAATCGGTTGAAATGGTTAGATATGTGGCAAAAATTGAGAATTTGGAAAAAGGAATAAAAAGGGGGCGAAAAGGGTAAAACTACAAAATGCGAGAAAAATCGGTCGAAATGGTTTGAAATGTGGCAACAATTGTGAATTTGGGAAAAGGAATAAAAAGGAGGCGAAAAGGTTAAAACTTTAGAATGCGAGAAAAATCGTTCGAAATGTTTAGAAATGTGGCAAAAATTATGAATTTGGAAAAATGGATAAAAAAGGGGCGAATAGGGTAAAACTACAAAATGCGAGACAAATCGGTCGAAATGGTTAGGAATGTGGCAAAAATTAAGAATTTGGAAAAGGGATAAAAAGGGGGAGAGAAGGGTAAAACTACAAAATGCGAGAAAAATCGTTCGAAATGTTTAAGAATTTGGGAAAAATTGTGAATTTGGAAAAAGGAATAAAAATGAAGCGAAAAGGGTAACACTACAAAATGCGAGAAAAACCGGCCGAAATCGGTAGGAATGTGGCAAAAATTAAGAATTTGGAAAAAGGGATAAAAAGGGAGAGAAAAGGGTAAAACTTCAAAATGCGAGAAAAATCGTTCGACATGGTTAGAAATGTGGCAAAAATTGTGAATTTGGAAAAAGGGGTAAAAAAAGGGCGAAAAGGGCGAAACTATAGAATGCGAGAAAAATCGTTGGGAAACGGTAGGCGTGTGGCAAAAACTGTGAATGTGGATAAAGAAAAAGGCTAGAAAGGGGCAAAATGCGAGAAGAATTGTTGAATTTATAGGGAATATGTTAAAAAAGTGCATGATGTGGTAAAATATCTGGGGAGGATTGAAAGTGTGTTACAAATATACATAGCAATTCGAAATAATACTTTGTAATGAAATGTTCAATACAAAACTAAAGATTTTGTATTAAAATTTTTTACATAAACCAAAACAGGTGTTTTTCTAAATATTTTCAAAATTATGACAACATGCTCGGTATTAAATACAAAACATGCACAACCCCATGCAATCAAGACATATTTTTCTCGCATTTTGAGCTTTAGCCGTGTTTTTTGCCCCATTCTTACCCACAGACACCATTTTTAACAAGTTGTAAACCATTCCAACCCGAATTTCCATCCTTTTAAGTACGAGGGGGGATTAATAAATCCGTGACTTTTTGAAAAATTATTTTTCAACATAATCTTCTTTTAGCCCAACACACTTAGTCCAACGTTTCTCCAATTTTTGCATCCCTTCCAAAAATAATATTTTTCGAGGTCCATAAAATAGGCATTTGCTTGACCACTAATTTCGTCGTAGAAGCTAAATCTCTTTCCACCTTTCATATAACTACGAGAGAAGTTCAAAAGTCACGGACTTATTGATCCGCCCTCGTATAATCTTTTTGTCCTCTTTTCAATAATCCAAATCTAATGTTAGTTGAAGTTTTGAAATTTTTGCCCCATTTTAGCCCCTTACACTATTATTAACACATTCTTAAACTTTCCAAACTAATGTTCCCCTTTTTGCAAGTTTTACCCTTTCCTGACCCTTTTACCCATATAGTATTTTAGAGATATGTAATAATTCCCTATGATGCCAATTTTTTTCCACTTTCAAGTTTTACTTTTTTTTTTGTTCTTTTTACCCCTTGTTACGTTTTTAATCAGAGTTCGTAGTTTCTCCCCCATGTATAAACCATACACATCGTCGTGGGGAATGTGAAATGAACGTTTACCCATTACCCAGAGGGTATGGGGAAAATAATGGGTAGCTACCCACGGCAATGGGGAATTGCTCATCACGATTACCCAGAGGGTATGGGGAAAATAATGGGTAGCTACCCACGGCAATGGGGAATTACTCATCACGATTGCCCATTACCCTCAGGGAAATGGGGAAAATAATGGGTAGCTACCCACGACGATGCGTAATGGGTTAGCCAGGGTAACTCATCCCCTTTTTGCTCGAAAATATGAAAACGCTAGAAAAAATTTATATATCTCGAAAACGGGAACGTCCAGTCGAAAAAAAAAACATTTTTTGCGGTTTCTAATGGCCAGTTTTTCAGTATGTGCTAATCTTCGTTTCTTAGTTAAATTGTGGTTAAACATCGATTTGTGTTTTTTACTCATTGTTTAACTATGATCTAACCAACCAATGTTGGCTGGTTAACTTATAGTTAGAACCATATTATTTTTACAATCAAATTACTGACTGTCAAAGTGAGAAATGAAGATTGTATAAAATAGATGTTTCAGATTTGCATATCTGTACACATACGTTGAGTCTAGATCGTTAAATTGTTGCGCCTATATAGTTTTTTACACATTTTTGTTAAAATGACTTCGATTTTATGCATCCATTTCTTATTTTATATAATTCCATTTTGTATTTATCCCTAAACACACGTTTTTTCCAATAATAATACAAGGGTTGCCATATTAGTTGACAATATGGCGACTTACATTAACTCACCTTAGCCAATGGGTGTCTTCAATGTGGCATCACTTTTTTTTAAATCGCTAAAACTAAAATTTTTCAAACAAAAATCATGTTTATATCTCGGAAATGGAGCGTTCAATCGAAAAAATAACCCATTTTTGCAGTTTCTAAGGATTTTCCTTAATGTGGTCCAATTCATATGGAGGATTTTTTTTTCAAAAAATCGCCAAAATAAGAAAATCGCTAAAATAAAAAAGTGCCTATAACTCGGAAACGGTACGTCCAATCGAAAAAAATAATAAAAATTTTCCTCCATAAGACACCTAAACCAAGGGGTGTCTTCAATGTGGCATCACTTTTTTTAAAATCGCTAAAACTAAAATTTTTCAATCAAAAATCGTTAAAACGCCCTCATGTTTATATCTCAGAAACAGAGCGTCCAATCGAAATAATAACCAATTTTTGCAGTTTCTAAGGATTTTCCTTAATGTGGTCCAATTCCTATGGAGGAATTTTTTTAGAAAATCGCTAAAATAAGAAAATCACTAAAATAAAAAAGTGTTTATTACTCGGAAACAGTGCGTCCAATCAAAAAATAACCAATTTTTCCAGTTTCTAAGTTTCCTTAATGTGGTCCAATTCGTATGGAGGAATTCGCTAAAATAAAAAAGTGGCTATAACTCGGAAACTGTGCGTCCAATCGAACAAAAATAATAAAAACCTTACCTCCATAGAAGGTCTTAACCAATGGGTGAATACGAACCCTGTTGTTACCCACGTACACTATATTTAATACATTCCAAATCATTGCAAACGATTTTCCTCGCAATTTAAAGTTTTACCCTTTCATAACCCCTCCACAACTTTTTACCCACACACATTATTTTTAATAAATTTCTAATCATTTCTAAATATTTTTTCTGTTATTGGAAGTTGTAGCATTTTTACTAATTTTTCGTCCCAGACAATAGTTTTAACACATACATACGCAATCATTCCAAACGATTTATATTCCATTTTGAAGTCTGACTCTTTTTCGCCAATTTTTACCCCTTTTTCAACACATTCACTCGTATAGTATATCCCCAATCATTGACCAAACCAAATTTTGGTCTGCCTTTAGTACCCATATTTAAACTTATATTCCAATTACACTGTGGAACAAAATGAAATGTTTTTGAAAATAACAAGGTTCTGACAAAAGAATCTGGTAGAGGGGGTAAAAAAATACAAGTGTGTCGGGCGTTTTGAAAGTTTACGTTTGAAACTATATTGCCACTACATTTTATATAGATAGTATCCGCCTTATTCATAAAAAGTTGTGAGAGGTTTGAGAGACAATTTATCAGACAAAAAACGTCTCTCAAACCTCTCACAACTACGTCTACATCTTTCTTTTATTCCGTAACTTATAGCGGCATTGTACGTAGAATCTTTTTTTATTACACACCAACCCCTTAAAATGCAGTTTTGTGGGACATTTTAGCGCCAACTCGGAATAACTACGAAATTAACCCTTAAATGGATTTTCAGTTTTGCTTATTTTTGTAATTCAGGTTGAGTTTTGAGCTTTAGTGTGTTAAGAAACTTATAGTAAAATTTTATGGAGAATATTCTTGTAGTAAATTTTAAGCCATTACACTCCTGTTTTAGGGGTGTTTTTTCCATTTTACATAAAAAGAACAAAAAGGGCTCATATATTGAAGCGGTAGAGGGTTAAAGTGTTCCACAAAAATGTTTCTCGTAAATTTCTACATAAAATTGCTGAACACATAAGGATAACATGGTTTCCTATTCCGATTAGGTATGAGAATTTCACCCCCTCCAAATTGAGACGTAAACTTTCAAAACGCCGATACAGGTATATTTTTGTTTACCCCACCTACCAAGGTCCGTTGTTAGAACCTTTCCTGCAGGCAAATTACCAACTAGTAACATTTTGGGACAGTCATATTACTAGTTATTGCAACAACTGTAACAAAATCGATCGGTTGAGGTTAGTTGAATAAGAACAATAATAGAATAAAATAAAAAACGATCGACTGCGCTGCCTTAGAATCAATCACCGCTCTCCCTCTCATGCTCCCACTAGAATAGATACTAGTGTAAACAACTAGCATGAAAACACAACTGAAAAAACTAGTCTCCAACTAGTTTAATAAAAGATATATCTATTGAAAGCAACTAGTATTTTAACTGGTATATAACTATATTTAAAGCAACTAGTAACACGCCTATGACATCCCCATGTAAAACTCGATAGTTCGTCCTATTAAGAATGGACAGATGTGCAACTAGTTTTGTGTTCGGAACAACTAGTATATTTCTGTCTACAAACTAGTTACTTTGCCTGCAGTGTAGTTATTTTTTGTTTGTGTTGCACAGTATTATTAGTCGACCTCTAGACCCAATAATTCTAAACTATTGATCTAGTTATTTGTAGTTTTTCACCACATACACTATTTACTTTATATGGGTATATTTCTCATCAGTCCATCTGATTTTTGTCCGCTTTTTATAATTCTGCCCTTTCTGATAGACGTTTATTATCTTCTACACCTTACAAAGCATTCCAATTTAATTAACAGGGTGATTCAGGAAGTTCCTGAAAAATTTATCCAGCGTTTTCCTTGGCTCATTTCATGAAGAAAAGTCCACTAGGACCATGTGCGAAAATGCAAGGGTGCGAAATGGCAGCGGGTTCAAAATTTTCGGATTGGTGGTCGGAGGGTAGTAGGGTAAAGTTGCTAACTTCTGAGCCAGTGGTCGGTTTTTGGGCTTGTTGGAAAGGTCTTTGAGAGGCCTTTTAGAATCAATAAAAAAAAGCAGAAAAAAATCAAATCGCCGAGATACAGAGCTAACTTCAATTTTCTCAGCCAAGTGGCAGGTAACTTATGTTTGATAGCCATACCTCTCACCTTTCCAAAATGAGCTAAACGAAGCCCAAAGGTCTTACCGTTCCAAAGTTACGTCCATTTTACTGAAATGCAAAAAAATCAGACCACTGGCTCAGAAGTTAGCAACTTTACCCTACTACCTTCCAGTATTATTAGTCGACCTCTAGACCCAATAATTCTAATCCGAAATTTCGAACCCGCTGCCATTTCGCACCCTTGCATTTTCTGACATGGTCCTAGTGGACTTTTCTTCATGAAATGAGCCAAGGAATGAATACGCTGGACAAATTTGTCCGGAACTTCCTGAATCACCCTGGACGCTGGACAAATTTGTCCGGAACTTCCTGAATCACCCATATCCAAATTCGAAAAAATTCAACTCGCGACCTGGAAAATTCGGCTCCTGTTCACTATAAAATAAAAATTAGAATAAAAATTAAATTCCGAAGCGAATTTTTATTGATGTGTTAACATTAGTGTATTCAAACCCCAAACCGGTTAAATCCTGCCGGTTAACCGTACGTCGGTTTTTTAAAAAGTGCTATATTCGAAGAACCGGTTTTACCGATTATTTCAAGTCAATTATGGCTAATTATTATGATGAACAATGGCTACTGATCCCATCAGACAGACACAAAAGACTTTGGCAACGAATTATTTCGCCGATGGTTTTCTGAAATAAGTTGTCCAAGGCAATAGAAGTAAATTTCTGCCATCTCCGCTTTAGATGTAGTTCCGGAACTAATGACACCACAAGGCACTATGTTAGTAGTAATTAGGGTTTTTCAATAAGAGCGCTACAAAATTTTTTTTAAATAAAACAAACCCGGTTTTAGATACCAATTCCATTATGTATGGAACTCGATTTATTTTGCATGGCCACCACGGGCACGCTTGCAGAAGTCCAGACGCTGAACCCAATTTTCGACGGTTTTCAAGCATAAATCGGCCAATACCGCTGCAATTTCACGTTCGATATTCGTACGAAGTTCATCAATCGTCGCTGGCTTGTTGGCATAGACCATAGACTTGACGTAGCCCCACAGGAAATAATCTAACGGCGTCAAATCGCACGACCGAGGCGGCCAATCGACTGGGCCATTTCGTGAGATAACACGTTCGTCAAACTTGGTTTCCAATAAATTGATTGTGGCATTCGCTGTGTGGCTTGTGGCGCCGTCCTGTTGGAACCGCATGTCCTCCAAGTCCATATTATCCAATTGGGGCCAACAATATTCGGTTATCATTGAACGGTAGCGATTCGCATTCACAGTAATGTGCCGGTCTTGATCATCATGGAAGAAGTACGGCCCAGTGACGCCGCCAGCCCATAAACCGCACCAAACCGCAATTTTTTCGTGATGCAATGATGACTCATGGATTACGCGTGGATTGCTGTCTGACCAATAACGCATATTTTGCTTATTGATGAAGCCATTCAGCCAGAAATGAGCCGTCCATAAATTGGACGTAGCGCTCTTAAAGTTGAGGCCACTGACTCCAAATTTCGGTAGTAAATTTAAATAATTTCGACTCGTTGTTGGCTCGTATATCTTTCCATGATGAAATGGCAAACCTTACTGAAGAGAAATGTCAAAAGACCGGGAAAAAATATGGCGTCGGTTGCTGTCCCTATCGACTTAATTTTGTAGCGTCTCTGTTGAAAAACCCTTTACATAAAACAATAACAACAGCAACAATACACTATCCACAAAGAAGTACACAATGTCCAAGGAATATTTATTCAACGTTGATTTTGCCTAATAAAAAAACCATTTCCATTTACGTCCCATGAAGGGATTGTGGAGAGTTTCTAACAACCAGTGAACTGAATTGAATTTCTGGAGTCAATTTGGCAATGCGGGTCCTGATTGAACAAAATAACTCGTCTACGTGCTCGTCCTGTGGGAAATATTGACGCTGTAGTTGCAAGTTTGCTGGAAATTGAAATCGTATAAAGACCTCGGTACGAAGATTTAAGTTCGAATAGTCCAAGAACCGAATCCTCCAATGCGTTTCACTTCTTTCGAAATATAGTCTTTGCCAATGTAGCTCATTTTGGGCTTAAATTGTCGCAGTTGGGGCTCGGAAATCCACACTTCGTTGAGGAAAAGGAGATGCATCCACAACGAGTGACTGCCATGGCGGCATCATAGGCCCATTTTTCTTCGAAAATGAGCAAGGAGCCGCTGTTACCGTTAAATGGCGTATCATGCTCAGCAGGTATTTGGTCCATAAAGTTGAAGAAGATGGCATGGACGAAGTATGGTTTCAACAGGACGGCGCTACGTGTCACACAGCCAACGTTACAATCGATCTTTTGCGCACTGCGTATGAAAACCAGATAATCAGCCGAAACTAGGAAGTCCATTGGCCGCCTCGCAGCTGCGATTTGACTGCGATTAGACAATTATCTCTGGAGGGTCGGAAATGATAAATGTACCAATCCCGATAACAAGAAATAGAGGCCAAAACAACATACAATGTACTGAAAAATTGGGTTGGTCGAATGAGTTGCTATATTAGTAATTTTTTAAAGCGAAATTAAATTCTAAATTTTACATGGCCCACACTTTAGCTTACACACTTTGGTTGGAAACTGCAGTTTTATACCGGTTCCGGGCGGTACTTGGTCAAGCTTTTTCATGACTATCTACTCGGTAGTCGAACTCAAAATTCAAAAAGACTGAATTAAAAATAGACGATGTTTATAAAAGGCACAGTTTACCATTTTGTCATAAAAACCGAAAACGGTTATTAACCGTTTTCTACACCGCGGTTTAACCGAAACTCGGTTTCGCCAAAATCGGAATATTCGAAGAAACCGAAGGCGACATTTTTGAGAACCCGGTTTTTGAATGCACTAGTTAACACCTATGTGGCCGTCGTTGGTACAATGGGTCGTGTACGCGCCTCTTGTTCTTGAGATCCTGGGTTCGATCCCTGCTCTGATCACCTTAAAATTTCTTTCGACGGCGCACAGAGGCATTTTTCGAGTTTCAAATATCAAAAATCTAATGATGCAGTTTTGTAGAGAATTGTTTAATTAAGAGAAATAAATCAATAGTTTTTTTTAAACAAATTTTGTTTTTGTACAAAAAAACGCGGTAAAGTCAACAAAATGAAACTCTGCAGTAACCTGCCTCAGATTTTCATGCATTTCAATGGGCTGGAAACATAACTTCTTTTTGTCGTATCGATTTGAAATATGTATATTTGAAAAATATGGTATTTCTACATTAAGTTTTAAGAAAAAATAATTGAATAACAATAACAGATTAAAATATATTCATGCTTTTATGATGACACTCAAAAAACTAAGTGTTTTTAGTTTTTCTTGGACTAAAAAAGGTGGTCATTATCGATCGTTGTGGTCTGGTTGCTAAAATGTGAAAGATGGGTGTGTATTCTTTTGATTTCATAAATAAAATGCCCATAATATTTTATACTGTTAAACAAAGTTTTAAATTTTATAAGAAAAAGTGCCACGAAATTTCATTACAAAAATGGATGAAAACACCATATAAAATGGTGTATACTTGTAGGCATATGTGTTTTAATGCTGTCGATAATAGAAACGTTAGTTAAAGTTTTTTTTACAGCTGTATATCATATCCCTAAAAGTATGCACTGAGAAATGCTGAAAAATTAATAAATTTCGATAATTTTATAGTACAAATTTGATTTCTATTTGGAATGATTGGTTAATTAAAAAAAAAACGGTAAACTTTGGCCCCCTAATTTTTTTGCAAATATTCAGCTAACATATTAGGCTTTAGTTATTTATATAGATGTAAGTGCTGATTTACATCTATCACAAACTACAAAGAATTATATCTGTGTTTCGAAAATTTTGAAAAATGAAAATTTGTATATGGGCGTTGGGCGTGGCACTTAAATTTTTAATATAATTGAGGACTCAAATGCAAGCACTGGCAGTAATTTTTATTGACATAGATATAAAAGTGAGGAAAATACAACGATTTTTTATTTTACGTTATATAGGAGGTAGGCGTGGTTGTGGGCGGATTTGAGCAAAAACTTGTTTTTTTCTAAGTTAGCAATATGAGAGATGTGTGCGAAATTTGAAAGCCCTAGCTCGATTCCTTCTAATTTTTGCCGCGGCTTGTATGAATAAACCCTACTGTGCGGCGGTCACCTCGCATAGTGACGGCGACACTATCGAGTATTTAGCCATGAAAAAAGTGTAGGTCCCAATCAGTGAGTATAAAACTAGAAAGCGCTCAGCTCACTGGTTGTGAGAAGCTCTCCCCGATTCCTTCTAGGGATGTAATGGGAAACAATATTTTTTTTTTTTTAGTTAACACCTATAGGCACGGGTAGGGCAATCTATCAAAGTGAACACACGCAAACAACATACAGCGTTAGCATCACATACGTGGTTGTTATACAACAATAAGTATGATGGTATTGATGTCGCGGCAGCGAACACAGAAGAGTATTTAATAGTATAGAGAAACTTATGGTACGAATTGCATGACTCAAAAGCACTGGCAACATCAAAACGTATTTCTCTCTTTTTGTGATAACTTGATACATTCATAATTTTGTTGTGAAACACTGATGCATTTTGAAACATTTATGCCTTTTGTATTGTTTTATGTAAGAACATTGTCGAAATGGTAAATTTAAATTGAAATATACTACAAAGATAAAAAGGCTCGTTTATGCTTTTTTACTCAGACTCTCTACATGAGAGCGAAAAAAGAGTGCAATAAGTTCTCTATACTATTCAATACTTTTTGTCGACGCTCTGTTTATGACACAACAAAAACAATTATTTCGGTATCTGTCCGAGTTCACTCATTGAGTTTTTTTTTGTGGTACACTTAATGTACTTCTTAGTACATTTTATGTAATACTTGGTATACTTTTTTTGTACTTTTTTAATACATATTATGTACTTTTTGGTGCAATTTATGAACTTGTTGGTAAATTTTTGTTACACTTAATATGGGTTTTTTAAAAAATGTTGGTACATTTTATGTACAATGTTTGTACACATTATGTAGCTTTTGATGAATTCTATGTATTTTTTGGTATACTCTATGATATTTTCTGGTACACTTTAGTAGCCAAGAACGTAAGCCACTGAAGATGACGTTTCACAAGCATTGAAACGATTGTGAGTTCAAGTCTTTCATGCGAGTGCTTGAAATTGTACAGTGATTGGGAAAAACTAATCTGTTAGCTCAGAAGAAACATAAGAAACTGCTACCCGAACAATTCAGTATATTTTGGGGGAAACATTTAAACCTCACATCAAATACATTTTAGCAGAAGTTTGATGTTGTTATTTAGTTAATTAATTATAATTTAAATCAAATTGTTATACGGTATTCTAAGTTGATATAGAACATATACATTTGTTTGTAGATTTGTGTGATATATTTGTTATTGTTTGATATACATATATAGGTACTTATATATAAATATAGATTTTTTTCATTGTAATTGCCAAATTTATTATGTAATTGTATATAATTTTAGTCTGAATTGTAATGCTTTACTCTTTTACTTTATACAAATAATCGCCAAAATTCATTACTAACACTTTTTCATTTAAACTTTTATATTTGATTAAAACATAAAAACCAAGATCACAGTTTAAATAAAGAGGAAAAATTCTTTGAATAAAAACGCTTGTAAGTTTTGTTATTTAAAGTCGATGAGAGAAAGAGAAAAACGTTTGAAACGGGGACCCTATTAAGAAATCGCCATAAAAATTAAGTCACAAAGCGCTAGAATTTGTAATAATAAATTTGAAAAGGAAAGAATTCCAGAACAAGATTTTAAAGAAATTAAGTGATGGGCTCAGCTTTTAAGAAAACAGCAACAAAATTTCGAATATATTTAAAGAATGTTGACATTTAAGCGTTTTTTTTAGAACGAAACAAGCGTTTTTATTAACAAAGAATTTTATTAATTTTTTTTTTTTTTGCTTTTGAAAAAGTTTATTTTGCTTTTCTCCAAAAGTAAATTAACCTTTATGTAACGTAGTAGGTGCTTAATAAATAAATTCGTTTACTTTTTGTAAAAAAAAAATGGAGAAAAAGAGTACATGAGCCCATCACTTAATTTCTTTAAAGAGAATCTTAACAAATGTGTGTTAAAATTTTCAAAATATGTATGTGACTTAGTTTTTGTGAATTCTTTTATTTATGAAAATGAATTCAAAATTGTTTTCAAAATTATTTTCCAGCACCATCAGTCGGCTACGCCACATGTTGCCGAACAAATCGAAAAGCTGATCGATGAAAAATGCCGGATTCTCAACAAAACCGGAACATCCAAATCGAGTGCTTTACATTTGGCCAACTGGATGAAGGGCCAGTTGGATAAACAGCAAGAACAGGCCCGTTTCACAATAACCCGCTCTCATACCACCGACCTCAGTCTGACTGTGGAGGATACAGATCACACGGACAACGAGCAAGATGAGCGCATCACCTACTGGACTCGTCAGCAATTGGAAAATCGCACTAAAGAACTAAACCTGACCAAGGAGAACGGTAAACTCTCGGCCAGACCTAATTTCTTAGGCAAACGTCTGAGTGGTGTCGAAGAGTTAAGCATGAGCGATGTTTCCCACTCGGAGGCTGTGAGTCAAATAAGTCAGTCACATAGCACGACATCTGATAGCCAGGTAATTGTTATTGGTTTATAAGGAAACGTTAGCTACGATGTACTTAGTCCGAAATTCTGCGATTTTAATGATATGACCAGAATTAATACAGCAATATTCCAAAATATACAGTTTATTTGATCATTGACCCTCCATCCGAGAATCATTATTAGAGCACAATGCCCATCCACCTGGATCGCTTCTTTCTTTATTTCTTTCTTCACTTCCACCTACAATGTTACCCACTCATTGGTGTCAATGAACTGAACTCTACTGATTGAGTTGCTGTATAAGTTTTGCAAATACACAATTATTAGAAACGCAGAAGATCGGGTTCCAAATTGATTTTTTGTTGTTTTATAATTTTCTATGAAATTTAGTTCTGTAGAATAGTTCTCATTTACGTCGTATCTAAGTGTATGGTGTAGTCAAATGTCATTACCCCTTCTGGATCCCTGTCGGTTTCCTAAACCTTCCCCTCATTCTATTTTCTTAGATCACCGTACGTTCAAGCCCCATTATCTTAGACAAATTAGCCGTATGTCGTCATTGTCATAAAAATTGCCAAAAGAACAATAAACCAGCATCCGCATCCGCATCAGCATCAGCATTCGCATCTGCCACAGATCACCATGAGCCGTCTCATATGACCGATCATGCAGACAACGCCTTCTCTCCTTCCTCGCCCACATTATCGCAAAGGGAGGCGGCGGCGGCGGCCGCTTTCAATTTAGTGTGTAACTCTCTTAAAGTTCAACATAGTCAATCATCTCCCCATCGGTGTAGTAAACTTAATGGTAGTGCCAGTCGGACGAGTAGTGTGACCAGTATATCATCCTGTACCGTAACGGGCGACAAGCCCGATCAACAGGCGCTTCCGATTTGTAGTAGTAAATATGATACAGAAAGCGATGTAGCCCAATTATTAAGTGATGATACGTATACATCTGAAACAACAGTGGATGAAGTGGAACAGGGAGATGCAAAGCACAACAAAGACGAAGGCCCCGCCGAGGAAGCCACCAGTTCGACGACCAGTTCCGCCACCAGTTCCACCTCCAGTTCCGGCACTACCAGCAGTCTCCCGTTGGAGGCGAAGCGCCACACCACCGCCAGTCCAAACGCCGAGCGACTCGCCAGAGGGCTCGATAATCTACGAATTCTAGACGAACAAAACGAAGCTCTTATACTTAACATGAATGGTCATTGCAACGAAGCAGAGGAAGATTACCTTAAGGATCGAAAGAAACCGCAACCATCCGTTAGGAAGTATGTAAATATCTCACCACAAAAAGCGATAGAAAGTCAAGAGTTGCATCAGCTGAATGAAATGGTCAAAATGAGCGTAACCATAACCGAATCCGCGAAAATTGTAAAAATTGAACAGACCACAGCCACGCCTTCCAGAGGCCACAGGTCCCCAAAACCGCCAAAATCTCCCCTCACGCCGAAATCCGACAGATCAGGAAGTTCTTCTAATAAATCCAAACAATTTGTTCCCTGCACTTGTAAATGTTTACCTGAAGATTTTGCCAACACTACATTAAGTCCAGAAGAAGTCGAACGGAAAACCTGTAAGATTATGGAATCACCTAAGCAATCTCCGAAAATGCCAAGGGCAGTGGAAGGAAATGGGACGCATGAAAAGGCAAATACATTAATGCAAGAAGATCCTCATAAATTCTGTCACTGCACTTGCAAAGAACAATCCACGGCATTGGACGCCGAAGTTGCCAAAGACGACGACGACATGTCCTTGATGCTCATCGGCTTGGCCCAATTGACCCCTGCAGCCAAATTGCTGAATATGAAGACACCCACAGCCCCTATGCCCACACCCACTCAATCATTTTCCAACCTTGTGGAAAATGGGTTTGTACCCACTATTGCCATTGTGCCCTCCACACCTGACTCGGTGCTAACGAAAACCTCCACAAATGTGTGGGATAACTCCAGCCACATCACTACCTCCACCGCCACCACGAATTTGCTAATCACCAATATGCCCCGACAAGTGGTTATAGAAAACATTCCCGAAGATTCCTGTGACGAGTCCCCTTTAGACGAAGAGCCTCCCTACCGGCCTATGTCCAACACACTAAGACGTTATGGCACCATGTCCAGTTTGGAAAAACTACCCTCCGAGGATCGTTTGGACAATGAATATGAACTAGACGACGACGACGACGATGACGATGAAGAAAATGATGATGATGATGATGTGGAAGTCGATGATGAAGATGAAGAGCTTATGGATAAAGCAAGAGCGGATAATATAGAACTGGATAATGAAATCAGAGTAGTAACCAAGGCCATCTATGGCTGCGATGAAGCGGGGTCATCATCGAATTCCACAACCAATGCGTGGTCCAGACGAGCTTCGAATTTTGTTTCAGGGAAAATGTCATTTTTTGAAGAATCTCGAGCATTTATCGACAAATATTTGGGTAGATGGAATCAGGAGCAAACGGAGAATTCAAATATTGGTATTACATCAGATCCCGAAGAGCAAATGGATGAGTGTACCTCCGGTGCCACATCGGGGGAGGAAGTGTGGGGAACGCCCACTAGTGGGGGAGACAATGATGATATGCATCTGGCCAATTCAGAAAATACACACTCGGTAAGTAGAAGCATTGGTCATTGTAGCACAATATTCAACTATATTTAGCACTTAAGAGTTTCTGATATTTAGAGAGATGAGCGCATTACATTTTCAATTCTTAATTCCACTGTAACAGTTCCACATCGAAACAATCTTATAAGACTTAAACAGTGCTGCCACCTATTTTAGATATAACCGCAGTAGTTTAAAGTTAGGTCTGGCCGTGAATCTGCGCATTTCATTGGGGTTATTGTAAATTCGAGATTGTTTTGACTCTTCTGTTTACGGTAATTACTGCCTGAAGAAAATTGGAGTATACATCAGAAAATTTAGGATTATAACACTCAAGTACCGGGGTTTTAAACAAATATAGATCTCACTTAATGAAAAAATTATGAATAATCTGCGAGCCCCAGTTGACATCTGTGTCACACAAAGTAAGAGTTTCATGTGCCCGGGAAATCATAAACTGTTTGTTGTATATCCAAATTCATTATAATTCCAGCTGGATCTGCCACAATTCAAAATATTGTTACGAATTTCCATATTCGTCCTTTTTGCGCTCTTCTATTCCTAATAATAAAACCAGGTTTGTTTTAAATTACGATAATTACAGCAGTTTAACTTCATTTTATTTTACTCACTATATAGTACAACAGTTTACTATATTTATAACACTTTAACAAGTCTTATGTTTTACTATCAAATCGCGTTGCTTACTTTCCGGCGGTTAATCACAAACTGAACACAAAATACCAAAAGCCTCAGGTATTTACACCAGTTGTGCTTCTCGCCGCAAGGGCTCCACTAGCTTCCAGACTGTTCTTCCCGATTCCAGAACCTGTAGTATAACAGTTTTTATAATAACGTATTTACAGCCGACTCGTCAACTGGTTTGTAGTATGGGTATACTTTCAGGCGCAGCTTTAAATGCCCTGTTATTTACATAATGTTAGTCTGGTCATTAAGAGTAAGTAAAAACTTTTACTTAATCGCAACAATATAATACATTTTGATAGTGTTTATGTTAATGATTAGTTATTGTAAATTTGACTCATTTCAAAGCATTTTTACTCTTCTGTTTTTGGAATCTATTATCTGCAGAAGTCTAAAATTAGAATATACATACTTCAGAATAATTCGAATATAATCGTCCAGTAGAGGGTCTTTGAACAAATATAGACCTTAGCTAATGAAAATTTATAAGTAATTATGGAGTCCAAGCTAACATCTATGTCTCACCACGAAAGAGTATTAACTTCTTGTTATTTGATTACAACGCAGCATGTTGGCTTCTAGCAATATGTTCATAACGAATGTATTATATTTCATAATAGTTGCAATGTTTGGACCATAAAATACAGTACGATAACATATTGTTACGAATAAGTAAAAGCTTTTGCTTGCTCTTAATGACTCTACTAACATTATGTAAATAACAGGCGGTTAGTGCTGCGCCTGAAAGTATGCATTGTAACAACGTAACAAGCTCGCTAAACCAGTAGCATAAATTCGCCTCAGTTAAGATAATTATCCACCATTCGAGTTGATTCTACAAAGATAAGTAACAACAACAACGACTAGAAGGTTCTTGAATTCGCTAGCTATGACTTTATTTGAGTATGGTGGCTTGGTATAAATAGAGGATGTCTTTGGAATGGAGAGTTCAGTTTGTGATTAACCGCCGTAAAGTAAGCAACGCGAATTGATAGTAAAATATAAAACTTGCTAAAGTATTATAAATAAAGTAAACTGTTGTAAATGTATAAGTGAAATGAAAATAAAAGGAAGTTAAACCGTTGTAATTATAGTAATTTAAAACGAACCTTGTTTTATTATTGGGAATAAAACAACGCAAAAAGGACGAATAAGGAAATTCGAAACAATATTATGTCTGACGATCATTTTTATGTGTTCCCCGACAAATGAAATATGTTTGCGTATGGTTTGTAAAATAACAGTAAAATGTTTGAAGTAAATTTTAAATTACTTAAATTACTAAATTTTTTTTCTGCATTAAATTTGCCACAGTAACATTTGTCAAACCATATATATGTATATTTGTAATATTGGTATAAAAAAGACGATGGACACAATCATACTCTTCACATAAGTATGACAGAGACAATTGGACGCATGCGCCATGTTGACCGTATACCAATATATGGACTCCGGTACGCAATATGATCATAAGTTCCCAATTGTTCGAATTTAAGTTGTTGATGCGAACTTGGTACTTGTTACTACTTATATGACAAAATTTATAATTCTCAGTCATAATAATAAAAGAGATCCAAAGGTTTAAATTGTAAACATTTGTGACGACTCAATTTCAATTGATATATTGCACTCACCAATTAAAATTCTGTAAAATTTAAATTTCAAATGTATGACTTGTCATCATACATGGTTTTTTTTTAACTGCATTGGATTTTAATTTGCATTACTTTACCTAATGCAAATGCAAAAGAATTACCATTGATTGCAATGACAATTAAACAATTTTGAATTTGTATTTGCTCAGGGAATGCAAATGCAGGTTGTGGAATCGGATGCCAATTGTAATGAAATATGGGAATGCTTTAAATTGTTTTGAATTTGTTTGACTGCTGGCAATTTTGTTTTTAAATTAGTTTATATGTAGAGGTTTGTGGCTTCGCTAGCTATTGTCTCATAGTTCTTTCCAATTCATAAACCTGTACTGTGCAAAATATTTGAAAACCACAGCTGCCAGATGTGAAGAAAATGCTATGGAAATAAGTACAATTACCAATGGTATTGAGATTTTTTGCATTTGCATTACGACAAGTAATTCAAATAATTACCTTCGCACAAGCTTTACAATACTCCCCGGAAAATATAAACATAATTCTTATAAATAGGTTAAATATTCCACACATATAAGGATGTCTCAGTAAGCATGCACTTTTACATTTTAAAATAAAAACACGTATTTTTTGAGATAGTTGTAATTTATTTACTTGATTGTAAAGAAAGCATATTCCGATTATGTTTCGAATAAAATATCCGTCAAATGGCTCCCACGCCTCTAATGACAGGCCATTACTCTTTTCATGAATTTTTCCATGACTTTTCACAGAGATGTGGCTATATCTCACGGATAGCGCGTTGAATCTCGGATTTGACCTCAAGAATTGTTTCGGATTTATTTGCATAAACCCGAGATCTTACAAAAACCCAAAGAAAGCAATCGCCCAGCGTTAAATCGCATGATCATGGTGGCCCGTTGACATCAAAAATAAAATATCTTGAGATATTTTGTTCTGGAAATCGGTGCCGCAATAAATCGATTATTTCCTATGCGGTGTAGCAGGTGGTGCCGTCTTGTTGAAACCACATGTAGTCCAGATCCATCCCGTCCAGTTGAGGTTACAATAACTCCGTTATCATGTTCCTGTAACGAATGCCGTACACAGTCACTACAATTTTGGCCTAATCTTCAAAAAAGTAGGGCCCAATCATAAATAAATCCGCTCCAGACAGTTGCTCGTTGTGGGTTCATTTTTTTCTCACCGATTGTAGGAGGATATTCTGAGCCCGAAATTCTACAATTTTATGTATTCACCAAGGCATTCAGATATAACTGCGCTCATCGGAGAAGTTGATTTTTTTTGAAAAATTTACATTGACTTCACTTAGTTTCATTACCCATTGAACGAAATTCCAACGCTTTCCATGGTCTGCTGGTTTGAGCTCCTAGGTAAGCTGTATTTTGTACGCTTGAAGGTGGAGGTCTTTTGTTAATATTCGCTGCGTACTGCTACGTGAAATTTGAAGTTGTTGAGAACGATGCCTTATTGATGTTTCCGTGTTTTCGGCGATACTCTCGTTTACAGCAGCAATGTTTTCAAGGGACCGAACGCACAGGAGTCTTTCTGTCCATAACCGACCCAGTTTCTTCAAATTTGTTGACCACTCTTCGAATGGTTGGCAAATTAGGTACACTTTCCCGACTGAAAATTCTTCGAAATTTGCGAGCGGTCTCAGCATAACTTTCCAAATTTTTGTAATAAGTTTTCACAATTATAACGCGCTGTTCTTTCATAAATCGCTGCATTTTCAATGATCGGAAGAAACATATGTGACAGCTGCCAAATTTCAGAGTTGCCGCTTCCACAAAAAAAAGTGACATTAAATTTAAAAAAAAATACAGCAGACCGTTGTCAGAGGCCTTCGGCCACGGACTGTCCCTGCAGGACACGGCCATTAAGTTTAACGTAGAATACGCCATCCGATAAGACAGAAAACATATATAACAATAAATGATAAATAACATAAGCAAATGAATTTATTTATTTGATAGTTACTTTTGATAATATACATAAGCTTATGGGAGGAAAAATAGGATAAATATGTTTTTAAATTAAAAGAGTAAGGATAAATGATAAATAACAGACGCAAATCAATTTGGTTTTGTTTTGTTTTAATTGTTGAATATTGTTTATATCTCCTGATGATGCTACACAAAGGAGTAGCGAAATATCGAGGAAAATAAATATAACTACTGCAAATCTGACCTCAAGCTCGAAGAATATTGATTATTTATTGATAAGGAAAAGGTCGAACAACAGAATAACAATTTTTATAATTATATATCCATGTTAAATTCAAATTCACATTTAACATTTTGTTTCACTTAAATACATAAGTAAATATACGAAATTTCAATATTTTATCAATCAAAACAACAGCCGAAGGTTTGTGTCCACACTGAAACAGCAGCATAGTTTGTGTTCACGCTACAAACTCAAACACTCAACCAAACACCACACATATGTTTGAGTGTATGTGTTTAAACAATTTTCATTTGAGAAATTTAAATATTAGGAAGATATCAACCAATATGAAATGTGTATCAAACGAAAGATAACATCTTCATTTACCTACAAAAAAATTTTTAAAAAAAGTTATCTCGCCGTTTCCTCATAATCAATGAAATAAAGATTACAACAATAACAATCTGACATGACTCCCTATACCGTAAGGTAAGACGTATTCTACGCCAAAAGTGCAACCTTACTGAGACGCTCGAATATCCCTTAGCGAAGACATCAACCGCCCGTGGTGAGATTGTTAATTGTAGCTTTCAACTTACAGTCGTGATGTGTTTAGCATTAAGCTTCATTAATTAGACAGAACAGACAGAATAACCAGAATGCAACATTAACATTTAAATGCTGGTTTAATTTACCTGAGTGCTCACAGATATCACACATTCAGTTACAGTTCAAACGTTAGTTCTGGCAAATTATAAAGATTTTTTCATAACAGTATTATATTATAGTGTTTAGGTATTCAAATATTTCTTCATTTAAGCGTGTTTTTGTTTAATCAAAAACGACAATTCCAAAGGAAAATTTTGATTTATTCACTGTAACACATGCACTACATTCTCATAAAACTTTTTATAATTACTTCCTAAAATATTTCTTTAGTCACCCACCAAATCCAGTAACTCCCTGAACGATGATGACGATACTGAGCTTATGATGGATGAACTTTTAATGGCGCCACCAATGTCGGCCAGTACAATCAGAGGGCTACTGCCACGGTAAGCAGCATAGTTTATTAGAAATTTTCAATTATTATAGTCCTGTAAAGAAGGGCTGTCCCTCCAACTGTAGTTTAGGTTTTCTCATGGAGATTTTTTGTATCTATCTTAAATAGTCTTATATAGTTTATATATATATATATAAATTAAGAAATCTTTGATATCCTTTGTGTCCTAATATTCCCTTAACTAAGTTTGTAATAATTGTCGTAAATATTTTTTCTCATTTCTTTCCTCTCATATGTGATATTTTCCTATTTTTTTCTGTAGATTTTACAGGTTAATATTGTTCTAAATTTGCTTAAGAATCGTCTTATTCTTTAAAATTCATACATATATTTTTGCATACAGTTCATAGAGATTAATTTAGTATAGTTTTCGTGTCAGTATCGTTGAGAATCTGCTAGCGATTTAGGATTAGAAGAAAGTTGTTAGAAATTGTATGCTCTCGAAGTTAACTTGGTATGAAAAGTTGAAGAAACTCAGTTGATAACTTTAAAAATCAATGCATTAAACGTAAATTGTCAAATTCATTAAATTGACACTTATGTGCAATAAGCGTGGACTGTACAAACGGCAGTTTCTCCAAAGGATGTAATTTGGCGATTGGATGCTCCGTTTCCGAGTTATGGCCATATTTGTATCTTAGCGACTTAAAATTAGTGTGATGATGGAGGCATGTGTTGGACGATAACGTTATTTTGACGATTTAATTCTTTATTTTTGGCGATTTTTCCAAAAAAAATATTGCCACCATGTTAAAGCTAACACTATTCTCACCATGCTAAATTGGAACGACGTTCCAATTTGAACGAAGTTCCTTATCGCACGTTGCGGGATAGGGGCTAAATGAAAAAATTGTAAACAACTTTTTTTTAACCGTATTAATCCAGTATTATTCTGCATACTTTTAGGATTTCGTGTTTAGTGTTTGAAAGTTGTACCAATTCGTTTTGTTATTTTATTTTATTGCATACCTTTAGACATAATATGTCAATGGTGGGTGTGACAAAGATTTGTACAGAGAGCGACGTATATGAGGGTTGTTTTCTTTCATGTTGGCTACTATCACAAGATAGTCATGCCCATGTGAAGTATGCAACACTTCTTTAAAAAGTACTTGTTCTTAAAAAAAGTACTTCTTTGTAAAAAGAAGTCATACTCTTATGGCTTTTTCTTACAGAAAGTACTTCTTAGTAAAAATAGTACCTTTTCTTAAAAAAACACAATTTTTTAACAAAACAAAAACCTATTATTAAAAAAGGATCTTTTAGGAAAAATATTACATATTCTTACAAAAAGGACCTAAAAATATAATTTTTTTTTACAAAATACGTTTAAGAAAAAAAATTTTCTTAAAAAGAGTTTTATATTTTACAAAAAGTACCTTTTCTTAAAGATCCTTTTAAATTATCGTATTTTTCAACTGGCTTCTTAGACGTGTAGGATCTAACTAGTACATAATATATAGCGATGGAACTTCGTTCCACCCGGGTGTCCTCTGACACCTCTTGTGATTTTTTTGCCTTTTTACATTTGACACCTTATAGTCTATTTTATACACTCTAAGTATTTCTTAGCACACTTTGTGTACATTTCGATAGACCATACACGCTGAAAAAATCGGCCTCTGTAATATATTCTCTCAAACACATTCTGCAGAAACCATGTATATGTAACACACTCCAACTACTCATATATTTTCAAATTCTAAACTGACGTCTATTTAAATGCAATCATTTGCAATGTTTACTTTCAAAGATTTATACTGTACGTGTATTCATATACGTGTTTTATCCCAAACATACCTATATTTACTGGCGTTGTAGCATTTACGTGTTTCCTCCCAAACGAACGATAACAGATCAGCCAACATAAGAAACACTCAATTCATTTACACACTCATTCAGGAATATTTATGAATCACTGACTGAAAGAATAATGTAAAAATACAGTTACACACTTGCAATAACTTTCACTTAGGTTTCGAACCATCCTTCTTTGTCCCTCTTTTATTATTTTCGACAGAGCATAGCGACAGAAATTTAAAGTAAACAGTGAACCGAACACAGCTGTATTTGTATCACAAACAAAGCTATATTTGGATCACAAACACATATATTATAGCATATTAATCATTGTGTCTCAAAAATCTAATATTACCAACTTGCGCCAAAAATGCCCTGAGGCGCTGGGGCTCAAACTAAATGATTATATATTAAATTATACAATCAAATAAATATAATAAAACAACAGCAAAATAGTAAACACCATATGGTTGGACCCAAGTGTACTCTATTTGCGACAACACACGATATGTTTGCAGCCAAACAAGAAATATTAGATATTTCATTTACGTGAATGTACTTGTTGATACACTTTCTGTATTATTTTTGATACATTTTGTTTACCATTTGGTGCACTTTGTGCATTTGTTGGTAGATAATGTGTAATAGTTTTTCCGATTACACTGTACAACAAAATCAGACTTTTTGCAAAATAACAAAGTTCTGACAACCGATTCTGAAAGAGGGTACAAAAATACACGTCAATGGGCATTTTGAATGTTTACGAAGGAATCTTAATTTAGGGGGATGGAGGTCTATAGTTTCGTCCCTTTTGTAGACAATTGTACCAAATGGCATCTTTACATTTAAGGTAAGATGACGGCCCCAAAACTAGCCAACCTAACAAAGAAAACACAAAAAAGTTGGAAAAAATTTTGTTTATTTTTCAACATAATCTCCTTTTAGCTCGATACACTTTTTCAAGAGATATTCAATAGCTACGATACTCTGTTTATAGTAAGAACAGCCAAACTCCTTAAAAGAGCCATCAACCGCAGACTCCTCCTTTTCATTGTTGGCAAATCTTCCACCACCGAGCCATTTTTTTTGAAGTTTGGAAATAGAAAATAGTCCGAGGGAGCTAAATCTTGCAAATAAGGTGCGTGATAAGGCAAGTTGAACTTCAATTCATTAATTTTGGCCATCTCAATAACGAATGTGTGAACTGGAGCATTGTCTTGATGAAACAATTTCTTTTTCGTCAAATGCGGCATTTTTCCACAATTTCATCACTTAAACGCTGCAATAAATTAGCATAATATTCACCGTTGATGGCTTTTCCTTTCTGAAGATAACACTGTGTTGTAATTTTTTAAGTCATGGAAATATAATTATACTCGGACACCACTATGTGATAAATGACCAAAAAAAAAGACCCGTGTCTCCCAGTTTTGCCCAAAGTCATGCACTTTTTTTACTAGCCCCAAAAACTTGGGGCATCGGTGTCATTTTTTCAAAAATGTGACCATTTTGTCAGACTCATATCTTGCAAACCGTTCGGAACTTTGATTTACTCTTTGAGGGAAAGTTATAGCTCTTGTCATTAAGAAGATTCTTAGAACTGTTTAGGTAGCGTTTAGGTAGCCGCAAATGTGGAAAATTTCCCGAAAATTTTTTGCAAAATGACACCGAGGCCCCAAATTTTTGGGGCTAGTAAAAAAAAGTGCATGAATTTGGGCAAAACTGGGAGACACGGGTCTTTTTTTTGGTCATTTATCACATAGTGGTGTCCGAGTATGATTATATTTCCATGACTTAAAAAATTACACACAGTGTTATCTTCAGAAAGGAAATTACACACAGTGTTATCTTCAGAAAGGCCCATAAAAAAAGTGTTGCACTGTGTAGTCAATAAAAATTATCCCATGCGCATCCCAAAAATAGACGCCATGACCTTGCCTGCAGATGGAACCCTCTTAGCCTTCTTTGGACACGATTCTCCCTATCCAGTCCACTGCTTTGATTGTTCTTTTGTCTCGGGTGTTAAGTGGTGGACCTATGTCTCATCCATGATTATAAATTGACGCAAAATTTCGGCTTCATTGCATTGAAACATCGCCAAACACGGTACTGAAACATCATCAGGACTCTGTTTTTGGCACACACACTTTCTCATCTTCAAATATTCGGTCAATTTACAATGTAAAGCACTTTTTGAAATGCCTATTGACGGCAGGTAGAGATTGGTATACTAACACTTTCTTTTGCCGAAAGAACCTGTGCCGTAGTGCCCTGTCTAGCTAACGCATCCGTTACGCAATTGCCTGGAATGTCGCTGTGTCCCAGTACCCATATGAGCCCGATGTCAAAATACTCTGACATCACTGTCAGAGACGTAGCAAACATAGCTTCCAGGGATTTTATGACAGCCTGGCTGTCTGTGTAGAAACATATTCTCCGGAGGGTTGTGACACTACTTTCCAGTAGTTCAGCAACCTCCAGTATGGCGGTAATTTCCGCCTGAAATACACTACAGTGATCAGGCAGCTTGAAGGAGATATTTACATTTAGGTCCGGTGAATGGACCCCATAGCCTACTTGCTCGTCCAACTTTGATCCATCCCTGAAAAATCTGATACTACTGGTATCCCCTTCCAGTGACTTTTCCCAGGTATTCCTGTTCGGAATAGAAGTTCTTAGATTTATCGCTGGTACAAGGTAGGGGATACAGTAGTCCCTTTTTACGGGAATAGAGTTGATCCGCTGTAATAATTCAGCATGTCCGTAATGTCCCGATATCAAAACGCCACAATCTCTGATTCTCACTAGGGATGCAGCAGCTGCCTGATATCAAGAGTACAGATGTTCAGGATAGCACTAAGTGCAGTACCTGACGTCGTGTCCATTGCCCATTCAGTTCTGAACTTGAAATTTGCACCAAGGAATTAAGAATATATTTCTTTTGGAGGGACCTCCACCAAACTACGACGCCATAGAGAAGTATTGGTCTGACTATTGCCGTATAAATCCACATGGTGATCATAGGAGACAGTCCCCAGCGCTTTCCTATCGCCCCTATACAGCAGTAGAGAGCGACAGACGCCTTTTTCACCCTCTCCTCCACATTCGGTTTCCAAGACAGTTTTCTGTCGAGAATTATCCCCAGATACTTGACCTTTTCCGTCAACTGTAATTGCACCCCATTAACTGACGGCAGTTCAAATGCGGGTATTTTATATTTCCGAGAGAACAAGATAAGCTCGGTTTTAAGTGGGTTACGTGAATGTCCAATAACCTTTCCCCGCTTTCGGGACGAAAACCACTTTGGTTTGCTTCCAAATGCTAGGAATGACTCCCTGCATAAGGCAGCCTCTGAAGATTGCCTACAACCAACTACAAGATATAGTGAATCCTGTGGTTGTGCGGGAATTTTCCTGTCATGTCCGGCTGATTTATAGGGCTTAAAGGATCTAATGTCCCATATCAGATTTTTTTCTGCTCACTATTGAGCGAACTTTTTCTAAGCTAGGTTAGTTTCCGCCTAGCTCTTCTGGCTGATGACCAGTATTTCGGTCATCGTTGGGAAAGTGGGTATCCAGGAGAATCCTAAGAGACTCTTCAGACGAATATGCCCACGTTCCATTGTCTTTCATTAAGAACCCCGCACACGGTGGGTTTTTAGCGAGCACGCATCTTAAGCGTGCAGTTTGGTTGGTTCCCTCAATGGATTCACAGAAGTTTCGCCAGGATTTCCGATTGGCCTTCTTGATTTCACCTTTATATAGATTAAGACTAATCTTGTAAATGTCCCAATCCCTTTGGTCGCCGCTCTTCTTGGCCTTGTTAGAAAGCCGACTAATGAACGATCTTAGATACTGAAGCTCAGCGTTCCACCAATGAAGTTTTTTGTTACCCTTGGCAGCATTATAACCACTGGTCTTACAGGACTCATTGAGCGCGTTCCTGCACGCATCAGTAAATTTGCAAACTAGTTCTTCCAGCTCTGGCACATTAGTCGGAACATTCGGATGGTTACCTAATAGTTTCCTTAGGCGCCCACGATAGGCGTTCCAGTCCGTTTTCATATATCATATTTTTAAAAACTTCCTTTTCCAGAGGTTCGATAATTATGTGGAATCTATGATCAGAAAATGAGTGATCAGAAAGTATGCTCCAATAAGATACAGTTACATAGTCGTAGCCAAGTAGTAAAGTTAGGTCTAGTACTTCCCTCCTAACCGAAGTTATGAAGATCGGTTCCTCGCCTCTATTGCATATAGTCAAGGTTTCGCTTATAACGAAATTAAAAAGAGACTCAGCTTGATCATTGGTGTTGGTACTCGCCCATATTGTGTGTTGCGCGTTGGCATCGGCACCTATAATGACGCTACAATACCGTATTTTTGCCTCCGATACAATATCCCTGACGCACTTCGGAGGGGGTGATTCAGTATGGTCGTGCGCCATGTACGATGAAACTAGCCAGATGTCCCGCTGGCCATTTTCCAGCGAGAGGCTGATGGCGGTTGTATCGCTATCACTAAAATTCTGCAATAAAAGAGCATTAAATTTGTTTTTAATGAGTATGCAAGATCTTGGCCTACCTGGGGTTGATAGGACGAAGATCTTGTATCCATTGCACCTGATACCACACATACGATCATTGAACGTCCATGGTTCTTGTATCAGGGCCACATTGGCTCCACCCTTCGCAAGATGGAGAGTGAGGTTGGCAGGAGGTTTACATGGGTTTCTTTGTACCAAGTTAACTTTTTGTAATTTATTTCATAGATTTGTTTACAATTTTAAGTACATAAAGGATTTCTTAAAGTAATAGTTTACATTATTAGTGGAATAGAATTGTAAGTAATGGATTAAGTCGGCAATCACTAGCGTCTAGCATTTAGCTCAGGCTTTTCTCATTCCCTAGCCCATTATCACCTCGAAATATTATTTTTTGTATTTACTAATTCGTAGTTTAATATTTTCTCATGTAAATTTTATTAATTCATTATCATGATCATCAAAAAAAAAAACACGAACTTATTCAAAACACGAAAAAAAAACACTCTACAACACGCAACCCAAATCAAATTCGAATTCGAAATGATTCGATAATTTCCAAAAAAAAAATCATCTGACAACTGTAGACGACGCTTAGAGCCATTATTTGAAGAGGAAACGGAAAGTGATGAAGAGAAAACGCAACAGGAAAGTGAAGAATTGAAAAAGGTGGGTCGCCATTACAAAAATAGCATGAAACGCAAGAAAAGAAAAGCTTTTAGCTCTTTCTAATTATTTGTCACCACTTGTCTGTTGTACACAACATAACGTGACGTTATGACAAACAAAATCAAAATCTAAACTAAAAAAGAACAACAAAAACTTTCGAACCCTGGTAGCTGGCATAAAATTTGGGCACAATATTTAATCGATTCCAAACTGAGCTCATTTTTTTGAGCTGTATTCCCAAATGTTACCATATTGTTAAAACTCTCATTATAACTGCATGTTTATCATACGTGTTGCCACTGTCTACAGCTTAGCCATGCGCACCTAATTCGATTAATCATTTTCGCATTGCCTTGCTGTGTTTGCTGCAAACAGTGTATGTTTGTTCGAAAGTTTTTGGTATTACCTTATTATCATCTTCATTGTCAGTACCTTTTACAATTCCCCCTTTTTTCAATAGCTTTTCTTATTCACATTTAATATCAGCTCATTGCATATTTTCTTTATCTTTTTTCCTTTTGGTATTCGTTTATCACATTGCGCGCCATCATCCGTAAATTTTCTTAAACATTCTGTTAAATGTATATCTGTGTAAACTGTAAATGTATTTGTTTTGTATTGTAATACTGTATAAACAAAACATCTCACTATGCCACAATATCACTCATCATGTCACTACTACTATGTTTATCATCATGCCATCATGCATTCATCATGCCAATTTAGAAAGTTGTTGTGAAATTAGTGAAACTCTAGCAAAACGTTCAATACTGCAAACTTATACAAATCAAAAGCAACTGATTGCCCCCCACCAACTACTTTGGGGGCGGGGGGCGAAGCTTTTATGTTTGCCCCGCCACAAAACTCCAACAGCTGCAAACAAATGCATCATCCAAAATTTCATACACCAAAAAAAAAACCCCAAAACCGCTTTGCATCCCAATCAGAAATACAAATCTAAACGTGGCCAACTTCAATCAGAAGAAATTGTTTGCTTTAAACCAGAATTGATTAGTTGAATTCTATTCCAAACAATTGGTAGGGGGAAACAACGACAAATGGCCACTATTTAGAGGATTCGGAGGCTGGAAGTTCCAGCGAGGAGGAGGAGGAGGACGAGGAGGAGGAGGAGGAGGAGGATCAAGTGAATACGGCGGACTACGACGAGGAGGACGAGGATCAGACCTCAACGGAGGAACGTCTACAGCCGAATCTGCAAACCACCATTTTGGGTCCACGACCGCTACGCAATCCTATGGCTGGTCCCAGTCTACCGCAGGCGGTACTGAAGGCCTCATCCTGCGAGTACCTTTTGGAACAGCGTTTAATAGCAGCAGCAACAACAACCACAACAACAACGAATCTTACCGAAGAGTCTGTAGCAATGACGGCTACCACAGCGATTACAACATCAATTCCCACACCAAGTCCAACTCCAACACCCACCAACGTCAGCACATCCAACGTCTTTACCGCACCAATTCCACGTCCAATATTAGAGATATCCGCCATGACTTCCTCGACCATAATGTCAACCACCACAACGACCAAATTAATGATGACGGCGACGATGATGATGACGAGTTGTTCTTCGACGGCCTCAATAACACCGACAACACAGAGTCAGGCAGTCTCGTCGGCATCTATAATAACCAGCAAAGAGAGCGTCACTATCAGGAGCGACAACGACGTCTGCTCCAGCAGCAGAGTGCTGGTAGTGGCTGCGGCGGAGAAGACCGAAATGAAAATCTTGCCACGACCAGCGAAATTTATACCACCTCCACCGCCGCCACGTCGTCTCTTATTGACTCAAACAAATCTCAAGACAAGTGGAATCGATACAAAATCACCACCAAGAGCGGTAAGTTGACATCCTTTTACACATGTATCTGTAGCGATTTTTGTTCAAATTATAACCGCATCTCTAAATATAACTTACGATGACGATGAAAGTAAAAAAAAAACACGGGAAAAGTAACACAAAAAACACAGCAATCGAGATGAGCGAAGTATCGCGATGTTTTTTACGTTTTAACCCGGGTGTATTCAAGCCACAGCTGATCGAAATGGTAGTTTGAGATTTGATCACACACTATCTAGGTGACTACAAGAGAACGTCAAACAGCTGATCTTAACTCTCAGCTGTTATTATATGGTTCAACCACACAAAGTGCTGTTATCCTCTCATAGTGGTGAACTTGGTATCCCCAACCACAGAGTAATAGCTAAGAGCTTCCAGCAGTTGTTTTCCTTATTTTGCGGCCACCGGAAAGTCGAGTTGTTGATAAAATACGAATGGTAGTTCGATGCAACTACCATCAAACATAAAGTTACCAATTTTCATATCGTAATTTATAGCACTATTTTGTGTCCCGTTAAAAAGGCAAGGTTCCTTTTAAATTACGATAAATACAACAGTTTTCTACATTTAACTTGTACAGTACCAACTTAATACTGTGCACGCTTTAACCTTTGCCCGGTTGAAATAAGATTGACTACAGTTTTGCTGCAATTTGTTGATTTATAGCACTTCAACCATATACGCAACCATTTCGTAGTAGCGTCATCTGTTTTCACCCTCCTTAAGCCAAAGACGAATATACTCAGATGGTGCGTAATGCTAAATTGTTGATTAAACATGCCCGATTGATGCAGATGGCGCTAGCGTCAGATAGTAAATTAACAGTGTGTTAACAGTGACAAGCTGAAATAGGTGCATCCATAGATAAATAAAAACCATAGATGATTCATTTGCTTATTCACCATCTTCACCAGAGGGCACATGCTGTTTCTGTACGACCATTTTCCACTCGGATGCGTCGTAAAGCACTCAAAAATCATTTTATTTCGATTCTGTTGTTTAAATTTGCAAATATAACATAAGTAATAGAAAAACATATCACTTTTGATATTTGTTGACAATACAAAAAAAAGTGTGGTCATATAGTTTTTTCGATATTTTTTTTTTCCAGAGAAATTTTCCCATATACACCACTTCGGTGCCATCTACAAAATGTCCCTTTTCTTTCAAATCCACCACTGATCTTTCACCATCTATGGTTTTTTATTTATCTATGGCGTGATCTGTGTTCACTCTCCCAGATGTTGCATAATGCCAAATTGTTGATTCAACATGCCCGATTGATATAGATGGCGCTAAGCGTCAGATAGTAAATTAACAGTATGTTAACAGGAACAAGCTGAAATAGGTGTAGGTACCTAATAGTTGTAACTACAGAAATTTCAAAAATTTATACAACACATATTCAGTTAAAATCTGCAAGTCTATTTTGAGTGTATTAATTACAATTGCGTATAACTGTTTTTCAGTATTATTTAATCACTTTGTTTTTCAGTATTATTTAATCAAAAACGTATGATTTTTGTAGTCCCAAATAGCTGTTTAGCACTTTAAAGTTAATTTATAGCCTGGCAACCCTGAAAGGTAAACAACATAAAAATAACATATTGTCAGATTTTTAACAGAAATGCAACATCTACCCTTAGCCACCTGTTGGGAATCATCACTGTTTTCGTGCGACATCTTGGTATTTGCCAAAATTATAGAAATACCATAATTCTCTCATTCACCATTTTCATCAGATGGCAAAGGTTGTTCCCTTCCTACCCTTTTTAACTCGAATGCGACGAAAAGGCACCCACAAATTATTTTTATGTCGATTCTGTTGTTTGAATTCGAATATTAAATATAGATAATAGAATCCATATTGCTTTTGTTATTCTGTGACAACAGAAAAGGCAAAAAAGCATGGTTAAATAGTTTTTACAATAGTTTTTTTTCCGGGAATATTGCCCATTTTCACCACTGCTGCGCCATCTAGAAAATGTCCCTTGCTTTTCAAATCGACCACATTTATTTCCCCATCTAAGGTATTTTTTAACATCTTTGGTATATGTGTCTTTGCTTAAGTAAATTACTCGTAGGTGATGAAATTGCATCGTAACGTCATCTGTTCAAGAGTTCACAGCGAATTCATTAACTCTTCGTGGTGAGACCATAGATAAGAGACTGAGACTGAAGATAAGCAATAAAAATTATCCCATGCGCATCCCAAAAATCAGGAGGCATGACCTTGCCTGCAGATGGAATCGGCTTCGCCTATTTTGGGCACGATTCTCCCATTCCAGTCAACTGATTTGACTGTTCCTTTGTGTCAGGTGTGAAGTGGTGGACCCATGTCTCATCCATGGTTATAAATTAATCAGCTCGTACGGCCTCGTTTAAGCTCTGCTACCCAATATTTTACAGTCGTCAACAAAGGAACAGACTCCCCCAGCGTAGAACCTAGCTCGGCTTTAATATTGCCTGGACTGAGGCCTTTCAAATAGAAATACTGAATTACATAACGGTGACCAATTTTTTTCATGTTTACAAATTTACTGAAATCGTTTAATTTTTATGGCTCAAATAAAAATACTAAGCATCGTGGTGCCTTAAAACTTAAAACATATGTTTTATAAGGTTGCCACTTTTCACCAAAATATTTTTTTTAACTACTGGCACCATCTATACATCAAGTTGGCTAGTTTTGAGACCGTCCTCATTAGATAATCGAAAATTTAAAGGATTTATCAATCAAACACTATTTACACGTAGTTCACTTCCAGTTGCTTATCGCTCGCTTAACTTTTTATCAGATGTAGCAAGAATAACCCTAATCAGTAACCAACAGCCTATAGAGATATGAAACCAACTAGGATAACAAAGGAGAAACTATACTAATAATACACCCAGAAAGTTTCGCGGTGTTCTATTCGATGTCGACGAAAAATATATCTAGCGTGTACGTAAAATGGGATATAGACCGTCTGGTGTCTACTACGGCGGGATTACAGTATTAGGAGGATTACAGATATCAAATTCCATAAGAAATAACACTAGTAATCCCGATAATATACATAGCTGTGTTGTAATAAAGCTGCATAAAGCTGTTGCCTTTCTATGCGTCGTTTCAATTAGCAGCACTTTTCTGCTGTTCGTTTGAAATGTGGCAGAAATAATATTTATTTGTTTATATTAAATTTATATTTATTTACTACTTCTATCAATTTCTTATTTATTTTTAATATTTTGTGTCTCAGAATCAATCATTGTGTTTTTTGTTTGTATTAAATGTAGCACAGTATGTACATATGTATAGGTTGCTCTTAAGATTTTCATGAAAATGTGGCAACTCCTTACTCTCAATTGGCAGAGTTTGCGAGCGCGCCACCAAGAAATTATAAAAGATTCTAGTGGGCAGCCTTCAGCCGGAGGGGATTGTCTTATCGATTTATCCCTGTCAGGTTTCAAACAGAACTAGACAAACAACACTGATCCAGCTTCAACTCAGACATTGGTTAATACTCTGAAACCGTCTACTTATATGGAGAACCTTAACAAGTTTTCCACGCCCATACTGGTACCTCCCATACAAAAGCTTGTTGGACGTCAGGCTTGCCAATACGATAAATCGCGTGATTCACTTCCCATCTTAATGAAATTAGGTATTAGTCTTCAGGTCATCAAACGCCAGTCACCGACTAACACAAGGGTGACACAACAACACATCTTAATGAAATTCTACTATGTAATTAAAAATTGACTACTGTTCCACGCCCATTTTCCTATCTCCCATACAAAAGTTGGCGGCTTTCCGGTTGGCCCACTCGATATCTCCCGTAAACAAGAACCGGGTTTAATAAAATCTGGTACTGAGCAATATTCTGTCAAAAGCTGATCAAATGAACAATTTCCCCATGTCCATTTGTGTACCTCCCATATATAAGTACATATTGGGAAGACAAATGGCTGCTAGTCACGATAAATCCCAAAACCACTTAGGATCCTAATTAAGTTGGGTATTAGAAAATATATTTTGCGCACCATGACTCTGCTATTGAATATGGGTGAATATAAATTTATTTTTAATAGAACTCCGTTTAAATCGGTTCACCAGACTGAAATTTCTGTACTGGATTTTCTAATATAGATCTTGTGGTATAAAAAAAATGGGGTCAGGAAAATGTTAATTTGTAATGATACCGAACTATTAATTTGGCCTGAGTTTAGGCGTCAGATCTTTTATTATTAATTTTGCGTTTCAATGCAGAAGTCCCAATGCAGAAAGGGAAGCCTCCTTGTATAGCCTTGATGGCCTTTCAGACTCAATATCGAAAAACCCAGAAGAGCATTCGGAAAGGTCCCAGATGCTATATGGGTGTCTCAGTAAGATTCCACATTTTAACTCTGCTGTCATTTTTTCTGCCTGAAAATAAGTATGATGGCAATGATGCAGCGGCAGCGAACAAACGAACAAGTCGTCGTGGCAAAAGAGTATTGAATAGTATAGAGAACCCATAGAACGAATTGTATGACTCCAAAGCACTGGCGACATCTGGCGAATGATTCAAAATGTATTACTCTATTTTCTGATAACTTGGTACATTCATAATTTTGATGTGAAACATTGATGCCTTTTGAAACATTTCTGCTTTTTGTATTGTTTTATGTAATAACATTGTCGAAATGGTGCATTTATATTGACAAAAAGTATTGAATAGTATGGAGAACTTTTTCCGCTCTCACGTAGAGAGTCTGGGTAAAAGAGCATAAACGAGTCATATTAACGTTCTAGAATATTTCAATTTAAATGCACCATTTCGACAATTTTATTACATAAAACAATACAAGAAGCATAAATGTTTCAAAAGTCATCAATGTTTCACATCAAAATTATGAACTTATTATGCACTTATGACAAAAAAAGAGAGAAATAAGTTTTGAGTCCTTCGCCAGATGTCGGTAGTACTTCTGAGTCGTACAATTCGTTCCATGAGTTCTCTATACTATTCAATACTCTTTGGCGACGACGACTTTCTTCGTGGTTCGCTGCAGCTGCATCAATACCATCATACTTATGTTTGCATGTGTTCACTTTGATAGATTACCCTAACCGTGCCTATAGATGTTAGCACATCAAAAAGCTTCTCAAAATATCTTTCGGAATCGTTGTAAAACCTATAGGTCCCAATTAGTGAGCATACAACTAGAAAGCGTACAGCTCAAGGGTTGTGAGAAGCTCTCTCCCCAATTCCTTCATGGGATGTAATGGGAAATCATTTATTTACACTACGGTGCAAAACCCAATTGCTTCCATTGACTATCGCCCGAATGTGGGGTTTCTATCACTGTTCTATAGATATTTTCACGGTCATTGTTCTCATCTGATCTTGTGTCTCATCCTAGAATATACGGCCAGAATACTGAAAACTCCAAAACAACTCATCCATTTTGTATATAATTGTCGACATTTCGAGCAACGCACTATAAGAAAGCGTATTGTGCAGCAGAAAAACGTGTATTAGTAATTCATTTCCGTTCTTTACTACTCACCATGTACACAAGTTTAACAGCCTGTCTCTCTATCTCGAATGAAAAGCTAAGCGAACGAAAATCAGTCACTAACATTCGACTCAAAATGGGTTCCTCTAACAGCCCTATTCTGTGTATTTGGTAACAATCAAATTGTAACCACAAAATTGTTACAAAGTTGTCACCATTGTTTGTATCTGGTATTCTTGCTAAACAGTGACTACAAAAAATTCACCTCGTAACAAATAATTCACCTCACAATAACAGATTGTCAAAAGCAGTGACAAAAAAAGAAAAATATATGGTTTTCTGCACAAAATGAACGCGGTAAAAAAGGAAGAGTATGTATTTAATATATTTATGTTTTATTGAATTAAAATTAATACAATATTATTTAGGGAATTTGAGCGCACCGCAAAGGCACAGCTGGAATGCTATATTGCCTTCCTCAAGGAACATCCAGAGATGCTAAGCGGAAAGAATACTCCTGCACATCCACACCATATATGTAGAAGAAGAACTTTACTTTAGCGTCAACTCTCTGATCTACATCAAAATTTCACCACCGGCAAAAGCTTCTGCGCTGAGTTCAAAAAGTTGTTTTTCCCTCCGCGGTCGGTCCAACTTCTTGAGATATAGGCATTTAAAGCTTGAGTATATAATCATTCGTATCTCCGGGATTTCTAATCCGATCTGGTTGAAATGGGGATCATTAGAAAGGTCTTTCTAAGCTCTATAAATCAGTGCATAAACATATTTACTTTTATTAGCCCATAGGGGAGCTAATTAAAAAAACGTTATTTAACCCCACATTTCTGCTAAAAATTTATATTTTTTTTTGAAAAATATACACTATTATACTAATTTTTGGGCAGGTTTCCATAATGCACAAGACCTTAGCCTTTTTCAAAGTTATATTACTCAATATCCCTTGAAAGACCGGAGATATTTACGTTAAAAGTTTTGTAATATTTTTCGCGTTTTTTCAATATTTCTAACACAAAATCAAGTTCTTTCTTCTTTCTGCTCCATTTCCATAGGACAAAGTAACAAAAGTCCTTCCTTCATTTAATTATGCCCTCTTGTCGTTTTGGTACAAAATATATTATTATTTTTTCCCGTATACAGTTTTATTGTTTACTTGCAGAACTTATAAAATGATTGTGCATCAACTTTCCGGCAAATAAAACAGCTGTCACGCACTGTTACCTCCTCTTTGGCAGGTAACAATTTTTGTTACTTTTGTCACCAAAAAAATGTGTCAGAATACCGATATGTGACAATTGTCACCTTGCTGTCAAATAGTAACCGTGGTGACTTTTGTAACCCTGCCAGAATAGGGCTGTAAGTCGACATCTTCGTTCGCTTGACTCTATGTGTGTTCCCAACTGACAGCACTTTCGAAATAGAGAAACCAACATTTGCACTGAAAAGTTTTGAAAAATTGTATATTTTCATTCGACTTGAAACGACAAGATTGTGGAAACCAAATAAACTTTCTTTCGTCTAGAATACGAACGAAAGCTTTCGTTCGAGATAGAGAAATAGGCTGTACGCTTAATGTCAACAAATTTTATATACCTTCCTTCCGCATCCATAACTTCCCTTCAACCCACTGCATCGCATGTTCAGAAGGTATCCGGTTATACCTACTAAAAAAATCAATAAGCCCCGATACACTTGTTATTCATATTTTTATATCAAACATGAACTCTATATAATTTAATATAAAAATACCTGTAATTATACAAGTCATGTACTGCACAAAATGAATTTAAGCACGATATAGGAAACACTGGATATAAATATCACATCTATTTAAGTCGAAGGACTTCAACTACATACCCTGGTATTTTATGTTTCGAATTACACAACAATTCCAATGTAAACAATGAACTGGTACAAATGGGTTAAATCCTAATTTATATAATTTCCCATACATATTTTATTATATTCCCTCCATTTACCCACTACGTTTTTGGGAAATGTCATAACAAATCTTAAACTTCTCGCTCTGATCTTCTTTTTAGCCCCAACTTCAACGAAAATCTGGAGATTTTGCTGACAATGGCTCTTCAGTGGGTGCCACCGTAAGCGCAGACGTTTGCACCGTCAGCATGGCTACTCACATGGCAAATACACCCGCACCTCAACGCATAGCAATGAAGACGACGGCGAAAACGACAGCGACAACGACAACGAAAAGCCCCACACAGGATGTTTGCGATACCAAAGGCTCTTTGGCAAACCAACACAAAACATCGAATGCGTTCGACTCAACGAAACAGCAGCAACGACAATCGTCAACAATAATCGAGACCTCCCTGCTGAGCATGATGGACAGTCGCAGCAACGCCAAAACGCCCTCAACATCATCAACAATAGTTTCGATGACGAAAATCAGACCACCCGAGCAGACCAAACAAGTATGCAAACCGAAAACGCAAACGGAGAAGACGCAGGAGGTGTCAGTGGAACGAGAACACGAAAAAGATTCCACATTGATTTGTGCACAGCACGAAGGAGTTGGCTCGGCCTTAAGTCCCCGCCTCGAGATGCGTTTAGCGCTCAATCAGGATATTCTGGGGGACGAAGACTTGATAAACTACGACACTGGACCAGATCTAACAACTATTCTGGTGTAAGTACGAAATCTTTACAAACTATAGTTGGTAAAAATTACCAGATAATAATTATACTAGAGGGCGGATCAATAAGTGCGTGACTTTTTGAATAAATCACAGTTTTATTTGCAAAAAAATACTTTTCAACATAATCTCGTTTTAGCTCAATACACTTAGTCCAACGTTTCTCCAATTTTTGTATCCCTTCCAACAAATACGATTTTTCGAGGTCCATAAAATAGGTATTTGTTTGATCAATAATTTCATCGTTGGAACTAAATCTCTTTCCACCGAGCCATTTCTTTAGGTTTGGAAATAGGAAATAGTCACTGGGGCCCATTTCTTTAGGTTTGGAAATAGAAAATAGTCACTGGGGGCTAAATCCGGAGAATATGGCGGATGAGGTACCAATTCGTAGCCCAATTCATGGAGTTTTGCCGTACGTGTGCACCCATGCGTTTATGGCACCCATCTTGCAGACAGCTTTCCTAAACCCAACTGATCATTTAAAATCGAAACCACACTGCCATATGAAATGCCTATGGCATCAACAATCTCACGCATTTCTACTCTTCGATCGGCCAACATCATATCGTGGATTTTTTCGACATTTTCGGGTGTATTGACCTCAATTGGCCCTCCAGAACGTTCAGCTTCATTTGTACTTGTGCGACCACAACGAAAGTCAGTAAACCACTTTTTTACCATTGAAATCGATGGTCCAGAGTCCCCATGGTATTTATCAAGCTTTTCCTTGATTTGACTGACGGGGTTTTTTTCCCAAAAATTAATGTTTATTGACCACTCGAAATTCGTTTTCCCATTTTTAAAAAATTCACGAGGCTGTATGTTTTGAACAGCTGTGAAACGCAAAGTAAGTGACGGAACTTGCTCAAAATTTGACAGTAGTCTATTAACAGGTGGTACTTGATCTGAGCAGTGTTGCATTTCATATAATACGAGGGAAGTCCGAAAAGTCACGGACTTATTGACCCGCCCTCGTATATAACTACTAAATGCTATAGTTGCATAATGCCGTTGCTACAAATAGGCAGAAGTTAACAATTTCATGACCAATTAACTATGTATGATATAACTCCATAAATAAACTACATATGTATCCTTTGCATGGTCGCTTTAAGCGTGTGTTTTTTGTGTCCTGCTAAACAATTTTTTCGACCGCTAACAATCGCTTAGCTTCCCATACAAACTGATCGAAAAATTATTTTATCAGGGAATAAAAAAATGTCTATTACCACATGAAAACTACAAACCCACATGACTACACTAATAAAGGGCTACAAAGGTATACAACTTCATAACTACATAACTAACTTTACAAAAGACAGAACTTAATAGCGACATAACTACATGGCTACTGTGCAACACAAGCATGTTGTTACACATGTCTGAGACGCATTATCACAAAACTACAAACTGTCCCAAATGTGCAACATCCAGTAGTTTTTAGACGGAAAAAGAAACGACATACCAGAACCTGATAATTGCATAGATATAACATTATTATAGCTAAAATTACACTACCTGAGTTCTCTTCGGAGGGGACTGTGAAAATATCAACTTGAAACTCGCTGAGTGTCAAAAAATCTGTCTGACCTAAACCGATATATGCGTAACATTTTAGTTTAACACTCAGACGAGAATTATTTTTGACAGTCGACTCAGTTGAGAACTCTATAGTGATAGCGTAAGCGTGATCACACAGCCACAAAACTACAACTACAAGCCAACTTTTTATACGACTACAGAAAGATATACACCTTTTTGTTACACGGTACCAATACGTTGCAAAATAAAAAACAGCGTTCAATCATATGATGACGTTTCATTTAAATATCGGAATATTAATACTTAAAATTATTTACATTTAATTAATATTTTTTTATTTATATTTATTTTCTTCCCTAATACTTTTTGTTTTATTCCCACAAAAAACAAAGAGAATGCAAATAAACAGACACATGTACATACATTGTGTTATGTTCGTAAGCTTACGAGTAGCAAGACAACTTTTCGCTCCATTATTACACATTATTTGGAATGCTAACGCTCGCATAGCTTCGACGTAGATAACGCTGTGTGTTGTTTGCATGTGTTAACTTTGATAGATTATACCATACCCGTGCCTATAGATGTTAACACATCAATAAAGCTTTAGCTCACCGAAATAATTGTTTTTGTTTTGTCATAAACAGAGCGACGACAAAAAATATTGAATAGTATAGAGAACTTATTGCACTCTTTCCGCCGTCATGTAGCGAGTCTGAGCAAAAGAGCATAAACGAGTCTTAATTTCTTTATAGAATATTTCAATATTACATAAAACAACACAAAGAGCTTAAATGTTTCAAAAAGCATCTATGTTCCACATCAAAACTATGAATGGACCCAGTTATGACAAAAAGAGAGTAATAAATTTTGAATCATTCGCTAGATGTCGCCAGTGCTTTTGAGTCATGCAATTCGTTCCATGAATTCTCTATACTAAGATCTAAGATCTCAATAAACAACTATCTAGAACATATGAACTCCCTAGGAATGATTCTTAATACCGTTTACTTCAACATTGAGATACTATGCTATCTCACCGACCGCAGCAGCACAGGCAAAGCAGTAAGCTCAGCACGCGCAACAAGGGACGCAGCACACAATATAAGAATCATTCCTAGGAAGTTCATATGTTCTAGGAATTTGTTTATTGAGATCTTAGGTACATTCTTTTAGTTGATTGTTTCCTTGAATCTTGAACGGTTTGCTACCCATGGACCTGAACAGGGGAAAAAAAAGTAAAACAAAATCGAATTTTTTAAAGATTTTTGCGATTTTGACCTTGAAGATGATTTTATATGTTCACAATTTTTGTTCTTTATGACAAAAGCTACAACTTTCCCTCAGAATATAAATCAAAATTCCGAACGGTTTGCAAGGTATAAGCCTGACAAAATTATCACTTTTTTGATCACTTCTTTGGGGGGCCCATAAAACCAGTGCATGACTTTGGGCAAAACTGGGAGACACGGGTCGCTTTTTTTTGTTTTTTATCACGTAGTGGTGTTCGTATATGGTTATATTTTTTCGTGTTGCACTGTGTTATATTACATACAATGAGACTTTATAGCGAATTAACTAGGTATTACAACTACACAATAAACTATGGATCCATAGCTACAACCTCTTAACGACAAATTTAAATGAATATACAATAACACTGTGGAACAAAATTAAACATTTTCGAACCATCCAAATTCGTACTTATTTTTTTGATATATTAGCGTCTATGGGCACGGGAAGGGCAATCTATCAAAGTGAACACATGCAAATAACTCACAGCGTTAGCATGTGGATCTTACCGAACCTTTCGAAAATAAGCGAGGCCTCAGACAAGGTGACACCCTATCGTGCGATCTCTTTAACATCTTAATAGAGATTATTCTGAGAAAAGCTGCTGTCAACATGAATAAAACCATCAGCAGTTAAAGTCACATGCTGCTCGCGTATGCTGATGATATAGATATCATTGGACGCACAGTTAGTAAAGTTACTGCGGTGTTTACGAGAATTGAGAAGTAGTCAGGAAAAGTGGGTCTGACGGTAAATGAGGACAAGACAAAATTAATGGTTTCAACCAGCAGGGCCGCCACGCGATTAGACCAAAGCGTGAACGTTGATAACCGTTATTATTTCGAGGTGGTAGATGAATTTATATACCTCGGATCTGCCGTAAACAAAAACAACAACGTCAGCCTTGAAATCAAGCGGAGAATTGTACTTGCGAATAGATGTTATTTTGGGTTAAGCAAGCACTTTAGAGATAAAGCCCTCTCTCGAGTAACAAAAGTCCAACTATACCAGACTCTCATACAACCTGTCTTGCTTTATGGCGCAGAATCCTGGGTCTTATCGCAAGCAGACGAAACATCTGTAGGAGTCTTCGAGAGAAAAATACTGCGAAAAATGTATGGCCCTATAGTGCACAACGGCGAGTATCGGCGACGCATGAACCATGAGCTGTATGAGCTTTATCCTGACATTGACATAGTTAAGCGGATCAAAATAACGCGATTGCGCTGGTTAGGCGATGTCAGTAGAATGGATGAAGACGAACCAGCACGAAGGGTTTTCGAAACCGAACTCGAAGGAAGACCAAGATTCCGCTGGAAGGATCAGGTTGACGAATCCCTGCGTACAATTGGTATTGCCAACTGGAGAGTTAAGGCAAAAGATCGAACTGGTTGGCGAAATATGTTATCTTCGTTTTGTAAGGTTCCTGACCCCTCGGGGTTGTTCGTGACCGGATAAGTAAGTAAGCATCACATACGTGGTTGTTGTTCAACAATAGGCTCAACCTGAAAATAAGTATGATGGTATTGATGCAACGGCACTGCATAAACAAGCAAGTCATCGTCGCCTAAGAGTATTGAATAGTATAGAGAACTCATGGAACGAATTGTATGACTCAAAAGTACTGGCGACATCTGGCGAATGATTCAAAACGTATTATTTATTTTTTCTCATAACTTGGTCCATTCATAATTTTGATGTGAAATATTGATGCCTTTGGAAACATTTATGCTTTTGGTATTGTTTTATGTAATAACATTGTCGAAATGGTGCATTTATATTGAAATACTTTATAAAGAGAAGAATAAGACTCGTTTATGCTCTTTTACTCAGGCTCTCTACATGAGAGCGGAAAAAGAGTGCAGTAAGTTCTCTATACTATTCAATATTTTTTGTCGTCGCTCTGTTTATGACAAAACAAAAACAATTATTTCAGTGAGCTAAATTTTTTTTTATTTATTTGAACAATATTACAGCTAATGTGAAAGCAAATGTAAGAAAAAAGAAAGTGCAATAGCAAACTAGACTTTAGCACAAAAAAATCCCTTTTTTTCCAATATAACATTTACTAATGTGTTCATAGAAATCGAGCAGGTACCGTGTAACAAAAAGTTGTTAACACATCGACCGTGGGTTCGAACACTCACTGATTATATTATATCTAGAGTTTTTATATCTACAGATTTTATATCTACGTCTTTCATTTGTTCAATGACTTATAGCGAAATTATGTGAGAATATTTTTTTCATAGACACACTCCCCCTAAAATTGAGTCTTTTGAGAGATTTTAACACCAATTGGGAATAAGTAAGAAATTAACCCATGAAAGACATTTTCAGTTTTGACTTATTTCTGGCATTTAGGTTAAGTTTTGAGCTTTGGTGCATTCAGGAACTTATTGTAGAATTTTACGAGAAGTATTTTTTTGTACATTTTAACCCATTACGCCCCTAGTTTTTTAAAGGGTGGGCATAAAGTGTCATAAAAGACCCTTATATTGAGGAGCTAGGGGGTTAAAAGGTTCCTCAAAAATATTTCTCGTAAAATTTTACACAAAATTGCTGAACAGATCCTATACCCAAAATGTAAGGATCACATGGTTTCCTATGTTGATTCACCATAAGAAACTTGAACCCCGCCCATAAATAACCCCATTATGAAAACTTTCACAATGCTGATGCACGTAATCCTTTTTTTTTAACCATTGTCCGAACCTTTTAATATTTCTTTTGTGTTCCACAGTGTTATATTACTACATCTTAATTTCTACTTGACCCCATAACTTCAAATCTGCAAAAATACCAAGATTCAAAACTTGAAGACATTGTTAATATGTTTCCTTAGGTGCTATAATTTTGTCAATAATTTAGTTTTTTATTCAACATCTTCGTTTATTTGCAGGCACGACCTCTCCACATTTCAACGTCTGACGGGACGCGATTTATTGAATCGTTCGACCATAAATCGAGTTCAGCCAAAAGAGGCTGTCATATCGTACTCTCAACAGCGAAACTCGAAGATGGATACGCCTACAGTGAATCGCAGGCCACGTCCTCATCTCAACAACAACGGCACGAGCATCAGCTCCAGCAGCGACCAGACGCAAGTGGCGGCTCCAGCTTCGTCAATGCCATTCGTTGGTTCGGCTCGTGTCGCCGGCGTTCCACAACACCTGCAGCCAAATCGAAATACATGGAGCAGTTCTGCATATGCGGATCGAGACAGAGGCGCGAACGTAAGCGACGCAAACAGCAGCGACGACAGCAAATTAAGCGATCTGGAAATCTTAGCGAGACGCGAGAAGATATATTGCATGTCTCAATTGAGGAGTGGCTCACAAGCCAAGAGAGCGAAGGCGACGACGACGACGACGACGACCGCAGTGATGGCGACGACCAGCAACAATTTATACAACAATCCTCTGACGAGGACGACGAGTACTACTTCGATGGCCGGTGCGAGTGATGGCGATGGCACCACCGGGTCAAAATCGGACCAAAGACAACGTAAGATAGGACGTGATGAGACAGCTTTAATGGAGTCTGGAAAGGCTAACAAATTGTAAGTTCTCGGCGAGTGCATGAGCTGAGGTTTATTTTAATGACTTATATTACAGAATAAATTTCATTAAACGTCGCAACTCTGAAGTTCCCACAAGCGCCAATAACTCACAATCCTCGCTTAATGATTCCAATTCTAGCAGCACGCCTCAGCACAAACAGCCTATGCCCATGTCGCCACGCAAGGATAATGTAAGTCAAGTGACATTGGTTTTTTAAGGATCTGTGATTGCTAGCACTAATAAAATCTTTATTCTGCAGGACAAACCGTCATTGAATCGTCGCCTATGGAAACAAATTACAAAACGTCGACGTTCCAATTCTGTTTCCGAGCTAGTGGCCTCTTAAGAATTAGAGCACCGTGATTTATGTGTAACATTTGTGTTATAGACTACATATTTATATTGATCGAGTGATCTTGTGATCAAGTTCCATATATTTTTTTAATTTCACTAATCTGTCCAGGTTTTGTAACCCATATGTCTTGCATTAGTAGTGATAGTAGCAGATTTTTATTTGTCAAATTCAGATATTGAACTGATTTACCATTAGATTAAGACTTTTGCAAATGTGAAGACACCAATAAGAAACTGTTCAAAATAAGAATTATTTTATAATTATCGTCAATTATGTTGATAAATCATAAGAAAAATTGAGCAAAACTATAGCGTAGATTGGCAATAAAAGTGCTAACACCATAAAAAAAATGTTAGTTTAATGAAGAACCAGTTGTTAATGTGTGATTTGTACAGTACTAGAAACAAATAAATTACCGTACGATACATAGATTACCGTACGATATTAGGAAATTGGTAGAATCTTACAAATTTGAAAGTTTTTCTAAATGAGAACTTTTTGCATAGTTCGTAAAATTAATGGACAATTGATAAATTGGCTTAAGGCCTTTAAAGAATATGTTACCAAAGAATTATAGCTTTAAATGTGAGGTTTATACAGTACCAAAGACAATTGGAAAATTCGAGAAAACTTTTCACCAGCCAAAAATACAGTCTGTTTAACAAACAAAGTTGCTTTATATGTGTACTAAGCAGTCAACCCATAACATTCAATGCACAACTATCAAAGGCAATTGATGAATTGACAAAATCCTTTGAGCGCCAAAGAACTGAAATTTTAAACAAAACTGCTGCCGGCACTTAGAAAGACAAATCTACCCGGTAAAATACAACTAAAAAACCGTTAATAACAGAAAAAAATGGATAAATTCTCAATAAACAAACAAAACGGTATCTGCTTTAAATGTAATATGTGTACAGTACTATAAAATGTAAACCCTAACATGCAATACATACATAATTTCAAAGGACAACTGAAAAACAACCAATCCTGAATTTAATGAAGAATACTGATTTTGAAATTAGCATTGGAAAATGATTATTCTATTCTCCAATATTCCCGCCTTAAATGCAAGTTGTACAGTACTTGGAAAAATGATTATTCTATTTCCCAATATTCACCCTTTAAATACAAGTTGTACAGTACTTTGAAAATGTTTATTCTATAGACCAATATTCCCCCTTTTAGATGCATGTTGTGTACAGTACTCGTATATAACGCATATCTCGGGTTTTTCAATAAGAGCGCTACAACAGTTATTTTAAATAATACAAAACTGGTTTTAGATACCAATGAAATTCTTTATTCCTGCGAAAGTACGTTCGATGCCATTATGTATGGAACTCGATTTCTTTTGCGTGGCCACCACGGGCACACTTGCAGAAGTCCAGACGCTGATCCCAATTCTCGACGGTTTTAAAGCATAAATCGGCCGATACTGCTGCAATTTCACGTTCGATATTCGTACGAAGTTAATCAATCGTCGCTGGCTTGTTGGCATAGACCATAGACTTGACGTAGCCCCACAGGAAATAATCTAACGGCGTCAAATCGCACGACCGAGGCGGCCAATCGACTGGGCCATTTCGCGAGATAACACGTTCACCAAACTTGGTTTCCAATAAATTGATTGTGGCATTCGCTGTGTGGCTTGTGGCGCCGTCCTGTTGGAACCACATGTCCTCCAAGTCCATTTTATCCAATTGGGGCCAAAAATATTCGGTTATCATTGAACGGTAGCGATTCGCATTCACAGTAATGTGCCGGTATTGATCATCACGGAAGAAGTACGGCCCAATGACGCCGCCGGCCCATGACCCATGGATTACGTGTGCATTGCTGTCTGATCAATAACGCATATTTTGCTTATTGACGAAGCCATTCAGCCAGAAATGAGCCTCATCGCTGAAGATGATTTCCCGATGAAAATCCGAATCATTTTCAAGTTGTTGCTCAGCCCAATTGACGAACATACGATGCTTATGGTGGTCAAGCGGCTTCAGTTCTTGCGTCAATTTGATCTTGTAAGGTTGTAGGCCAAGATCTTTTCGCAAAATTCGCCACAACGACGTCACAGAGATGCCCAACGCTTGAGAACGACGTGTGAGAGACACATTTGGGCTTTCTTGAACTGAAGCCTCAGCGGCAGCAATATTCTCGACACTACGGGCACTTCTTTGTCTCACTGGCATGGGAACATTTTGTACCGTGCCTGTGGATTCAAATTTTTCCACTAGACGCTCAATTGTTGATCTGGTAGGACGATTATGACGACCATAAATTGGACGTAGCGCTCTTAAAGTTGAGGCCACTGACTCCAAATTTCTGTAGTAAATTTTAATAATTTCGACTCGTTGTTGGCTCGTACATCTTTCCATGATGAAATGGCAAACCTTACTGAAGAGAAATGTCAAAAAAGCGGTAAAAAATATGGCGTCGTTTGCTGTCCCTATCGATTTACTTTTGTAGCGTCTCTGTTGAAAAACCCTTTATGTAAAAAAAATTAAATTTATAAATTGACAAAAAAGCAACATTTGAAGTTGAAAAATTGGCACAACAGCCTCTTGAAAGAATGTTTTCATAAAACGAATCGGTCGAAACTCCAACGTAAATACCAGGTGACGCCAAGTTAATCAAACAATTTTGATTTTGAATAACTTTTTTATTAAATACAAAAAATGTGATTTTGAGTGGTGGAAATCTTTATTGGGACCTTCAGAATTTTTTCTGTTAAGTGGAAAAGATGATAACCGTCAATTGTTGATACACATTTGTGCCCGTTTCATCGCATTTTGCATGACTTTCCTCAAGATTTTCCCGTCGAGTGTTCTCCTTAAGGATTGCGATTTTCTGACGCTTGTTGACATAAACTCGCGACTTCAAGTAGCCCCAAAGAAAGAGGTTTGGGATGGTTAAATCGGGCGATCTTGCTGGTCATTCCAAAACGGAAGACTACGGGACCAGGAAACGCTTCCTTCACAATATCCATTGTGTCTCGTGCTTTCCTCAAGATTTCCTGTGACAACTGTCTGCATTCCTGACGAGTGTTCTCCTTAACGCTTGTTGGTATAAACCCACGACTTCAAGTAGCTCCGACGAAAGAAGTTTGGGATGGTTAAATCGGACGATTTTGCTGATCAAGCCTAATCGCCAAAACGGGAGATTACGCGACCAGGAAACGCTTCCTTCACATACCAATTGCGCATAAACTCGCGACTTCAAGTAGCCACAAAGAAAGAAGTCTGGGATGGTTAAATCGGACGATTTTGCTGGCCGTTTCCTTCACACGCCAATTCCTCAAAACGGGAGATTGCACGACAAGGCGTGTCTCGTGCTGTGTTTGCAGTTGCACTATTTTATTGAAACCACATGTTCACCATACCCCGCTCATCCAAATCCGGCAGTAAGAAGTCGTTTATCACGTCGCTGTAGAATTCGCCAGTAACAGTGAACTTATTGATGATGGCATCCTCAAAAAAGTACGGCTCCCGCGAGAATGCCGCACCACACAGTGGCTTTGAGTAGAGGTAATGGCTCTTAGTGCAACACACGCGAAGTTTTAGTGCCCCAGAAGTGACACTTTTGCTGATTGACTTAACCGCTTAAGTGGAAATGCGCCTCGTCGTTCATGATGATTTACGACCCAAAAGCGTTCTCTTCCTTGTTGCAATTGGAGATGGCTTGTCAGTAATTCATACGCGAGTGACGGTCAGCAGGCAGTAACTGATGCACTGTTTGCACTTTGTACGGGAACATGTCTAATGCTAATTTCGTTTCTAAAACATAATGTTCCCTTGTATTAGACGACATTTGAAAAATGTTGCCATCGCCCCATCAAAGTTGGGTCTTTTTTAGGGGAGAAACGAAAATTGAAATGTTGTATATTCCCACAATTGTATGCTCCCTTTTGTGCCGCAACGTCAGATTAATTGCTCACCAAACTCGCCTTTCAATTGATTCATGGTATGACGTGCAGTGTAACATGTGGCACCATCCTGTTGAAACCACATGCCAACCAAGTCCAATTTTTCCATTATGGGCAAAACTTAGTCCGTGACAATCGATCGGGATCTTGCAGCAATGACCGTAACTTTACAATTAATTCCATGAGTTCTTCATACTATTCGATACTCTTTGGCGACGACGACCTGCTTGTTTGAATGCTGGCATACAACTAAATAAAAAACAATATTTAGCTCACTGAAATAATTGTTTTTGTTTTGTCATAAATTGAGCGACGACAAAAAGTATTGAATAGTATAGAGAACTTATTGAACATATCTCATGTAGAGAGTCTGGGTAAAAGAGCATAAACGAGTCTTATTCTCTTTATAGAATATTTCAATATATTTCAATGCACCATTACGACAATGTTTTTACATGAAACAATACAAAAAGCATAAATGTTTTAAAAGTCATCAGTGTTTCACATCCAAATTATGAATGAACCAAGTTATGACAAAAAAAGAGTAATATGTTTTGAATCGTTCGCCAGATGTCGCCAGTGCTTTTGAGTCATACAATTGATTCCATTAGTTGTGACAAAAAGAGAGTAATACGTTTTGAATCATTCGCCAGATGTCGCCTGTGCTTTAAAGTCATACAATTGGTTCCATGACTTCTCTATACTATTCAATACTCTTTGGCGACGACGACCTCTTTGTTTGTTCGCTGCCGCTACATCAATACCATCATACTTATTTTCAGGCAGAGACTATAGTTGGACAACAACCACGTATGTGATGCTAACGCTGTGTGTCTTGTTTGCATGTGTTCACTTTGATAGATTGTCCTATCCGTGCCTATAGATGTTAACACATTAGAAAAAATACTTTTTACTTTTATTAACTATTTTACAACCTCATGAGGTCAGACGTCTTACACATATTAATTAATCAAACAAGTTAAACAAATTTCAACATATTTTTCCAACTGGCTCTATCCTTCGCCTTTTCTCGCCAGTTGGTACCACGAAGGATACGGAGGGTCTTGGTCGTCCTCTTTTCCTGCTTCCATCGGGTACGTTATCGAAAACCTTTCGCGCTGGCTCAACTTCATTCATCCTGATAACAGGACCTAGCCTAAGGCCTAAAAAATTACACTAAATTTAAAAAGTGCAATCGTACTGAGACAAAACATTATAATTCACACTTTGCACATTTGAGAATGTCATGAAGGGCAAAAATTGTTTTGAAATTTTTTGTGTATTTATTACTTAGTTAGGAAAAAATTCTCATCAAATGAATAAACTTCAAGCAGTTCTTGTTCTATGCAAACGATGTTCTTATTGTAGCTAACATCACTGCAGTCTAAAGATAGCGAGTTTATAGAAACCTCCTTGTCTAATAAATGTTCATGCCAGTCATTGCATTGTTATTTATACCAGTAGTTCCCAATAGTTTTTAATACTCTTCAGAGTCACTTCTCTATAAGGATCGTATCCGTTGTATTTATCAGTTCATGATTTAGTGCAATGAATTTTCGAAATCTTGTCGGATGTTAAATCTTCTTTCTCTTGTATAGGTTTTAGTGTTTTTTGTTTCTTACACTATTTTTAAAACAGCGTAGAACGTTTGAACTCCAGATGGTTGTAGGTTGTGATAATTTAAAAAAATACTCCAAAACAAAAATTAAAAAGAAATTAAAAATTATTAAATACTAAATAGAGAAATCTGAATTGCATTTTAAATAGACTTGAGAAATGTCCTGCCATCATTTTGCTTCTACAACTACACGTATTGAATAACACAAGTAAAAGGAGAGATTATAAACGAAAAGAACATGTAGTATGAACAAATTTAGATAATCTATTCCTTCATGCATATCCCTTACCAACAACGTATTTAGTGCGTCACATGATTGCAGAAAACTGTGATACAAATGTGAAAATAATTAAAGTATTCTGAATTGTTTTTCTGAGTTTCTTTTAGTCAAGGAGATATCAACAATTTGGAATTGTGAACCAAATTAAACTATTTATGACCTTTCGATAGTTTACATCAAAATCGAGGCGATTCTACGCGCGATTACAATTCTTTGTGTCTCTTTCAGTTTAGTAGATATTTGGAAAGACTACACATTAAAATACCAAAACAAAAATTGTTAAAATTTTGGAAAACCGGGAATAACAAAAAATTTGTGGATAGCTGATTTGAATACAGGAGACCAACAGCTATACAGTTCATAGGGTTTGTAAAAAATCAAATCAAAAAAAAATTAAAGAATTACACTGAAAAATATACAACAAAATATATGCCTTATAAATATTGAGAAAGTAAAAAGAAAATTAAAAAAATTATTCAATTAAATTTTCTTAAACAAAATTCAATCAATTAATAATCAAGTAAACTGACATAACAGCACCATTTTATGTAAATTTAACAGAATAAAAAACATGAACAGCATAAGAGGAAAATACTCAAACAGTATGACTGTTAATTATGTTAAAAAAAAAAACAAACATTTATTGTAATTCACAATTTTTATTCATTGCATAATAAAAATCTCATCACACCACCAAAAACCCGCACTAACACATGTATATAAGTATGTACATAAGACATGTCACACACAGAAAACATGTGTCGTATCGTAACAGTGCCACGACGACGCGTTACCTTACGTCAAGTAACAGCATTAGTTTACTACACTTTAAGGATATAAAACGTATTTATACGTAACGTAACATAACATTAAATTATGTAGTTGGAACGTAACGTAACGTAACGCAGCCGTATGTAGTATAAACTAACATTATGTTAACCTACATTAACAACACATTCGTACATTAATAAATTTTGCAAAAATTATGTGATCAAATGTATCCGTTGATAACAGAAGAATTACTTTGTGTATTTTTATTCCAATAGTTTAACACAATAAGTCCAGATTATATACATATATATATATACATTTAAAATATATCTTAAAACGTAATAACATCAAACTTAGTCTTTTAGCAGAACTTTAAACATAAAAATTTAATTATAAATATATTTTTCAATTTAAACATTTAAAACAAACCAACTTTACTATGATTAAACCTCATTAAATTACACCATTTTCATCTTTAAGCTTGAGTAAAACGAACAACAAAATAATTTAAAAAAAAAACTGTGAAAAAATACTTTGCAATTATTATCTCTATGAGAACTACTTTAGTAAATAAATATTTAATTAAATTTAATTAAACAAAAAGTAATTGAAAATATTTAAATTAAGTAAAGTAATACAAATAAGAAAAATCAAGCAAAACAACTTCATTTTACTAAATAACAAGAAAAATTCAATAAAAATCTTAGTAAAGTATAAAAAATGTATTTTGGAATTTAATTGGAAGCATTGGAAGGGAGTGCCAGATTGGGTTAGGTAAAACTAGCTGCCACCATTGCAACACTTAGTCCAATGACAGATACCATGCAACATCATATTCTGTCACCATCGCTGATTCTATAAATTGACTTGGCATATTAAAAGGACCTTCCAGCCGTTTGAGACCTGATCGTGATGTTCCAGGAAGTGGCTGAAGAACAAAACGTATATTAATTCCTGGCGAAATAAGTAATACAATGCAAATAGGTCTTAAGATCTTTCAGCTTAACTCCCTGAATGTCTGTTAGATCCAACATGAAGTAAGATCCTCGATATTGGCTCCAACCTGTCTTGCTTTATGGCGCAGAATCCTGGGTCTTATCGCAAGCAGATGAAACATCTGTGGGAGTCTTCGATAGAAAAATACTCCGGAAGATTTATGGCCCTATAGTGCACAAGTGAGTATGTGCCAGTGAGTATCGGCGACGCATTGAACCATCAGCTGTATGAGCTATATCCCGACATCGATATAGTTAAGCGGATCGCAATAACGCGATTGCAGTGGACAGGCTATGTCAGTAGAGTGGATAAAGACAAACCAGCACGAAAGGTTTTCGCAACCGAACGCGAAGGAAGGCGAAAAATAGGAAGACCAAGACTCCGCTGGAGGGATCAAGTTGACGAATCCCTGGGTATACTTGGTATTACCAACTGAGGAGATAAAGTAAAAGATCGAACTGGTTGGCGAAATATGTTATCTGCAGTAATCATGAGCTGAGATTCCAAATATAGATACTTACGTGTCTGCCCGCTAAATAGTGTCCACACCCTCAAAAATATATAGTGTTTTGTTGTTTGGATGCAAATATAACAAGTGTTTGCAGCTTGTTGCAAATATAATATACTTGTGTGCAAACACATTGTGTTTGCTATTCAATAATCAATTCATCATGGATGATAAAAATGATAATGGGAAAACAAAGAAGAAGAAGATGACACTGCTAAACTTAAAATCGACAAATTAAGGCGAGAATATTAATAACTAAAAAAGTCAACAAGTCATATTCAAAAATCAACAAGAATTGTTAAAAAAATATTGAATATTTGAAAATGAAACAAACTGGTAAAAGATCAATTAAGAACAGTCACAGATCAATTTGGAATTGATATTTATGATAATAACCCTGCACAAGTGCGTGTTGTACACAACGATATGAGCCATGCTGGGGACATAGAGGTTGGCATGGATGAGGGCGCAGCTGTTGGAACTTGAACGACGGTCAGGAAGAAATCAACAACCGAGGAGAAGAAGAATAAAAATAAGAACAAAAATATCAACAATAACAACAACAACATGCGAAAGGCAAATGGTTTAACGGGGTCCTGCAAACGCATGGATAACCGCAATGGAGGAAAGAACCCTGAACTACACTCTGAAAAATCTGACGTTTTTTTGTTGTTTGGATGCAAATATAACATGTATTAGAAGGTTGTCGCAAATATAACATACTTGTGTCCAAACGCATTGTGTTTGCTATTCAATATTACATGTTTGAGACACAATGATTAATATGTTATAACATTTGTGTTTGGGACCCAAATATATCTGTGTTTGTGACACAAATACAGCCATGTTTGTTGCACTGTTTATGCTCTCTCGAGAGCAAGAGAATAAAAGAGGTGCAACGAGTGTGTATAACTTGTAAGTGTGTATCTATAATCTTGCATTATACTCCCAGTGAGTGAATCATAAATCTGTGGTCACAAGTCCTAACAGCCTAAGTCGATTCTAAAATCTTTCAGGGAGAGCAGTTTAAAGTTTAATATCTTTACTGCAAATCAGGAGTCGGAGTTTTTGTAATAGCTTTGTTATAGATAACAAGGAAACGAATTATTTTACTTACTTCTTAACAAAAAAGAGTTGCTTATTTAAGCACGGTGACTTCTCAAAACTATTTTTTTTTAATTTTGTCCTAACTCGACTTAGGCTGTTATGGTTTGTGACCACAGAAATATTCCTGAATGTGCGTGTAAATTGCAGATGAAGTCAGTGTTTCTTATTTTGACTGATGTATTGCGTTTCTGAATGTGCGTGTAAATTGCAGATGAAGTCAGTGTTTCTTATTTTGGCTGATGTATTGCGTTTTAATTTCATGTATTCAGTCATCAATGGCTCATTGGGAAAGAGGATATCAAAGCGCTTGGTTAGTGAAGAAAGAATAAACAAACGCTCGGACGGTTACTTGGTTTGTGATGTTGCTTTGGTTTTTGTGTATGTGTTTCGCATATATTTATGTGTGCTACCAAAGTGAGAAATGATTTTGAGTCAAGAAACTGACAAGAGCAACAACTTGAATTCATTTTTCTGCTCTAACCTCTACTGAAATAATCGGAACGGCGGACCATTTGTGAAATATAATAAAAAAAACAAGTAACATACACGCCTGGCTTGCATGAACTAGATTTGTATATAAGTATATTGTTTGTGTACTAATGCAAAGTGATAACCAAGGCATAGTTGAAACCTTCTGAAAACATAAACGTGAGAGACATTAAAGAAAGGGTAAGCAAAAGAGCAGCAGATTCTTATTTCATAAAAAAAGTAATGCATTCAGCAAGTAAATGTAAAAATTGGTAATTTTAAATATTTTAATTTTTTGTATTAATTATTTATTTTAATTATAATAAAGAAAGAAAGAATAATTCGTTTCTAAATATTATTATGTTTGGGAGAAAATACGCATATGTTTCCATGTAAGTATACGGAGGTTTGGGCAAAACACGCGAATGCTTCCACGTAAGTATATGGATGTTTGGGATGAAGCGCGCATATGTTTCCACGTAAAAGCATACATAGTTATCAGTAAACAAGCTAATGTTTGCACTTAAATACACCTAAGTTTGGGGCGTGCAAACATATAAATGTTTGTAGTGTGTTCCAACCATATACATGGTTCCTGCAGAATATGTTTGGGAGAATATATTACACAGGCCGTTATTTTCAGCGTGCTGTGATCACTGCTATTAGCATAAAACATCTTTTCTAATAATGGATGCCAAGTAGGAGTGAAATCGTGTTGTATGGAGATTCTTAGTAACAAGATTTGGATGCGCTAAAGCCCCTAATTTTGTGAGGTGCGAAAAATTAACCCGTTAACACATTGGCGTAAAGGGGTGAGGTCAAATGGCTCCCTAACATGGTCAAAGGTGGGGGTGAAGGGATAAAATTCCATCAAAAACCCGCAGTCGTCGCCTGCCAAAATTTTTTCAGAACATAAATACCTCCTATCTTCACCCCTTAAGGGAGCTCCGATACCCCTTATTTTTTTTAAAAAATTGGCTACCACCGCTTTAACTGCCCCAATGATAAACTTAGAGGAGTCAAACGAAATATCAACCCCATATGTTATTTCCAAACCAACAATTTCTCAGAACATACCTACTCTTCAAGTCTTAATGTGGTCCCCATACAATTTTGATTGATGTGTTAACATCTATAGTACACGGGTAGGGTAATCTATCAAAGTGAACACATGCAAACAACACACAGCGTTAGTATCACATACATGGTTGTTGTACAACAATAGTCTCTGTCTGAAAATAAGTATGATGGTATTGATGTAGCGGCAGCGAACAAACAAGCAGGTCGTCGTCGCCAAAGAGTATTGAATAGTATATAATAGTATAGAAAAGGTACTAGGGAAATAATGTAGATTGAGAGACTAAACATGGCATACAGATTATAGACCATGCGGCAAAGTAAGTTTAAAACTGTTTGATTGGTCATAATAACCGCTAAATTATGTTTTATGTTGTTAGCATCGATCGAAAATACGCATTCCGTTTCATTTCAAGCAAGGAGTAAATAACTACTACCTACTACTGCCTACTACCTCATCGTCATTAAGAGAACACGAAGAGAGGCATTGAAGCTCTTTTCTATTGCTCTGTGGTTCAATTCAATTCAACTCAATTCACTTCACTCAATTCAATTGCATTGATTTTAATTCAATTCAATCCAATTTAATTCAATTCAATTCAATTCGATTTAATTTAATTCAATTAAATTCACTTCAATGCAATTCAATTCCATGCAATTCAATTCAATTATTCAATTCAATTCATTTCAATTCAATTCAATTCAATTAAATTCAATTTAACTTAATGCAATTCAATTTAATTCAATTAAATTCACTTCAATTAAATTCCATTCAATTCAATTCAATTCAATTTAATTCAATTAAATTCACTTCCTTTCAATTCCATTCAATTCAATTCAATCCAATTCAATTCAATTTAATTCCATTCAATGCAATTTAATTCAACTAAATTCACTTCAATTCAGTTCAATTCAATTCTTCAATTGAATTCAATTAAATTCAATTGAACTTAATTCAATTTAATATAATTCAATTCAATTCAATTTAATTCAATTAATTCAACTTCATTCAATTCCATTCAATTAAATTCAATTCAACTTAGTTCAATTCAATTCAGTTCAATTCAATTCAGTTTAATTCAATTCAATTAAATTCAATTCAATTAAATTCAATTCAATTCAATTCAATTCAATTCAATTTAATTCAATTCAATTGAATTTAATTCAATTAATTCAACTTCATTCAATTCCATTCAATTAAATTCAATTCAACTTAGTTCAATTCAATTCAATTCAATTGAACTAAATTCAATTCAACTTAGTTCAATTCAATTCAGTTCAATTCAATTCAGTTTAATTCAATTCAATGAAATTCAATTCAATTCAATTCAATTTAATTCAATTCAATTGAATTTAATTCAATAATTCAACTTCATTCAATTCCATTCAATTAAATTCAATTCAACTTAGTTCAATTCAATTCAGTTCAATTCAATTCAGTTTAATTCAATTCAGTTAAATTCAATTCAATTAAGTTCACTTCCTTTCCATTCAATTCAATTCAATTCAATTCAATCCAATTCAATTCAATTTAATTCCATTCAATTCAATTTAATTCAACTAAATTCACTTCAATTCAGTTCAATTCAATTCTTCAATTCAATTCAACTAAATTCAATTGAACTAAATTCAATTCAATTTAATTCAATTCAATTTAATTCAATTAATTCAACTTCATTCAATTCCATTCAATTAAATTCAATTCAACTTAGTTCAATTCAATTCAGTTCAATTCAATTCAGTTTAATTCAATTCAATTAAATTCAATTCAATTAAATTCAATTCAATTCAATTCAATTTAATTAAATTCAATTCAATTCAATTTAATTAAATTCGATTCAATTTAATTCAATTCAATTCAATCCAATTTAATTCAATTCAATTCAATTCGATTTAATTTAATTCAATTAAATTCACTTAAATTCACTTCAATGCAATTCAATTCCATGCAATTCAATTCAATTATTCAATTCAATTTAATTCAATTCAATTTAATTAAATTTAATCCAATTTAAATTAATTCAGTTCAATTCCCTTCCATTCAATTCAATTTAATTCAATTCAATTCAATTCCATTCAATTCAATTCAATTCAATTCAATTCAATTCAATTCAATTTAATTAAATTCAATTCAATTTAATTCAATTCAAGTATATAATTCAAGTATTCAAATCAATTCATTTGAATTAATTTCAATTCAATTTAATTCGATTCGATTCAATTCAATTCAATTCAATTCAATTCAATTCAATTCAATTCATTTCAATTCAATTCAATTCAATTCAATTCAATTCAACTCAATTCAATTCAATTCAATTCAATTCAATTCAATTCAATTCAATTCAATTCAATTCAATTCAATTCAATTCAATTCAATTCAACTCAATTCAATTCAATTCAATTCAAGTCAAGTCAATTCAATTCAATTCAATCCAATTCAATTCAATTCGCTCACTCGTGACTCAGGTGAGACACGACAAATTCGTGTCTACGTTTATGATGCCTTGTACGTTAGGGTGGCGTGAAAACATTTTTTTGGTGGGGCTCTTAAATTATGCGTATTGAAGAGGTAAGCGCGAGAGCGTCAACCCTTTTCATACCAGGTTTCGGCCCTACCGGCCGTTGAAGGTTTCGTTTCCTAGCGTATTTTGGCAAAAAACAAATCTTATTTTTTGGTCAATATGGGGATTCAAACAACGTATAATGATTAACATAATTAGAAATCTATATTTTCAAGACTTATACAACAGAGCAGTGTGCTTTCATGACAATATTTTTAAGTCTTGATCAAGAATGCTTTTCGGATTTTTCTCAATGTATGTATTTGGTTGTGTTTTCATGTCAAATACAACATAAAGTGAATTGAAAAAGTACGAAGAGAATGTGTGCATGATAAAGATTTTAAAATGCAGCGTGAAAAAACAAATACCCAACCATACTTTTGCTAATATATTTTTCTATTTATGCTAGTTATCATACGAGGCTCCATATTGAGCAAAAAATATTGTTTAATTTTTTTGCCAAAATACATAAGTCGGAAGGGGACAATACGTACCGTCCTATAAAAAAAGTTTAGCGTTCCTGTAATCACCTCTTAAATACGCTTCTGTGTAGACAACCAACCTCCTCCCCCACGTTTGAAATTCCTTAAACAATGGGTTTCACTGCACCCTAATATACATACATCCGTACAAAAAATTTTAAATGTTGTGAATCACATAGTTTGGCACACACAGGGAAAAGATTAGTTGGAAATCAATTCAGCCATTGGAAATTCCATGATAAAATCTATATTTTGATTAGAATTCATAATTGTCAAACAACAGAATTATTTGTCGATGTTAGTGATAGATTAAAAATAGGTTTTACTAAATGCAAGTTGCTACTACCGAACTTTAGTTGTATTAACCAATTTGAGTACTTCAAAAACCTCATTCATCTGAAATGGAAGATACAACTAATAAAAAGTACAACAATAGAAGTCGTGTTCAAATAATAGTCACTATAATCATAATTTAGTTTCTGTCACAAAAACACTTGTTACAAAGTTATGCATGTATTCGATTTTTCACAAGAGGCTATGCTGTTGTTGAATGTTACACGAAGACTACAGAAAAACTATTATTTTAAACAGAAAGTGATAAACAAAGTTGTGAAAAAACAAAGTATATATATCACCCACAGAAGAATACATATGATCATAAATTGAGGTGAAATGAGACTTTTAAACCCAATGGTTGAATCTAACGCCAATATTGAAGCCTTCGCAAACACATGCAAACAATTCTGGGCACTTGGCTGGAGGAACAAGTATTGTGGATGACACAAATTAACTTAAACAAACATATGATACCCAGGGTAACCTATTCCCACTTTTGATCGAAAATATGAAAAATTTAGAAAGACTGTCTATATTTGTTTTTCGATTGGACCCTCCGATTTCGAGATATAGACATTTTTTCATATTTTCCATCAAAAATGCGAACCCTGGTTATAAAAAATAATAATTTTGTTTATATTTAAACATAAAATACACAATTTTAATAAAAAATTATTGTTTTTACTTTTTTTATAAAATTTATAATGGGTTAAAGCATCACCAAATGGTTGTGACAGCTATCAAATTCAAGTAATTACTTTAGTTGAGCATACCAATATATTATTTGGTACAACGGAATAAGGGTTTACATTTTTCGTTCATCCAACTAATAGAATATTCACCACTACAGGATAATTTGATTGCTGCAACTAAAACTCGATTGACAGATCGCATTTATTTATTGTTGCTGTGTCTTCAACTAAATAATTAATCAATTGATATGCACAACATTTGGTGATACTGAACACAATTATTGGTAATCACAACTGAATAATGTGATAGTCCAAGTAACCGCAAAATTTTAGTTGGCTGTAAATATAGTTGTGTCAACGAATCTCTTCTCTGTGTGCATACAACATGAATCGATAGACAAAAAAAATACAAGCCTGTGTTAGATAACACGGGCGCATAGGTCAGACGTAGAATACGTTAGTCATTTTGCAATTAAAATATATGAATTAAATATAATTTTTGATAAATAAAAAGAAAGCAACTTGCGCATGTAAAGACATTGCTTGCTTTAGTGAATCTAAGAAAGTGCATATTTACAAAATGCCGTCGCATCTCTCTCCAACCAACACAATAATTAACGCCATCAAAATTGCATGTGTAAACTCAGATTTATAGGCAGCTTTCGTTTTCTCTAAATTTCCTCTTTTATTTTCTGCTACTATATCAATGGCGTTTTTCCTAAACACATTTCTGTGAATACATTGGGAAGTAGTTGGAAAGCAGCTAATCTATTGTGCTGCCATATCACAAAAGTAATTCCTATTGCAGTACATCTAATAAAGATGTCGCTACAATGTTTGGAAACCACTGATCTAAACGATTGGAATAGTTTTGAACAAGATTTATTAATTTATTTTTTAGTTTGTGTGCTCGAAGACTGTATGCCATATGTTTAAGGATGAAACTATATCTAGTTTAACGTATTACATTATAGCGACATCTTCATTTGAAGTACAGCTACAGCAATACATTTTATGATATGGCAGCACAATAGATTAGCTGCTTTCCAACTACTTCCCAAAGTATTCACAGAAATGTGTTTAGGAAACACGCCATTGATATAGTGAGCGTATACATCGCCAATCCTTTGTATTAATGTACATCCACACACATTTACACGCTGGTCGCAGAAGTAAACAAACGACAGCAAAGATCTGTAAACTTTCAAGCACATACAAGTGTCCACGCTCCCCTCCCTTCATTTTATGTTCCCCACCAAACGAACTAATACCCGACCGATCCAACAAAACGAAATGTACACACACACACCCATTTACACGCTGCTCGATAAATAAACAAAGCACAGCAAAGCCAAAATCATTTGATTTCACAACAACAACAAAAACAACAGCGGCATTTACAAACCAACAACAACAGCGGCATGTACAAAAAAAGTCTAAAATATCATGCTCTTAAATATGTATTTCCTTAACTACATAAAACTTTTATATATAGACATATAATTTTTTTAATGTAATTCGAAACAAAACATATTACCAAAACTGAGTAACATATAAAAATTGCTAAAATATGGTTTAATATTTAAGTAAAAGTGGGTGAAAGTTGACAAACATTTTCTCAAAATTTTGTGCTCCAGATCAACACCCCTACCTTACCGTATAACGTATTCTACGTTAAAAATACATATGACCCCATAATCATTGGTCAGATAACACACCACCACCCAAACTACCTGAACTCACATTAAACAATAAGAAATTAAGTTGTAAAACGAATTTGAAGAATGGAATCCGCTCTCAACGTACCTCAAAATACTTTACAATTACATACCTTTGATAACATTTATCCAAGAGAATTTTGCAATGTAATGAATTGTATAGAAATGCATATGAAAGATCAATCGGCTTATTTAGAATTTGCCAAAAATATGACCACAACTTTCAACAATGCCGAGTATCATCGTATTAAACCATATATGAGAGCAAACGAATGACAGATAAATGAGTCGAAGCTTATTCGTCTATAAGCACAACCATCAGCAATGTCGCATATACTCGTATTAAACACATACAAACTAAGTTGAATCTCTATAGCGAGCAAACGAATGACAAACTAATGAAACGAACATCGTTCATTCAATTGCACAGCCACCCGGCAACAATCAGTTCGTACGCCAGAAATTTGTTTAATATTTACACTTCTACATTTATTTTTTATTTAAAATCTAATATTTTTGATACAAAAAATTATGTCTACGTAAAGCTAAGAAATTCTTTCTTAGAATCAACAGCAGATGGAAAAAAAATAGAACAACAACAGCGTAAATAACGGGATCCAGCGACACAGTCATAAAATGCGAATAAGAAACTGAGAACAATTATTCCGTACGATAGAAAAAAATGTGTTATATACTATAAAGATAACGGGACAAATTCTTTTGGCGTAGAATACGTCTTACCTTACGGTATAGGGAGTCATGTCAGATTGTTATTGTTGTAATCTTTATTTCATTGATTATGAGGAAACGGCGAGATAACTTTTTTTAAAAATTTTTTTGTAGGTAAATGAAGATTTTATCTTTCGTTTGATACACATTTCATATTGGTTGATATCTTCCTAATATTTAAATTTCTCAAATGAAAATTGTTTAAACACATACACTCAAACATATGTGTGGTGTTTGGTTGAGTGTTTGAGTTTGTAGCGTGAACACAAACTATGCTGCTGTTTCAGTGTGGACACAAACCTTCGACTGTTGTTTTGATTGATGAAATATTGAAATTTCGTATATTTACTTATGTATTTAAGTGAAACAAAATGTTAAATGTGAACTTGAATTTAACATGGATATATAATTATAAAAAATATATGAAAAGTAAGCAAGCAAGTAAGCAAAATAACAATGCTGCTTGATGCTGTTTAACAGCAGCTGACAGTTGACGTTTAGTAAATTAAGATAAAAACTACTAATTTATTTGGCGATATCTGCTTAGCAGAAATTTCAATTAATAACGAGGTCAAACTTGTAATTGGTACTGTGTATTTTCATCCAAATGTTTCTCAAGTAGACAAGGAAATGATGCTGTATAGTATATTAATGAAATATTCCCCTTTAACTACGCAAATCAACAGAGACTTCCCCGTTGATACAGATGTCAGTATGCTTATTGGTGGTGATTTTAACACAGATATAACTTCAAATACCAGATCGCCGAAATATATGAGAGATACATTTAATTTGGATTAAATTCGAAACGGTGCTCCCACAACTATTGATAACACAACCATTGGCTTAGCTTTTGCGAGAAATTTGAATGTTAATTTAAACACATATTTATCCTATTTTTCCGATCATAAGCCCATATTATCAAAAGTAACTTTCAAATAATCAAATTGATTTGCGTCTGTTATTTATCATTTATCCTTACTCCTTTAATTTAAAAACATATTTATCCTATTTTTCCTCCCATAAGCTTATGTATATTATCAAAAGTAACTATCAAATAAATAAATTCATTTGCTTATGTTATTTATCATTTATTGTTATATATGTTTTCTGTCTTATCGGATGGCGTATTCTACGTTAAACTTAATGGCCGTGTCTCTGACACAGCCTGCAGGGACAGTCCGTGGCCGAAGGCCTCGGACAACTGTCTGCTGTTTTTTTTTTCTTATTCTGTACACTTGTTTAGAATGTTTTGAGTAGTAATTTGTTACTTTCTTTTTATTCGAGTAGTTTCGTTTGACACATTCGCAACCATGGCGCGTGGCAAAGCGATTTGTAAAAGTGTCAGAATATTAATAATTAAAAATTTTAATCAAACCAAAGTTATGGCAGTTTTGCACAAGATTTAGGCTTAGCAAAGACGGCTGTCCAATATATTATAAAAAATTACGTAAATACTGCCTCAATTGAGCCGCAACAACACGGACGCGGAAAGAAATCAAAAATAAATGAACGGGAAATTCGAGTATTGAATGGCATAATTAAAGAAAATAGGCGGACATCAGTGAGAAATTTAGCGCAAATGTGATCAGAAAGAATAGGCAGAAATATTAGCCGTGAATGGACCCGAAAACATTTGCATAAATTGCATTATAAATTTTATAAGGTGAGTTTTGTTGAAAGGTATGTCAGTGCATTCAATTTAACTTTCACACGCAAAGAAAAAAACACTCTTAACTGCGGTGCAAAAGAAAAAAAGGCTACAATTTGCAAAGGATAAGGAGTTGTGGGTAGAGCGACAGTGGGATTCGATCATATTTAGTGATGAATCGACGTTTCAAGTGTGCACGGGTGAAAGAAAAACAAAAGTTATAAGAAAATCAAATGAAGCATTTCATTCCGACTGCTTAAATAGACAAGTAAAGTTCCCAGCAAGTGTAATGATTTGGGTTGCATGTCACCAAAACGTGTGGGCCACAACAAACAATCTTGAAAATGTCGAAATAAACCATGGAATGCAAATGGCTGTAATGACAACAGTTAATGAATTCCCCAACCAATCAGTGGTGCATATTAGTCAAAAACTATTATCTAATCACTCGAAATAGGTTTCACGATACATAAAAATATGTTATATTAATAAATAGCAAGAAGATACGTCTATTGCGGAACATCAATAGTACCAAAATTTTGGAATCTACCAAGCAAAGGGAACCAAAATGTTAATTTAAATGCACCTACACTCACAGAAAAATTCGGTTGAGACGGCCAAATTAGCCGTAACCGAATTTAGAGATTGTCTCAACCAAATTAGAGGTTGTCATTAGAGGTTTCTCGAATAACTGACGCATCTACATCAGACGACCCATCTGCTCTATTCAGTTAACTAAACTAAACGATTAGGGTATGACTCCTCTTAAGCTATGACCATCAGCTGCAAACCTTGACGCTTCCGACGACTCCGTCACTCTGGAGTATTGTATTTTCGTAAACTTACCGGCAAAAACGTTCACCTTTTCAGTCTAATCATCTACCAACCGCCCAAGTTAACTAGTGAGTGCTAGTATTCTTCTGCGCCTAGACAGTTCTTTTTTTTCGCAAAGACCAACACTCAGGGGATGTCCCCTATAAATCCAGAACATTGCATTGGACTTAGGAAAAGGGCATAGGAGTAGGGGGAAAGAGAGAGAAGTAATTGTTAATGTTTGACTTAAACTTGCTGATGTTGTAAGAAGTGGGGAATACACTTGCCGGAAGCTTGTTCCACATACGGACTGTGCGGCTGAAGAATGAATTGTTTCTGTAATGCGCAGTTCAATCCAACGGTCAGGAAACAGAAAAGGGATGAGTTTCACTTGAAACCGCGTCGTACGGTTAAATACTCTAACTTCTGGAATGAGGCTATGTAACTCGGCGGAACACTTTCCATGAAAATACATATAAAATAGCGAAACACAGCTAACATTTCGTCGATGCTCCAAGGAGGCAACAGTGCTGGATGCACTGCTGTCTCGCCTATCAGCTTCAGCGCTCTCTTTTGCACGCGGTCTAGAAGTTCCAAGGTGGACGCTGGAGCCCAAATATGAGAGTTGAATTCCAATTTTGGCCAAATATACGTGGTGTAGATATTGAGGAGATCGGGTGGGATGAAAAATCTTTTACACCGCTTTAGAAAGTCCTGACATTTGAATGCTTCTTTCGACACGTTAAAAATGTGCTTATTCCAACGAATGTCACATTGTATCTTCATGCCCAGAACATCAAGAGCTTTCGATTCACCAACATCTAAACCACCCATTGAAATCATTGGCAGGGTCGAGTCACCAGTGTGCTTGTGCAATATTCTGCAACACTGTGTTTTGCGTGCATTAAATTCGACTCGGTTTTCCCTGCCCCACTCACTAATCGGATGCAAGTCATGATGAAGCGTGTCATTCAGTGTTCGTCTCTTTCCTTGCACTACGGAAAGATTGGGTCGATGATCGAACGAATATGAGTGACATAAATTACTATCATCAGCGACGGAGAAGATGGGATTTGTAGTCCGATCCAGAAGGTCGTTGATGAAACTAAGAAAAAGAGAGGGAGAAAGCACACAGCCTTGAGGTAAATCCCGCATTAATTGTGTACTCATTGGAAGAGACAGCGTCTATTACAACACGTATGGAACGGTCTCCGAGAAAACTGGAAATAAATCGAGAGAAGTTTCTACCTAAACCAAAAGCATTAACATTTGATATGAGTGCCTGGTGCCAAACTCTATCAATTGCTTTAGAAGTATCAAAGGCCACTATTTTGCTCTCACCCAGTCTATGCACGGACCGATTCCACTGTTCTGTGAGGAACGCCATCAGGTCGCCGGTTGAACGGTTTCTGCTCAACCCATACTGACGATCACTGAGTAGACTGTTAACTTCCAGGTAACTCACCAAATGGTAATTTATCATGGTTTCCATCACCTTTGAGAGCGTAGAACATATCGCAATTGGCCGGTAGTTATCGAGATTAGTAGCCTCTCCTTTTTTGGGGATCGGCTGGATATTTGGAACCTTCCAGCGAGTAGGGCAAATACCTGTACGGTATGAAAGGCTGAAAAGGTTGCGCAGTGGACGAGCAAGCGTCGAAGAACACTTGCTCAAAACTAGTGCCGGAATTCAATCCGGACCCGGAGACTTTCCTACTTTGAGCTCCCCAAGGACCTTTTTAACTCCTCGCGTACGAAAAAATATCTCAGGCATGGAGCTTAATATATTTGCGATGACGGGGAGTGGTTTAGAGCTAATCGGCAGGAGGAGTTTTCTGCAAATATTTCAGCATAAAGGTTAGCTTTATCAACCGGGTTCTGTCAAACATTGTCGAGTCCACTGTAATGTCCTCCAACTTTTTCAGCCTGTATTCCTCCTCGAATATAAGAATGCGATCCAAAGATATCTTCCACAAATTCCTTATCATTGCCTTAATGACGATATCTCTTCCAGGAGCAATAGTGCTGTGCGCCTGCCTCATAAGGTGTTCTTTTTATACCCTCCACTGTAAGTGATAGAGGGTTTGTCATTCTGATTGTAACATATAGAAATAAGGCTTTGCGACCCCATAAAGTAAATATATTCTTGATCCGTATAACAACCGGAGTCGATATAGCCATGTCCGTCTGTCCGTCTGTTGAAAACATTCTCACGACATCAATCGGCGACAACGCGGTTTGGTTTTTGACCAGAATGTTCCACGTATTCCTGAGCAGTTTGCTATTGAAAATCAGCGAAATTGGTCCATTGGAAAATATTTTATGATTGGAAACGTAAAAAAACTCATAAAATTTTCACATTAATTTTTGTAGTTTTATACTAAACTACTCCTTTTGCCGTGTGGTGAATTTCCATGTTGAATATCTTTGTTGTTCTTTATAATAGGTAAGTACTTTAGATGTTTAGGTGTACTTTCATGTGTTCATACATTTATATGAATTTTGTCACACTTCATCTAAGGTCGCTGTGGCCTGGTGGGTAAAGGGTAGCGCGTTGGAGTCTGAGGGTTGTTGGTTCAACTCTTGTCCCAGCTTGTTTTTTTTTTAAACAGTTCTTCAAAAAATGCTTTTTTATTTTTAAAAAATGCTTTTTTATTTTACTTACTTCTCCTTTTGCCGTGTGGTGAATTTCCATGTTGAAAATCTTTGTTGTTCTTTATAATAGGTAAATACTTTAGAGTGTTTAGATGTACTTTAATGTGTTCATACATTTATAGGAATTTTGTCACACTTCATCCAAGGTCGCTGTGGCCTGATGGGTAAAGGGTAGCGCGTTGGAGTCTGAGGGTTGCTGGTTCAACTATCGTCCCAGCTTGCTTTTTTTTTTAACAGTTCTTCAAAAAATGCTTTTTTATTTTTAAAAAATGCTTTTTTATTTTACTAACTTCTCCTTTTGCCGTGTGGTGAATTTCCATGTTGAAAATCTTTGTTGTTCTTTATAATAGGTAAATACTTTAGAGTGTTTAGATGTACTTTAATGTGTTCATACATTTATAGGAATTTTGTCACACTTCATCCAAGGTCGCTGTGGCCTGATGGGTAAAGGGTTGCGCGTTGGAGTCTGAGGGTTGCTGGTTCAACTCTCGTCCCAGCTTGCTTTTTATTTTTTAACAGTTCTTCAAAAAATGCTTTTTTATTTTTAAAAAATGCTTTGCAGCTTGTTTTTTTTTAAAAGTTCTTCAAAAAATGCTTTTTTATTTTTAAAAAATGCTTTTTTATTTTACTTGTGAACAAGTAACTTAAAAATAAAAATAAGTTTTTAAAAAAGTACATTTTCTTAAAAAAAAAGTACATTTCTTCAGTACATTTCAAAGTACATTAAGTACATTATTTTCCGGTTCAAGACCAATTTCTATGAAAACGTAATTTTGGTATAAAAGAAAAGTGGTGTAAAAGAAAGTTTTTTTTGGGATTTTTACCTATATTTTCTAATACGGATGAAAACTTGGAGAAAGTTATTTTAGAATTTTTAAATAATATTTATTTAGACATCACTAACAGTCGGGGACAGAGTAATGATAATACGTTTAATATGTCAGGTAAAACATAAGGAATTCCAATCCAGAATAAAACAACATATTTTTTCTGCCCATTTTATAACATGCGCAAGTCATTCATTAAATTTAATTGGAAACGCTGCTGCCGAAAGTCGCATGGAAATTACCACTTTTTTCAATATCGTTCAGGAATGGTACGTATTTTTTTCAAGTTCTACACATAGGTGGAATGCATTACACAAATTTTGTAAGGGCAAACACTTGAGTATTAAACCTATTTGTGACACCAGGTGGTCTGCTCGTTTCGATGCTGTGAAATCCTTAAAGGAAAATTATGAAGAAATTAAACATGGTTTATGTAATTTTTCCTCAAACAAATATGAAAAACCTTGATACATTTGAGTAGGTACTGTTACTTACTATATGGGAAAAATTTTAGGGGGAATGAAAGCTTCGAACAAGACTCTTTAACAAAAAAACGAATCCCTAAATACTGCAGTTTTAATATATGATTCATTGATAGATTTCATACAAAGTGTCTCCAGTTGGCAATACCAAGTGTACGCAGGGATTCGTCAACCTGATCCCTCCAGCGGAGTCTTGGTCTTCCTACTTCTCGTCTTCCTTCGAGTTCGGTTTCGATAACCCTTCGTGCTGGTTCGTCTTCATCCATTCTACTGACATGGCCTAGCCAGCGCAATTGCGTTATCAGGATAAAGCTCATACAGCTCATGATTCATGCGTCGCCGATACTCGCCGTTGTGTAGGGCCATAAATTTTTCGGAGTATTTTTCTCTCGAAGACTCCTTCAGATATTTCGTCTGCTTGCGATAGGACCCTGGATTCTGCGCCATAAAGCAAGACAGGTTGAATGAGAGTCTGGTACAGCTGGACTTTTGCTACTCGAGAGAGGGCTTTATCTCTAAAGTGCTTGCTTAGCCCAAAATAACATCTATTCGCAAGAACAATTCTCCGCTTGATCTCAAGGCTGACGTTGTTGTTTTTGTTTACGACAGATCCGAGGTATATAAATTCGTCCACTACCTCGAAGTTATAACGGTTATCAACGTTCACGCTTTGGTCTAATCGCGTGGAGGCCATGTTCGTTGAAACCATTAATTTTGTCTTGTCCTCATTTACCGTCAGACCCACTTTTGCTAACTCTTTCTTAATTCTCGAAAACACCGCAGTAACTTCTCTAATTGTGCTCCCAATGATATCTATATCATCAGCATACGGGAGCAGCATGTGACTTTTGCTGCTGATGGTTTTATTCAAGTTGACTGCAGCTTTTCTCATAATGATCTCCATTAAGATGTTAAAGAGATCGCACGATAGGGTGTCGCCTTGCCTGAGGCCTTGCTTAGCTTCGAAAGGTTCGGTAAGATCCTTACCAACTTTCACTGCGGATTTGGTGTTCGTCAAGGTCATCCTGCAAAGGCGTATGAGTTTTGCAGGAATACCAAGCTCAGACATTGCTTCGTAGAGTTTCTCCCGTATCGGACTATCGAAGGCCGCCTTATAATCGACAAATAGATGATAGGTGTCGATTTGTTTTTCGTGTGTCTTCTCCAGGATTTGGCGTAGCGTGAAAATCTGGTCAGTTGTCGATTTTCCATGCCTAAAGCCACACTGGTATGGTCCAATCAGGTCAGCGATAATTGGTTTTAGTCTTTCGCACATTATACTTGATAGCACCTTATATGGATAAAAGGCTTATTCCACGGTAGTTGGCACAGATACTCGGGTCACCTTTTTTAAATATGGGACATAGTACACTGAGACTCCAATCGCCGGGCATGCATTCATCTAACCAAATTTTCAGCTCATCGCCGCCAGCCTTAAACAGCTCCGCCGGTAATCCATCGGCTCCTACGGCTTTGTTGTTCTTAAGCCGGACAATAGCTGTTCTGACCTCGTCTTGGTTAGGAGGTGGGCAATCGACGTCATCGTCGAAATTTTGATCGATTGTCCCATCGTCACTGGATGTCTCAGATACCAGTAGCGCGGAAAAGTGATCTCTCCATATTCCCAACATACTCTGCACATCTGCGACGAGATTTCCGTCTCTGTCTTTACAGAAGGGGGGCCCTGAACCATGTCCATTAGTTCCGTTTTTAAATAATTCTACTAATTATGACAAACTAATTGACGAGTGTGCAGAATTGAAAGTGAGAAAAAAGGCAATACAACTAATCAATCTGGGTATACGAGTATTTGTTTAAGCATTATTGGTTGTTTTAATAAATTTTGTTTATGTTTGTTTGTTGTAATAAAATCTGATTATTTAATTTTTGTATATGTATATTATTATTTTTTTCTTGGAATCCGGTAATTTAATAGAACGACATACTATATGCTTTAAAACCAAACTACTAAACGCAAAGTATGTGTCATGATTGAAAAATAGGCCCGAAATTACAATGTTGTCAAGGGCCCGCTTTAGCCTTAGTCCGCCACTGGTCAGAAAAGTTCGTTTCGAGATATTCGCCTTCAAAGTTAATATACAATTGCAATTTCAGGTATTACTTGAACTGTTCGTAATAAGCATTTTTGCATCCCCTATATCTGCCTTTGTTTTATGGTGGCATTAGTATGTATTCATAAAGCAATGTTTTTTATCCCGCCGTAGGCCATTTTTGAAAATAAGGGCACTTGCAGAGGGGTGCAACCAACATATTTGCGTTTTTCCCAATAGATTTTCACTTGAAACCCAATGAAACAAAAGCATTGAAATTTAATATTTTTAATGAAAGCGTCATTTTAAAATGTATATACCTACAAAACATTTCATAAGTTTAAAAAATTAAATTAAATAAAAACGACAAACTAAAAAAGAGGTTCAAAAAATTAGGTACCTACATCCAAAGTAGCTGAAAATATAACGTAAAAATAAAAAAAAATTCATAGTTTAAAATAGTTTAAATAGTTAAAAAAAATCGAAGTAGGATGTATTATTAAAAAAGGTGTTCAGATTCCAGTTCAGTTAAATAGTCTTCTGCTTCTTCTTCGGGATCTCGTTTTTCGTTTTTTTTCTTTGTATTACTTTTGTGTTGTAACGTGTTGTAAAACTCATGGTGGATTGGCGGAATATTTTGCAATAAATTCATAAGATTATTATATTTGGCCGTATTAATGGCGACATTAATATTGGTATAGTAAATCTAGGTCACATTGGCCAGGCATGGGGGCTTACCACGTTGGTTCAGTTTTAAATCCAATGTTTCAAATTCAATATCTCCATTAAGTGTGTTTTTAAAATAGAGCACTGTAGGAGTCTCTTTTTTAAATCGGAGCCACTGCATTTTGGTAATACCTTTTACGTCTGCTCTCAGACTCTGAGCCACATTTTTAATGGAAAAGGAATCTTCCTTTCCCATTTTATTTACAGTAAACTTTCTACTGGCTTTAGAAACAACATTTACCCAATCGGTTGGGACAAAAACAAATTGCAGTTTAGATTTTTCAATTGCCTAGAAATCTCGGTCACATTCCATGTACGAGTGGCCGAAAATAAAAAATTTGTGGTCAACAGTTTGAATGTCTGTTTTGGCTACAATGTACATCCAATATTTCACTATGTTTTGGTTTTTATTTTGACCTCCACAGTTGTCGCTGAACGCGACTAGGTGCTTAACATGTGCAGGAAGTTGCTGAACATATTTCAATAGATATGACCCAATTTCTTGTGATCCTCGATTTGCTTCCTCCTCATGGCACATAAACATGGAAACCTGGCCAGAAGCAAGGTCGTGGATTCCTAAGTTGTATGTCCAAAGTTGACTCATGTAAAATACCGTACCGCAAGTAAGAAACGGTGTTGGGAGAGTTTTTTCAACATCAAAACAATGCTCGAACAGAAGAGTTGTTTGAAGCTAGCTTTTTTGCTTCATTGCATTTCCGCCTGAAAGGCTGCAGTGAATACGAACAAGACCATTAACACGAAAGGCAATATGTTGCTGGCGTATGCTGACGACATAGACATCATTGGGCGAAATTTGCGAGAGGTTACTGCAGTATTTTCAAGAATCGAAAAGGAATCAGCAAAGGTGGGTCTTGCTGTTAATGAGGGCAAGACAAAATTGATGGTGTCAACGACTAGAGAAACCTCTCGACTTGGTCCGCACTTGAACGTTGACAACCGATTTAATTTTGAAGTGGTAGATGAATTTGTCTACCTTGGATCCGCCGTGAACAAGGACAACAACGTCAGCCTGGAGATAGATAGGAGAATTGTGCTTGCAAATAGATGTTATTTTGGGCTCAGCAAGCAGTTTAGGAACAAAGCCCTCTCTCGACGAACAAAAGTCCAGCTATATCAGACTCTCATTTTACCTGTCTTGACATATGGCTTCGAAACTTGGGTCATATCGCAAGCGGATGAAAAACACCTGGGAGTTTTCGAGAGAAAAATTCTCCGTAAATATATATCGGATTTCGATCAGAAAATTGATATCCAACAAGACCCTAAGTCAAAATGCCATCGTTTCGTAGAGATATGACTTGTGCACGCTGAAAAATAACGGCCTCTCTAACATATTCTGCAGGAACCATGAATATGTATATGGAACACACTTCAAACATTCACACGTTTGCAAGCCCCAAACTAACTTGTATTTAAATGCAAACAGTATCATGTTTACTGACAAACATGTATGCCTCTACGTGGAAACATATGCGTTCTTCATCCCAAATATCCATATACACTCGCCTGTTTCCCCTAAACCTAATACCGTTCGGAAAAGTTGTTCAACTGGGATGTTATGGGACACAATTTTTTTTAATACAAAAAATTAATAGACTTAAAACGGCTCTTTTGGCATTTATTTGCTTTGAATGCATTATTTGTTTTTTTTCATGAAATGAGAATCTGCTGCTCTTTTGCTTCTACTTTCTTTGTAGTCTCTCACATTTTTGTTTTCAGAAGGTTTCAGCTATGCGTTGGTTATCACTATGCGTTGGTACACAAACAAAATATTTTTATACAAATCGAGTTCATGCAAGCTTAGCGTGGATTAATTACTCGTGTTTTTTTATTGCACTTATTTCACAAATGGTCCGCCGCTCCGATTTTCTTAGTAAAGGCTCGAACAGATAAAGGGCTTCACGTTGTTGCCCTTTCCAGTTTCTTTCCTCAAAATCGTTTCTCACATTGGTAGCACACATACATGTATATCAAACACATCCACAAAAACCAAAGTAACATCACAAACCATTTAATCGTCCGCGCCTTCGTTTATTCTTTTTTCACTGACCAAGCGCCCTTGATATCCTCTGTCCGATGAACCATTGACAACTGAATACATGAAACTAAAAAGCAATACATCTGGCAAAATAAGAAACACTTCATCTGCAAAGAAAATACAGATCCACACTTACCAGATAGACTCTCTCGTTGTGCCTCTTTTATTCTCTTTCCGTCGAGAGAGCATCGACAGTGCATCAAACGCGGCTGTACTTGTATCACAAACATAAATATATGTGGGTCGCAAACACATATATTATAACATATTAATCATTGTGTCTCAAGCTTGTAATATTAAATAGCAAACACAATGTTTTTGGACACAAGTATATTATATTTGCGACAAGCTCGAAACACACTTTATATTTACATCCAAACAACAACAAAACACAGATTTTTCAGCGTGTGGAAGGAATTCTTCAGTCTTCACACGAGCTCCTGGGCAAGCACGTTGAAATGAAAAATCCTTCGCTTTTCATATCATAGATGACACGCAAGCGTTGATCTGTAAAAATTCTGCGCACGTGTCCTTTTTGGAATGATTAGGTGGAAACCTTGGGAAAGTTGAAACACGAAGATAAGGAATAATGCTGTGACACTTTGATCCTATGATTCATAAGAGTCGAGAATTTCTATTAGGAATATTCAGTCGTTTTGGGTGTAAGTACTATCTTCTATTTTCGAGCTACGACTACTACTAGTTATATATAACAACTATAATACTACTACTCTCTAGTAATATAGTAGAAAGCACGCACAACACCCAGTTTTCCCCACAACCATAGCCAACATGTACTAAGACAAAAAATAATCACCGGAAGTGAGGTTCTATCATCAATGAAGGATAACAAATTGTCATATTTTCTAAATTAAAACCACTAGCACTCCTATAACAAATTATCATTTGCAATTGAATGTCCTTTCAAAATGATAAATACAAGTCTTTTGCCAACATAAATGTTGAGGGGTTCCCAAAAAAATGAGTGTATCCTTTATTTGTTTGGCAGGCAGGCTTGTTGTGAAAAGCCTGCCATTACTGCTCATGGTGGTCTAATTGATTTTCTGCGTTTATCAACGGACATTGCTGAAGTTACTGTAATTGTTAGCAGTGTTTGTCGGGAATCATTATTTACACGTGTCGTCCTGACGTGTAATTGTCATTAGCAACTAGGTAAGTTAAGGACATTGTTCGAAGGACATTATAAAATTGTTAAACGTCCTTAAATATTTTATAAAAGTCATTACAATTCAGAGAGAGAGAGACATGTGTGATGTCCTTCTTTCCTACACATTTTTAGCATTGCACACATAATGATTAATGACATATTTTTTTAAATAATAAACATTTTTCTCTTTAGACTGCTACTAGAAGTTTAACTAATTGATTAAAAGCAACTCTAAAAGGTTTAACATCCATTAGAAACGTTAACTATTAGGGCCAGTTTTGCAATGAAAGATGGTTAAAACTACCCCGCAAGGTTCTGCTTACACCACCCTGTTTTATATTGTTTATGACAAATGTTTGACTTAGCCACAGAGTATTAAGTCATGGAGATATTGTTTAAGGCAGGCGTATGGAGTTTTGCTAAAACATTTCGTTTCATTTTTCAAACCATTCCGACCCCAATGTAAAATTGTATTGAAATTAATATTAATTAATACTGTTATAATTTGATAGTTTGTGTTTAAAATTATTACTTCCTCACATATATGGGTTTTTTTAATTTGCAGTGGATTTTACTTTACATTACTTTATCTAAAGTATGCTAAGAATTACTTTATGCTAAAGAATTACCATTGTTCGCAATGGCGATTAAAAAATTTTGAATTTGCATTTGCTGAGGCAGTGCAAATGCAGGTTGTGGAATCGGATGTCAATTGTAATGAAATATGGGTATGCTTTTAATTGTTTTAAATTTGTTTGAATGCTGGCAATTCTGTTTTTAAAGTATTTTATATGTGGTTTGTGTCTTCGATATTTGTTGCCTTGTAGACTTTCAAATTCACAAACCTCTACTGTATACAATTTTTGAATGTCAAAACTACCAGATATAAAGGAAATGCTTTGAAAATAAGTATAATTTCCAATGGTATTTAAAGTTTTTTGAATTTGCATTTGCATTTATAATTCAAATTAAACTTTAAATAATAATTATCATATAATTAATTAGCCCCATGTATGATTTAAACTCAATTTGCTGCATGGTTTGCTTTTGGTTGCTTATCGCTCTTTCACATATCTACTCTGTCTTCTACCAATTTTCTACTTCATGGTCAATCAGGTTAATACAAAGCTGGAGATCGGAAAGCACCCATGAACCTGTCTCCCAGTGGAAAAATATTTCCCACTTTATGAAAACTGCAACTATGGTACATTGTAGAGTGTCGCATGTCATCTGTTCAAAATAACGCTGTACGCATGGCAATGCTTCAGTCAGTCGCAACGAGAGTTGCGGTGGAGCATTACAACGAAAAAGTTCCCCCTCTCTCTTTTGCTTACAACGCTCCATCGCGGCTCTAGTTGCGACTGACTGAAGCATTGTGATGTGTGCCGAGTATTTTAGCAAACGAAAAAGAACAACACAGCCAAAATATTCTACCATACTCTTGGTTGGTCGGTTGGTCGGTTGGTCGAAAAGGCTGCAAGACAGCACGCTGTCTAGCACACTTAGGCTAAAGAAGCCCATTGTGGTACCTGCAGTTTCCTATATAGCAACTATTGACTAGTCGTCTAGCCAATAATTTGCTCTTTCATTGAATTTGTCTATAAGACCTACAGGAATATCCTATAGGGCTACGGTGCTAACTAGATGTGTTCCGAATATCTTACTTCTCAGTCCTGCCAGAGCAGGGCAATCCAAGATAAGGTGTTTCGTCGCTTCCTCGTCCTTTTCCATGCACCATCCACAGAGATTGGAGTTTCTTTGTCCCAATCTTAGGGCTTGTTTTCCTACAAGACAATGTCCCGTAAGTGTTCCTATCATTGTGGATAACCTGCCTCCGGGCAAGTTAAGTAGTTGAACATACTATCGGCCCACTGCCTGATCTGCAAACGGCAGGTAGAGATTGGCATACTATCACCTTCTTTTCCCAGAAGAACCTGTGCCGTTGTACCCTGTCTAGTTAACGCATCCGCTACGCAATTGCCTGGAATGTCGAATGTCGCTGTGTCCCGGTACCCAGATGAGCCTGATGTCAAAATACTGTGCCATCACCCTAAGTGATGAGTGACATTCTTTCACCATCAGGGACGTAGCAAACATGGCTTCCAGGTATTTTATGGCAGCCTGGCTGACTCTGTAGATAGATATTCTCCGGAGGGTTGTGTCACTACTTTTCAGTAGTTCAGCAACCTCCAGTATGGCGGTAATTTCGGCCTGAAATACACGACAGTTTATACAGCGCTATAAACTAAAGCCAATTGTTGCAGATCTGGTCGGGTCTTATAAGTGTGATTTTAGACCAGGTAAATCCACTACTGACCAGATTACGCATGATTACACATTACACCAAATCCTCGAAAACCTCATGAAAATCAAATCGACACCACCATCTCTATCTACCATATCATCTATTGGTTGTAAGACTGCCTTCGACAGTTCGATACGAGGCTATGCCTAAGCTGAAACGCCTTTTCAGAATGGTACTGTCTGCTAGAAAATCGTCAGTAAAGCTTTTACCCAATCGTTAAATACGAGGCGAGACCTATTATTTTTTGACCTCTCCAACATCTTAACTTCAATAGCGTCTCTATTGAAAGAATGGAGATCTTTCGTAATTGAACTCAATTTTAATTACACGGAAAACACAATTGCTACGATTATGTCGGTAACATCGGAATTCTTGGAATGAGAACTTACTCGCATTTGAACTTGCCTTGTATGGCGTGGAAGACTTTCTTCATGAGTGTATACAGCGTTAAAATGGTTGAAATGCACAGTTTCTGCTCGGTCAGATTGCGCAGACACTTTCAGTTTCAAATTGTGCAATGGTGAACAGGATATGTACGACTAATTCAAAAATTCAATAGGATACTTTGTTGCTTCGTCATCATTTGAATAATGAATTTCAAATCATCGACGTCCTTATTCTTCTCAGCTAATATCGTGTGTTCACGCAGGTAATCGTCGTTCAAACAATTGCGACCGATGTTCGGCACCACTTTGCTGATGAGTTCTTCCTTCAATGAGGTGAATTCATATCACACTCACCTCCATACCTCCATACAAAGACAGTCCAGTTGCAGCATCAACCGGAATTTGGCTAGTTCCATTTGATAACGAAAAAAATACTATTCTGTCGATTCCGCCGTCAACCGCCTTCATCAATGCGTGGTACACGTTCATTTGCTGGGGATTCATCCGTTGTGCACTGTTTCTGTCAAAGCGTCTCGATCGAAATTTTATCGCTCATTTGAAGTTCGGGATTCGATGACGTTGTCCGAACTTGATGCAAAAATATCGTCAGAAATGTCATCCTTGTATTTGTTTCACAAAGTGTGGGTGTTCGATGGAAATCATGTCAAGAAGATGATGGCAAACAATGTACGAATTTGAGTCGCAGGCGCAGAAACTGTAGCCTCGGCGAGTGTTGTGTCGCAATGATTGCCGTCGGTAACCAAATTCATCCGCTGGCAGGCGTCTTGAAATTTGGCGCACAGCACACAATCAAGAGTCCGCAGTTTCTCAAGCGAAGGTGAACCACGTATATTGATCAATGGCAAACGCAGATAGAAGCAGTCGTAATTTTTCGGCTGAAGAGCATAAATGCGACCAAGTGAGCCAGTTGAATACACATCCGTGTATCTGGTAACAGCTTGCCCTTGTTTTCGGCGTTGACATTTTTGAACAACGCATTCCAGGTGTAATAGCGAGGAATTTCCGAGTAAAGCAGCGTTCTTGCAAATGGGTCGCTTGCCCAGGAGGAGAAGAATCGCATTTACTACCGGCCGTTCGGCTTGCTGAGCTACATTCTCTTCCGTAAAGTAAACTGGTTGACCATTCTCCAAGTGAACCCCCAAATGTAGAACAGACGGAGGACATTCGTGTACCAGAAATGAAAGATTCTCCAAATTGCGTCATTGTAACTTACATAACGGCCCAATTTATAGCCCGATATTTCGTTACTCTTATCTGGATGCTCAGTGCTAAAAACTGCCATGTCGCTTCCTTGGTTGATGCCTCACCGCCAACAAATCATGACTCTAAAATCGGGCGTCAAATTAATGTTCCCCGTCGTCAGAACTATATGCAGCAGTTCTCAGCATCTAGATCCAAAAACAGACTCATTTGTCACGCCCTGACCCCCACAATCAAAACCAATGTACCTTCTTCGTCGTCAGCGCTATATTTGTATCAATTTATATCCTTCTAGCACAAGAACACCTTTGCTCCTCCGCCCAAAAACAGAAAATGTACAATCCGACTTTAAATTGATCTTCCTCGTCATTAGTACGACATATGCATCAATTTCTCAAAAAAGTTCAAAAAACACTTTTGCCACGACCTCCGTCCAATTTGCAGCGCCACCTAGCGAGTCAAGTTATAAATCTAAATGATCCAGGGAATCCGTCAAATATTCACAAAACATTTTATTGAAATCGGTCCAGCCGTTTAAGAGGAGTTCAGTGACTAACACACGTACAGAAGAGATATATATTGAGGAGTCGCAGAACAAAACGTGCGTTTTTGATAATTCAAAATGATTCATTCATTCGATTATACGATAAAATTTACTACGCCGGATCAACTCTGTTCCAGCGACAAATCTAGGGACTTCTATTCCGAACAGGAATACCTGGGAAAAGTCACTGGAAAGGGATACCAGTAGTATCAGATTTTTCACGGATGGATCAAAGTTGGGCGAGCAAGTAGACTATGGCGTACATTCACCGCACCTAAATTTAAATATCTCCTTCAGGGTGCCTGATCATTGCCGTGTATTTCAGGCGGAAATTACCACCATACTGGAGGTTGCTGAACTACTGAAAACTAGTGTCACAACCCTCCGGAGAATATGTATCTACACAGACAGCCAGGCTACCATAAAATCCCTCGGAGCCATGTTTGCTACGTCCCTGACGGCGAAAGAATGTCACTCATCACTTAGGGTGATGACAGAGTATTTTGACATCAGGCTCATCTGGGTACCGGGACACAAAGACATTCCAGGCAATTGCGTAGCGGATGCGTTAGCTAGACAGGGCACTACCGCACAGGTTCTTCCGGCAAAAGAAGGTGTTAGTATGCCAATCTCTACCTGCCGTTTGCAGATAAGGCAGTGGGCCGATAGTATGTTCAAGGACAAGTAGAGACTTACTTCAACTGGCTAACAAGCTAGGGTAGTCTTGCCACAGGTGGACATGAAGATGACTAGGCAACTACTTAACTTGCCGAGAGGCAGGTTATCCCCAAAGATAGGAACACTTACGGGACATTGTCTTGTAGGAAAACACGCCCCAAGATTGGGACATGGAAACTCCACTCTCTGTTGATGCTGCATGGAAGAGGACGAGGAAACGACGAAACACCTTCTTTTGGATTGCCCTGCTCTGGCAGGACTGAGAAGTAGGATATTCGGTACACATTTAGTTAGCACCGTAGCCCTAAAGGATATTCCTGTAGGTCTTATAGACAAATTTATTGAAATGGCAAATTGGCTAGACGACTAGTCAATAGTTACTATGGAGGAAACTGCAGGTATCACTATGGGCTTCTTTAGCCTAAGTGTGCTAGACAGTGTGCTGTCTTGCAGCCATTTCAACCAACCAACCAATGACAAAATTACGACATTTTCCCATCTCTAGTTATAATCTCTAGTCTATGAGAAGAGAAGGAAAATTATCCAAATAAGATTTTTCCAATAGAACACGTCACAATTTGTTCTGCGACTCCTCATATAATGATGAATTGCTGACTTAACGTTCCTATCGACTAAAGCCAGGTATGTTGGGCATCTGATAATAAACTTATCACACAATTCGAAATGAGTCATGTCAATGCTTGTGCTTTCCTATGTTGCCTATTATTCCAAAAAAAAAACCAAACAATTTGCAATGACCAGTTAGCTGGTGAAGTACGAACTTATAACACATTAACAGGAAAATGTCATATTATTGCACCACAAGAATACTGACGAAAATTTGCATACCTTTCGTGTTGGAACTATCATAACCGCTGAAATTTCCGCCTCTAGACATAGCAAATGGGGTGGGCTTCCTCAAAAGGCACACATTCAGCTATACATTCACCTCCATACCTTTTAAACGGAATCAAATTCCATGGCAGTTTGACAGTAAAGTCAGTAGTGGTGGTGCTGGTGATGGTGGCAGCTGATATTGCCAGAAAGGTGTGATTCTGTGTAATTTCAAATCCTCAAGATTCATTATTCAAAAGAAACCCCTCCGAATACCCAGAAAGGTCACATTTGCAATCACACGGCAAAGTTATGAAATATAACACTAAATGGTTGGTAAATCTGTAGGGTATATCCTCGTTTGGGCTACAAATTTCCTTAAAGACATCTCATAATTGGAAAGATGAACAACTTCTCATTAACGCGGAAAGATGAAAGAAATTTTATACTAACATTACAAATTAAACCTTCGGATACAGATGGCAATAATTTTATCCTAACATTAAAAGTGAAGCCTTAACTTTTTCGTCTCAATCTTGACGTATTTGAGGGGTTACTTTTCCTTATTTTTGAAAATATTTTCATAATTAAACAGGATTTTTGAAGGGATTTTATTGCACTGAAAACTCTCATAAATTTCACTTGGGAATGGAATTTTATAAAAGCCTGTTGGCAAAATATGTCCCATAAAACGTTTGCTATAAAAACTTAAAAAAATTACGGCTGGGAACTTTTCTTCTTCCCTTTCTCTCTCAATGTTATTTCAAAGAAAATTCATAAAAAGTCAAATAAAACTTGATAATTTGCTATGGAGTTTGTTGTGGTAAAGCCACAAGGGATCTATAAAATATTTGAGTGTTTGGTTGGAAGGAGCAGGAATGAATGGTGGTTGTTTAGCATTTATGGCTTCAAAAAGAAGGATGGAGTTTTTAATTTGTATTAAAGACACTTGCACTGTAAACAGTGCAACAGCACTTTATAATTGCATTCCACTGTGAAAACTTTCAAACAGATTGATATATTTCCCGCTTAATAATTACAATACAGGTCTTCATAAATATATTTAGAAAGACCAATAAAGAGAACGATAGAGCAAATTATGTGGATGGCATTAAATTTTATAAATTAGTTTATAAAAATAGACAAATTTAGTACTCAATTCAAATGGAGATGGAAATAAGTAGAGCATTTGATATGAAAAATCGTGGAGACTGGCTAAACAAATAAAAGGATAACGTTTTCAAATAAGTACAATAATATCTGCAGATGATTTGAAAACCTATTTCAATATGTTTCTGAATCCAACACAACTATCACGTATCTCACGCATCTTCTCTCGATCCGGTTCAATTGGAGTAATTAAACGAGCGATTATTTTTTGATGTGTTAACATCTACAGCGGCGTATAGGAACTAAATCTATCAAAGTCAAAATCTGTTAGAACCAGATTTTATGCTGCTGCTAAAACCAGATTCTATGCTGCAGCTAAAACCAGATTTTCTGCGACTGCGAAAGAGAATAATGACGTGTTAAACAAAAATGAGTGAGCAAGAGAACAATGCACCACTCTTTCAGGGGTTAGGCAAACGAAATTGTGTCTATAGCGTATGTATTAACATATGAATGGATGTATGTACATGTGTCTGTTGATGTTGTTGAACGGAGATATAAAGCATAGCAACGCAAAATTTCATTCCCATGGGCTTGCGCAGTCGACGTTATGGTGACATACTAATACGTCAGCTACTTCGTACAAAGTATGTGTGATGTTGTGTGTTTGGTTGTCTCATTGTTGTTGCTATGGCCAAACAAAGCGAGTCATTTGATGTTCAGCATTGCCCGGTGTATACAAAAACAAGTAGAAACGGTGTTAAGTTCGGCCGGGTCGAAACTTATATACCCTCCACCATGACAATTTACACTCACACTCCCTTAACAGTATTTATTTTAGGTACCCCCCCTACACCCACTACCCACACAAACACTCCACGACACAGCAAGCACAAATGAATCACCAATATATCAGTAGTAGTAGCAGTAGTAGTTGTTGTTGTTGTTGTTGGTGTTGTTGTTTTTTTATTATAGTGAAAGGTAAGTCCAATAAAATGTGGGTGCGGAGCACTCTCAGAGCAAAGAGAGTAATGACGTATTATACGTATATAAAAATTAGATAGCAAGAGAGCAACAACAATTTTGTGAACTTGTGTAGCGTATGTACAAATATAACAACATATGTATGTATATACAAGTGTCTGTTGCTTTGCATTCTTTGACTTTTGTGGGAATAAAACAAAAAGTATTGAGCAAGAAAATAATGACACATGTGCTTGCACTGGGTCTTTAAATAATTTTAAGTATTAATATTATTTAACTGTAACGCATCATATGATTGAACGCTGTTTTTTACTTCCCAATGTAACATTTACAAATGTGTTCATAGAAATCGAATAGGTATCGTGTAACAAAAAGGTGTTAACACATCGCCCGTGAGTTCGACCACTCATTAGAATTAGAATTGCCACCCAGATTTAGGATTTAAGCTTCCATTCGAGAACTCATGTGAATGAATTTTGGTTTATTTTCGCTGAACAAAATTTCCCGCTTCATATGTCCTGTTTCATCTGTGCTGGCTTCATTCTCTTTCTGCTGCAACTGTTCCTGCTTCACCTGTTTCAGCAGTTCATTCTTGAGTTGTTCCAGCTTTATCTATACCCGCTCCATCTATTCTTGCTTTATCTGTTCCTGTGTCATCTGTTCTTTATTCACATGTTTCTGTTTCTCCTGCATCATCAGTTCCTGTATCATCAGTTCCTGCTTCATTTATTCCTGCTTTATCTATTCCTGCTTCTTCTGTTCCTGCTTCTTGTGTTCCTGCTTCATTAGTTCCTGCTTCGTCAGTTCCTGCTGCATCTGTTCCTGCTGCATCTGTTTCTGTGTCATCTGTTCTTGCGTCATCTGTTCCTGCTTCAGCAGTTCCTGCTTCCTCAGTCCTGCTACATCAGTTCCTGCTACATCTGTTCCTGCTTTATCTGTTCCTCTGTCATCTGTTGTTGCATTATCTCTTCCTACTCCAACTACTTCATCAGTTCCTGATTCAGCTGTTCCTGCTTCATTCTCTTCCTGTTCCATCTGTTCCTGCTTCATATGTTGCTGTGACACTTATTCTTGCTTTATCTGTTCCTACTGTACCTACTTCTTCAGATCCTACTTAATATGTCCTGCTTCATCGGTTCCTGCTACACTCTCTTCCTGCTGCATCTATTCCTGCTTCATCTGTTCTTGCTTTATCTGTTCCTGCTTCACCTGTTTCAGCAGTTCCCTCTTCATTTATACCTGCTCCATTTGTTCCTGCTTCATCTGTCCCTGTGTCATCTGCTCTTGCTTCATTTGTTCCTGTTTCTCCTGCATCATCAGTTCCTGCTTCATTTATTCCTGCTTCAACAGTTCCTGCTTCGTCTGTCCTTTTTCATCTGTTCCTGCTTAATCTGTTTCTGTGTCATATGTTCTTCCTTCTTCTGTTCCTTCTTCAGCAGTTCCTGCTTCCTCAGCCCTGCTACATCTGTTCCTGCTACATCTGTTCCTGCTTTATCTGTTCTTGTATCATCTGTTGTTGAATCATCTCTTCCTACTCCACCTACTTCATCAGTTCTTTCTTCATATGTCCTGATTCAACTATTCCTGCTGTATTCTTTTCCTGTTGCGTCTATTCTTGCTTTATCTGTTCCTGTGTCATATGTTCTTGCTTCATCTGTTCCTGCTCTACTTACTTCTTCAGATCATAATTCATATGTTCTGCTTCCTCGGTTCCTGCTACACTCTCTCCCTGCTGCATCTATTCCTGCTTCATCTGTTAATGTGACACCTGTTCTTGCTTTATCTGTTCCTGCTTCACCTGTTTCAGTAGTTCCTTCTTCGTTTATTCCTGCTTTACCTATTCCTGCTCCATCTGTTCCTGCTTAATCAGTTCCTCTTTTCTCAGTCCTGCTACACATGTTCCTGCTCCATCTGTTACTGTTTTATCTGTTCCTGTATCATATGTTCTTACTTCATCTGTTCCTGCTCCACCTACCTCATCAGTTCCTGCTTCATATATCCTGCTTCAGCTGTTCCTGCTTCCTTCTCCTCCTGCTCCATCTGTTGCTGCTTTATATGTTGCTGTGTCAAATGTTCTTACTTCATCTGTTCCTGCTCCACCTACTTCATAAGTTCCTGCTTCATATGTCCTGCTTCATATGTTCCTTCTTCATTCTCTTCCTACTGCATCTGTTCCAAGGATTATCTGTTCCTGTGATACCTGTTCTTGCTTTATCTCTTCCTGCTTCACTTGTTTCAACAGTTCCTGCCTCATTTGTTCCTGCTTTACCTATTCCTGCTCCATCTGTTCTTGCTTCATCTGTTCTTGCTTCATCTGTTCCTGTGTCATTCGTGCCATATGGCGCAGTCGCCGTAGGGCGAGAAGAACCGCGAGCAGCAGCAGCGTTCGAGAAGCCGTTACGCATTCCACCACTATCGCGAGAAAAACTGATTCCAGGAACGACAGAGTGTCGCTTCTAACGCTAATTTCAAACGCAACGGACATTCCCTAGCGCTAGGTGTGTGCCCGTCGGTTAAACAATTTACACATCTGTCCAAGTGAACAGGCCGAAGAACTGGCGCTCCAGTAACCGGATCAGGACCGATATCCGGTGCATTTGCCCGGGCCGTGGGACCCGGCGCATTTGCAGCAGCGGTGGGGCATGCCGCAGTTCAGCGCTCTGTGTCCATAGCGTTGGCAATTCCGACATTGGTATTAGGATCTTGCATTGCAAAATGTACTTCACAGCGTAGAAGGCCGTGATGTCCGATTCCTTGGACAAGTGGAGAAAAAAACTTGTCCCAACCCAGCTTGGTGACCCTCGTCACCTGAAGGTTCAACTTCATCCCATTAAGGTACGCCCTCAAATCTTGCTCCTCATAGGAGTCAGATTGTCCTACGATCACCACAGCGAACGGAGACTGTGACTTCGGCGTATACGTATAGTACACCATACCCCCCTCCTTAAATGATCTTCTTACTAGCTCATAGTCTGCCAGACTAAAGGTTCTGACGTTCCACATTGAACGCCCCACAATTCGAACAGTGAAATTTTCGTGCTGTAAAACGTCTTTGATTTTCGACGTTACAGCACGAACATTAGGACTATGTAAATACAAGTCAGGAATATTTGTATTTCTATTTCTTCTGAGGGCTGGTTTAGCCGCACCATAGTTGGCGCCTTTTGTCTTCCTGGGGCCATCCTTCTTCACATTTGTTGTAGCTTTCGCCTGGTTGCTGGTCGTGGTCGCCGCCATCTTCCGTGCCGATGTTGCACGGGACCCAACTTCCTTCTCATATTATTATATTAAAATTTCTTGGAAACTCGGCTCTTCATCCATGGATTCTTCATCTTCGGCTATTTGATTGGTGCTTAGTTGGAGGTCCTTAATTGTTTCCCACAGATCTTTTATTGTGGTTACGGCCGCCTCGAAATCGGCCGTCACTTTTCGATTCTCGTCCCACAGTTGTTTTATTTCGTTCAAGACATCTTCCTGTGTCTTGCGTTTTTTTTTATGTTTCCGGGGCAGTTGCATCTCTCAAGCCTAGCGCTCGCATATCAGCTTCGTATCTTTCAATTTGCTGTGAAAGAGTTTCTTGTTCCGGATCTGGTGCAGGCAAATTTGGAAAGTTCGCCCCGTCATAGGTATAGGGTACCCTTGCCTTCCTTCTTCCCTTTTTTCCGGGCACTGGTGTGAAACCAGCCCCATCAGGATCAGCCATTTTCGCCTGGCTTTAAAAAGTTTTTGGTTGGCGTTTTGCCGACGGCAATTTGCAAAAACCAACGAATTAATGCAGCAACACAAGAACTTTAATCAACTTTACAATTACATGCCATTGTTAACATTTATACAAGAGAATTGCGCAATGTCAATTCTGTACAAAGTACATACGAAAATTCAATCGGCATATTGAAAATTTGCCAAAAAACACTGAATGAACCTGTATGTATCACAAAAAAACTAAGTCGTATCGTAAAGAACATCAGAGGAAACGAATCACAAACAAATCATTCGAATCTCGTTCTTCAATGACCACAATTTTCAACAATGCCGAGTATCATCGTATTAAACCATATACATATGAGAGCAAACGAATGGCAGACAAATGAGTCGAAGCTTATTCGTCTATAAGCACAACTATCAGCAATGTCGCATATACTCGTATTAAACACATACAAAACTAAGTTGAATCTCTATAGAGAGCAAACGAATGGCAAACTAATGAAACGAACATCGTTCATTCAATTGCACAGCCACCAATAATATGTATGTATGTATGTACGCGCATTAAACAACAATCAAAACTAACACCCACTAACACCATCCACCGAGCGTGTAAACCACAGCACTCGATAATTCTATATAGAATCTTACTCAAGAACAATAAATTCAATTGTATTGTAACGAAGAGCATATGAGCGCCAACGAAATCGAAGACAATGCAACGAACATCGTTCGTCTAACAGCACAGTCGTCAACAATATGTTATCGCATTACAACTGTCAATTACATTGTAGTAAACCGAATTGTTGTACGGAAACCATATCTCTCTACACAGCCACTAACACCACTCACAGGGCATCTAATGCACAGAAATCAACAATATGAACTCGTATTAACACAACAGATTTAAGTTGAAATATAAAGAAGGTGATATGAGAGAAAACGAATGACAAACAAATGACACGAAGATCATTCGTCTATGAGCACAACTATCCATACTGGTATTAAAAGACATCAAGTAAGTTTTAAAATACGGAATTTGAACGAATGACAACGAATGACATTTGAAATGAATGCAACGATGATCGTTCTTTCATGGAGAAATATTACAAAAAAAAAACAAAAATATTGCTTAAATTCCAATTTTAAAACATTAGCAATGTATCTACAACAAAAGAAACATCGCAATTGAGGTCGTTTTGGTATCACGAGTGGGTGCAAAAAAATTAAAGTTCTAAGCACAATAGCTTGATCGAAAAAAAAATCAATGAGTGTTCGAACTCACGGATGATGTGTTAACACCTTTTTGCTATACGGTACCTGTTCGATTTCTAGGAACACATTAGTAAATGTTACATTGGAAAATAAAAAATAATAGTTTTTTTGTATACACCGGGCAATGCTGAACATCAAATGACTCGCTTTGTTTGGCCATAGCAACAACAACGAAACAACCAAACACACAACATCACACATACTTTGTCCGAAGTAGCTGACGTATTAGTGTGTCACCATAACGTCGACTGCGCAAGCCTTGCAAATGAAATTTTGCGTGGCTATCATGGTTGAAAGACAAGGTTCTATCGTTAGAACAGCTGATTTGATTTTTTTCATTTGACGAACTTGGGAAATGTCAAATTTGTTTACATTTGTTGGTTATAAGTTGTTTACAGATACGGCATTAAACAACAGACGCGAATACGAGTTTGAGTTTCACACCGGCAAAAACCAATTCAACTGCAGCGTCAAACAATTTCAATTATTAATTTCAATCTTCATTAATTTGGCAAATATTTCTTTCCAATTCTATCACAACTGATTCAAAAATCCACATTTTGTTTACATTTTTATCAGCTGAGTTTGACAGAAGCCAAGTGCCATTTTGCACATGATTACACACATATTTACTGCTACTACCGTGATTAGTGTGCCCTGGTGGCTATGCTTTATATCTCCGTTCAACAACAGCAACAAGCACATGTGCATACAAACATTATTGTGTTAATACATACGCTATAGACACAATTTCGTTTGCCTCACCCCTGCCACACCACTCTTTCATTGCTCTCTTGCTCGCTCATTTTTGTTTAACACGCCATTATTCTCTTTCGCAGTCGCAGAAAATCTGGTTTTAGCAGCAGCATAAAATCTGGTTTTAGCAGCAGCATAAAATCTGACTTTGGTAGATTTAGTCCCTATACGCCGCTATAGATGTTAACACATCAAAAAATTTTACAGTAATACATATGTAAATAATTTAAAAATTTATTCATTAAACGCGAAAACTCGAAAGCCTTGAAAACTTACACAGCATACATCAAAACAAAATAAACACGTTCTCATACAAGCCGACTTGCGCGATTACTAGTTCTTGTGCTGCGGCCAAAGTGATAACACCAGTGAAAAGTGAACAACGGATAAAATTTAAAGTTGCAAACTTTAAAAAAATTCCGGTCTTTCTTCAGATAGGAAATTTTGAAGAAAAAAAAGAGAAGGTGCCTTTCCATTTGCCGTCGGCAAAACGGCATTTTTTGAGAAAAATTTCTCTGCTGGACAATGTCCGACCCGAGTGATGCCGGTTTTACCCCAGTTAAGGGGAAGAGGACGAAAACCCGTGCTAGGGTGCTGTACACCACAGACCTTTCTACAACGCCGCTCACTCCTGAACACCAAGAGGAGTTGATACTTATGAAGGAGAACCATGCCTTGATAATGGCACGGTTTGCGGCTGTCGCGGAAGCTGCCGCTAATCTTCCGTCGAAGAAGAGACGTACGGAAGAGGATCTGATCGTAGAAAACCGCAGGCTGCGCGCGGAAAATGTTAAAATGGCAACCAAGTTTGAACGGGCTTGTAAGACCATCGAGAGTATGCAAGATCAAATTAAAAACCTGGAGAATCTGATGAACAATGCCACAGACGAGGAATCTATGGACGATGGGACGCCACCCACGTTTAAGGAGGTGTTGCTCGAGCAAGAAGCCCACGAGCGACACGAAAGAGAAGTTGGGGCCTGCGCAATGCCGGCGCGGAAGATGGTTGAGGCCATGAAGGAGAGAAGAATCCCACCAACAAACGACAGGAAGACAGGCGCCTACCGCAAGAAGAAGACCACGGGGAAGAAGAGCGGTAGCAGCAGCAACAGTAATAGAAACCGGACTGTACCGGAAATTTATGTATACAGTGATAAAGTGAGTGCAGTAGCAGCGAAAATTAAAGCTGCACTGCACCACGATAATTTTATGTTGAAAATGGTAAGGCGAGCGATTGTCAAGATTAATTTAGGGAACTTTGAGGATTATAACTACATTAAGGATATGCTTAGGGTGGCGGGGATGGGTTATTATACCTACACGCCTAGGTCGCAAACTCCCTTTGCGGCGGTCATAGTGGGGCTGTCAAATACATTTGAGGAAACAGACCTCAAATTGTATTTGGAAACACTCAAGCTAAACTTATCGGTTCTAAGGGTAACTAAGCTTGGGTGGGATAAGTGACTTGTTCACCTATCAAGAGAATCTGATATCAACGGGATTTCTCTGGTACTTTTGAAGAAGAAACCCTTAAGTTGTACTTGGGCACACTCAAACATAAGTTATCGGTCCTAAGGATAACTAAGCTTGGGTGGGATAAGTGGCTTATCCACTTATCTAGGGACTCTGATGTCAACGGTATATTCTAAACGATATATTCTAAACGGCAGGATCTCTATCCGAAAGGATAGGAAACCTGGATTGACGCAGTGCATGAACTGCCAGCGCTTTGGGTATGTATCGCTTAATTGTGGCATGCCCCATCGTTGCAAATGTGCTGGGTCACATGGCCCTGGCAAATGCAGCATTCTCGCTAAACAGAGCGGCGATGCGATCTCATCTGGCCCTGATCCGGTTCCGAGAGAATCCACTCTCGAGCACGAACATGTGACCAGATGCGTTAATTGTGCGGCCAATGGGCATGCGTCTAGCTCTAGGGAGTGCCCTCTTAGGCTGCGACTGCTTCGGGAGAAGACCGAAGCCAGGAAGCGACATTTCGCCGCTCCTGGGATCGCTCTTCCCTCGAATAGTGGTTTCACTCATGGTGGCACTTCCAATGCTGCCGCTGCCCGTGGTGACACTCGTGCCCCTTCGGCCAGGATTAGTGTTGCTGCATCTTCGCCCAGTGGTGTTTCGATGCAGGGGGCTATGGCCCACTTTGGTACCATAGATGCCGATTGCCGGCGTATATTCGGCATGGACCTTATGTCCTGTCGGACTAGATTAGGAGGCTTCTTGCGTGATTACGCAAAGATAGGGGATGATGGATCTAGGGCTCAGGCTATCCTGGGTCTATTGCTGGCCCTTGGGCCAGACTAGAATGTACATATTAGTTAAGTTTTAACTTTTTAGTTTTAAGTTTTGTTTATACTGAGCCCTTTTTTAAATTCTTTTTTGGGCGGAGGAATGTTATAAGGATAATTTGGTTGTTAGTGCTATGGTGGGTAAAATCCCAACATATTTTGATATGATAGTTCTGTAAAAACTGTTAGGAAGATTAGTAACTAGGAAATACTGTAAATTATAAATAAGTTCACAAACATGTACTAAGGATATTGAATAAATTGAAATTGAAATTGCCGACTTGCGCAAATATCCGACGTTTCATTTTCGATGTTTGCTCAGCAATACTGACTCGAAACTTTTCGACAGTTGTGCAAACCGTTTTGTATGAGAATTTTTTTTTTTTTTTGGCGTTTGCTCTTCAAGTTTTCGAGGCTCTTGTGCGTTTACATGAATATATTTTTAAAACCAAAACACAACATTTTGTTCATTTAAGAAATTTCCAATATAACTCGAATATAGTAATGGAATATTGTCTCACATCAGTAAAGGACGCATGTATCTTTGGGTGCATTTTCGAAAGTTTTCAAATATTGCTGGAATAGAAAATGACAAGTTCTAAATTTCTGTTGTTGCATGCATTTGTCTGGATTATTAGTTCTTGTGCTTCAGTCGTGAAGTTTTAAGTGAAATAAAAATAATTAAGTCGGAAAAAAGTGATTCCAAACTTTAAAATAAAAAGTTTTCAGTCTTTTTATAGATAAAAAAAAACTTTTGAGATAAGATGAAAACAATTTTTTCGATCTGCCGTCGGCATAACGACAAACTGAAAAATAAAATTTTTTTCAATGAACGATGTCCGATCCCAATCATGCCGGATTTACTCCGGTGATGGGAAGAAAGTCCAAGACTAGGGCTAGGGTCCTCTGCACCATCGAGGCAGCTCCGCGCGACGAGGATTTGGCCAAAAAAAAAGTGGAGAAATTCAGTCTGCCCAATTTGCAGATTTATTGGCGAGGGCGAAGAACCTTCCGGCTGCTGGGGAAAGGGCAAAAAAAAGAAAGACTGAGGCGGATATAATAGATGAAAACCGCCGGCTGCGCGCTGAGAACGAGAAGATGGCAACCGAAGTTAATCGGGCGAGTAAGACTATAGAGAATATGCAGATTCAAATTCGACATTAGGAAAATCTAACGAATGACGTCACGTAGGATGAAGAATCCACGGACGAAGAGGTGGTGCCTAGTTTTAAGGAGGTGTTGCTCGAGCAACTAGCCCACGAGCAACACCGAAAAGAAGTTGGGGCCTGTGCAATGCCGGCACAGAAGATGGCTGAGGCCATGGCAAAAAATTCTATATCAAATCCAATTTTTATGGGAGACAATAAGAAGAAGACAACAGGAGCCTACCGCAAGAAGAATACCACGGAGAAGAAGAGCGGAGGTAGCAGCAAGACTAAGAATAAAATAATACCAGATAACTATTTATGTATAAAGAGTATATGGGTTTCTGTCCTTTTTCCCAATATAAACTAATTAATGAGAATATTTAACTGCAAAAGAGTAAGTGGGCTGGCCAAATATCTTACTTAAACTATATTTAAGACATATAATCCTAGAAATGTCAATTGGATACTAGGAAAAAAACGAATGTATGTATTCACGTATATAGTTATACTAAGTTCTGAAAATTGTACTAAAGATTTGGACAATAAAGATTGAATTAAATGCAAAAAAAAAATTTTTATTTATGTATATTGTGATAACGTGCGTGCAGTAGCAGCAAAAATTAAACCTGTGCTGCACCACGAGAATTTTATGATTTTTTTTTATAATTTAGAGACCATAGAAGATTACAACTCCATTAAGGAGATGCTTAGGGTGGCTGGGATGGGTTGCTATACCTATACGTCGAGATCGCAGACTCAAATTGTATTTGGAAACACTCAAGCTAAACTTATCGGTTCTAAGGGTAACTAAGCTTGGGTGGGATAAGTGACATGTTCACCTATCAAGAGAATCTGATATTAACGGGATTTACGCCCTAAAATATATCTTAAACTGTAGGATTTCTATCCGAAGGATAAAGTTGAAGCTATAAGATTTGGTTAACAAAAAAATCGTTCTATGGGTCAAGTAGAATGCACACACAAACTTTTAGAGAAATATCAACCCTTTTAACCTTTAGCGAGATGCAATTAAACATTTTTGAAAATTTTTATATAATTTGTACACATTTTCAAAATTGTAAGGATGGTAATATGTATAAGTAGCATATCGTCGCCTAAAATGCAAAAGGCCGTAACTACAATTTTTACTTTTTTACAGGATACGGAATAAATGGTATAAATATTTCTTAAAAACTACCTTTTTCTCCCTTAATTTAGTTTTCAGAAACAAATCCTTCTTTGTTTTCTAAGCCTGAATCTAAAATTTGGATATTAAGTTTTAAATAGTCTTTAATTTATAACGTTTATTCCTTCTCCTGTAAAAAACTGAAAAGTGTAGTTACGGCCTTTTGCATTTTAGGTGACGATATGTGGGGAATGCAGCCCAGGAAATCACGGCCGGGAATTTCGTTCATTTCCAATTCCCCCTTCCCCGGGAATCCCGTGAAGTTTCTAAAAGAATACAATGAAATATTTTTGCAAAAAGAGTGTAATCAAGCAAGATCTTCTTGCACATGCGTATTCTGTATGTTTTAAATTTTTGTACTTTCGTAAAAACGATGATTCGTAGAGATGCGATATTTTCGTTAGTTAATTTACATTGCTACAGTGAAGAGTTTCATACTCCCCACGATTGTAACGTTGCTGCAATAAAACATGTACTCCAGCAACTCAATTCTTGCTGCTGCACCGAATACATCAAATGTACATTTTGGAGGAGAAAAAGAAAAAGGTGTTTTGTTAAGCTTTGATGTTAAGGTTTTGAGGTTTGGGCATCTTATGCTTTTTTCAAAATTGTATTTGTTTATTACTGTATTTAGTGAAACATTTAAAGCAGTGCCTTCCATTTCTTTGCACAATTGTGCAAACCACTACTCACACACATTCTTACGCTCTTTCATTCAGTCGTTGATGTGACTTCAACGAGTGCACATGCCAGCGGATGCTACAACAGTTTTTTTCAGATTATAAACACGAATCAAAATGAAAACACTCGAAAAATATTGTATGATCAAAAATCCTTTTGGTAACACTCAGTGTCTTATATGTTATTTAACATTTAAAACAGGCACTGAATACGTTATCAAAAGACATTGCGATCATTTTCATAATTTTATAAATAAATTAAATGAAAAGGAAAAAGAGAACTTGTTTCACAAAAATAAAAAACTTTATTTGGAAAAATTGAAGCAATGGTGTGAGGGAGAAGAAATTTATGTGACAAACCCTGTTTCTAAATTAAAAAAGGAGATTTCTAGCTTGATCAGTTTGGAAATAGTTAAAAAGGGTAGGTCATTTTGCGATAGTATTTTCTTAAAGCAATTGCTAAATAAAATTTTGCAAAGGCTTAATTTTAATACACAACTTATTGAATCACTTCCTTTGTCCACTCAAACTGTTGGCCGTCGTACTATTGAAATAGGAACTTGTGTAGAGGCTGACGTAAGGGAAAAATTAAATAATTGCGAATTTTTTTTCCATTTGTTTGGACGAAAGCCTTGACGTAAAGGATCTTTGTCAGCTTATTATTTGTATTCGATGCGTAGATAGCGAATACAATATTTGTGAATCAATGCTTACTTTAGAAACATTTTATGGTAATGTTAGTGGTAAGTTATTGTTTGATGTTATCGCAGAAAAGGTTCTATCTATTGTCGATATAAATAAATTTGCTGGAGTCTGTACCGATGGAGCCAATGTAATATTGGGTAAATATAATGTTAATAACTTCCATTGCATAATTCATCAAACTGCTCTAGCATCGAAGTTCTTAAACAATGACCCTGCTATGAAAACAGCAGAGGAAATTATAAACAAAATACGAGGCGGACATCAAGCGCTTACCCATCGAAAATTTGTAAACTTTTTGAAAAACAAAAAAGCTGTACATTATGACCTTAAAATGTTTACAGAAGTTCGATGGTTAAGTCGCGGCCAGTGTCTGAATGTACTATATGACTTAAGAGAAGAAGTACTCGTTTACCTAGAAACTGAAAAAATGGAAAACAATTTAGTTCAGGCATTGAGAGACAAAGATTTTATTTTAGACTTGGCTTTTTTGGCAGACACGACAAGCATGCTCAATGAACTTAATTTAGAATTGCAAGGTAAGGAACACAATATATGCGATTTGTCAAAAATAATTTTTAATTTTAAAACCAAACTTTTTCTTCTTCTTTCCGAAATTGATTCTGGTGATTTCAGCAATTTTCCAAAAACTTCAAACATATGCGTAAGGCCCGAAAATTACAAAAGGCAAAAATATTTAGATATATTTGAATCTCTTTTTTATAATTTCCAAGACAGATTTCAGGATTTAGAAACTGTACAGCCGAAAATAGATCTTTTTGAAAATCCTTTCCGTTGCGATCTTAGCAAACACGAGTTTAATATTCAATCTGAACTTTTAATACTTCGAAGCGAAATAAATGTTCCAGATAAATCAAATATTAAAAATTTTTGGAAAGATATAGACGGTGCCATCTATCCTGAATTAAAAGAAAATTCATATAAGTGCCTTCCTTTTTCACAACAACATACCTTTGCGAACAAATTTTTTCAGACTTAAAATTCATATGGTCGAAACAACGAAACGCTTTGACTTCACATCATCTAAAAAACATTCTTTTAACACGAAATTGTCAGAAAAGTATAAATATGGACGATTTTATTTCAGTTATATGATAGGCATTATTCAGAATGACGTCTATTACATACATTTTTTTTCGGGTGTAAAAATTACTCTCTCATGCTCACTAATACACAACCAAAAATTTTTGGAAGGCACTGATTTAAAGTTAACAAAACGAATGTGTTACTGCAACGCATCAGTCACTAAAGCGACGAAAATGATCAGTCACTAAAGCGACGAAATTGCCAACAAAGAATGTGGAATGTCTCTCTTACTCTCTTCGTTGAATATCTCAATTCACGAACAGTTTTCTGATGATGTTATTGTATCTAACTACAGAAATTCCAACCATATTTAAATAAAATTACACAAAGTATGTAAAAAGTATGAAATAATCAAGTTATGACACGGGGAAGAAATGCGTTTGAGTGAGTCGCGTCAACTTTTTTGGTTCTCTTCTACTAGGGTTACCAATTTGTGCCGGTTTTTTCTACTCTACTTGTATATCCCTTTTGAGCACATAACCCTAAAATTGTCAGAGACTATATGCTCCGTCATTTATCAAAATAATAATAATAAATTTTAATTTTTCCACGAAATAGCAAAATTGAAAATGTAATAAAATGGGCAGAACAAACAGGGTGTCTGATTTTAATGTTTGTATATTATTCATATATGGATGATTAAATTTCCAAACCAGCCTCATATTAACTTATTAATCGCAACAATGGAACACAGTCATCACAGTAATGAAACATATTCGTCGCAGTGACGAAATTTTTCAGGTTAATGAAATAATTACACTGTGATAGTTTTTGACCCGAAAAAAAATGAACTTTGATGAATCCTTTACGAACTATTAGGGGGAAGTCCCCTGAGTGCGAAAGTACATTTGGAAGTGTCAGATTGGCTCCAGTTTTTGAGAAATCGGTATATATGGATATAGCTAAGTCTGCGCTATTTAAACAAATTTTACCGGCCATAGGCGAATTTTTTTTTTTGGCCTAAAAGGGCTTAAAAAGCTTATTAAAATAGTAAAAACAAATGTTTGCGCTCGGTCCAACTTCTTGAGATATGGGCCTTTAAAGCTTGAGTATATAATTGGTCATATCTCACATATTTATGGTCGGATCTGGTTCCGGTGAATATCATTACAAAGACCATTAAAAACTCTTTAAATCTGCATATAAATATATTACATTTTATTAACCCATTGGGGACAAATTTAAAAAATACGATTTTTTAACCTCACTTTTTTGCTAAAAATCTGATTTTCTTAAAAAACAGCCCTAGTAAACCTATTTTCTACCTAGACTCCGGTTGTCGGCAACACTTCAGGCTTTGTTTTAAGGTATAATACTTCGCATTAACCCTTCTAAGACCGGAGACATTTATGTTCAAAGTTTGAAATACAAGAAAAAATGAAAGTTTTTTTTCCTTTTTTCCAAAATTTTATTTATTTTCCTAGCATAGGCCTCAAGTTAAGCTTCAAAATCAAAATATTGCACTTTTATATATTTTTTTCGTGTTTTTTTAAGTTAATTAATTCAAAGAAATGAAAAATTTTTAAAAATAACCGTTACATAAATATAATGCTAATCTTCATCATCCAACTTCGGTCTTAGAAGGGTTAATGCGAAGTATTATACCTTAAAACAAAGCCTGAAGTGTTGCCTACAACCTGAATCTAGGTAGAAAATAGGTTTACTAGGGCTGTTTTTTGAGAAAATCAGATTTTTAGCAAAAAAGTGAGGTTAAAAAATCGTATTTTTTTAATTTGTCCCCAATAGGTTAATAAAATGTAATATATTTATATGCAGATTTAAAGAGTTTTTAATGGGCTTTGTAATGATATTCACCGCAAACAGATCGGACCATAAATATGTAAGATATGGCCAATTATATACTCAAGCTTTAAAGGCCCATATCTCAAGAAGTTGGACCGAGCGCAAACAATTGTTTCTTCTATTTTAATAAGCTTTTTAAGACCTTTTAGGCCAAAAAAAAATTCGCCTATGGCCGGTAAAATTTGTTTAAATAGCGCAGACTTAGCTATATCCATATATACCGATTTCTCAAAAACTGGTGCCAATCTGACACTTCCAAATGTACTTTCGCACTCAGGGGACTCCCTCCTAATAGTTTGCAAAGGATTCATCGAAATTCATTTGTTGGACTATCACAGTGTTATCATTGCAGCAATGTATCTTCGCATGTATCTAAGCAACATTATTACATTTATATCAAAATTTTACAAAAAATATAGTTTTATTTTGTCAAACTCAGAAATTAATTAAAACCATTTCCAAATCTGGCCTAGAACGAAAATGCGCGGTTGACAAAAGTCACAAACTTTGAAACGATCATCCGCCAACGAGAGTTCAAATCCTGGCATATATTTTGTTACTGCAGTAAACCTCTTGAACTGTATAGCTCAATGGAAATCGGAAAATATTTTTCCTAGAAATAATTTTAAATCGAATCATATATAAGAAAGAACAATTTCCAAATCTTTTCCAACCTCTTCTCAACTCAATCTTCTTAGTGTGAATGTTAGGTTACAGAAATTAGGATGAAAATTTGAAATTAGGAAGTATTCGATGCATCAAATGTTATATTCATCTACTTCATCAGCAGAATTTTGCCAACTTAGGCTAAACGGTTTATAGAGAAGAGGTATTTGGCGATATAAAGCAATACGAATATCCTCAAAAAGTTTTACAGGGTTTCTGCAGCTCGGACTGGAATCGGATGGCATCAAAATTTTTACAATGAAGTGCATGGAATAGTTAGGGGAACAAATTGTTGATGTTGCATTTCGTTAATATCCTTGTTTGCAACTTATTCCAGAGCATTTTGCTAAATATTGATTGGCGCCGCGCCCATTAAGGTGTATTGAAAATCAAAAATTGTCCCTAACTTTTGGCGGAGAATACGTCTTACCTTAAGGTATAGGGAGTCATGTCAGATTGTCATTGTTGTAATCTTTATTTCATTGATTATGAGGAAACGGCGAGATAACTTTTTTTAAAAATTTTTTTGTAGGTAAATGAAGATATTATCTTTCGTTTGATATACATTTCATATTGGTTGATGTCTTTCTAATATTTAAATTTCTCAAATGAAAATTGTTTAAACACATACACTCAAACATATGTGTGGCGTTTGGTTGAGTGTTTGAGTTTGTAGTGTGAACACAAACTATGCTGCTGTTTCAGTGTGGACACAAACCTTCGGCTGTTGTTTTGATTGATGAAATATTGAAATTTCATATATTTACTTATGTATTTAAGTGAAACAAAATGTTAAATGTGAATTTGAATTTAACATGGATATATAATTATAAAAAATATAAATCAAATTGATTTGCGTCTGTTATTTATCATTTATCCTTACTCTTTTAATTTAAAAACATTTTTATCCTATTTTCCCTACCAGAAGCTTATGTATATTATCAAAAGTAACTATCAAGTAAATAAATTCATTTGCTTATGTTATTTATCATTTATTGTTATATATGTTTTCTGTCTTATCGGATGGCGTATTCTACGTTAAACTGAATGGCCGTGTCTCTGACACAGCCTGCAGGGACACTGTCTGCTGTATTTTTTTGATTTCGACACACCTTAGTAACAAACAACAAGAGCAATGTATATCAACCGAAAAAATACATTCGAACTATCGAGTACTTAGCCATGAAAAAGTTTCTCAAAATACAGTTCTGAAACAGTGTAAAACTGTAGGTTCCACTCAGTGAATGTAAAAAATAGAAAGCGCACATCTCACTGATTGTGATGAGCTCTCCTTAATCCCTTCATGGGATGTTATGGGACAACATTTTTTTCTTTTTCATGTCGAAAAGTTGATACTGCTGAGTTTCCGTCCCATTTGCCGGTACCCTATACAATTCTTTCAGGGTATTATTATTGAGATACTATATCGGCAATTTGCTCTTCTATACGCTGCAAAATCTGTCTTCTTTTATTGTTTGGGTGCAAAATAACATGATTGTGGCTGGTCGCGAATATAGTATACTTGTATCCAAACACATTGTTTTTGCTATTCAATATTACATATTGGAGACACAATGATTAATATATTAAAATATACTACATATGTCTTTGTGGCCCAAATATGTTTTCTATTTGTTAAAAACTGCTGAAAACAAAATCGTCACAGACAACATAGAAACAGAAAACAGCAGATCTTCATTTCATGAAAGCAATGCTTGCACGTAAGTATCTGGATGTTCCAAATATTTATACACAGGGTTCCTGCATAATGTTACAGAAGTGCAAGACTCATTATTTACATGTCTTGCTCATTTCTTGCTTGTGCATTCTATGCAGCCTAATATCGATGGCACGTTCCGTTATTTCGGATGGTATTTGGCGAACACTGCGAGTGACATTATCTTCCAATTCCACACTGACAACTGGCATATTGATGCAGACTTTAAACTTTACCTAGCTTCAAGCACACCGTTCTAGAGGCGCATCGGCCAGCTTAAGCATGAAATTAACTGTTCAATAAATTGTTTCTGCAATAATTCAGTGTTTTCATAGACTATCAGTCATGTAGCGCTGTCTTTTTGGAAGCAAATGTCGTCGAGAATCCAAGCCTTCACTATCAAGCAGTCTCATCGCTGAATAAAATGTTGGTCGAAATTGTCAAACAAAACTGAACCCTACAATTGGACGGTGTTATCTGTCGTAACATCCCAATTTGAAAACGTGCATCTTACTGAATCGCACTCCGGACCATGATCGCCTTAACGGCTGTGATCGGGAAGCCTTAAGTACTATTCAGTGTTTCGATCCTTTACGGACAGTATTATTGCCGCTCTTAACAACAATGGTTTCCCATTACATCCCAGGAAGAGATTGGGGAGAGCTTCACACAATCAGTGAGCTATGCGCTTCCTAGTTCTAAATTCACTGAAAGGGACCTACAGTTTTACACCAGTTTCGAACGCTATTTTGCGAAGCTTTATCGTGGCTATGTACTCGATAGTGTCGCCATCACCAACAAAGGTGACCGTCGTCGAAAGAAATGTAAGGTGGTCAGAGCAGGGATCGAACCCACATTCTCATGTACAAGAGCAACCATTGCACCACAGACATATCAGTTTTCCATTACAATTTTCTCTTGAATGCGGTAGATTCTGTGTTCAGTTGGTGAGCATCCCAACAGATTTTCCGCAATGAGCTAATAAATTGATTTGGTATCGTCAGGAATCGATACTCCAATTGTCTGTTGCTATTTTGCTGTCAAAGCCGTCCCGTACTTAATTTGAACCTCAATGGGGTTTACTGAGAGCATTATATCCTCTGGTCTGGCCATGGTGAATCTTAGCGGACATATGATACCCGGACAGCAAGTGCGGTCCAGCCTTTGCAGTTTCACCCTGCTTCACTTCTTCTTCAACGCTGTCCACCAGAGTACATATGCGTAAATCGAAATCGGTGTTATCACACCCACTTAGAGCTAGTGTATCGTATTAAGATGAGGCCACATTTGGAGTCTATAGCTGTTGTGCAAATATACCTGCATCTATGAACACCTTCGACTCTGCTCTCTATGTGGTATTTCCAAAATAGTATTTGACCCGGTTGGTCATCTTTATAGTCTTTCCAAGGAAGCTTGATTCCATTTAAGTGGCTGGGTTCATCTTCCTCATAAATATTTATATTTACCTCAAGACAAAACAAAAAGACCCGTGTCTCCCAGTTTTGCCCAATGTCATGCATTTTTTTAATGGGCCCCCAAAAATTGGGCGCCTCGGTGTAATTTTTGCAAAAAATTTATCATTTTTTCAGGCTCATATCTTGCAAACCGTTCGGAATTTTGTTTTGCTTTCTGAGGGAAAGTTGTAGCTCTTGTCAACTCTTGTGAACATATAAAATCAAAAAACTTCATCTTCGAGGTCAAAATCGCAAAAAACTTTAAAAATTTTTATTGTTTTTTTAAATTTTTCCCCTTGTTCAGGTCCATAGGTAGCAAACCGTTCAAACTTGAAGGAAACAATCAACCACAAAAATTTACGTAAGATTTCAATAAACAACTTTCTAGAACATATGAACTTCCTAGGAATGCTCATTCTAACTATCTATTTGCAAGATCTGAGCCTGACAAAATGATCACTTTCTTGCAAAAATGACACCGAGGCCCCAAATCATTGGGGGCCCTTAAAAAAATGTGCATGACTTTGGACAAAACTGGGAGACACGGGTCGATTTTTTGGTCTTTTATCATGTAGAGGTGTCCGTCAATGGTTATATTTTTTCGTGTTGCACTATGTTATTTATGAGGGCGACCCTGAAAAGTGGTGATAGAAATTCCCCTTGTGGTGTTCCATGACATACTTTTGACTTCATGCGTACGTTATTTGGTCCACAGATAATTCAACTGTGTATTAGTGTATGACTTATCAACAGAATTATCAATTAGAATCACCAGAATTAAAAGCAGAATTAAAAGCATGTCTACCCAGGACGTACCTGTGTTTATAATTCGACTTTTCCACAATGTGGACTACCTTATATAATACGATTTTCATTGATTTCATCTTAACTTGAGATTGTTATTGGAACTTCAGCAGCTCGTCTGGTATCTCCAAATTTACCATGTAGTCGACAATGCACTCCATGGTGTTTTTAGTTTACTGGATGTTAGGATAATCAGTCGATATGGTTTTGGATTCGCATTGCTTGCCTTCCCCGCTTTAGGCATAAAGGCTACTCTCGCCTTCTGCCATCCCCTTGGAGTATAATTGTACGTTAGACAAGGGGTTTGGATTCTGACCAAATGGGCAACCATTAGTTTTATTCCATGTTGTAAAATGGCTGCAAAAATTCAATATGGTGCTTTGACCTTTTGAGGGAAAACTCTTGAGCGTCCTCCTTACCATACAGTTTGAGACGTCCACGTATGGATTCTTGCACTGGTTGCCGATTGCTGCTGCACCACAGCTGGGCCTGCTCCACTTTATCGTCATGTTTTGAACCACGTATATATAAGTTCACGAATGTCCTATGTCCACGGATGCAGCTGCTATATGTCAAACTGATGCCTTCTTCATTTTATCGTCAAGTTTTGAATCATGTGTATGGAAGTGCACAAATGTCCTATGTCCATGTCCTATGGCCATTTCATTCTTATATATCAGCTACATGAATATAGTACTTTTTGCCAAAGAGTGGTTTGGCCAGAGTGTAATCGAAAATAACCGGAAGGTCAAGCATTGTCTTGAGAATTGTACTGTGTCCGAAGACATTTTCTGAGCAAAATGTTAGTTCCATAAGTCTAATAGCTGTAGCCGTGGCATGCTGCCTAGCTATAATATGCAGTGGCATTAAATGTAGTATGACATTTAGTGGATCAGTCGGAGTCATTCTCAAAACACTAGTGACACATATATGTACCTGCCACTAGCTGAAATTTATCCAGTATCGTGCAGTAGGTGGATTTCCGTAGAGCCGTCCACCAGACAATAACGTCATACAACAATATTATTTTAACTACTGCCGTATACATCCAATGAACTATACGCGGATCCAGACCCCAGTATTATCTTATTGCTCTTTTACAGGTATATAACGCCTTTTTGATTCTTTCCAGGATATTGGGTTTGAAGTTTAACTTTCTGTCGAGTAAAATACCTATGTATTTTGCACTTTCAGAGACTGGAATTTCAATACCCCGTACCCCGTACTACGCTAAAATCCAAACGGCTAAAGGCAGAATCACGAAACTTGATGTGTACACTGCTCTGAACACATACAAACTGTAGGGGGAAATAAGTGACTTTTAAACATTTTTATTTTAGGGAGAAAAATAGGGCAAACCGGGACGAAAATGGTACCACTGGAAATACCACCACTGTAAATATTTTGCGCCTTCGGAGAAGGGAATTTCAATACCCTCGTAGAAGTCAGGTTCAGCAGTTGGTACCTTATACTTCATGCAGACAAAAGTCAGTTCCCTCCTGGTTGAATTCACCCCAAGACCATTATCCGATACCCATCATTACTGTTAGAAATATTTAAGTTGTAAGGATTAATTAATACGTTAGCACAATTTCCATCAAACTATTCGTCAAAGTGGCACCGCTACTTCATTCGGAATAGGAATTTCAAATCAACCATCTGCAATACATGGCTTTAAACTCGTGAAGCTTGGGAAACTTAGTTTATAAACATTCCCACCGATATGTGTTTGGGCAACATGATGGACGACATAAACTAAAGCTACGACAAGACTCTTTAATAACTGCTATTTATTCGATGACACCTGGAATTTTCATGCCCAAAGCGGAGAGAAAATGTATACAGCTATCTTAAATAAATAGATTAGATTTCCAAAATATAAAGAAATAGATTGAAACAGATTACCAAAATATAAAGATTTGTATCGAAAAAATGTCAATTCTTTACCTAATTCATTTCTCTACTAAGCACAATTTAAATAAGATAAGAAAAAACTAGTAAACCATTTCAGCTCCTAATCGCAGCCGACGACAACGCAGCTGTACGTTGTGTTTCAACTGCGGTTGAGAAACATAAATCCCGCCAAATATAACAATTTGTTGTAAAATGTGTTAAATTGTAAAAGATATAGATCATTACATACTTCACACCCTCTGTTACCCATATTGACAAATGTCCTTGCATACGATTTATTATCCTTCAAAGTCTTTGTTTATTGGCGCTTAATTTTGCTTGGTGACACTTAGTGGCATCCATAAATCTTTACGCAGAAAAACTATTATGTCCTTGGGTAGTTTTCAAGGTACTTGAAAGAGAAAAGAATGTATACTACGAGTATTGTAGTAATAAGACATTTTATTCAAATAGTCCTTGAGGGGTTTCTTGTCGATTGTGGACAGGGAATGAGGAGAGTGGAGGAGAGGATATTACAGTGGAAAGGATATTACCTATTTATATTTGAGTCACACGTTTAGGGATCTATAGTTAATCTCCGACTCTGCATAGGAATATAAAGAGTAACTTTTTAATAGCTACTGAGGGAGTTGACAAATTGTAATTTCTTTTACTGACCATCTACAACATATAGTCAGGTACCTTATACGACTTAAGTAGCAACATATTTTGCCAACCGGTTCCATTCTTCGAATTTAATTTCCTGTTAGTCGTAAAAGTTTTGGGAGGAATTAATCTACCAGGTCCTTCCAGTGGAATCTTGGTCGAACTATCCTTCCTCCGAGTAAGTTTCGAATATCGTTTGCGCTGGTTCATCCCTATCCATTCTAATGACTAGCTAACGCAGTCGTTTTCTTTAGATTCACTTAACTAAATCGATGTCGGGATATAAGTAGATATAAAACAATCCTCTGGGTTATCGATAATAGCTCCATATATTTTTGACATATTAACATCTATAGGCACGGGTAGGGCAATCTATCAAAGTGAACAACACATGCAAACAACACACAGCGTTAGCATCACATACATGGTTGTTGTACAACAATATTCTCTGCCTGAAAGCAAGTATGATGGTGTTGATGTAGCAGCAGCGAGCAAACAAGCAGGTCGTCGTCACCAAAGAGTATTGAATAGTATAGAGAAATCACGGAACGAATTGTATGACTCCAAATCACTAGCGACATCTAGTGAATGATTCAAACTGTATTACTCTTTTTTTTTTGCATAACTTGATCCGTTCATAATTCTAATGTGAATCCTAGATGTTCCCCATGTTGTTTGCATTATTACAGTAAATTATTTCATACGGGTAGGGCAATCTATCAAAGTGAACAACACATGCAAACAACACACAGCGTTAGCATCAAATACGTGGTTGTTGTACAACACTAGTCTCTGCGTGAAAGTAAGTATGATGGTGTTGATGTACCGGCAGCGAACAAACAAGCAGGTCGTCATCGCCAAAGAGTATTGAATAGTATAGAGCACTCAGGGAAGGAATTTTAGGACTCCAAGGCACTAGCGACATCTAGTGAATGATTCAAACTGTATTACAGCTATCTTTACTGTATTACAAATGGTATTACAGCTATCTCTTTATGGCATAACTTGGTCCATTCATAATATTTGATGTGCAACATTGATGCCTTTTGAAACATTAATGCTTTTTGTATTGTTTTATGTAATAACATTGTCGAAATGGTGCATTTATATTGAAATATTCTATAATTATATTCTAAATATTATATAACATTCGTTTATGCCCTTTTACTCAGACTCTCTAAATGAGAGCGGAAAAAGAGTGCAATAAGTTCTCTATATATAATATTCAATACTTTTTGTCGTCGCTTTGGTTATGACGACACAAAAACAATTATTTCAGTGAGCTAAATAATGCTATATTTATTTTAATATTATTACATCTAATGTTAAAGCAGATGTAAGAAAAAAGACAGTGCAATTACAAAAGCGCCCTCAGCACAAAAACTATTTTTTTTTATTTTCCAATGCAACATTTACTAATGTGTTCATAGAACTCGAACAGGAACCGTGTAACAAAAATGTCTTAAGACATCGCCCGTGAATTCGAACACTGAATGATTTTTTTAGACAAGTTCTGGTACAGCTTACTAAGTCTAAAATAACAGATACTCCCAATCACAAACGTCTGTTTGATTATACACTGACGTTGTTGTTTCTGTTTGCGGGCCTTCCGAGATATATAAACTCATTCAAGGCTTGAAATTAAAGAGGATCAAACTTCTGTTAATCGAAACTATTAAATTCGCCCTGTCCTCGTTCAATACCCATTCCAACTTCAATTATTTCTTCTCGTTCCCTAACAATTCTGAAAAAACTACAGTCAGAGTTCGTCCAATGGTGTATATTAGACCGCGTCACCAAAAAATTTCTGAAAATCGAGGGCAAATAGTAAAGATCACCTCGAGAAAATTTAAATTTTAAAAAAAAATCCTTTCCGAGCCCGTGAAAAACAGCCAAAATTGTAATTATCGTAGTTTTGTTGTTTGTGATGCGATGATAACATACAAGACATCGTTGTATAGGTCTCGACGAGAACTATAATGTCCTATCGGCTCTACAAGCGACATTATAACCGCATTATTACCGCAAATTATTGCATACATTTTAGCGCTATCGAAAAATTATTGTTATGTTAACATCTATAGACACAAGTAGGGAAATCTACCAAAGTGAACACATGCAAACAACACACAGCGTTAGAATCACCTACGTGGTTGTTGTACAACAATAGTCTCTGCCTGAAAATAAGTATGATGGTATTGATGTAGCGGCAGTGAACAACCAAGCAGGGCGTCGTCTCCAAAGAGTACTGAATAGTATAGAGAACTCAGAGAACGAAATATATGACTCAAAAGCACTGGCGACATCTGGCGAATGACTCAAAACGTATTTATTTCTTTTTCTTATAACTTTGTGTGGCCGTCGGTGGTGCAATGCGTAGTGTGCGCGCCTCTTGTATTTGAGATCCTGGGATCGATCCCTGCTCTGACCAACTTAAAAAAAATTTCTTTCGACGGCGGTCACCTCGCATAGTGACGGCGACACTATCGAGTATTTAGCCATGAAAATGCTTCTCAAAAATACCATTCGGAACCGGTGTAAAAGTGTAGGTCCCAATCAGTGAGTATAAAACTAGAAAGCGCACAGCTCACTGATTGTGAGAAGCTCTCCCCGATTCCTTCTAGGGATGTAATGGGAAACCATTTATGTTTTTATAACTTTGTACTTTCATAATTTTGATGTGAAACATTGATGCCTTTTGAGACATTTATGATTTTTGTATTGTTTTATGTAATAATATTGTCGAAATAGTGCATTTGTATTAAAATCTATATATGTGACTTGCTCCACGAAAAGGGACCTCTGTGCCGAAAGAAGTTATTGAGAAAAACTCGTTTAAAAAAAGCTCTTCGTACATTTTTTCATATATTTCATTAATTATGTTCATCTTTCAAGGTGATTTGTAAAAAAACTAAAAGACATAGAAACTTGCGGTTTGCGGCATTTGAAAGAACGTTTTTTTCCTATAAGAATCACTCAAAACGTAAAAAAAAATTTTTCGGCGCAGAGGTCCCTTTTCGTGGAGCAGGTCACATATATACAATTGTTGCGTTCATCAGCGCCCTGGCCTAACGGCTAACGGTAGGATGATGAAATTTGGACTGTATACTCCATTTGAGATAAGAAGGGATTTTTAAAACTTCGTACTCTAAGGGACAAAAATGGGGCGAAAAGGGATACAAATGGTACTACACTAAAATCCAAACCGCTAAAAACAGAATCACGAAACTTGGTGTGTACATTCGTCTTAACACGTAGAAACGGGGGGAGAAAGTGACTTTTAAAAATTTGTACTTTTAGGGAGAAAAACGGGGCAAAACGGCTCAAAATTGGTACTACGCTAAAATCCAAATGGCTAAAGGCAGAATCACGAAACTTGATGTTACACTCCTCTTAACGCATACAAACTGCGGGGGGGGGGAATAAGTGACTTTGAAACATTTTTACTTTTAGGGAGAAAAATAGGGCAAACCAACAAGAAAATGGTAGCACTGTAAATACCAAACGGCTGCAGAAGAAATCATGAAATTCGGTCTGCACATTCCACTTATAATGCAGACATGGAAGATACGCGATTTTCAAGATTTACACTTTTAGAGATACAAATAGGGTAAAAAGGGGGAAAATATAGTACTGTTGTCAAAACCAAACGTTTGGAGATGGAATTATGAATTTTGGGGACTACATTTCAAAATAAAGGGTACTTTTTAGGTACTTTTACGGTAATTTTTTTTTGTACCGTTTGCTTTTTTCTTTGCTGTTTCTCTTATACTCTGTTTGTACTTCTCTGTACCTTTTCCAAGATTTACACTTTTAGAGATACAAAAAAAGGAAAAAGGGGAAAAATATAGTATTGTCGTCAAAACCAAATGGTTGGAGGTGGAATTATGAATTTTGGGGACTACATTTCAAAATACATGGTACTTTTTAGGTACTTTCATGGTACTTTTCCGGTACTGTTTTTGGTACTATTTTTAGAACCGTTTGCTTCTTTTTTTGATATTTATCGTATATTCTGTTTGAAGTTATCTATACCTTTTTTCGTACTTTGTGGTACTTTTTAGGTACTGTTTGCTACTTTTTTTAGTACATTTTTGTTCCGTTTTACAGCATCTTTTATTTTTGGTGTTCATAACAATTTTTGTACTTTTTTACATTTTAGTACCCTTTTGGTTTCATCACCTTTTGATACAATTTGTCAGTTGTTATCACTTTATTGGTCCTATTTTTGGTACTGTGTTTGTAATTGTTTGGGTACTTTTTTGGTACCATTTTTAGTAGCTTTTGCAACCTTCTTAGCGATTTCTCTAGGATAGACAACCAAACAACCACTTGCAATAGTACGATATCAGATCAGATTTGCCAACCTTCACCGATCGTAACATACAAGACATCGTTGTACAGGTCTCGATGAGTACTGAATTGTCCTATACGTCCTACAGATGTCGCAGTTCTCCATGTTGTTTGCATTATTACTGCAAATTATTGCATACATTTTAGCGCTATCGAAAAATTATTTATTAGTGCGCCACCGTGTACATGTATGTTCCAAACATAAACATGATTCCTGCATAATGTTACAGGGACTTTATTTCAGCGTGTATACAACGTCTTATAATAGACAAAGTTTTGAGACTATTAACTGCTTTCATTGAGTATAGAATAATTGTGAAGTGTCAACTTTTGTGCAGTACGAGGGTTGACGATTATATTTCTAACCTAATAAGGAAAATACAAATATTGTTAATCGAAATTGGTTTCATTGTTTTTCAAAATATTTTCCTTGAAAATCAATACACTTGTACATGCTTTTGAACCAATTTTTGAAGCACTTGTGCCACTCCGAAGGAAATGTGGGAATAAAACGAAATCATTAGGTACCACATCGGAACTGTAAGGCGGAGGACCCATCAAACCAATGTTTTGCTGGTCAAATTCGAGTTTGTTTGCCCTGATGTGTGAGAGCTTTCATTGTCGTGATGGAGCATGATTCTTCTTTAGAGGGTTCGTTTTCTTTAGTTCACCATAAACTTCAAACAAATGGTTGTGTTCCATTCAGAATTGACCGCCATACGGTGCCCAAATAAAACTGTAGCCTCATGACCAGTTATGACGAAGAAGTAGTCCACAATTTGCTTTGAAGTGCTTTGGGCGCGAATAACTGTTGTTGGATTTGTCTCGTCTTGGAAGACAACTACAGTCGATTGCTGTTTAGTCTCAGGTTTATAAGCCTAGATCTAGGATTCTTCAAATGTCGGGATCTTATAGACGTCTTTGAAAGAACCGCCATTGAATTTCCTCGCATCAATCGATACGAGCCTTTTTTCGAGCGATTGACAAATTATGTGATATCCACCGGGAGCGAAGAGGAACAACATTTCTTCGCACCAATCCACACGAGCCTTTTTTCGAGCGATTGACAAAATTATGCGGTATCCACCGGGAGCGAATAGGAAAGTCAGCAGTGACTCGAACATGTCAGTTCTTTATCATTGATGATGTCTATAGGAATCTGTCTATTCTATACTGGGAAGAAGTGGCAGGATATTGTTTTGTCACGCACAGTTATATCTAAAATCTTGTGATGTGTATTTGTACCACATTTTCTTTTACAGGATCAATGATCTACGTCATTAATTCGTAAAAATGTTGAAAATATATATTACATCCTGACGGTCTATTTTTGCATTCTAGCCCCCTAACATTCCCCAGGAAAACACATGGCAATAGTTTAACTTGGCATACAAGCATTCCTCCAAATTTATTTCAAAAATTATTTATATCCCATCATTCACAAAATTTTCTAGGGATGGCTTTAATTAATTTCAGTCTACTTAACTGCCTATATAAGACACCTGTGGATCTAAACAATATTTAGTGTTTCCATTAAAAAACAATGCTGTAGATTTGTTTCATTGCCAATATCCTTTACACATCCTTTGCACAGGATCATTTATGGCTCATAGACACGTGCAAATAGGGGTAGGTAGGGTTCGGTTAGTTTATAAAATCTTAATTGTATAACTATGACGTGTATCTGTCTCGGAGCCTGTAATCCTAATGAAATGTCCCCAGACAATCCTTTGTGACAACATTTTCTATAATCTCTTCAATTTTGTTAGGCGTTGTATTGACAAATACCTCCTGCTGATATTTGTTATTCATACTGACCAAAAGGATTTGCATTCCATGGTGACATAGATCCTTTCCCATTCTATAACTGATTTGTCATAAATATTAAAACCCTAAACTAAATCGTTTACAACATCCCTTTTCTTTTGCCAGAGAGAAAAACCTGTCCAAAGACATTTCATTAAGGTTTACGGCTACGAGCCAGTTAGACGTCATGCTTGTAAAATTAATACTATACATGTTAGCCGAAACTACCTGGTCATCTTATATACATGTGAGTTTAGCGGATACAGAAATCCTTTGTTTAGGATTGGCAAGGAATATTGCTACTAAATCATATCTACATCAAAACAATCAATATCCTAACATTTTGTTTGAGTCCACAGGTGTCTTAAACTGTTAGTAATCAAAAGTATTTTAGAATTAGTTAAACCTACCTCTGGAATTGGAATAAGCTACAGATAATTAACACCCCTAAGGATTAAAACAAATCATTTGCGTAAACAAAGTTCTATAAAAAATGCCGATTCTGGACCTTGTTAATCCTATGGTAAGGATTTACTATACAACAATAACCCAAAAGGAATTTAAATATTCTTCCGGATTCCTTCGCATTAATCACACGTACTCTTGATCCAGTAAAAAAAATAATCTTAAGAGAACGCAATATCAGGTCGTTTTTAATCCTTGAATGACAATTTATTTTTAAATTTACCTAAAGAGATTAAATTTCGTCGCAAATAAAAATTTCGAGTTTAACATTGAAATAGTATCTCAGCATCTTAGCACCTACAAATGTGTACAAAAGGATTTTTGGTATGGAAGAACCCAAAAACGACTTTAATCCTTTTCAATATTTGAATAAAAATTGATTGTTTGAAATAAGTAATACGATATCCATTTTCAAACACAATATTTTATGCCTGGAATAAGTTCTTCACAATATTGCAAACAATTTTGTCTTTCATTTCGTTTTGAAATTTTGTAATTCGCATAAAAATTAAATATTTAAATTAGTATTAATTTCAGTCAAATTCGAATATATAATTTAAATGTAATAACTTAACTTAACTCAATGCAATTCAGTTGAATTCAATTCAATTCAATTGAATTCAATTGAATTCAATTCAATTCAATTCATTACAATTCAATTCAATTCAATTCAATTCAATTCAATTCAATTCAATTCAATTAAATTCAATTCAATTCAATTCAAATCAAATCAAATCGATTCAACTCAATTCAAGTCCGTCCAATTCAGTTTAATTCAATTCAATTCAATCCAATTCAATACAATTCAATTCAGTACAATTCAAGTCAGTGCATTTCAATACAATTTAATTCAACTTAATTCAAATCAATTCAATGCAATCTAATTCATTTCAATTCAATTCAGTTCAATTCAATGCAATTCAAATAAATCGAATTCAATTCAATTCAATTCAACTCAATGCAATTCAGTTAAATTCAATTCAAGTCAGTCCAATTCAATTCAATTTAATTCAGTTTAATTCAAATCAATTCAATGCAATCCAATTAATTTTAATTCAATTCAATTAAATCGAATTCAATTCAATCCAGTTCAATTCAATACAAATCAATTCAGTTCTATTAAGATTTAATTCAATTCAACTCAATTCAATTCAAGTCAGTTCATTCAATTCAATTCAGTGCAGTTCAATTCAATTCAATTCAATTCAATTCAATTCAATTCAATTCAATTCAATTCAATTCAATTCAATTCAATTCAATTCAATTCAATTCAATTCAATTCAATTCAATTCAATTCAATTCAATTCAATTCAATTCAATTCAATACAAATCAATTCAGTTGTATTAAAATTTAATTCAATTCAACTCAATTCAATTCAAGTCAGTTCAATTCAATTCAGTGCAGTTCAATTCAATTCAATTCAATTCAATTCAATGCAATTCAATTAAATTCAATTCAATTCAATTCAATGCAATTCAATTCAATTCAGTTCAATTCAAGTCAATCCAATTCAATTCAATTTAATTCAGTTTAATTCAAATCAATTCAATGCAATCCAATTAATTTTAATTCAATTCAATTAAATCGAATTCAATTCAATCCAGTTCAATTCAATACAAATCAATTCAGTTCTATTAAGATTTAATTCAATTCAACTCAATTCAAGTCAGTTCATTCAATTCAATTCAGTGCAGTTCAATTCAATTCAATTCAATTCAATTCAATTCAATTCAATTAAATCGAATTCAATTCAATCCAGTTCAATTCAATACAAATCAATTCAGATCTATTAAGATTTAATTCAATTCAACTCAATTCAATTCAAGTCAGTTCATTCAATTCAGTGCAGTTCAATTCAATTCAATTCAATTCAATTCAACTCAATTCAATTCAATTCAATTCAATTCAATTCAGTTCAATTTAATTCAATTCAACTCAGTTCAATTCAATTCAATTCAATTCAATTCAATTCAATTCAATTCAATTCAATGCAATTCAATTCAGTGCAGTTCAATTCAATTCAATACAAATCAATTCAGTTCTATTAAGATTTAATTCAATTCAACTCAATTCAATTCAAGTCAGTTCATTCAATTCAGTGCAGTTCAATTCAACTCAATTCAATTCAATTCAATTCAATTCAATGCAATTCAATTCAATTCAGTTCAATTCAATTCAACTCAATGCAATTCAGTTCAATTCAATTCAAGTCAGTCCAATTCAATTCAATTCAATTTAATTCAGTTTAATTCAAATCAATTCAATGCAATCCAATTAATTTTAATTCAATTCAATGCAATTCAATTCAATGCAATTCAATTCAATTCAATTCAGTTCAATTCAATTCAGTTGAATTCAATACAAATCAATTCAGTTCTATTAAAATTTAATTCAATTCAACTCAATTCAATTCAAGTCAGTTCAATTCAATTCAGTGCAGTTCAATTCAACCAATTCAATCCAATCCAATTCAATTCAATTCAATTCCATTCAATTCAATTCAATTCAATTCAATTAAATTTAATTTAATTCAATTCAATTCAATTCTATTCAATTCAATTCAATTCAATTCACTTTAATTCAATGCAATTCAATTCAACTCCGTTCCATTCAGTTCAGTTCAGTTCAGTTCAGTCCAGTTCAGTTCAATTCAATTCAATTCAATTCAGTTCAATTATTCAATTCAATTCAATTCAATTCAATTCAGTTCAATTCAACTCAATTCAATTCAATTCAACTCAGTTCAATTCAAATCAATTTAATTCAAATTGGAAATTGTCGGTTTCTTGAACACTCAAGTGTTAGCCCCACCGGAGAACCATTTAGCTTTCTCCAAGAAACACAAGATCATGTCTAAGTATATCTGAGGTAATTCTCTCTCTCATGAGGTGGGCCATCTCGCTGAGAAATCTGTGGCAGTACTTGGCAGATGTTAAATACAGGAATACTGACTTGAGGGACTTGATGACCGCCTGACTGTCACAGAAAACATTGGCCCCAATTCGGTTCCACTTTCGTGTAGTCGACCACTGCAGGAATGTTTGGAGTACCTTGCAGCACTGTTCCATGACCGTCTCTGACCAAGTCCCATTGTAACTATTGACCCAGCCAAATGGCAGAATTGAAAGCAATCTGTCTAACTATAATGTCTATAGGTAACAAGTATAACATTATATTTAGGGTATGAGAGGGATTGAAGCACAGAACACTCGTGAGGCACATCGTCGCCATTCCCTGAACCCTTGTCAGTGGTGCACAATAGGTGGGTTTCTCAAGGATCTGCCACCACACGATAACTCCATAGAGCATTACCGGTCCCACCACCGCCGTATTGATCCAGTGAACAATCCCCGGAGGAAGTTCACATTCATAACCTATAACCCGCGTGCAGGTGTATAGGGCTATTATCGCCTTTTCGCCGTATCCAATATATTGGGTCTGAAACTAAGCTTGCTTTCCAATATAACACCCAGGTATTGGGCACACTCTGCAAGTTTAATTTCAGAATACCTTCGGGTAAAAACGACGAGCTCGGTGTTTGCCGGGTTTATACCAAGCCAATTTTCACCCTCCCATATCCCCCAAAGCCCGTAAGCTACCTTGGAGAATACTCCTTAGGGTACTGGGATACTTGCCTCAACGTTCGCATAACAATTTAAAAGAGGGAACCAATTTTTTTTCAAAAAACCAATTACAATAAGATGCCTAGATCTGCCGCAACTCCCATAACCAGATGACACAATAGTACGGTATTCACCTCATTTAGGTTTTAAGGCACAGGAAACTACAAAGCGGATCGGCTGGTTTCACAGGAATTGCAACGTGTTGGCCTGCCTCAGGAAACTTGTAAGCAGGATTCGCATGTGCTCGCACTCGTGCCGGGAATCTAAATTCAATATATTATCTTCCAGCTCCCAAATCTTAAAAAGTCAACTCCCGTCTCGCGAACGCGCATCCAACTTTGGCTCCCGACTCTCTCACCAAGAGCCTCCAGATTCTTATAGGATACGTTTTTAAGCAGGGTTCGTATTAGCTCCCTGCGGATCCAGATTACCAAAGCTAAAGTTGGAAGCCGGCTCACCAAACTTCAACATGTCAGTTCCCAGCTCCCAAATTTCACCGTGACAACTCGCGTCTTGCGAGCGGTCATCCAACTTTGGCCAGATTCAATTTTACTCTTCGGCCGGAGGGTGTACGAAGGGGGAATAACACTTGACGGATTAGAAATGACCCTGGTAATAGACTCTGGTCTAAATCAATAATATTGAAATAAGTTCAACAACCAAGCCAATGGGGCAGTGATCTGAACCACAGTAGGTGATATTAACATGGAAAAGGTATCAATGGCCTTAAGGGTTCAAAATCATTGCGAAGAAATAAATGTATAAATAAACAGGTGAACTTGGCAAATCATTGTTGAATATGACAAGAAAACACGAAACTTCACACGGATTCTGCGATCTTGACTCCACTGAAAGAAAATCTTTATATTAAATCGATGATAAATGTACATCAATTGTTCTTCATTGAATTTATGACAAATTTCATCACCACAATGAAAAGGTTCTTCAGTTTGAAGATTGTGCGTTTCTTCACCTTTTTCAGCTTCATTGAATGGATGATATTTTTACATCAATCTTTATCATTGGACTTTAGAAATTATTAGTGGGATCGATTTAAAATATGGGCATAGTATTAAAAAAATAAAGACAAAAATAAAAAGCTAGTACAAAATTGAAAATAAATACATAAAATAAAAGAGTGCAGTGGGCAGAAAAAAAAATATCCACGCTATGAGCAGTTTCTATGTGGTCGTATACCCTGTTCTTTTGAATTTTTTACAATGAAACGTAGTTCAAAGAGTTTGGTTACACATTAACAAATAATTCACATCAAAATAATAACCAATTTACATCAAATTGATGACAAACTTACATCAAATTGATGACAGCCTTACATCTAATTGACGTAAATGAACAGCAAATTGACGAACAACTTGCATCAAAATGGTGAAAAATTTACTTCAACCTGATGACAAACTTACATCAAATTGATGAAAATTTACCTCAACTAGATGTAACGTTGTCGTTTAATCAACACAAACTATGGATGAAATATGGATGAAAGATTGATGAAATGTTCTTCAAAAATTCAACGAAATGTGTCGTAGGTTGGAAAATGAGGAAATGTTTCATCAAATTGGTGAAGGAATTCATAAATTTGATGAAGCTTTTTCTTTCAGTGTATCTCTCTACGATATTGAACAAAGTTTAACACACCAACTAAAGGTCAATGACCTGAGCTCAAGTAGGTGAAATTTATGGACGAGATAAGCGATCAATTCCTTTGAATTAAAGTCAACGATTTTGACAAAAGATTATATACTGGTTTTGATAAGAGGTATGTAATCTTGGCGTAATATCTGCACAAAATGTCATCTTGGCAATGGGTGAATGTCCTTACGCGGAACACTAGAGGTTCAGTGAACTTGACAAAACGTTTTTAAATTTCTCACGAAGCCAATGGCCTTGAGGGGGGTTTGATGACATTGACTAAATCTCATCGAGATTCACAAAGGTTTAATAACCATAACTAAGGGTTAGGGACTTTAAACAGGGGACCTTATCTTGATAAAAGACAAATGATATTACTCAGATATCGCTGAACGAGACTACATGTAAGTCGGCAAGCATAACCTAGGGCCAATAATATTTACAAGTTGTCAATTACTTTAGCATGGGGTCAATGGAAGCAACAGGATGTCAATAACCTTTACCAGGGGTCAATGGTCGCGACACGATATCACTGTCCGTGAGAAGGACTCAATGGTGCTGACGAAGACTCAGTGGTATTGAAATCCATCAATGATCTCAAATTCAAAAAACTTTGTAATAAGTCAATAACCTTATTGGAGTAAATCTAGTCAAGGTGGCAATGAACTCGGCAATGGGCTTCAGGAGGTCAATATTAAGAGGTTATTATTCTATTATTTATGACAAGGACCCTGACAAAAATACACACGCTGAAAAATCTGTCTCTTTTTGTTATTTGCTTGCAAATATAATGTGTTTGTAGCTTATCGCAAATATACCATACTTGTTCCCAAACACCTAGTGTTTGCTATTCAATATAACATATTTGAAACTCAATGATTAATAGGCTATAATATATGTTTTTGAGACCCAAATGTGGCTTTGTTTGCTGAAAACAGCTAAAAACAAAACAAAGGCAGACAACAAAGAAACAAAAATGCAACAGATCTTCCATTATGATAACAATGCCTGCAAACATTTACATGTTTCCTGCAATATGTTGCTGGGGCCATTATTTTCAGCGCGCATTTATCTGGGCAAGAGACCAGTTCGGCCAAGGCCATGACAAAGGCTGTTTGGCACATGACCTAACTAAAATAAATTGTACATGCAAACATAAAAATGTAGTGTTTGATTGGCGTAAAACTATTTACCGTGCTCTAAGAGAATTTTGTTTGCTACTTAGTCTCATGTCTGACAGCTGAAATTTATTTGTAGTAATATGCATTTCTATAGCTGTAAACGAACATTCATTTACCCTAAAAATTGTCATCATTTTCTTTTGCGGCAAAGAAAGAAACTCGTTTATTGTAACCGAAAAAGTATACGCTCAATGCTTGTCACTCTCTTAAATTGTTTCTCTCTTCTTTGAGAGAAACTAACTTTATACAAAACCATACACACACTACTTTCTCACTCCAATTGATTCTGCCTTCCTTTCCAACACAAACAATTCCTAATATTAACGATTTGTTTCTTTACCCGCAACGTCTGCGATGGCTCGGGGGAAGGGGCTCGCGAAATTGCAGAGATGGTGTCTGGGTTCAGCCCCATTTCAGAGAAAGCATAAGTTCTTTCATAAGTATGAATTTAAATTTCAATAAAAGACTTTATTAATCAGGGTACACTTGTTTGCGTTAAATGCAAAAACAATTTGCCGCAAAAATTTGTTCGTTTCTAGCAAAAGTTGTTGAAGTTTGGGGTTGCTATAAGTCTTTTGAGCTAAACGAAAAAACAGTTAAAGGAAACGTTCTTCGTTAACTTTTTTTGTTGAGTCTAGAGTTATCATAGTACATCGTTAGTTGTAAAAGCTTTTCGGTTCTGGTGTACAAGTTTATTTATTTATTACAAAGAAAGTGCATCCATGGATTCAACAAGTACGTTTACCACATTTATATTCCCCCACAGATGTTCGCTTAGATAAGATTTTGTTTGGGTTTAACGAATTTTTTCTTTGCGTGTAGGATTCAAGAAGGTTTCCCCCGCCAATCCATGGAGTGCAATAAGCAATGAAGTAAGTATTTGTAACTGACGTGTTAAAACCCCACTATAGTTTCCTGTGGAATTTAAAGGACTGCATGCTGATTAAATGTTCGTTCTCTAAACAAAAATTATTCTTCTCCCTCCATAATTTATACTTTCATGAAAATCCTTTATAAAGTTATTTCATTATTGCCTGGAACTTTATAATTATATATCCTTTACATAAATCCATGTTGATAGAATCGGGAGAAATTTGTGTATCAATGAGGCACTTGTAAAAGTTATGAAGAATTCTGTGGTGATACATATTTTCACTCCATTCGTTTTTATGTCGCTCTTGGAGAAGACCACCTTTCTTAACTCAATTACCAATGCTTCAGTTGCTTTCCAACTGTTTGTTTTACCAATAAAGCTGACTCCGCAATCACCAGGATGTCCTTTGAATATCGAACCCTATTCAAAGGACATCCTGGTGATTGCGGAGTTTGGCAGCAAATTTGTATGTGTTTCTACGTTACAATAACTCTTTCATTTTTCTTACATGTAACTCTTTCCGATACCGACTTGGTGAATATCCTGTGTTAATTCGATTAATGTCATACTGAGTCGCTTTCCAAATAGTGCTACCGCTGTCGACAGGAGGTCCTTTGATGGCGGATAAGAAGCAAGATGTCTTTATATATTTGTAAAGGAAAAAGTTACCGAAATTTGTATGTTACATTCGCTGCGGGGCATATGGAGTTCACACGAAGGCTACTCTGTGAAGGGCGAACGTTTTGGCATTGTGCCACTTATGACGGATTTAGAGATAATAAGAAAACTATTGCTGCTGAGGCCGTGTTAGACTATCAGAGCAACCAGAACGATTCGGGGAGAGAGAAAAATAATGAAAATGTTTTACATTTTAAAGAAATCGTACGATCATTCTGCTTTCAATTTACACTATTATTTTTGGAGAATGCAAAAATAACGGTCTGCAAAGTGGAAACTAAAATACAACAGCTACAAAATAAAAAATAGATTTGAGAAAAAAAGAAGATTGTGAACAAAGATTAACAGCATGTTTTTGTAACAATCAGGTTTTCAATTGAGTTCATTGTTGCTATTCGCTTGGGCATAAAAGTTCTTTTTCTTGGTTGTGTTTCTGTCAAAGAACAATATTACCTCAATGTTTTTATTGGCATTTCTTAAAGCTTTTTCATACAAATATATGCTAAACGGGGGCAACCCTAGCCATCAGCTGTAAAATCAAAAACAGCTGATTTGGCTCTAGACGTTTGGCTCTAGACGTGCGATGAGAGAAAAAACAAGTTACAAAAACAGGCTGTAAGCATTTGAAGAAACCGACCAAATAAATGTTATTTTTCCAGTTTTCTTTCTTTTTGTTCGTTTCATTCAAAATACAACCCTGATCGCATAATTTGTTGGACAAGATCAAAAAATTAAAGAAATATAAAAGATCGGAAAAAATCGGATTCAATATGGTACAAAAATTCGTCAGCCTATAGCACCCTTCCAAAGTGTACGGTTTTCTCAAAACTGACTGGATGTGATATTTTTATTCATCACACTATAACCCCGTATTCGAACGTATGATTTGCTCTGCAGTATAAAAATGCAAACATTTTATGGTAAAAAGTAAATTGTTTGTTTGGAACGAAAACTAAATTTTTCACCTTTAATTTAAAATTTGTATGGAAAAAGTCACTGTAATATAAAATTGGGGACAAATGAGAAAAGCTTCCTATAATAATACTGACTTGAAGCATTACAAAAATGCTGTCTTTTCAATACTTTTTTTGAAAATATGCCAGCATTTTTTTTAGTTGAGGTTTAAGTTAAGGTCATAAACAAATAAAAGTAACGGGAAAAAGCGGAATTTCTCAACATATATTTTCTACTTTCCAATTAACTCTTGGGAAAACTTTTGATTATATTTTTACGAAATGCGTGATTTTAAACATTTGAAAAATTTAAATTTTTTGGAGGTTTTTGGAATTACGCCTACCCTTTTACCTTAATGCTTAAGTTAACATCATATAACAATATAAACAAAAATTGAATAAAAAAATTTTTCAAGTTATATGTATATGTTTTATTTTGCAAAAAAAGTGCAAAAATTTAGGACATTTTCTGAAGGAAATGGTGAAGTGCTATTGTAGCATTTTAACAATAACGGCAAAAATTAAGCATTTTGCTTCAAACCCCGATTTTTGAGAACTACCGATCAAAATCGATTTTTGCCTTCAACCAAATACGCCTAAAACACTCTACTTTAACCAAAACAAAACTCAATTGAAAAAAGACTTCTGAATTTTTATTAAATTCTTTTTCGATTTTTGCCTATGGGACGAAGCACTGTGCGCCGGCTCGAGATCGCTTGGTTGTATCTATGTCATTAATATGTTGACAAAACTTGTTGTGTGTATGCAGCAGATGACAACGCGGAGCAACAGTAGCATTTTGCAAAATATTATGCTGGTAATGGTGTTTGTTTTGAAACACACACAAGTACAATACACATTTTACAAAAGGACAACTGTCTCAGGCATTTTTGGACACTACAACTTAATTACAAACTGTTGCCCTTTCAGGGATAATGACACGGGCCAAACAAAATATATGGGGGTGTAAAATTGCTGTCATCAATAGCATCACCTTGGTCATCGCCAAAGCTACAAGATGTTGTTCGTAGCATATGCCTTTTTATGTATGGTGACTGTCCGAACGTGATTCTCGTGTAGATGAATAAAATAAATTATAAAATATGAATGAATACTCACTCATCCCTGTTATATCGTGAAATTATCTTCAATAAGAAGTTTTGCAAATTCCTGGTAAACCTTATAAGCTTATATAGATCGAGTCACAAACGCTAAAAAAACGGTCTCTGTATCATATTCTCCCAAACATATTCTGCAGGAACCATGTATATGTTTGGAACACACTTCAAACATTTATATGTTTGCAAGTCCCAAACTCAGGTGTATTTAAATGCAATTATTAGCATGTTTACTGACAACTATGTATGCTTTTACGTGGAAACATATGCGTGCTTCATCTCAAACATTCATATACTTACGTGGAAGCATATGCGTATTTCCCCCAAACTTCCATATATTTACGTGGAAACACATATGTATTTGCTCCCAAACATAATAATATTTACAAACGAATTGTGTTTTCTTTCTTTATTTATTATAATTAAAATAAATAATTAATACAAAAAATTAAAATATTTGAAATTACCCTTTTTACATTTACTTAAAACAAAATGGTGCCCCATAACATCCCATGAAGGGATTGGGGAGAGCTTCTCACAATCAGTGAGATGTGCGCTTTCTAGTTTTGCACTCACTAATTGGCACCTACAGTTTTACACCGGTTCCGAACGGTATTTGAGAAGCATTTTCATGGCTAAGCACTCGATGGTGTCGCCATCACTAAGCGAGGTGACCGTCGTCGAAAGAAATGTAAGGTGATCTGAGCAGGGCTCGAACCCACGTTCTCATGTACAAGAGCCGTGCACACTAGCCATTGCACCACCGACGGCGCATTTACTTGCTGAATGCATTATTTCTTTATGAAATGAAAATCTGCAGCTCTTTTGCTTCTCCTTTCTTTGTTGTCACTTACGTTTTTGTTTTCAGAAGGTTTCAACTATGCCTTGGTTATCATTATGCGTTGGTACACAAACAATATATGTACTTATATACAACTCTAGTTCATGCAAGACAAGCGTGTATTAATTACTTGTGTGTTTTTTATTATATTTCACAATTGGTCCGCCATTCCGATTTTTTCAGTAGAGGCTCGAGCAGAAAAAGGGATTCACGTTGTTGCCCTTTCCAGTTTCTTTCCTCAAAATCGCTTCTCACTTTGGTAGCACACATAAATATATACAAAACACATACACAGAAACCAAAGCAACATCACAAACCATTTAACCGTCCGAGCGTTTGTTTATTGTTTTTTCACTGATCAGGCGCTTTTGATATCCTCTGTCCTATGAACCATTCAGGACTAAATACATGAAACTAAAACGCAATACATCGGCCAAAATAAGAAACACTGACTTCATCTGGAAATTTATACGCACATTCGGGAATATTTATCAATCACTCACTGAGCAAATAATACAAAAATACAGATCTACACTTACAAGTTATACACACTCATTGCCCCTCTTTTATTCTCTTGCTCTCGAGAGAGCATAAAGAGTGCAACAAACACGGCTGTATTTATATCACAAACACAAATATATTTGGGTCGCAAACACATGTGTTATAACATATTAATCATTGTGTGTCAAACATGTAATATTGAATTGCAAACACAATGCGTTTGGGCATAAGTAAATTATATTTGCGACAAGCTCCAAACACATGTTATAGTTGCATACAAACATCACAAAACTACAGATTTTATACTTATGTTTCCACGTAGGTATATGTAGGTTTGGGATGGAGAACGCATATGCTTCCACGTAAAAACATACATGTTTGTCATTAAATTTGCATTTAAATACAAGTAAGTTTGGGTCCTGCAAACATATGAATGTTTGAAGTGTGTTCCAAACATATACATGGTTCCTGCAGAATAAGTTTGGGAAAATATGTTAGAGAGGCCGTTATTTATCAGCGTGTACAAATGTCGTGGCCGTCGGTGGTGCAATGGTTAGTGTGCGCGGCTCTTGTACATGAGATCCTGGGTTCGAACCCGGCTCTGACCACCTTCAAATTTTCTTTCGGCGGCGGTCACCTCGCATAGTGACGGCGACACTATCGAGTATATAACCATGAAAAAGCTTTTCAAATTACCGTTCGGAATCGGTGTAAAACTGTAGGTCCCAATCAGTGAGTGAAAACTGGAAAGCGCACAGCTTAGTGATTGTGAGAAGTTCTCCCCAGTCCCTTCATGGGATGTAATGGGAAACCATTTATTTTATTTTTTGTTTTACAAATGTTAGGTGGTAGTCTCGTTGGTCGACGGTATAGGACAACCTGTTTTAATGAAAGCTATTACTAGCCAATATTTTGTCAAACACCACTCTGAAATTGAATTGAAATTGAAGAAACTCCTACATGAAACTTTGGTGATAAACAACATAAATAACACCATAAACAACCCAATTTAAACCAATTTGCCATATAAAAGTTGAATTACGTTGCCTACTTCATTAAACTACTTATGATTTACAATTCACATTAAAACAAAGACTACATATTGAATATCCTTCTTTTCAGTGTTTCTGCAAGGACCTAAGAAAATAATATAAAAAAAAATGTACAAGATCCTTGGTTATGTCAGACATTGGCCTGAATTGTCATTGGGAGTTGTGCTAAATGTGCGAAATGTGGATTTTACTTTATCATTTTTAATTTCATGCGAAATATGGAAAAGGATGTGAGTGCATGAAAAGGATAAGATTTATTACTTTCAGGTATGGCAATAAATTGCAATAAGTGGTTGAGTTATTATTAACCGCATAGTGCTTAAGGCTTAAGCCAACAATAGGTTAATAAGAAAGGGTATTACTTTTCAAAAGGATCGACTGTATGCTTATCAATCATAAATATTTTACACGTTTTACAATAAACAATTATTTTGTCTTGGGGTTTTATTACGCTCTAATTTTAATAATAGCTGAGCTTAGTAAAAGTAACGACCTTTGTACTCTTTAAATTTGTTTTTATTTCGTATATTTTAAAGCAATGCTTTGTCAAATGCCAAATGTCATATCAAAAATTACAAAAATTATTATGAAGTACCAAGACTGTATTACAATTTACTATGTGGAAGTACAAAGTGAGCTTATTTGTAACCTATAAAGGGTTAACTCAGAGTTAGTAACTATGAACTTCAGTTAAGCTGATGGTAATTGAATTGATTATTTCGGTGGATACTTAGATATTCAGCTGCATCTCAACAGCTGCCATCTTTCTCCACAATTAATTATCTTCTTTTAGCAAACGTTATACCTACGAATAAAACTGAACTAAAAAACATATAGTTTCCCATTACATCCCAAGAAGGGATTGGGTCTAGGAGCTTCTCGCAACCAGTGATCTGTTCGCTTTCTAGTTTTATACTCACTGATTGAAACCTACAAGTTTACATCGATTCCGATAGTGTTGTCATCACCAAGTAACGTGACCGTCGTCCAACGAAGTGTAAGGTAGGTAGAGCAGGGGTGGAACCCGCGTTATCATGTACAAGAGACGCGCACTCTTATTATTGCAACACCGACGCACAGTGGCCAATTTGGCTTCGCTAGCGGCATTTAATTCAAAATTTAAAATTTTAAAAACCGTTAATTTTGTTTTAACAATCGATAACAAATACATTCACTAGATTTGTATCGATTTGTAAAAGCTCAGCTTACAGCTGATGAACAGCTGTGACCTGTCAAAGTCAGCATATGTTTCTGCAAGTGTTGTGCAAAATATTTCCGCCTTTATGATCATCGTTTTGCAATTCGTGTTAAACTTGCAAATTTTATTATTTTCATTAAAAGTTTTGTTATATACTAACGCCAAGGTATGTATTATATGGTTGTGGTTGTTATCTGTGTATACTTATGTTATTTATAAAACGTAATCGTGTTTAAGTGTATTAACAACTCGCCCATTGTAACGTACACCTGTTTTTCGTGGAGTAGAACTTACAAAATTCACCTGGATTCAGTGCAATTTTAAATTTTCCTATATGTGTAAACCATTGTGTGTCCAAAATGCCCAAAATGAACTGCGAGTACCTGCGAGCCTTTAATTTATTGTACTTTTTGCTTGTTTATAATGCATCATTTTGAAGATGATTTCTCTGAATCTGATACTGAAGAATCTGATTAATATTTCTTTTATAATATGGTTTCTCTTTGAGTTGACAATTTTTTTCTTATTTTATTATGAATATATGGTGGAAAATGTTTATTGAATTAAAAACAAAATAAAAAATTAAAAAAAAATTAAAAATAAAAAATTAAAAAAAAAATTAAAAATTAAAAAAAAAAATTTTTGAAGATATCTTCTTTACTTTGGAAGCTATGAATAAAATGCCGCTAGCGAAGCCAAATTGGCCACTGTGCGAATTACTATCATACAATATATAGGTGCATTTATACAAATTATACTTGAAATTTCAAATTATACTTAGATATTTATACATTCTTACTGACTTAGGTAACCTCTTACAAGCCAGAGGTGTCAAGGACCTCACAATATGAGCATAATAAAGGGTCCGCCATCTAACGTTTTTTTTTTCAACTAGTGCTCATTTCGTGAATGGTAACACTTAGCTCATGTCTGATTTGACAGATAATTAGTTTTATCCTTCCGCTGAACGAATATGGTTGTGTACACGCTTGAACAACGCTGGGAAATATGGGAAAAATGGGCCTGCGATCGACTTACAGAAGATGCCGATTTTGCCAAAAAAATCATCTTTTCAGATGAAGCTCATTTTGATCTTGGCGGGTATGTAAACAAGCAAAATTGTCGAATTTGGGGCACAGAAAACCCGCACGCATACATTGAAAAGCCGATGCACCCAAAACGAGTCGCTGTTTGGTGCGGCTTTTTGGTCCAGAGGCATAATTGGGCCATTTTTCTTCGAAAATGAGCAAGGAGTGGCCATTACAGTCAATGGCGATCGTTATCGGGCCATGTTGAATGAATTTTTGTTCACAAAAATTGAAGAGGAGGATATTGGCAACATTTGGTTTCAACAGGACGGCGCTACGTGCCACACAGCCGAAGCTACACTCGATGTTTTGCGCCCTGTTTTTGAAGATCGCATTATCAGCCGCAGAGCTGATGTCGTTTGGCCACCTCGGAGCTGCGATTTGACACCGTTGGACTATTATTTGTGGGGTGCCCTCAAAGATAAGTGTTACGCCGACAAGCCAGAGACAATTGACGCATTAAAGGACAATATTCGTGAAGCCATTGGTGAAATACAGCTGCACACAATCGATAATGTGCTTAAAACTTGGACCGACTGTGTAGGCTACTGCATGGCCAGCCGAGGCAGCCATTTGAATGTAATTATTTTCCATTATTAACCGTAAGGATTGTACTTTCAAATAAAAAAAGAAATTTCAGAAAATATTCAGTAGTTTTTTTTATAGCATTTTCAAAAAAAAAAGTTATTTGGCGGACCCGTTACGTTGCTCCAACTAGCTCGATGTTTAGCTTTTCTCCCCCAGTTGGTAAAGCCAAGCTTTGGCGGGCAATCTTTCACCTGTCCCTCGTTTCTGTACTTGTCGAATCGAAAAATTTTTCACATGAAACATGTGAATTGAAACAGAAACGCTACGAATCGGTATAAAAAACCGCTTCTCACATGTGACTGTTTCTACAATTTGTTTTGGGAAAACTTGCTGTCACGTACTGTTGTTTTTCATGCATATTAGAAAAATTCGACAAAAAATTTTTCTCAAAAGTAGGGAATCGAAAATTTTAAAATTTAAAAAGTCAACAATACTCACAAATTAAAACGGTGCGAGGTTATGATATTATTTCTAGAAAAATGATTTTTAAGAAATTAGAAATTTATATTTTAAATGGAGAAGGGAATAATTATATCATTTTTTTAATTAATTTTTCCTAAATAACACAAAAAAAAATCAAAACATATCAAACACCAAAAAGACAAATTAGTTGAATATATGTCAATTAATTTGGAATTTGCAATACAAATTGTAAGGAACAGTGGGAATCGCTTAAAACAACTACTGTTTTTTGTTTTAACGTAGAATACGTTATACGGTAAGGTAGGGGTGTTGAACTGGAGCACAAAATTTTGAGAAAATGTTTGTCAACTTTCACCCACTTTTACTTAAATATTAAAACATATTTTAGCAATTTTTATATGTTACTCAGTTTTGGTAATATGTTTTGTTTCGAATTACATTAAAAAAATTATATGTCTATATATAAAAGTTTTATGTAGTTAAGGAAATAAATATTTTAGAGCATGATATTTTAGACTTTTTTTGTACATGTCGCTGTTGTTGTTGGTTTGTAAATGCCGCTGTTGTTTTTGTTGTTGTTGTGAAATCAAATGATTTTGGCTTTGCTGTGCTTTGTTTATTTATCGAGCAGCGTCTAAATGTGTGTGTGTGTGTACATTTCGTTTTGTTGGATCGGTCGGTTATTAGTTCATTTGGAGGGGAACATAAAATGAAGGGAGGGGAGCGTGGACACTTGTGTGTGCTTGAAAGTTTACAGATCTTTGCTGTCGTTTGTTTACTTCTGCGAGCAGCGTGTAAATGTGTGTGTATGTACATTAATACAAAGGATTGGCGATGTATACGCGTATGGCGTTTTTCCTAAACACATTTCTGTGAATACATTGGGAAGTAGTTGGAAAGCAGCTAATCTATGCGTATGCTGTATGCGTATATATTAGATAGATTTAAATCATTTATCAAAAATTATATTTAATTCATATATTTTAATTGCAAAATGACTAACGTATTCTACGTCTGACCTATGCGCCCGTGTTATCTAACACAGGCTTGTTATTTTTTTCTTTCACACTAGTTTATTTTGTTTGTTTCTATTTTTTTATTGCTTGACAGTTGTCTTGGAATATTCCAATAAAAACGTCATCAGTGTTGTCTCTTTTCGCATTGATATACAGAACTCATATTTTACTCACAATTCGAGAAACGATGAAAATTGTTGTTTCAAGCCTAATGTGAAAACTGTTTCGATTCGAGAATTACAGAAACGAGATACTGGTCTTTTCCGTCTTGTTTTTCGCCGAATCTAGTACCATTCTGATCCAATCTACTGAGATAACTTAGCCAGCGATATTTTGGTTGGCATAACGACGTCGTTGTCGGGATACAGTTTATAAAGCTCGTGGTTCATCCGTTGTCGATAATTGCCTTTCTCTATTACAGGACCATAAATTTGTCGGAGCATTTTCCTCTCGAAGACACCCAGAGATGTTTCATCACCTTGATTCTGCGCCATAAAGCAAAGCAGGTTGTATGATAGTCTCATGGAGTTTGATCTTCGTTCTCGAGACAGGGTCTCATCTCAGAATTCTTTACTTAGCCCTAACTAACACCTGTTTGTAAGCACAATTCCCCATTTCAGTTGTAGTCTAACGTTATTACTTCTGATTAAGGCAGATCTGAGGTAAATAAATTCGTCAAACCATTAATGTTGTTTTGTCCTCGTTTACTGTCAAACTCACATTTGCTGATTCCTTCTCAATCCTCGAAAATATTTCAGTAACTTCTCGCACAGTTCGCACAATTATGTATAAGTCATTAGCATACGCAAGCAGCATGTGACTTTAATCACAGATAGTTTTATACGTATTGGCTGCAGCGGTTCTCACGATGATCTCAATTAAAATGTTGAAGAGATCGCACGATAGTGTTTCGACCTGCCTGAGGCTTCGCCTCGTACTAAATGGTTTGGTGTTATCAGTAATTTCCTTTAAGGCTGTAAGAGATCATGTTTACTCCGGTTAGTGAAAAAAAATGTAAATGCCGCGAGTGGGATTCGCACTCACATTCGCTGGACGATCGTTTCGATGTTTGTGAAGCATCATCTTCAGCAGCGTCTAGCCCTTTAAGCCACTGCGGTGTGTATTTACACAAGTCACTAACCGAAGACATTTATTGATTGTGTGCAGAGTGATTGCTGTCGCTACTTACACATTGCTTTCCTACTTACACGCACTGATGCAGAAGTTTTGAAAGTTCTATTTATAGAACGAACTATTCTAATTGTAGTTGTCTCGTTCTGTTTTGGTTCGGCCCTACCATATGTTTTCAAATTTAGTTGTTTTAGATCCTCGTTATGATTAAAGTTGTAATTTCCATTAAGGCTGTAAGAGATCATGTTTTCTCCGGTTAGTGGAAAAAAATGTAAATGCCGCGAGTGGGATTCGCACTCACATTCGCTGGACGATCGTTTCGATGTTTGTGAAGCATCATCTTCAGCAGCGTCTAGCCCTTTAAGCCACTGCGGTGTGTATTTACACAAGTCACTAACCGAGGACATTTATTGATTGTGTGCAGAGTGATTGCTGTCGCTACTTACACATTGCTTTCCTACTTACACGCACTGATGCAGAAGTTTTGAAAGTTTTATCTATAGAACGAACTATTCTAATTGTAGTTGTCTCGTTCTGTTTTGGTTTGGCCCTGCCATATTTTTTCAAATTTAGTAGTTTTAGATCCTCGTTATGTTTAAAGTTGTAATTTTCATTAAGGGTGTAAGAGATCATGTTTTCTCCGGTTAGTGAAAAAAAATGTAAATGCCGCGAGTGGGATTCGAACTCACATTCGCTGGATGATCGTTTCGATGTTTGTGAAGCATCATCTTCAGCAGCGTCTAGCCCGTTAAGCCACTGCGGTGTGTATTTACACAAGTCACTAACCGAAGACATTTATTGATTGTGTGCAGAGTGATTGCTATCGCTACTTACACATTGCTTTCCTACTTACACGCACTGATGCAGAAGTTTTGAAAGTTTTATCTATAGAACGAACTATTCTAATTGCAGTTGTCTCGTTCTGTTTTGGTTTGGCCCTGCCATATTTTTTCAAATTTAGTTGTTTTAGATCCTCGTTATGTTTAAAGTTGTAATTTTCATTAAGGCTGTAAGAGATCATGTTTTCTCCGGTTAGTGAAAAAAAATGTAAATGCCGCGAGTGGGATTCGCACTCACATTCGCTGAACGATCGTTTCGATGTTTGTGAAGCATCATCTTCAGCAGCGTCTGGCCCGTTAAGCCACTGCGGTGTGTATTTACACAAGTCACTAACCGAAGACATTTATTGATTGTGTGCAGAGTGATTGTTGTCGCTACTTACTTTATCTTTATCTATCTTATATTTACCAATTTTTACTGACGATTTCGTGTCGGTCAGTATCATTCATAGCTAGCTACTGTTATCGCTATCGAAAGCGGCCTTATAATCTAAAAAAAAATGTGGTAGGTGTCGATTCGTGTTTCGTGTTTTTTCTCCAGGATTTGTCGTAATGTGAATATCTGGCCGATAGTTGATGTCGCAGACCTAAAGCCACACTGATAATGTCCGATCAGGTCTGTAACAAACTTTTTTGAAAATAGAGAACTGTATGCTAGAGCTCTAATCGTCAGGCATGCATTTGTCTACCCAGATTTTGGATATGAGTTGATGCACGCACCTTTCCAACTAAATGCTGCCAGCCTTAACAGCTCAGCCGGTAGTCAATCAGCACCAGTGGCTTTGTTGTTCTTAAGCCGGAAAATTTCACATCTAACTTAGGTTTGGTTAGCAGAAAGGCTGTCGGCGCCATCGTTCCGTATTTGCTCAACACCCTCATCTGTATTGAAGTCTCCACGACCCATTAAAGCAGACAAGTGAGATTTCTCCGTATTCCCAATATACTCTGAATATCTGAGACTAGAGATACACAAAATCAATTTGACACAATTTGGTGTGTTTTATTTATAAAAAAAATCAATGTATGTTCGAACTCACGGGCGATGTGCTAACACCTTTTTGTTACACGGTACCTGTTCGATTTCTATGTACACATTAGTAAATGTTACATTGGAAAATAAAAAAAGAATAGTTTTTGTGCTGGAGGCTCTTCTACTATTGCCATTTAATTGTGTAGTATTTGTATCGGGTTTTTCAATAAGAGCGCAACAAAAGTTTTTTTAAATAAAACAAAACCGGTTTTAGATACCAATGAAATTCTTTATTCCTGTGAAAGTACGTTCGATGCCATTATGTATGGGACTCAATTTCTTTTGCATGGCCACCACGGGCACGCTTGCAGAAGTCCAGACGCTGAACCCAATTTTCGGCGGTTTTCAAGCATAAATCGGCCGATACTGCTGCAATTTCACCTTCGATATTCGTACGAAGTACATGAATCGTCGCTGGCTTGTTGGCATAGACCATAGACTTAACGTAGCCCCACAGGTAATAATTTAACGTCGTCAAATCGCACGACCGAGGCGGCCAATCGACTGGGCCATTTCGTGAGATAACACGTTCATCACACTTGGTTTCCAATAAATTGATGGTGGCATTCGCTGTGTGGCTTGTGGCGCCGTCCTGTTGGAACCACATGTCCTCCAAGTCCACATTATCCAATTGGGGCTAAAAATATTCAGTTATCATTGAACGGTAGCGATTCGCATTCACAGTAATGTGCCGGTCTTGATCATCACGGAAGAAGTACGGCCCAATGACGCCGCCGGCCCATAAACTGCACCAAACCGTATTTTTTTCGCGATGCAATGACGACTCATGGATTACGTGTGCATTGTTGTATGACCAATAACGCATATTTTGCTTATTGACGAAGCCATTCAGCCAGAAATGAGCCTCATCGCTGAAGATGATTTTCCGATGAAAATCCGAATCATTTTCAAGTTGTTGCTCAGCCCAATTCACGAACATACGACGTTTATGGTGGTCAAGCGGCTTCAGTTCTTGCGTCAATTTGATCTTGTAAGGATGTAGGCCAAGATCTTTTCGCTAAATTCGCCACAACGACGTCACAGAGATGCCCAACGCTTGAGAACGACGTGTGAGAGACACATTTGGGCTTTCTTGAACTGAAGCCTCAGCGGCAGCAATATTCTCGGCACTACGCGCACTTCTTTGTCTCACTGGCACGGGAACATTTTGTACTGTGCCTCTGGATTCAAATTTTTCCACTAGACGCTCAATTGTTGATCTGGTAGGACGATTATGACGACCATAAATTGGACGTAGCGCTCTTAAAGTTGAGGCCACTGACTCCAAATTTCGGTAGTAAATTATAATAATTTCGACTCGTTGTTGGCTCGTATATCTTTCCATGATGAAATTGCAAGCCTTACTGAAGAGAAATGTTAAAAGAGCGGGAAAAAATATGGCGTCGTTTGCTGTCCCTATCGATTTACTTTTGTAGCGTCTCTGTTGAAAAACCCTTATAATCTGTTTTGTGAAAATGAACAGAGATTCATAATAGTGATCACCTTTTAACGCATGCACGCTTGTATACACTTTTTCGTTTATGCCAAACGGTGTTATTTGTTTGCAGCAAAAGTAAATTGTGACACCTTTCGGTTAAATCTATACTACAATGTTTCTCTTGTTTTACCACAAAACTTTCTTATTTGGGGAGAAAGTATGAACTTTTGTGGTCAATCATGTGACTAAGTAGCAAACAAAATATTTTTGGGGCCAAAACAAATTAAAAGTGTTTTTCTTTGCGATGCATTATGCTATTACAAAAAATTAGTCATACAAAAATATATAAATTTGAATCAAAAGTTAATCTGGAATATAAAAGAATAAGACTTAGGGTGAGCACATATTTAAGTTCGTTCTACTGGCTGATTCTCATGTTTAACAAAATTGCTAGTATGGAGTTCATACGTTTTCACTTAAGCGGACTGACGAAAGCTTAAATTATTTTCCCTATATGAATTGAAAGCCATTATGATTCGTTGATAATAATGACAGTTATCTACAAAATTGCTAAATTAAATTTGAAATTTCAATTTTATAAAGACACAAAAGTTAACAGTTGCAACGGCGATAGCGTTGTTTGAGGATATTGTGTACCCATATATTTCGGTTAGATTTTCCATTATTTCGTTGACCCGTGCCATTAACAGTGGCAATGTGTACAGCACAGTATTACTATTTGATCAGTTTATTGTCTACAAATGACTTAATAATCAGGACTTGCGGACAAACACCTTTACCCGCATACAATTTGCCAGTAGTCGCTCACTGTAGCGCTGTGTCGCCACACTCAATCGCACCTCACTTAGGGTGTCTGCTATGTGGTAGAGAGTGCAACATTGTGGGGGTAACACATGCTCTGTCGTCCCTTAACAATGTGACAAACATCATGTCAGCCATAGAGGCACGATGCAAGGGATCATCACAATTTTGCTGCAGACATGTGCAGAAACCGAATGATTGTAAGAAAGGTAATGGTTGTACCATGTCATTTCATCCATCATTTGGCTTAAAAAGAGGAACGAACTCGATTTACTTGAGCTCTATTGCGAATTCCTTTCCAAAGTCTGCGGGTTAAGATGTGTATCATTGCGATAGAAATGCGTTTTGAATTTCAATTAGATATTGAGTTCTTAAATGGATAAGGATTTGAGGTTTGTGCGAGTTTTGTTTCATAACCACTTAGCTTTTGGTCATTGGTGAAAGACTTTAAAGGTGTATGCAAATAATAACTTTGTTTCCCACAAACGAAACTGTTGGCAACTATATTACTTTGGAATTACTTTGCGGCGAACGAAGACAGACTCTCTCGTTGTCCCTCTTTTATTCTCTTGCTCTCGAGAGATCAGAAACACGAGCTCTAAACATACGTTGTATTTGCATCCAAACAACAAAACATACAGCATTTTCAGCGTATACTCGAGAAAAGCGCCAAGTCTTACTTGCTCATTTGATAAGAAAACAAATTGTTAAACAAAGGTACAGGAACCAGCGGTTTCTTTTAATAACGCTAAGCCCAGCTATTTCCAAGATTATAGCGTACAAAACCGCCACAACAAAATATTTGTTTCTTGCAAAATGTGTAAAATATGTAGGATTGACAAGCGCGCAGTCGATCCTTTTGAAAAAAATTATCCCTTTTTTATTACTCTATTGTTTAGTTAAGCCTTAAGCAATTTGCGGTTAATAATAACTCAACCACTTATTGCAATTTATTGTCAGACCTGAAAGTAATAAATATTATCCTTTTATTACGCTCGCATCCTTTTTCATAATTTTCCTGGAATTCTAAGAAGATAAAGAAAAATTCACATTTCGCACAATTCGCAAATGTCAATTCCATCCAATGCCTTACAATGCCAATAACCTTGTGAAATATTTTTTTATTTTCTTAGGTCCTTTCGTAAACAATTAAAAGAAGGATATTCAATATTTTGTCTTTGTTTTCTTGAGGATCGTAAATCATAAGTAGTTTCATGGCATTGAAATCATAATTTTAGTTTTATAAGTTTTATTCTTCCTTGCACAATCATTGAATGCAAATATTTGTTTTCCCAATAGATTGATATTCCGGAAAAGGCTGTATTTACTTCCAAGCAGATGTTTTGCAATCGTAACAAAATTCTGATAGTTTCCAAAGTTGTTCAAAGTGTTGGTTCTTTAGTTTGGGTACAATTGCTTAAGGCTGAAATTTTGTAACTACTCAAAAGACATAGTAGACATTGAACAGCAGATGTCCTTTGTTTGTACTACACAACAATTCACATATATATTGGAAACAGACATTGCGTCGACATAACACGTACATTTGCAATTTCTCTTATAAGACAATATAATTTCGGATTTTTTGAAGAATAAATAACAAGAAATTTATTTTTAGTGATTAATGTAGCTAAAGAAGATTAAAGGATATCAGAAAATTATCCTTAACTGTTATTTTACTTATAACTGTTATTTTACAACAATACATTATTCTGATTGTCTCAAAAAATATAAGATTTATTACATACAATCAAGAAAGAAAGAGGAGAGCAACTCCGACTACGATAACTGCAATTATTGATAAAGGCGGTCACTGGCATAGAACGCTAAGGCGCTGATGTGAAGAGTCACAAACTTCGAAACGGTCGTCCGCCAACGTGAGCTAAAATCCTGGTTTCGACATTTTTTCTAATTGCAGTAAACCTCTATAGCTAAACGGAAATCGATTACCGATAATGGTTTGTAACATGCAGATTAAGACTTAAATAAATAAACTAATAGTTTTTCAATACATCCTGTGATAGTAAATAGTTTTTCAATACACCCTGTGATAGGGAGAGCTTCTCAGAGCTTCTCACAATCAGTGAGCTGCCTTATAGTTGTATACCCACTGAATGCGTCCTACAGTTTTACATCTGTTCTGAACTGAATTTGGAGATGCTTTTTCATGGCTACGTGCTGGCAATGGTTAGTGTGCGCGCCTCTTGTACATCAGATCCTATTTTCGATCCCTGCCCTAATCACCTTAACTTTCTTTCGGCGGCGGTCACCTCGCATACTGACGGCGACACTATCGAGTAGTTAGCCATGAAAAAGCTTTTCGAATCTCTTCATGGGGTGCAACGTGTTTCCAATATTTCAGCATTTGCCGGGTTTATGAAACCACTATTCTATTGGGTATATCACACTCTCATACGAGACAAGAATTGCTAGAGCAAAAAAGTTATTGAACTAGAGGGATATTTACATTTTTTTCACGTATGGAACGAAAATGCATGATCACGTAGGGTATCGGGTATACTCTGTGGGACTAGGGATTGTCTTTTTCCTGTAGGCCTCCGGATCACTGCAGCTTGTATCAGACATACATTTTGGCGATTAGGGAAGTGTTCGAATGGCTGAGGGAGCATAGTTCAGCAGCCATTAGATTCAACATCTTCTCTGACAACCAGGCCGTAATAAAGTCCTAAGAATCAGTAATCGTATCAGTAATCAAAATCCTTCCAGGCCCGTCCCATATCTCTCAATGAGACCCCAGCAGTACGATATTCAACTCATATGGGCGCCAGGGAACTGGTGTATTGCGGGAATCTGCAGAGCGGATGAACTGGCAAAACTTGAATCTACCCTATAGATCTCAGATAAGCACAGATCAGATATGCACAGATAGATCTCAGATAAGCACAGATAGATCTCAGACTTGTAAGCACATCCTGCACCAACGGTCCTGTGTGATGATGAAAGAGGAATGAACGACCGACACCGACAAGACAGATCTGGCCGATAGTGGATAGGAGGAGAGCTATGAGCCCACTGTCTAAGAGTCTGTTTTCGTGAACTGAAAATCCACCCAGGACCACCTAATATCTATCAACAAGGTAGCCCAGCAGTACGATATTCAACTCATGTGGACGCCAGGGAACAGGTGTATTGCGGGAAAATGCAGAGCGGATGAACTGGAAAGCTCATAAACTATCTACAAGTTTCACAGGTGTTGAAACATGTTTGCATGCCTCTAGCCACTTGTAAGCACATCCTGCACGAACACTCCTATGTGATGCTGCAAGCGGGATGAACGACCAACACAGATTATGAACACACAAGACAGATCTGGACGATAGTGGATAGGAGGAAAGCCTGTGGATAGGAGGAAAGCCTGTCTAAGCCACTGTCTAAGAGTCTGTATTCGTGAACTGAAAATCCGCCCAGTACCGCCACATATCTCTCAACGGGATAGCTGAGCTGTGTATTTTAGGAAACTGCAGAGCGTATGAACTGGTAAGATTATAAGCTACCCACAGGTTTCACAGGAATTGGAACATGTTGGAATGCCTCTAGCGACTTGTAAGTACATCCTGCTCGAACGATCCTATGTGATGCAAGGCAAAACAAGACAGATCTGCCCGATAGTTTATAGTGGATAGGAGGAGAGCCATGACCCCACTGTCTACGAGTTTGTATTCGTGTACTGAAAATCCTTCCAGTACCGCTTCATATCTATCAACAAGGTAGCCCAGCTGTGTATTTTGGGAAACTGCAGAGCGGATGAACTGGAAAGATTATAAACTACCCACTGGTTTCACAGGAATTGAAACATGTTGGCAAGCCTCTATCGACTTGTAAGAACATCTTGCACGATGATGCAAGAGGGATGAACGAGCGACACAGATTGTGTACAAGACAGATCTCGCCGATAGTGGAGATCCAGGAGCCCACTGAGTCTAGCCAGAGTCGTGGTATCAAAGCTTGTTTCAGTTACGCAGGCAGAGTAAATGCCAGTGCAAAAGAATATGTAGATGCTGGAACGATGATAAAAAGTATAACTTCGCTGAACGTCTTCTCTACAGATCTCCAGCGCTATTTATCAGGAGGATGTCTGCAATTTGAACCTTGTATCTTACGGACTTAGGAGAGTTATCACAAATATATGTCGGCAGGGTCTTCTACGTCTTCGAGAGAACTAAGTTTTAAACCGGGGGGAAAGCTCGTGATACTACAATGGAGTAAAAATTCCAAGTCAGCGACTGCCGTGAACGCCAAACTTTAAGTGCGGCGGAATACCGAGAAAGAAAGCTAATGGAACATCCAGTACAGACGTACTCTGACGATATTGATCGATTTTTTGGGAATCATGTAATATAGCAGGATTCAAAATTAAATATGATTAAATGAAAACAAAATAAACCCAGTGTCAGTTACAAAAAAAAAAACCTTTTAATTTGTGCACTCTATTATTTCTTCTTTGAAAATATAAAATGAACCCTACAAAATTGTTTAATATTTGCTTGAAATACTTATTCACTAAGATCCTTTGAGTTCTTTCAAATCTCAGTATGTCAATCCAGATATGAGATACCACAACAAATTATTATACATTCAAATGGGATTAAGGATACTCTTTACCACCTTATCATCGGGTTTTATCCTTGCTGACACATCTGCTATGGTATGGATTTAGTTATCTTTAGACATCACCCATTCACTCAGTTTTCTTCAGGTGCACGACCACGAGGACTAAAATTGAGGGAATGCACCGAAGGAAATTTAGTTAAAAGGATTGTGTCTAGTGTAACAAACTGATTCATAAAACATTTTCTTTTTGGGTGTGTTTTCGAAATTACCTAAAACGAATCTATACTGATTTGACAGAGAGGATTAAAAATAATCCGAAATGGAGAAAGGTCATACTTAATTATATTTAAAGGAAATATTAGAAGTTTTTGTTTGAAACTAAGCTAGACTTTCATTGATAAATTGGAAGTCTAGTTTTGCATATATTCTTTCAAATATTGTCCATGTTCCTTAGTATGTAGAGACATATTTGACTAATCCTCAAAGATAATGCTATTATCTTTTCGTTCTATTTTCAAAACTACCTGCTACTTTAAACATCATTTTTTCATTCAGATTTAATTCTCTTTAGGGAATTTCCGAAATTATCTAAAACTGAAGCATAACAGAGTTGCCAGCAAGAATTCCCACTGACGTTAAGGTGCCAAAGGAGTTCCTTAATTCCATTTGGATAGACACTAATGTGAACAGACATAAAAACTAGGAAATCCAAATTGCCAATTTTTAAAAGTATTTCTCTACAGAAAATGAAAACGGAACAGACAACTGCAGTTAACAAATGTCAAATGGATGTGTTTAAAATATTTATCGGGTTTCTGTTTAATTTACCTGCCACGGCTTAGGATATTTTTAAACAAATATTACTTCAACTGTTAATATTAATATTATTAACCTCATGTTCCTAGTTTGATTTCCAACCGATTTTATGTTGAATCTTATTTTATTCAATTATATCTATTAAACATAATATTTGAATTTCAAAGCAATTAAACTATTTATTTCATACGAAAACACAAAAAATTGATCATGCTTCCTCCCTCGGTTACACACGCTGAAAATCTGTATTTTGTTGTTGTTTGGATGTAAATACAATGTGTTTGTAGCTTGTCGCAAACACAGTATACTTGTGGCCAAAAACATTGTATTCGCAATTCAATAACACTGTGTGTAATTTTTTAAGTCACGGAAATATAACCTTATACGGACACCACTACCTGATAAAAGACTGAAAAAAAAGACCCGTGTCTCCCAATTTTGCCCAAAGTTATGCACTTTTTTTATGGGCCCCCAAAGATTTGGGGTCTTCGGTGTCGTTTTTGCAAAAAAAAGTGATCATTTTGTCCGGCTCATATCTTGCAAACCGTTCGGAATTTTGATTTACGTTCTAAGGGAAGATTGTAGCCTATGTCATAAAGAACAAAAATTTTTAACATTTAAAATCAAACAAACTTCATCTTCAATGTCAAAATCGCAAAAATCTTTAAAAAATTCGAGTTTTTGTACCTTAGGTTATAACTCTTGTCATAAAGAACAAAAATTTCCCTCAGGGAGTAAATCGACATTCGGAACGGTTTGCAAGATATGAGCCTGACAAAATGATTACTTTTTTGCAAAAATTACAACGAGGCCCCAAATCTTTAGGGCCCATAAAAAAGTGCATAACTTTGGGCAAAACTGAGAGACACGGATCTAATAAGAAAGATTGTATAAATCGTCACTGTTTCAATGATTAATACGTTATAATATATGTTTTTGTGCCCCAAATATGGCTTTGTTTGCGGAAAACTGCTGAAAACCAACACGTAACAGTCAACAAAGAAACGAGAAAGCAGTAGATCTGTAACTTATGAAAACAATGCTTGCACGAAGTATATATATGCATGTTCCAAACATATACATGGTTCCTGCATAATGTTACAGGAGCGGCGGTTCGTAGGTTAAATTATGGCTAGTTGGTATCTCTGCAATGCTGGTAGCGATAATCCCGATAGTCGGACATTTCTAAAAGAATTGAGAAGGGCATCATTATAGCTCTCTGATGGAGCGTTGTATTTTATACTGATTCTGAACACCAACGCTTTTTGAGAACTCTTGTCATGTTCAGCATACTCTTCGCCCGGATTATTGACCGTCGCCGAAAGAAACCATTTGGGAGTCGTAGCGGTGCTTAATCCTGCGACTCATGTACAAAAATCATACACTTCTAGCAATGCAATAAAAATAAAGAAATGGTTTCCCATTACATCCCATGAAGGGACTGGAGAGAACTTCTCACAATCACTGAGCTGTGCGCTTTCCAGTTTTCACTCACTGATTGGGACCTACAGTTTTACACCGATTCCGAACGGTAATTTGAGAAGAGAAGCTTTTTTCATGGCTAGATACTCGATAGTGTCGCCGTCACTATGCGAGGTGACCGCCGCCGAAAGAAATTTTAAGGTGGTCAGAGCCGGGTTCGAACCCAGGAGCCGCGCACAGTAACCATTGCACCACCGACAGCCACTCTAGCAGTGCAATACAGATGATTACTTTGACGAGTAAATCGTTTGAAAAACTTCGATATCATAAGTCAATTCGATTAGAATTCATAATGTACATTTGTATAGGTATATTTCGAAATGATGGCCCATACTAAACTCTATCCTGCTACAGATGATGTAGTAACAACCTTGAAAACGACCATTTCAGAAGTCAAACTTACTCTATGATCTTTAAAACTGTTCCGTGAACACATATCCAACGATGCGTTTAACAATACAATCTAGAGGGAAATAGGACAGTTCTTTAATGAAGATAAAAAATCAATGATGATGTCACGGGCGATGTATTAACACCTGTTTGTTACATTGTACCTGTTCGAGTTCTATGAACACATTAGTAAATGTTACATTGGAAAATAAAAAAAAATTGTTTTTGTGCTGAAGGCTTTTTTGCTAATGCACTTTATTTTTCGTTACATCTACTTTAACATTAAGTGTAATATTGTTAAAATAAATAAATCAATATTTAGCTGACTGCAATAATGGTTTTTGTTTTGTCATAAACAGAGCGACGACTAAAAGTATTGAATAGTACAGAGAACTTACTGCACTCTTTTTCCGCTTTTTTGTTGAGAGTCTGAGTAAAAGAGCATAAACGAGTCTTATTCTCTTTATATTATATTTCAATATAAATGCACCATTTCGACAATGTTATTGTTTGTTCGATGCCGCTACAGCAATACCATCATACTTATTTTCAGGCAGAGACTATTGTTGTACAACAACCACGTATGTGATGCCAACGCTGTGTGTTGTTTGCATGTGTTCAGTTTGATAGATTGCCCCAACCGTGCCTATAGATGTTAACACATCAAGAAAAATATGGTTTCCCGTTACATCCCATGAAGGGATTGGGGAGAGTTTCTCACAAACCAGTGAGCTATGTGCGGTCTAGTTTTACATTCACTGTTGCGGATTTACAGTTTTACACCGGTTGCGAACGGTATTTTGAGAAACTTTTTCATGGCTAAATACTCGGTAGTGTTGCCGGCACTAGGCTAGGTGACCGCTGTCGAAAGAAATTTAAGGTGGTCAGAGCAGGGATTGAACCCACGTTCTCATGTACAAGAGTCCCGCCCACTACCATTACACCACCGACGGCCACAACAGTTCTGTAACTGCTATTGGGAAATACCTCTCTTGTCTTATTTTGAGATAATTTGTGGTTTCAAAAGATCACTGAGTTGTATATGTGTTTTTTGTGAAACTCGGAAACGATGTGCTCCAGTTTCTTATAGTGGGTATTTTGCATGACAGATATGAAACAACATGCGCCTCACCATAAACTGTGATGTGGCTAGAGATGGGGGCGAATCACGTGATTCACGCGTGACTCTGAGTAGGACCAACATTTGATGAATAACCGTCTTCCTTCCTTTGCGTGCGTTGGCGTGAGCCAAATTTTACCCCCGCACCCGTCTCTAGTTGTGACTCCTTAGTCAGCTCTGATTGAGCTGATACAAAACGCAAGCGACTCACAACCCATGGCACTGAAATATTAGCTGTTCTCCTTATGACTCGCAAAATACGAACTGCAATACTGAAAGGCGATTTGTTTTCAGGGTGATGATATACAACTTCTATCATAATTTCATGGGCACTTTGATACTGATATTCTTTACAACCAGCTCAGGATAAGTGCTTTGATAATATGTTTAAAAACCACTACAGAAATTTCAATCGGATGAATCGACTTAGACATACCCTCACCCTAAGTCATCCATTTCGAACGAGTTATATTAAAAACCCCAATATATTCACCCTTACGTTGGACGAATGAGGGTGGCAATTTCCCCAATATTCAACTGCAGACTTAATCAGGATCATAAGTGATTTTTGGGATTTATACTACCAGCCAGTTGTCCGCCCGATATCTATATTACAATAATTGACATAGTGAAGTTACAATAATTGACATAGTGAAGTTATTCATTTGTTATAATACACTAGCTTTTGACAATATATTGATCAGTACCAAAGTTTGTTAAGATCGGCTGTGGTTTACGGGAGATATCGAGTCGGCCAACCCGAAAGCCGGCCAACCGGAAAGCCGCCCAACTTTTGTACGGGAGTTACGAAAATGGGCGTGGTACAATAGTTAATGTTTAATTTTTAGGCAATCTTTGCCTAGTACCGAATTTCATTAAGATCGATTGTAGTTTACGAGAGTTATCGTGTGGATCGATCAACTGGTTATCCGCCCAACTTTTCTGTGTGAGGGACCAGAATGGGTGTGGCAAAACCACTCATTTTCCATAGAGGAGTGGCATTTGACCAAACTTTGTGGTACTACATTTCATAAACATTGGTTCGGTTTTGCGGGAGTTATCTTGCCGAACAACTTATGTATTGGAGGTACTAACATGGGCGTGGAAGCATCAAAATGGTATTATCCGGTAACTGGCATTTGGAGACAAGAAGCGTATAACCTAATTTCATTAAGATCAGAAGTGTTTCACGCGATTTATCGAATTGACAACCCGGACGACCACCAAGCTTTTGTATGAGATATACCACAATGGGCGTGGCAACCTCGCCCATTTTCTAAAGTAACGTACATGTTTGCATTTAAGCTAATCACATCTACCAGAAAAAAGTTTTTGAAGAAACATGACTTTGTACTAAATGTGTTGATTTGTATGGGAGGTACCAGAAGGGGCATGGTCAAAACGCCTATTTTCAATTACAAACTATGTTTGGACAAATAATAGCCACTGACAAAATATACGGCTGACAAAATTTAGCATTTACGGCAGTTATCGTGTTGACCAGCCAGACAGACAGATGGTCATGGCTCAATCGTCTTAAAAAGTCTCAAAACGAATTTCGTCCAACGATATTGAGGGTGTAATATGGCTCCTTCTACGCGTTAAATTTTTTTCCGTATTAAATGAGGGTGAGGGTCATCTTAAAATAAAAATGAATTTAAATTTTTTGAACCGGTTTTAATTTTCCGAAGTAATGAGAAACTGTTTGGGTGCAAATATAACGAGTTTGTAGCTTGTCGCAAATATATTACAATTGTGCCCAAACACATTGTGTTTGCTAACCAATATTACATGTTTGGGACACAATGATTCATAGGTTATAATAAATGTATTTGTGACCCAAATATGGTTTTGTTTGTAGAAAACTGCTGCACAAAACTGCTGAAACATGGCAGGACACTAAAGAAAAAAAGCAGTAGATCTTCAATTCACGAAAAATATGCTCCCAAACATGTACATGTTACTGGGACCGATATTTTACAGCGTGTAGTATCCATTGGCCACAACAGAGCCTTGAAGAGTCGCCGCAATAATCTGCGACAATTGATTCAAATCAGGTACGAAGTCATTTGACTAGTCAGTTGTCTGTACTAACTCATGGCATGTTAGATGCGACTCAGAGACTTACGTGTTCTCACTTAAGCATTACGAAGTAAGTGAAAGATCATTTAGGGGTTGTACTTCTGTTTATTAAAATTTTTGGGAAACTTCTTGAATAAAACATTCAGACAAAAGTGGTTTCTTTGTTAAAACTCTGTGTTAAAACAATTAAATATTTTTAAATATCTAGACACATCAGATCCCAAAGTATAAAAATGCATCAGCCTTTGAGCATTTGTGTAAGGCTCATAACTCATAGTAAAAAGCAAAACGTTGTTATGTACAACTTTTGGTTTAGTTAGATACAACTTCCACTTTATTACTACGACTCAGTATATTTGTGTTGCTTTTGACTGTCCTTGTGTTATTTACGACTCACGAACTACAAACTCTGCTTGAGAAACTAGATTTCCGCTTCAGGGCAAACGATGAACGACTTTCATTGTTGCTCTCCTTTTTATTTGTAAATACGATATAATTTACCTTCAAACTCCAGCTTAGTATTTGCTGTTTACGCTTTAACGAACATCTGGGCCTAAACCTACATCTGGAACACTAGGAAGACGAAACAGTTGTGGCTCCATTGCTTTGCAACCACCATCTCGTTTAGGCACGCAATACTGGAATACATTACGAAGAGAAGGTTGCAAATATTATTAAGAAGTCATATCCATGCGAAACATTAATATATTTTTTTCATTCCAAAATAAGGGCTTAACAATTTATTCTTCCACATTTTAATTAATTAATTTAAATTATAATTGTAGCTACAAAAAAAGCATGAACATTATCATGTTTTATATCAGGAGCAAAAACTTAAAAATTCATTAAACCGTGCGAACAAAAACCATAGACAATAATTTGTATAGACGTTTCAGCCAAATGTGGTTTTCGCACCAAGGAATTTCAATTACGATGAAATTTTCAAAATTCTTAATTTATCAGGAGCCATTGGAAGCTCCTTAAGCATTATATCTCGCTTACAAGTAAGCAATTAAGTAAGGGGGAAAGGGAAGGTCTTGGCCATGCGAGTTTTTACACCAACTAAATAATCAGAGAGCTGCTCATTTTCTAGTTTTACCTACATACAATTTTACCCTGGTTACACAGTGCAACACAAAAAAATATAACCATATACGGACACCACTACGTGATAAAACACCAAGCCAAAAAAGACAGGGGTCTCCCACGGGTCTCCCAGTTTTTCCCAAGGTCATGCACTTTTTTTTATGGGCCCAAAGATTTTGGGCCTCGGTGACATTTGTGCAAAATATTAATCATTTTGTCAGGCTCATATCTTGCAAACCGTTCGGAATTTTGATTTACTCTCTAAGGGAAAATTGTAGCTCTTATAATAAAGAATAAAAATTGTGAACAAAAAAAAACTCCATCTTCAAGGTCAAAATCGCAAAAAAAGACTTTAAAAAATTCGATATTTTTACCTTTTTCCCACTATTCAAGTCCATAAATAGCAAACCATTCAAATTCAAGGAAACAATCAACTACACAAATGTACCTAAGATCTTAATAAACATCTTTCTAGAACATATGAACTTCCTACGAATGATGCTTAACATCGTTTACTTCAATATTGAGAAACTATGCTATCTTACCGACCGCATCAGCACAGGCAAAGCAGTAATCTCAGCACACGCAACAAGGGACGCAGCACACAATATTTTTTAGAAACTACCCTTTATAGTAAAGGAAATTTGAGTGCAATATCTCTAACAATCTACGAGATACCGTTCAAGAAATAAGAAGAAATAAATTAATTTTTTTCGATTTCCAATATCCGAAAAAGGACGATATATCTGTAGTACGAAAACAATACAAATGTTTGTATTCCAAAATACCCCTCATTTTCAGAGTTTCTATAGGGATTCACTCCCTGATACCAGACAAATGGAGGGAGGTACTAGTCATTTTTATTCAAAAGTCGGGAAAAATTAGTCTCCTAGTCTCTCCTAAGGACTACAGACCAATTAGCTTCTCATCCTTTCTACTGAAACTTTTGGAGCGAATAGTTGACTTGTGCATCAGGGATCGAATTAGTCCGTGCTACTTTAGATGTAGATAACATGCCTACCTCAATGGTAAATCTACGGAAACTGCTACTCACGATGTCGCGGGTTATCTTGAGCGCAACTTGAAGTCTGGGGATTTCACTCTATCTGCCTTCGTAAATAAGTGGTTTCCCGCTACATCCCATGCAGGGATTAGGGATAGCTTCTCATAAACCAGTGAACTTTGTGCTTTCTAGTTTACACTCGCTGATTGGGACCTACAGATTTTCACCGGTTCCGAAAGGTATTTTGAGAGGCGTTTTCAGTGCTAAGAACTTGATAGTGTCGCCGTCACTAAGCGAGGTGACCGCCTTCGAAAGAACTTTAAGGTGGTCAGAGCAGGGATCCACCCACGCTCTCATGTCCAAGACTCGCGCACACTATCATTGCACTACCGCCGGCCACTGACCACTAGCTGCCTTCTTAGGGAGCTTTAAATCTAGAGCTGTCAGAGAATCTCTGAAGTCCGCTGAAGTGTCTTCACAACTTGCCGAATGGCTTGCGAACATGCTTAGACATCGCGCTGTAAATTCGAAACTTAAGGTGAGCTCAGTTCGGAAGCTGACTACAGGGCGGACACGCCGCAAGGTGGAGTGTTATTCCCCTCTGTAGTGGCGTTTAGTGGTTGACGGCATAATTAAGGACTTTGAGTTGAGAGGTCGTTTGATTGTTGCCTATACGGACGATGTTGTTCTTCTAAATAAATAAAATAAATGGTTTCCCATTACATCCCATTAAGGAATTGGGGAGAGCTTCCTACAACCAGTGAGCTGTGCGCTTCTAGTTTTATACTTCACTGATTGGAACCTACAGTTTTTACACCGAATGCGAACGGTATTTTGAGAAGCCACGAAACTAAATGCTCGATAGTGTCGCCGTCACTATACGAGGTGACCGCTGCCGCAAGAAATTAAAGGCGTTCAGAGCAGGTATGGGTATCGAACCCATGAGCTCATGTACAAGAGGCGCTAGGAGACACCAATCATTGCACCACCCACGGCCATGACATTGCTATACTAGACGGTGGAAAATCGTTGCCTACGATCCGCGAGCTCATGCAGGATGCCCTGGATGAGTTGTCAGATTGAGCCAGGCACTGTGGCCTGGGTGTAAACCCGGCACAGACGGAGCTGGTTCTTTTTACTCGCAGGCGATAGATTGTAAATTTTATGAAATTTTAGGGAACCAAGGTTATAGGGCGTAGAGCTATCTTTATCTTCTGAGGCGAAATATTTCGGTATCGTTATTCATCAGAAACGGAATTAGAAGCGAAATGCTGAGGAACGAATGAAGGCAGGGATGAACGTGATCTACGCCTGTCGGAATACGATTGGCAAAAGCTGGGGTATTTGTCCGGAAATCGTGCATTGGTTTTTTTTCAGCTGGAAAATCTTTGCCCACGATCAGCGACCTCATGCAGAATGCCCTGGATGAGTTGTCAGATTGAGCCAGCCACTGTGGACTGTTAACCAGGCAAAGGTGGAGCTGGTTCTTTTTACTCGCAGGCGAAAGATTGTAAATTTTATGAAATTTTAGGGAACCAAGGTTGGAGGGCGTAGAGCTATCTCTATCTTATGAGGTAAAATATTTCGGTATCGGTATTCATCAGAAATTGAACTGGAAGCGAAATACTGAGGAACGAATGAAGGAAGGGATGAACGTACTCTTGTCGGAATTCGATTGTCAAAAGCTGTGGTCTTTGTCCGGAAATCGTGCATAGGTTTTTTCGCCTATCGTGCTCCCAATTATCAACTATGGCTGCGTAGTCTGGTGGAACGGATTATGAAAAAGCTACCAGTTGAAAATGCTCAGTAAGGTTCAACGCACTGCGTCGATATGCATCAGTGGGGCGAGGAGAAGCACTCCGCAGGCGGAGCTAGATATGATCCTGAATTTGACTACTCTTTGTGTCTACGCAAGACGGTGTGCTGTTAGAAGCGCCCATCGCTTGAGAGAATTGGGTATTTGGAAACATGACCCTGAGGAACATGTTAACATTCTCCAGAAGTTGATTGAGAATCACCCGGACGAGTGTTTGACTCAAGCCACTGACTACATGCTGCCGACTGTAGACTTTGGGCGATGCCCGGAGATCATGATGCCAGATAGAAGTAACTGGCTGAAATGTATACCTTCAGCACTCTCTGGCCATCTTTACAGACGACTCCAAAATGGTATCGGGCTTAGGAGTGGGGATCTACAGTGAGGACCTTCAACTCGGGCTTTCGATAAGATTGAGTGCAAACTACAGTGCCTTCCAAGTGGAAATCGTGGCGAGATAATGGGCTCGGTCTTGTAGCCATCGGGTGAATTCGTCAAGTGCGTTGACAGTACGCGATCAGTGCAATCAGCTACACTGGCTATGGTGGTGTGGTTTCGACAAACGGTTACATTTCCTACAAACCAACAAACTATTTGGGGAAAAATAAAAATATTTTGAAATAGAAGGAAAAAACTGATCCTATCGGTCTAACTGACAGATTTTACATGTTTCATCGAAACATACTCACATTCAACTAAATAGAAACTTGAGCCTATGAATATTAGTTAAAAATTGGAGATAAAAACTAAAAACTTGTCAATTTAAAACACCTGTCAAATTATAAATCAACTTTATAAAGACGAGAACTAATGACTTCAAACAAAATGTGGTTTCAATTCATTGTTGTAGGACAAAAAATCAATAGGAGTTGCCACTGGCACGTGCTTCGGCGCAGCAGTAGCCTTAACAAACGAGCATGTCATCCTACTGCAGGTGTTGATTTCGACAAAGGAAACACATGAACACATTGGTTAAGAGAAAACAAGTAACAGGAGATCTACCAAAAGAAGAGAAAGATCACATGTAAACAACAAGAAATAACTTGAGAATTCCAGTATTGATACATCCACAACTATATGTATTCAAAAATTTGAGTATCCATGTTAGAATAAATTAAAAGAATATGCTCCATAACGAATACCCTTTTAGCTGCTTTCACGATCCTGTTTTTATCCTTATTAATTTTTTACCAAAAAAACACCTGCATGAAGGTGATTGTATTGGTTCTGCTCAGTCAGTGGCTGCATGTAGTGATGGAGATCATTGCTAATTATTGATTTCGTATCCTTTACAATATCATCACCGTTTCATTCAGTGTTAGGGATAACAAAAATTTTTTCTTTATTTAATTGGTCAACTGTTGTTGCTTGTTAAAGAAGCAGGTGATTCTGCGAGAATAAATTAGTTGGAATTTGTGCTGAGACAGGATATTTTAATTTTTGAAAAATTTACAAGAGACAGCCACAAATTATTTACAAGAGACAGCCACATCTTATTACTAAAGATTCTCTAACTGTCGGGTATAGCCATAGGATTTTTCTATTCACTCGAACATTTCATAGTTGGTACGTGTGCTGTAGTTGATCACTTTAAAAGAGAACACATAACACATAAAACCAAAAAAAAACTTCATCTTCGAGATCAAAATCGCAAAAAAAACTTAAAAAAATTCAATTTTTTTTACCTTTCTCCCCCATTTTCAGGTCCATAGGTAGCAAACCGTTCAAAATTCAAGGAAACAATCAACTACAAGAATGTACCTAAGATCTCAGTAAACAACTTTCTAGAACATATGAACTTCCTAGGCATGATTATTATATTGTGTGGTGCGTTCCTTGTTGCGTGTGCTGAGCTTACTTCTTTGCCTGTGCTGCTGCGGTCGGTGCGATAGCATAGTATCTCAATGTTGACGTAAATGGTGTTAAGAATCATTCCTAGGAAGTTCATATGTTCTAGAAAGTTGTTTACTGAGATTTTAGCTACATTCTTGTTGTTGCTTGTTTAGTTGAATTTTGAACAGTTTGATACCTATGGGCCTGAACAGGGGAAAAAAGTAAACAAAAAAAATTGGATTTGATTTTGATTTTGATCTTGAAGATGAAGTGTTTTTGATTTTATATGTTTACAGTTTTTATTCTTTATAATAAGACCTACTGTTTTTCCTCAGAGAGTAAATCAAAACTACGAACGGTTTGCAAGATACGAGACTGAGAAAATGATCACTTTTTGGTAAAAATTACACCGAGACCCCAAATCTTTTGGGGGGCCATAAGAAAAAAGTGCATGACTTTGGGCAAAACTGGCAGACACGGGTCTTTTTTTTTTTTGGTCTTTTATCACGTAGTGGTGTCCGTATGTGGTTATATTTTTTCGTGTTGCACTGTGTTATCAGCCACAAAAGTTACATGCTGCCCGCGTAGGCAGATGATTTAAACATTATTGGACGAAATCTGCGAAAAGTTATTGCAGTATTTTCGAGAATTAAGAAGGTACTCAGCAACAGAGGGTTTGGCAGGACACGAGGACAAGACAAAATTTAATGGTTTCGATTAGTAGAACATTCATTCGATTAGAGGAAAGGGTGAATGTTGATAATTTCGAGATAGTGGATGAATTCGTTCACATCGGATCTGCCGTAAATAGAGGCAATAATGTCAGCCTTGGAATCAAACGGTGAGTTGTTCTTGCAACCAGGTGTTATTTCGGGCTAGGCAAGCACCTCAGAGATAAGTCTCTCTCTCGAGAAAAGAAGAACCAATTAACCAACTATACCAGGCTTTATAGCGCAGAATCCTGGGTCATATCGCATGCTGATGAGACATCACTGGAAGTCTTCGAGAGAAAAATATATGGTTGTATAATAGAGAATTGCGACTATCGACAATGGATGAACATCGAGCTGTATAATCTGTATCCCGACATCGACATGGTTATGCGAATCAAAATAGCGCGTTTACGCAGTCTAGGTCATGTCAGCTGAATGAACAGTACAAAAGGTATTCGAAGACGTAATCGAAGAGCATCGAAAAAAAGGACGACCAAGATTTCGCTGTAAATTCGAAACTGGAGAGGGAAAAGCTTAAGATATAGCCAGTTTACCATCAGTGGTGCAATGGTTAGTGTGCGCGGCTCTTGTACATGAGAACGTGGGTTCGATCCCTGCTCAGATCACCTTATATTTCTTTCGACGACGGTCACCTCGCTTAGTGATGGCGACACTCTACTCGATAGTGAAACCATGAAAAAACTTCTCAAAATACCGTTCAGAACCGGTGTAAAACTGTAGGTTCTAATCAGCATGTAAAAACTAGAAAGCGCACATCTCACTGTTTGTGGGAAGCTTTCCCTAGTCCCTTCATGGAATGTTATGGTACACCATTTTTTTTTAGTTAGAGAAACACGTTATCCTCATATTGTAAGACCCTTGACACGTCTGGGATGTTTGAGGCCACTTAAGTAGGTAACTTATTCAAATGACATTTGGATATAGAATTTGGCTGTGGTCACCGAATTGGAAGAAATGTTTTGTTGTTGTAAAAGACTTCATTGAAATTTCAGCTGTTATAACAGAAGGCAGAAGAAATTAGGTTGCAGCAACCGCAATTTCCACAAAATACGGTTGTTGTAAACAAATTAATACCAAACTCAGTTGTAGGAACCGAAAAAACTAAACATTTAATTGCCGCAAAGAAAGTGATTGAAAATTCGATTGCTGCAACAGAGACAATTATGAAAAGAGGTTGTTTCAACCGAATTTTTGATACAGAAACTAAATGCAGTTTTGGCAACTGCAATTCAGTGACAATAGCTAAATTTAAGATTGCTAGAACCTTATCTGACACAAACAATAATGTGATAGTGTCTTTAAGATGTTCTTATTAATTAGCGGAAAATTAGAAATTATCTGAAATTCTCTAATTCCCTATCTGTATCCTAGTTAAGGAATTTAGACGTGGCAAGAGTAGTAGCAGTCAAAATTTTGCGGAAAGAAAAATTTGTTTTCCAGTAAATTTTGTTTTCCAAAAAATGGCGATGACGAAGAAAATTTGGAAAAAAATTATATATTATACTTTGAATCACTTACTTTGAATCACTTATACTTTGAAAATCCTCGGTATCATTTAAGGGGAGTTTTAAAAATTTTCAATGACAAAATTTATACACCTCTACGACACTTCATGGGATCTAATAAAATTGCAATAAACAATTCTAAATTGAAAAATACATTTTTAAAAATATATCCAAAATTAGGAAAAAACCTTACAAAATTCTTGAAATTGTATCCATTTCCACCCCGCTCTAACAGAGAATACCTCCTTATTTCATGTGAAACTTGACACTGATAAGGGTCAAAGGAAAATGTTCACCGCTAGCAAAATTTGCATTTTAAATTGTTCGTATGATCAACAACAAATCATGAATTGTATGTAAATATCTATAGACATCAAGTAATTAGCCTGCCTTACTAATAGGGGAGGGATAATAATAGAAAGCAGCATCTAGAATATTTACAAAAATTTCGTCACAGGATGCTTAAATGATCATCTTTAAATTCCATTCAAAATTTTGAAAATTGCCATATTTTATTCACAAAATATTGAATGCATGATTGACCATTCAGCAGAGGAGCTTAAACGGGATAGTTGACAACGAATTATAATTGAAATATGAGTTGCCGGGGTAGAAAATATTGCATAATATTTTGTGGGAATTATCTGAATAAATGCATAAATTCTCGAGAAATATCTTAAAGCAATACGAGGGCCATCACAAAAGTGTGTGCAAATCCAAAAAAAAACTTTTTAGCAATTTGTATTTGGGATACGTCATAGCAAAATTGTCATTTTTTAAATTCTGAGCCAAAAATATGCTAGACTCATACAGAGAAGACGTTCTTGTTCTCCTTTTCAACCCCATAGCTTCACCAGTAATAATCATGAGCTGGGATTTCCAAGTCTTGACTCGTGTCTGCCTATTAAACAGCTTCCAGTGATCACAGCTACTACACGCTGAAAAATGACGGCCACAGCAACATATTGCAGGAACCATGTGCATGTTTGCAAGCATAGTTTTGTGAATTGAAGATCTGCTGATTTTTGTACCTTTATTGTTTTCAGCAGTTTTCAACAAACAAATCCACATTTGGGTCACAAATACATATATTATAACCTATAAATGATTGTGTCCCAAACACAATGTGTTTGGACACAAGTATACTATATTTGTAGCATGCCCCAAACATGTTATATTTGCATCCAAACAACAACAAAAACACAAATTTTTCAGCGTGTAGCATAAACATATCTTGTCGAGGAATGGAGATCAGGTTCGTATCATTTAGGTCATAACTTGAGACCATCTATCATCCGCATGTCAGAGAACTTCGGACCTCAGCGTGAAGTAGAATGCAGAAAGGGGCATACCTACATGAACCATATATGATGGAACTGGCAAGGTAATTCCTAATCGTGTCAGCTTATCTGCTCTATGGTTCTCTGGAATGTTCCTGTGCCACGGCACACATTCGAGGCGAATATCGAACTGCTGAGCCATCTCATTTAGAGATACGCGGCTGCTGTGAGCAGTTCTTGAAGTCAGGAATACAGGCTGCATAGATTTTATAGCAGCCTGACTGTCACAGTATATGTTGGCGTGATGGCGTTTCATCCAAGTCAAAGGGCAACTTATCCCATTGCCACGACTTCTGCCTGAAAGACACTGCAAGGTTCTGATAACGTGTTTGTAAGGTCTACACAGAGATCTCTAAATAGACTCCGAACCCTACCTTGCCATCTAGTTTGAAACCATCAGTGTAGAAGCGTCCCTTCCAGTTCTGTCTGCCCGGGATAAGAGTGGATAAGTTTCTCTCAAAGGCTGAAGTGGGTATCATGTCGTCGACTTTTACTGTGGATAGCCGCACATCCCTCAAAGTCGATTCTTGACCATATGGGCTGGTGATCCATTTCGAAGAATGTCCTAAGCGGATTGCCGACTTTGCAGTCATTTGCCTTACAAGCAAATAAAGTGGCAATAGGTTTAGGATAACCCCCAAAATCCTCGGTAGGGGTTGTGCAAAGGGCAACTTTGAAACACACCATATCGATTCTGTGAAATTTTGTCAACAGACTTATGTAAGCTGATTTTGTCCAGTACTGGCCACCAATTCCTGCTCTTACTCATCGAAACAATTTCAGCGAATGTCTACCAATGAGACAATGTTCCACAAAACTGTGTCCCACATATTGTCGACTATAAATTGTTGGTCAAATTTATCTTTTATTTATATTTATATACAATCTACGCCTGTCATATACCTTTCCGGCATCGTCATGCTTACAAGTCGATTCTGAGGAGATATACTGCAATCACGAACATATATTGTGGTAATACTGGCTTGCGAGAGTAAGCGCCAGCCGAATCGGAGAACCATTTTGGTTACACCAAGAAGTCCAAGACATCTAAAAAGTCTATACCAAAAGAAGTAGAATCCCATAGCAGACACACCCCTGCTGGATAGTTCTATATACGTAAGTGCAAATAGGTGATCTCTGGAATAATCACTCTCTTCTCTCTTCCATATTGTAACATCTTGTCCAAATGTCTTTCTACATGACGTTGAGTCTGTTCCGTCCAAACTGACGCAAGCATTTAGACCTTGGGCCTAGATAGAGACCGAAAGGTCCTACATCTCCTCCTAACAAATGTCGGTCAGATTTATATTGCACACGCTGAAAAATCTGTATTTGGTTGTTATTTGGATGCAAATATAACGTGTTTGTTGCTTCTCGCAAATATAGTATACTTGTGTCCAAACACAGCGTGTTTGCTTTTCAATATTTTCATGTTTCATATTAATATTTCATGTTACATGATTAGTATGTTATACTATTGTGACCCAAATATGGGTTTGTTTGTCGAAAACTGTTGAAAGCAAAAACGTGATAGACAGCTAAGAAACAAAAACAACAAACAAAAAGATCTTAAATTCATGATATCAATGCTTGCACGTAACTATATGGATGTTTCAAACATATACATGGTTCCTGCATAATATTACAGATGCTGTTTATACAGCGTGCACGTAAACAATATATGCTACTTGTCTACCTTTCCTGCATTATCATATAGAAACGGCTTCGCAGGATATGAGTACAAATCGCCAAAGGCATGACAACAAGTTGTATTTCCAGTGGAAAATTTACGTTACTCCCTACTCTAGGCTACCCTCTCTGCAGTTCGCTGAGATCAAGCACCCAGATGATGCGAATATAGTACTGATAGGCTATCTCATTAAGAGCACTTTAATAGTCTTAAGCAAATATAGAATTCGGCATTACTGATTACAGGAATTTGAATGCAGCTTGCCTGTCAAACAACACATTGACTCCCACAACTGCTCCTATTTTTCCTGTGCTAATCGGTCACTTCAACAACAAAAGCAAAATCAAAACTTCCGCCTGATTAACCCTACAATTATCAGGAAGTCTGCGTGAAAGATCTCTAACTCTGGTTCCCTAGAACAGATCCCGCACCCTAAATTATAATTAACCGTCCATGTAGAAACGTACGTATCCCTCCAAAGCTGGAACTCCTTTGTAACAGGAATCTCTAGCAGGTGTGAGGGTGTGCTATTTCGGAATGAATATTTTTAAAACGAGACAACCCTAGTCCCCTAGAGAAGACCTTGTACCCCATCTGATAATATAGTTTCGAACCATCCCTGTAAAAATTGCCATACCTCTCTATAACAAGAACTTACTTTTCCGCGAATCCTTTTCAGGCATGAAAGTGCAATATTTCCGAAAGAATATTTATTCCTCTTACGAGTAGTCGAAATGTCCACAGTACATTCCAACACCGTTTCATAACCGACTTTAGTGGCAGAAGTAGAATCAATATGCTTGCACATAATGTCCAACGGCAGTAAATATAACATTGGCAAATTTAACAGTGGCACATCTTAGCCACTCTCTCAAACCTAACTCTGAGAACTAATTGTTTGAAAAGAAGTTGAAGAAACCGTAAATACGGCTGTTGGCACCGAATTGCTGTTGCCACAACCGAAATGAGGCTGTCACGTTTCAATTTACTACCCACAACTGAAATTCGCTTGAAGCAACCTCGTTTCATAATTACGACAACAGAATCTTTAATTATATTTCTTCTGTTTTCTTTAAATTCGGTTGCAACAACCGAAGAATTGCTGTTGCCACAACCGAATTGAAGTTAACACGATAGAAGTTCCTCCCCACAACTGAAATTCGTTTGCAGCAACCTCATTTCGTAATTGATTCAGTTGCGACAACTGAATCTTCAATTATATTTGTTCTGTCAATTAAATTTTTTATAATTTCGGTTGCAACAACCGAATTTAGAATTAATTCGGATGCCACAAACTAAATTGGCACCACATTCGATTGCAGTAACCGAATGTGTTATCGGCCTTAACTCGATTGCAGCGACCGAATTTTGTGCTACTTTAGCTGCAGTAATCGAATTTCGCATGAATTCTGTTGGTACAACCGAATAAATTTTCAATTCGGTTACCACAACATAATGCTTGACGTTTAAATTTCAAAAAACAAATATTATATTGAAAATACTAATGAATGTACAATTGTAACTGGTGGTATCCAGATATTTTTCCGTTAAAACGTCTTATTTTACAGGAAATGTCCACATTTATCAGCGTGCAGTACAAAAATAGGTCAACAGTTCTGTTCTGAAATTAGTCGGTGGCGGTGTATATACAACGGTTTACGTCCAAAAATGTCAGAAACATCATGTCTTCCAGAACTGTCGAAAGTGGCATGTAAAGCGAATAAAGATTACCCCAATAAATTGCATTATTTCCTCGCTTTGTATTTGTTTAAGAGAATACAGGAAAATAAATCATCACTAAATTAATGGAAAAAATTTTCAAATTCTGTTGTAACACCAATTAAATTTGGTTCCGACAACCTCTAATTCGGTTGGTGCAACCTCTAATTCGGCTGCGACAACCTCTAATTCGGTTGGTGCAACCTCTAATTCGGTTGGAGCAAGTTCGTCTACAATAGCCTCTATTTCGGCTGTGACAACATCTAATTTGGTTATGACAACCTCTAGTTCGGTTGAGCCAACCTCTAATTCGGCTGCGACAACCTCTAATTCGGTTCTGACAACCTCCAATTCGGCTATGATAACCTCAAATCCGTCTGTGACAACCTCTTATTCGGTAGGGGCAACCTCTAATTTGGCTACAACAACCTCTAATTCAGCTGTAAAAACATGTAATATAGTTGTGGCAACCTCTAGTTCTGTTGGGCAACCTCCAATTCGGCTGCGACAATCTCTAATTCGGTTGTGGCAACCTCTAATTCGGCTGCGATAACCTCAAATCGGCTGTGACAACATCTAATTTGGTTGTGACAACCTCCAATTCGGTTGGGGCAACCTCTAATTTGGCTACAACAACCTCTAATTCAGCTGTAACAACATGTAATATAGTTGTGGCAACCTCTAGTTCTGTTGGGCAACCTCCAATTTGGCTGCGACAACCTCTTATTCGGTTGTGACAACCTCTAATTCGGCTGCGATAACCTCAAATCCGTCTGTGACAACCTTTTATTCGGTAAGGACAACCTCTAATTCGGCTGCTACAACCTCTACTTCGGTTGTGATAACCTCAAATCCTTCCGTGACAACCTCTTATTCGGTAGGGACAACCTCTAATTCGGCTGTGACAATATCTACTTTGATTGTGACAGCCTCTAATTCGGTTGGGGCAACCTCTAATTTTGGCTACAACAACCTCTAATTCGGCTGTGACAATATCTACTTTGATTGTGACAACCTCTAATTCGGTTGGGGCAACCTCTAATTTTGGCTACAACAACCTCTAATTCGGCTGTGACAACATCTTTTTTGGTTGTGACAACCTCTAGTTCGGTTGGAGCAACCTCTAATTCGGCTGCGACAACCTCTAATTCGGTTGTGACAACCTCTAATTCGGTTGATATAACCTCTGATTGGGTTGTTATGACCTCTAGTGTGATTGTGACAATCTCTTACGGGTTAATCGACCGCGTCAATCGAATTTTCTGTGAGTGTAGTCAGTAGTGCACAATAGGTGAGTTTATCAAGCACTTTACAATGGACCATCTCAGTCTTAGCCAGGTTAACACCCGCCAATCTACACAAAGTGCAGAATGTAGCTTATGGTACTGGTATACTTGATCCATGCTGCTACTGCCACGTCGCCCGCACAGACAATAGCTTTCGCACCTCCATTTCCGAGAGTGGTCATTGTTCTGCTTAGTGCAAAGCTCCACAGAAGAGGAGACAAGACCCCACTTCGATGTGTGCTTCTATTGCCATATCTGATAGATGTCGAGGTGTCAATTTGGATGTGATATCTCTCCAGGGGATATTTCATATACTGGTACTAATTCTGCACGCTGACAAATTTGTATTTTTTTGTTGTTTAGATGCAAATATAGCGTGTTTGTAGCTGGCCGCAAATATAGTATACTTGTGTGTAAACACATTGTGTTTGCTATTCAATATAACGTGTTAGAGACACAATGATTAATAGGTTATAACATATGTATTTGTGACCCAAATGGTGGTTTGTTTGTTGACAACTGCAGCAAATACTGCTATCTGTCACAATAAAGAAACAAAAAGCACCAGATCTTCAATTCACGAAAACAATGCTTGCAAACACATACATGGTTCCAGCAATATGTTGCGGATGCTATTATTTTTCAGCGTGTGGCTCTAATTCTATAGCACTGGTAATGAAATCATTGAAGGCACCCTCAATGTCAAGAAAGGCAACCATCGTGTACTCTTTAGCAACCAATGGCCTCTCTATGAATCCAAATAGTTCATGTAGGGCTGGCTGTCTCCGCACATTTGTCCTTACATTATTACATCAATACTGGCCCGCAAATGTCCATATATCGATCGTTCTAAAGTCATCATCATAAGTATTGTCAATCTTATAGGCGTAAGGACTTGGCGAGCTGTGAGGGAGACCTTTCCTACTTTGGGAATTAAGTTCACTATTGTATCACTCTATCCTTTAGGTATATATCTACTACACGCTGAAAAATTTATCTTTTTTTTGTTGTTTGGATGCAAATATAATGTATTTGTAGCTTGTCGCAAATATAGTATACTTGTGTCCAAACACATTGTATTTGCTATTCAATATAACAGGTTTGGGACACACGGATTAATAGGTTATAATATATATACATATTTGTCACCCAAATGTGGTTTTGTTTGCTGAAAAATGCCGTAAACAATAACATGACCGACAATTAAGAAACAAAACGTAGCAGATCTTCAAATTACGAAAACAATGCTTGCAAACATGTACATGGTTCCTGCAGTATGCTGCTAGGGTCGTTATTTTTCAGCGTGTATATACGCGATGTGTAATCTTATCAACCAGGCAATCAAATGATCGGCCACATCCGTCAGTTCCTCTGGTGATGCCATATCGGGACCGAACGACTTTAAAGACTTTGAAGATGCGGATAACCTTTTAATACTCGACTGAGTAACTATTGAAAAAAATAATTTAAGCGACATTTTTTATTTTATTAAATATTACCCTTTTTTATTTCATTAAATGTTATCCTTAAACAAACTTGTGGTGACTACATATCTGTTTCTTTAAAACAAACCGGCGATGATGCATTATTCCCTTGCTCGAGTTTCAAACCCAAATTGACTTTCACAACATTTTCATTAAGTTAAAATGTTGCCAAATCTTTTATGAAACAAACTGTCAATTGACAGACTTTAATTGACAGCTTCCTGCACGCTGCAAAACACCGCCCCTGTAGCATTATGCAGGAACAATGAATATGTTTGGAACAAACATATACCTAAGTGCAGTTATTGTTTACATGAATTGAAGTTCTGCTGCTTTCTTCTTTGATGTCTGTCACCTTTTTGTTTTTACCATTTTCAGCAAACAAGGGTCACAAAAACATTTCTTATTGCCTGTTAAACATTGTGTCTCCAACATGTAATATTGAAGAGCAAACGCAATTTGTTTGCACACAATTATACTATATTTGCGACAAGCTGGAAATACATTATATTCGTATCCAAACCACAACAAACCCAGATTTTTCAGTGTGGGATGGCAACGTATGTCAAAATGCTGTCATATAAAAGTCATGCTTGGCCAAAAGATTGAGCTGCGAAATACAGGCTTTCCAAACAAAAAATTACCTAAGGCCAACTTTTGCCATTAAAAATTTACCATACGTCAACATTTCTTATAAAGATATATATCTTACTCGAGTTTATTTGATGGAAATTAACCAACTGCAAATTTATTGCGAAGCCTCCCTCGTATCACTCTGGGGATTACTCTCAGACATGCTGCACCTGTGTTCCCGATTACCTGCACTTGTGTGCCTCTCGTTTTAATCTTTATATGTGACTGAACTCCTCCTAAACTTCTGGACCAATTTGAATAAATTTTTTTGTATGCGTTTGGGTGGCGCCCTGGGTGATTTAGATTTACTATTCGGTCCAATTGGACTAAGGGGCGTGGTACCTCCCATACGAACCACAAATTAAAAATTCATTATTTCTGCTCCTGCTAACGGTATTTGAACAAAATTTGCAGGACAACGTCTGCCGGGTCAGCTAATGTTCTTATAGAAAAATTTCGCTAATAAGAAATCTTGTCGCAAAACTATGGTATGGTATTCGGAGAAAGATAAGAAACTGCTTGTTTTTTTTTTAACTTATATTGCTCCTGCAACATGAGTGTCCTTTTGTAAGGATAACGTTCGACTGAATCTAGTTAAACCATACAAATTAGCATGCAAAACATGTTATCTTGTCATTTTACTGAGTAATATCAGTTATGAATCCACATACCTCCAACTAAAATCTACGCTAAGACATCTGCAACTTAGGACAAATAAAAGACCAATGTCTTACGTTAGTCCTGATTAAAAACTAAATCTTAGTTATGAGGCAGCTTCCTTTTTCCAATAAACATCTGCCCGTAAGGTAAAGAAAATAGCAAATCATTACACGTTTGGTTTTTGTGTATTTTTGACACGGGTCATTTCAGGCCTTGTCATTGTGATTACTATAATCGTATAGATCCTTGCACAATATTACAGGCAAAGGATCTTCGCCTGTGTGTGAATGTGTGAGTGTGTGGTGTGTGAATTATACAAGCATCACACACAGCTCGTGTTTGGAAATTGTGCAATTGTTTGGCAATTTATTGGAAAAGGGCTTGATATCGACAATTTCTCAATCTTAGTCCATTTTTCATATACCCTTCGACAGATTGTTGTGTGTTGCCTCTTGGACGGAGTTCGTTTTTCTTTTCCATTCCAAATGCCCTAATTTATCTTCTAGCTGCTAGAAAGCAATCCCTTAAACATCTTCCCTTTCTTTCTTTGGGGGGTGACTTTCTCTTTTCTTTCTCATGATAGTGTCCCTGCAGTTGTTGTAATGCCGGGGCAATTGTATGGTTTGTCACTAGGACAATAACTTAAGTAGTGATCACATTGCTCAGTCGGTGACCAATGTGGAAAATTGTTTTGTTTTTTATTTGTTCCTGGGTATTTATTTTTTTTTCTCTCGTTTTGTGTGTTAGGACATTCCTTTGAGTGAGGGGGAATCAATAACTGTTTCCTTAAGACATCTGCCGTTGGCGGATAGTACGTGTTCGTTCAAAAACAAAGGAAAGACAAATGAGAATGGGAATCAGAGCAAAATTGTAAACATGATTTTTTACAGTCCCCGTGAAGGATTTTAATTTTTTAACATTCGCCGTCAAAGAGGACTCTTCCGTGTCATTGTCCAATTTGTCGTTACGGCTGTAACAAAAAATTATTTCATCACCTAAAATTATTATAATTAATTGTTTCGAAAATTGATTTTTATGAGAAATGCGAATATTTTTTGAGAAAAATTTTTATACTCTTGATGGCCGTAAAATGTTCAACATTTTAGACGAAATTTTACAAAAAACTTACATGAGGTTTCAGGGAAAACCCGGTTGGAACGTAGTTCCTTTCGTTTTATATTATGTATCGGGTTTTTCAATAAGAGCGCTACAAAAGTTTTTTTAAATAAAACAAAACCGGTTTTAGATACCAATGAAATTCTTTACTCTTGTGAAAGTACGTTCGATGCCATTATGTATGGAACTCGATTTCTTTTGCATGGCCACCACGGGCACGCTTGCAGAAGTCCAGACGCTGAACCCAATTTTCGACGGTTTTCAAGCATAAATCGGCCGATACTGCTGCAACTTCACGTTCGATATTCGTACGAAGTTCATCAATCGTCGTTGGCTTGTTGGCATAGACCATAGACTTGACGTAGCCCCACAGGAAATAATCTAACGGCGTCAAATCGCACGACCGAGGCGGCCAATCGACTGGGCCATTTCGTGAGATAACACGTTCACCAAACTTGGTTTCCAATAAATTGATTGTGGCATTCGCTGCGTGGCTTGTGGCGCCGTTCTGTTGGAACCACATGTCCTTCAAGTCCATATTATCCAATTGGGGCCAAAAATATTCGGTTATCATTGAATGGTAGCGATTCGCATTCACAGTAATGTGCCGGTCTTGATCATCACGGAAGAAGTACGGCCCAATGACGCCGCCGGCCCATAAACCGCACCAAACCGTAATTTTTTCGGGATGCAATGATGACTCACGGATTGCGTGTGGATTGCTGTCTGACCAACAACGCATATTTTGCTTATTGACGAAGCCATACAGCCAGAAATGAGCCTCATCGCTGAAGATGATTTTCCGGTGAAAATCCGAATCATTTTCAAGTTGTTGCTCAGCCCAATTCACGAACATACGACGCTTATGGTTGTCAAGCGGCTTCAGTTCATGCGTCAATTTGATCTTGTACGGATGTAGGCCAAGATCTTTTCGCAAAATTTTCTTTTATAGAATGTATTTTTTTTTAAGAAAAAGTATATTTTAAGGTCCTTTTTAGGCTCAACTACTGGCTGGCGTAAAAGCCCAGAAATGGGTCTTGGATCGAATTTTCCGTGTTTCGATTTCTCTTTACTCAACTTAAACTCCCCATATCTATTCGCTTAGTGACGCAATCTTTTATGAAACGAGGTTACTTCAGCCAAATTTCAGTTGTGTGGACTAAATTCGATCGTGACAATTTCAAGTCAGTTGTGGCAATTGCTATTCGGTGGCAACAAGCGAATTTACGGTTGCTACAATCGTCTGCTTGAGGTTGTCACGACTGAATTTATGTTCAACTACGGAATTTAGGCTCAACTACTGGGGTGTATGCGCAGTTGCTGCAACTGAAGTTGATACCAATTTCAGTTGTTGCAACAGAATTAATTTTATACCCGGCTGCCGCAACCGAAATTATAGAATATTTAGTTGTCATAATGAATTGAAAAATTGAAGATTCAGTTGTCACAACCGAATCAATTACTTAGTGCTACACGAAAAAATATAACCATATACGGACACCATTACGTGATAAAAGGCCAAAAATAGAAGACCCGTGTCTCCCATTTTTGCCCAAAGTCATGCACTTTTGTTTATGGGCCCCCAAAGATTTGGGACCTCGGTGTCATTTTTGCAAAAAAAAATGATCATTTTGTCAGGCTCATATCTTGCAAACCCTTCGGAATTTTGATTTACTCTCTGAGGGAAAGTTCTAGCTCTTGTCAGAAAGAACAAAAATTGTGAACACATAAAATCAAAACAACTTCATCTTTAAGGTCAAAATTCGAAAAAAAATTCGATTTTTTTTTGCCTTTTTCCCCCTGTTAGCAAACAGTTCAAAATTCAAGGAAACAATCAACTACAAAAATGTAGCTAAGATCTCAGTAAACAACTTTCTAGAACATATGAACTTCCTAGGAATGAACACAAATAGTGTATAGTAGGCAGTCATTAAGCTCTCCCCAAATCGTTTAGTAAATATAATTGGAACACACATTTTCCCAGAAATGTCCTTTTATAATTGACAACTGTCATACGAATGTTCTTTCCCACAGATCTTTTACATTATAATTTTTTCCAATCATTTAAGTAAAAAAGGATATAAGATTGAAATCTTTTTCCCATACAAATTTTTTTTATGAGATTTTTTTATAAGTATTTTATTTTTGTTTTTCTTTTTGTTTTAAATTTTGTATCTAGATACTACGTCTGTTCTAAATTAAATTAAATCTGAGGAACACCTTTTTTCTCTTCTCTCCCCAGAACTAATTATAATTGATTAGCCCGACACAACCATACAGTGTAGGCCATACCTGGGTTGACAAGAAAAAAACTTTTCCAACACAAACTGTTGCTGGCGCATAAGAGAATTTTTAAAGAAACCCCGCATAAAAATATCAATTACCTGAAATTGTGCTCTAATAAAAGTTACAATCCTTTGCACAGGACATTGCATTCCTATGAAAATGCAAAAAGAGACCGAGGATTTTTTATTCTCTTCCCCTTCTTTAACTGGAAAAAATATCAATTACTTTAAATTTTGATCTATATAAAATTGCCCTCCCTTGCGCAGGACATTGCATTTTAATACTCCCTATAGAAATAGCAAAGAGATAAACAATTATTCTCTTAATTTACATTTTCTTTAACTAAGCGATTTTCTCTCCCAACCAGTGTTGCCAATTTGGTGGATTTCCCGCTAAATCTAGCAGTTTTTTAATGCCCAACGCCAGTGTTGCCAGTTTAGGGGATTTATCCCCAAATTGGGGATTTTTTTTCAAAACAGGGTATTGTTTTTTTGGTATGGGGATTTGGGGATTTTTTGGGGATGAAAATTTAAGATGTATTTATTAATTATTTATTATTTGTGTGTTAAAATTATTGTGTTAAATACAACACAAATGTATGCTGACAATGACAGTCAATGAAAAAGTGTAAAACACATTTAAATTTCACAGTTTTTCACCAAAACGACATGAAAAATTAAAGTCAGAAGTTATTGTAATTCCACCTGGTGTATGTCACTTTTCGTCAAACATCTCTCTATCACACCGACCGCATCACAAAGAGTGTGAAAGGAAACGTCAGATGAGTCAAATATTCTCTATAGTAAGATTTACTCTATGCACTTGTCAGTCCCAAAAAATATCAAAATGTTTTACTGGCAAGGCTGTACGTAATGACAACAATAAAACCAGTAACAAACATTTTTGATATTTGGCGGTGCTGAAAAGAATAGAAGCAGTGGAGAAGAAATAACGAGAAATACTAAAACTATGTACAAAACAAATAATGAAGTAGATGAATCGGAAGATAATGAGACTTAAGTATTTGATATACTAAGCCTTAATGACTTTTAACCAATGTCCAGATCAAAATCCAGATCTCATTTGTCATAATCTTTTTGTTATAACTAATTTTTATTAAAATAATAATAATATAATATTTATAATTTAATAATAATATAATGATTTCTTATGTTTACATTTTTCAATATTTAAGTTTTCGTTTTGTTAAACTGAATTCTAAAAAAATTTTTATTTTAAAACTTAAAACTTTCTCGAATTTTCCGGGCATTTTAAATTTTTTTGGGGATTTTCGTGGATTAAAAATAACAATTCGGGGATTTCGCCTAAAAAAAACTGGTGACCCTGCCCAACGCGGCGAAAAATCTGTTTAGCGGTAACAAAATTACAATGTTTTATGTGTTTCCACGCAATTTTAAAATGTTAAAAAATGCTAATCATATCTTTGGACTGAAATTTCAAGAACAAGTTCGTTTTAGGTGGAAGAGGTCTGTTTTAAAGACTCTGCGGGAAAAAATCGATTCAAAGAATTGACACATTTTGCGTTAAAGATTTTGTCAATATCTTGGTCAGATGCAGAGGTCAAAAGAGTTTTCAGTCAGCTAAATATTTTTAAATATAAATATTGATTCTGAGAAAAAATGCAACATTATTTCTGCCTTTTGCCCTAAATGTCGCCTCCTACAAAGGCAACATTAAGTTTTAGAAACGAAATCACCGTAAGTTACGAAACACATTTATAACAAGAACTGTAATTTCGGTGCTTAATGTCAGGTACGTTGTGAAATTTGATATTTTGAACAATATTTTTCACGTTTGTAAAATTTCAGACCTGGTCTCAAATGCAGTAACAAATGTTGTTACGAATATGAATATGTGACTGATATGAATATATCAGTACTTAAAAATGCCGGAACACTTGCCGCAACAGTGAGACAGTGGAATTCTGTTAATACATACGCTATAGACACAATTTCGTTTGCCTCACCCCTGCCACACCACTCTTTCATTGCTCTCTTGCTCGCTCATTTTTGTTTAACACGTCATTATTCTCTTTCGCAGTCGCAGAAAATCTGGTTTTAGCAGCAGCATAAAATCTTGTTATAGCAGCAGCATAAAATCTGACTTTGATAGATTTAGTCCCTATACGCCGCTATAGATGTTAGCACATCAAAAAGTGTATTTTTAGGTCCCTTTTGTAAGAATATGTATTATATTTTCCCGAAAAGGTACTTTTTTTTATAGAGAGGTACTTCTTTTATTAAAAGATTATGTTTTTTTTTCAGAAAAGGCACTATTTTTAAGAAGCAGAACTTTCTGTAAGAAAACAACTTTCTTTCAGACACTAAACGAAGAAATCCTAAAAGTATGCAGTATAATACTGGGTTGTATACTGGGTGATAGCATAATACGGTTTAAAAAAAGTTGTTTAAAATTTTTTCATTTAGCCCCCATCCCGCAACGTGCAATAAGGAACTTCGTTCCAAAATATTTTTTTTATATTTTCAAGGGCTTGCGCAGTCGACGTTATGGTGACACACTAATACGTCAGCTACTTCGTACAAAGTATGTGTGATGTTGTGTGTTTGGCTGTTTCGTTGCTGTTGATATGGCAAACATGTGGTTATGTGACACACGTATACGTCAGCTACTTCGTACAAAGTATGTGTGATGTTGTGTGTTTGGTTGTTTCGTTGTTGTTGCTATGGCCAAACAAAGCGAGTCATTTGATGTTCAGCATTGCCCGGTGTATACAAAAAAACTATTATTTTTTATTTTCCAATGTAACATTTACGAATGCGTTCATAGAAATCGAACAGGTACCGTGTAGCAAAAAAGGTGTTAACACATCATCCGTGAGTTCGAACACTCATTGATTTTTTTTTAAAAAATACATTGTTGAAAAAAAATTGTTCCTTAAAAAAAGTTTTTTATTTTACAAAAAGTATCTTTTCTTAAAGATCCATTTAAATTATCGTATTTGTCAACGGGCTCATTAGACGTGTTGAAACTAGCTACTACATAATATCTAGCGAAAGGAACTTCGTTCCAACCGGGTGTCCCATGACACCTCATGTTATTTTTTTTTTAGTTTTACTTTGGTATGATCCCTTTCATAATGAACACTTTAATACACAAGAATTATAAATATATGTTTAAAAGAACATAATATGTAAACAAACCCAAATGTTACAATTACGCACTCTTTTCAATGTTACAATATTGCACTCTCTTCAACTCTTTAAAGATCCAGAATTTCAAATGTAACATAAATTTATTGTTATTTTTTCTCAATTGCTCATTATTGTCCACGTGCTGATCAAATATGGAAGCATCTAAAGTAGTTCATATCATGGAATCATTAACAAATAATAATTCCCGTTGGAACGTTTCAAAAAAGTTTAAGTTTAAAAGTCATATGAGGATCTTGAGAATAAAACGGAAGAAAAATATTATAACTACAACTGCTCCTGGACGCCCCAGAAGCAGTTGATAATGCAATTACCCCAGCTGCGGCACTAAAAGCGTTAAATTTTGACGCCTGTGGGTGAACTGCTCGTCGAAGTCTCAAAAGATTGGGTGTTAAGACCGTTAAGGCAACAAAAGAATATAAAGTTTCGTAAAGAAATCGCCAAGGTCTACGAAAACTAGTCTGAGGCTGACTGGAAGAAGGTAAAGTATTAAATTCGACATGTTTTAAAAAATAAAAAAAACAATTACGCCTTGTGTTTAAGGTTAATTGGTCTGATGAGACTAAAATCTATAGCTTTAAGTCCGGTGGCAGTACTTGGTACTGAACCAAAGATCCAAATACTACTACCACAATTGGAGTAACACAAACCATGAAGAATGGAGTAGATTCTCTGGTTAAAATTTAAGGGAATATGGAGAGATCATTTATCTGCGCTATTGGTACCTGAGTATCCAATGACGTGATAATCGATCAAAATTTGAACGACGATGTTGATTGCCCCCCTCCTAACCAAAACGAGGTCAGAACAGCTATTGACCGGCTTGAGGGCAACAAAGCCGCAGGAGCCGATGGATTACCGGCGGAGTTGTTTAAGGCTGGCGGCGATGAGCTGTTAAGGTGCATGGTTCAGCTCATTAGCAAAATTTGGTTAGATGAATACATGCCCGGCTATTGGAGTCTCAGTGTACTATCTCCCGTGTTTGGGAAAGGTGACCCAGGTGATTGGACCATACCGGTGTGGCTTTAGGCCTGGGAATCGACAACCGACGAGATTTTCACGCTACGCCAAATCCTGGAGAAGACCCATGAAAAATAAATCGACACCTATCATCTATTTGTCGTTTATACGGCGGCCTTCGATAGCCCGATACGGGGGAAACTGTACGAAGCAATGTCTGAGCTTGGTATTCCCTCAAAACTCATACGCCTTTGCAGGATGACCCTGACGAACACCAAATCCGCAGTGGAAGTTGGTAAGGATCTTACCGAACCTTTCGAAACTAAGCGAGGCCTCAGGCAAGGCGACACCCTATCGTGCGATCTCTTTAACATCTTAATACCATCAGCAGCAAAAGTCACATGGATCAAAATAACGCGATTGCGCTGGCTAGGCCATGTCAGTAGAATGGATGAAGACGAACCAGCACGAAGGGTTTTCGAAACCGAACTCGAAAGAAGACGAAAAATAGGAAGACCAAGACTCCGCTGGAGGGATCAGGTTTACGAATCCCTGCGTACACTTGGTATTGCCAACTGGAGAGATAAGGCAAAAGATCGAAATGGTTGGCGAAATATGTTATCTTCGTTTTGTAAGGTCCCTGACCCCCCCCCCGGGGTTGTTCGCGGCCGGATAAGTAAGTATCTTTCAATTCTTCAAAATAGTTTACCACCTGTTATAGAAAAATCGGGTCTAGCTACTGAAAGAGTTATTTTTCAGCATGAAAACGACCCAAAACATTCATCCAAAATTGTTAAAAACTGGTTAAACAGTCAACAATTTACAACTATGAAATGGGCAGCGCAGTCACCGGACTTAAACCCGATCGAAAACTTTAGGAGTTACATAAATTCTCAGCTCGCCAAGTACCCAGATGCTCTGAAAGGCCGTAAACGAGCTGTGAGATAGAATAAAAGAAATTTAGGGATGCGATTGCAACGGAAATGACGGCAAAATTTTGCAACCGCATGCCTCGCCGTATACAGGCTCTTAAAAAAGCCAAAGGCTACTGGTCTAAATATAGAATTAGAAAATTAGAAAAATTAACATAAAATCAGAATGCACAATTTTAAATTTTGTGTAACTTTATAATATTTACTGTTCACTTGGTACTCGTATATATTAAGATAGAATTGAAATTGTTTTTCTTCACGAGAGAACAATAAATTGATTTAGTTAATTTTTTTTTGTTTTTAATCAAATATTTAGAATATACAAGTTTATTTCCAAACTATGGCACCTCTGTTATAATTTTGCTCGTCACTGGATATACCATTTATCGAAACACATATTGAATTCATATGTGTTTCGTAAATAAAAAACAATTTATTTTGATGTTCTTATAATTTAGCGTGGGTTTGAAATTGTTTCCGCTAAATACAATTTTTAGCGGAATCTTGAATAAATTTGGCGGTATTTTTCAGAAAATATTTGGCAACACTGCTCCCAACTCTTTGTTTCTTATCTCTTGCTTGGTTTTAAGAGAACGTTATTGTTGATACATATGTATGTATGGGCATTTGTTGTTGAGTTGTGGTTGTTGAGAGTTTGGTCTCGTTTTACTGTTGTTGTGTGAGTTTTAGTATTTATACTCGGGGTTGATTTGTTGAGCCACAGTAATCGGTAGTTAAGTGTCGCCTCGCACACATTATCCAGTTCAGTTGTCGTCCGACTAGCGCTGTGAAAAGACGTCTATGTGATTGTAGTGCGGAACGTTAGAGTTCGGATAAAAAGTTTTACGGAACGGAATATTTTTTAAGAACTTTTGAATTTTAAGTGGAGTTTTGAAAAATAAGACGAATGTGTTTTAGAAAATCGTTGAAAAGAAATCAAACAAATATTCAAGTCACTGTTAAACCTGGACTTGGTGATCAACAAACTGTTATTAAACATAATTAATATTTTTTATAATAAATATTTTTGCAAAAAGTGTCGAAGGAATTCTTAAATTTATTTAAACAAAATGTTTTTAAACTTTTCAATTATATCACAGTGTTTAAATATTTAAAATACAAATAAAAGTTTCCGGCTTAAACTCCCGAACATCCCGTTCTTTTTGGATTATCATATCAAACTCTCAAATCTTTGTAAATGTCTCAATCCTTTGGCTAAACTTGGATAACTGCATTCTATAATTTTGGATTATTTCAAACAATTTTTGGATTATTTTTGGATTTTGTCTACTCAATTACCAAGGTAAGTTTATAAGCCGTACCCTGGACAAATCACTGGGCGAAAGGGGAGAGCTGAGAGTGTAGAGTACTTGAAGTCAATTTTGGCGCGCCTGTAAATGCTCACACAAACTTTAAATTTTCAACGTTTAACTAACCACTTGAATGGCACTTAATTAAAAGGATATCAACCACCAATTTTACACAAATTTCAACACTTAGAAACACTCGAAATTTGGCAAAAATCCAGAAATGCAAAAAAACAAAAAATTTTCCATATCTCGAAACTTTTCAAAATTGAAAAAAAAAATCATTCAAATCCCTAAGGCTTTTACAAGACCTTCGCATTGTTTTATGTTTGTTTTTGGCTTCGTCGATGCAGTGAAGTTGATCTTCCATGAAACCTCTAAAGAGTCTTTAGAATTCAAGTACACAAAAACTCTTTGAATTCTTGTTTCATTGTTTTTTTTCTTTTTTGGCTGACACAGCTGGAATTCCATTCAAAAGCTTATAAGCGACAACACCAAGAAAGCTTATTTATACATCTGAGTATGTACGTGAATCCCAAAACTCTTAATTATACATAAACGAGAATTCATGGGGTTCATCTTTCGCGGACGAGTTCATCTTTCAAAACACGCACACAGCTAATAAATTTTAAACGTGGAACACAAAAACAAATCTTGCACATAAGATTTCGCGCGCGAAATTTTTAGTATTTGCAAACGAGTTTATCTAGATTGCCAACAATACTCAGACATTTGGCAAAAAGTCTCCTCTCCTCCTTGTGCCCAAAGATTTGCCAAGACAGCAAACATAAAAACACCCAAACAAACTCCTCGTAAGCACTTTAAAATTCCGTGGAATAACTTAAGCAAACAATTAAAACTGGATTTCTGAACTTATCGACAATCTTTTTGTTTTTGTTTTCTTTTTTCCTTTTGTAGTTTTCTGCCTCAAAATGTTGAAATGGGCTGTAAATGGTCCGCGCCAGACATATCTGCAAAGTGATGATCAACTTAACTTACCCTCGAGAGCCACACAAACACAGCGCCGACGTTTGAAGCGCAAATCTTCGGACGCTTGCATGATGCGTCCCAAAAACTCGTGGTATGACAAGGAAAATCAATTTACCTCCACACCTTTGCATCCCTCGGCAAGGAGTTTCAGTGCAAGTCCTTCGCGTAAAATGGATAGCCTTATTGATCTGAGCAACATTGTGCCCGATTTTACCCCCTTTGTCTCCGCCAAAACATCAGCCGCGCACAAAAATTCCCCCAAGCCAACGAAAACCCCAATGGCCAGCTCCTCCCAACGCCTCAATAAACCCAACACTTATGCCTCTACTTTACCCACTTTCGATGTGGAATATTCACCTTGTGCTTTGATTCCGGGTCCCCTACTTGCCCTACGTGGTGTAGGTATACCCGATAGCTACTTCGAAAAGCCCCGCTATCTAACACCTCATCCCCAGCAAATGGCAAGCTCTACCTCACCGCCAGAAGAATGCCTGGAAACCAAGACATTCGTTAAACCCAAGGAACAAACACTCCCTTATCCTAACTATATGGAAGAGTCTTCGTTAAGTTCCTCGAAAATGGGCGATGTTACGTTGGAGCGCATGATAGATGCCATTTTGGAGAGTACCCGCAAAGAGCGTAAACCCCCAAAACCCCGAGAAAAACATAATGATCCCCAAACGGCCAACATGTCACCCACCTATACACCCGCCGACGATCCAGCCAGTGATTTGCATGAAGTTTGGGATTCTGAAAAAGCCCGTTACCAGCAGAAAGAGCAAAAATTTCGCGAGCGTCTAACCAAAAAATGTCTCTTCAACGAAAGAGAAATATGTTCTCCTCACTGCAAACAGCAACTGGACCCAGGACAACTAAGACGCCAGGGGGGTGTAAGACGAAAACGTAAAATCACTAAACTCACAAACAGCGTTATGAATTCGGCTCAGAAGCTTTTAGGCAAAGCTTCGCAACAAACACCTTTCTTCCATTCCCATAATCTGCGTAAGGTCTTCGAAGCCGACCGGATACAGGATGAAGTGCATCCTCAAAAACTTATGCGTAAGGTCTTCGAAGCCGACCGGATACAGGATGAAGTACATTCTCAAAAACTTCTGCGTAAGGTCTTCGAAGACGACCGGATACAGGATGAAGGGCATCCTCAAAAACTTTTGCGTAACTTGAGTCCTGATAGTGGTCATAATTCATCGAGTGAATATGAGGAGGAAGTGGATAATGATTTGACTTTGGGTTATAAGTCGGAGGATAATAAAACTTTTGATGTCACCAAGAGAAGGTTAAGTTTTTCATTATCGCGTTCAAGTGATAGATGAGAAACTCAAGCAAGTTCAGTTTAGATTTGGGGGAAATTCTGAAATTCATACAAAAAAATCGAAAATTTTCAGTCTTCTCCGTTAAACTATCGTCTATACTAGAGTAACAGCTGAGCAGATCTTGAGGTTAAACATATGTGGATAATTAAAGTTAACTTTGGTTTAGGATAACTAATCGAAATTTTCAAGACATTTTTTTATAATAATATTAAACCTGCTTAAATGTTGATGAACGAAAGTTTAAACCAGAGCTAGTTTTCGGTGAGTAGTTCACCACTGTTTAGTAGTTAAACTTGGTTTAAACTAGTACTACTTTATGAGTTGCTGATTTAGTTTAATTTTTAGTTTAAACTTTGGTTTAAGAAAACTAAACGAAATTTAAAGACTTTTTTTATAATAATATTAAAACTGCTTAAATGTTGATGAACGAAAGTTTAAAAATTAGAGCCAGTTTTCGGTGAGTAGTTCACCACTGTTTAGTAGTTAAACTTGGTTTAAACTAGTACTAGTTTATGAGTTGCTGATTTAGTTTATTTTAATTCAGTTTAAATATTGCAAAAGTGTCTAGTTAAACTGTAACACATCATTAAACCAAACCCACAGCTCTTAAATGTTGATACGTACAGTAACAGAAGTTCAAACCTTCCTTTGATAAAACAACTAGATGCGGGTTAACTACAAACGTTTTAAATCACTGTTAATAATTAATAGGATTAAATTTGGACGTTACAAACTTTGAACGTTACAAACTTTTACCTAAACTTCTCACTTAGAAAATGTATTTAATAAAAAAGCTCATAAAACTTAATCAAAGTTTAAACTCACGTTTGTAACACATAAAGCCCCGAACACACTGCAGTCGAAATATCTTGTTTGGAGATGTCGTTTAACCAAACATTTGGTTTTCAACACAGTAATCAGCTGATAATTAACTCAACATCTTCAAATGAGAGAATCCTGCTGCAGAGTGAATGTAGTATCATAAAATCTTGAGATCAAATACGTTATATTGGAAAGTTAAACTATTTTTTATAATAACTTATATTAACTAGAGATTAAGACATTGTTTAACGCAGTCAAGCAAACGATCTTAAACCAAGTTTAACTTTAACTTTATAATTAAATAAATTCAACTAAAAACTCTTTAGAGATTTGTAAATGCTGTAGTATGGATACAGCTTTGTTATTAATGCCTTAAATTTGTTGAAAAATTTTAACAAAACCATTTTTTTTTTCATTTCGTATGTTAACAATTCCAATAAAAATGTTATTATTAAAAATAATTTTGTTACTTTTATTTATAAAATAAAAAGAAATCTTACAGATAAATTGAATGAAAACAAACACAAACACTTCTTTTACTTTTAAAATTGGAATAAAACTTTATTTTCAGGAAATACAGCCAGGTTTTCTAACCTCATAGGGTTTCAAGATATACTGGCAAAATGAACGACATTTTATAAGAAATATGTCCACTTGATAACATCGGTGGTGAGTTTTGGAAAGACCAAAGATTATTCTCTTTACCAAGTACCTTCAAAACATTTTCCTACTACAAGTTCATACATGCTAAAAACTCCATCTTTTTTCATTCTTTGGATGCAATTATAACGTGTTTGTAGCTTGTCTCAAATATACTATACTTGTGTCCAAACACATTGTGTTTGCTATTCAATATTACATGTTGTTGAGAGACACAATGATCAATATGTTATAATATATGTGTTTGTAACCCAAATATGGCTTTGTTTGTTCAAAACTGCTGAAAATAAAAAATGTAACAAACAACAAAGAAATAAAAAAGCTGCAGATCTTCTATTTATGAAAACAATGTTTGTACATAAGTATGTGGATATTCCAAACATATTCATAGTTCCTGCATAATGTTACAAGGGCCGTTTTTCTTTTAACAGTGTTGAAACTTACTCCGAATACATTTATTGTTTCCAACAGGCAAGTTCATCATTCCATGGGGTTTTCTGGCTGTTTTTTGAAAGCTTAAGGACTTTGCCTTCGCCTTTCAAACAGCCGTTACAAAATCCTCTGTGGTATTTTCTTATCTAAACCATAACATTTATAATTTTTAACACTTATTAACATATTTTGTTCCAATCCACCAACACTTGTGACCTTTTTCTAGTTTCCATATGTGTACACCTACACATTGTCCAAGAAGGATACGCTTTAAGGACTACCAAATGTTACTTCCTTTCCTCAATGTAAATTTATGCTAATGAATTTCTGGCTGTCAGGTTGAACACAGGAGTTTAACCAACCACGACAAAAGGAGTCGCATAACAAAGTAGCACACACAGAAACAAGGAAAAGGACTAACATAGAGCACCTGTTATATTACGAAAAGGAAGAAAATCGATTGAAAATATAGCACAACATAAAAGAGAAGTATAGGGTGACCAGATAGTGATGATGCTTTTTCCAAATTGTCATAATTCAAATGCTGCCAAAGTTATGAATGACATGCAGCTATTAAAATATTCAGAAAGGTATGTAATTTAGTCATGCAACGTTTCAGGTCTGCCGATCGAGTGGAAATTATTAAAAAATATCGAAATTCCTGCTCAGCTGTAAATGCTTAACATGAATGTTGCCCACAAAATCATCCTCTCGCATAAGGCCCATTTTGGCTCAGCGGATATATCGACAAGCAAACTTGCCGCTATTGGAGCGAACACAATTAACTGTTTAATGCGGTTTATGGCATTACGGCATCATCGAACCTTAGTTCTTTCGAAATGATGAAGCAGACACCGTTATCGTCATTGATTCTGTACATTTCTATGGGTTTAGATCAAGTTCTTAGTCTACGCTAGTAAGCCAACCCCTTTGTACGAGCTCAAGCCCAAAATTAGAGACGCTCTTTCTTGAATATCACCGCTGAAATTGGAACCAGCCGTCAATAATTGGAACGACCGCTTGAAGCACTGCCAGCGTAGCCCACACGGTCATTTGAATAATGTGCTATTCCAAACATAACGACAAACCTTTACACTCACAGAAAACTAGGGTTGAGGCAGCCGAATCCGTCAATAATTGGAACGACCGCTTGAAGCATTGCCAGCGAAGCCTAGGGGGCCATTTGAATGATGTGCTATTCCATACCTAATGACAAAACTGTACACTCGCAGAAAACTTGGGTTGAGGCAGCCGAATCAGCAGTAACCGAACTAATTGGTCGTCACAGTCACACCCTAGATCATAACAGGCGAACCCGAGATTGTCACAGCCGAATTAGTGTTTATTATAGCCAAATAAGAGGTTGTTACAAACGAATTAGAGGTTGTTACAACCGAATTAGAGGTTGTTGCAAACGAATTAGATATTGTGTTTATCATAGCCAAATAAGAGGTTGTTACAAATGAATTAGAGGTTGTCACAAATGAATTAGAGGTTGGCACAACCGAATTAGTGGTTGTTGCAAAGGAATTAGATATTGTCATAACCGGATTAGTGTTTATCATAGCAGAATAAGAGGTTGTCACAAATGAATTAGAGGTTGGCACAACCGAATTAGAGGTTGTTGCAGACGAGTTAGATATTGTCACAACCGAATTAGTGTTTATCATAGCCGAATAAGACGTTCTCACAAACGATTTAGAGGTTGTCACAATCGAATTAGAGGTTGCTGCGGACAATTTAGAGGTTGTCACAACCGAATTTAGATGGTGCCACAACTGAATTTTGAAATTTCTTTCTATTAGTTTAATAATGATTTATTATCCTGTATTCTCATAAATAACACTGCGGAACACAAAAGGTTTTAACGACAGTTTCTGGTAAAGATCAGGCACGAATGTTATTTTAGGGCGGTCAAATTTCCCCCGTTTTGGACATTTTTATGATGAATCGATAGCCCTCAGTTGATATCTTATTCGTTTCCTGCAACCGAATGTGGTACTTATTTCAGTTGCTGCATACAATTTAATTCCAAATTGGATTGTTGCAACAGAAATTATAGAAAGTGTAATTGACAGAACGTATATAATTGAAAATTCAGTTGTCACAACCGAATAAATTATGAAACGAGATTGCGACAACCAAATTTTAATTATAGCGAATAAATTTGTTGGTGTCAACCTCAATCGAGTGTGGCAACCGCAATTCGGCTTTTACGGCTGCTACCGTCTCCTTCAAGCAATTAATTTCCTGAGCGTAAATTGGAAATAGTAAAGCCATAATCTTCTCTTCTCTCTCTTATCATTTTAATCTGCCCACCCATTATTTATCTGTTTTAGTTCCTATCAGAAGTTTTGTTTCCCCAACAGAAATGTTTTTCCATAAGGGGTTCTTGATAGACATTGTGACCGATATCTCACCCACTGAGCGCTTATAATCTGGTCAGCAGCATTGATCGTTGTATGATACTTTCAGTTTTGATCGTCGGCTTCTCCTTCAAATTGGCATCCTGTCTGTTCGATAGACTGGTATTAGTCACTAGCGATCTGATATGCTCATCTAATATTCTTTCTAGATTCTTGAGTAAAAACGACGAGAGGCTTATTGGCCTGAAATCCTTCACATATTCATAGACAGTCTTCCCGGCTAGGGGATGAATACGTCTTTCAGCCATCTCCAACTTTCTAGGATGTGAATTAAACGTAGACTGACCGTGTATAATGTCTTGAACCTGGGGGAAACAGGCCGTCGGTGATGCAATGGTCAGTGTGCGCGTCTCTTGTACATGAGATACTGGATTCGATCCCTGCTCTGACCACCTTAAATTTATTTCGGCGGCGGTCACCTTGCATGGGGACGACGACACCATCAAGTATTTATCCATGAAAAAGCTTCTGAAAATAGCATTCGGAACCGGTGTAAAACAGTACGTCCCAATCAGTGAGTGTAAACTAGAAAGCGCAAAGTTCACTGGTTTGTGAGCAAAAAAAAACCGTTTCCCATTACATCCCATGAAGGGATTGGGGAGAGCTTCTCACAACCAGTGAGCTGTGCGCTTTCTAATTTTTCACTCAATGATTGGGACCTACAGTGTTTACACCGATTCCGAACGGTATTTTGAGAAGCTTTTTCATGGCTAAATACTCGATAGTGTCACCGTCACTATGCGAGGTGACCGCCGTCGAAAGATTTTTTTTAAGATGGTCAGAGCGGGGATCGAACCCGGGATCTCATGTACAAGAGGCGCGCACACTACCCATTGCACTACCGACGGCTCTCCTCAATTTCTTCATGGGATGTAATGGAAAACCATTTATTTATAGGGGGAAACTAACATTATTACCTTCTGTAATATAATCGGAGGTATTTCGTACGGGCCTGGCGATTTGTATGGCGAAAAACTATACGTGGCCCACACAACTTTGTCAATATTGATCAGTGTATCTACAGTATCGTCATCTCCCACCTCCACTGTCGACGATTTGTCACTGTTCCCTACTATGCTATCCGGGAAGTGTGTACCCAAACAGTGACATTAATGTTTGCTATAGTGACAAAGTCCGTGACCCATGTATTCTTTGAGAATGTCTTTCGACTCTCAGTGGAACCTCGATGCTGTCCGCTGGGTCTTTCTTTTAGCTCTATTATACTCTCACTGTACATTCTTCAAAGGCTTTCAGTACTTGCTTATAGAACACTGATTAAAGACACTTCAGCTCATTTAGTTCGTTGCTCCACCATGGTGAACGATCTTTCTGATTTCAACTGACTGGCCGTGTCTTATTAAAGGCGCCTATCATCGTCGTCTCCTAAAGTCACGCAGCTTTGTCAATGTTCAATGATGGGGATAGAATATGCCGTCCGTCCTGTGATATCACAACGGTCCTTATTGGTCTAAGTCTGTCAAAAGTGACTCTACCTATCCCGAGAGATCTCCGAAAGAAGATCAAATGAATTTGATGTTAAAGTCCAGTCTTTTATATATGACATTTTATTATATCAAGTTGTCTACAATTATCTTGTATAGAGGACAGCTATGTCCAATGGATATATCTTTTTTGGAACAAAATACTTTTCCTCTCAATTTTCTCTAGCCAAACTTATACTTGAGATCAGAGTTACTTAAGAAAATATAAATTAAATTAAATTGTTCCTTGCAAAAAACAATCATTAAAGTCCTTTTACTACAAATAACATTCCATTAATTTAAAAAAAATAAATGGTTTACCATGACATCCGAGGAAGGAATCTCCCAACCAGTGATTCCATTAATTTTAACTTTTGTCAATGACGCATCTGCCTTAACTTGTGTTATATACTCGTATATTTCCAATGGTTTCTGCAACCTCAGGTTACATATAATTAAGAAACGCTTCTGCCTACTCAACTCTAAGGCCTCCTAAAGAACGACTCTGATTGTTATTTCCATAACAGTTAAAAAGTCCTTAAGGCAAACACAAAACGAATACCAACACTTGAGAGCATGAATCTTTTGCGCCAAAAACCCAACACAGACTCTGAAAAAAGCAGTAAAGGGAAACTGCAATTCGGATTTTTTTTCAAAACAAGCGCCAACAACAATGAAACCTCAAATGCATTCAGATGTCTCTAAGGACATCTGTCTACACTAGCACGAGTCAATAGCACTTTATTACGCACAAGCGCACAGCTCAACCTTACGGAAGCCGACCATGGTACGAACGTCAAGTAAGAAATTTTGGTATAGGATGACGTCTATCAATGATCAATGGCACTCTCTTTGTCTTATTATTATCCTTCAAGCACACGTTCATTCCCACACACAATCAGGAGTATTTTTTTGCTCAGACAATAAGATCCTGTTCCCAAATAAACTACAGTTGTAGGCGATTAATGATGTGTAACAGAGCACAATGAAACAGGATCTGGAGATGATGACGATGATGATGATTCGGCACTGAACAAAGGACACATAATACTGTGCTACCGTTCTGCAATTTTCTTCAAAGGGAAGTTTGTAGCCAGACAATACACATTTTTACGCGCCATTTCAAGGTGTTTCCCTACCAAGGATAATAAAAACAAAATTTGTACATGTTATTCAGTGAAAATATGGAATTTACAATAAATATAGTCCTGTCTTAAAGAATTGTGTTGGATAAACATCAGAAGTTTCACCTTTTAGTCCTTTGTCGAAGGTGAAAAGTCTCTCGTCCTTAAACTCAACCAACAACTTTGTTCACCTTCATCTAATTGTAACGAATTTGATTAATTTATTCTCACGAAAATCTAGAGCAATCACTCAAATGTTGCAAGTCATGTCAAGTTTTCCTTTTTGACAGATTGAACTGAGAGTCTGTCATTCCATTCCTGTAAGATCATAATGACTACTTCTACTGCCGGTTTCAAAGGATTCGCTTCAGCTTCCTTGTTGCGCAGCAACTCAGCTGTGTAATATCATATCCTGCTGAGAGTTTTACCATAACTTTTTAAAGAATGTTTCCCAATTCAAAGCGTGAAAAATTAAACGAAACTATTTCATAAGCAATTTAAATGGATTGACGTTAGCTTCATGTGCGAGAGAAAAAAGAATGGAACCTGTTTCTTAGATGAAGTCGTGGTGGAAATGAAAGATTCCCCATGGCTTTACGGTAGCTCTGGGGATAAACAGCGCAGCGTGACAGGCTGTGGCGATAATTGATGGAAGTCTGCCATTAGACACGCGTAAGGACATTACGGACAAAGATTTTCATATTTGAAATAGGAAGAAATTATCAATAGAAAATATAGCAGTTACTTTTTGTATGAACAATCGGATTCCTTCCTTACAATATTACTCGTCTAGGCAGACGTTGCACGAAACAATATCGCGGGATCAAATAACCTCAGATAACCTCAGGATTCACGACTAGGAGCTTTAATACCTCAGCTTCAAAATCGTCGGTATTCAGTCACAAAAAAATTCAGATGGTGCAGCCGAATTAGACATAAGCGAATTTAGAGGTTGTCACATCCCAATGAGAGATTGTCACAGCCGAAGTAGAGGTTGTCATAACTGAGTCATAGGTTGTCATAGCCGAAATAGAGGTTGCCACAACCGAAGTAGAGGTCATAGCAGCCGAATTGGAGATTGTCGCAGCTGATTTAGAGGTTGCCACAACAGAATTTACATAGTGTTACAACTAAAGGGTTTTTCAACAGAGACGCTTCAAAAGAAAATCGATAGGGACAGTAAACGACGCCATATTTTCCCCCGCTCTTTTGACATTTCTCTTCAGTAAGGTTTGCCATTTCATCATGAAAAGATATAGGAGCCAACAACGAGTCGAAATTATTAAAATTTACTACCAAAATTTGGAGTCAGTGGCCTCAACTTTAAGAGCGCTACGTCCAATTTATGGTCGTCATAATCGTCCTACCAGATCAACAATTGAGCGTCTAGTGGAAAAATTTGAATCCACAGGCACAGTACAAAATGTTCCCGTGCCAGTGAGACAAAGAAGTGCCCGTAGTGTCGAGAATATTGCTGCCCCTGAGGCTTCAGCTCAAGAAAACCCAAATGTGTCTCTCACACGTCGTTCCCAAGCGATGGGCATCTCTGTGACGTCGTTGTGGCGAATTTTGCGAAAAGATCTTGACCTACATCCTTACAAGATCAAATTGACGCAAGAACTGAAGCCGCTTGATCACCATAAGCGTCGTATGTTCGTGAATTGGGCTGAGCAACAACTTGAAAATGATTCGGATTTTCATCGGAAAATCATCTTCAGCGATGAGGCTCATTTCTGGCTGAATGGCTTCGTCAATAAGCAAAATATGCGTTATTGGTCAGACAGTAATCCACACGTAATCCATGAGTCATCATTGCATCCAGAAAATTACGGTTTGGTGCGGTTTATGGGCCGACTTCTTCCGTGATGATCAAGACCGGCACATTACTGTGAATGCGAATCGCTACCGTTCAATGATAACCGAATATTTGTGGCCCCAATTGGATAATATGGACTTGGAGGACATGTGGTTCCAGCAGGACGGCACCACAAGCCACAAAGCGAATGCCACAATCAATTTATTGGAAACCAAGTTTGGTGAACGTGTTATCTCACGAAATGGCCCAGTCGATTGGCCGCCTCGGTCGTGCGATTTGACGCCGTTAGATTATTTCCTGTGGGGCTACGTCAAGTCTATGGTCTATGCCAACAAGCCAGCGACGATTGATGAACTTCGTACGAAGATCGAACGTGAAATTGCAGCAGTATCGGCCGATTTATGCTTGAAAACCGTCGAAAATTGGGTTCAGCGTCGGGACTTCTGCAAGCGTGCCCGTGGTGGCCATGCAAAAGAAATCGAGATCCATACAAAATGGCATCGAACGTACTTTCACAGGAATAAAGAATTTCATTGGTATCTAAAACCGGTTTTGTTTTATTTAAAAAAAAACTTTTGTAGCGCTCTTATTGAAAAACCCGATAAATATAAAAAGTTTTAAATTTGTTTCATCGTTTTTTAATATAATTACTGCTTTTAGAATTTTCAACGCCAGGTTTGAAATATGTAAAATTATGTTGTGCTAGCAGAATTGAAACTGAATTCGATTGTTCCAACAGAATTCATAAGAAATTCGGTTACAGCAATCGAATCGACGCTAAATTCAGTCGATGCAACCAACTTAAAGCCAAATTTGGTAACTGCGACCAAATTAGATAGTTGCAACCGAATTGATGACAAATTCGGTTATTGCACCTGGATTGTTGACATATTTGGTTGCCGCAACCGAATTTCGTACCAATCTCTGTTGTTACATCCGTACTATTTTCAAATTCAGTTCTTGCAACCAAAATTATAGAAAATTTTGCTGACATAATGAATATAATTGAAGATTCAGTTATCACAACCGAATCAATTATGAAACGAGGTTGCTTCGACCGAACTGCAGATGTGGGGACTAAAATCCAGTCGTGACAACCTCAATTCGGTTGTGGCAAGCACAATTCGGTGGCAACAGTCGACTCTACATTTGCTACAACCTATTTTTAATCTAAAAATTCTCTGAGTGTAAGGAGACACAATTGTACAATTGATACAAACGAGGTTGCTTCGACCGAACTTCAGATGTGGGGACTAAAATCCAGTCGTGACAACCTCAATTCGGTTGTGGCAAGCACAATTCGGTGGCAACAGTCGACTCTACATTTGCTACAACCTATTTTTAATCTAAAAATTCTCTGAGTGTAAGGAGACACAATGGAACAATTGATACAAACGAGGTTGCTTCGACCGAACTTCAGATGTGGGGACTAAAATCCAGTCGTGACAACCTCAATTCGGTTGTGGCAAACGCAATTCTGTGGCAACAGTCGAATCTACATTTGCTACAACCTATTTTTAATCTAAAAATTCTCAGAGGGTAAGGAGACACAATTGTACAAAGAACTTTTTCTTTAAGCTCAGAATCTTATAACGTCATGTAAAAACGAGCACACTGTTCTTGAATGAAAGGATCTACCAAACCAAGATCTCTGATTTACTTTCTTAATTGCTATCAAAAACATCGACCCCCTGGGCCTACAAAAAAAAACACCGTCGTATTCCACCAACCGGCTTGGACTTTTGCCATTTCTGTGCAGTTGGACACACCAAGCTTCGTCAGAGACTCGTCCTCCTGATCCTTCCAGTGGAACACTGGTTGGGCTATTTTTCGGTTACCTTTGGAGTACGTCTTTGAATTCCTTTCCAATTTTGCATCCTTATCTATTCTAGTAACATGGTCTAAATAAATAAATAAATGGTTTCCCATTACAATCCCATGAAGGAATTGGGGACAGCTTCTCACAACCAGTGAGCTGTTTGCTTTCTAGTTTTATACTCACTGATTGGGACCTAGAGTTTTACACCGGTTCCGAACGGTATTTTGAGAAGCTTTCTCATGGTTAAATACTCAATAGTGTCGCCATCACTGTGCGAGGTGACCGCCGCTGGAAGAAATTTAAGGCAGGGATCGAACCCAGGATCTCATGTACATGAGGTGCACACACAAACCATTGCACCACCGACGGCCACAAAAAATTAAAGAATTTAAATTCCTGCCTCTTGAAATAATGCGTTCCCTTAACAGTACCACTGTTTCCCTGGCTGTGGCTCCAAATTTGTTCAATGGTGTACCTTTCCATTTTCAATTTCCCAAGTCTTCTCTATAAAAATTTGAAAAATAAAGGAAAACCATATGAAAATACTTAAGTTATAGACTATTCAAACAGCTTCGTTTTTTTGCGCCACCCTGTATTTACTAGCTTAATTGATTTGGTTACACTTCACTTAATACGATTTCAAAATTGTTATCACATTTCCTGAGACACAGGTTGTCAAGTGAATGGAGATTGTGGCCATTAGTGGTTAACACTTCCACTATAAAATACATAGAACTAACAATGGGAAAGGGGAGTATATAGAAGCTTAGTAAAATTAGTTTCCAATGTACAGGTTCGAAAGGTTCCCACCACTAACAAAGTTATCAAAGCATGACCAACGATAGAAAAGTATTCGAAAGCTGGAATGCACCTAAGAGTTGTTTAAAGCGGGTAAGTTAATTCTTCTTCCATCTTTTCTTTTCAAAACATGAGAAAAGTGAATTATACATGATTACATTTAGATTTTGTTGTTGTCTGTTCGTTCTTGCCCATCATTCATAAGAATAATTAGAAAGGGTCATTCTTGAAATATAAAAAAAAACAATTTGAATTCAAACGATGACCCTTTTCATAATTGCAGATAGAGAGAGAGAGACAGAGAGCGAGAGAAACGGAATAGCTTCCATATAAAGCCAATTAAATTTTAAAACTCACCCCGAACAGTAGTGATATTTCGTACAGTGTTGTGGAAGAATGACCCATGGTCAATTAAATGAAAACAAAAATCACCTCCAGGTCCGTACATCACCCATGAAGATCGAAGACAGAAAAGACAGTGTCATGACAATCTAAAGAAAATCAAAATATTTTTCCTAACCCTCGCAATACTTTCTCCATTAATGTAAGAACAATTAAAATGTTTCCTGTGTTCATAAAAAATGGGGATGAATTTTATCTCTTATGATCATTCCATTGTTATTCAAAGTTACTCATGTTGTCATGGTTGTACGACAAGTTTTTCTTTACAAGGTGGTGATTTAGTGACGTTTTCCCGCGTGTTCCAAAAACTGTCACAGACACGTTATGACGTCTTGCGTGTCCTGTGGCAGGATGTCTAAGATGACAAGCGACATCTTCGTCTTTCGTATGACAGATGGTCATTTGTTAAACTTGGACAAAACCGCTAAAATGACCCACAAAGACAATGCAGGGATTTGTGGTAAAGTGAGACCAAGAAATGTCACGCCTTCTCATTGTCTGCTGTGTTGTTTTTGATAAACATTTGTTATTACTTTCGGTTCGAGAATTTACATGACAAAGTTACCAGATGCTTCCAGTTTATTTAATATTCCAACTATGCTCTTAATTCACAAGGATTCATCAATATAATCGCCCATTTTCTTATAGTCCTGTTTTGAGACTTGCTTTGGAAACATCTTTAAATATCATTCGCATTTTAGAATCATGGCATTCCCTAAAATGAATACACTTAAGGTGTTAGTCAAGGTCTTTCAGTATCCCAGATATCACTCAAGACATCACAAGAATCTTCTCGATAAGCAAAATTACATTTCTGGACAGCAAATCAGCGATTAACAGGTTCGACTCAGCTGTTAACTCTCCTTTGAAGTTGGACTCTGTGTCCGTTTAGACCTCTAACTTAAGATGGTTCTCATAGACACACAATTCCACATTCCCTAAGCTGCTTTAACCTGTCATTTAGCTCGTCCAATGACTTTCACAATTCACGATTTTGCACAATCATTTCGAATTTTTATATCCACTAAGATGTTGCAGAGATCGCACCTGAGGCTTACCGAGTTGTTAGTTCGGAGATCTTTAAATCGGCATGAAACTTAAGCTGCATCAGATTTTGGTTATATTTACCACAACCGCTTTATAGTTGCCTCCATTAAGATGTTGAAGGGATCGCAAAAGTGCATGCCAACTTCCCAGAGATTTCGATTAAATTGAAAGAGCTTCTAACCCCATTCACTATCATAAAGTTCCTGCTGAGACATTTATTGACGACAAAAACAGCTCATAGATTCATGATGTTTGTCATAATTACAAAATCACTTTGAACCCTTGTGACCACTACGATATTGCAGGGATCGCGCCTAATGCTGACCGAATTGTTAGTTAACAGATCATTTTATCAAAATACAACTTAAGCTGCTGCGGATTTTTATGGTATTTACTGGAACTGTGTCTTTATAGTTGTCTCCATTAAGATGTTGAAGGAATCGCAGAAGTACATGCCGACTTCTCAGAGATTTCGCCTCATTTAAAAGAGTTTCTAAACCCACTCACCGTCGTAATGTCTCTTATGTCGCTGCTAGTTTTCATCGTATCTATTTTGCCTTTCTCGTAGCTGTGTCACTGCTTCACTTCGACTTCTTGTGTCCACTAAGATGTAGAAGAGATCGCTCCTGGGGCTGACCGAATTGTTAGTTCAGAGATCATTTTATCAGCATAAAACTTAAGCGGCTGCTGGTTTTGGTTGTATTTACTGCAACTGTTTCTATAGTTGTTTCCATTAAGATGTTGAAGGTATCGCAGAAGTGCATGCCGCCTTTCCAGAAATTTCGCTTTATTTAAAAGAGTGTCTAAACCCAATTACATCGTCATAATGATTTTTCTGTTGCAGCTAATTTTCATCGTTTTCATTGCTGTCATTCTCTTAAATGTCTATATTAAAATGTTGAAGAGATCGCATAATTGGCTTATTAGAGACTTTTAGTTCATAGATTTATGATTTTCTATAATATAGACTTCATAGATTTATGATTTTTTGTCAGAATTACACTAAGATGTAGCAGAGATCGCTCCTGAGGCTGACCGAATTGTTAGTTCAGAGATCATTTTATCAGCATAAAACTTAAGTGGCTGCAGGTTTTTGTTGTATTTACTGAAACTGTTTTTATAGTTGTCTCCATTAAGATGTTGAAGGAATCGCAGAAGTGCGATTCCCAGAAATTTCGCTTCATTTGACAGAATTAATAACTTCTCTGTTTCAGCTAATTGTCGTCGTTTTTATTGCAGCCGTTCTCTTAACTGTCTTTATTAAAATGTTGAAGAGATCGCATAATTGGCTTATATGAGACATTTAATTATAATATGTAGTTCATAGATTTATGATTTTCTATAATATAGACTTCATAAATTTATGATTTTTTGTCATAATTACACTAAGATGTTGCAGAGATCTCACCTGAAGCGGCCGGATAAATACTTCAGAGAACATTTTAACAGCCTAAAACTTTAGCTGCTGCAGATTTTGGTTATATTTACTGTAACTGTTTTTTGTGTGTTAACATCTATAGGCACGGGTAGGGCAATCTATCAAAGTGAACACATGCAAACAACACACAGCGTTAGCATCACATACGTGGTTGTTGTACAACAATAGTCTCTGCCTGAAAATATGTATGGACATGCTTCGTCGTCGCCAAAGAGTATTGAATATTATAGAGAACTTATGGAACGAATTGTCTGACTCAAAAGTACTGGCGACATCTGGCAAATGATGCAAAACGTATTACCCTATTTTTATCATAACTTGGTCCATTCATAATTTTGATGTGTAACATTGATTCGTTTTGAAATATTTATGGTTTTTGTATTGTGTTATGTATTAACATGGTGCATTTATATTGAAATATTCTATAAAGAGAATAAGACTAGTTTATGCTCTTTTACTCAGAACCTCTATATGAGAGCGGAAAAGAGTGCAATAAGTTCTCTATACTATTCAATACTTTTTGTCGTCGCTCTGTTTATGACAAAAAAAAATTATATCAGTGAGCTAAATATTGTTTTATTTATTTTAACAATATTACACCTAATGTTAAAGAAGATGTAAGAAAAAAGAAAGTGCATTAGCAAAAGAGCCTTCAGCACAAAAACTATTGTTTTTTTTTTATTTCCCAACGTAACATTTTCTAATGTGTTCATAGAAATCAAACAGGTACAATAATGGTGTTAACACATCGCCCGTGAGTTAGAACACTCATTGATTTTTTTTTATCGTTATCTCCATTAAGATTTTGACAGAATCGCAGGAGTTAATGCCGACTCCCCAAAGATTTCCCTCCATTTGAAAGAGTTCTAAGCTCATTCACCATCCTAATATTTTGCTGCTGCTAATTTTCGTCGGTTTTATTGCAGAGTTCTTGGAACTGTCTTTATTAAAATTTTGAAGAGATCGAATAATAGGGTTGTCTGAGATATTTATTGATAATAAAGAGTTTTGTCGTAATTACAAAATTCATAATTACAAAAGTTTTGTCATAATTACAAACTCACTTCAAATTCTTGTGTCAAATTCTTGTGTCCACTAGGATGTTGCAGATATCGCACATGAGGCTGGCCGAATTGTTAGCTCTGAGATCTTTTGATCAGCATGGAAATTAAGCTGTTGCTGCCTTTCGCGTCCTTTTTTGTAATTGTCTTCATTAAAATGTTGAAGAGATCGCATGATTGGGTTTGAGAAAATTGAGACATATATTTATAATAACGAGTTCGTAGAACTACTGAGCAGCGCAGATATGCAGTCGCCTTACCTGAGAACTTTCTTGATATGAATGTATAAGGTGTGGTGGGCAGACCATGAACGATGGACATTGATTTTTTAGTCCATTGAGGTACCACGGGCTAACGAGGTAAAGCGCTAGCCCCACCGGAGAAACATTTAATGTGCTCCAAGCAGCTCAATATCCTGTCAACGACTGTCCGATATAATTTTTCCAGGCCCCTACATAACTATAGCTACAGGTTCTACAGAAGTCAGTTGCCCTTACTTTTAGTCTCGCCGCATTCTACAAATCAGACGATGTCCCGTCGAATTTGAAACAAACATTAATACCTTGGGCCTGGGTAGAAACAGAAGGTATTAACTCGTATCCATTATCGACCTGAACCCTTAAGTGGTTGGTTTGGTCAGGTTTATAGTAGATTAATTTCTTTTAAGATGCTGCAGAGATCGCACGCTAAACCATCACCTTATCTTAAATCCCGTTTGTTTATTCGATTGAAAAACTATATTCTAACAGTTGAATTCTGCTGCTGATGCGGTTTCATCGAGTTTACTGCAGGTTTTATAGCATGTTGAAGAGATCGCAGTAAAAGTATCTGATTAAATAAAATAAAAAATAAATGGTTTCCCATTACATCCCATGTAGGGACGGGGGACAACTTCTCACAATCACTGAGCTGTGCGCTTTCCAGTTTTCACTCACTGATTGGGACCTACAGTTTTACACCGATTCCGAATGGTATTTTGAGAAGCTTTTTCATGGCTATATACTCGATAGTGTCGCCGTTACAATGCGAGGTGACCGCCGCCGAAAGAAAATTTGAAGGTGGTCAGAGCCGGGTTCGAACCCAGGATCTCATGTACAAGAGCCGCGCACACTAACCATTGCACCACCGACGGCCAGTATTTGATTACTCTCCAGAAACCAGCTATCACTTTATTCTTGATATTATTTCTCCATTATGTTCCAGCACCTATCTATGACTTTTACAGCTGGTAGTTCTGATTGCACCAACAGCAGGTTTTGCCATTATTTAACACCTTAAAGATGTTGAGGAGCTGATACGATGTTGAAGAGCTGAGACGATACGGTCGCCAAATACCAGACCTAACTTTATGATAAATGCTACCGTGTCCTGTTCAATAGCAAACTACTTTCGTGCTGGTAGTCTTTGATATGCAGCTTTTCTTTTCATTGTCTCCACTAAGATGTTGAAGGTGGCCTTCGGTGGTGCAATGGTTTGTGTGAGCAAGTCTTGTGCATGAGAATGTAAGTTCAATCCCTGTTCTGACCACAGAACAGTTCTCACCTCTCTCACCTCGCTTAGTGACGACCACACTATCGTGTAACTTCTCAGAATACCGATCGGCAAAGATGTAAATCTGTACAATCCAATCACTGTCTATGGGATACTCTCCCCTATTCCTTTATGGGATGTAACTGGAATGTTATATAAGATGTTAAAGAGATCGCATGAGAGGCTACCGGAACCAAGCTTCATATCGAATAGTTGAGTGAACTATTTACCAGCTTCTGGTTTTTGCTAACGATGGGCTTGTTCAAAACTTTAAAATTATAAGTGGCTTCAAAACTGTTTTGTTTTCTTTATTTCTCTTCCTAAAGTTGTTGAAGAGATCGCACAATATATCGTTTTCAGAATTGTCGTAATAGTAAGTGGTTCAATGGCTATTAACAAGTATTGTATTATAGCCTTTAAATTATTGTTTCCATTAAGATGTAGAAGAGATCGCATTAGTGGGTGTGGCCAAAAATGAATTATTGCTTGCATTCCCAATGAATGAAGGACATTCTTGGGAATTTTATACTCAATTCTAAACGTAGACCTAATGACGATAACAAAAATGGACGGTGATTCCAAGCGCCCGGGTTTTGCTACTTATGTAGTGGGTGGTGTTTTCTGTCTTATTATTTGTCTCCACAAAGATATTAAAGAGATCGCACGATCTTCTATCGCTTTATATGAAAAGGGTTCAGTGACTTGAAAGAGTTTAGTGGTTAAAAGGAGTTCAGTGGTTTAAAAGACTGCACGGATCAGTGAAATGGTTCAGTGGCTTATTATATTGCAGTTACTTCTAATCACCTTCATTAAGATGTTGAAGAGTTAGGGCTAGAGAATTCATCCATAACAAAAACATTGACTGAACTCCAACAAAAGAAAAATTACCGTTCCATCGAATGAAGCACGTTATAGGATATTTTATATTGAATTCTAAATAGACACATAGAACTCAAAAGACAACAAATTAAAAACTCTACCAAGTAAATATTTTCTGATAATTTTCTTCGAAACTAAAGAAACATAAGCAGCACAGTACGATGTATAGAAAAAGAGACAAACAAGTGGCAAGCAAGGACGAAAGATACAACCGAACTGTGTGTCAGTTCAAGCGTAAAATAAGAACAGGGGATTTCTGTCGCAGTATTTTTATGGAAACTTACTTGCAGCAAAACATTTACAAACTCAGTACGTCAAGTTTTTTCCAACCTCTCTTTCTCCCACTCCAAACTCTCTCTCCCTCTCTCTCTCTCTCTCTCTCTCAATCTGTTTAATTCATTTGTGTATAAGCGGCAGTTTATGTCCTTTCCTACACAGGCATATTCTTACATGTCACCCTTTTTGTTGGTATCGTCAAACTTTTTGCTTTCTTTCGAATATCTTACCAACACAAGATCATCACTAACAAATCTGTGAATCTTTATTGTAAAAACATGAATATTTTGTATTTTAGTCCCTTTACCAAGTGTTCACATTGTAGGTCCTTTAAGCGCATGTTCAAGGATTAATAAATTGTGTTCTTTGGTAAAGAAGCAATCGCGACATTTCTAGTTCTGTACACAAATTTGCATTCAACCCTTTTTGTATTCCACATTAGCTAATGTGTGGATTACTTCTTCTGCCTTTCGTGACTATCCCATAACAGGACATTTTGTAGCATTGCGACGATGTGTCCTATATATGTGTATTTTCTATCTCAATTCCTTTCTGCCTGCGCATTAGAGATTGTCATTCTAGCATGACGAACAGGAATTGGTTAAATTAAATTAAATGTTTACTTAGGCTTGGCGCCTTTTTTGTATGAGTCCTGTTGTTAACCAAATGTCCTGGCCGGGCATGTGATCTGTCGGGTGGTAGAGAAAATTGTGTTGTAAAACTGGAATCTTGTTGTTTTGAATTATTCTTCGATGTTCTATGTATGAAGACACAAAATATTCATTTGATTTTAGAAAATTTTGAAATTTTTTATTGAAAGATGAGTGTTTTAAACGGAATTTTAAAATTTAGTAGTCTGTATAAGGAAGTGTGGCAATTTGTGAAAAATACTCCTTAATTGGCCACTCAAATTTCGATATAAACAACGATTGATGCAACTCAATAACAGAAACATCTAGACGCCAAAAAGTAGCTGTAGCCTAATTCCTTTTAACAGGCTATGAATGAAGAAAAATGTGACAGACAATGTCACAGTCAGTTGCAACTAAATTTACCTAATAGTCGTATAGTGTAAGAATCAGACAATCCGATGCAACACTAAAATTAGAACTTAAGACTCATAATTTTACTGCAAACAGCCAAGTAGTAACCATGGAACAGTTACAACGCGCATTACCTGAGAGTCGCATAGAGTAATGGGTGGGTGACAGCAAAAACAAACAAGCGCCGGGAGGACTGAAAGCGAAGAGTCTGCATATTCTCACCATACGTGTTTAGAGGTAGTTTGCCGCAAAAAGACAATATTTTCCCCCCAATCGAAATTTTAGATAACGACCCTTCATTTGCGAAAATTATATATGGCATACGAGCATTTATGTTCACTTACTTACCTAACCAGTCTCGGACAACCCCGGGGGGTCAGGGACCTTACAAAACGAAGATAACATATTTCGCCCACCAGTTCGATCTTTTGCTTTATTTCTCCAGTTAGCAATAACAAGCGTACGCAGGGATTCGTCAACCTGATCCCTCCAGCGGAGTCTTGGTCTTCCTATTTTTCGCCTTCCTTCGAGTTCGGTTTCGAAACCCCTTCGTGCTGGTTTGTCTTCATCCATTCTACTGATATGGCATAGCCAGCGCAATCGCGTTATTTTGATCCGCTTTACTATGTCAATGTCGGGATATAGCTCATAAAGCCTCAATTACTTTCAGACACACTTTTGCTGATTCCTTCTCGATAACACCGCAGTAACTTCTCTAACTATGCGTCCAATGATATCTATATCATCAGCCTACGCGAGCAGCATATAACTTTTGCTGCTAATTTTTTTTTTTTTTTTTTAGACTCCAATTTTATTTGCAATTTATCATTATATATGACATTAGGCAATTTGTAGATTTATATGAATAAATTAAACATAGTGTTTTAGCATGTGAAGGATGAGCCATTGCTTATCCTCCTTGGAAGTTAAGGTAGCTATAAAACTTCTGTTACATTTACATAATTTATCTTGAATAGATTATCTGGTGGCAACAAGATTAGTATGTTGAAAACCTCGTAGTCGTCGTTGGGACGATGAGACATTCAGCAGTTGTAGAGCTAATGGGTTACTGTGGCTTGATAACCTGTTCGCATAACGTTGATTAACTACATCGATTTCCTGTTGGACAGTATTTAAGTGAAGGTCCCTATGAAGAATTTTATTGGAGACATATGTTGGAGCATTAGTTATTAAACGCAAGAATTTTGATTGGAAGCGCTGTATAATATTAATATTTGTTTTCGATGCTGTACCCCAAATTTCAGATCCATAGGACCAGATAGGTCTGAAAAGGGTTTTATATAGCAGTAATTTGTTGTCAAGCAATAGTTTAGAATTTCGTCCTAAAAGCCAGTAATATGCGGTAAGTTTAAGGCCTAACTGTTTCCTTTTGGAAAGTATGTGCTTTTGCCATGTGAGTTTCCGGTCTAGATGAATACCGAGATATTTAGCACTTTCTGCTTGAGGTAATTTATCGTTGCCGAGCGTTACTTGAGGGCAGGTTTTAGTTCTTAAAGTGAAGGTGACATGAGTTGACTTGTTAGCATTTGGCTTTAATCTCCAAGAGTGACACCAGTCATCTATTTTATTTAAGTGGCTTTGCAGATGTTGAGAAGCGAGTACATTATCCTGGTGTGTTGACAGCAAAACAGTATCGTCTGCAAATGTAGCAATCGTAGTGTTAACGCCAGTTGGGATATCAGCCGTGAAGAGGGTGTACAATACCGGTCCTAGAATGCTACCTTGTGGAACACCTGATTTTATACAACATAAGCGAGTTTGCTCATCGTTGAACTTCACGTAGAATAATCTATTTTCCAGATAAGATTTCAGTATTAAAAACAATGGGTAGGGTAACGACTTTTTGAGTTTGTACAATAGTCCCACATGCCAAACCTTGTCAAAACTTGGCTAATGTCAAGGAATACAGCTGAACAGTACTCTTTTTTTTCGAATGCTGTCCTTATGACCTTGATGGTTCTATGAACCTGTTCAATCGTCGAGTGCCGCTCTCTAAAACCAAACTGGTGATCAGGTATAATATTTCTGGAACTTATTATAGGTTTCATTCTATTAAGTAGTATTTTTTCAATAATTTTGCCCATTACCGGAAGAAGGCTTATTGGTCTATATGACTTTACATCCTCGGGGGGTTTTCCCGGTTTCAGTATCATTATGATCTCCGCTACTTTAAGCTGAGCAGGGAAGTAGCCATTTCGGAACAGTGAATTAATCAGGTTTCTCATGTGTATGCTAGCTATGTCGGGTAACTCTTGTGATTAGATGGAATCCTGGTGCTTTTTTTCTATTTGGTAGGTTTTTTACGATGGTTTGTATTTCCTTACAGGTTGTATTTTTTACTGGCAAGTCCATTTGACCAGGGGACAGAAGAAACTCCGTTATTTGTTCATCATTCCTACTAGGTAAAAATGGTTTGAAAACTTCTGATAGATGCGTGGCAAACAGATCAGCTTTGTCTTTATCTGTTTTGCACCAGTTTACATTAGAGCCCTTTATAGGTGGTATTCTGGTTGTTTCCCTGCTGAACTTTTTCGTCGCTTTCCAAAGGTTATATTTATTGTTATCTGTGGGAGAAAGTCTTGAGGTATATGTTTTAAACTCAAGGTTGTCCTGACAGAGTAATGCCTTTTTAAGTTTCTTTGTGGCTTTATTTAGGTTTGTTTTATCCCTACGATGTCTCGTTGTTTGCGATATATTTTTTAATTTGCGTTTCTCTCGTATCAAGGCCATAATATCCCTTGTTACCGAATCAGAATTTCGTCTCATAGTATCTGCAATTGTAGATTCCCAAACTGCTTGTTGAATAGTTGTTGTGAAGTTATAGAAAGCTTCCTCTATGTCCTCAGCATTTTTTAAGGGGATATTTACATCTATTCTATCCTCAATGTTTTGCTTAAACAAGCGCCAGTCAGTTGTGTCTGTATGCAGAAAAGGTTTAGGTGTGGTGTCTGCTACCCTAGACTGTAATCTAACAATAAATGGCGAATGATCAGATGACAATTCGAGACATTTCCTTTTGACCACATTTTTTAATATGCAGAAATCTATTATATCTGGTGTTTTGCTAGGGTCAGAAGGCCAATATGTTGGTTCGCCGGTAGACAGGTGATTTAGATATCCCGCCAACATGGACTTATACAGTTCTCTGCCTCTTGTAGTAACCAGTCGTGAACCCCATAGTTTATGCTTAGCATTAAAATCACCCCCGACCAAGAATTTTGAGCCGAGAGTGCGAAAGTAGCTTGTAAAATTATTTTCGTTTGTAATCACAGAGGGTGGACAATAAATAGAGGCTATTGCCATGGAGTCATGGCTATCTTCTATTTTGATGATTGTGGACTGTATGTTCTTATTTTTAAAGTCATTCATTAGGCTGTGTTTGACAGAGTTATTTATTATAATAGCGGAACCTCCTCTCGCCGTACCCGATGGATGATTTGTAGTATATGTTCTGTAGTTTTGTATTGTTATGTGGTTTTTTTGAGTAAGGTGTGTTTCTGAGATCAGCATGATGTCAATAGAATGGATATTAAGAAATGTTTTTAGCTCAAGGATGTGTTGATTGAGCCCATTAGAGTTCCGGATGGCTATTTTCAAATTATTTTTCATATTGATAATTTGGTAATCAAAGCGGTAAGTAGGTTCACCAAAGTTCCAACTTGCTCCATTAGAGATTTCATCATAGATTTTAGATCGCTGAAGTTATCGTTGACATTAGGATGTGTTGTGGGTATTGTTTTATCTCTTGTAACTTCTGAATATGATTTTTTTGAAGAAGTGATTGATGGCAATTGAAAATCGTTATTGTTGTTGGTTGGAGCTGTGGCGGGTTCCATTTCGTGTGGGACTCTTGTATTATCCGTGATTACTTTTTTCCGAAGGCTCGGGAAAGCTTTTTGTTGCAGCTCTTTATATATAGAGCACCCTTTGTAATTAGCTGGATGATTACCGTTACATAGAACACATTTAACATCGTTTATTCTTGTTTTCTTAGAACAGTCTTTAGTGTGATGATTGCCAGCACATTTTACACATCTTGTTGATAAGCGATGGCAAAATTTAGACGTATGCCCATAAGATTGGCAATTCATGCACTGAGGGACAGTGCGTTTGGCTTTCGGCGGCTCGAAGTTTACCTTAGTGTGCAGCATACTAGTAATGTCGTATATGGCCTTGGTATTTTGTTTCGGTTTTATGTTTACCCAAAATAATGGTGTGGGAAGTTTAGTGGTTGTGTGTTTGACATTACATACATTAACAACATCGTGTCCCTGTTCAATAGGAAAATCTTGCTGCTAATGGTTTTATTCATTTTGACTGCAGCTTTTCTCAGAATAATCTCTATTAAGATGTTAAAGAGATCGCACGATAGGGTGTCACCTTGTCTGAGGCCTCGCTTAGCTACAAAAGCTTCGGTAAGATCCTTACCAACTTTCACTGCGGATTTGGTGTTCGTCAGGGCCATCCTGCAAAGGCGTATGAGTTTTGCAGGAATACCAAGCTCAGACATTGCTTCGTAGAGTTTTCCCCGTATCGGGCTATCGAAGGCCGCCTTATAATCGACATATAGATGATAGGTGTCGATTTGTTTTTCGTGGGTCTTCTCAAGGATTTGGCGTAGCGTGAAAATCTGGTCGGTTGTCGATTTTCCAGGCCTAAAGCCACACTGGTATGGTCCAATCAGGTCAGCGATATTCGGTTTTAGTCTTTCGCACATTACGCTTGATAGAACCTTATATGCTATGGATAAAAGGCTTATTCCACGGTAGTTGGCACAGAGACTTGGATCACCTTGTTTAAATATGGCACATAGTACACTGTGACTCCAATCGCCGGGCATGCATTCATCTAACCAAATTTTGCTAATGAGCTGATGCATGCACCTTATCAGCTCATCACCGTCAGCCTTAAACAGCTCCGCCAGTAATCCAACGGCTCCTGCGGCTTTACTGTTCTTAAGCCGGGCAATAACTGTTCTGACCTCGTCTTGGTTAGGAGGGGGGCAATCGACGCCGTCGTCCAAATTTAGATCGATTGTCTCGTCATTGGATATTTCAGGTTCGAGTAGCGCGGAGAAATGATCTCTCCATATTCCCAACATACTCTGCACATCTGCGATGAGATTTCCATCCTTGTCTTTAAAATATTAGTTTCTGTTTAAAATATTAGTTTTTCTGTAAAGTCTTCGTGTAACATTCAACTGTATGTAGTTTCTCTTTAACAGCAAAGTCTCTTGTGAAAAATCGAATACATACATAACTTTGTAACAAGTGTTTTTGTGACAGAAACTAAATTATGATTATAATGACTAATATTTGAACACGAATTCTAATATTGTACTTTTTATTAGTTGTATCTTCAATTTCAGATCAGTGAGGTTTTAGAAATACTTAAATTGGTTAATACAACAACTAAAGTTCGGTAGTAATAACATGTATTTAGTAGGACCTATTTTTAATCTATCAATAACATCGACAAATAATTCTGATGTTTGACAATTATGAATTCTAATCAAAATATAGCATTTGTAATGGAATTTCCAATGCCTGAATTGATTTCCAACTAATCTTTTCCCTGTATGCACTATTAATTATTTAACACATTTTCTCTCACATCATGATACACATTCCTTTGATAATTCTACATCCATTGTTTTATTGTTTTATTAATATGAACTGAAAAATATTTGACCTTTTTAAAATGAAGTCCTTGCAAATTTATTACTTTAAGCCACAATATTTCATTATTGTCAAATAATATGTTTTTGATAGAGTCATATCATCAACCTGAACAGCCAGCAATAACACGCAACGTTTAAGAACTCTTTGGAACAATGAAGTCCTGTCAGTTACTACAAGTAGTAACTATAATATCTGTAATAGTTTCATACCCATATAGCAAATTTTGTTCAATGTTTGTCACATTATCCTGTCGCTTGTACAAGTTTGTCCTTAACAATTTTGCAGTTTGGGTTTTAGAAAAGCAGTCAACCTCCATAGTCGGAAAAAACACCTTTGCCCGCATATACTTTTTGGTTTTCCTAAATACAAGTACCGTTTCATATGACAACATCCTTTCCTAATGAACTTCTGTCTCTGTTTGAGTTTGAGTTCATTTCATTTCTTTTTTTGCAAACTGTGTACAATTGGGGTAACATTTGTACGCATGCGCACCAAACGCGCGTCGCTCACACAGCAAGGAAAATTGGATGAAATATAGCGGCGCATTAGGAAACATGTGGCGAAACACGCTGATTACAACGAAAATGATACGTTGTTGACATTTAATCAAGCATTAATTCTTTCAGTTTCAAAGGGGCCACAGGTTTGCAAAATAAAAACACAGAAAATGTGGCAAATTCTTTGTCATTATAAGTGCATCCATTTAGTTTGGCGGATGGCGGCTTGTGCAAAAATATGCTGGCGAAGGTGAGTTGTGCGACAAAAGCGTATATATCCCCCAGGGTAACTAAAGCAACAAAAGGGCACAAGTCCAACCATGGAGAAAATTGTTTAATTTAGGAAAAACATATAGATTCGTGACTATATATTTGGGTTTAATATTAAACAACTACCTCTATCAAACAGGATAACTAAATACTCGGAGAAATTACTGAAGGACTCGCTCGTATAGAATATGCCCAGTAGCGGATTTGCCGTTGATTACTAAAAAAAACTAACTGCGAAGACTTTATCCGGTAATGTGGCACTAATTTCTTCTACTTTTTTTAATTTTTTGGAATAGATCGTGTATACAGCTTGATGATAGTGAGAATCCCTTGTTACATTGCAATTGCTATCGAGTGACCGCGGACAGATCAGCAGAGGAAGTGTCTCGATATGAATCTAGCTGTCGATCAGACTTATACAAACCTGCACTGCCAATGCAAGCGCCAGTTTTATTTCTCATGCCAACTCGTTCTCTCACACAGAATTTCACATAATGTCTTTTCGTTTTTTTACAAAATGTAACTCAAATTTGTGGCTGAAGTTGGTCTATTTCTACTCCAGCAACATATTTGTTCGAATAAATAATATACTATTAAGCGGTAGATGGCGCTTTACTTCGAATTTAATTTTCAAACTTAAAAACATCAATGAAGATTGGAACCACTTGTGTTAAACGATGCATTAGAAAACGTTATTTTATCCGTAGAATCTTTTAATAGCCAATATGTTTAAATACATTAACATTATTTAATATTCAAAATACAAACCTGGGTGTGACATTTATGACATTTGAATCATGATGCAACTAATAGAGGTTGTGTTATAAGAACAACTTAAATTATTTGCTTTTTCTTCTGTTCATTACACGAAGAATCAAATTCAAATGTATTTGGTTTTTGTAATTTCTGGCTTACTTTTATTCTTCACATACATGTGTGTTAACTTTGACGCGAAAACAAAATATATTTTATTGTTGCCTTGATATATTGGCCGTAATACTGGTATCACCTGTTTGAAGAAACATCTAGATTCGAAGTAAACTGTTGCTTACAGTACGATTGGCTCCATTAAATAACCGCTGTGAGCAGTTAAGGTGGTTGCCTCTTGTAACGATGCCCTGAATGACCTGTTAGAGCCAAAATATACTGGTTCCTAACTGGCCCCACCGGTGCCACTGCAAAGCTCGGTAGTAATATTTCGCCTAATCCTGTACTTCCATTAATGGGTAAGACTTATCCAATCCTTACTGGCATACACGTGGGAACCAAGTGAACATTTACATGGAACACAAATACGAAAACGATACAACAAACGATGGCGATGATTGCGGGCAATCACTTACAATTGACATCAAAGCACTGAATTGTTGCCCTGACACCCCTGGTGGAACAAATTTCAACTCCCTGAGAAGGCACCAAGATGACCTTAGTAAATAGTAACGAAATTCCATTACTAACGAAGTTATCGTTCTTCATAAATGGTTGTGGAAACATGCTTGAATCGAATGCTTAACTCAGGATAATCGTGAAATACATTACAAATGGATGATATTCCACAAGGAAGAGGATAAGGAGAGTAGCGCCATTGCCAACGGCGATCACCAGGACTCTATATACAATCATGATGAAACCAGTGCGTCTAAAGTTGTCTACATACACATTGGGAAGATACCCATATGGGGAGGGTAAGTAAAAACAACACCAGAATGATGAATACAACATACGCGTTACTGTCATAGCTACGATGACGAACTTCTGGCGGAAACACCTATACACTACCTACAGGGAATGTAAAAGTACTCGTGGTTCATAATGTTAGAGGTACCCGATGTTAGAAGTACTGATTTTAATAACGTGAATGTAAAAGTACTCGTGGTTCATAATGTTAGAGGTACCCGATGTTAGAAGTACTGATCTTAATAAGGGAATGCTACAATATGTAAAAGAACTTTATGGGAATTCCCTTCATTCCCAGCGGCGAAAGTCATTACCTGGAAGGCCTGAAATCATGACCAAACAGAAATTCTTTAAAATACGGAAGGCCTTCCCTACATATTACCTCCTCCTTTCTTTTAAATAATGCGTGAGATTGGGCGGCAAGGCCTTCCTTACCCATTGCCTAAAGAATGCCTTAGAAGGCATGCAAAGAGGAAGGCCTTAGAAGGCATTCACTTTAATTTACTTTTGTTAAACAAAAATAAAATTAAAATATTTTATTTTATCACAAAATCATTATCCACTTCTACATATTTATTTATAAGTATGTACGTATCTATCTTAGAAAGTTGTACCACGCCCAACTTCAAATTGAAAATTTTAAAAATACCCCGAAAAATAATAAATAAACAATATAATTTTAAAATTTGCACGAAATTTTCCAATCATATTACGTTTAAACAGAATCGGAAAAGAAATTTCTCAAAATTGTAAAAATCTTCTTCGTGGTTATATCTAATGAAAAAAATCATGCATTCCGCAGGCCTTATTTTAGGAAGGCATTGCTAAAGAACCATTCCGCATGCCTTATTTGTGGAAGGCCTTGCGACTTCCGCCGCTGGGTTGTTCCGTACAAAAGTGTTCTAATTACTACACACTGAAAAATTTGTCTTTTTTGCTGTTTGGATGTAAATCTAACATGTTCGTAGGTTGTCACAAATATAGTATACTTGTGTCCAAACTCATTGTGTTTGCTACTCATGTTGGAGACACAATGCTTAATATGTTATAATATATGTTTTTGTGACCCAAATATGGGTTTGTTCGTTGACAATTGCTGGAAAAAAAAACGTGACGGATAACAAAGAAGCAAAAAAGGCAGCAGATCTTCAATTTATGAGAACAGTGCTTGTACGTGGATTTTATATGTCAAACATATATGTATATGTTTGTTTTGTGCAAAAATGTTATAACTATTAATTACACTATATGTTGGCAATTTTTATTCTTTGTGACAAGAGCTACAACTTTCCCTCAGAGAGTAAATAAAAATTCCGAAAAAAATGCAAGATATGAGCCTGACAAAATGATAAATTTTTTGCAAAATTGACACCGAGGCCCCAAATCTTTGGGAGCCATAAAAAAAGTGCATGACTTTGGGCAAAACTGGGAGACACGGGTCTTTTATTTCTGGTCTTCTATCACGTAGTGGTGTCCGTATATTGTTATATTTCCATGACTTAAACAATTACACAGAGTGAAATGAAAAAATTTTCGGAAAATTTTTCACTTTTGCGGCTACTTAAGCGCTACCTAAACGGTATTAAGAATCATTCCTAAGAAGTTCATATGTTCTAGAAAGTTGTTTACTGATATCTTAGGTACATTCTTGTAGTTGATTACTGCCATGAATTTTGAACGATTTGCTACCTATGAAAAATCGAATTTTTTAAAGTGTTTTCCGATTTTGACCTTGAAGATGAAGATTTTGTATATTCACAATTTTTGTTCTTTATAACAAGAGCTACAACTTTCCCTCAGAGAGTAAATTAAAATTCCGAACGATTTGCAAGATATGAGACTAACAAAATGATCACTTTTTTGCAATAATGACACCGAGACCCCAAATTTTTGGGGGCCCATAAAAAACGTCCATGACTTTGGGCAAAACTGGGAGACACGTGTCTTTTTTTTTTGGTCTTTTATCGCGTAGTGGTGTCCGTATATGTTTATATTTTTTCGATTTGCACTGTCTTTTTTAAGAAATATTCTCCCATTCATGATACACATTCCTCTGATAATCAAAAATCCATTGTTTGACGGTAAGTAACGTAACAGCCACTGGTGGCATGAAAATGGCAACAGGCATGACAGAACTGCTGCCTTACAAGGCATGTAGTACTCTTTGCCAGGTAGCAGAAGGTTCCGTATATTCGTCCCCTGTCTCTATATGATAGAGAAATTTGCCTAAAAGATAGCGCAAGATATCTAGGTGGCATTCTCGACAAAATCTATAATTTCAAGTCAAACACTATAGATAGGATCAGTAGCCAAAGGACATACACCCGAAAATTACTAACTAGATATATACAGCTGTTGCCCTCCCGATATTGCTTTACAGCATTAGTGTTTTGGTGGCCAATACAGGAAAAATCCACGTACGTAAGTCTGTTGACAATAGTCCAGAGAATAGCAATAGTGTGTATCACGGGTACCCTTCGCACATCCCCTACAGAGGGTTATCCTGCACCTGTTACCTCTAGATTTGCCGGGCTGCAAATCCCGCAATCCGCCCAGGGCATTCTACACTATGGATCACCAGCCCATATGATCATGGCTCGATTTTGAGGGACATGCGGATATACACAGTAAAAGTGGACTACATGACACCCACCATAACCTTTGAGAGAAACTTCTCCACTCATATTCAACAGACAGGACTAAAAGGGGCGCATACCAGATTATTGAAAATATTTAGGCTTCTACACTGATCCAAACCTAAGGTAGGTAGGGTTTGGAGTATATTTTAAACAGCAAGGTAGGGTTTGGAGTATATTTTAAACAGCTGAGTCCAGACTTTGTACAAATGCTACCAAACCATTGTAGTATATTTTAGGTAGAAGTCCTGACGGCGAGAAGTTGCTGTAACATCTGTGTTGCATTCCTGAATTCCTGACTTCAACAACTGAATAGAACTGCCGCCCATATCTCAATGAGATAGCCAAGCAGTGCAATATTCATCTTATATGGGTGCCTGAACAAACGAACATTACAGGCGACCAAACACCCTGAAAAATACAACCCTGTAACATTATGCAGGAACCATGTACAAGTTTGGAACAACCATATACTCGTACTTACGTGCAAGCATTGTTTTCATTAATTGAAGAATTGCTGCCTTTTTGTGTCTTTGTTATCTGCTATGTTTTCTTTTCAGAGTGTTCAACAAACAAAGCTATATTTGGGTTACAAAAACATATATTATAGCACACTACTCATTGTGTCTCCAACATGTAATAAGAGCAAACAAAATGTGTTTGGACACAAGTATACTATATTTGCGACAAGCTACGAACACGATATATTTGCATCCAAACAATAACAAAAATACAGATTATTCAGTGAATACAGCAGATGTGCTGGCAAGCTTAGGAACTACCTTACCTGTTTCGCTGGATATGGAGCATGTGCGTATGCCCTTTTCTGCATGCAAGCTCGTGCTTAAACCCGAAGCTCAGAGACATGCAAATGATGGAGTTTTCAACAAACAAAGCTATATTTGGGTTACAAAAACATATGTTATAGCACACTACTCATTGTGTCTCCAACATGTTATATTCAAGAGCAAACACAATGTATTTGGACACAAGTATACTATATTTGCGACAAGCTACGAACACGATATATTTGCATCCAAACAATAACAAAAATACAGATTATTCAGTGTGTACAGTAGATAAGCTGGCAAGTTTAGGAACTACCTTACCTGTTCAACTGGATATGGAGCATTTGCGTATGCCTCTTTCTGCATGGAAGCTCGTGTTTAAAACCGAAGCTCAAAGACAACCGAATGATAACCTAAGGCTGTCTTAGGTTAGATTACTAAAGAGGCTTTGAAAAATGTGTGCGTAGAATCATGACCAATACCTGGGCATACACTGCAGCCAGTAGGTATGCGCGTTGTGCGCATTATTATTTGTGGCTGTCGTGCTCTCTTCTTTCAATGTGTCCTTTTCCCAAAACTTCCACCTGAATTGAGATGAGTCACATTCAATGGCTAATGATGATGAAGGTGCTACCTATAAATTTCTTCTCTTCCGACAAGGATAACAACTGTTTTTTACCAACCTATGCTGCTGTCTCTGTATATAAACCAAACAGGTGATCAGTTGTTATCGCAGCCGATTAACTGGTTTTCTCACTTAAGATCCTGTCACTGTTTTCATCATCTTACACAGCCTTTTAAAATATCAATTATTTACAATTTTTTACAATTCATTGCTGTTTTCAGTTTCATCTGACACAAGATATATAACACATCTGAGAAAAACATGCTTTGTCTCTATAAACAAACATCCTTTAGGATACGTACTCAGTCATACTTACAAGTAAAAAGGGACCTTCGGAGAAACATTCGCTGTGTGCGTGTTTGTACTTCCTTTGTGCCTGACTGCAATTTAATTGAAAACATTTGACAAACATTTTAGAAAACAAACATATGTTGAATCAGTATTGTATATATGTAGTGTCCTGCGAAGAGATGTGTTTAAAGGACATACAATTTTAATATCATAATTAATGTTTTACAATATTTCTTTTCACATTTTCTGAGTGAATCAACATTATGTATGTACACATAATGGAATTGACCAAGATATGAAAGGAAGATATGCTCGACGCTTAAATAATATTTATAGCCGGAAACAGGATCCTATTAATTATGGATGATTATGATTTCAACGGTGGTGCTTGGTGAGTGTGTGACTTAGAGGTACAGATTTATATGTGGTTAGGAAATACTTTCTGTTCTCTTAGACCTTAGGCATGACTGATGTGTCTTAATTTATTGCATCGCAATTATTCTCAGTGTCGATGGGCTAAGCTATACATGGACATGTTTTTTCACCTGATGCCTTTCATCTTCACTTTTTATTTTCTCGCATAGTTTACTTTAAAGTAACATTAAAATTTCAGTAGTTTCAGTGGTTCAATATTACACTCTCATACCGGAAATGGAATCCTGGAACAAAGGAGTTCCTAGTAAAGAGGGATATGTGTAGTATGCTACGGGATATACTTGCGGTTGCTACAATTATTATGACTGAATTTAGTTCCCGCAACTGAAATTTGGTTGAAGCAAACTCGCCTCGTGATTGATTTGGTTGTTCCAACTGAAGCTTCAATTTTATTCGTTTTGTCAAATAAGTTGTTTATTATTTTGGTGGCACCAACTGAATTTGGAATTAATTCGGATGCAGCTACCGAAATTTGTACCAAATTCGGTGGCAGCAACAGCATGTGATAATAATTCAGCTGCAGCAACCGAATCTGGACTTAAGACGGTTGCAACCACCGAATTTGGTGTTAAATCTGTTGGTGTAACCAATTTTTTCACGAATTCTATTGATACAACCGAATGCAAATTCAATTCGATTGCCAAAACATAATTCTAGATATTTCAAACCTGACGTTTACAATTCTAAAAGCAAATATTATATTGAAAAAGAAGAATGTACAATAGTTGCTGTGGCTGTGATATCAAGATTGTAATTATGGTTTTTGCGTTAAAACGTATAATTTTGCAGAAAATTATCAAACAGTACATGCAAATGTCAAGAGTTCCGAAGTTGTTCAACGTCAAACACTTGAGTTTTGTTACCAACGTCTGTATATACAACGGTTTAGGACATAAACCGACAGACACAACTCGTCAGTGGCATGTAAAATTATTATGTTTCCCGAAAGATTACCCCATATTCATTTGCTTTGTAATTATGTTTGAGAATACAGGACAATAAATCATCACTAAGTTAAGAGGAAAAAGTTTCAAAATTCAGTTGCGACACCATCTAAATTCGGTCGCGACAACCTCTAATTTGGTTGTTACAACCTCAAATTTGGTTGTGACAACCTACAATTCGGCTGTGACAACCTCTAATTCGACTGTGACAACCTCTATCTAATTTGGTTGTGACAACGTCAAATTTGGTTGTGACAACCTACAATTCGGTTATGACAACCTCTACTTCGACTGTGACAACCTACAATTCGGTTGTGACAACCTCTAATTAGGCTGTGACAACCTACAATTCGACTGCGATAACCTACAATTCGGTTGTGACAACCTCTAATTCGGTTGTGACAACCTCTAATTCGGTTGTGACAACCTCTAATTCGACAGTGACAACATACCATTCGGTTGTGACAACCTACAATTCGGTCGTGGCAACCTCTTAATCGGTTGTGACAAACTCTAATTCGGCTGCAACAACCTCTAATTAGGCTGTGACAACCTACAATTCGACTGTGATAACCTACAATTCGGTTGTGACAAGCTCTCATTCGGTTGCGACAACCAATAATTCGACAGTGACAACATGCCATTCGGTTGTGACAACCTACAATTCGGTCGTGGCAAACTCTTAATCGGTTGTGACAACCTCTAATTCGGCTGCGACAACCTCTAATTAGGCTGTGACAAACTACAATTCGACTGTGATAACCTACAATTCGGTTCTGACAACCTCTAATTCGACTGTGATAACCTAATTCGGTTGTGGCAACCTCTAATTCGGTTGCGACAACCTATAATTCGACAGTGACAACATACCATTCGGTTGTGACAACCTACAATTCGGTCGTGGCAACCTCTAATTCGGTTGTGACAAACTCTAATTCGGCTGTGAACCTCTTAAACGGACAACCTTTGAGTCGGCTGTGACGACCTCTAGTGTGATTGTGACAACGCTTAAATTCGGTTACGGCAAATTCGGTAGCCTCAATCGATTTTTTCTCTGAGTGTATATGTTTATTTGAATCCTTGAATATTGCAGATTATAATTGTTTTAATAGTTTTTCCCCTAACGTAATCTTTACTTGGTCACTCTTGTGGCCATTTAATAACCATTTGAGATATGATTCGGTTAAGGGTTGTTGTCAAAGGATCTCAAAAGGATTATCATATGCGCATGCGCGCGTGCTTTATTTGTTTATTTAGGTGAAGTGTGTGAAATTATAGTATTTTCGTTTAACCATTCATATCATAGCATACCATATCATCAGATTATATTGAGCCAACATATGAAATGTCTAAAAAAAAACCACATGCGGGCCAAAAAACAAATAAATCACATAAGATTATTCTTAAAAAATACAAATATTTATCGAAAACTTCCATTGGCATTTGAAAACAAATCTAAAATATTCAATAATTTTGAACATAGTAAAACTATAAATGTTGTTGGAAAGTATACCATGATTATATAATAAATAGAATATGGTAAATTTTTAGACAATCGTCAAAACCCTCCTGCTGCTGCCAGGATGTTCAGCATCTCTGTGCTGAGCTGTAGGTATTGCAACAGTGTTACATGTTACGTCCTCTTTTCTCACCATTAATGTGATCGAAATTATCCTCCAAGTAGTGTTTTAAATCCAGTCTTGTCTTTTAATTAAATTCCCTCCAAACAGTTTTTTCATTACCATCAAAAGGATTTACATATCCTCTTTTTAATTTTGAAGTTCTAATCATCTTTGGTGTTTTGTGGCTTCTACGTGAATTATTTTCCGTATTCCAAACTCTTTTCTTCTATTTTTCTCACACAACATTTGCAACTATTGAATTTTGCAATTGTCGTCGAAATGAGATACCTTTCCTTGTGAGCCTTTAAGGATTATACATATCCTTTCATTGTGAAGTGTTTGTAATCTTTCAAGCCTTTGTTTTACATAAATTTGTGTGCACTTTTCCCAAGTAATGCAAATGATACTTTTCAATATTAACATTTGCAACTCTTGCGCTCAATTTTCATCAAAAGGATTTTTTTGCATCTTCGTAAAACATAATCCTTTTTAAGTGTTAATGATGTTTCTGGCAATCCCTTTTAGTCGGCGCGTATCCTGTGATATCTTTGTTTTGCCATGCAAATTTATGCAAAAAGGGTTTTTTTGCTCTCACCCCGTGTGAAGTGTTAAGAGTTCAAGCAACACAAAAGTTGCAACATTTGTATCCTGCAAAGGATATCTGTTGTTATGTCTATGTTAATTATTTTCTCTCAAGATACTTTATAATAATTTTTCTAGTTTAATATATCTTAGCAAATAAAGGAATACAACGCATTCGGCACTTCATTAATCTTGTCTGTTCGTATGAGAAATTTCTGAAGGATATCGAAAATATTCTTGAGCACTTCCTTTTGCAACTGTCGTTATAACTTTGGGATCTAATACCGAACACTCTATGTATTTGTTATTTGTGTTTCCATCAACAGAACTTTTTTTTGAAAATGGTTCCAGCAGCTGAAAATTCAGTTGTTGCAACCGAATTACGTTTGTTACAACCGAATACAAAAAAATGGTTTCCCTTTACATCCCATGAAGGAATTGGGGAGAACTTCTCACAATTAGTGAGCTGTAAGCCTTACAGTTTTACACTAACTGATTCGAAATAACAGTTTTACACCGGTTGGAGTTCTTTCCTTGCTCATTATTAGAGAGTGTTACCGAAACTTCGGGAGTTGACCTTTGTTGAAAGAACTGAAAGGTGGTCATAGCAGGAATCGAAATCACGTGGAAGTTGAACAGGTCATTGAATGGTGTTATCAGATTAACAGACATAATAAACAAGGCGGAGTTGACACAGGGGCCTGTAAGAAAGTGTAGACTCTCAGAACTATTTGTTTAAAAAGAGGTTGAATCATCCGAATCTCATTTGTCGCAATCGAATTGCAGTTGTTACAAAATCAGCTGTATACATAAGCAGCTGAAGATATTAGTGCTATTTATTACAGATTCTGTTATTCGTAAAGTCCAAGAGATCGTTGGAATCCTCAGGTAAACGCCAAACAGACACAGGTTAATATAGATTTCTTTGTTCGGGATAGCAAAACCTGATTCATAAACCAAAAATATGTAGTTGGAAACTACAATCGGTGGCCGATTGATTACACAGTGCAACACGAAAAAATAGAACCATATACGGACATCACTACGTGATAAAAGACATAAAAGACCAAAAAAAAAGACCCGTGTCTCCCAGTTTTGCCCAAAGTCAGGGACTTTTTTTTAATGGGCCCCCAAAAATTTGTGTCCTCGGTGTCATTTGTCATTTTGTCAGGCTCATATCTTGCAAATTGTTCGGAATATTGATCAACTCTCTGAGGGAAAGTTGTAACCCTTATCATAAAGAACAAAAATTGTGAACATATAAAATCAAAAAAACTTCATCTTCAAGGTCAAAAGCGCACAAAAAAATTCGATTTTTTTTCCTTTTTTCCTCTGTTCAGATCCATGGGTAACAAACCCTTCAATTTTCAGGGAAACAATCAACTACAAGAATGTACCTAAGATCTCAATAAACAACTTTCTAGAACATATGAACTTCCTAGGAATGATTCTTAACACCGTTTACTTCAACATTGAGATACTATGCTATCTCACCGACCGCAGCAGCACAGGCAAAGCAGTAAGCTCAGCACACGCAACAAGGAACGCACCACACAATATACGAATCATTCCAAGGAAGTTCAGTTGAAGTTCCATGACTTAAAAAATTACACACAGTTTTCGGGAAATTTTTCACTTTTGCGGCTACCTAAACGCTAACATCAAAAATGGTTTCCCATTACATCCCATGAAGGCATTGGACAGAGCTTCTCACAACCAGTGAGCTGTGCACTTCCAGCTCATTTGATTGGGAGCTACAGTTATACACCGAACAGTATTTTACGAAGCTTTTTATAGCTAAGTACTTGAGAGTATCACCATCTCCAAGCGACTTGACCGTCGTCGAGAGAAATGTAAGGCGGTCAAGAGCAGGGACCTAACCCACATTCCCACGTATAAGACCCGCGCACACTAATCATTGCACCACCGACGGCCACTCACAGAACTGTTTGTTTAGATAGAAGTTACATCGACCGAAAATTCGGCTGTTGAAATCGATTGGCGTTTGTGACAAACGAATTGATTTTCCTACAACTGAATTGGAGCGCCGCAACTGATATTTGTTGGTAACAACCTCTGTTCATAAATGATTCGGTTGCAACAAACGAAACGAAAAAAACTTCGGTTAGTATCACGTGTGAATACACACCGCAGTGGCTTAACGGGCTAGACGCTGCAGAAGATGATGCCTCACAAACATCGAAACGATCGTCCAGCGAATGTAAGTTCCAATCCCACCCACGGAATTTAGATTTTTTTCACTAACCGGAGAAAACATGATCTCTTGGTCTTAAAGGAAATTTCAACTTTCAAAAAAACTCGGATCTAAAACAACTAAACTTGAAATTGCTGTTAGTTAGGTTGCCTCAAAAGAATTGTTCCCAAAGTTTAATTCCAACAACCAAATGTTATGATGTTTCGATTGTAGGAACTGAACATTTCATAAGAGCTATTACCGCAAACGAATTCAACATTTAATCTTTTGCGGCAATATAATTATATTTGAATTCAGTTGCCAGATGGGCGATTGTGGACAGTGGCAGTGGCTTCAACTACCAAGGTTTTGTTATAATGAACGACTTGTAATCTTCTTTTATACAATCACTTCAAAACGAAACGATCTCTACTTAAGCTTCTTATAAATTCGTTAGTATTAGGTATTATGAGGCAATTTTCCGGGAAACTGACAAAATTTTCTATTAAATTATTACATTTTCCAAATGAAAATAAATATGGTGGAATTAGAAATCAAGCAGCAGCAGGAACCACCACCCAGAAAGAAGCCTTCAGTAAATTTGCATATTTTTGAACAGACCTACAGCTAACATTTTCAAATAGAACATGTTCCTTGTGTTTATTTTCAAGTAAGGATGAGATATTCCAAAAGGCATTCTGTCACCTAGACTATTGGGGAATCAATCACATCTAAAATACTCTTAAAATCAATTGATCGCTAGAGGTGGTGTTGCTGACAGCAGCAGCTGCTGTTCCTAAATGTTTGCCCAGCGGGAAGGTGTGATCCTGTGTAATATGAAATCTCTTAAGGATTCCCATTTAGGATAGACAAATATTGCAACACGAGACTTTTTTGTGCTTTAGATTTCCATCACATTTAAGGGTTCAGTACCCATTTTATTTAAACGTGTGTTTCCAGTTTTGATTAAATGGGGGGAAAAAGAAAATAATTTTCTATTTTACCTTTTTCACAGGATTTTTATTTGAAATTAAATTTGTTTAAGGAGTCACATAAATTATATTAATTTGCCTTGAGTTAGGAATCAGTTGTCGAAATGTTGGCTAAATATCAAACATAAAGTTTCAAATAAAAGTTTTTTATTGTAAAAGGACTTGAAATATAAAACCACAAAGAAGTAAATGAGAACGAAGAGGACAATTTTAATGAAGTTTGATATAAAAAAGATTTATGAAGAGTTATGTTTCTTTAAATAACACTGTGTATAATTTTTTAAGTCATGGAAATATAACCATATACGGACACCACTACGTGATAAAATACCAAAAAATAGAAGAAGAAAAGGCTGATGATGGAGGGCAGTCTGGAAGCAACGTGCCTGTGGACACCATAAGTTCTGAATCAGAGTCAAATTCGGACGACGATTTGGAACCACAACTTAAGAGAGGGCGATTTACAAGTCCAGGGCCATGAACATTATAAACATAATACGAATATTTTTGTTTATTATTTTTGTAATAGATATCATAGTATCTGAATGTAGACGTAAAGAAAAAACAATGAAATTAAAAAATTTTTCACTTTTGCGGCTACCTAAACGGTATTAAGAATCAGTCCTAGGAAGTTCATATGTTCTAGAAAGTATTTCATTCAGATGTTAGGTACATTTCTGTTGTTGCTTGTTTCCTTGAATTTTGAACGGTTTGGTACCTATGGACCTGAACAGGGGAAAAAAGGTAAAAAAAAAATGAATTTTTTAAAGTATTTTCTGATTTTGACCTTGAAGACCTTGAAGTGTTTTTGATTTTATATGTTCACAATTTTTGTTCTCTATGACAAGAGCTAGAACTTTTCCTCAGACAGTAAATCAAAATTCCGAACGGTTTGCAAGATATGAGCCTGACAAAATGATCACTTTTTTGCAAAAATGACATCGACGTCCCAAATTTTTGGGGGTCCATAAAAAAACCTGCACGGGTCTTTTTTTTTTTTTGGTCTTTTATCACGTAGTGGTGTCCGTATAGGGTTATATTTGCACTGTGTAATTCTAGAGATGAAATTGTAAATAAGACAATTAATATAAAAAAATATTTTTTTTAAATTTAAAACTAAAAAATCCAATGAGTGTTCGAACTCACGGGCGATGTGTTAAACCCTTTTTGCTACACGGTACCTGTTCGATTTCTATGAACACATTCGTAAATGTTACATTGGAAAATAAAAGACAGCGTTCAATCATATGATGACGTTACAGTTAAATAATATTAATACTTAAAATTATTTAAAGACCCAGTGCAAGCACATGTGTCATTATTTTCTTGCTCAATACTTTTTGTTTTATTCCCAGAAAAGTCAAAGAATGCAAAGCAACAGACACTTTTATATACATACATACATTAGGTTTGTTCGAGAACGTGATAATTAGCACTAATTATCACTATGTTTTGCTGGAAAGTGTTCGATAACTCCCAGCAGCCAGCAACGAGAGAGCCAGAGAGTGAATATCTTGACAGTTCAATGATGGAGAAGTTGATGGTTTGTGCTGGGAAAATTTTTACCAGCACGAATTAGCAAGCCAAACATAACAGCTGTCTTAAGTAAACAAACAAAATTATCAAAAGAAAGAACAAATTTAACAATGGCAGAGGTAAGTAAGAAAATAAATGTTTTTTAATCATTTTAATGGAATTTGTTGTTAAATAATTTTTTTTTCACACAATTTATGAACTTGCTGCACTTGAGTTAGAAAAAACAATAAAATTAAACCCAAAGAATCAGCTGTTTACTAACAGACATTGATTTCTTGCTAGTTTTTGCTGGATGTCGTTCGCGTACTTTTTGTGCTATTTTTTATTGAGAGAGTAAAATCATTCTTACTCTCCAGATAGTTTTTGCTTGCTATTTTTTGCTGGTAAAGGTCTCGAACAAACCTATTGTTGTTATATTCGTACATACGCCACACAAGTTCACAAAATTGTCGTTGCTCTCTTGCTGTCTCATTTTTATATACGTATAATACGTCATTATTCTCTTTGCTCTGAGAGTGCTCCGCACCCACATTTTATTGGACTTACGACAAGATAGTTGAGAATATGTATTAGTTGTCACAAAGAGAAAAATTGTTTGTGTGACGTACGCGTCAAGCCAGTTATAAAGACAGTACAGTTTTAAGCAACCGCCGGCAGTGTCGTTTCGTTAAATTTCGTGCTATGATTTTTTTGATTTTTCACGCTTTTGCCATTGGGTTTAGTCTTACTTGTCCAAATTACAATGGAACGGATGTACACTGCAAAATTACACATGTATTCATGTTTATATGTTTGTATTGTCAAACAATATTTCAATAAAAATTTGGAAAATTTTCAATACAAATATATTTCCCAATTTGTAAAGTGGTTTGCGATGTTTTGCTGTTTTCTCAAATTTCTACGAAACGTCACCGATATGGCCGATAGGTGAACTAGTAGAGGTTGACGCAGTAGGATTTGTTGTAATTGTGCGAACCAACAACAGGCTTTTACTTTCTGTTTCATGAGTCTAATCGTCAAATTCAACACAGATCCATATGAACAACCACAGTAAACAAAAAAGTACAACAACAAAATACACTGAATTTAACAGATGGAGTCATAAGAAAGCAAAATCAGTTGTTCTATTGCGCCAACCTTTACTAGTTCAGCCATGATCTGGCCGCTTATGTCAAATCTCTTGCCGAAGTTATAAAAAAAAATAAATGGTTTCCCATTACATCCCATGAAGGGACTGGGGAGAACTTCTCACAATCACTGAGCTGTGCGCTTTCAAGTTTTCACTCACTGAATGGGACCTACAGTTTTACACCGATTCCGAACGGTATTTTGAGAAGCTTTTTCATGGCTAGATACTCGATAGTGTCGCCGTCATTATGCGAGGTGACCGCCGCCGAAAGAAAATTTGAAGGTGGTCAGAGCCGGGTTCGAACCCAGGATCTCATGTACAAGAGCCGCGCACACTAACCATTGCACCACCGACGGCCACCTTGCCAAAGTTACTGTCATTGAAAAATCAGAGACAGTGGCGAGGCAAGTGAGAGAAGTGTAAGTGTGGTAGTAAAAATGTGTGAATGTATTTCTACTGTCGGAGCAAAACTGTCCCGTGTAAACGCCAGCTAAAAAAACAACAACACCAACAAACAACAACTAATACTACTACTACTACTGATATGTTGGTGATTTATTTGTGCTTGCTGTGTCGTGAAGTGCTTGTGTGGGTGGTGGGTGTAGGGGGGGGTACCTAACATAAAAACAACTAAACACATAACATCACACATTCTTTGTCCGAAGTAGCTGACGTATACGTGTGTCACATAACAACATGTTTGCCATATCAACAGCAACGAAACAGCCAAACACACAACATCACGCATACTTTGTACGAAGTAGCTGACGTATTAGTATGTTACCATAACGTCGACTGCGATGGTTTTAGCAGCAGCATAAAATCTGGTTTTAGCAGATTTTGACTTTGATAGATTTAGTCCCTATACGCCGCTATAGATGTTAACACATCAAAAATTTCTTAAATATTGAGAGCACTTGCCAAAACATTATCCTTCCTAGTGTTTGTTGCAGCTTAAGTACAACTGATACATTTGGCTGCTTTGTAATGACGCTGACATTCGTATCTGTTCGTAATGCAAATTTACATTATGGGAGATTAAAAAAACTGAAGAAAATAATATAGTTTACAAGGCAAATCTGCAGCCAGATGCAACGGTAAAGATATAAAAGACTGTAGACTATTAAGGAGAGTTTACACAACATTAGTAGGTATTGTGGTTACAGTTTACCACAGAAATCGTTTCGTTATCTAAGTATTCTGAAATGACCACAACCCACACAACCACAAGTCCAAATATTATAACGATTTTTCAACGGTAAAATGTTTACCACAGCAAACGTTTCGTAATCCAAGTATTCTGAAATGACCGCAACCCACCGCAAGTCCAAATATTATAAGGATTTTTCAACGGCAAGATGTATTATTGCCCGTACGTGGCGAACAAAGACCACACTGTTACATCGGGAAACAAACAGTCTTAAATGAGGAGCAGTGTTACGATTGAATATGGTGAGTTGGTATAAATAGCGGAGGTTTTTAGAATTATGGGTCAGTCTGTGATTAAACGCTGGAAAGTAGGCAACGCGAAGTATTTGTAAATAGGTAGAATATAGACAATTGTGAATGTTAAGTTGTATAAATAAAGTGAACGTTTGCAAAATAAAATAAAGTAAAATAAAATAAAACAAAATAAATTAAATTAAAGTAAAATAAAATAAAATAAAATAAAATAAAATAAAATAAAATAAAATAAAATAAAATAAAATAAAATAAAATAAAATAAAATAAAATAAAATAAAATAAAATAAAATAAAATAAAATAAAATAAAATAAAATAAAATAAAATAAAATAAAATAAAATAAAATAAAATAAAATAAAATAAAATAAAATAAAATAAAATAAAATAAAATAAAATAAAATAAAATAAAATAAAATAAAATAAAATAAAATAAAATAAAATAAAATAAAATAAAATAAAATAAAATAAAATAAAATAAAATAAAATAAAATAAAATAAAATAAAATAAAATAAAATAAAATAAAATAAAATAAAATAAAATAAAATAAAATAAAATAAAATAAAATAAAATAAAATAAAATAAAATAAAATAAAATAAAATAAAATAAAATAAAATAAAATAAAATAAAATAAAATAAAATAAAATAAAATAAAATAAAATAAAATAAAATAAAATAAAATAAAATAAAATAAAATAAAATAAAATAAAATAAAATAAAATAAAATAAAATAAAACAAAATAAAACAAAATAAAATAAAGTAAAATAAAATAAAATAAAATAAAATAAAATAAAATAAAATAAAATAAAATAAAATAAAATAAAATAAAATAAAATAAAATAAAATAAAATAAAATAAAATAAAATAAAATAAAATAAAATAAAATAAAATAAAATAAAATAAAATAAAATAAAATAAAATAAAATAAAATAAAATAAAATAAAATAAAATAAAATAAAATAAAATAAAATAAAATAAAATAAAATAAAATAAAATAAAATAAAACAAAATAAAATAAAGTAAAATAAAATAAAATAAAATAAAATAAAATAAAATAAAATAAAATAAAATAAAATAAAATAAAATAAAATAAAATAAAATAAAATAAAATAAAATAAAATAAAATAAAATAAAATAAAATAAAATAAAATAAAATAAAATAAAATAAAATAAAATAAAATAAAATAAAATAAAATAAAATAAAATAAAATAAAATAAAATAAAATAAAATAAAATAAAATAAAATAAAATAAAATAAAATAAAATAAAATAAAATAAAATAAAATAAAATAAAATAAAATAAAATAAAATAAAATAAAATAAAATAAAATAAAATAAAATAAAATAAAATAAAATAAAATAAAATAAAATAAAACAAAACAAAATAAAATAAAGTAAAATAAAATAAAATAAAATTAAATTAAATTAAATTAAATAACATAAAATAAAATAAAATAAAATAAAAGGAACTAAAACTGTTGTACTTATCGTAATTTAAAAACGAAACTTGTTTTATTATTGGGAATAAAACAGCGTTAAAGGACGAAATTCGACGAACGAAATTCGTAACAAATTAAATGTATCTTTAGGTTCTGCAGCTTGCAAATGATAAATTGGATTCAGGCAATCTATTATTCGTATTGGCGAAGTTGTCTTAATATCCTGCAGAAAGGAGTAGAAATCCGATATAGACTCTGTTTCTCACATCATCAACATAGCTGATGATTATTCTATGCTAATTTATATTAAATTACGATCGATTTCTATGCAAATTTAAAAATAACAATATCTAAATATCCTTGACTTTAAAAATCTTTTGGGAAATTTACAGCAGCCTGTCATCTAGATCATGTCAAAGGTCATCAGCGATAGTAAAACAAAATATTCACAATTTATTGATATACTATGTATTTCCAACCCCTGATAAAAGGAAGAACTCTTCCCAAGAATAAGGAAATCCCAAGAAAAGGCTCAATCATTAAAGGAGACAGCACGAAATCTGATTGCCACCACCAAAAAATTAAATAAATTTGCATACATTAGAAATAAGGAATGATAACATCTACAAAACGGACGCGAGCTCAACTGACAACAGCACCAATTCCTAGATACTCTTCTTTCGGGTTCAATGTCAGACAAAATGCCCGCTTTCCTCTCACCGAGTATCCTTTTTTCCAGTGACATTGAGTTAGTCCATCAATTAATGTCCTGAGATTAATTTTTGTTTTCGTAAAAATACAAAGAAATGCATCTCTCTATATGTGCTTTTCTCTGTCTCCGGTGGCAGCTGTGTTTTATGTCATCCTTGAAACGGGAAGGGGTGATGTGATGTAGTACAAAATCAAGCAGAATCCTTTAACAGGACATTCATTTGTTCTTTAAGGAATGTGATATATTTAATTTACTATAAATTCTCTTAAAGCTGAGAGGTTATTGTGAGAGTTGAATGTTTTGTTATTGCGAAGGGTTTTCCCCAAATATTTTGAAAATTAAATAAAATAATTTGGAAGGATTTTATTACATAGATCGCTTTGTGAGAGTTGTTGTAAAAACATCATACACTTTTCCTTTTCTCTTTTTCCTTTTTTTTTCGTTTAAAAATTCTGTGAAATAAATAGTAAATTAAATTTTGTTATACAATTTAGAGAAAAGGGATACAAATTGTGGATTTAAATGTTGGCACAACATAGACCATACAGCTAAAAAAAAGATCCAATAAAAATCTGAAGTTGTGGTTCTGCGGTATTTTTACGATACAATCTAAAGTAATGATTGCACTTCAGACTTCCCATTAGCTTCCTCTAATACTCTATTTTTGCTTCCAACATAAAGATATCCACAAGCCTACCTTGGTATCCCCTGCTCAATAAACGAAAAACCAGATAGATCACCTGGTAATGGATGGAAGGAACTCTACTAGCACAGAGCAACACGAAAAAATATAATCATATACGGACTCCACTACGTGGTGAAAGACCAAAAAAAAGATCCGTGTCTCCCAGTTTTGCCCAAAAGTGATGGACTTTTTTTATGGGCCCCCAAAGATTTTTCTTGCAAAAAAGAGACAATTTTGTCAGGCACATATCTTTCAAATCGTTCCGAATTTTGATCTACTCTCTGAGGGAAAGTTACAGCCCTTATCACAGAGAACAAAAATTGTGAACATATAAAATCAAAAAAACTTCATCTTCAAGGTCAAAATAGCAAAATCCTGTAACAACTTGGATTTTTTACCTTTTTCCCCCTGTTCAGGTCCATAGGTAGCAAACCGTTCAAAATTCAAGGAAACAATCAACTACAAAAATGTACCTAAGATCTCAATAAACAACTTTCTGGAACATCTGAACTTCCTAGGAATGATTCTTATATTGTGCGGTGCGTCCCTCGTTGCGTGTGCTTAGCTTACTGCTTTGCCTGTGCTGCTGCGCTCGGCGAGATAGCATAGTATCTCAATGTTGAAGTAAACGGTGTTAAGAATCATTTCTAGGAAGTTCATATGTTCTAGAAAGTTGTTTATTGAGACCTTAGGTACATTTGTTGATTGTTTCCTTGATTTTTGAACGGTTTTCTACCTATGGACCTGAACAGGGGAAAAAAGGTAAAAAAAATCCAAGTTTTTAAAGGTTTTTGCGATTTTAACCTTGAAGATGAAGTTTTTTTTGATCTTATAGTTATGTTCACAATTTTTGTTCTTTCTGACAAGAGCTACAACTTTCCCTCCGAGAGTAGATAAAAATTCTGACCGATTTGGGAGATATGAGCCTTTTGACGCGATTTTGACCTTGAAGATGCAGTTTTTTTGATTTTATATGTTCACAATTTTTGTTCTTTATCAGAAGAACTACAACTTTCCCTCAGAGAGTAGATCAAAATTCCAAACTAGCCTGACAAAATGATCACTTTTTTTGCAAGAATGCCACCGAGGCCCCAAATTTTTGGGGGCCCATAAAAAAAAGTCCATGACTTTGGGCAAAACTGGGGGACACGGGTCTTTTTCTTTTGGTCTTTTATAACGTAGTGAAGTCCGTATATGGTTATATTTATTCACTTAAAAAATTAGACACAGTGTAGTGTAACGGATGTACCTGTGACTCGAGGAGCTAATATCAATTCGTATCAATACTTGGTTGCAATAAAGGTGCGCACAAGTTTGAGTAGAGCGAAAGTCATACGAAAGCAGACATATAGAAAGCTGGATATCGGAAAGCTGCTGCTACCCAAGATAGCCACGGCCTATGCAGAGAAGCTCACTCAGATACTGGCGCAGCACGCAACTCCGCCTCATGATCCTGAAGCGTAGTGGAAATATATTCCCACTCGATGAAAACTGCTGCAGAAGATGTACTTGGTTACGAAACCCCCCTTAAAGACAAATCACGAAGAGTATCGCATGGCAAGTGATAAATAGACCGCTGCATGTATGGCAATGCTTCAGTCAGTTGCAACGCGAGCCGTGACAGCGCGCTATAAGGAAAAGAGGAGAGAGGAAGCCCGATTATTTAAAAAGAAGAAACAGTTGTGGAGTAAGCGCGAGGTGAACAAATTGGATCTTACAGAAGGAAGACTAAGGCCCGCAAATTCTACCGAAACGGACAAAGTCCAACCAACGGCCGTGGATCAGGGACCATCTTTTATAGAGATTGGAATGGGATTCCCAATCTTGTCCTAGGAGGCTTCAATACAGATGAGGGTGTTGGGCAAATGCATGTCGATGGCGTTGACTGCCCCCTTCCTAGCCAAACCGAAGGTAGAACTGCAATTTTCTGCCTTAAGAACAACAAAGCCGGTGGTGCTGATGGACTAACGGCTTGGCTATTTAAGGCTGACGAGTTATGACGTTGGAAAGGTGCATGCATCAGCTAATATGCAAATCTGGCTAGATGAATGCCTTATCCATCGCATACAATGTCCTCTAGAGCGTGATGTTCGGAAGACTAAAGCCGTTTGTTACATACCTAATCGGTCCTTATCAGTGTGGCTTTAGGCCTGGCAAATCAACTATCGACCAGATATTCACGATACTACAAATCCTGGAGAAACCGCACGAAAACAAACCGACCACCTCTATGTAGATTATAAGGCTGCCTCCGATAGCCCGATACGGGGAAAACTATACCACGCTATGTCGGAGCATGGCTGAGACGCCTTTGTAGTATAACACTGACCGATACGAAATCCTCAGCAAAGATTGCTAAAGATCTAACCAAAGGGGGCTAGGCCACAGGCAGGAAACTATCAGCAAGAAAGGAAATCCTCAGCCAAGATTACTAAAGATCTCACCGGACGGGGCGAGGCGTCAGGCAGGGCGACACCTTATCATGTGATCTCCTCCACATTTTAATTGAGATCACCGTGAGAAAAGCCCCAGGGATTGCGAATGAAACTACCAGCAACAAAGGACACATGCTGCCCGCGTTTGCTGATAATTTAAATATCATTGTGCGAAATCTGCGAGGGGATACCCCAGTATTTTCGAGAATTGAGAAGGAATCAGTAAAATTGGTTTTGGCGTTAAACGAGGACAATACAAAATAAATGGATTCGACAAGCAGAACATCCATACGTTTGGAGGAAAGGGTGAACATTGATAACCCTTATAATTTCGAGGTATTGGACGAATTAATTTACCACGGCTCTGCCGTAAACAGAAGCAATAACGTCAGCCTGGATATCAAATAAAAAATGGTCATTTCCATAATCCAGGTGCTGTAGATTGACCGCACGAACACCATCAAAGGATTAAGCAACTTTAACATCAATATATTCGCGGTCAACTCATCTGGCACGGTAAAACCAGGCATTGCAGCTAGAAAGGATCTGAATTTAAACCTTTTTTCAACCGATAACCAACGAGATCATGTGCTACTCCCACAGGAAAACTATTTAGTTTGTTCCATGATACTCAATATTATGTCACTATCTATCTGAAAAAATTCCCCCAGGTCCGTGAAATAGCAGGATCCTATAGTACACATCCTTCTGCCACTTCGTGCTGGACACGTGAAGAGAACATGTTCAGTGGATTCTTCCTCATCGTTACAGCTGTTATAGAAGTCATTTCCCTTACCTTGAGACTCACCATATATCTACCAATCAGGCAGTGCCCCATTAAAACTGAAATAACCAGTGGTACCTTGGGACTAGCTGGAGCCAGTATTTTCATGGATCGCCTCCAATCCTTTTATATAATCTATAGCCACCATCCACCTCTCCTGCAGCATCACATAGGAGAATTCTTTCACGATTTGTTTTCAAGGCATGCCAACAAGTTCCAATTCCTTTGGAACCTATAAGGTAGTCTCTTGTCTTACCACATCATGCACTCTGCAGTTGGTAGGAATGTCACCGGGGCTCCGACACCAATATGATGTGAATATCGTACTGTCACTTCGTCATCATCTCGTTCAGAGGTCAGCGGATGTCCGGCTTAAAACTTGAGTGCAGTACTACTGGTTCCTGGGACTTGTTTAACGCCTACCCTATTGACTTCTGGACTATTATCCCTCTGTCAGCGGGTCCCTTAGCTACCAACATTTTTGTCTCAAACACTCTGTAATAAACAGGTAGTCTACGAAATAGGGTTATTAATTTGGATCCATCCTCGTAGAAATTCAGGAGTACCCCTGTAGCAGAACGCCTTTGTTCTAGGAATCTCTTTCTGGTATGAGAGTGTAATATTTCCAATCAAATAGTAGTCGACGAATACACACTTCCCTTCCAGAACTGTTCTGCAAACGACTCCGACTATGCCCCATTGTGAGAGTTGTTTTAACCTGATGGCAGACGCACAGCAGGTGGACTTCCAAAGTTACTACCATCTCTTACTAATACTCGTATATTCTGGTCACAATCCTCTGTTATAGTTTCCATTTCCAACCTACAACCCTATTACAGATGTATAGGGCCAATGTCGTCTTTTTTGGCCTTTCCACTATGTTGGGTCCGAAACTAAGCTAGCTGCGGTCCCACATAATACCCAGATATTTGCTACATTATACAGACTTAATTTCAGGCCCATTTAACGTGATAGGTTCCATATGTGTTTTATACCTTCGAGTAAACTGAGCCACCTCAGTCTGGGCCGGGTTTGCACTTAGTCTATTTTCACCCGCCTACCAGCCCAAAGTCCACAGCCAACCTTCGAAAATGTTCCCTACGGTACTGGGATACTTGTCCATTACTTCCATTACAACGTTGTCCGAATGAACAACAATTTCCTCCCCGCATTTTCGAGAGTGATTCAGTACAATGTTCTATACATATGGAGAGTACCTTGTATATGTCGAGCTACCCAGTTCCTGGTGAGCATTTCTTATATAAACTCTATAAGATCAACTTCACCTCAAGTGTCGATAGCGCTAATTTTATCCCTGTAGGCGTGACATCAAGACGGCTACCACCGTGTAATCCTTAGCAGCGAACGATTTCTCTATGTATCTTTCTTGTTCATGCACTGCTGTCTCTATAGATCTGCCCTGACAGTAGCAATATATCAATCTTACATTATTACTCGCCTGCAAGTCTTCGATCGTTTCTGGTCACAAAACTAGCTCTGGGCCGGTTGGAGATATTGCCATGTATCCCCTCGTCGTCAACCCTCAAACCATGACCTCTAACAACCCAAGACTCTTGGAGTAGAGTCACATCCGCCTGAACTAATTCTAGACGAAGGTTTAGAGCTGCAAATGCCACTTCACTATAGTGGAAGTTGATTCGAATATATTGTAACACTAGTTGGTCTCTCTACCTGCGTCACATCCTATTCGTCATCAGACACTGAAAAGTATGCGCATCTATGTAGCGCAGTATGTTGGAGCGCATCTACACGCTGAAAAGTTTGTATTTTGTTGCTTTTTGGATGCAAATATAGCGTGTTTGTGTCGCAAATATACTATACTTGCGTTTAAACACATTGTGTTTGCTATTCAATATAACATGTTTGTGACACAACGATTAACATGGTTTTTTGAGACCCAAATGTGATTTTTTTTGTTAAAAACCGCTAAAAACAAACACGAGGAAGATAACAAAGAGACAACAAGGCACCAGATCTACAATTCATGAGAACAATGCTTGCAAACATGTACATGTTGCCTGCAACATGTTGCTGGGGTCATTATTTTTCAGCGTGTATGTGCTTAGTCAGATTGGTGTGGGATAAGGTCCGTGACTTTTTGAATGAAACACAATTTTTGCAAAAAAAAATATTTTTTAACATAATCTCCTTTTAGCTCAATACACTTAGTTCAACGTTTCTCCAATTTTTGTATCCCTTCCAAAAAATAGGATTTTTCGAGGTCCATAAAATAGACATTTGTTTGATCAATAATTTCATCGTTGGAGCTAAATCTCTCTTCGTCGAGCCATTTCTTTAAGTTTTAAAATAGGAAATAGTCACTGGAGGCTAAATCGGAGGAGGTACCAATTCGTATCCCAATTCATGGAATTTTGCCATTGAGACTACACACGTGTGCACCCGTGCATTTTCTTGATGAAAAATAACCTTTCTCTGGGCCATATAAGGGTCGTTTTTTTAAATCTTCGTTAAATCGGTCCAATAAGTTGACATAATATTCGATGTTATTGTTTTAGTGGATTATCCCGCGTGCATCCCAAAATATCGTAGCTATCACCTTTTTGGCCGACAAACTTACCTTGGCCTCCTTCGGAGCCGGTTCACCCGGAGAAACCCATTGTTTAGACTGCAGCTTGGTCTCCGGAGTGTTGTAATGGGTCCATGTTTCATACACAGTTACAAAATGCCGCAAAAACTCCTTCAAATTGCGGTTAAACAACTCCAAACACTCCTTTGAAGTTGTCACACGATTACGTTTATGGTCAATTGAGAGCAAACGCGGCACCCATCTTGCAGACAGGTTTCTTAAACCCAACTGATCATTTAAAATCGAAACCACACTGCCATATGAAATGCCTATGGCATCAACAATCTCACGCACTAATACTCTTCGATCGGCCAAGACCATATTGTGGATGTTTTCGACATTTTCGGGTGTATTGACCTCAATTGGCCGCCCAGAACGTTCAGCGTCATTTGTACTTGTGCGTCCACAACGAAAGTCAGTAAACCATTTTTTTCCATTGAAATCGATAGTGCAGAGTCCCCATAGTATTTATCAAACTTTTCCTTGGTTTGATTGACGTTTCTTTCGGAAAAAAAATAATGTTTAATGAGCACTCGAAATTCACTTTTCCCATTTAAAAAAAATGAATGAGGTTGAATGTTTTGAACAACTTTAAACGCAAAGTAAATGACGGAACTTGCTCAAAATTTGACAGTAGTCTATTAACAGGTGGTACTTGATGGGAGCAGTGTTGTATTTCCTTTCCTAAAACACTTATCATTTGATGCAAAATGAAGTGGGAAAATACAATGTTCCGATAAAGGAAATGTATAAGAGGAAAGGTCCAAATGAATTAAAATATAAAAAAGGTACTTTGTTTAACAATATGAATAGGTACTTTTTTTTGGTGAGAAAATTTACTTTTTTCAAGAAAAGGCACTTATTTAAGAAAATGTTCTCTTTTTAAACTTCTTTCACTTTGGCTTTTCCAAATTTACTTTTTATTGGGTTCAAAACTACAATATATACTTAATATTGGCTACAGGCTCCACCTAGAAAATTTTCCATTAAACAAGATATTTCCCAACATATGTTAGTCTAGACACAAACCAAACCAAAAGTACCCAATATAGTTGATAATACTGGGTTGTAGCATAATAGTGTTAAAAAAAAGTTGTTTAATTTTTTTTCTTCGTACCAAAATAAATAAAAAGCCACTAAAAGTATAAGTAATAGATTTGTATAAAAAGCATAAGTGTGTTGTAACGCTTAAGAAATTACGGACATTAAAATTATAAAGAGATAATACAGTGAAATATCAAGAGGAACTCGGGAAAAATTTGACGGCTTTTGTAGGATCTGTTTCCTCTAGTTCCATTTAGGAATTAAGTTCTGGTAAAAAGTTCGCTCCGGATATACACAACTCAAATGGCCACCATCTGCCTCTTCCAATCGACCGATTTTCCTATTGTGTAGTGGAAGAACTGTTGGGACTTATAAATTTGCATTTGATTTTAATTTGCATTACTTTACCTAATGCAAATACAAAAGCATTATCAATGTTCTCAATGACAATAAAAAATTTTGAACTTTCATTTACTCAGGCAATGCAAATGCCGGTTGTCGAATCGGATGTCAATTGTAATGAAATATGGGAATGCTTTTAATTGTCTTGAATTTGTTTGACTGCTGGCAATTCTGTGTTTAAAGTATTTTATATGTAGAGGTTTGTGGCTTTGATAGGTATTGCCTCGTAGTACTTTCAAATTCATAAACCTGTACTGTATAAAATATTTGAAAACCAAAACTGCCAGATACGAAGCAAATGCTGTTGGAAAATAATACAATTGACAATGGTATTTAAATTTTTTTGGATTTGCGTTTGTAGAGGAAAGATAAACTACAAATTATAATTGTCTTATATTTCTTGTTTGCCCCATATATGATATCACTACATGTCATACATATTTGTAAGTAGATTTAAACAATAAATCATAATTATTATGAATTAAACTAAACTTAGCAACAAATTGTCACAGGCGCAGCCATTTTAATAAGCTTAATTTGAAAGTAGCTTTCAAAATCCTTTTGCAACCAAAAGGACGCACCACAAACAATGGGTATTTTAACGCATCCAAAAATATCTGATTAAAAGAGCATTCATCCTAAATTCCAACGCTTTCATATCTGATTATGACAGCCTTTAGGGTATTTGCATAACCTAGCGGCTGAATGGCCACACACGCAGTTGTTGATACGGGTGGTTTATGCGGCCACTCCAATGACCGGAAGCTGTTCGATATAAATCTAGAAATTATTTAGGGGATGATGGCGACGATGTTGATATGAACATCAGGTTATAAAAAAACTGTAATAAGCGCGCGCCGCTAATTTGTTTTTAAAAAGCTATAAGTGAAAGAGATAAGTGCATCATCACTAGTTCATATTCTCCAACAACCTGTAAGGAATAGTCCGTTAAACAGTTATTAATGGCAAAATAAAATTTGCTTTGGAAGTAATTAATGCCATAAGAAGGACCAATTTTAGGAAAACTTCAGCAGGATAACGACTATTACAACGCAACTTAAATATCTTCTGTTTAAAACGCAACGATCCTAATCTTCCGGGCCTAATTTTGTTTGATAGAGACTACTGAGCACCGCACAGCAGCGGCTGCTAAATATAACCAACTACACTCACTGTAGCCGAGTTCAGAGGGTGTCACAACCAGGTGACAATTGCCTTCAAAGTTCATATGATATGGTAAAAAAAATAAATGAGTGTTCGAACTCACGGGCGATGTATTAACACCTTTTTGTTACACGGTACCTATTCGATTTCTATGAACACATTAGTAAATGTTACATTGGAAAATAAAAAACAGCGTTCAATCATATGATGACGTTTCATTTAAACAGTATTAATACTTAAAATTATTTAAAGACAAGTGAATTCACATGTGCTGAGTGCTAACGCTGTGTGTTGGCTTTGTTAGATTATACCCTACCCGTGCCTATATGTAGATGTTAACACATCAATAAAACAATAAACAGAGCGACAATAAACAGTATTGAATAGTACAGAGAACTTATTGCACTCTTTTTGCGCTCTCATGTGGAGAGTCTGAGTAAAAGAGCATAAACGAGTCATATTCTCTTTATAGAATATTTCTATATAAATGCACCATTTCGACACTGTTGTTACATAAAACAGTATAAAAAGCATAAATGTTTCAAAAGGCATCAATGTTTCACATCAAACATTATGAATGGACCAAGTTATGACAAAAAGAGAGTAGACGTTTTGAATTATTCGCCAGAATTTGAGCCAAACAATTCGTTCCTTGAGTTCTCTATACTATTCAATACTCTTTTGCGACGACAACCTGCTTGTTTGTTTGATGCCGCTATACCAATACCATCATACTTATTTTCAGGCAGAGACTATTGTTGTACAACAACCACGTAGGTGATTCTAACACTGTGTGTTGTTTGCATGTGTTCACTTTGATAGATTGCCCTACCCGTGCCAATTGATGTTAACACATCAAAAAAAAATTGAAATACAAATTGCATTTCTCATAGGAATATTTGAGTTGACGCACAGGAGTTTTACTGTCCATATCGAACCCAGTTTCTAAAAATTGTTTGACCGCTCTTCGAATGGTTGACACATTAGGTGCACTTTCACTCACATTTTCTTCGGAGTTTGCGAGCGGTCTCAGCATAACGTTCCAAATTTTTGTAATCAGTTTTCATAATTATGACGCGTTGTTCTTTCCTACAGCGATCCATTTTTAATAACCGCAATAAACATATGTGATAGCTGCCAAATTTCAGAGTTGCCCCTTGCACAAAAAATTACACTAAATTTAAAAAGTGCAATCTTACTGAGACACCCTATACTTCAAGATTCGATGACATATCTGATCTACCTCCTAGCTGCAAATTTGAGACAGGATAGAACGTGAAAGAAAATGAGAGATAGGTATAACTTTTAAATTACCTTGATATGCAATAAATGAGTTTTGATTTGATGAACACAACAATGTTCTTTAATTTTTATATTAATTACGTCCAAATTCCGGAATAAAAATCCTGTATCAAAAGAGTCGTTAGCCCAGTGACTTTCGATGAGAATTTGATGGAACTGAAACACACATGCACACTCTGTATATCTTACTCTATTGACTGAATAAACGAAATAAAATGAAATGAAATGAAATGAAATGATATGAAATGATATGAAATGATATGAAATGAAATGAAATGAAATGAAATGAAATGATATGAAATGATATGAAATGATATGAAATGATATGAAATGATATGAAATGATATGAAATGATATGAAATGATATGAAATGATATGAAATGATATGAAATGATAAGAAATGATATTAAATGATATGAACTGATATGAAATGATATGAAATGATATGAAATGATATGAAATGATATGAAATGATATGAAATGATATGAAATGATATGAAATGATATGAAATGATATGAAATGATATGAAATGATATGAAATGATATGAAATGATATGAAATGATATGAAATGATATGAAATGATATGAAATGATATGAAATGATATGAAATGATATGAAATGATATGAAATGATATGAAATGATATGAAATGATATGAAATGATATGAAATGATATGAAATGATATGAAATGATATGAAATGATATGAAATGATATGAAATGATATGAAATGATATGAAATGATATGAAATGATATGAAATGATATGAAATGATATGAAATGATATGAAATGATATGAAATGATATGAAATGATATGAAATGATATGAAATGATATGAAATGATATGAAATGATATGAAATGATATGAAATGATATGAAATGATATGAAATGATATGAAATGATATGAAATGATATGAAATGATATGAAATGATATGAAATGATATGAAATGATATGAAATGATATGAAATGATATGAAATGATATGAAATGATATGAAATGATATGAAATGATATGAAATGATATGAAATGATATGAAATGATATGAAATGATATGAAATGATATGAAATGATATGAAATGATATGAAATGATATGAAATGATATGAAGTGATATGAAATGATATGAAATGATATGAAATGATATGAAATGATATGAAATGATATGAAATGATATGAAATGATATGAAATGATATGAAATGATATGAAATGATATGAAATGATATGAAATGATATGAAATGATATGAAATGATATGAAATGAAATGAAATGAAATGATGCGCAATGAAATGAAATGAAATGAAATGATGCGCAATGAAATGAAATGAAATGAAATGAAATGAAATGAAATGAAATGAAATGAAATGAAATGAAATGAAATGAAATGAAATGAAATGAAATGAAATGAAATGAAATGAAATGAAATGAAATGAAATGAAATGAAATGAAATGAAATGAAATGAAATGAAATGAAATGAAATGAAATGAAATGAAATGAAATGAAATGAAATGAAATGAAATGAAATGAAATGAAATGAAATGAATAGGAACGGAATGGAATGAAATGAAATGAAATGAAGTGCAATGAAACGAAATGAAATGAAATGAAATGAAATGAAATGAAATAAAATGAAATGAAATGAAATGAAATGAAATGAAATGAAATGTAATGAACCAATCCAAAAATTTTATTAAAATTCTCTAACCGAATAATTCGGTTGTGACAACTACATTTGTTGTTGCCATGACCGATTTGTTTGTAAACGATAATGTGGCAAACATACTTACGTTATCCGTTGTTAGATTCTTTATTCTGTTGTTTTAGATTTTAGGAAGCCTATGCCAAATTTTTCACACTTTGGGCAATTTTAGAAGTCATTCTGAAGATATAATGTTCTTAAGTATATTGGTCGTAAACATTTTGGCGAGACATATTTGGTTGTCATAGCTAATAACACTACTAAATTCATCAGAACAAAAGTCATGAAATTAGTTTTAATTTTCATACGATTGATATCATTTTGTTGTGTCTTTACACTTGTAACTTTCAGCTTAGTATTAAAATTCAATTCAAAAACGTGAGCGTAATTTCAAATAAAATTTGAATATACAATTTGATTGTGGCAACCGAATTGGAAATGAGTTCGGTTGTGGCAACCGAATGAGAAATAATGTAGTGTATGATATCAATAAGTTTAAGTCAAACATCAACTACCTTTATTCCCTCTTTCCTCCAACTCATAACATAACTTCCTAAGTCGTATACATGTATAGGAGGCACAGCATGAGTGTAGGTCAAAATTAAATTCAAAATCTAAGGGCATATTAGTTCATTGATTCGAGAGAACGATTTCCATCTAAATGTATGTAGTGTCTGACTTCAATTTTCTAGTTATCCAACAACCAATAAATTATAAATAGGCTAGGGTTCTGTAGATACCAAAACTTAAGCACATATTGTTACACTGATTGAAGCAAATAATATCCTTCCGCCACTTTCCAGTTTTAAAATTGTAAGTAATTGAAACAACGACGGACCACATTGAACTCACCATATTGAACTGCCCCAGATGTTGCTTCCTGTTCGCAGTTCATTCCATCGTGGTGAATTTTAATTTTGCATGAAAAATCTATCCAAATGTCAGAGATCATATGGCTGAGTAGTGTAGAATGAGTCCTTTTGTTCGGCCACCATTTAAATACATTCACAGTAAAACGTAGGGGGGGAGACGCAAAACTAATCGTCCATTAGTTGCTTTCAAGCGTAAAACTTGTTACACAACATTTGAGTCAAACTCCTGAAAACATACAAAGTGTCTAAAAAAGGACTATTCACCGAAGTCCTTTTGCTTTCAACTGGCAAGAGTTTAGTCGCGGCCATATGTTTAAAGTGCCAACAACATTTTAACGTTGATTACAATTTATGTGCTCCAAATTATCGTATAATTTTCTTAATTTCATAGACCACTACAAAAAGAAAAGACGTGTTCCAGTCCTTAACAAATCACGTAGTTATAGGTGAACCAAATCGAATGTTGCAAAAGGGAGAAAAGTTAAGGTTTAACAGAAATTTTTGCAGCAAGAAAAGATTCTCAAATGTTAAGTCATACACTTAGGTATCCTGGAATCAGAGTTTCGGTATCAAGAAAATGTGTAAATCCGAAAAATATACTGTATTGTAGACCGGGTCACGAAAGAAATTTCTTAAGTCGAGGGTAAATATTAAAGATCACCTCGAGACAATTTAAAAACAAAAAAAAATCAAAGAGTGTTCAAACTCACGGGCGATGTGTTAACACCTTTTTGTTACACGGTACCTGTTTGATTTCTATGAACACATTAGCAAATGTTACATTGGAAAATAAAACAAAGAATAGTTTTTGTGCTTAAAGCTTTTTTGCTATTGCACTTTCTTTTTTCTTATAATGCTTTAACATTAGATGTAATATTGTTAAAATATATAAACCAATATTTAGCTCACTGAAACGACTACAAAAAGTATTGAATAGTATAGAGAACTTATTGCACTCTTTCTCCGCTCTCATGTACAAAGTCTTATTCTCTTTATAGATTATTTCAATATAAATGCACAATTACGACAATGTTATTACATAAAGCAATACAAAAATCATAAATGTGTTTCAACAGGCATCAATGTTTCACATCAAAATTATGAATGGACCAAGTTATGACAAACAGAGAGTAATACGTTTTGAATCAGTGCTTTTGAGTCATACAATTCGTTTCATAAGTTCTCTATACTATTCAATACTCTTTGGCGACGACGACCTGCTTGTTTGTTCGATGCCGCTATACCAATACCACCATACTTATTTTCAGGCAGAGACTATTGTTGTACAACAACCACGTATGTGATGCTAACGCTGTGTGTTGTTTGCATGTGTTCACTTTGTTCGTCTTCCCTACCCGTTAATACATCAAAAAATGGTGTCCCATTACATGTTATGAAGAAATTGGGGAGAGAGCTTCTCACAACCAGTGAACTGTGCGCTTTCTAGATTTGTATACTCACTGGTTGGGACCTACAGTTTTTACACCAATTCCGAACGGTATCTTGAGAAGCTTTTTCATGGATAAATACTCAATAGTCTCGCCGTCACTATGCAAGGTGACCGCCGCCGAAAACAATTTTAAGGTGGTCTGAGCAGGGATTGAACCCAGGATCTCATGTCGAAGAGGCGCGCACACTAACCGCTGCAACACCGACGGCCTTGTTTTTGACTCTATTGCATTCCCAAATACGACCGTGTGGTGTGGATTTCATGCAGGAGTTGTGAGTGGACCGTATTTTGTCGTCGACTAAAACGATCGCCAAGTTATGTCGCATTTAGACCGCAGTATAGCGATAACCTAGTTCTCTAATCTTTGCCGTTTACACCACCCAATTTGAGATTAAATTGACATTCCAGGTGGCAACTTTGTGCATAGACCATCTTAGAGCAATTCCGTGCCGAGATTAAATTATCGAAGTCGGCGGCGCAATAGAAAACTTAAATTGGCGGCTCTTGGTTTTGGCAGTTTTGTAAAAATTTGGGATGTTTTTGAAATAGCTGAACCTTTTTGGCTCTAAATTGGCTCTCATTGCCAATTATACCAGCGGCGTCAAGAGGTTCCAAAAATTGTTAGTGACGGCGACGCCTCAGAAAAATTTCGATTGAATTCCTTCAGAAAGACGATCAAGAATTAGACGATCCGAAAATGTGCGCAATTTGGCAACCCTGGTAAAAGAGAACCAAAATGTGGTAGCAATTCGCTCAAACGCATTTCTCTCACGCGTCATATCTTGATTATTTAATACTTTTTGCATAGTTTATGTAATTTTACTTCAACATGGTTGAAATTTGTATAGTTACCCAATATGCACAACGGATCCGTATCGGCTCCGATTTGGATCCGACTTCTCGGAGATGATTTCGTAAACGGATCCGTTCTCGGTTCGTGATCAGATCAGCGACCGGGAGAAATTCCTCTTTCGTTCTCGAAACGAGAAACGAGATCGGATCCGATAGCGAAATGAATTCGGACCCGATATCGCAATGGATTCGGACCCGATAGCGAAATGATTTTGGACCCGATAGCGAAATGAATTCGGCCCCGGTATCGAAATGTGGTCGGATTTTAAATCATTACGATGGGTTCCGAAATCATTTCGATATTGATGCCGCTCTCATTTCAGAATAAAATAATCAAATTACATTTTATATACATTTCTGAGACTCATTCTTTGTCATTATATTTAATTTTTTTGGTAACGCGGTCTTCGCATATTGGAAGTATTTCTTACTTCTTACTTCCGAATAGGATCAGAGAAAACGAAATCCGATGTTCCGGACTCAAACCGGAACCGAATCGGATCAGAGAAAACGAAATCTGATGTTCCGGAAAATCTTCATCAAATCGAATCCGAGTCCGACTTTGTGCTTATAGGGTATATACAATAACACTATCAAAAAGTTGCTTGTGTATTGAAATATTTAATGAAGAGAGTAAGACAAAGAGCAGAGAATGGCTAGGGTTTTACCCGTTTTGTTTGTTGGCATTCGAGTGAAGATAAATTTTGACTGTTTACTTGTACATCGTTTTTGTCCGTCCGTCAAACAGTTGATTTTTTGTGTATGTTTTATTATGGTTGCATTTTTTGGTACTTAGCAGTGTTGCATCAAATTGTACAACAGTTTAAAATGAGGTTAAAAATTTAACTTCAGCTTTTCCAGATTAAAATTGTATGATTAATCTTTTGGTTCAGCGTGGGTTAACGGAGTTTTCGTTCGCAATACGTTTAGCTTGGATTGTGTAAATGCCGTATTACGGTCAATGGCGTTCACTAACGTGTTATGTTGGAGGACTATTTTTGTCCAGAAATGGATGAAGTTGATATGTAGATCCAACAAGATGGTGCCACATACCACACAGCAGGTTAAACAATGGTTTAATCTTAATAGTACGGCCGCATCGCCACCTCGATCATGTTATTTAGCGTCATTGGAATGAGTGCTAATTATATCGGCGCCGGCGTGAGCTTTAAAAAATTGTTGGCAACATTTTCAGTCGCCTCCGTCTGTCAAACAGTTGATTTTTGTGTATGTGTTTACTACGGTTGAATTTTTCGGTAAATAGCAGAGTTGTATCAAATTGTACACCAGTTTAAAATTAGGTTAAATATTAAACTTCAGTCTTCACAGATTAAAATTGTATGACTAATCTTCGGGGTTAGCAAGCGTTAACTGAGTTAACCTTTGAAATGCGCTAATCTTGGTCGGTGTAAATGCCATATAAAATTGAGTCAGTAATCTTCTTGGTAAGCGTGGGTTAACGGAGATTCCCTTCGCAATGTGTTAATCTTGGTCGGTGTAAATGTCATATTACGATTAATGGCGTTCACTAACATGATATGTTGGAGGACTATTTTTGACCAGAATTGGATTAACTTGACATCAGTGAAATGTGGTTCAAACAACACATGTCCTAATCCTTACATGGGATGTAAAAGGAAACCATTTATTTATTTATTTATTCACAGATTTCCCGGCCGTCCTATAACAAATGGTCAAACACTAAGGAGTTTAGCCAGTCCCCACGAAGAGCTGGGAACAACACGTGACAGAAGGGGTGCAGGAAAACCTCGTATTGCTTCTTACGATAATAACACCACCGCTGTGGCTGAAAATTTGGCGATTGAGCCGCCAATCTCGACCATACAATCTTCAGCGTAATTGGCCAGTACACGTATTGCTCCGAAGCGCATTTTGGTGAAGTACATTAGTCGCTGCCGATTCAATTAGTACTAAGATCATTCAGCTTAACTTCCTGAATGTCTGTTAAATCCAACATGAGGTAAGGTCCTAGATATTGTTTCCTACGCATACAAAATGTCGGGCAAGAGCAGATGAAGTGGTCCATGCTACCGTCCTGCACTTCATCCCCACAGCTTCCGCAGTAATCATGAGATGAGAATCCAACTCTGGGCGCGTGTCTTTAAAAATAAAACCACATGTAATTTAAAAATAACCAACACAATGAAAATGTAAATATTGTGGATTTTTTACACTAACATCCTTGGAAGTATGCAACACATCCTGACAACTCGAACGAGAGTAACAGAACAAAATGTTCTCGCTGGTTTCATGCCTCAATGCATTTTAATTGAAAACATTTGGAGCTGAATTCTGTCATGGCAATTCAAAACACAAAGTAATTCTTGTTATTATAAAATTATACTCAACTTTGGATTCCTTATTAAAATTTATGATTTAAGGTCCTGTAGTTTCTTTAAACACAAATAATGTTAAACAATATTTTGGAAAATGTGACAGAGATTTCGAAAAAATATTCATATATTTACATTGGTCATTAAAGGTAATTAACCAAGCCACACCCGGATGTAGCTATTCTTTGCATATGTAAACCTGTTTTAGGATGAAAGGATCTTTCTTGCGAGTTCCCAGCATGTTTACACAAACATACAAGTTCTGTTAAACTATGAAAAATGAGAGGTATTTAACACACATTTCCTAAATAGACGTCATACATATCCGTTATTGTAATGTATCCCACGTGCGGATAGAAAAAAACTAGCACATAAAGTAACAACTGGTTCGTCCTTTTACATATTCCTTAAAACAAAAATACCTGAAAATTACCGTCCTACTGTAACTTCTTAGCTTGTATTCCAGTTTTAAATAGTATCGGTTTTTTTGTTAGTGTCGTCTTATAGTAGATGAAATGAAAAATCACTAAGCAGTATCATGTATATGCCCCTTGTCAAAGCTGTCAGGACATTATCCTTTTACTGGACATTCCAACACTGAAAAGCCAGCATAACAGTCTGCAAGTGGAAATAAGTAAAACAAATCACCCGTCAGTCAGTTGTTCTGAGTTGTTTTGAAGCGAAAAATTTGTTTTACCCCTAAATGCCACGTCCTGCTGCAGTCCAACTTTAACGCTACACTAAAGTCCTTTACTTGTGTCTACATTCTATCAGTTTCGCTTAATGCTCGGCCATATGTTGAACGTGCCAAATGTTTTGAATGTCGTTGTGTTAATGTGTTAAATGCGGAAAAATTTTCGAATATTTTTGTTTATAGACCAATACTAATACTAAGACATACATTTAATATTTAGTTCTTTGATTAAACTACAAGGAAAAGGATGCGCTGCATGTTAAAGGATAACTAATCAGCTGATGTGGTCACGCGTACATGCCGTTCACAGTTTACCAGAATAACATATGTTTTGTGTGTAAGACATTCGCAGAAGAGAACTGAATTTAAGAGATGTTTCGTAGAAATCTCTTATAAGACCAAAGTTCTCTGTTACAGAGATAAAACAAGAGAGTGAAATTCAAAAATCTAATTAATATAATAGATTTGTTTCCTTACTTTTTGTTCAGTAAGATGAGAGCAATCTAAAAATTCTCTTACAAAAGACAAAAAAAAACAAACTGAGATGACAGTTATTTGTTAAAAGCATGGAGCAAATTCGAATATTTTCTCTCACATTTATTACCCAAGAATAAACGTCAAACTCAGATGTCATTTATTTGTTAACAGCATAGAGCAAATTAGAATAGAGAATCAATTTTTCTCATCTGACATTTGATTTCACACTCTTCGTCGTATGTTTCATAGACGAATTCATACATAAATACATTTATTCTCTCAATAAATTAAATGTCATAGGTACGGTGGAAAGTAAACATTGGATGGTGGAGAACATGGACTGAATAATACCGGATAGAGGCAATAGTAAACAACGTCCAACATAGGAACAACAACCGAATTTCATGTTTTTGTGGCAAAATAGTTGTGTTAAATACAATACAAATGTATACCAACGATAAAAGTCAACAGAAAAGTGAAAAATACATTTAAATTTTTTTGTTCTACATCAAAACGACATGAAAAAGTTAAGTGAGCATATTTTGTAACTCCACCTGGTTTAAGTTAATTTTAAATTGAATTTCTCTCATGTCCACAAACCTACGACGAAGAGTGTGACATGATACGTCAGATGAGAGAATAAATGTATCTATGTATGCATTCGTTTATGGTACGTTTGTGCAAATGAGAGATATTCGAAGAAAATTTACTTACACCAGGTGGTGTTACAAGAACTGCTGACTTTACTTGTTAATGTCGTTTTGGATAGAACTGTGAAATTTTAATATATTTTGCACTTTCTTCTTGACTTTTATCGTTGGTATACATTAGAGTTGTATTTAACGCAATTATTTCGCCACACAAACAGGGAATCCGAAATGTTACTTTGTCAGACCTTTCTACTAATGTCTCTATCTGGTATTATTGAAGTCATGCCTTGAAACATCCAACGTTTGCATGCAACCAAACCTATGAAGTTAAAATTATTGACAAAATAAACGTCTCTATTCTAATTTAGTCTATGGTTAAAAGTTTAAATTTTCATAATATTAATTTAATATATAATTCGTTTTTCAAGTTATTCATTAACCGCCTTATTCATAAAAAGTTGTGAGAGATTTGAGGGACATTTTTTGTATGACAAACTGTCTCTCCAACCCCTCATAACTTTTTATGGATAAGGCCGTTTTAAATTTATTTCGTTAAACTAATTATTTGTCATTATTGTAATTTATTTTATCCAAAAATGTTTAATTTATTTTCACAAACAGCTGATTTAGAACAGCTGATTGTTTCTCACTTTACCAAACTTACCCCAGGAATCACTTAAGGATGCATTGGTAAAAAGAGAAACATTACTTACTTTTAGGAGAGAGAATATTTTACTCTCTTTTACACACTTTTTGAGTAAATAAACAACTTTGGGATGATTTAGGATCCCGCGGTAACGTAAAAAAACAAACTTAATATCGGGTGCCGCAACCAAAGTGCACGGCTGTGAATGGCATTCGTTACCGACCGAAATTTGATAATGAAGTTCTTGTAACCTCAAATAGGCAGCGTAGATCTGGACGACGTGTGGTTTCAGCAGAACGGAGCCACCTGCCACACCGAACACGAAAGAATCGATTTATTAGAACAGCGATTTCCAGACTCCCGAAATTCTGATGTCAACTGGCCACCAACATCGTGAGATTTAGGCCGCGCTATTTTTTCTTTGTAGTTTTGTGAAATCTCGGATCGATGTAAATAAACCACAAACAATTTCTGAGCAGAAGGCGTCATCGTTGAGATAGGGTCACATCTTTATAAAAATGCCATCGAACATTGGATTAAACGATCAAGGGACTGTGATCAGAGCCGCGAGAGCTACACGCTGAAAAATCTGTCGTTTTTTCTTGTTTGGATGCAAATATAACATGTGTTTGGAGGTTGTCGCAAATATAATATACTTGTGCCTAAGCGCATTGTGTTTGCTATTCATTATTACATGTTTGAGACACAATGATTAATATGTTATAAAATATGTGTTTGTGACCCAAATATATTTGTGTTTGTGATATAAATACAGCCGTGTTTGTTGCACTCTTTATGCTCTCTCGAGAGCAAGATAATAAAAGAGGGGCAACTAGTGTGAATATCTTGTAAGTGGGGATCTGTATTTTTGCATTATTCTCTCAGTGAGTGATAAAAAAATATTTCTGAATGAGCGTGTAAATTGCAGATGAAGTCAGTGTTTCTTATTTTCGTTGATGTATTGTGTTTTAATTTCATGTATTCAGTTGTCAATGGTTCAACGGACAGAGGATATCAAAAGCGCTTGACAAGTGAAAAAACAATAAACAAAGGCTCGGACGGTTAAATAGTTTGTAAAGTTGCTTTGGTTTTTGTGTATGTGTTTCGCATATATATTAATGTGTGCTATCAAAGTGAGAAAAGATTTTGAGGAAAGAAAATGGAAAGAGCAACAATGTGAATCCCTTCTTCTGCCCGAGCCTCTAATGAAAACATCGGAATGGCAGACCATTTGTGGAATATAATAAAAAAAACACAAGTAATTAATACACGCCTGTCTTGCATGAACTAGATTTGTATATAAGTATATTGGTTGTGTACCAACGCATAGTGATACCAGTGCATAGTTGAAACCTTCTGAAAACAAAAACGTGAGAGACAACAAAGAAAGGAGAAGCAAAAGAGCAGCAGATTCTCATTTCATAAAAAAAGTTAAGCATTCAATGCTAGTAAATGCAAGTAAATATAAAAAAAGGGGTTATTTTAAATATTTTAATTTTTTGTATTAATTATTTATAAATGTTTTTTTCACATTTCTATTTCATTCCACATTTAATCGGACCATGTCTACTTTATAATGCCATACAAATATCACCACACGGCCCAAAAATATGCGTATCACTTTCAAATTAAATCATGCACCTTTATTTGGACACCCTTTATAAGATACACGTTGAAAAAACGCCCAGTGTAATATATTCTCCCACACACATTCTGCAGATACAATGTATATGTTTGGACCACAGTACAAATATTTATATAATTGCCAGTCCCAAACTCACTTACATTTAAATGCAAATATTAGTATGTTTACTTGCAAACGTGCGTAATTTTATGTGGAATCATATGCAAATCTCGTCCATACACCTGTATACTTACGTGGAAAGATTCGTGTATTTCCTCCCAAAACTCCATGTACTTACAAGGAAACATATATGTATTTCCTCCCAAACACGCGGTTACTTGCGCGGATACATACCCCAGTTTCCTCACAAACATAATAATATTTAGAAGCAAAATATTTTTTGACTTGAATTTGCATTTATATATTTTCTAATCTATATTTGTAACCAACTACTGACAAACTAAGAAGATTTCAGAGGTTTATTTCTGAAATTAGGAAAAACGTAAACTGTCGGCAGAGAAGAGAAACCCTGACGACGACAAATGCAATTAGTTATAATGTGAACAAGACGTTGACTGGCCTAGAACGCTAAGGCGCTGATGAAAAGAGTCACAAAATTCGAAACGATAGTCTGCCAACATGAGTTCAAATACAACTGCGAGACCCCCTGATCTGTATAGCTCTTGCACAGGAAAAAAATTACACTAAATTTAAAAAGTGAAATCTTACTGAGACACCCTTTACTTTCTTTGTTGATTCTTACGTTTTTGTTTTCAACAGGTTTCAACGTCACCAAGCGCTACAATTCTTGTTAAATTTCTTTAAATGTTCACAAATGATCCACCGCTCCGATATTCTCACCACAGGCTTCGACTGACAACGGACTATACGTTGTTTCTTGTTTCAGATACTTTCTTCAAAATAGTTTTTCACCATGGTAGTACACATGTTTCCGAATGACATACGCAAAAAGCAAAGCAACAATTTAAACAATTTTAAACGCCCGAGCCGTTATTTATCCTTTTTCACTGTTCACAAATGTATCCTAGACATTGTTTATGATGTAATAAACAAAACGCACTCGCTATCATCTGTTCCGGGTTACTATTTTTCAACAGAAACCATATATTAAAACAAAAAACTTTACCGAAAGAAAAAGCTTCGTCACCTCGATGAATAGTTTCATCAAATGCAAGCTACCGTAGGGATTCATTCCCACAACGTATAAATTCATTGCAGTAACGAAAAAATTACCGTATGCACGAAACTTTTCATTGCAGCAATGTAAACACGCGAGCGAACGTGTTCCCAAAGAAAACATATATTAAAACAAACAACTCACCGAAAGAAAATGAATAGATTCATCAAATGCAAGCTATAGTAGAGATTCATTCGCACAACGTATAAATTCATTGCAGCAACGAACAAATTACCGTATGTACGTAAATTTTCATTGCAACAATGTAAACACACGAGCGAAGGTGTTTCCAAAAGAAAACATATATTAAATCATAAAACTATACCGAAAGAAAATGCTTCGTCACCTCGGTGAATATTTTTTTTCTAATGCAAGCTACCGTATGTATTCATTCGCACAACGTAGAAATTCATTGCAGCAACGAAAACATTACCGTATATACGAAACTGTTCATTGCAGCAATATAAACGTAGGAAACGCGTTTGTCCAAAAGAAAACATATTAAAAAAAACTATACCAAAAGAAAAAGCTTCGTTACCTCGATGAATAGATTCATCAAATGCAAGCTATCATAGAGATTCATTCCCACAACGTATAAATTCATTGCAGCAACGAAAAAATTACTATATGTTCGAAAATTTTCATTGGAGCAATATAAACATAGGAACAATCGTTTTTTCAAAAGAAAACATATATTAAAACAAAAAACTATACCGAAAGAAAATGCTGTCACCTCGATGAATAGTTTCATCAAATGCAAGCTATCGTATAGATCTTTATAAACAACATATAAATTCATTGCAGCAACGAAAACATTGCCGTATATACGAAACTTTCCATTGCAGCAATGTAAACACAAGAGCGAACGTGTTTCATCAATGTAACGAAAAGTTTTATTTTAGTGGCGAGATAATTAAATTTAGAGACAATTAAATAAACGGGACAGCTACATTTAAAATCGCATATCTATTCATTTAAGAATGTAGAAGAAGCCCACTTAAGGTCACTTTAACTTGAACGCTTCTCTCTTCAAATTGTACTGAACCAGCAATTTTATCAACCCAACACTCAGGGGATGCCCCCTATAAATGCAGTGAATTGTATTGGCGAAGGAAAATTGAGGTAGTGGAGGGTGGAAAGAGGAAGTAGTGTTTGTTGACATTTGCCTTGTACCTTTGTATGTCACAATTGGTGGGAAATACTCTAGCCGCATACAGACTCCACATACAGACTTCCACATACGGTTTATTCCACATACAGACTGTACGGCTGAAGAACGAATTTTCTCTATAGTGTGTAGTGCGGTCAATCGGCCACTCGATAAAAAACGGATGAGAGTTCCTGGAAAGTCGCGTACTTCGGCTAAATATCCTCACGTCTGGCATAAGTTGACGGATGTCCGAGGAACACATACCGTGGAAATATCGATAGAACAGCGATACGCAACCCACATTTCGACGATGCTCAAGGAAGACAATAGAGTTGGATATCCTACTGTCCCCTATCAACACCATCGCTCTCCTCTGGACACGGTCGAGAAGCTCCAAAGATGTCCTAGGAGCACCAGCCCATATATGGGAGTTATATTCCATCTTTGGCCTGATGTAGGTGGTGTAGATATTGAGAAGATCAGATGGAGTGAAGTATTTCTTGCACCGCTTTAAAAAGCCTAGGCACTTGAATGCATCTTTCGACACTTCAAATACATGTTTTGCCCAACGAACACACATTGTATTTTCATGGCCAGAATATTAAGAGCTTCTGATTCATCAATATCCACGCCGTCCATAGACAATGATGACACACCTGGGTCAGCAATCCGCTTATGCGACAACAAAAAACACTGGGTCTTACCCGCATTAAAATCTACTCTATTCATTCGACCCCATTCAACAATGGACACCAGATCCCGGCCGAGTGTTTCATTCATCGTCGGGCGTTTGACTTCAATCTCTTGAAGACTTGGCCTACGGTCGAATGAATAAGAATGACAGAGATTACTGTCATCCGCAAAAGAGTAGATTGGATTCACAGTCTGACCAGGGAGATCGTCAATGAAAATAAGAAAAAGAGAAGGAGAAAGAGAAAGAGAAAGAACGGACAACAGAACATGCTCGTCGGATGAAACCCCATCTACAACAACTCGTATAGTGCGATCTCTGAGAAAACTCGATATAAATCGAGTGAAATTATCACCGACACCAAAAGCAGCGAGCTTTGACAAGAGTGCATCCTGCCATACTCTGTGAAAGGCCTTGGAAATATCAAGAGCCACTACCTTACTCTCACCAAGCCGGTGGATGGATCGTCTACGCGGTTCCGAAAGGAACGCCATCAGGTCTCCAGTAGATGTCATTCTACGGAAGCCATATTGCTGATCGTTAAGAAGGTTATTGGACTCAAGATATTTCACTAGATGGTGGTTAACCATGCACTCCATAACCTTCGAGAGCGCAGAACAAATTGCAATTGGTCGGTAATTTGCATGGTTATTTGCATCACCTTATTTAGGGATTGGCCGGACATTAGCAACCTTCGAACGCGCCGGGAAGACTCCCGCACAGTATGCAAGGTTGAAAAGGTTACGCAGTGGACACGCCAGCGTCGAAGGCCACCTACTGAAGACCAGTGCTGATATGACATCCGGGCCTGGGGATTTATTTACGACGAGATTCGCAAGAACCTTTTTAACTCCTCGCGTTCAAAAAATATCTTGGGCATGGAACAAGATATGTAATTGATCACGGGGAGTGGTTGATTGCTATCCGGCAAGGAGGAGTTCCTTGCAAACATTTGAGCCAGGAGGTTAGCTTTATCAACCGGTTCGGTGAGTGTTATGTCATCTTTAAGAAGAGCTGGGACAGAGGAAGAACTATCCTTTATTCTTCTTGCAAATGACTAAAAGCTCTTCCTTCCACTAGGGAAAGAGAGGACTTTAGCACGAATACGCTGTTCGCGAAGAAACTTTTCGCGTCGAAGTACATTGGCACACTTGGATCTTGCCTGTTTGCGTAGCAGTTCTAACCACAGTTACCAGCTACCGCTCAGTTAGAAAAGGGTAATATTTACATTTTGGAATCAAACAGAAACTTGCTAAACCTGTAAAACAATTACACAAATTTCACTATCACTTGCTTTACCCGGAAAATCTTTCATAGCAAAGGGACTAACAGCAAAGAGTTGTCAACTGGAAGAGTCTAAAATGGTAGCATATGCCAGGATGCCTTTGTAAAGGTAAAGAATCACCATTGAAGGGTTTGCTTAAAACACGACGGCATAAAAATTTTCGTTAAAAGACTGAGCTAAGTGGGTAGGCATGTACTTTGTCTGTCCGATATTTTTAATTCGTCCGCTGTGTCCTTTTGCCACACAATTTTGTTCCGTTTGTTAATTTACCTTTTCGGTTGCCCATGTTAAGTTTTAATGAAAGATTTATGTAAATTGTCTTTCGCATGTCCTTGCAATTATCCTTTAGCTAAGATTAATGTTTGTTTCTCTAATTGTCTTAAGATTTCATTTGGGATGCAGTATATGTTTATGTGACCCTTTCTAATTTAATTTAGCATAATGCTAAACTTGAGCTTTGTTTATACTTTGTATCATCTGTAGTAACATTAACGTAACGACAATTTAATACTATGTTCACTTAGTCCTTTAACAATTGTGGTTCAACTAAAGATAATCTGTGTCATGCTGTTACCCTGGATTTAAACGCCAAAATGTATCACGATGAAAAGGAAAACCTTTGGAGTTGGGTGACGGCTTTTCAACAGAGACGCTACAAAAGTAAATCGATAGGGACAGCAAACGACGCCATAGTTTTTCCCGCTCTTTTGACATTTCTCTTCAGTAAGGTTTGCCATTTCATCATGGAAAGATATACGAGCCAACAACGAGTCGAAATTATTAAAATTTACTACCGAAATTTGGAGTCAGTGGCCTCAACTTTAAGAGCGCTACTCATCTTCAGCGATGAGGCTCATTTCTGGCTGAATGGCTTCGTCAATAAGCAAAATTTGCGTTATTGGTCAGACAGCAATCCACACGTAATCCATGAGTCATCATTGCATCCCGAAAGAATTAAGGTTTGGTGCGGTTTATGGGCCGGCGGCGTCATTGAGCCGTACTTCTTCCGTGATGATCAAGACCGGCACATTCCTGTGAATGCGAATCGCTGCCGTTCAATGATAACCGAATATTTTTGGCCACAATTGGATAATATGGACTTGGAGGACATGTGGTTCCAACAGAACGGCGCCACAAGCCACACAGCGAATGCCACAATCAATTTATTGGAAACCAAGTTTGGTGAACGTGTTATCTCACGAAATGGCCCAGTCGATTGGCCGCCTCGGTCGTGCGATTTGACACCGTTAGATTATTTCCTGTGGGGCTACGTCAAGTCTATGGTCTATGCCAACAAGCCAGCGACGATTGATGAACTTCGTACGACTATCGAACTTGAAATTGCAGCAGTATCGGCCGATTTATGCTTGAAAACCGTCGAAAATTGGGTTCAGCGTCTGGACTTCTGCAAACGTGCCCGTGGTGGCCATGCAAAAGAAATCGAGTTCCATACATAATGGCATCGAACGTACTTTCACAGGAATAAAGAATTTCATTGGTATCTAAAACCGGTTTTGTTTTATTTAAAAAAAACTTTTGTAGCGCTCTTATTGAAAACCCCGTTAGTTCCGCCAATTGTTTGCCCCCCTATAAAATTAATTGATGTGAGTTAAACCACTGTGGCCGTCCGTAGTGCAACGGTCTGTTGTGAGCGAGAACTTGGGATCGATCCCTGCTTTAATGACTGCGACACTGTCGAGCAATAAGCCATGAAATAGATTTTCAAAAAACCGTTGTAAAACCGGTGTAAAACTTTAGGTCCCAATCAGTTGAAACTGGAAAGCGCACAGCTCAGTGATTGTGAGAAACTCATGGAATGTAATGGAATGTAATGAGAAAATATATAGCCAAGAATATTTTCGTTATGCTCTTGTTGCCCGACAGACCCACATTAACACTCTTCGGTACCGATTGGCCCGATTAACGAACTGTTTCGACAGCTGCTTGACCTCTTGCGTTTTGTGATGGATCCATAAATCGCACACGGCTCAATTTGAACAACCCAGCAGCGAAATTGTCAATGCCTTACTCTGAGAAGGCCTTCTGGAAGGCCTTCTTAGACATTCTCCAAATTAGGCTACACGCCTTATACAAGAAAGCCTTCTTGAACGCCTTGCTTTTTCGTTCCCCTCAACATTCTGCCAGCATTCGTCCCGAAGGCATGAAATACTGCTTGATTATAGAAGGCAATGTAGAAGGTGTTTATGTTTGTTAGACATTGCCTTTCCATTCTTGTTGAATGTCTCTCAATTCGAAAAAATACAATTCCAACAGTTGGCAATGTAGAAAGTGTGTGTATGCAAGACATTGACATTCCGTTCTCAAAGAATTTTATGTGCAAGCGAAAATTTTTGAAAAAAACATAGTAAGTTGGAATTACAGAAATGTTTGTAACGACATCATTTATCAATAGAGAGTTTAGTTGTGTTTTAGTCGCGAAAGAAAATATATATTAAATTGTCTTATTTAATTTATTTCTCATGTCAAACCAAAGGACTTTAGACCAATCAGTCTATCTTCCTTTGTTCTTAAGACATTTGAAAGGCTACTGGACATTCATGTTCGAAGTAATCGTCCACAGAATCTACTATCGAGTTCTCAGCATGCCTATATCAAGGGCAGGTCAACTGAAACGGCTCTTCAAACTATAGTCAGCATAATAGAAAACTCTCTAGAGGATAAGATCTTCGCTCTGGGGACCTTCCTGGACATCGACGGACCCTTCAATAACATTCAACCTTCGGCGATTCTTAGGTCGTTACAGAATCTAGGAGTCGACAGCTTAGTGACACGCCTAATTGTGAAGCTTCTGGTGGATAGATCCGTCAAAGCTGCATGGGGTGGTGTTACAATTGCTAGGAATGTTAATAGGGGGACGCCGCAGGGGGAGTTCTGTCTCCACTATTATGGTTAACTTCTGTCAATGATCTGCTTCTTGAATTGGACAGGGCCGAATGCCAGGTCTTTGCCTATGACGATGATATTGCTATATGCCTATGCCGATGATATTGCTATTCGTATAACCAGCCTACATAGTCTAATTTCGAACTGGACCGCTAACAACGGACTATCACTTAACCCACTTAAAAATATAAAATACCTGCATTTGAACTGCCGTCAGTTAATGGGGTGCAATTACAGTTGACGGAAAAGGTCAAGTATCTGGGCATAATTCTCGACAGAAAACTGTTTTGGAAACCGACAGTGGAGGAGAGGGTGAAAAATGCGTATGTTGCTCTTTACTGCAGTAAAGGGGCGATAGGAAAGCGCTAGGGATTGACTCCTAAGATCACCATGTTATACGGCAATAGTCAGAGCAATACTTCTCTATCGCACCGTAGTTTGGTGGAGGTCCCTCTAAAAGAAATATATTCTGAATTCCTTGATGAAAATTCAAAGATCAGCACTGATTAGCGTTAGTGGGGCAATGGGCACGACATCAGGTACTGCACTTACTGCTATCCTGAACATCTGTAGTCCTCATATCATGGCCGAATCGGCAGCCGCTACATCTCTGGTGAGAGTCAGAGATTGTAGCGTCATGATATCGGGGCATTCCGGACACGCTGAATTACTACACCGGATCAACTCTAATCCCGTAAAAACGGACTACTGCATCCCCTACCTTCTACCAGCGACATATCTAAGGACTTTTATTCCGAACAGGAATACCTGGGAAAAGTCACTGGAAGGGGATACAAGTAGCATCAGATTTTTCATGGATGGATCAAAGTTGGACGAGCAAGTAGGCTATGGGGTCCATTCACCGGGCCTAAATGTAAATATCTCCTGATCACTGTAGTGTATTTCAGGAGAAAATTACCGCCATACTGGAGGTTGCTGAACTACTGAAAAGTAGTGTCACAACCCTCCGGAGAATATGTATCTACACAGACAGCCAGGCTACCATAAAATCCCTGAAAACCATGTTTTCCGTCAGGGACGGTGAAAGAATGCCACTCATCACTTAGGGTGATGGCAGAGTATTTTGACATCAGGCTCATCTAGGTACCGGGACACAGCGACATTCCAGGAAATTGCGTAGCGGATGCGTTAGCTAGACAGGGCACTACGGCACAGGTTCTTCCGGCAAAAGAAGATGTTAGTATTCCAATCTCTACCTGCCGTTTGCTGATCAGGCAGTGGGCCGATAAAATGTTCAAGGACAAGTGGAGACTTACTTCAACTTGCAAAAAAGATAGGGCTTTCTGGCCATAGGTGGACAGAAAGAGGACTAGGCAACCACTTAACTTGCCGGACTAGGCAACCACTTACGGGACATTGTCTTGTAGGAAAACACGCCCTAAGATTGGGACATAGAAACTCCACTCTTTGTAGATGCTACTTAGAAGAGGATGAGGCAACGACGAAACACCTTCTCTTGGATTGCACTACTCTGGCAGGACTGAGAAGTAGGATATTCGGAACAAATTAAGTTAGCACCGTAGCCCTACAGGATATTCCTGTAGGTCTCATAGACAAATTCTTTCGAAGGGCAAATTGGCTAGACGACTAGTCAATAGTTGCTATAGAGGAAACGGCAGGTATCACAATGGGCTTCTTTAGCCTAAGGAACAAATGTAGTTAGCACCGTAGCCCTACAGGATACTCCTGTAGGTCTCATAGACAAATTCATTCAAAGGGCAAATTGGCTAGACGACTAGCCAATAGTTGCTATAGAGGAAACGGCAGGTATCACAATGGGCTTCTTTAGCCTAAGTGTGCTAAACAGCGTGCTGTCTTGCAACCATTTCAACCAACCAACCAACCAAATGTCCCCAAACAAACAACGGCATCTATTCGTCAAGTCGCAGAATATTTTTCGGGCATTTGTAACCTTTTATTTTACAGTCTTGACCTTTGCCGCTCTTGCTTATTCTTCGGAGCCAACTTGCACATCAGTAGGCCATCCAGCTATTCGCCACCTGCTGACCCCCATGGCTGCCTGAGTTCAAACGTAGTTACCCACCATTGGTCCTTTAGGTAACTTGTAGAGGCAACTACCAGGGGTGCCCATCGTAGTCACCTACCGTATCGTTACACCAATGAATATTTACCATGTGGTTACAATATATACGACGTTATCTTACTTTTAATGAATTTGTTTGCGAATTGATTTCCTTTTTGCCACGACGTAGACTTCGTTAAAAAGGTTATATGACAGAGGGAATAAAAATCACTGAATCCGAAGAAACTAGTTAATATTTGATTGGACGGGCTTGTTTGAAGTGCCTTAAAACGATTAAAAATTAACTACCCATGGAAAAAACACCAATAAAAACTGAATACTGTTCTAATGCCATATAATCATATTCCGTACCCTTAATCAATTCACAACCATTTACAATTTAAAGGACATAAGAAAGTTTTGTACGACATTCACATCAAAATATTTTCTCTTACTCTGCCGCAATTCGTAAAGACATGCACGAAGGTCCTTTCTAATTGTCCTCACTTTGATGTGGTCATAATAGAACTGTCTCCTCGTGAGAAAGGGTGGCGATTGTGTTTTCATTAACTTGGGTTATGATCCTTTGGTCATTCTATTATTATTCCAATCGCCATTGTCATATACATACTATGTTGGGCAACGTTCCTTTACAAGGTGGCGATTCTTTCTTTAAGTTTCTATCCTTTTATAGCTTTCATTACATGGATGTGACTTTAAGGCTTTCTGGGGTATGACAACAAAGATGACATTTCTCTTCATTGAACATGATTGGTCATTTACATAAATCGTACGTATGTAAGTAAAGCACACAGGGAAATTGTGACCCCTTATCCTGAGAGAAAGATTTTCGTTCTAAGGCATGTAATTTTTATAGAAACGTCTTATTAGGCATTGGAAAACAAGAGAGTATTCCTAATAGGTAAACAACCGTGATACGATTTTGATGTGGTTTTGACTGTAATTTATTTTGTTTGGATTCCTTTTGATTAGCATAGACAACATTTATATTTTTAGGACATTTTCTAGTCGGTTTCAATGGCAAATATCCTTTAAATAGCACATATGATTTTAAGATTCTTAATATGCTTTGAAAGGTATTTTGCCCCATTATTTGAAACTCATAAATCGAAATCCTGATTTCTCCACCTAAGATATAACCTATTTTCAAGAACTCCAATGATTAGGTTTACAATATTTGAACACAACAGGACCTTCCTTCTTTAGTTGAATCTTTGACTTCAAGTTATCCCGTTTTTTGCCTATGTTCGAATTCCCTCTGACTTGTGTTGTATGGCACTTCATGGTTCATATGTTTAAGCTTGTGTTTAGGGTGAAGTTGCCAATTTTCAAAATGGCATAACTTTTAAATGTCACATACGTTTGCAATAGTTCAGGTACATTTTACAGGGATTTTTATATCAGATTCAAACTCTTGTATTCCGAGCACGCAGTTTCCTAATTTGTTTTTGAGCAAAGATTCCGCAAGTATTTTTTAACTCTGCAATAATGTTAGACCATTTTCAACTGTAAATCTACTGTAAGGATAGATTGCCATAGACCTCATATAGGTTTGTAATAGTTCAGGAACATTTTACAGGGAATTTACCTCAGATTCAAAGGCCTGCATTCCGAACAGACAGTGGCCTAATTTGTTTTTGAGCAAAGAATCCATAAGTGCTTTTAACTGCAATATTGTTAGACCATTTTCAACTGTAAATCTACTTTAAGGATAGATTGTGATAGACTTCACAGGAATGCAGATTTCATATATGGTCATCATGTTGAAAAACTATCATAGTTGGCAAGATTCGTTCACACGAAAGTGTCAATCGATACCATCATCTTGTATTAGTTCTATCCCCTCATGTGCTTTGGATTATTCTGCGAAAACTAATGCACGGAACTGTGTTGTCCATGTCCCCGAAATACAGATTACATATGTAACAAGACTTCCCTTTTCATCTTAACTGAATTCAGACCCTGAACCTGTGGCCGCTGATATTTTTTGTAGAATTTTAAGCCTCGTTCAAAATTATTCACTATCACACCTTTTCTTCTGCCGTTTTACGCATAAATAGGCGGTTTCCTTCTCTTCTGATATTTTTAATGCAGCTCGCGCTGCAACTGACTAAACCATTGCCATACGTGCAGCGTTCTTTTCATAAGTTGTCATGCGACACACTACACCTTACTAGCGTTTGTCTTGAGTTGGTCATTCATAAGCAATTTCCGGATTTTTCTGTAGTTTCTTTTTTTTTTTAATAGGAAATCCCTTTTCTAATCACCGGTAGAGGGTGAGCTCTGCACTAGGAATTGAATGACTTTGTTTGAGTATTATGTTGCTACCTCTGGCATATTCTCCTTTTCGTGTCCAGTTTTGTCTGTGTTTGGTTTCGCTCTGCTTATTCTTGCGAAAACATTTGCTGCAATCAGGTAATGATCCGAATCTATATTTGCCGCCTCAAATTATTACTACGAACATTATACTGGAATAGGTTCCGAACGTTATTTTGTAAAGCTTTTTCATGGCTAAGTACTCGATAGTGTCGCCATCACTAAGCGAGGTGACCGTCGTCGAAAGAAATGTAAGGTGGTCTGAACAGGGATCGAACCCATGTTCTCATGTACAAGAGCCGCACACACTAACAATTGCACCACCGACACCCAAGTTGTTTTACAGCGGTGAAATTTGTCAGTTCCGTTGTCGGAAGTTCTGACATAACGACGGATGATTGGTCGGAAGACACATTCGCAGTCAACTTCCTCAGGGCAAAGGTCATAGGTTTCTTCTAGGCGCTGATAGAATAGATTCTTGGTCTCAGAGTCTTTATCTTCCGTCGGGGAATGTACACAACTTATAGAAATGTTGAAGTATTTTGCTTTTATTTGGACAGTGGTTTTATGTTCACACTCTGCGGAGAACCAAAAGACCAGATATCGTCGTATTTTTCCAACTATAAATGCGTAGTCAAATTCATAATTTTACCCATGACAGCTGTATTAGCTGTCACAGTGATTCTTTCTTCTAAAGCTATGTAATTTCCGAGGACATCTGACAGTTGGTAAATTTCAGCAGGTCTCTATAAACTTCTAACATTCCAATCGAATTGCATTTGCGGGCGTAGCGAACTATTACAGATGTTGTTGTTTTGCGTTCTTTTTTTCATTGCTATTATTAATATACGCTGAAAAATAGCGGCCTCAGCAACACATTGCAGGAACCATGTAAATGTTTGCAAGTCTTGTTTTCGTGAATTGAGGATCTGCTGCTTTTTGATTTTGATTGCCTGTCATGTTTTTGTTTCCAGCAGTTGTCAACAAACAAATCTACATTTGGCTCACAAATACATATATTATAACCTATTAATCATTGTGTCCCAAACATGTTATATTGAATAGCAAACACAATGTGTTTAGACACAAGTATACTATATTTGCGACAAGCTGCAAAAACGTTATATTTGCATCCAAACAACAAAGAATACAACTTTTTCAGCATGTAGTGGCGGTTGGCAATACCTGACCACCAGGGTTTTGCGTTTTACCTATTCTCAGGATTCATTTGTAGCCGCCCGTCATGGATCAGATTGATCACAGTAGAACTTTAGGTGAGTCTGTCGGATATGACAAATATATGACACAAAGTATACACGCAGAAGAAAACATCCTCTGTAACATTACGCCGGAACCATGTATGTGTTTGGGGGCATTGTTGTCACGATTTGAAGATCTGCTGCTTGGTTTTGTTTCGTTGTTATCTGTCAAGTTTCTGCTTTCAACAAACAAAGCCATATTTGAGTCACAAAATCATACATTACAGCATATTACTCATTCTGCCTCCAAAATGTAATATTGAAAAGCAAAAACAATGTGTTTGGACACAAATATACTATAATATGTTATATTTGCAGCCAAACCACAACAAAAGACTGACTTTTCAGCGTGTATAATTGTCCTACCTATAAATTGCCGTCCAGGGAAAATACCCTTCCACATGGATAAGAAATTTATACCCTTCCCCATATCCTATAAGAGGATATACATAATGAGTTCATAGTAAATCAGGAGAAAGACGAGCTCGAACTCTTTAACAGGATCCAGAAGATTCCGTATACTGAGCCATTGTCTCAAGGTGGTATGAAAATTTGTCTGAGGGACTATCCAAAATACCTTGGTATGAGTCTTGATAGGAACCAAACACTATGGATTCGAGCAGCAATGTCATAGACGCCCTGTCTTCGTGCAAAGAGTCGATAGGGTCGATCCGCGAGTGTAGTATTTTGAATGCTGTAGCCCGGCAGTGGCCGCCAATGTTTTTCAAAAACAGACGTAACTCAGTCTGTTAATAAAGGTCCATAGAATGACAATGATGTGTACTTCGGGTGCCCTTTCCATAATACCAACCAAGGGTTTGAGTGTTAGCCTTTACCTCTCAGCACTAGATTTGATGTGCAGGTAATTGGTGTCAAAGGATGTACGCCAGATTGAATTGTCTACATTTGAGAGGAAATTCTTAATTTCTTAACTTAAAGAAAGTATTTAGGCTTCCATATTGCTGGTTGCAAAATAGATGGCGAAGTAGGTTTTGGAGTCTATTCCAAAGAGGACTTAGCATAAATCCTACGACACCATGGTAGATAGTCGTCATGTCAATTGGGGTAGTTTTGTTAATAATTGCCATATCTTTAAAAGCGATTTCAAGTAACCAAAACAACAATCGAGTCACGCTATACGAAGCTCAAGTAACAGTCCTATATACGATGTACTTTAAATAAAGTGAGAAACGCAGCATTTCTGTCCATAATTGGTAAATATAATTTTGTTGATTAGTGTATTTAAAAGAGTTATCAATAAATTTATAAGCTACATTTCTTTTGAAGACAGCTACCGCAATTTATTTCCCGTTAGGCAAGAAATGTCAAAACATATATAATATATGCAATTTTTCATGACGTTTCGTGAAATAATCGATTAACAGTGTACTTTTCCTTAGAAATATATCAGAGGGAATTGTGAATTAGGATAATATCTACAATATTGTCAAAGGTTGTAGTGCAATATTTCAAGCTGTTTAGGATTTATTGAAGTAAAATCTGAAATAGGGTCAGGCGCCTGTAACAAAAAATTGTTACGTATAGGGGCAAAACCGATCGCGGTTTTGTGATACCACGTCCAAGTGCTTTTAACATTTTCTGGTTTGGTTGAGGCCCGAAACAAATTCTTTTCATTTGTGTCACAGTGTAATCTACAGAAAAAAGGCGAAAGGAATATCAAAGTTTGTTATCTAAATAAATCACCTTTCATCCATTATGTTAGGAGGAAAAATGTCAATCGCATGTCTACATAAACGTGAAGACATGTTGTTTCAACCGTAAATGATTTGTCACAACGACAAAGTGACCTGGCTCTCAAATAGGACAACAACGAACAACATTGGCTCTGAGGTAAGTTGCAACCCCCCTAAGGAATCAAAGGGTTAAAAGGAAATTTGTTTAAACAAACTGGAACTTCTTTCGAGGATGACGTAAAAGGACTAATGCAGTTTCGTTATAGTTTCTTTAAATCCATTTACAGGTTATGTATCAAAAGATTTTACATTTTATACCAATTATTCTGCAAGAAATGGTTTTTTGATTGAAGAGTGAATAAAGAAAATAACATTTCCTAATACTAATCCTGCAAACAAATTGCTGTCTGATAGATTTTCTAGTATACCAACCCAGTAAAAGGATACAAATATTCAAGGATATTGTAATGTATGTATGTATGTATGTATGTAGAGAAAGTGTTGGTGCAAAAAATTATAGAATTTGAAAAAAGAACCCTACAATTGCTTGGAAACATTAATCGAATATAATTTTTCTAATCAGGCTCAAAAAATCTCTGATAACTACTTTCTGTCCGTCCTGCCTTTTGTCCGTCTGCTCATTCATTGTATGCATTTCTGCGTGAACGTTCTTTTCTATGTTGGCATTTCTGTCAGTCCATCTGTGTCTACAAAAAGGAGATTAATGTAAATTTTTCCTTCACATGTATTTCACTTATCCCTTGGCCAAGATTAATGTTTGTATCTTTAATTGTCGTTTGATTTTTGCGCTGCGAAACAAAACAATGGAAAATTTGTATTTCCTTAACCCTTTCGATTCAAATTTGAGGTGATTTTCGAACAGAGGTGAGTTTATTGTTAACATTATCAACAGCAGCATCCTTGACACCCTTATAATGACCATCAGTTAAGGTCGTGTTTCCTCAATTTCAATCTTACTTTGTGATGACCTCTGTCTTTGCGATGCGGTTTACCGAGTCTCGACAAGGTTACAATATTTAAATCCCTCACAGCGGGCAAAAATTCCCTCAGGCGTTTGATGTGATCAGGTCAATGGATGAATGATTACGAAGAAGTTGTGAAATTTAACATTTAAGTGAAAATTGAAACATCATCCAAATGAAACTAAGGCGGCTATCGAAGGGGGTTTGACCAAGAAACAATAATAATCTGATTGCTTTGATAGCACTTAAGACCACGCGGATTAGGTGAATGTAAATGCAAATGTCCTCAAAGGATGACCAACTTTATTACAATTCCCTCAGTAGAAACTTATGTCATTGTCTAGTAAGACGAGAGCATCTACTGCCCTGCAAATGTCCTGAAAGGATGAATAACTTTATTACAATTCCTTGGGTAGAAACTTATGTTATTGCCTAGTAAGACGAGAGCATCTACTGCCCTGTTATTTGTGCGAGTAGGATCTAACATGTTGGATCTAACAGATATTCAGGAAGTTAAGATGAATGATCTTAGTACTTTTTGCGGAGTACTAATTGGTTCGTCAGGGACTAGGTTAACTTAGAGTAGAGATCACTTAGATCTTGTAGTCCATTGTGATACCACAAGGACAAAAGGAAAAACATGTGATTTTTCCACTCCTTTGCGCTGAACCATTCTGCTTACCTTAAAAAGTTCAAGAGTTGGGAATGCTAACATCCGCCAGATTTGCTAACTTCCCAAAGAATTGTCTTGAGCGTACACAATTTGTGCCCCTAGTAGATCTCTCCTGCTCTATCATATAGGAGCATCCTTGCAGGATATGCTTACACGTCGCTAAGGGCATGCCAACACACTTCAATTCCTGTGGACCCTGTAAGGTAGTCCCTACTCTGGGGAGTTATCTGCTCTGCTGTTTCCCGAAATGTCCGTCTACCCAGGTAATCACGTGAAGCGAATATCGTACTGCTGGGCTGGGCCAACTCGTGAGACATCTGCGACAGTCCTGGGCAGATGTTGAATACAGGAGTGCCAGGGACTTCATGACCACCGGATTGACATAGAAGACATAGACCCCAAAGGTTGCTGGAGTGTTATACTGCTTCTTCTCTAATATCTAACATTTCGGACTGACACATGCTGCAATCAACAGGTAATCTACGGAAAGGCACAACCCCAGTTCCCTAGATTCGGCCCTGTAGCCCACCTGAACATTCATTTTCGAACCATACGTGTAGAAATTCACATACCTCTGTTTACCAGGAACTCCTTTTACCAGGCATCCCTTTCCGGTAGGAGAGTGTGATAAGTCCAATCGAATATTGGTTCCGCTTTCGAGTAGTCGACAAATACAGGAATGTTGGATGTACCTTCCAGCCCTAGACCATCACCAACCCCGACCATGTTCCATTGTGACAGTTGCATTATCCTGATGGCAGATATGGGAGCAATCTGTCTACATTTAATGTCTAGCGGCAACAAGTATAAAATTGCAGTCACTGTATCAGTGGGAGTGGTGAGCAGAGCACCCATGATGGACATCGTGGCAGTTCGATAGAACCCTAGGCATAAGTGCACAATAGGTGGGTTTCTCAAGCATCTGCCACCACACGATACCCACATAGCCAACACACGATAACCACACATCGCCACCGCTGTATAGATCCCGTCAAGAATCCTCGGAGAAAGTCACCATATACAACCTATAGCCCTCTTGAATCGCTATCGTCGCCCTTTTCACTATGTTGGGTCTGAAACTAAGATTTCTGTTCAAACCAACACGCTTGCATGCTTAATCTCAGAACCATTCAAAATAGAGCGTTAGTGCGTTTCAAGTTTAGGCGGGACCACATCATCTTGGGATATACACAGTTGCCTACTAGTGACCACCTACAGTTAGTTGACAAAAGGGCACAATTTCTCAAGAAGAGCTCTTAAGTTGCTAGAGGCATGCCCACACTTTCTATTTCCCCTCGAGCATGCAAGGTAATCTTCAGTTTAGCTAGTTCCTCTGGCTTTGCAGTTCCCTCGTATGCCAATGTGGCCCAGCACCCAAATATGGTGAATAATAAACTGTTCCGCTACCTCATTAAAATATCTGCGATAGTCGAGAGCAATTGTCGAATTCTGAAACACAGTTGCCAGGGACATGATGGAGGTTTGACTATCAGAGAAAATATCGATTCCGACTTTAGTCAGCACATTACTTCCAAGGCATTCCTCTGCTTTCCTTATAGCTAATATTTGTACCTTGTATACACTACAGTGATGAGACAGAATTTTCGCCATGGATACCCCTAGGTATTTACAACATACCCCAAAGCCTACTTTATCGGCAAGTTTTGAATCATCTGTATAGAAGTTCTCGAAACTCCTATGTCGAGGGATGCGCCCACTCAAATCTCATCTATCAGCTATAAGAGTGTGATACTTCTTGTCAAAGAGTTGTTTGGCCAAAGTTTAATCGACAATACCTGGAAGGTCGGCCATTGTGTTGAGAATATCAATGTGTCCGAAGCCAATTTCTGATCAAAGTGACAGTTCCATAAGTCTAACAGCAGTAGCCGTGGCACGCTGCCTAGTTACAATGACCAATGGTGTTAAATGTAAAAAAAAATGGTTCCCTCTTACATCGCATGAAAGGATTGGGGAGAGCTTTGCACAACAAGTGAGCTGTGCGCTTTCTAGTTTTACACTCACTGATTGGGACCTACAGTATTACACCTTTTTCGAACAGTATTTTAAGAAGGTTTTTCATGGCTAAATACCCGATAGTGTCGCCATCACTGAGCGAGGTCACCGCCGTCGAAAGAAGTGTATGCAGGAAGCGAACCCACATTCTCATGCACAAGATCGGCGCACACTATAGTGGTCACATATAGTGCTTTAGTCGGTGTCGTCCCCAACGAACTTTATTCAGTATCGCGAAGTAGGCGGATTTCCGTGGAGCCAGCTAATTACACCGTATTCATCCAATGAACTATACGAGAGTTCAGACCCCAGCGATTTTCTATTGCCTTTTTACTGGTATTTTTTACTTCGACTGCCTTTTTACTGGTTTTTGCTCCTTCTAGAATGTTGGGTTTGAAGTTTATCTTCCTGTCGCATAAATACCTAAAAATTTCGCGCGTTCAGAGAAGGGAATTTCAATACTTCCTATGGAGATAGGTACAAAAATTGATACCTTCTACCTCCTACTGAAAGGATAAGATAATTATTCGAAGCCCATCTTCTGTCTCCAAGAGTACTTGGAAACTTTCCTCTAACCATTATTAGTACGTCATCAATAGCCTTAACACCAATCTTGTCCAGATCCAGACTGTACATGGAGTGATTCCATAGCAGAGGCAATAAAACGTCGCCTTTAAGCGTTCCGCTGCTGACAAATCTATAGAGATCCGTTGATCCTAAGCTGGCCAAAATGTGTATCTTCGTAAAAAGGTTGTGGATATTTCCGTCAAACCCCAGATCCGTGATTGCCGGAGTTACTGCGTCTGGATTTATATTCTTAAACTCTCTCACCAAGTGAAATACCCAGTTTACTGTCAGAATTGCCTTCAACCGGGCTGATGTGAGCTAATGTCTTGATCCTTATTGGGATGATCAAGGGCGATAGTAATTTTAGGCACTATACCCGTAACTGGGACTCTGAGAGGATCGATTACTACCACTTCTGTGGAGATGAAGATGTAATAGAGACGTTCTCATAACTACGTCGATGTTGTGATATGGATCCAACATCGATACTGGCCGTTTTCTATTACAGGACCATATATTTTTCGGAGCATATTTCTCTCGAAGACTTCGCAGTGATGTTTTATCAGCATGGGATATGACCCTGGATTCTGCACCATAAACTAAGACAGGCTGTATGAGAGTCCGGTTGTATGAAGATCTTCGTTTCTCGAGAGATGGTCTTATCTCTGAAGTGATTGCTCAGCCCGAAATAACACCAGCTTGCAAGCATAATTCTCCGTTTGATTTCTAGGCTGTCGTTATTTCTTCTGTTCACGGCAGATACGAGGTAAAAAATATTTGTCCACTACCTAGAAATTGTAACGGTTCGCAACGTCCAACCTTTCCTCCAATCGTGTGGATATTCTTCGTGTCGAAACCAGTAATTTTGTCTTGTTTAAATCTCGAAAATACTTCAGTAACTTGTCGCAGATTTCGCCGAATGATGTCTAAACCATCAGCATATACGAGCAGCAAGTGACTGTTGCTTATTCGTGTTGACTGCAACTTTTCTCACGATAACCTCAATTAAAATGTTAAAGAGATCGCATAATACGGTGCCGCTCCGCCTGACGTCACGCCTCGTGCTAAATGGTTTTTTCAACATAGAGATCAGATGTCGCAGTCCTTCGTCAACTAAAAATCAGCAACCAATTTCATGTTTTTTTCTCATAGAAGCTGTAGAATATATCACAGATCTTCTTCTTTGTACAGACATGTTCTGTCCATTGCATCTCCTGGGTAGCAGTAATGTTAGTCCTATCATTCCCGAGGGATAGTGCCACCGGATCTGTATAGTATTCTAAAATTCCAAGTGCATATCCATAACTCGCGGCTTTTAATCGTTTGAGAGGGGAGTCAAAAAATAGGGGGCTTCATATTTCTTATAATCATTTTGTGTTTTCATTGTCATCAAAAACGTTGGGGAAAGCAAGCTCAGCCCATCGTGGTTTTGCATTTTACCTACTGCTAGGATGAATTTACAGACCTGAATTTTGTTTTCCCCTGCACTCTTCCGCCGCTGACCGGTATTATTGGTTCATCCGACTTATATGGCAAAAATGGTATATACTCGTATGCTGATCAGTTATTCGGTACCTGCATACATTACTAGACATCTGTAGGAACCGCATTGACAAACGCGAGTTCACCTTTAGTTCACGCACCAACTTTTTATCAGAGAGGTAGCGGGTGCATATTTATAAAAATACAAAAGTTGTTTGCTCATATACAATGTGGATGTCACAGCTGCGTATGTCGTTGATTGTAGTTATGTAAAGGGTTTCTCGCGCTCTTACTTAACAATTATATCCCTTTCATCCAATTACTTTACAGTTAAAATCTTGTCAAGGCAAAATTCCAAAAGAAATCCTTTAACCAACATTTTTGAGCCGACACTTAAAATTGTACTCGAGAAAATAATTTTCAACTTGTACTAAATGTAATTGATGAAGTACCAAATCTTCCAAAGGAGAAATGCAAATTTATTTACTCGGTGACGTTTCTAAGGACATCTGTCTTCAAGAGCACGAGCCAGGAACACTTTGTAATTACAATACACAGCAAGGAAGGCAAAAATACTTTTAAAATGCATTAGTTGCTATAGAAGAGTTGTAGTACAGCTCACTGCCTCTTGACTACTCTTATTTTTTCCTCTTCAAAAACTTATGTTCGGTTTTGTATTTGCCATCAGGAGATCCTGTTGTAGGTGTTTAATGCTAACGAGAAACATTTTCCAAAAAATCCAGAGATGACGTTAAATCCGCCCAAGGTAATGACTTCATTTATTACTAAATGTATTGCCTTTTCGCGCCAGTTTCTTTCATTTATTCGATATTTCAAAATAAAACAAATAACTTACATGTGCTTTAAGGACTTGCGATTTAATCAATTTGATCAATCTTTCTGCTTCAACAATTGTCCTTGAATGCTTTGTCAGTTCGTGCTTATCTTATCGAAAAAATCAGATCATATGATGAAATAGTTTTTAAGAATTTCACACATGTCTTCCCTGGCTTCATATTGAGAAACGTTCATTTATGCTGCTCTAGTTACCCCAGATTTAAGGTACTTAATGATCCCTTGTCGCCCTAATCTTTGAAAACAATCAATCACAGTTGACATATTTTTTAACGTCGTATAGATGTTGACGAACGAAGACGCATGAACGAACGAACACCATTGGCGTAAATTGTTTTTGTAAGATCTCGGACGAAAATGTAAGATAACGAAAAAGAAATCGAAGAACAATTTCACAACCATAAATTCTCATCATCTCTGCTCAGCATATTGTTCTTTAAAAAAATCTGCTAAAATATTCTCTCTAATAAATATACTGAATCACTGAATCTAAGAAGAATTTCCCACAACCACAAATAGTAGTTAATTTCAGGGCCTCTGTAGACCACTTGGCCTCATTTACCTCTGGTCAAAATAGTTCACCTGAGGTACAGGTTATTGACGTCAGGACTAACTAGTTAACCTCAGCTCTGGGTAATTGATCGGAGGTCTGGGCTATTGACCGCAAGTTAGGTCATTGACCTAGGGTGTATGTTATTGATCTCAGAGGAAGACCATTACCAGGCCAAGACTCAGGGCAAGACCAAGACCAGGTAAAGGTAATTGATCTTAGTCAAGATAATTTAACTAGTGTCAAGAAAAATTAACTCAGGTCAAGGTGATTGAACTCAGGTCAAGAATTTGACCTCTGGTCAAGGTAATTAACTTCAGTTCAAGATAATTGTCGTCAGGGCAAGGTAATTGGCCCCAGGCCAAGATAATTGACCTAAGGTCAAGGTAAGTTCCCTCAGGTCAAGGCAATTGACCTCAGGTTAATGTAGTTGACCTCGAGTAAAGGAAAGGTAGTAGACCTTAGGCCAAAATAGTTGACCTCAAGTCAGGATAATGGACCTCAGGTCAAGATAGTTGACCTTAGGTCAAGGTAGTTGACCTTAGGTCAAGGTAGTTGACCTTAGGTCAAGGTAGTTGACATTAGGTCAAGGTAGGTGACCTTAGTTCAAGGTAGGTGACCTTAGTTCAAGGTAGTTGAACTTAGGTCAAGGTAGTTGACCTTAGGTCAAGGTAGTTGACCTTAGGTCAAGGTAGTTGACCTTAGGTCAAGGTAGTTGACCTCAGATCGAGATAGTTGTCCTCAGGTCAATCAAGTTGACCTCAGGTTAAGGTAGCTGCCCTCAGGTCAAGGTAGCTGACCTCATGTCAAGGTAGTTGACCTCAGGTTAAGGCAGTTGACCACAGGTCAAGTTAGTTGACCTCAGGTCAAGGTAGTTGACCTCAGGTCAAGGTAGTTGACCTCAGGTCAAGGTTAATGTAGTTGACCTCAAGTCAAGGTAGTTGACCTTAGGTCAAGGTAGTTGGCCTTAGGTCAAGGTAGTTGAGCTCAGGTCAAGGTAGTTGACCACTGGTCAAGTTAGTTGACCTCAGGTCAAGGTAGTTGACCTCAGGTCAAGGTAGTGTACCTCAAGTCAAGGTAGTTGACCTCAGGTCAAGGTAGTTTAAAGGTATTTAACCTCAGCTCAGGACAATTGACCTCATAGCAAGGTAATTGTCCTCAGGTCAAGGCAATTGCTCTCAGAGCAAGGTAATTTATCTCAGCTCAAGGTATTTTACTTCATCTCAAGGTACTTGACCCCAACACAAGGTAATTTCCCTCTGCCAAGGTAGTTGACCCCAGGGTAAGGTAATTGACCCCATGTCAAAGTAATTGACTTCAGGTCAAGGTAATTAATTTCAGGACGTGGTAATTGAGCTGAGTTTAGGGTAATTATCATCAGGTCAATGTAGTTGACCTCAGGGTAAGTTAGTTGAACTCAGGGCAAGGTAGTTGAGCTATGGGCAATGTAGCTGACCTAAGGCTAAGGTAGTTGTTCTCTGCGCAAGGTAGTTGACCTCAGGTCAAGTTACCTGAGGTCAAATTACCCCAAGTTATGGTAATTGATCTCAAGTCAAGGTAATTAGCCTCAAGTCAAGGTAATTGACCTCAGATAAAGGCTATTGATCTCAAGTCAAGATAAATTACCTCAAGTCAAGATTATTGGTCTCAGGTCAATCTCATTGTCCTCAGGTCAAGCACATTAGTATCAGGGCAAAATCGTTGACATAAGTTCAAAATCATTGACGTCACCTTAAATTTCACTGACCTCAGCTCACGTCCAATTGACGTCTGCTTGAGATCATTAATCTCAGCTCAAAGTCATAGACCTCATGTCAAGGTCATTTGCCTCAGGTCAAGGTCAGTTACGTTAGATGAAGACCATTGATCTTAGGTCAAGTTCCAAGACTTGTGGTTACTTTAATAAGTAGAGCACAATTATTGGGCTTCTTAAGGACATGTCACTACATGAAAGCCCCATAGGGCATTATCGGTCTCAACACCGATTTATAGACCCAGCAAATAAACTGTGAAGAAGCCTCTGACAGCCTCTAGCCGCCTTACTCTTGACATCAGGTCAAGGTTATTACCTCTGATATTTAGTCTCTGCTGAAGGTCAAAGCCTTCTGGCGAAGTTCATTGACCCCTGTCTAATGCAATAGTTGCTTATCGCCCTTTCACCTTTCTACTCTCTTTTCTATCAATTTCCAAGTTCGTAGTCGATCAGTTGTGGCATGGATACTCATATAATTTTAATCTGTTAAAAATTCCGATTGAAACAATATTCGAATTAAATTGCGGAAACAATGCGCGGTAAATGTTGTACATATTGATCATGGTAGAATTATCTATCAGGTATAGTCGTCTAAACAGGTGATTCAATTTTTTCCATATAATTTTTCGTTTCACTTGTCAAAAACAAATGTATTTTATTTTTATACTTTTTTGTATTCTTGTATTGTGGGTATATATTTGTGTAGAGTTTAACAACGGCAACGAATGAACAAAAATAAAATGTATATTGTTGCTCCCTATAACCACAACAACATCTGCTGCTACCATGTATTTATTGGCACTGGCTACGAACGTGTTGCCGTATGGCATTTTTTCACCCGTTACAGAAAATGTTGCCACATTTCGTGGTATTAAGTGTGGATCATTTTTTTTTTTGGTAAGTCATAAGTGGCTATAGCTTAAGGGAATAAAAAAACAGTAGTGGTCTTCATGAAAGCTCGAAAGAACCTCGTAAACTCGAAAACATCGTAAACTTGCACAGCAAACGTCAAAACAAACTAATTTCCCATACAAAGCGACTTGCTCAAAAGTGGAAAGTTTTCGAGGCAAATTTGCTGCGCAAACGTGGGATGGAGAAACGTGTAAACTTTTGACATTTCGTTGTCATCTGACTAGGATGGATAAATAAGGTGATAGCACTAGAACAGTAGAAAAAGTACACATACATAATACATGCAATTGCTACTGCTACCACCTTATGTATGCATCTTGGTTAGCTGATATGGTTTTGAGCACAACTACGCTGAGCAACTTTACCTGCTGCCTCATGCAACGGTGCGAGAGAAACTTGCGCTGAGCAAAAGTTCTCGGCTTTCACGTTTGCATGAATGCCGCTAGTGTTTTGATTTAAAAAGCTTAATTGTTTCTGCAAAATATTTTAGAAGGAAGAATGTAAAAAATACTTGTATGTAGTCTTTCCATTTTGCTTTTCACTTCTCTTTCTTTGTGTTTTGTTTATAAACCAAAAAATTGTTTACATTTTAATGACGAAGTGCAAACAAAACCAGGCACGGGGTTGCCACCTGAAATGTCATAATGATCTCAAATTAGGTGATGTAAACGGCAAAGATTAGAGAAGATGGTTATCGCTAACCTACTCGCGATAAACTGCGACCTAAATGCGTCATTACTTCGGTTCCAATCCATTATTGTGGACAACCTTCAATTATTCCTTGTTGGACTGTTAAACAATACAATTTTCTATTCATCGAAAAGCACCTGTACTCAGAATTCATTCCCAGTCGCGACTGCTGTCATCCATATGTTCCGTTGAGTTCTCAACTCTGTTTAGCATAATTTAGTTCTGGTCTGTTGCTCTCCAGGATATACAGCAGTTGAGTATATTTGCATAATTTCTCTGAGAGTAAAAAATAACATATCACATTGTCTTTAAGCGTATCCTTGAAAATTGTGAGTGTAACGAAATACAAAAAAAATACAAAGGATACAAACTCAAGTGGAAACGGACACACACAATATTTAATATTATAAATGAAATACTTTCAAATAACAAAGTACTTGAATGTTTGTAACGGTTAGTGTTCAGGAAATACTGAGGAATACTCAAGATTTGTAAGAGTAACTACGTCTACAGGACTTTTGTAGTGTTTTATACATTATGAAATAATTCTAAACATCAAGTCAATACTTTTTTTACCACAGACGGGAAAAGATAATACTCATTGCATAAAAATTAAGGACAAAATACATTTTTTAACACAGACGGGAAAAGATAATAACTCATTGCATAAAAATTAAGGACGATTGCTTACACAACTAAATATCACACTAAAGAAAGGACTTCCTCGGAGAATTGTAAATAAACACGTCAGGATATGAATCAATCCTCTCAGGGAATTCACTTCAAAATTACTAAAGTATACAAATCCACCCTATATTTTGATGTTATACCTTGAAGAGAAACGCTCCGAAGAGCGAATGCGTTGCCATACACATAGCGAAGTTCTTCTTTGGTATCTCTTAAATGCGGGTAACTTATGAAAGAGCAAATGGATAAACGCTATAATTTGCAAAAATTAAAGAGAGGTTTCGGGTGTAGGGGAATCTCTGCAAAACTGTTTGTTTTTGAAAACAAAATATAAGACGTCAACCTTCTCAAAATGTGCATGTCAGAAATCATGTCAGTGGTAAAAGTAACCCATAGAACCTTAGATCTTCTAAATGGAGAGAAGAGAACAAAGATAAAAAATACATGTTCTACGAGCGCATACATTTTAATGTAAAATTTATGGAGAAACTGTCTTGCAACTTAACGTGGCTTAATACATTTCTGATACATTTCGCTGAGCCAAAAAAACATGATTGACACCAGGATAAGGATATCCACTACGAAACGTCCTGATCAAAAAAAAAGAGAGTGTGCTTTAAGACCACACAACTGAAGTAAAACTTCTTTAGCTCCATCTACATGTTTATATATATGTTTGTATATGTCTATATGTATAATGTATACAGACATATAATAATTTTCTACAAATGTTTAAATTTAAATTCCGTTTCCATTGATAAATAAACATATTTGAGTTGAATTTTTATTTATTATTTGTTTTATTATTTTTAATCATTATTTATATTATTTTCATTATCGGATACATGAGTAGTTACTGTGGTTGATTGTAAGACTGAGACAATAGGCTTATGGTATGAAAAATATGATACATATGTTTTCGAATGAAAATTAGAAAGAAATCTAGAGAAAACTGCATCGATTGTTGTTCCATGTCGTGTGGTAGGCTCATTTCGGTTATTATTGATTTCAAGTTCTAATTTATCTCGAAGAAAGTTTATGAAGAGTTGTCCATCTTCGGATGCGAAATTAACATTGAAATCTCCTGCTAAAATGAGTGGCAACGTATGATAATTTTCTCCTAATTCTTCAGAGCCTACTCGACCGTAAATCATAAGTCTTTTATATATAAACTTTATAATGTTATTGACTGTGTTATTGGGCGAAATGTAAACAACTACCATTATGATGTTTGTTCCATCGTCCAAATCACAGTGAGCAGCAGATATATCACCAATTGATGACTGGCCAATATCGAGTTCAGTAATATGTCTTAATAAAATGTCCATGTTCGAAGTTACAATGTTTGAAGTATCATTTGATTTCTGATAAATTGCCACTCCTGCTGATCTAACATTTTTACGTTTAAATTTTGCAATACAATCAAAATTCGGGATGTCAACATTATCATCGTCATTTGACCAAGTTTCTGATAGAAACAAAATATTGCTTGAACCAATTACGGGATCGCTCAAGTCCGCCACGTGTTTTCTGAGACTTTGGCAATTGAAAGTAACCATGGACAACTTTTTCCTGTCATGCATGAAATCAAGAATCGTTCTTCCTAATGTTGACAATGTATTCAACGATAATCGGCGAAATTCATCTTGTAAAGATATGACCGATGTATCATTTTTTCGACCATGATAAAATCTATTATCGTTATCTTTTGGCACTATGTACAATCCTTCAATGCTGGTTACTCTTGATAGAGCAACATATAGTAGTGGCAGAGAATGAGTCCTTTGGTATTCATAAACCACTTCATTGAAGGTTCCACCTTGAGATTTGTGAATTGTCATGGCACATCCTGATACTAAAGGAAAATGATTTCGTTTTGCAATAATTGTTTTATTATTATTCATGGCAATGGCAGATGTTCTGCGTTCTATTGGGACGGCATGCTTATCAATACTATGTGTGGCAACGTATCCGGCAGCTTTTCGTCTAAGTTTTTTACCAATTTTTCCTGAATTGTCAAAAGTTAACCATACTCTTGTAGTTTCATTTTGTTGGTTTTGTTCGATATGTACTAGTTTACCAACTGCACCGTTTGCCAATCCATCTGATACATCGATGTTTGTGGTGATAATGTACGATTTGTATAGAACGAACACAATTTCGTACGGTAAACCGCCAGTATCGATAACTGCCATTTTGTGTAATTTCTGTTTGACAAAAGCTTCCTGTTCAGTATTTTGGCATCCCAAAAATAAATCTGTTGCTATTGATGCTATTTTACAATTTTTTGTTTTTTTGTTTTAATCGTCAAACTCTACTCTTCACCTCCCTTGTCATGATTTACGTTGCATACTTTTGGGGAACTTCGTAACAGCTTCCGCTACATTACAAACTTCCGGTTCCGTTGCATTAAAAAATGTTTACCCCTCCGTATAGAAGTTTTACTTCAAAAAACAAAGAGCCAGATTGATCACTTGGTAATTGATGGAAGGCACTCATTAAGTGTAATGAACGTACATGTGATTCGAGGAGCTGATACCGATTTGAATCAGTACCTGGTTGCAGGCAAATGTACAGTAGAATTTTCACTCTATAAAACTACTGCAAACCCCGTGATTGGTTACGAAGAGCCGCCCCAAGACAATCGGTTGTACGATGGCAACTGTAAAAACTGCACCTATGTCTATGCTTCAGTCATTCGCAACGCAGTATAAATTGAGATTAGATGTCGCAGTGTATTGCCAACTATTGAAACTAGATGTCGCGGTGTATTGCCAACTATAAAACCGCGCTCGAATTCGTGTTCAGAGAATGACGACAGTGTACATCACCTTGCGCACCACTTAGACCGGTGCACTGGGTACAATGTCATATATTTTGCCGGTGAGCATTATAGGAAGGAAGATTGTTTGTTACGTCTGTTATCAGATCAAATACGTCTGTTAACAGATTAAGGCTACTGTCACAATGGGGCGCGGTCGGAGTCGGTCACGTCACAGTGCTGGAAGGCATTGACAACAATTGTTGACTACTGGAAAGCGGGATTATAATTTGATAGAAAATATCACGCTCTCATACCGGAAGAGATTCCAGGAATGCAGAAGTTCCTGGTATATAAATAAATGGTTTCCCATTACATCCCATGAAGGAATTGGGGAGAGCTGTTCGCAACCAGTGAGCTGTGCGCTTTTTTAGTTTTATACTCACTGATTGCGACCTACAGTTTATTCCGATTCCGAACGGTATTTTGAGAAGCTTTTTCATGGATAAAAACTCGATAGTGTCGCCGTCACTATGCGAGGTGACTGCCGCCGAAAGAAATTTAAAGTGCTCAGAACAGGGATCGAACTGAGGATCTCATGTGCAAGAGGCGCGCACACTAACCATTGTACAACCTGCGTCCAGCTGATATATAGGGATACGTGAATTTCGACATGAACTGCTCGAAAATTAATGATCATAGGATCAAGGGTTTACTTTAGTGAACTAGGATTGTCTTTTTCTCGCTACTACCTATTTATTGCAGCATGTAGCAGGCAGAAATGTATGCGATTACGCAAGTGACGGGCTGTCTGAAGTATAATAGTCAATCAGTTATTGGGGCCAATGTATTTTCTGATAGTCAGACAGTAATCAAGAACCTTGGGCCTATTTATGTATGACGACAATCATCCAAACGATATCGTTGTATCGATAACTCTGGCTCTTACGCCATTTAAAATACATGCGTTCGTTAAACGTCATTACCACCAACACGATATTGAATTCGATATCGTTTTTACATAATTAGGCCCCTGAACATCTAACCAGGATCGCCGCATACATTTTAACGAGAAAGCAATACGATACTTACCTCAAATTGGTACGAGGGTAGAGTGGTATTTCGAGGAACAGCAGAGCAGATGAGTTCGCACGGTTGTACGCTAAAAAATCTGTCATTTTTTGTTGTTTGGATGCAAATATAATGTGTGTTTGGAGCCTGTCGCAAATATAATATACTTGTGTCCAAACACATTGTGTTTTCTATTCAATATTACATATTTGAGACCCAAGGATTAATATGTTATAATATATGTGTTTGCGACCCAAATATATCTGTGTTTGTGATACAAACTCAGCTGTGTTTGTTGCACTGTTTATGCTCTCTTCAGACCTACAGAATAAAAGAGGGACAACAAGAGAGTCTAACTTGTAAGGGTGTATCTGTAATTTTTAAATATTCTTTCAGTCAGTGATTCATAAATATTCCTGAATGTGTGTGTAAATTGCAGATTAAGTCAATGTTTCGTATTGCATTGTAGTTGCATGGATTCAGTCGTCAATGGCTCATCGGACAGAGGACATCAAAAGCGCTTGATCAGTAAAAATGTAATAAACCAAGGCCAGGTCGGTTAAATGCTTTGTGATGTTGCTTTGATGCTTGTGTATGTTTTTCTTATATATGTATGTGTGCTACCAAAATGTGAAATGATTTTGAGGAAATAAACTGGAAAGGGCAACAATGCGAAGCCCTTTCTCTGTCCGAGCCTTTACTTAGAAAATCGGAATGGCGGACCATTTGTGAAATATATAGTAAACAAAAAAATACAAGTAATAAATCCACGATTGGCTTGCATGAACTAGATTTGAATATAACTATATTGCTTGTGTACCAACGCATAGTGATAACCAACGCATAGTTGAAACCTTCTAAAAACAAAAACCGTGAGAGACAACAAAGAAAGGAGAGGCAAAAGAGCAACAGATTCCCATTTCATGAAAATGAAAACAGACAATGCAGTCAATGCAAGTAAATGTAAAAACCCCGTTTTAAATCTTTTAGTATATAGTATTAATTATTTAAAAATGTGGATTTATATTGATAAAATTAATTACTTTATATTGAAATACGCATACGTTTGCACGTAAGTATATGGAGGTTTGGGGGAAAGAAGCAAATACTTCCAAGTAAGTATACCGATAAGGTCTTCGGTCTGGGGGTGTTCTTGGACATCGAGGGAGCCTTCAATAATATTCAAGCTTCGGCGATTCTTAGGTCGTTACAGAATCTAGGAGTCGACAGCTTAGTGACATGCCTAATTGGGAAGCTTCTGGTGGATAGATCCGTCAAAGCTGAATGGGGTGGTGTTACTATTGCTAGGAATGTTAACAGGGGGACACTGCATGGGGGAGTTCTGTCTCCACTATTATGGTTAACTTCTGTCAATGAACTGCTTCTTGAATTGGACAGGGTCGAATGTCAGGTCTTTGCCTATGCCGATGATATTGCTATCATCTGTACGGGTATAAACCTCAATTTACTTAGCATTCGTACAACCAGCCTACTTAGTCTGATTTCGAACTGGACCGATAACAATGGACTATCGCTTAACCCACTTAAAACCGAGCTTATCTTGTTCTCTCGGGAATATAAAATACCCGCATTTGACCTGCAGTCAGTTAATGGGTTGCAATTATAATTGACAGAAAAGTCAAGTATCTGGGAATAATTCTCGACAGAAAACTGTCTTGGAAACGGAATGTGGAGGAGAGGGTTAAAAAGGCGTCTCTTGCTCTTTACTACTGTAAAGGGGCGATAGGAAAGCGCTGGGGACTGTCTCCTAAGATCACCATGTGGATTTATACGGCAATAGTCAGAGGTCCCTCCAAAAGAAATATATTCTGAATTCCTTATGATTTTCAAAGAGCAGCACTGATTAGCGTTAGTGGGGCAATGGGCAGCACTACAGGTACTGCACTTAGTGCTATCCTGAACATCTGTACTCCTGATATAATGGCCGAATCGGTAGCCGCTACATCCCTGGTGAGAATAAGAGATTGCGGCGTTGTGATATCTGGGCATTCCGGACACGCTGAATTACTACACCGGATCAACTCTATTACCGTAAAAACAGATTATTGTATCTCCTACCTTCTACCAACGACAAATCTAAGGACTTCTATTCCGAACAGGAAAACCTGGGAAAAGTCCCTGGAAGGGGACACCAGTAGTCTCAGATTTTTCACGGATGGATCAAAGTTGGATGAGCAAGTAGGCTATGGGGTCCATTCACCGGACCTAAATGTAAATGTCTCCTCAAGCTGCCTGGTCACTGTAGTGTATTTCAGGCGGAAATTACCGCCATACTGGAGGTTGCTGAACTACTGAAAAGTAGTGTCACAACCCTCCGGAGAATATGAATCTACACAGACAGCCAGGCTACTACAAAATCCCTGGAAGCCAGGTTTGCAACGTCCCTGTCGGTGAAAGAATGCCACTCATCACTCACTTAGGGTGATGGCAGAGTATTTCGATACCAGGCTCATCTGGGCACCGGGACACAGCGACATTAAAGGCAATTGCGTAGCGGATGCGTTAGCTAGACAGGGTACTACGGCACAGGTTCTTCTGGCAAAAGAAAGTGTTAGTAAGCCAATATCTACCTGCCGTTTGCAGATCAGGCAGTGGGCCGATAATATGTTCAAGGACAAGTGGAGACTTACTTCAACTTGCAAACAAGCCAGGGTCCTCTGGCCTCAGGTGAACAGGTAGAGGACTTGGCAACTACTTAACTTGACGAGAGGCAGGTTATCCACAATGTAGGAACTCTTACAGGACATTGTCTTGTAGGAAAACACGCCCTAAGATTGGGACATAGAAACTCCACTCTCTATAGATGCTGCATGGAAGAGGACGAGGAAACGACGAAACACCTTCTCTTGGATTGCCCTGCTCTGGCAGGACTGAGAAGTAGGATATTCGGTACACATCTAGTTAGCACCGTAGCCCTACAGGATATTCCTGTAGGTCTTATAGACAAATTTATTGAAAGGGCAAATTGGCTAGACGACTAGTCAATAGTTGCTATAGAGGAAAATGCAGGTATCACAAAGGGCTTCTTTAGCCTAAGTGTGCTAGACAGCGTGCTGTCTTGCAGCCTTTTTAACAAACCAACCAACCAATATTTTCGTTTAAAAATGGGGATGGTTTACCCAGGCTTAGCCGTGGGTAACTAACCATTATTTTCCCCATTACCCTGTGTGTAATATGTAATCATGATATGTAATTCACCATCGTCTTGGGTAGCTTCCCATTATTTTCCCCATTACCCTGTGGGTAGTGGGTAATTCCCCATCGCCGTGGGCTACTATCCGTTATTTTCCCCATACCCTGTGGGTAACGCGTAATCGCTACTCATTTCCCATGGCAATAATAATGCATTACCCACGAAATACGAACTCTGCTAGGTACTATGATTTCACTTTTCATCTTCAAATCTAATCGTTTTGGGAAAAATGTTGTATTCTCGTACATCTATGTCTACGTCTAGATCCAAAAATCGTGTGCCTTTCGTGATTTCATCCATGTCTACAGAATGTTCAGCAATGGGAGATTACATTTTAATTTGTCAATACCCTATTACTCGTAAATTCATTTTATTATTTGTCATCAACTTTTATTGATCTATCCTTATAATATTGAAATAAATCAATACTATTTCAATAAATGTAACGATTTTTCAAAAAAATTATTTTATATTATTAATTTATTTATTAACAATGCTAACCTTTTTCTTCCCTTACAGGACAAAACTAATTTACGAGAGCATTATTTAAAGACTCAACACTGTGTACGTGCATGTCCTGCATATGCTAGTATTTCGAGCTGTTGCTCTATATTCCATCACTGGCTAATCATATTCAAAAGGTATTATAATCATTAATGTAAATATTCAGAAATTTTGCACTTTGAGTTATGAATACAGTGAAAGGATTCAACTTGAAATGCCTGGGATAACTCATAACTTGTCATAATTCCTGGAAAAGGCAACCAATAGCAAAGGATCAGCATATAAATTACCTGATTAAATCAAAGGTTGGGTGGTGAACTTTTGTTGAAAGGAAGTGACTTTTGTAAACTGAAAACGGTGAATAGAGTGTCTGCTCTGTCGCCAGTTGTCGAAAAGGAAATGTAGTATTGTTTAGCTTCAAAGGAAGAAGGGAGTGAAATTACACGATAGAAATATTTTTTGATTAATGGGTGTATTTAATGCCGATTTGTATGGATATAAATGATAGATAGACAATTCTTTTGACGGCGGGCACCTCGCTTAGTGACGGCGACACTATCGAGTAATTTAACCTCAATATATCGTTCGGACCCGGTGTAAAACTGTAGGTCCCAATCAGTGAATCTAAAACTAGAACGTGCACAGCTCACTGGTTTGTGAGAAGCTCTCACTAATCCCTTCATGAGATGTAACGGGAAACAATTTTTTTTTTTGGGACATACCAGGTAACTGCAAAGAAGATGAACCTGGGGACTATCTTACATGCTCCACGGGATCTGAATCATGTGGCATTGCCTCTTGCAAGCTCTCCGTGAGGAATTGTGTGCTTACGTCATCTAACGGTGGGTACTAGTAGGGAACTGTGTTCTTTCCCAGCTGAAGTACCCCCGCCTAGACTTGAAACGCACTAACGTCCTGTTGTTGTTATCGAGACCGGACGTCCCATTTATGGTGTCTGTCATGGCGGGTCACTGTCTCAGTGGACGACACGCAACTGAAGGTCTTGAGAAATTACATTTGCAGAAGCTGCGGCGATGAAGAGAAGATGGAGTCACTATAACACCTCGATGTCTGTGGCCCGCTCTTTCCAGAAGACGGCAGGCTAGACTAGGCTCACATATCTTAGGGGAGTTAAATCTGCGTAATGTTAGCATCCGTCAGATTCCGATGAATATACGACTACGAGAATCGTATATTTTTCTTTGTGTCCCTATGACATCACAATTAGCCACAAGTTCTAAGTGAGCCTGACATGATTGTTGTCACTCCAACCTAACCTAGCCTACTAACTTCGGGAAAATGGAGAAGAAAAAACCCCCCCAATTTGGCAACCCTTGTAGAAGAGAACTAAAAAAGTAGACGCGATTGACTCAAACGCATTTTTTTCCTGCGTCATAACTTGATTATTTCATACTTTTTACATACTCTATGTAATTTTATTTAAATATGGTTGGAATTTCTACAGTTAGATAGAATAACATCATCAGAAAACTGCTCGTGTATTGAAATATTCAACGAAGAGAGTAAGAGAGCGAGCAGAGAAACAACACGCTTCACTCGTTTTCTTTGTTGGCATTCCACTCCATGAGTAAATTTTCTTCTCTATACAATAGTTGTTTTATGACTTCTGATAGCAGTGTTGATTCTTAATTAACCATGAGGGAAGTTCTACAAGCCAGAGAGCCTTTTAACCGCCCTCGTAAAAGCATCATCATGAATCATTCTTCCTAAATTTGCCCTAGAATTAAGTATATTGGTAACAATTTTATTGTTTAAAGACTTATTTCGTCGATTGTTCAAATACAAATCAAATTTTATTTTCTATTCAATACAAAAATTCAAAAAAATGATAGATATAAGGTTACTATATTACTATAATAAAATGATAAGTATTGTACAAAGTAGATATGATACAAAGTATATATATATATATTAGGTGGGTTCACTAAATATATGTAACTCCCCTACGCTTTGATTACATATTACTCCGGAAATGTGTTAAAATTAAACAAAACAAAAAAAAAATGGTATGGTAAAAATGGTATGGTAAATGAATTCAAATCTCATCAATAGTCAGATTTATATTATTTGAATAATTTCTTCCCGTTAGTTTTCTTTCGAATTTTACGTTAGGTATATCATTTTGAAATTTAAAATTCCTTTTTACTATCCGCCTATCACGCTTACAATCTTTTTCGTCTATAAAATTTGTACTATTTTTCTTCTTTACTTCTTTTATAATATATTTCGGTTTTTGTTTTAAGTTTTGAAAGCCCAAATTTTTTATAAATTCTCGATCTTTAAATTCATGACAATCTTGCCTGTTTATATTTAGTTTCTCAATATTTTCAATTTTTTTTTATGTACATCATTATGTAACGTCTGCCAAATAGATTTGTCTACTTTGTTATGAAGTAAATCGATTGGTTTGTTTCCAGTTGTACTGTGGATTGTTTCATTATATAATTGAACGGACTTAAATACGAGATCTTTGTCGGTAAAATCTTTGTCTTTCTGATCTAATTTAAAAAGTCGGATATGTTCATTCAGAGTAAGATGAAAGCGTTCTATATCAGAATTTCCCGTATGTGTATTAGGAGATGTGAAATGAAAATCTATTTGTTCCGAATTGAGGAAATCTTTAATGAGAGCTGTGTTAAATTCATTATCTGCTATAATTTTATTAGGTTTTCCCATTGTTGCAAGTCTTTCACGAAGCATTTCAACAATAGTCATGGAATTTTTATCCGATAAGTAGTGAATAGACACATGCTTTGTAAGTTTATCAATACAAGTCAAAAATGTTGTATTTTTGTTTAAAAACCATATGTCAATGTGAATTATCTCATTAGCCGTAACAGGCGTTTCAGTCACACAATACTTAGTTTTGATTGGCCGTCTATCAAACTTGCACATATTACAGACTACACAATTGTTAATAAACTTATGTATTTCTTTTTTTAAATTGGGGAAGTATATCAAATTTTTAATTTCCAAGAATGATTCATCGACACCTCTATGATTTTTATCATTATGAAATTTATTCATTATTTCCATAAGAATTTCCTTATCAAAAATATCTTTTAAAAACTTTGAGCACTTCACAAATTTCATACCTGGTGCATTCGAAAAATAATTCATCAATGTCCATTGCAACTTCTTATAGATTTCAAAATTTTCGCAGAAAATTGCTACTATTCCTTTAATCGGTAAAATTTGTTTTAAAATTTCCAGAATTTTTTCCTCAAAATATTCCTTTAGGGTAATTAAATGCCTTAATTTTTTTTTGTAAATTATTTTTCTTTCATAATTATTCTTATTTCCCAACGTTATTATTATTTGGTTCTTGTAGATATTAACCGGAGATTCCGAAATGTATATATTGTCATTAAGATTTTCCTTTCCACTATGAATTGTAGCCACATCTGATTGGATTTCCTGTCCTTCCTCTCCATCTTCCTGTAAGATGTTGACATCTAAATGGCTAAGAAAGTCAGCTACTTGGTTTGTTTTTCCTTTAATGTACTCGACATCAAAGTCATATTCGTTTAATTTTATCTTCCAACGTTGAAGTTTCATATTCGGCTCTTTTAACGAATTAAGCCATACAAGAGGACGATGGTCTGTTTGAATTTTAAATTTTCTTCCGAATAAATACGGCCTAAAATATTTTACACCCCAAACAATCGCCAATAGCTCTTTCTCAATTGCACTGTAATTAAGTTCATGTTTATTTAAAGTTCGTGAGGAGAAAGCAATAGGATGACCGTTCAGTGATAAAACAGCGCCTAATGCACCATCACTGGCATCTGTTGTCAAGACAAATAGTTTTTGAAAATTAGGATATGCTAAAACTGGATCGGTACATAAAATTTTCTTTAATTTGTTAAAGGAATCAATGTAAGATTGGTTTCCAACGTTGATGACTGTTTGTTTTTTTAAGTACGTTATCATGGGCAATGCTATTCGGCTATAATCCTTTATAAATTTTCTATAAAAGCCAGTTATGCCTAAAAATGAACGAATTTGCTTAATAGTTTTTGGAATTGGAATTTTTTGAATAACACTTATTTTTGCAGGATTCGTTTTCACTCCATCTGGAGTAATGATGTGTCCTAAATATTCAGATTCGCGTTTGAAAAAGTCGCATTTATCGACTTGAACTTTAAGATTATATTTTGACAAACGTTTAAAAATATTTCTTAGTGATGCTATGTGTTCTTGAAGTGATGTGGAAAATATTAAAATGTCGTCTAAGTAGACAATACATATATTATTAATAAAATCGTGAAGAATTTCGTTCATCATCCTCTGGAAAGATGCGGGAGCATTTTTTAATCCAAAAGGCATGCGTGTAAATTCGTAATGACCTTTCGGAGTAGAAAATGCTGTTTTGTGTCTATCTTCAACAAAAATTGGTATTTGGTGGAAGCCTTTTGCTAAATCTAATGTACTGAAGTACTGAGAGTTTCCCAAGTTTGTAAAAAGATCATCCATATTGGGTATAGGAAATTTGTCCTCGATTGTTACATCATTTAGTTTCCTATAGTCTATTACGACCCTCCATTTCTGTTTTCCCGAGTTGTTAATTTTTTTAGGAACAACCCAGATAGGAGCGTTATACGGGCTAGACGATTTTGTTATAATGCCGGATTCTAACATTTGTTTGACTTGTTCTTCTACTTCATTCTTATGAATTTCAGGGAATCTATATGTTCTTGAATATATTGGAATGTCGTTTTTTGTTGGTATTTTATGTTGATATGTGCAAACTGAAGATAAATTCTCCCCTTCAATATAAAACACTTTGTTAAAGTCCTTAATTAATTTAGTCAGTTCTCTGATCTCTTCAATATTTAAGTTATTGGTTTTCAATTTGGCAGTTAAATAATCTATTTTTGGTTGATTAAAATTTATATCAATTATTGTAGATTGAAAAAATAATTCATCTTCTTTTGTATATTCCACAGATCTGTTTTGAAATGTGAGTGGAATTTTTGCATTAGGTGTAATTAACAAATTCTCTTTAAAATCAATTTTTGCACCCAAAGGTTTTAATAAATTACAACCCAAAATTCCATCGAAGTCACTACTTATTTCCGTTTCCAACATTTCAATGTAAGAATTTGGTGCATTAAACTCTTTAAAAAGCGGTAAAGTTATTTTACTGTTAGCAATTGCCTTTGAACAAATTGTATTTAAAATAATTGGACGTTCAAGTTTCGTTTTAAAAGAACTATGAAATAAACCCTTTCTTATGAGAGAGGTACCTGAACCAGTATCTATTAGTAATTTTATTGGAGATGTTCTTGTTCTAACCACTATACAGGGTAAAGTTCGTCGGCCTGTAATTGAAAATTTGAGGTTTGGATACTGTCAACTTCCATTGGGATTGGTTTATTAATACTAGTTTGACGGGAATTTGAATTGTTCAAATTACAATTGCGGTTATTGTCCTCATAATTGGTGTTAGTTTGTCCCGAATTTCTATATTGGGCTGAATTTGGGTAATTATTTTGCTGATTGTTAAAACTTCGAGAATTTATATTATTTTGTTGATTAGAATGATTGAATTGTGGAGAGGATTGGAGTTTATTTAAATGCATGTTCTGATTTCCATTTCTATTATTGTTATATCTTGACGAAGAAGGTTGTGTATTGCGTTTAGGATAATAAAAATATTCAGTTTCAATTAGTATTTCTTTTGCTTTTAATAAAGAGTAGGGATTTCTAGAATGAAGTATTAATTTAGGTTCATTAGGCAATTTACTAATAAAAATTTTCAGAACCATTTTTTCGTTATTACCACAACTATACCATTTTTCATTTTCTTTATCAATGCTAGTTTTTAAATTTAATTTGGTTAGTAATGTTACTGCATATTCATAAAAATCACTTATACTAGTTCTCAATTCTGCTGTCTTAATCTTATTTATAATGCTCTCAACACTTTCAGATACATTAAAATTTATTCTCAATATAACCTTAATTTCTTCCCATTTGATTGGGTTATTATTGTTAATTAAAGTTATATTGGCCCTTGAAACAATTTTATTTCTTACTCTTAAATCGAATAAAGTTAATTGTTCCTGTACAACATGTTTGCGAATCTCATCAACATGTTGTATAAACATCTGCAGCTCTTCAACCGTGCCATCAAATTGCGGAACCCCTGCCAAAAGTTGGAATGCATCAACAGTATTTTGTATCGGTGGCATTGTGATATGTTGTTCTTGTGTTTGGTTCTCGTCCTGAATTTTGAATTCTTGATGATTTCTTTGAAGGTTATTTTCGACGATGATGAGAAGAAAATATGTTTCTGGTTTTTCTTGTCTTGTTGCTTTTTGATCCTTTTTCTTTTTGCGACTTTTCGCGACGAACGTAGACACAAGAAAAAATCTTCCTTTTTGCCTTGTACGTTTCTGTACAAGTTCGGGATATTATTTTGTCTTTATACACACTTTTTTTTTTTAATTTTTTTCGTTAAAAATAAAGCTTATTAATGTATTTCATAAAGTTTATATTCGCTTTTCCGTGAATTTTATCTACGGTTTTTTTACGTAGTTTATGCTTGCAAAAATTTTCAACAATTTTTACTCTTCAGTTCGTAAACCGACTGCGCCAATTAAGTATATTGGTAACAATTTTATTGTTTAAAGACTTATTTCGTCGATTGTTCAAATACAAATCAAATTTTATTTTCTATTCAATACAAAAATTCAAAAAAATGATAGATATAAGGTTACTATATTACTATAATAAAATGATAAGTATTGTACAAAGTAGATATGATACAAAGTATATATATATATATTAGGTGGGTTCACTAAATATATGTAACTCTAGGGGGAAAGTAGGTTTTCTATTAAAATCTTCGAAATTAGTTTAATTAGTAATTTTCCAAATACAATTGTTTTGAAAATTTTTACAACTAAAAAATCAGAAAAATGTCCTCCGTTTCCTGACACAATAAGGGTTAAATTATGACTCTATGATCTATAGGGGGTTGCATTGCTTTGTGTTGTTCAATTGTTATTGTGACCCACATGTGTGACAGTCCTTTTTCTCTTCAATTGTTGGAGAATTTTGAAAACAAAAGACAGTACACAAGTTGTAACCAATTATATGTCAAATTATGTCACGCCTGAATGCAAATTGGCGACAGGTTTTTGCAATATGTTACAGGCTCACCACCGAATTTCATTGTTCGAACCACAAATTGTTTGGCAACCAATTTAAATTCAATACAATTCCGGTTTGAAATTTATTGCATTTATATTTGTGGCTCATTAAACCATATCAAGTGAAATGTTACGCATACAAACACACCACCAACAACACGGGATAATTTCAAAATTACCCGCAACTCGTTGCCAAATTAACGGGTGTCAGCCAAATCAAATAGTCTAGTCTGCTGGAATTAATAAATTCTAGTTGGAACAATTTTAGAATTCACAACTCTTACTGTTTGTGGTTTTACCCTCACTTCGATTTTAAGTCTTTACAAGGGTTGTAAGTACGAGAATTATCAGATATTTCAATCACAAAAAAATAAATACAAAACTTGAGATAATAACGGTCGAATTTTTGGGAGTTGATGTTATATTTTTTTTAAGTTGAATTTTTCATCTCCTGTAAAACCCAACCATCCGACTGAATATAAATTTCACTAGTTTTTCTGTTACAAATATTCAATCATTTTGAAAATTGTATATGGCGCATAATAGAGACTCCCCACGGAAGAGATGAGAAGTGGCTGCAGCTGCAGCGAGGGGCACAGATCTGATTTTATGCTGTGATGCCAATGCTAGGCATACGACTTGAGGTAGCAGTTCGGAGGAGGTGAGTCTCTTTTCGATTTTATTATGTCTACTAACCTACTAATAGGTTATAGCGGTAATAAACCCACATTTGCCTTCAGAGTTCCGATAAGTGCAAACGGTGGGATGAAGTCCTGGAAATCACCCTGATGTCCCATAACAGCATCTTTAACATAGAGAATTGGAGAGTATCGGACAAATGTTGTTCTCCGATCCTAGACAAATTCTCTTCAATATTTCGACAACCGTCTCCAACACGAAAGTCTATCGTAACCCGAGGATAAATTTGCGAAAATTGTTGATTCTGAACTATGTACTCATAGACTCGGACCGATAGAGAAAAACTCTGAATTGGACAGCGCTGCGAAAATGTTGGACACGGCCGTGATAGATGCCTACAATAAGTCATATCCAGTCAATAGAAATAAGAAAGAACGTCCACCATGGTGGAGCAAAGATTGAAATGAGCTGAGGCCCAGCAAAAATAAAATGAAGTAGTTCTAGTAGATGTTATTATTTTTGTACATCTTCTCTGCAACATTATGTGCATATTTAATGCAATTTTGACGCTGATCAATAACAACTCCGAAAAATCTACATTTGCATCACATCCATTATGAGTAATATGATGCAAATTTATTAAAGAGCTAAAGGGATAGTGGACAAGTACAAAGATGCCTAAATATATTACTTGTATTTAATTTGTATTTACTTTCTTTCAAATTGATTTTCATTTCCTTTCTTTTTCAACTGTTGACAGAAGCTTTTGGAGCACTAATAAAAGGACAATTAATAAAATAATTAGTTAAACCCTAAAGTTGTTGCTTAAAGTCAGAACTTTGTAATAGCATATCACTTGTTGCCAAGTTTCAAATGACAAGAAATTTACAAAATTGTTGAAATAATAGTTTTGGTTTCTCGTTTGCGTACGAAATATAGCATAACAATTTTAGCATAAACTGCACTTCCAAACAGTCAAACAAGAAGTAGTGCTGCATTGGACAACGCAATATTAAAAGAAGTACTTCCGCACGTAAATTAGCACTACATCTTACCAAGGAGTTGTGGTGCAAATTCTACTTTTTGGTATACTCTTTTTTTGCTGGGGGAGGAAGACAAGAAGTGATTTTAATCAGTGTTGCATCATCAAGAACTAGAAGCCCTTCAAGCATGTACAGCGACAGTATACGAAAATTTAAGAGAACAGCATAGAGATCCTATCGTGAGACGATTTATAGCCTCAAGGAATTCTGCCGATTGACCAAGAATCCTGGACTGAAATTCGGAATCGTGAACGCTTGCACAATATGCCCAGTTAGAAATTTCCTATAGACATCATTAATGACAAAGAACTGACATGTGAGGGTCACTACTGACTTTCCGACCCGCTTCCATACAAAAGACGCCATGACACCTCCTGACATTTTCATAAATTTGGTCAAAAGTCAGCAGGAATTTTCCTCAGTTAGTCAGCAGCGGTGATCACCTTATGATACGATATTAAATAAAATCTGAAAGATAAGATGACAAAAAGTGAGACATACATACATAATTATAATGCTCTGAAAATTAGCATATTCCTGTAACAAATTTTAAATATCTCTTAATTTTTCAGTTTGAAGTTTTGAGTTTGAAGTTGACAACTGATGATATGTCACCTAACTGAATTTATGTCACCTAAGTCAAAACTAGTGACATGTCACGAAGATGTCTTATATAAATTGCCATCACCTACTGACCCGTGTTGCATTCCTAAGCCTGCCCAAAATCTGCCACCCACAATAAGAGGATATCGGAAGAGCCGAAAATTCAAATATTCAATTGCAGTATGAAGTCTGTACTGTTGGACGATTGTACTACTTGGAGATTGACGAAGTTGATAATAAAGAAGATTCAAACGTCTGCCAATCGTTGTCTGAAATAAATATTGTCAGAAAATATATACCCAAGAGAATTTCTAATAATACATGTGTACATACGTAGATCTTGGTTATACGCAGAAGAAAATGGACTTGGATCGGCCATGTAAATGGACTTGGATCGGCCATGTGATATTGCTAGAGCGGCACTTGAATGGAACCGGCAAGGGGTAATGAAGGTCAGGAAGACCACCAAATACGTGAAAGCGGTGCCTGGAGAAGGAATCCAAACCAACTCGAGCATCATGGAACCAAATTAGATCAGTTGCCAGAGACAGAAATCGATGGAGACAATTCATTGACGCCCTATATTCTTCGTGAAACTTTTATTTAAACTTTGTTTTATGTTGTTATATTTTGTTTAAATAAATAAAGGACATATACTTATATATACATATATGTATATATATATCACTCTCATACTGGAAGCGAATTCTTGAAACAAAGCATTTCCTAGTATAGAGTGATAGGTGAATTTCTACACGGATAGTTCGAAACTGAATCATCAGCTAGGGTATGGCATCTACTCTAGGCAATTAAAGCCAGAGAACTAATTATTTGAAAAGAGGTTGTAGCAACCGTAAATATGGCTGTGGCAACTGCACTTCGGTGGCAACAGCCGAATTTATGATTGCTACAATTGAGGTTGTCACGACTGAGTTTAGTTCCCACAATCGAAATTCGGTTGAAGCAACCTCGTTTCATAATTAATTCGGTTATGACAACTGAGTCTTCAATTATATTCGTTCGCTCAACTAAATTTTCTAAAATTTCACTTGGAGCAACCGAATGTGGCATCAATTCAGTTGCAACAACCGAATTTGGCATCAATTCAGTTGTAACTATCGAAATTGACATCAATTCTGTCGCAATAACCGAATTTAATCTTAAATTGGTTGCAATTCTGTTGCCTCAACATAATTCGATGTATTTCAAACCTGGCATTTAAAATTCTAAATACAAACACCCAATTCATACGATGATTTTTACGACGTTGCTTTTTCGACGTCTTTTTTGTATGTATACGGACGGTGTGGAGAAGCAAGAGGAGTAAACTTAAAGTCTCGATTTATGGTTTTCGTGTCTTTTTTCATATTTCTCTTTCTACTAATTTCTTTTTTTCTTGATACGTTTTATTCTTTTACGTACTTTGAAGCAGCCGGGTGACATTAAGAAAAATATATTTTAGAAGTGACTGCAGAACTTGGGAAGAAACTCAAAAATAAAAATGCGGAATAATGAATTTTTATTTAATATTTAGGCGTAAATTGGTTTAAATTAATTCAATTTTTTATACAGACATATGTATTTCTTGATGCGAAAAGTCGACTAAAGCATATTAACCGCTTAAACAATAAAAATCCACTCTGCCTGTAAAAAAAGACATGCAAGTAAAAATCATCCTATCAATATAAATGATTTTTGGCAGTTGCTTCAAAAAGCAATTGACGAAAAACGACGTCGTAAAAATCATCGTATGAATTGGGTGTTTATTGTTTTTGTATTAAAATGTCATATTTTGCAGAAAATGCCCCAGCAGATCTAAGCAGTTTTGAAGATTTCCAATGTCGGTAGTTGGAGAAATGCTGCAATTGTCTGTATATAAAAAGGTTTAGGTAAATCAACAGATACAATACGTCAGAATTTGTTGCGGTGGCCGGCCGGTCCATGATGTTTGAGACTTCAAAAAGGTCGGAAGTGGTATGTATAACAAATGTGTTACCCTAAAGATTACCCTACATAAATGACTTTATTTTCTCGATTTGTAATTTTTTTTAGAAGAATAAAGGAAAATAAGGCACCACTTAATAATTACAAAAACTCAAAATTAATTTGTCATAATAATTTTTTTTCGGTTGTAACAACCTCTAATGAGGTTGTGGCAACCGCTAATGAGGTTGTGGAAACCTCCAATTCGGTTACGGCTAATTCGGCTAGTGTAACGTTGTGTAAGGTTTCTGTGAGTGTAAGGTTGTCCTTCCCCGATCACTGTAGCGTTTATCAGTCAGACATTTAAGCGATTATGGAAGTGTCCGTTTGGCTGAGGAATTATAATGTAGTTAATGTATTCTCAGACGGCTAACAAGTTCCTGTAATATTTACTTTACTTTTATTGACTATTTTACAACCTCATGAGGTCAGACGTCTTACACATATTAATTAAATAAACAAATTAAACAAATTTCAACATAATATTCCAACTGGCTCTATCCTTCGCCTATTCTCGCCAGTTGGTAACACCAAGGATACGGAGGGATTCTTCTGCCTGGTCTTTCCAGCGGAATCTTGGTAGTCCTCTTTTCCTGCTTCCACCGGGTACGTTATCAAAAACCTTTCGCGCTGGCTCATCTTCATCTATTCTGATAACATGGCCTAGCCAACGCAATTGGCCCACTTTGATTCGTCTAGCTATGTCCACGTCAGAATATATATTATATAGCTCTGCGTTCCAGCGACGTCGGTACTCGCCGTTTTCAATAACAGGACCATATATTTTACGGAGAATTTTTCTCTCGAAAACTCCCAGGTGTTTTTCATCCGCTTGCGTTTCGGAGCCATGTGTCAAAACAGGTAAAATGAGAGTCTGATGTAGCTGACTTTTGTCCGTCGAGAGAGGGCTTTGTTCCTAAACTGCTTGCTGAGCCCAAAATAACATCTATTTGCAAGCACAATTCTCCTATCTATCTCCAGGCTGACGTTGTTGTCCTTGTTCACGGCGGATCTAAGGTAGAGAAATTCATCTACCACTTCAAAATTAAATCGGTTGTCAACGTTCAAGTGCGGACCAAGTCGAGAGGTTTCTCTAGGCGCTGAGACCATCAATTTTGTCTTGCCCTCATTAACAGCAAGACCCACCTTCGCTGATTCCTTTTTGATTCTTGAAAATACTGCAGTAACCTATCGCAAATTTCGCCCAATTATGTCTATGTCGTCAGCATACGCCAGCAATATATAGCTTTTCGTGTTAATGGTCTTGTTCATATTTACTGCAGCCTTTATCTTTATTATCTCCATTAAGATGTTGAAGAGATTGCACGAAAGTGTGTCGCTTGTCTAAGTCCTCGCTTGGTACAGAATGGTTCAGTGAGGTTTTCCTCCACTTTCACTGCTGATTTGGTGTTGGTCAGCGTCATTCTACAGAGGCGAATCAGTTTTGCCGGAATACCAAGTTCAGACATAGCTTCGTACAGTTTTCCCCGTATGGGGCTATCGAAAGCAGCTTTGTAATCGACAAAAAGGTGGTATGTATCGATTTGCTGTTTCGTATTTGGTCAGTCGTGGACTTGCCTGGTCTCTAAAACCACACTGGTAAGGTCCAATCAGGTTTTCAATAATTGGCTTTAGTCTTTCACATAAAACGCTCGACAAGACCTTGTACGCGATGGACAAAAGACTAATACTGCGATAGTTAGACATAATACACTGAGACTCCAATCGTCGGGCATAGATTCCCCCAGCCGGAGGGAGCAGGAGGGAGAGTTTATGTCGATAGGACATTGATATCTCCGGTATTTGTAGCTTGTCAATATCCAGCTTTTCCCGTGTTCGGCTTCGTACGTTTTTCGCCCTGCTCAATCTCGTGCGAACTTTCGCAGTCACCAGGTAATGATCCGAGTCGATATTGACACCTCGAATCACACGTACATCCATAACACTAGAAGACTTCGATATTTACTACAGCTGCCATGAGCTTAAGCACGAATTTGGGTGCGGATTTATAGTTGGCAAGAGACTGCGACACCTAGTTTCAAGGCTATGACCGCATAGCCACAATTCGCATCAAAGCGAAATATTTCAACATCTCGTTAATTTGTGTGCACGCACCGACAGAGAATGAAGATGATGAGGTCAAAGAAACATTTTATGAGCGCCTGGAGGAAGTATATGAACGCTGCCCTGACCACGACTTTAAGATTTTTCTAGGTGATTTTAATGCCGAATTAGGAAGGAAAAGTGTATTTCGACCAACCATCGGTAATCACAGTCTACATGATACCACCTCCGATAATGGAATAAGACTGATAGACTTCGCCGCTGCAAAGAACATGGTAGTTAGTAGCACACGATTCCAGTATAAGGACATTGATAAGGCAACCTGGATATCTCCTGATCAACGGACGAAGAACCAGATTTATCACATGGTAATAGATGGCAGTTCCTGTAATCAGTATTCCAAAACTCAACATCTGCCCAGGACTGCCGCAGATATCTTAGAAATATGGCTCAGCAGGACGATATTGAACTTATAAATATGCCATGGTATAGTAACATTCCGAAGAACTGCAGAATATACAAATTTAGTATGAACTTCAATATTGTGCAAGGATAACCAACAAACAAAATATCATTAAAATTAACATTTGATAAAATATTTGGTAAATATTTTCGTCACTTTAATGAAATGTTTCGTAAAATATCTTAAAATCAATAAGTGTATAAAACATTTCATTTCGAACAACTAAGAAATAATTACTTGCACTTAGTTTTGCTTGTATTTTGTGATACCATTTTGTTTAAGTATTTTCTATGTCGACGAAAAATGTATCCATGTGATTTTAAACCTTAACAGTTTTCAGTTTTTTATTTCAACAAATCTGAGCAGTTTCAAGTTATAACCCCATATCACTCTTCGATCGCAACCGAATTGCTGTAGTATAACCTCAAAACATAATCCTGTGTGGGAATCCTTTCCTCTCTGTGACGTAAAGTAAGAAGGGAGGCATTGGGTTAATATTTTGCAATATTTTGGCACAAATCTTAATGTGAAGGGGAAACCGCCTAATGGCAAACTTCACCACCACCAAAGATCTAAGATACCAGATATTTATTAATATTATCTTAAAGATGTGAATACCGTCTGCAGTTGCTCTATATCCAAAGGAACCGAAAAGGTGTTGGCAGCAACACGGAAGTATCGAGACTTGGACAGGGTTCCTTGTATTTCGGATGCTGTGTTAGTAGGAAAATGTAAGGACATTGCAAACAAAAACAATGGAATACAACACCACCATGTGTTAAAGAAGTTCTTTGTTCTGTAAGGATGTTTGATTAGGGTGAGTTTTGGTTTTTTGTTTCACAAGTTGCCCCTTATTTATTTTGTGGGTCTAATATTTAGACCTTGAGGGCTAGTAGAAGAGAGCAAGGATTTTTTTAAGGCAAGGATTTAATTTTTTCATTGCACTTATTCTGCAACAGTTTTTCCCTCCTTTTTTAATTAAAACATAATTGCTAAGAAAGCATAACATTTTCATTTTCCCTTTAGAAGAAAGTAAATGTTTGGGGATTAAATTAGAAGTGAAATGGCAGCTGTCCTAGAGTCAAGGAAATGAAAATCCATCCTTGAAGTAAAATTTATATTTTTTTAACATTAACATTTACCTAAATGCAATAAAAGAATTTAAAACACAAACTGTTCTAAGCCTTTGGAAAGTTTGCCTCAATTGCACTGGCATTGCATTTTCCTTGGAATCTCTCCCTCTCTCTCTCTAGCTAATTAAAATCAGCAAACTATTAATGGGTGGTGCAGGTCTGAAGTCAGAAAAACCACGGTGGTTTTAAAACCACCACAACAAATTTACATTAATATCCTTCCCTTGTTATTCTTAACCACGACACAATTGACCTGGTGACACATGTTGTCTTTGTGTTATTGTGTCCATTTGCATTTGCTAGTCGATGGTGACAAATGTCCTTGCATTATCCTTTCGTTTGTAGTTGTGACGCCTGACAAGTAAATGAGTAATAGGTATTCGCCATATGTGACATTTGGGTTAGGTATTAACCTCCCACCATGGACACGCGTCTATCACTTTGTCACTGTCATTCGTTTGGGAGCTGATATGATCTTTATGACTGTTTAATGATAGAGTTGAAATTAGAAATCAACAACAGTCAAATTTGTTAAAAAAAACTATATTTTGAGCTGAGTATCTCATACCCTCACCCTAAGTGTGTTGCTCTAATTTGAATATTCCAAGCAAAAGTATTGAGATTCACACAGAAGTTTCATAGACTTGTAATATGTTCTTGGGATAGATACTCGTACACATGGTAGGTGGCTACAATGGGAGCCAATGGTAGTTGTCTACATTAGGCATCCAAAGTAGGTACATATGATACATAACTATCTTGGGTACCTACGGCTAAAATCAGGCTGACATGGGGGTCAGGAGATGATGGAAATCTGACCGTTCTACATATATGTAAGAAAGTTATGAAGAGTAATCAGTCCCGACTATGAGCGCCAAAGTCGAGGACGTAAAATAAAAGGGTACGAATGCCTGAAAGATTTTGCGACAAGGCGAAAGGACGCCGACATTGATTAAGTTTCTGCCCACAGGGGGCTCTCATTGAAGGATTGAAATCAGGAGAGTGACACTTTCTTGGCTCCCCGTCAAATTTAAGCCAGAAGTGTCAGCCGACAGTGGGTGTCTGTCTGGTCAAATTTAAGCCAGAAGTGTCTGCCGATAGTGGGTGTCTGTCTGGTCAGCATCTGCTCTCCATTTTAGGAGCTGCTGTTTTTCACAGTAATGGTTTTACTTCCCCAATTGATACAAAAAAACAATAAAATCGAACTCACAAGTACAGGGATGGAATTACCCCTTTATATTAGTGGAACAATGTCGTCACGTAGACGGCGAAATGATCCTCAATCAGCCGCCAGAGTTCTAGAGAGGTTGAGCAAGATCGATCCGACAGAACCCACAGAGAAGTAAAAGGTGTCAATTAACTGGGCAAGGAATTTGAATAACCCACGGAACGCCAATAACTCTAGCTCGATGAAGTTTACGATCACCCGAAGATCCTCCAAAGTCTAAATGACCCAAGGTTAGCGGACACCGCGGATCGAAGGCATTTAGTGAAAAACTGAAGGAGAGCTTCACTATGGCTATCATCGATAGAGGACCTTTAGAATATTCTCCTGTATCACCTCCCGTCTGCTGTGACGTAGGCTGATACCAAGCTCGAATTGAGCTCAGTGCATTTGACAATACACGATCTATTGAGTTGTACAAAGAAGCCATTGCTAAGGTGGAAGAAGTCTGTCCTGATACCGTGAGGGAGTCTTCCCGGTACGTTGGAAGGTTTCTAATGTCCAGCTAATCCCTAAAAAAGGTGATGCAAGTGACCCTGCAAATTACCGCCAAATTGCAATTTGTTCTGTGCTCTCGAAGGTTATGGAGTGCATGGTTAACCACCATCTTGTGAAATATCTTGAGCCCAATGACCTTCTTAATGATCGGCAGTATGACTTCCGTAGATTGAGATCTACTGGAGCCCTGGTGGCGTTCCTTTCGGAACAGTGGAGTCGATCCATCCACCGGCTTGGTGAGAGTAAGGTATTGGCTCTTGATATTTCCAAGGCCTTTAACAGAGTATGGCAGGATGCACTCTTGTCAAAACTCGCTGCTTTTGGTGTCGGTGTCACTCGATTTATATCGAGTTTTCTCAGAGATCACACTATACGAGTTGTTGTAGATGGGGTTTCATCCGACGAGCATAAATTGACTGTAGGTTGACTGTACCACAGGGCTCTGTTCTTTCTCCTTCTCATTTTCTTATTTTCATTGACGATCTCCTGGGTCAGACTGTGAATCCAATCTACTCTTTTGCCAATGACAGTAATCTCTGTCATTCTTATTCATTCGATCGTAGGCCAAGTCTTCAAGAGATTGAAGTCAAACGCCGGACAATGAATGAAACACTCGACCGGTATCTGGTGTCCATTGTTGAATGGGGTCGAATGAATAGAGTAGATCTTAATGCGGGTAAGACCCAGTGTTGTTTGTTGTCGCGTAAACGGATTGCTGACCCAGGTGTGTCGTCATTGTCTATGGACGGTGTGGATATTGATGAATCAGACGCTCTTGATGTTCTGGACATGAAAATACAATGCGATGTCCGTTGAACAAAACATGTATTTGAAGTGTCGAAAGATGCATTCAAGTGTCTAGGCTTTTTAAAGCGGTGCAAGAAATACTTCACACCATCTGATCTTCTCAATATCTACACCACATACATCCGGCCAAAGACGGAGTATAACTCCCATATATGGGCAGGTGCTCCTAGGACCTCTTTGGAGCTTCTCGACCGTCTCCAGAGGAGAGCGACGGTGTTAATAGAGGACAGTAGGGTATCCAACTCTATTGCCTCCCTTGAGTATCGTCGAAATGTGGGTTGCGTGTCGCTGGTCTATCGATATTTCCACGGTATGTGTTCCTCGGACACCCGTCAACTTATGCCAGACGTAAGGATATTTAGCCGAAGTACGCGGCTTTCCAGGAACTCTCATCAGTTTTTAATCGAGTGGCCGATTGACCGCACTACACACTATGGAGTAAATTCGTTCTTCAGCCGTACAGTCCGCATGTGGAATAAACTTCCGGCTAGTGTATATCCCATAAATTGTGACATACAGATATTCAAGGCAAATGTCAACAGACACTACTCAATCTTTCCACCCTCCAATACCTCAATTTTCCTTCGCCAACATAATGCACTGCATTTATAGGGGGCATCCCCTGAGTGTTGATGTCGTTGACAAGAACCAAGAACAACATGCTGTCCCGTCCAAGAGCTCGCGCGTTGCTACTAGCGTCCAACAAAATAATGAAGAGTGCTAATTATACGGCTAATAAGCGCAAGTCACCGCGACCTTCCATCTGCCAATTGCAAGGTTGGAAAGTTGAAGGACGCTGAAGGACTGCGGCGACCAGTCATGCTTGAAATTAACAACAAATCATTGAAAAACTGAAGGTGTAATTTCTTACAGCTTCTGCCAGATTCATTTTAGGATGCATAAAAGCCACACCTGACACCATACCCACCGAAGCTACAACGGCATTGGCGAAATGCAAAGCAGGAAACTGGATGAGACCAAACCTGTAAATTCGGCGGGGGAAGTTACCTCACTGTCTGAATCCACGTTCTTTGACAAGTCCGCATGTAGCCTCGTGGAAGACACGAATGAGGTCAAACACATAATGGTAGAGAGAAACGTAGCTGCGGATTCTGAACAAAATTTACATTTAACTGCCTCTGTAGATACTGTGGGGGATGATACTTAATTGATCAAATTTCATGAATGCGGTTTCAGACAACCTACTGTAAGACACTAACGAGGAGGCCACAATCAATCAGAATTATATTGTGGTAACCGAATTGAAACTGAAATTCGGTTGTACCTACAGAATTCATGAGAAAGTCAGTTACAGCAACCGAATTGATGCCGAATTCGGTCGTTGCAACCGACTTAATGGTCATTTCGGTTATTGCGACCAAATTTATACCAAATTCGGTAGTTACAACCGAATTGATACAAAATTCGGTAGTAACAACCGAATTGATGCCAAAGTCGGTTGTTGCACCTGAATTGATGCCACATTCGGTTACTCCAACCAAATTTGGTACCAATTTCGGTTACCGCATCCGAATTGATTCCAAATTCGGTTGTTACAACCGAAATTTTAGAAAATTTGATTGACAAAACGAATATAATTCAAGATTCAGTTGTCATAACCGCATCAATTATGAAACGAATTTCAATTGCGACGACTGAATTCGGTCGTGACAACCTCAATTCGGTTGTGGCAAAAGCAATTCGGTGGTAACAGCCGAATTCATGGTTGCTACAACCTCTTTTCAATCAATTAGTTCTCTGGGTGTACAGGCAAAGTTTGAGCGGTATTCTGAAAACCATTCCTCTCTCCGAACCAAGTTAATACCGCTAAGATTAATGTTCCTAGAAATACAAAAAGAAAACTCAATGGTGGAATCAGTCTCTACATATCCGGAGAAAGTCTTGCCGAAAGCTCTTAATAATGTTATGTCCTCAAGGGCGGAGCGAGACTGAAATGTTAACAAATTAAAACTAAAGCATTACAAGAAAGGGACGTACAGTTTTACACCGGTTCCCAACAGTATATTGAGAAGCTTTATCATGGCTACGTGCTCGATAGAGTCGCTTTCACTAAGCGAGGTGGCCGTCATCGAAGGAAATTAAAGGTGGTCAGAACGGATCGAAACCACGTTCTCATGTACAAGAGCCGCGCACACTTACCATTGCACCACGTATGGCCGCTTTTGAATACAAGACGAGGGGTTTAGAGGTCTAGGAAACATTTCTGCGACGGCATCAAAAATGCGAATGAGATCTGCAGGCTGCGGAAAGTCCTCTCTACTTCCTCGTCTCTGCGATAACTAAAAGAAAAAACAGGCGGTGGATGACAAAGAGTGATGAATCGTTAGACCTCCTGCTTAACATACCCTTTCCAGGAAACTGGTCCGAAGACATAAGGATAGACTCACGGATCAACCATGTCATCTCACACTTTGCGGGAAAATCTTGACAAGAGAACACTACACTGTGCAACAGTGACTCAGGAAACAAATATGTCATCTCACACTTTGCGGGGAAATCTTCACAAGAGAACACTACACTGTGCAACAGGAAGTTTTAAACCGTTTAAATCACCTGGCCCTAACGGCATAGCACCAATAGAGTTACCAAAGTGGACTACACATGTTGGCTCCCTGGTTTCTGAATCTGTATACGAGGTGCATCAAGGTATACTACATTCACGTTAGATGGAGATTCCACGTGGTAGTGGCCGTCGGTGGTACAATGGACAGTGTGTGCGCCTCTTGTACATGAGATCCTGGGTTCGATCCCTGCTCTGACCACCTTAAAATTTCTTTCGGCGGCGGTCACCTCGCAGAGTGACGGCGACACTATCGAGTATATAGCCATGAAAAAGCTTCTCAAAATACCGTTCGGAATCGGTGTAAAACTGTAGGTCCCAATCAGTGAGTGAAAACTGGAAAGCACACAGCTCAGTGATTGTGAGAAGTTCTCCCGTGTCCCTTCAAGGGATGTAATGGAAACCCATTTATTTTTTTTTATTCATTCCTTAGCCTGTTAGTACGAGTTTTTCTGGGTAGGCCAATGGCTGCGACGTTGGGAATCCACCTAATGCATTTCTTGCAATGGATTACCAGTCCATTTAATAGTGGGACGGCTATGCACAATAGAGAAGATTATTTGCCACCCACTTCTAGATTTGAAAGACACATGTCCACTCATATCCCCAACAGGCAGAACTGGAAGGAATGCATATCAGGTTATAGAAAGTACGGTTTGGAGTCCATTTTAAAGACCTGGGTCTCGACTTTGCACAATGGCCATTGCTGTGTCTTACATTACGAAGCCATAACAATAGGAGAAGTTGGCATTTGGCTGGGACGAAAAGCCATCAAGCTGCTATAAAAGGCAGCTATAAAATCTCTGCAATCTGTATTCCTTACTTCAAAAACTGCCCACAACTGCCACGCATCTCTGAATAATATGAACAATCAACTCGATGTCTGGTGTGATTAGGGTCTACCTTACCTGTTCCGCTGGATATGAAGCTTGTGGGGTAGTCCATTTCTGAATGTAACCTCGTGCTTAAAACGGAAGTTCTTAGACATGCGAATGTTAGACTGTCTGGAGGCACAAAATTCAGGATAACCAGGAAAGTTTATCCAAGTTATAACCTGAATCGTGCATTAAACTTCATATCCATTCCTAGACCATATATCTCTATGGTAGTAGCTGTGATCACTGGACACTATTTTAGTACCATTTATGCTGAAATAAAACTCATATTTGGTTTTTAGGTAGATACAGGATAATGTTTAGTTGTAGTGTATTTCCTTTCTATTAAAATGTTAAACTTCAGGCTCTCCAGCAGAAGACACAATACCCATATGTTGCCCATTCCAAGAAAAAAATTCTCGAATAAGTAATACAAGTCCTGTCATAGAATTTAATTTTATTCAAATTGAAAAACTACATATGGAAGACATTCTCGAAAAACATCAACATTGTAGATGACCTGGTATGGGATATGTTGGATTTATGAACCAATTAATCCTTTATAAGAACTGCATGGTCTGATGCCAACAGTGGATACAGTGAATTACATGACAGTTTGTAACTACAAGTTTTTAAATTCAGGGTAACTAAATTTTGAATCCTCTAACAAGTTTTGATCAAATTAAGAGCGAAAGATTTAATGCGTGACTGCGATTGTATGCAAACAGTTGTTAATTGTAAGGATAACAAACACATTGCAATTGTGAAAAGGATAAAAGGCAGTAGTAGGATTTTAAAAAACGTAACAACAAGGAAGAATTTTAAACTCGTTAACACTTTGTGTGATTAAACACAACTCGATACAAATACAAAAGCAATTGTTTTATTGTATTCCAGGACGCTTGCGACAGGACCAAACGTTGGCACGCTGTTTTGGTCAATTTGCTCGAACGTTGCTTAATTTATGGTGAACGTTTTTAAAGTCCCAACGATTCCGTTTCGCTGGCAGTTAAATACACAATGAAAAGTCAATCAAGTGGAAAATTGTCAACACATTATGAGGCAAAAGGTCGTAACAGGAAAAGGGCAGTGGTTTGCAGAAATAGGGGTTAGAACGAAATTTACATTTAAAATAGGACTACTAGCCAATCATGTAAACCACGTATGGGTTGTAGCTATTCTTTCATACCTCCCCCTTTAATCTAATTTAAAACAATTCAAAATTGTTATGAAGTTTTTTACGTTTCCTTAAAATATAAAGACAGCATTCTTAACTATCCTGGTTTATCGTTTCCTTCTGACTTGTCTCATAAATTTCTTTTAAGAAATTATGAAATAACTTCAAATATGATTATGATTTCTTTGCACTGCAGGACATCTATTGAAACACAGCTGTCGTTTATTGTTCATGAAACCACAAACCTTCGTAGTCCTGTGACGAAAACAAAAGCCCAAAATCCTGCAAAATAAAACGAGACGCAGTCGCAGTTTGTACAAAAAATTATGGCGATATGATTTCTTAACGATTAATTTTAAATTATATCACAAAAGGGCTAAAGACGATACAAATAAGGACGAGAAGATTCCGGACTAAAGAGAGCAAACCGCCAAAAAAAAAAAACACAACACAAACAAACCATATTTCTCTTTGCAATTGGTGGTGGTGTGGGGTTTAGTTACCTATTTTGTTCGAATAAGGTTATGCTACCTTTGTGTATTTTTGTCTCTGTTACACCTTAAATATAACATCGTGCAAGAGAAGGACAGGACGACTGTCTTTATAGAAATATATTTCTTCCAAGACAGCTTTCATAGTTATACTCGTAAAATGTCTTCGAAAATAGTTACTATAGAAAGAAGTTTCTTTGAAGGCAGTGTCTACAGAAGGACAGTTTCGATAAAACAAAGGACAGTTTCGATAAAAAAAAAAGTGTCTTCGAAGAATTTTTGTATAGAAAAAAGTGCGTACTAAAACAGTTTCGGTAGAAAACGAAGTATTTTAGATGATAGTGTCAATACAAACAAGTGTATTTGAAAACAGTTTATACAAAAGAAAAAATGTGTCGTCAAAAACTGTTTCTACAGTAAAACGTTTCTTTGATAAGAGTTAACATAGGAAAACGTGTCTTCGAAGACAGTTTTCATAGAAACAAGTGACTTCGGAGATACTTTTCGAAGCCAATGCCTATACAAAAAATTGTATTCGAAGACAGTTTGTAAAACAAAAGGTTTCGTCGAACTCAGTTTCCATACCAAAATGTGTCTTCGATGACAGTTTTCAGAGAAAAAAGTGTATTCGACGACTGTTTTCATAGAAAATTTATTTTCAAGGTCAGTTACAGCAGAAAAAGTATCTTCGAAGACAACTCCTATAGAAACCAGTATCTTTGAAAACAATTTCCATAGAAAGAGTGTCATCGATGGTAGTTTCCACAGAAAAAAGTGTATTCGAAGACAGCCCCCAATAGAAAAAGTTTCTTTGACGACAGTATCCATAGAAACAAGGTCGTGGATGAGATTTTCCATAGAAAAGAGTGTCTTCAAAGAATTTTTTTATGGAAAAAAGTGTGTACTAAATCAGTTTCTAAAGAAAACAAAGTGTCTTCGAAAACTGTTTCTATAGTAAAAACTTTCCTTGATGAGAGTTTCTATAGGAAAATGTGTATTCGAAGACAGATTTCACTGAAAAGGTATATTCGAGGTCAGTTACTTTAGAAAAAGTTTCTTGGAAGACAGCTCCAATAGAAAAAAAGTATCTTTGAAAACAGTTTCCATACAAAAAATGTCATTGATGGCAGTTTTCATAGAAAAAAGTGTCTTCGAAAACAGTTCGTAGAGGAAAAAGTTTCTTTGAAGACAGTTTCGATAGAAAAAAATTGTCATCCATGACACTTTCGATAGAAAAAGGTGTTCGAAGAATTTTTCTATAGAAAAAAGTGCTTACTAAATCAGTTCCCAAAGAAACCATGAGATGAGAGTTTCTATAGAAACAAGTGTATTCGGAAAGAGTTTCTACAAAAAAAATAAGTGTCTTCAAAAACTGTTTCTATAGTAAAAGCTTTCTTTGATGATATTTTCCATAGGAAAATGTGTCTTCGAACACAGTTTTCATAGAACCAAGTGACTTCGGAGATACTTTTAGAAGCCAGTTTCTATACAAGAAAGGGTCTTCGAAGTCCGTTTCTAAAAACAAAAAGTATCTTCGAATTCAGTTTCTATACCAAAATGTTTCTATATCAGAGAAAAAAGTGTCTTCGACGACAGTTTTCATAGAAAATGTATTTTGAAGGTCAGTTACAGCAGAAAAGGTATCTTCGAAGACAGCTCCTATAGAAACCAGTATCTTTGAAAACAATTTCCATAGAAAAAAGTGTCATCGATGACAGTTTCACAGAAAAAAGTGTATTCGAAGACAGCTCCTATAGAAAAAGACATCTTTGACGACAGTTTCCATTAAAAAAAAGGGGCGTCGATGACAGTTTCCATAGAAAAAGGCGTCTTAGAAGAATATTTCTACAGAAAAAAGTGCGTACTAAATCAGTTTCTAAAGAAAACAAATTGTCTTCGACGAGTGTATTCAAGAAAAAAATAATTGTCTTCGAAAACTGTTTCTATAGGAAAAACTTTCCTTGATGAGAGTTTATATAGAAAAAAGTGTCTTCGAAGACAGTTTTCATAGAAACAAGTGTCTTCGAAGATACTTTTCGAAACCAGTTTCTATACAACAAGGATCTTCGAAGACAGTTCCCAAAAACAAAAAGTTTCGTCGATTTCAGTTTTTATAGCAAATTGTGTGTCCGATGACAGTTTCCAGAGAAAAACGTGTCACTGATGGCAGTTTCCACTGGAAAAAGTGTCTTCGAAGACAGCTCCTATAGAAACAGGTATCTTTGACGACAGTTTTCATTGAAAAAGTGCCGTCGATGGAAGTTTCCACAGAAAAAAGTGTCTTCGAAGAATTTTTCTATAGAAAAAAGTGCATACTAAATCAGTTTCTAAAGAAAACAAAGTGTCTTCGATGAGAGTTTCTATAGAAACAAGTGTATTCGACAAGAAATTCTACAAAAAAAAGTCCTTTCCTTGATTAGAGTTTATGTAGGAAAAAGTGTCTTCGAATACAGTTTTCATAGAAAAAAGTGACTTCGAAGATACTTTTCGAAACCAGTTTCTATACAAAAAAAAGGTTCTAAAACCAAAAAGTTTATCGAATTCAGTTTCTATAGCAAAATATGTTTCCGATGACAGTTTCCAGTGAAAAAATTATCATCGATGCCAGTTTAAACTGAAAAAAGTGTCTTCGAAGACAGCTCCTATAGAAAAAAGTGTCTTTGGAGAGAGTTCCTATAGAAAAACGTGTCGTCGATGACAGTTTCAAGAGAGAGGTGTCTTCGAAGAATTTTTCTATAGAAAACAGTGCGTACTAAATCAAATACGCTGAGAGTTTCTATAGAAACAAGTGTATTCGAAAAGAGCTTCTACAAAAAAGTTAGTTTTCGAAACCAGTTTCTATACAAAACATGGTCTTCGAAGACAGTTTCTAAAAACAAAAATTTTCTTCCAATACAGTTTCAATAGAAGCACTTATTTTCAACGATAGTTTCCATAGACAAGAGTTTCTTCGAAGACAGTTTTTCTAGAACAAGTTTCTTCGATATTTTCTGCGAATAAAGTTTCTATAGAAAAATTGGTCTTCGATGATAGTTTCCATAGAAAAGAGTGTCTTCGAAGACAGTTTTTACAGAAGAAGTATCTTAGGGGAAAGTTTCTGCAGAAGAAGTATCATCTTAGACAGTTTCTACAGAAAAAATGTCATCGAAGACAGTTTCTACAGCAAAAGTATCTTCGGGGACAGTTTTCATTGGAAAAGTATCTTCGAGGACCGTTTCTATAAAAAAATGTGTCTCCGATAACAGTTCTCATAGAAAACAGTGTCTTCGAAGACATTTTTTCAGAAGAAGTATCTTCGGGAAAATTTCTGCAGAAAAAGTATCATCGAAGACAGTTTCTACAGAAAAAAATTTATCGAAGACAGTTTCTATAAATACAGGAAAATTATCTCTCTATAGAAAACACTGTCTTCGATGACAGTTTCCGTAGAAAAAGTATATTTGAGGACCGTCTCTGAAGTAAAAGTATCATCGAAGACAGTTTCTATAGAAAAAGTGTCCTCGAAAGCAGCATTCATAGAAAAAGGTGGCTTCGAAGACAGTTTCATAGAAACAAGTGGCTTCAAAAATAACTTCCGAAGACACTTTTCATAAACAGAGTATCAGAGAGCTTCTATAGATAAAAATGTATTCGAATGATATTTTTTAAAAGAATTTTAATAAAAAAACTGTCTTCGAAGACAGTTTCTATAGAAAAAATAAGTATTCGAAGACATGGTTTATACTTATAAATAATAGTGCCTTCAAAGGCAGTGTCATTAGACAAAAAAGATCCTTCGGAGGCAGTTTCTGTAAGTAAAAATGTCTCAAAGTTAGCTTCTGTAGAAAAATTGTGTTTGAGGAGGAAAATTGTGTTTCAATGGAAGAAAGTGTTATCGAAGAGAGGTTGTATAAAAAATGTGTCTTAGAAGACATGGTTCTATAGAAAAAAGTTTCTTCGAAAACAGTTTTCATAGGAAAATGTGTTTTCACAGCCAGTTTCTTTTGAACAAAGTATCTTCGAGGACACTTTCTACAGAAAAAATGTATTCGCCGACAGATTTCATAGAAATATGTGGCTTCGAAAACAGTTTCTATGGAAATAAGTGACTTCTCTGATACTTTTCGAAGCCAGTATCTACAGAAAAAGTATCTTCGAAGACAGTTTTGGTAGAAAATGTGTCTTCGAAGACAGTTTTCATAGAAAAATGTGTCTTCGAAGACAGTTTTCATAGAAAAATGTCTCTTCGAAGACAGTTTTCATAGAAAAATGTCTCTTCGAAGACAGTTTTCATAGAAAAATGTGTCTTCGAAGACAGTTTTCATAGAAAAATGTGCCTTCGAAGACAGTTCTCATAAGACAAAAGTCTTCAACAACAATTCTCATAGAAACATATATATTCAAAGACAGTTTTTCTATGAAAATTGTACAAACAGTGGAAAACAATGAAGGCAGCTTAACACAAGGACGGTTTTCATGTTCGAAAATACGTAGTTTCGATATAAAAACTTATTCAAAAAATCTTTTCGATACAACAACAATTTAAACAAACCCAAAATTATAGTTTTAACCAGTATTCGTGTTAATTTGCGAGCGAGCGGCTCCGAGCCTATATAAGGGATATTGGCTTGCGAGCTGGCAGATGGCAGGTTAAACTTTGGTTTGTGAGCCGGGTCCCTAATTTGGCAGCCAAAATCATGGCCATAGTTTTTTAGAGTTGTTAATGCGATTGGATAAAGTGGTTCGTTCCTCTTCTTTTGATAAAAGGTCTCTATTATACAAATATGATTATTACTCGGAAACAGAAAATCCGTACATAATACACATTTCAATCAGTCGTTTCTTGAGTTGGATACCTAAGCCGCAGTTGGCTGATTCCGGCTCGCGAGACTGCCGCTAGCTCTCGCGAGCAATCCAACGCGACCCCTTGTTTTAACAAATGTTCACGAACAAAGATTACTTTTTGCGATATGATGAGTTAATCATTATTTCTAGAAAACGCGTGGCAGTTTTATAATTACAGTTTCCCAATTTTCATACTTGACTCGTATCAGCAAAAGTAAATAATAACTGCAAAACTAATTATAAAATGACAAACAGTGGAAATCAATTAACCCACTGTGTGGTCATCAACGATTCTAACTAATGGTTGACTGCCTACAAATCCAGCCCCTATAGAGTAGCGAAGGACACATTCAAACTCCCTCGAAGGACACCCTCACCACTTTATATCCCTCAATCGTTTGAACATTTTCTATTACAACAAAGGATACATTTTCTGGTTCAGCTAGAGTTGGTTTTTACAAATAATTTATCAACAATTTTTTTAAAGAAATAATATTTTAAAAAAGTTTTCAAAAGGTCATTTATCATGACAAGTCAACCAGTCATTCAGACGGTGCGGCCTATAATATGATGAATTATTATCCTTTTGTCGTTACAACTTGTCACTTCCGGTATCGTTTAACGATCGTGTGGTTGAGTATTTTCATTTATATAAACCTTTCACACAAGTCACGAAATCTGTCATTACTTAAATAAGGACCTGATGTGAAAACGATAACACTCAATTCGTTCAATTACTTTTACATATTTTCCTTCCAAACAAGAATAAATCCAGTTTCTCCGTAGCACATTAAACTAACTATTACTTTTAAGTTTTTCAAAGGTAAAAAAAAGGGTTTCCAATTACAGCCCATGAAGGAATTGGGAAGAGTTTTTCAAAGGTGCCTTTATTTATATTGGAAATTGTTTATACAGATATGGCAACATCGAGTTAGTACGTAGTAGTAGACACATCTGACACAAGATATCGATAACAATGTCTGGTGACTGATATTAATACCGATTAATTCCTAACAATCTCCATGTGTTATATAAATAGTAAAACTTCGTTTCAAAGCAATCACAGATCATAATCGATATGACAGCTTTATACGGCATTTACACCAAACGAGATTAACGCATTTCGAAGGTTAACTTCATTAACCCGCACTACCCCAGAAGATTACCATACAATTTAAATCTGTATAACCTGAAGTTTAAGTTTTAACCTCATTTTAAACTGTTGTAACTTTTGATGCAACACTGTTAGTTACTACAAAAATTCAACCGTAATAAAAATATACACAAAAACTCAACTGTTTGACAGACAGAAGCTGATCGAACATTTTCCGACGCGTCGCCGCCACCAAAACTTTTAAAACTCACGCCGCCGCCGGTTTAAACTGTTTATCGATTGGCCCGATTTGTCCAATTTTAAAGGTTCAGTTATTTCAAAAACATCCCAAATTTGTACAAAACTGACAAAACCAATAGCCGCAAACTTAATTTTTCTGTTGTACCACCGTCTTCGATAATTTGGTCTCGGTGCAGAATTTGTCGAAGCACGGAGTTGCCACCTGAAATGTAAATTTAATCTCAAATTGGGGTGTTCAAACGGCAAAGATTAGAAAACAAGGTTATCGCTAACCTAGCCGTGATAAACGGCGGTGTAAATGCGTTATTATCGAGAGAGCACAGCTGATTGGGTTATAAACAAAATTTTAATAAACTCGCTAATGCTTTATATTGCAAGAATGACAAAAGTAAAAAAATTTCAACGTTCTACTTAAGCAATTTAGATGCTACAAAACTGGTCCTCTTTGTTGCATGCAACTAGCAATAAACTTGTATCTACCAATCAAACAAAAATGAGTGGCAACGTCAGACAGCAAAGAAAGGGTGGTTATCCAACTCATTGCACTGTTTTACTAATTTACATAACCTTTATAACCTGGGTCCTAGACTTCCTGCATGGTAGTGGTTTTTGTTTTTATACACAAACATATGGCCGTTAAAGCAAAATTTTCCACGTGACACATGGTTTGGTAGTCAGTCGTCCGCTGACAGCGAAGACAATCATTGTGCTGGATATTTTCGCCTTAGGTAGCTGATTAGTAGGATAACGTTGGCCACACGTTTTGGCATTTTGTCACTGTTTGCCCAAACTGATATGATCTTTATGAGTCCTTAATGATAGTGTTGAAAAAAAAAGAGTAATGTCCTGATAATTTATAAAATGTGGATTGAAATTGTTAGACTGAATCACCAAATGGCATTAATCACTGCACACATCAAAAAATGAGTTGGAATTTGTTGGCCAATACTTAATAGTGTCGGCATCAGTAAGCTACATAAGTGACTGTTGTCGAATTAATTGAAAGGGGGTCTTTTCAGGAATGAAACCCATGTTCTCAGTTGCAATAGTCGCACATGCTTATAATTATTTGCAACACCAACATTTTCGGAGCGAATAATTTTACGAATTGCGGTTAAACATCGTCAAATACCCTTTCGAAATTTGTACACGTTCGCGCTTGTGGTCAATTGCAGGCAAACGCGGCACCCATCTAGCAGTTAGCTTTTTCATAGCAATATGAACTTTAAATGTCATCTTCGAAAGGAATTCCGAATTTCGATTGAATTTTCATGAATATTTATAGATATTGCTTTAATTGGTTTGTTAGTTAAAGGAAGATGAGTCAAATTCATGGGCTTAGTCATAAATCCGACGCTTTATATAGGACGTAAACTTAGACGGCTTCATGTCAACAATATTGGTATTGCCCTAGTCCAGAAGCGATGGTTTGCCCGCAAAATCAAGGGGTTGGTCGACGTCAACAGGGTAGGCAATACTTTGTATTGTGGCTGCAAAATATCTTAGACTGTTTTCATTCTAACAGGTTATGTAGTGCATGTAGGTTCATTCGGCTCCTAACCTGATGCTCGCCTCTGTGTAGATGCCTTTTGATGGTTATGATACACCTGATAAGGATATCATCCGTTTGATACTGACTACTACTAGGGTATGATGCCAAGACTCACCATACCAAGTAAGACAGTGGTGATAGAAATGGAAGGGGTGTGTCTGGCTTTGAGTTTATAATTCTATTCGGGCTTAAAATCTGCAATAAAGGTTACAGGGCCACATTTCGCAATAAATACAGAGAAACTGTCATGCTTATAGCCAAAATCCTGACTCCTCATTGTGTCGATTGTAAAAGACTGGATGGCATCAGAGTGGTCGTCGGTAGTGCAATGGTTAGTGTGCGCGGCTCTGGTACATGAGTACGTGGGTTCGATCCCCGCTCTGAAAAAGCATCTTAAAATACCGTTCGCAACCGGTGTAAAACTGTAGGTCCAATCAGTGAATATAAATCTATAAAGCCCACAACTCACTGGTTGTGAGAAGCTCTCCCCAGTACCTTCAAGGGATGTTAAGGGAAATATTTATTTTTATTTTTAACTATGTCAATGTCGGGATACAGCTCATACAGCTCATGGTTCATGCGTCGCCGACACTCGCCGTTGTGCACTATAGTGCCATACATTTCTCGGAGTAGTTTTCTCTAGAAGAATCCTCGAGATGTTTCGTCTGCTTGCGATAAGACCCAGGATTCTGCGCTTCATCTATTCGCAAGCACAATTCTCCGCCTGATCTCAGATCCGAGGTATATAAATTCGTCCACCACATGGAAATTATGACGGTTATCAACGTTCATTCTTTAGTCTAATCGCGTGGAGGACGTGCTCGTTGAAACCATTAATTTTGTCTTATTCTCATTTACCGGCAGACCCACTTTTGCTGACTCCTTCTTAATTCTCGAAAACATCGCACTAACTTTTCTTATTGTGCGGCCAATGGTATCTACATCATTAGCATACGCGAGCAGCATATGTCTTTTGCTCTTAATGATCTCCATTAAGATGTTAAAGAGATCGCACGATAGGGTGTCGCCTTGCCTGAGGTCTCGCTTTGTTTCGCAAGGTTCGGTAAGATCCATACCAACTTTCACATACGGATTTGGTGTTCGTCCAGGTCGTCCTGGACGGAATGCCAATCTCAGACATATAATAGGTGTCTTCTCGAAATTTTTGGCGTAGCGTGAAAATCTGGTCGGTTGTCGATTTTTCAGGCCTAAAGCCACACTGGTATGTTTCAATCAGGTCAGCGATAATTGGTTTTAGTCTTTCGCACATTATGCTTGATAGAACCTTATATGCTATGAATAAAAGGCTTATTCCACGGTAGTTGGCGCAGAGACTCGGGTCACCTTATTTAAATATGGGGCATATAACACTGAGACTCTAATCGCCGGGCATGCATTTCAGCTCATCGCCGCCAGCCTTAAATAGCTCCGTCGGTAATCTATCGGCTCTTGCGGCTTTGTTGTTTTTAAGACGGGCAATAGCTGTTCTGAATTCGTCTTGGTTAGGAGGGCGCAATCGATACTGTCGTCCAAATTATGATTGATTGTCTCGTCATTGGATATGTCAGGTACCAATAGCGCAGAGAAATGATCTCTCCATATTCCCAATATACTCTGCACATCTGCGATGAGATTTCCGTCCTTGTCTTTACAGAAGGGGGCCCTGAACCATGTCCATTAGTTCCGTTTTTGACTTTTCGATAGAATTTTCGGATTTCGCTCTTCCTTCTCAATTTTCTCACTCTCGCGCCGTTTCTTACGCCTAAAGAGACGGTTTACCTCCTTCCTTTTCTCCCTATACCGCTCAGTTTCAGCTCGCGTTGCAATTGACTGAAGCATTGCCATACGTATAGCGTTCGTTTCATCAGTTTCAATGCGACACTCTTCATAAAAAAAAATAAATAAATGGTTTCCCATTACATCCCGTGAGAGGACTGGGGAGAACTTCTCACAATCACTGAGCTGTGCGCTTTCCAGTTCTCACTCACTGATTGGGACCTACAGTTTTACACCGATTCCGAACGGTAATTTGAGAAGCTTTTTCATGGCTAGATACTAGATACTCGATACAGCTGACCGCCGCCGGAAGAAAATTTGACACTCTTCATCGTACCATGGTTTATTGCGAAGCGGTTTTTCGAAACCAAGTACGGTTGTTGCGGCAGTTTTTATAGAGTCGGAAATGGGTTTCCACTGCGCATCAGAATCGTCGTCGGGAGGGGATGGGTTTTGTGCCAAAATTGCGAGAGCTTCCTTGAGTAGGCTGTGGCTACCTCTGGTAATTGCAGCTTCCGATGTCCAGTTTCCTCTGCGTCTGCTTTCGTACGATTCGCTCTACTTAAACTTGTGCGAACCTTTGCTGCTACCAGGTAGTCATCAGAATCGATGTTAGCTCCTCTGATCACTCGTACGTCCATTACACTGGATGAGTGCCTTCCATCAATTACCACAAGATCAATTTGGTTCTTCGTTCTTAGATCAGGGGATACCCAAATATCCGCGTGAATGTCTTTATGCTGGACTCTTGTACCATAAATGATCATGTTTTTTGCCGCGACAAAGTTAATCAGTCTCATACAGTTGTCGGAACTGTCAGCATGTAGACTGAAATTTCCAATAGTTGGGTGAAACACATTCTCCCTGCCTACTTTAGCATTAAAATCTCCTAGTACAATCTTAATGTCATGGCCTCTAGGAGCTCATAGAATATGTCTTTGGCATCATCATATTTCTCTTTTGTCGGGGCATGAACACAAATGAGGGAAATCATAACAACTGTAGTATATGTCGCACTTTTTTTCCTTATGCAGCCATGCCCGGTCCATCGCATTTCCTGGATAGTGTTAATGTCAGCCTTATAGCTTTTGAGGGCATCTGCCAATTATCTATATAGAGTTCGTATATTCCCAGTGCATATCCAAAAATCGAGGTCCTTATAACGTTTGCGGGGGTCGTTAACAAATAGTGGTTGTTTATGTTTTCTTTTTCGTTCTTGTATATTCACTGTCATTATGGCCGGAAGTGGAACGCAAATCCAGTCCACCGGGTTTTTGCATTTTACCTACTGCCTACTGGATATATGATTGCAGCCGCCCATTATGGATCAGACGCTGACCAGGATGCAATGTGTCGAACCTGAATTTCTTCGTTTGGTTTCTATCCGCCGTTGGCCCATATGTTTGGCTCATCCGTCTTCTAAGGACAAAAGAATATGCCCGATATCTTGATAAGCTTCTGTCACATCAGTCCTTAGACGCAACAGTGGTGCCATAGCCAATCAGGCTGCTCATCGGGAAGGCTTGACTTCAGATGCTAGAAAAAATATTCTACCATTGCGCGGGAACCACAACGTAGAGCAAAATGTCATAGGCACATGATTGAGACCAGAAGGCTCCCAATGTTTGGCTCTTTTGACAGGCATGCACTCAAAAACCTAACCTATCCTATATCCTTTAATAGATTTCGATTAACATGGTGTTGTCGTTTGCAGCGCATTATGGCGCGCTCTGCGTCCATTTTAACCTGTATTCCCATTAGTGGATTCTAAATTATTGGAAACCCGGTTTCCGAAACAGATATTGATTCAACACTCTTGTAGCCAGGAATCTGGCAGTACATTTAACTACGCAGTGAAGTTTGAAGGCTCTTTGACATATGCCAACAACTGTAACCGAAGGACCAGCAACTGTCTGAAGGATCTTTGACATATGCCAACAACTGTAACCGATCCTCTGCGATAGAGTTACTTAGATCCTTTGCAAGCACGCAGAGATCCAACAGCTATTGGCTCCTGTAGAGTACAAGTAAATCAACAAAATTGTTTGTGTATGACTCACTTTGTTTTTAGCAATTAATTGAAGGATTATTAAACGTATGTCCTGGCAGGACATTATGTTATTCGTATCTACATGCATATGCACATATATGATTTTTGCTTTAAAAATTAAATCAAATGTATAACCTTTTGTACATTTTTGCTTGACATGTGTCATAAATTTTATATTAAAAAATTATGAAATAATTACAAAATATGATTTGGATTTCTTGTCGGAGGCAGGACACCCCACAAGCGATCGTTTTTTTTTTTACTTAGAAGACAATAAAGCCGCAAAACAGCTAGAGGTCTTGTTAGGGACGGAAACCCCAACAAGCACAGTAATAAATTTGCACATATTTATTGTGCAAAATCATAAAATAATAAGATGATACGCTTTCTTCAACATTATATTCAATTAATTTTCCCCGAAAAGGACTTTCAGCTAAAGGAACTGAACGAAAGGAAATCACAAGGCACCACTGTTTTTTTAAGACTGCATTGGCGAAAATTGAAAACAAATACTCGCACAATACACACCCTAATCATAGGTCCTTTGACGTAAACAAAGAACACCCAGGCCAGTTGGTGGTGTTGTTTTTCCTGCTGCTTGAGGTTTCCTCATTGGTGGCAGCAACACCCCAAAGACAGCCAACCCTCTTTAAGCTATGACGTTTTTTGTTAGCTATTCCCTTTTTTTTTGGCCAACACCTTCTTGTTCTAATAATATAGAGCAGCAGCAGCCGCCGCCGCCACCGAGTTTCTTGAAAACAATAATTATAAATTTTGCCAGGATTTGATGTCAAAGATTTTGTTGTCGTTGCGGTGGTGTGTGCCCAAAGGAGGTTATTAAAAGCATCCCCCCTGATTTGAAACGGTTTTTTGCGAAAAGTTGGCGTAACATATCCTGAATCTTAAATAACCTTAGAATCTTATGAAGTAAAGTGAAGGTAGTATGACACTCAGCAGTGTCATGTCAATACGATTTTGCTTTTCTTTTTATGAACGATTTTGAATTTTTCGAAGGATTCCTTTGCCTGCCTTTGGAAAAAGTCAGCAGTTGTTAAATACATTCGAGACCTAGATTGAAAGTATAAAAAACACAGACAGAGCGATGGTGGAGGCGCACTGATACATGAAATTCCTTTGGAATATTTCAGTTACAAAATTCGGAAGTTGAAGTTATTAACCGTTAATTTCAGCAAAACTTTAAAAAAAATCATAACTTCAATTTTTTACTCAGAAAAACAGTAAATAGTTATTATTCTATAATTGATAGGGTTGATATTTTAACAAAATAAAAAACGGTACAAAATTTCCACCCAAAAATAACCTGAAATTCACAACAAATTACACGATATGTCTGCATTTCAAATAGAAAACTACAATTAACCCTACATTTTTTGTTAACATTCAAAAACTTCCAAAATTATTACCATTTTTTTATCGTTCCAAACAAAAAGTCAGCCAAATAACTGGCAATATTTCAATTGGATCGTGTCAACCCTTTCCCTCAGCCCATAATATTAAAGGGGTGGTGAAGTCTCAAAAATTTGAATAACAGTCACCCAAAAAGTATGCAACAAAAAACAGTTTATCCTTAGCATATGCAACATTTGCCTTTTGGCAGTAATGGAAATTGCTAATTTTCACAAACAGTAAGTAGGAAAGTGTCTCCATTGCAAACACATTTTCATTAATCATGTAATTTATATGCTAATCCTTTTTTCCCTTGACTATTGAAGTCGTAAAGCGTTTTTGTAGGAATTATGAACAAAAAAACTTATGACATGTCCTACACGGCATATCCTTTTGTCATAAATGCAAAACGCGAAATTATGAATATGTACAATTATGACTATAATACGCTTTGAATATGATTAAGAGCAAATAGAAAATGGAGCAACAACTCGAATCCTGGAAAACTGTTAATGGGTAAGTGAACATTTTCAAAACCACCCCTAAAAAGGCGTGTCCCAGTACAGAAATAATAGCTAGCGTTGTAATCATATTTTAGGTGTTACATTAATATTTTTTTATTGATTTTGAATAACAAAAGAAAACAATATTAAAATTGATATTTGTTTCCAACCATCGAAGAACTATTGATTTTCCAACTTATTGAAGAAAGAAACAATTGACTTCAGGTAGCAAGAAATGAGGACAAAGGCTCGTCAGTAAATTTTAAATGAAGTAAACCCTAAGTTCAGGAGGAACGATATATATTAATATATTTTATACATGACTGAAACTGTGATCAGTTTTAGGCCACAGACAGCCCAGCAGGATTGGGGGCCTTACATAAGGAAGTTAACATATTTCCCCAATCGGCCCTATCGTTTGCTTCGTATCTCCAAAATCTCGCAACGATTATTCCACCTGGTATTTTCAGTGAATTCCTCCTTTACATTCATCCAAGTAAAATTCCTTTATGCCAATAATTGAGATATGAAGAACTAATGTAATGTTTTCTGTCATTATAATTAGTTAGGTCGAGGTTTTTTACACGCACAAAAAGTTTCCTTACCCCCAAACGAAATCTCAGATAAATTAATTTCGTTTTGGGGATGTCTTTGTGACAACGAACATTTATTGAGTCACACACAAATCATTTCCTTTGTGATAAACGAAAAAGAAGGAATTGCAAGACAATCTCAATTTCGTTCCCCCCAAACGAAATCTCGGATAAATTAATTTCGTTTTGGGGATGTCTTTGCGACAACGAACATTTATTGAGTCACACACAAATCATTTCCTTTGTCACAAATAAATAAAAACGTTTACGATAAACGGAAAAGAAGGAATTGCAAGACAATCTCAATTTCGTTCCCCCCAAACGAAATCTCAGATAAATTAATTTCGTTTTGGGGATGTCTTTGCGACAACGAACACTTATTGAGTCACACAAATCCCTATAAATCAGCCGGACCTGACGCAATAATTCCCGCGCAACTACCGGAGGCACTATACCTACATTGTAGTTGGTTGGAGGCACTCTTCAGGGGCTGCCTTATGCTGGGAGTTCCTAGCATTTGGAAGCAAACTAAAGTGGTTTTCGTCCCGAAAGCGGGCAAATGCTCTCATGTCAAACCAAAGGACTTTAGACCAAATCATGCTTTGTTCTTAAGACATTTGAAAGGTTACTGGACATTCACGTTCGAAGTAATCTTCCACAGAATCTACTATCGAGCTCTCAGCATGCCTATATCAAGGGCAGGTCAACGGCTCTCCAGTCTATAGTTAGCGTAATAGAAAACTCTCTTGAGAATAAGGTCTTCGCTCTGGGGACCTTCCTGGACATCGAGGGAACCTTAATTGGGAAGCTTCTGATGGAGAGATCCGTCAAAGCTGAATGGGCTGGTGTTACAATTGGTAGGAACGTTAACAGGGGGACACCGCAGGGAGGAGTTCTGTCTCCACTATTATGGTTAACTTCTGTCAATGAACTGCTTCTTGAATTGTAAAGGGCCGAATGTCAGGTCTTTGCCTATGCCGATGATATTGCTATCATCTGTACGGGTGGAAACCTCAATTTACTTAGCATTCGTACAACCCCTACTTAGTGTGATTTCCAACTGGACCGCTAACAACGGACAACCACTTAACCCACTTAATGGGGTGTAATTACAGGTGACGGAAAGGGTCAAGTATCTGGAAATAATTCTCGACAGAAAACTGTCTTGGAATCCAAATGTGGAGGAGAGGTTGAAAAAGGCGTCTGTTGCTCTTTACTGCAGTAAAGGGGCGATACGAAAGCGCTGAGGACTATCTCCTAAGATCACAAAGTGGACTTATACGGCAATAGTCAGAGCAATACTTCTCTATGGCACCGTAGTTTGGTGAAGGTCCCTCCAAAAGAAATATATTCTGAATTCCTTGATGAAAATTCAAAGATCAGCACTGATTAGCGTTAGTGGGGCAATGGGAACGACATCTGGTACTGCACTTAGTGCTATCTTGAACATCTGTACTCCTGATATAATGGCCGAATCGGTAGCCGCTACATCCCTGGTGACAATCAGAGATTGTGGCGTTGTGATATCGGTGCATTCCGGACACGCTAAATTACTACACCGGATCAATTCTATTCTCGTAAAAACGGACTACTGTATCCCCTACCTTCTACCAGCGACAAATCTAAGGACTTCTATTCCAAACAGGAATACCTCGGAAAAGTCAGTCCCCCAGTAGTATCAGATTTTTCACGGATGGATCAAAGTTGGACGAGCAAGTAGTCAAGCTGCCTGATCACTGTAGTATATTTCAGGCGGAAATTACCGTCATACTGGAGGTTGCTGAACTACTGAAAAGTAGTGTCACAACCCTCTAGAGAATATGTATCTACACAGAGAGCCAGGCTGCCATAAAATCCCTGGAAGCCATGTTTGCTACGTCCCTGACGGCGAAAGAATGCCACTCATCACTTAGGGTGATGGCAGAGTATTTTGACATCAGGCTCATCTGGGTACCGGGACACAGCGACATTCCAGGCAATTGCGTAGCGGATGCGTTAGCTCGACAGGGTACTACGACACAGGTTCTTCCGGCAAAAGAAGGTGTTAGTATGCCAATCTCTACCTGCCGTTTGCAGATCAGGCAGTGGACCGATAATGTGTACAAGGACAAGTGGAGACTTACTTCAACTTGCAAACAAGGCAGGGTCCTATGGCCACAGGTGGACAGAAAGAGGACTACGCAACTACTTAACTTGCCGAGAGGCAGGTTATCCACAATGATAGGAAGACTTACGGGACGTTGTCTTGTAGGAAAACACGCCCTAAGATTGGGAGATAGAAACTCCACCCTCTGTAGATGCTGCATGGAAGAGGACGAGGAAACGACGAAACACCTTCTCTTGGATTGCCCTGCTCTGGTAGAACTGAGAAGTAGTATATTCGGAACACATTTAGTTAGCACCGTAGCCCTACAGGATATTCCTGTAGGTCTTATAGACAAATTCTTTGAAAGGGCAAATTGGCTAGACTACTAGTCAATAGTTGCTATAGAGGAAACTGCAAGTATCACAGTGTGCTAGACAGCGTGCTGTCTTGCAGCCTTTTCAATTAACCAACCACACAAATCATTTCCTTTGTGACAAATAAATAAAAACGTTTACGATAAGCGAAAAATTAATTTTGAACTACAAAAATTTGTATCCATTTGATGGATGAATTGCAAGACAACCCCAGGGGATAACCATGAGTCCTTAACATTCACCGAAGTCTGATTCCACTGACTAATAATAGAAAGATGAAGAACGAATGAAGAACGAATGAAGACGACAACGAACCTCGTTAAATTTCTGAGAAACAAATTAGTGTTTAAGGAGACAGACACAATCTTATTCACCGTCCAAATGGAATTCATATCCCATTTGATTGATGACGCCTTTTATTACAGGGACGTATTCTAACTCTTGACTCTTGTCCTCCTTTACTGTCAAACTCACTTTTGCTAATTCCACCTCAATCCTCGAAAATACTGCAGTAACTTCTCGCAGATTTCGCCCAATGATGTCTAAATCATCAACATAAGCGAGCAGCATCTGATAGTTCTATTAGGGTCGACTTCAGCATTTCTCGCGACGATCTCAACTAATATCTGTGGTGACAAGGCATACCAGCATAAGTCGAGTTATGCTCAAATTAAATTTTTCGAGAATCGAGCTGTATAAATCGTACTGCACACTATATAATCCAAATATGAATAATCCAATTTGTAGTTCCCAAGATATTGGAAAAGATTTATTAGCAAATCTCGATCAATCACTACATTACAAATGAAATTTGAAACCTTAAAACGCTCTCCTAAACAGTTGCAAATATAGACATATGCTGTTATGTCTTGTGACCACAGATATGTTGAAGAGATCGCATGGTAAGGTGTCGCTGTACTTGAGGCCTCGCCTCGTACTAAATAGATCGGGGAGATATTTACCAATATTTACTGAGGATGTCGTGTCGGTCAGTTTCACTCTGTAAATCTAAGACCGAGCAGATATTAACATTAGATAAAGACTAGGTAAGACTACATTAATAGTTCGATGACCACAACATCTACCCGTTTGGAGGAATAGATGAACGTTGAGCACCGTTATAATTTCAAGGTACTGAATGAATTAATTTACCTCGGATCTGCAGTAAACAGAAGCAATGACGTGAGCCTACAAATCAAACTGAGAATTGTGCTTGCAAACGGGTGTTATTTCTGACAAGCAATCATTTCTTTAAAAAGATCCAAGTTTATCAGAGTCTCAAGCAACCTGTCTCGCATTATGACGCAGAATCCTGGGTCATATCGCATGCTGATGAAACATCACTGGGAGACTTCGAGAGAAAAATGCTGCCAAAAAAATGTGGTTCTAAAATAGAGAAAGGCGAGTATCGACGACGGATGAACTACGATCTATCTTCTAACATCGACGTAGTGATGCATATCAAAATAGCGCGTTTACGCTGACTAGGTCATGCCAGTAGAATGACTAGGCCATGCCAGTAGAATGGGTACTAGAAGGATGTCGAAAAATAGGATGACCAAGACTTCACTGGAATTTAAAGTTTGAAGTTTAAAGTTTGAAGACTAGATGGAGATTGCCTGCGTGAGCTTGGTGTTACCAATGGGAGGAGAAAAGCTGCAGATCGATCCGGTTGGAGAAAAATGTTTCCTCATATTGAAAGGCCCTTGACCCCTCTGAATTATTTGAGGCCACCTAAGTAAGTAAGTAAGTAAATCTAATTACAATTCAAATACAAATTATACTTTAGTTGTCATGTAATTAATTTCCCCCAACTATAATTAATCGTCCTTCTGTGGTCAATCCTACGAAAACACTACTTCCTGTCTAAAAAATGCGGATATGCATTACATTATTTATATATTTTATAAGTCAGGAGAAAGAACTCTAAGAACCACAATTGCAATTACTCACAAGAGGATATGACGTTATACAATTTACAGGATACCATTTAGCAGATATTGATGTCATGTTGACAGAGATTGTCATTTTCATATCGAAATGAAAAAAGAATTCTAAACACCATAGTAGTAAAACACTAGAAAGTTTCCAGACTTAAGTGATTACCTTATATTTGGAAGCAAACACAATGAAGTTCGTTAAATTAAAAAGAATATTGAGAGAAGTAAATTTTTCCCAAAAACTGAAATAAGCAAAAGTGTAAAATCGACTTATATATTGAAGATTCAGGACAAGATTCCTTATACAAATGCGTTTCAAACTGAATTATATTTGTCCAAATGTTTCCTTTCCGTTTTCCCTCTCTGTGATTAATTGCTTCCAAATATCCACGACAAAGAATCATTAAGGATATTTAATGTAGGCCAATGAAGGAAGCTGCTGTAAGAAGACATGTGTGAAATACTTTGAAATCCTTAAATAATATGCTCTGATTTCTTGCCAAAGATAAGCGTGAAATGATAAAGCATTTTAGTTTTCTTTCTTCACAACAATAAGATTGATCAAATCGATTAAATCACATAATTTTGATTTATTTTTCATCCCATAGAAGAAGTTTTTTTTTGAATGATTTCAAGAAATGGCGCGTAAAATTGTAAAGGCTGGCAGAATTTTATTTCTAAGAAAAAGGATGACGATTGAACAATATTACATAAGTCCTTTATTCTTACCGTACTACGAGAAACATCATTATCATCTTTGGATCCTTTCTATTGTTTTGTGTTTAACTGCATAAATCGCCTGCAACTACGATTTATATTGGGAGCAAGTAATTACGTTTTGTCTTACAAATGATATAGTACTAAAGAGAAAAATGCAGTGAGAGTAAGAGAGAATACGAGTATATGCCAGATTTTTGAAAGACCTCACAGATATAGATTTACTTACACCGCACAAGACATCGCTTCACTCAAATCTTGTCAACTACTTTGCGCCTGCGCCGTTTTCATTTATATATGTACGTACGTAGATATTCCTTGGCTCGTGCTTCACCACACTAGACAGATGTCCTTAGCACAATGTGGCCTGTGTATGTAATGTTGTTGGCGGTTGACGGATATTCAGTAATTTTTGCATTTCTCTTTAATGTCGGGTACTTCATACGAAATCACTGTACTTTCTCCCTCTCTCTCTCTCTCTCTCTCTACCATCCTGTATATTATAAAGTCATTTTATAAATTTTTTGGCGCAAAATATTCATTCAAGTGTTTGCTTTTATGTTTCTGCCTTAAGGACTTTATAATTGTCAAGTAAATACTCAATATTAAGAGTCCTTGGCTCATGGTAAAAGGGAAAAATTGTGTAAGACGAGCCAAAACTGCTATAATTATATGTGGCACAATAGCTGCATAAACATCTGTCCAATGCCTTGAATATGGATGTCGCCAAAATTTAAAAATATAGAATAAATGTAAATGTGAAAGGCTTTTGAACAACATGGTAAACTCTGAGTTATCAAACGAGCTGCTGAAATTCAAACAATACGCCTACGTTAATGGGTGATTAGTGGCAACTGACTAACTTTAGGTAGTGGAAAGGTCACTAACGGCCGTGTAGAATGATTTTAATAATATACGGAACGTGCCGCCCATCCAGCCCTTAGACCATTTCCTGGTTGGCCGGGCGATAATAGACTGGATCAGGTATACGCTATGGAACACGTAGACAATCTGTGGGGCAAATTATATAAAAGACAAGCATTCCGTGGAATGCCACAAGTGGCAATATTTTCACCACATTTCCACCATAAATAGTATACTAAATATTTAGCCGAAAAAGTAATTCAAGTCCGTCTTTTACGCAGACGATTTGGCGATGCTTCTTAAGGGAAGATCACCGAACTACTTGGTAGGTACTAGACAATAGCAACAAGCTACTCACTTTCAAGACCTCTTACAGTCTTATCGTCCATAACAAGGCAAACCTACGATAAGAAACAAAAAACCAATCATAAGTACCATTTGATCGTAAGCGAATCAAATTTATATAATCGTATTCAATTTGCTCTATACTTACTAGCTAAGGTAGCCTCGAACAACCCTGAGGGGTCAAGGGCCTTAAATGAGGATATCATGTTCCTCCACCCGACTCGATCATCAGCTTTTCTCCCCCAGTTGGTAACAACAAGCTCTCGCAAGCAATATTCCACCTGGTATTTCCAACGATGTCTTGGTAGCCTTATTTTCGATGTCCTTCGAGTGCGTCTTCGAATACTTTTCGCACTGGTTCATTCTGATCCATACTACTGGCATGGCCTAGCCAGCATAAACGCGCTGTTTAGTTAGGCATAACAACGTCGATATCGGGATACAGATTATACAGACCGTGGTTAATCCATCGTCGATACTCGCCGTTTTCTATTACTCGACCATATATTTTCCCGAGCATTTTTCTCTCGAAGACTCCCAGTGATGTATCGTCAGCATGCGATATGACTTAGGATTCTGCGCAAAAAAGCAAGATAGGTTGTATAAGAGTCTGCTATAGTTAGATCTTTGTTTCTCGGGAGAGGGTCTTATCTCTGACGTTCTTGCTTAGCCTGAAATACAGTTAGAGCTAACTAACATTACGCGCTGAAAAATCTGTTTTTCTTTGTTGTTTGGATGCAAATATAAAGTGTGTTTGGAGCTCGTCGCAAATATAATATGCTTGTGTCGAAACACATTGTGTTTGCTATTCAATATTACATGTTTGAGACACAATGATTAATATGTAATAATATATTTGTTTGCGACCCACATTTATTTATGTTTGTGATACAAATAAGCTGTGTTTTTTACACCGTCTATGCTCTCTCTCTACACCAAGAGAATAAAAGAGGGAAAGCGAGAGAGTCTATCTTGTAAGTGTGTATCTGTATATTTGCATTATTCTCTCAGTCAGTGAGTCATAAATATTCCTCAATGTGCGTGTAAATGGCAGATAAAGTGTTTCTTATTTTGCCTGATGTATTACGTTATATATATAAAAAG